>JAZKJV010002406.1:0-1332500 GCA_037367405.1 Ottelia alismoides
TGACCGAACCTTCACGGTCTTCACACTGAGTTGAGTTGGTGAACTGAGGGTTTGTATTGTGTTTGATTGCTTGTGTGCTTGCTAGATCCTTCTGTGCATTTGCGCCTTCTTCTCCATATCTTTTGGCTTGACCCTCGTGCTCTCTCATCTTTTGTTTCGAAGATGGCCGACTGGAGTTATTTTAATCCGATCTTCGAAGATACCTCGTACTCTCCAGACGATCCACCTTCCTTTTTCCAGGAGGATCTTCCTCCTGATGTTTGTGCATATCTGCCTAACCCATTATTTCAGGAAACGGAGGACGTTGATTTTCACCCACCCTCATTCAGCCCACCCGGTCCTGAGATTTTGGAGTCACCTTTCATGATTTCTACACTTGAGACACTGAACCAGATGGTGGAGCATATGAATTCGAGGATTAACAATCTCTTTAACATAAATACGAGCCAGAACGCTGCTCCATTATTTGAGGATATGGATTCACTTGAGGATAATCATGAGAGCTTGCAATCGCCCAAAATACAAAAAAATGAGAAAATTTTGAAAAGCCAAAATGATTCTGGGAGACACATTATTGATTCAATTTGTGAGGAGAGGACCCAAATGACCCAACCAGTTGCCCACACAATTGTCCACCATATGTCCCAATCTTGACCCCGAGAATTCCACTGTACAGACTGCTCTTGGCAATCCTCGTGTAAATGCTGATTCTGACCTCCTCCCTTGTATGGATGAGGTCCAAAAATTCAAAAAAATGTTGACTGAACCCGAAGTGGTAGCCATCCTTAATGAGATCATTAAAGCTCCACTTCAACAGGCCATGACAGATTTATCTACTCCTCAACACAAAAAGAGAAAGCGAAGGAGAAGATCTGAGCGTCACATCTTGACCATGGCCACTGCCTATGCCATCTCTCACCGTCCATATTTTAAGAAAGGGAACACTGCCACACCTCTTGTGAGTTGCTCCATATCTGACTATTCCTGTGATAACACTCTCCTTGACGGCGGTTCATCAATTAATGTAATACCCTTCTCTATGGTACAGTCTCTTCATCTTGGGCCTCTTAAGAAAACCAGGATGATAGTTCAATTTGCTGATGGATCTATCAAGAGGCCGAAGGGTATTCTAGAAAATGTTGTCATATCTATTCAGGGCCTGAATTTTACTTCGGATTTTATTGTAATGCCCATGGAGACCTCCACCCCTGTGGAGCACCCTCCAATCATCCTGGGACGGCCTTTCCTCGCCTCTGCAGGAGCCGTTATTGACTATGGTTCAGGAGAGATTCGCTTCCGTTCTGATTTAGGGAGCGATGTGTTGATCATTACACCCACCACTGCCCAGAAACCTGCATCTCATGAGAGCCAGCCAGTGTTAGCCAACCCCAAGGAATTTGACATCGATGATAATATCAGAGATTCTTGTTATATGTTGGATGATAATGAAACCCAAGAATTCCTCTTGAAGGAGGAAGACTCGGAAAGCGTAGACCTTGGAGTTCCCCCTTCTGGAATGTGGAGATGCATTGATGACATCCGCGGGATTTACACGATAGACACCCTAGAGCGGAAGGCAGAATCTGAGACTAGACAGGATGGACATGATTTGACTACTTCCACTGATGAGTCCGTTCATATTCACCATGATTCAGATGAGACCGATCATGCCCAATTTGATTTGATTGCTTTTATAAAAGAATTTGGGCCTTTTGATAGAGATGATGATCCAGTAGAGGCTCGCCTGTCTGATATTGATCCTAATTTCTCGGATAATGATTTCGAGCCATTTTACTTTGATGTTTGCGAGACTTCCCAGGCCAAACATGACCACACTACTTCCAATAATCGGTTTAGGCCTGAACAATCTGAAACCGCCGAGGACATATTCTTGGTCGATTCTACTCAGTTCATATCTAATGATGATCCCAATATCGACCTACACCTTGTCAAATCCATACCTCAGCGGTCCCGCAAGAAGGTTCGCTTTCGACCTTCTTGACCTTTGTACATCCACTCCTCTTGTATATCCTTTCGTTTTACTCCGTCTTCTCCCGTTTTATCATTCACCCCTTTTCCGTGTGTGTGTGTATATGCTATACTTAGGATGTGCTTTATCCTAAGTATAGGGGGGTGAATGATTTGTGTTGTTCATTTTCACCCCCTATTTTCCGTGTGTGTGTGTATATGCTATACTTAGGATGTGCTTTATCCTAAGTATAGGGGGGTGAATGATTTGTGTTGTTCATTTTCGTCCTGTTCATCACTCTTGTTGTTGCCTACACTTAGGGATACTCTACCCTAAGTATAGGGGGGTGATGTTGTTCATATCATGTCTTTTTATTTTTTTTGAGTCTATACATTCTCGTCATCGGTTTTTCCCTTTTGTACACTCTACTATACTTAGGATTACTTGATCCTAAGTATAGGGGGGGATCACCGTCTTCTCTTCTTTTCACTTTTCTATACTTATCACGAGTTATGTCTTCCTTTTCGCTCTCTGATCACTATGAGGATATAGTTCGAGCCTAAGTATAGGGGGGTGTCGTATATATTGTATATATACTTTAGACATAACTCGTACTTTTAAATACGTTTATTTGGGGGGTTATGTGTATAGTCTGTAAAATCCACGTGCGTAAAAAAACCAAAAAATTAAAAAAAACAAAAAATATCAAAACACAAAAAAAACATTGTATATACTTGTATATTTTACTAACCCTTTTCTAAAAAAAACTACAAAATAAAATTTTTTTTTTGCAAATTTCAAAAAAAAAAAACTTTCTTTCACATTTGAATATTCCTTCAAAAAAAGCCATAAAAAGTTCAAAACTAGAAAATTGTTTTTTAAAAAGTGTGTTCTTTTCACATAAGCATCATTCCTTTTTCAAAAAAAAAACCCTTGCATTTTTTCATATGTTGCATTTGCATGTGCATTTTTCAGGATAATATTGACATTTAAACTATGTCTGGAATAAAGTTGAAGAATGGAGCTTAGATGGACCTTAATCTACCTAATTCTTAGAGGAACTTCACCAAGAAATAGGATTTTAGAAGCTTCAGGTCTTTGACTTAATTCTTTGAGTTCCACATGACAATGTGCAACGTTTGACTCTTAGTGTCTAACCTGGTCTCTTCATTCTGGGTATAACTCTGGAATAGAGAATCAATTGTACTCTCGCACTATGCACTTAGCTCAACTCAGATGGGATGTTGGAAGACTGTGTGAGTTTCTTTTCTGGTAGCGTGGAAATCTAAAGGACCGGAGTACGGTTGAAATAAAGCTTCGGAAAAGGGATGGACGACTGGGCACGATTTTTCTAAGACCCCAAAAAATGTACGGAAACAAAAGATTCTATATCCGTAGGGGCAAACAAGATCCAAGCAGAACCACAAAAAATACAAATACAAAGAAGCCACTACCAAATAAATATCTGACCAAAAAGGTCCAAGCTTCAAGAAACCTGCAGATCTTGGTGGAGACTCGGCTACACTGGCCGCTTCACAAGGAGAGGTGACTACACTGGCCACCCTCCAGTTCTTTTCTTCTTCTTCTAACTTCTCCCCTATTCGATTGTGAACACAGCGCGACAGACCTTAGAAGGAAATACCTGACTCCCCGAGGACGAGTTATTGGAGAGGAGATTTGCATGGTAGTCCTGCATTCTGGATGGGAAGAGCTAAAACCTTTCACACACATGAGTCGATTGTTCAATGTTCATAGGGTGTGCTTTAGGAAGAGGATTGATCTAAAGATGACTTACGAGCCGAAACTGTGACAATGATGTGTAGAACTTGAAGGCTGTTGTTTTTCAAAATTCTAAGTCTCACAGAAGTTCCGACGCACAAATAATCCAAAGGTTCAACAGAGCTCCAAACTACAATTTTATGAAGATAAGTTTAATACTCAATGTTGTCCTACTTTCTTTATTTTCCCTCTCTTTTTCTTTTTCTTTTTCTTCACTTATTCTTCCAAATAAGTGTTTGCTAAGGGACTAGCAAAGGTAAAGCATAGGGGGATGATGAATCTGCGATTCGTCATCTTTATTCATTTATTTTAGCTTAAAATCCCTTATAAAACACCTGCATATAACGCTAACTCCATATTCTTACTAACATGCATCTGTGTAAATATTGTACATTTCTGATTAATTTTAACCTAAAATAAATAAATAAAGAAAGAAAGGAAAAATAAAGAAAAGAAAATAAAAAAAGGAAGACTGTGTACAGGCTGACCCGAACCCCGAGAGAAGGTCAAGACGTGACCTGATCGACCATGAATAAAGTAGGGGGTGATAGGGTCCTCAACCAGAAAATTCAAAAAAAATGTGTTTTCCACTTATTTTGTGTATATCTGTATATCACTAACACTAATTTATTTGTATCTTAATTGACTTCAAATCCAATAACATTCAAAATCAAAGTTGTAAATAAAAATGTGTTCTAACTATTAAAATTGATTGCACAATTAAATCTTGTACAGAATAAAATAGCCACACTTGGAAAAGCCACCAAGCATTAATTGAAAGACCAATTCCGATTCCATATAAGCTCAAATTGAATCAATCTCAGTTCCATTGAACTCGAAATTAAATTATCTTCAAAATGGCTGTATTTTCATAATTTTTTGGAGTTACGGTTGAAAAGTCGGTTTTCTGGGGGTGGTTTGTGCAATTTTCCCATCTATTTTGTGTATATCATATTTGTATATATTGTAAATAATCCCACTGATTTTTAATAAAAATAAAAATTAAAAAAATAATAAATTCTTAAAACACAAAAAGGGGTTAATTCGTCATTTAACCTTGTTTATAAATGTCACATATGTATATTGTACATGTATATAGTAGCTATTTTTAATTAACCTTCATAAAAAAATAAAAAAATAACATTTTTTAATTCCAATAAATAAAGTGACAAAATTCAAAAAAATTAGATAATTGTTTTATTTTCTCTTCTATCTTCATTTCAAATTTCATCTCTCCTCACCAAAAATTCAAAAAAAATTCATTTTTCATCTCTCTTTTTCGAAAATTCAATTTTAATTTTTAATTCCCTCTTTCAAATTTCACTTCAATTTTTATCTCCCTTTATCCAATAAAAATTCAAAAATTCAAATTTCGTCTCTTTTCTATTTATATGGCTCCTTCTCCCTCATTCCAATTTGATCAATCTTTGGTGAGAGGAGCCCGATCTCCGAGAAAACAATTTCGTCGAGAAAAGGTTGTCGAGCCTCCAAGCCGTCCGGTGACAGCGAGTCGGCCTTGTCGAGGCGATCACGGTCCATTTTTCCACTCCTAAGGTGAGATCCAAATTTTTCTTCGCACTTTATCTTAGTTTAATCTTAGTTTAGTCTTCGCATTTTTTTTCATCATCATTTTTTTTCTAGATTTTAAAATCCATCACGACTTGATCTGCATGCCACTCAACTTTTCATCTCATCTTCTCGATCTCTTCGCCTTCGATTCTTATCTCTCACGATCTATCAACTCCGACCACGCACTGTGATCGGAGAATCGGATTCAATCTTTCACAAACGCCGGATCCTCGTTCATTTTCTAATTTGTAAATAAATAAATAAATAAAATAAAAAAATATTTGTTTCTTTTGTTCTAACATTTCTTTTGCAGGATCATATAAAAAACAAAAAAAAGAATTTTTTCCCTTCTATTTCCTATTTGTCGGATTGATAAAAAATAAAAAAAAATCTAAAAAAAAATTCTTCTTTATTCACTGTTTACATTGCTTATCACAAAAAAAATAATAAATAAAAAAACAAAAAAATAAGAAAGCAGAAGGGGGCGGCGTCGCCCGCACCCCCGCCGCTCACGCGTCGCGCGCGGCACGCCTCGACGACTCCATCCCACTGCCATCCCAGCTGCGCCACTCGCGTCACGTCCGCCTTGCGCCACTCGCGCCTCCATGCGACGCCTCGCCCGCCGTGCACCCGCTTCCGGCCGACCTGCTGCTCCGTGCCCCCAGCCCCCCCTCTGACGCCCACGCCTGGCGGACTCCACGCCCTCCACCGCTCTCATCCGCGCCTGCACCGACGCACCGCCTCCTCCCTCCAGCGGCTTGCGAGAGGCGGCACTGCCCCGTCGACTCCGCCGACCACCGTGCGATCCGCGCGACCGCCCAGGTGCCCGCCGCGAAGCCTCCTCCTGTCCACAGCCCCGCCGCCCGACGAAGAAGAAGAAGAGAAGAAGAGGGGCGGCGCCCTTTGGCTCTTGCCTATTGTGATAAAAAGGAACGAAGGACCCTTCTAGGGTTTGTTATTTTATTGGAAAAATTACTCAAATAACCCTCAAAGTTTTCAGAAATTTCAAAGAGGCCCTTGTCAGATTCAAGCACATGCCAAGCATTTGATATATTGGTAAAATTGCAATTTCTCTCCTGTGTTTTATTTCTTTTATTTATTTATTGCAAGAACTTCAACTCTTTACATTTCAGAGCAGAACTTTTCAGTAATTACATTTTAGTCCCTGAACTGTATAATTGTAGTTTGCTTTGTCTTTTGAAGAAAATAAATGTCATTTGTTATCCAAAAATTCTGAGAAAATTATGCTATGCTCTTCATGTGATTGTTTTATTAGCATAAATTTTTCATTGCATTTTGACTTCATTTGACATTATTAAAAAATCAAAAACAGTGTCTTTTTCATTGTTGGAAATTCGAAAATTCATAAAAATTCGAAAATAGCTCCAAAAATTCTAAAAAACTTAGAGTAAATGTATTTCATTGTCTTTTAATTTCTGGCCAATTTTCATGTATTAATTATTTATAAAACCCAAAAAAATTGAAAAATATCAAAAATCTTCTAAAAATCATAAAAAATTCTACAAAAATCCAAAAATTGTGATTTTAGTTTCTGTTTGTAGATAATTGTTTCTAGTTTATCTTAAAATTAGTAGCCAAGAGTTTTGGGCATTTAAAAGATTTTTAAATTGCAAATTACTCCAGGCTGTCCACATTTTCTTGTTTCCTCATTGTCTGATTTTTAGAAAAATACAAAAACATCTGAAAATTCCACAAAAATTCTCAAAAACATTTCAAAACTTTTAAAACCCAAAATATTTTCTTTGAATTTTTCTGATCATTTTTAGCATAATTGAAAATTGCAAAACGAGTTGGTGTGTGTATATTCTTTACCTTGTTTATATTGCGTCGTATTATTTTTTAAAATTTTTTTTTTGCAAAAATCAAAATCACTAAAAATTTGAAAATCAGAAAATATAAAAAAATTAGAAATAAAAAAATAAAAAGATAAAAAATCACAAAAACCAAGGATAGTTGTCCTTTGAGATTCTTGTTTTCTTTTAATTAGTTTCTGATTAATTGAATAACCCTCGGGAATTGTAGCCTCCCTGAGTTCGACCCTGTCCGCTATACAGGTTAATAAGTAGCAAAATATATAAAAAAATAATCTTTTGTTGACGCGGGTTTTGGGGGTAAAAGCAACGACCTATTCATCAATTAATTTCCGGCAATAAATTCCTTGCTCAACAAAGTTTCGCCAAGTGCCGGGGAAAAAAGAAAATTCAGAAATCCCTAGAATTTCGCGTTCAACAGGCACATAGGTAAATGTCAAGAGATAGTACAAGAACCATGTTCTCATACTGGCTAAAGATGCTGACACTCAGGTTTCATGAAGCCTTCATTGATTTTATCCCATCCTCAAGCATCATCAAATCAAGTCCAAACTCAAATCCCTCATCCCAGTTTCTCAAGTGAAATTTCAACTCATCTCATCATAAATGCAGTCGTGTATGTGAGATGCTGATCATATTCTTAAGGTAGAGACTAAGCATGCAATATAGCACTCAAATCTTTCAAACTAGGGAAATGTGAATAATTAAGTCAAAGACCCTAATGACTAAGGCTGGTTAACTCAACATCTCAAGACCTCATAAACCAAGTGTTCTTGAACTTCACTAGTCTTGTGTGAAAGTGTAAGTGCCAGGGACCAAACCAACTTATTAGTTAGTTTTTTTAGTTTTTTTGATGATTTTTTTAAGTTTTAGAAAAAGTTTTTTTTCAAAAAGTTTTTTTTGGACAAACAAAGGCAAAGAAGTTTTTTTGTTAGAAAAGTTTTGCTTCTTTTTTTTTCAAGAGTTTTTTTTTCTGAAAAAAATAGGTAAATAAGAAAGGACTTTTTTTTTGAAAAGGTTTTTTTGAAGACGATTTTTTTGAAAAGTTTTTTTAGCAAATAAGGAAAAGAGTTTTTTTAGAAAAAAGTTTTTTTTGAAAAGGTTTTTTTAAGAGATTTTTTTGAATTAGATTTTAAGCTTTTTTTACCCACCCCATAATTATTGTATAATATATACAAAAATACGTGAAAGTACGAGCTATGGGTAAAGTGTATATGTAATATATACACGTCCCCCTATACTTAGCATGTGCTATGTCCTCATGGCACTAAGTGACAAAAAGCCATAGCTCGTACTAAGTATAAGTGGGTGAAATGAATAGAAGAATGTGGGAGAATACACAACGGGCATCGACCCCCCTATACTTTGGCTTTGGTCAGCCTAAGTATTGGATAGAACACAAGATTGGGGAACCGATGAGAGTGGAAAGGAATATACAAGAAGAAATGGAGCAACTCGGTTCACTCACCCCCCTATACTTAGGATCTAGTCATCCTAAGTATAGCCACAAAATGAAAACGATACGGAACTGGGGTGAGTGATGCGAATCACAGGGGAGGGAGGGAAATAAAGGAACGAAATCTATACAAGTAGGAGTGAGGATGTACAAGGGTCAAGAAGGTTTGTGATGGACCTTCTTGCGTGAGCGATGGGGAGGGTAGTATACATGTGTGTCGCTATCAGAGCCGTCCGCAGAGGAATAATAGTGAGGTGTGGGGAACGTCCAACGAGGGTCGACACACGGCTGCTTGCTCAAATATGGCTTCAGAACAACCGAACTAAGCTCACTCATGTAGATCACCTCATCCGGACCTGATGAGGACTCCTCAGAAAGTTCCTTCTCTGGAGTATCGAAGGTAACCTTCTTAGTCGGTTTTCTAGAACCTGAAGCATCAAGAGGAAGAGGAGATTGATACGTCTTGAGGAGTTCGGGGGAACAACACAAGGAATCAACTCTCGTCTTCTTCTTACTAGATGACCGACTAGAGGATGGAGCAACCGATTTATCAAGATTGGTCAATTTGGTCCCAGTTGTCTCTTTTGGTGTATGTCCTAGATGTGGTGTATGTGAGGTTCTGACCAGAGGTTCATCATCAGATGAGTCACCATATGCATTGTAATACTCCTGTAGGGTCAGCACACGTCTCTGATAAGGCACAATGTTCTCAATTGGCTTGACATTGTTGGGTTCTTGTGTCGGATCATCGAAATGATCAAGGCAATCCACAAAGGTCATGTCCGACTCAATGATAGCTTCTGGTCATGAGTCCTCTCTAGAAGCTGTCGCGGTGGTGGTGCAAGCAGTAGGCGGTGTGTGGTTGTAGGAAGTCTTTAAACCAATGGTCGTCTGGACATGCGGTATCTCCGGTGTAGTAGAGAGACGGGACTCAACTGTCTCTCGAAGGTCACGATTGTCTGCAACCTTACGGGTTACCTTGGAATATCGTGTGTCCTCAAAGATCGGGTGAGGTCGGAGTGCTCCCAATGCAGAGAAATCGATCTCCCGAGTCTCGCAATCTATAGTTGCCTTAGCCAAGGCTAAGAACGGTTTCTCAAGAATGATCGGAGACTGGGTGAACTCTCATCGATGCTCAATATCAATGATCGTGAAGTTCACCTGTAATAGAGCACCTTGGAAAGTAACGATGACAGAAATGGTTCCTCTCGATCGTTAAATAGACCGATCTGCCAACTGAATGATCTCTCTTGACTTCTTAGCAGATCTGAGTTTGAGGTTGGTAAACACGGAGGTCGGGAGGATATTAATCGGTAAGTCATCATCGATTCTTGCATGGGTGAATGTGGTATCTTTGATTTTACAATCAAATCTAGGTAACCTCTTTACTCTGCGGCTCTTGGTTTTTCTCCCTATCATCAAAGATGTGGCCATAGACACTATATGTATCTCAGTCCTTGTTCTCTTATTGCCCGACCTTTTAGGCATTAATTTACTTCTCACAAATATTTTAAGGTTGGGAAAGTGTTCAATACCATTATTAAGGGAAGCTCAAAAATCAACTTTCCATCCAATTCTTCCCTCACCGCAGGATCCATTTTTTTAGATCTTTTCCTTTTTCAATTTTTATGGTATTTTTTGAGTTTTCAATTTTTTTGGTCTTTTTGGTAGTTGAAGGAGGAATAGGAGAATGTACATACTCTGGTTTGGAGGGAAAGTGGTTAATAGAAGAGGGAGGTAGAAGGGACTCCAGCTGTACATGACGTGTGGTCAATCCGGTGTCTTCCAGGTGTTCAAGATTCAATCCGCAAAATCCATGATCCACATTTCTACCTGGACTCTTAATCGGTCTACAAATGTCATCCTCCAATAAGTTCTCATGACCCATCATGAGAGAAGTCTTCTCAGTTGGAGGATATCGCTGAGAACTTGGGATCTTATACTCAACACATCTTGACTCAGGCGTGTAATGCTGGGTGGAGTATGACCCATCTGTATGGCAGATGTTGATCGGAGCCTCATAAGGTGGAGTCAGTAGACAAGGGGTCTGTAGATCGGTCTCATGAATCCAATCCCCTGTATATGTCAGCAATCCGAATGGGTGATGTGAAGGTTGGTCAATGTGGTCTCTATCACTCAGGTCAATCAAGTCAGGAAGATCGTACGGTGCAAGCCTCTCCATTCGGTTTGTCTGATCGACCATGTTGTACCCTAAGGTTAAGTCGGGATGTGTATATAGCAATTGTTGTTCTGTCCCAACTCGAGGTGAAAGTGAGGTATGTGGGGTCAACTGATTATGCCAATCATTTATCTCAGCAGTCGCTTGCTCTTCGATTGGTTCCTTGATTCCAGCAAGCAGACAAGAATATGGTGAGTCAATACAGAGTGGTTGTGGGTCATGGGTGTAAGAATGTGGGGTAGGTGAGAAGGACGAAGAAGTGCGGAAGTCAGTCGGAGTTCTGACTTCGCGGTTGGGGTGTGGGTATGAAGAGGAATGAGAGGGTGGAGATGATCGAAATATGGTCAAAGAAGAATAACGCGGATATGATGACCAATATTCTGACATCTTGGAGGGAAAATGGGAGAATGAAGCGGATCGAGGAAGAAAGCATGCAAGTGCACCGAATAACACACAAAACAAACAAACACAAGAGCAAACCCCGAGTTCACCTACTCAACACAGTGATGGTCGCAAAAGTCCGACCGTTTATCTTTTCAGTTTTAATTAGGTGATAAATCAAGATATCAATCCAATTACGTAAGGCTCAAAAGTAGGTTTTGGGCACTATCCTAGGGATGCGTCCTCACCTCTCAACAATCACAATTAGCCAAGCATACAATGAGGGTTTTGCTCTCCCAAAACAAGTGTTAGTTTTAATAAGTTTTTTTTTGTCAACTCTGATTAGCAGTCCCGATTTTAAGTTTGGTTATCACTTGATTAGTTCACCAAACAAAGCACGCCTAACGATCAGTCCCGATTCCTTTTTAACCTAAGTTTCAAAAACCAAGGGGGGAAGGAGTCGAGAAAAACTGATGTAAATAGTGAAATCAATGATGCATGCCCAGTTGAGAAGACTTACAGTGATCCTCACGCTCTACATACGGGATGCAAGGCATAATTGAAATTTTATACTATATGAATGCAAACGAGAAAATCGTTCCTAGACAGGCAGTTCTATTAGCGAGTGATGAACAAGTTAGATTTGACTAATAGACCTGCGGTCTAAGTGCGTCTCGTTAAATGTGATGTGTGGTCCTAAAAATTACGAGCACAAGAAATAAAGATATTCTAATAAAATATGCACTAAGAGCCACGACTGCAAGTCCTATTCTATGTCAATCAACCACACGATCACAAGCGGGTCCAATGTCCAGTCCGGATACAAGCGCGGGCTCTCAAATAAGAGCCGCTGTAAAGGGCGAATTACCTAAATTATTACAACATAATAATTACAAAAATGAAAAGAAATGCTCTCGAAATTAAATTAATTCTCCTCGCTCTTCAGCAGTCGACGCGCGCTACGTCCGTCGACCTCCGATGCACTCCAAATCCACCGGGCCCTCACAAGGAAAATAAAATTTTTATTAGAGAGTTCAAAAACAAAATATATACAAAAATGAGAAGAAAAAGTTGCAAAAAAGATGGAATAAATACAAGTGGCTCGGGGGTCAGACTACTCGAGTAAATAAAAATCTAATTCCAAATTCTTAAATTAATCCCTAAGCTGTTTGCCTCCCCGGCAATGGCGTCATCTGACGAGTCGCTAAATACGTGTTTTAATTCGAGTACGTTGTAGCACGTGTACTTAGCGAATCAGTCAGAACCGAGAAAAGGATCTCCGTGAAGAGTGTCTCGGCTTAATTTATATCCCGGGCATGTCCGTGGTCGAACACAGGGAGGCAAAGGAATGACTTGGGAATAATTTGAAAATTAAGTTTTAGATTTCTAATGCGGTATTTTTTTTTATATTTTTTAATGCAAAAAGAAATATAAATGTAGTTGAATTATGACAATAAGAAAAGACACAAGTAGGCCAAATTAATTTTAATGACAAATCAATTCAATTCAACCAAATTATATTTTTTCTAAAATCCTAATCCAGATATGAACACAAAACATATTTTTTTGTATTTTTTTGGAATAGAAATGCAACAAATAAAAATGCACACTTTTTTTGGGTTTTTTTCATAATTTTTCACACAAACAGTAAGCAAAAATGATGAAAACATCACTGGAACTAAAACATGATGAAAGGAAACTACAATAATATTTTTGGAATTTTTTGACAATATATGAATTTTTTATGGATTTTTTAGTGAAATCAGAGTGACAGTGAGTAAATAATTACTAATAAATTTACAATGCCAAATTAGTCAGAGTGCAAATTATTATAAAAAGATATTTTAATATAGAATCCAGGAGACTTGAAATTTCATAAAAATGATATACGTGGATTTAATTAAAAATCAAATACTAAAATCACTCTATAATTTATTTCAGGCACAATTCAACTCTACTTTGAATGAAATTTGGACAGTAAGTTAATAACATTTCAAGGCATCATTCCTGATTTTTTAAGATTTTTTGGAGCAACTGTGAGTTAGATATAAATTTAAGAGTCTAATTTGGGTAAAATATCAAGAATTTCAGTTACACAATTTTCATTAAGTACCCAAATATCAGAAAAATATAAATAAATATTCAGAACGTAGACAATTAGTTGTTCAACACAATGGTATTTTTCACTGAATAAAATGACGCAAGATGGATGCCCAAATTAATCCACAGAGACAAGGGTGTTCGTGCGAAGTAGAAAATGAAATTGATAATATAAAACATGCACAAGGACTGAACTATAATTACAGAAACATGAGCGGGCAAAGTTGCAATTTTTACAAAATAAACAAATAAACAAAATTGACCTTCTTCCTCACAGAGAATGGGCGGCGACGGGAGGAACCCAAAGGAGGGGGCATCGGTGGCTGTCGGCGCGGCCGCACGCGGTCGCAAGGAGGGCGGTGTTCACCGCGCGCAGGCAGCTGGAGGCGAGGGCTGGCGTCGAAGGCGCGCTGGCGGTGCGATGGTGGCAGCGAGAACGACGGAGAAGCGGAGGGTAGTCGGGGCCACGGGCGGCGATGGCTAGGCACGGGGAAGGAATGGCCTGCTGTAGGCAGCTGCGCGCGGTGGCCGATCGCAGGAGGGGCGTCGACGGCCACCGGCGGTTGGTGGCTGCGAAAAGGGGGCGGCAGGTAGCCGCTGCCCGTGGATGGAGGAGGCGGCGGGTAGCCGCTGCCCGTGGATGGAGGGGGAGGCGGTGACCTGCTGCTGCCCCCTTTTTTTTAAATTTTTTTGAATTTTTTTACTGCTTTAATGCAAATAAAAATTTCTTTGATTTATTTTTTTTTGATTTTTTTAAACTGAAAATGAACGAATGCAAAATAAATAAATGCTTTTAATTTTTTTTGTTTTGTTTAAACAAAGAAAAATGAACAAATGCAAAATGACAAATATGAACAAATACAAATATGATGGTGGGTTGATCGTGATGATATGAAAATAAAAAAAGACATGTGGATGTGATGTGATGGATAAAAAATAATGATGGTGATTCAAACAACAAGGAAAACAAGATATTAGATAAAATAACAAGAGAAATGAGGAGAAATACTTACCTGATCTTCGCCGGATTGGAGGAGCAGCTACGCTGGACTCCTGTCGTCGCTTCGATCCGATTGGCAAAATCAAAATCGGAGAAGCTATGTGAGTTCGATGGGAAACTCGTGACGGAGCAATGGTGGTCGCCACGGATCTCACCTGAAGGAGGTCGTCGCTTAAGGAAGATGATAAGCCGCTGTCACCGATACCACGTTCCAAGCTCTCTCCTTTTTCTATAAGAATGGCGGACAGCGAAAAAATGTGGATGTGGAGATGATTATAAAGAGATGAGTAATGAGAGTTAGAGAGATGGTGGAAAGGTGGAGTTTGAATGGGAGATTAAAAGAATGGTGGAGTGGAATGGAGTGGAATGGAGGTTGAAAGAAGACTTAGAGGTTAATGGAGAAAGGAAAGTTATTGTAGAGAATGTGATTAAATAGAAGAAAATAAAAGTAGGCTACTTTAAATACAATAAAATAAAAAGAGAAGAGAAATAATGTAGAATTTACAAAACAAGACAAACACCATGTGCATTTTTTGTTTACTTTTATAATTTATATATTGTTTTGTATTTTTAATAAAAGATATTCACAACAGAAAAATATAATAAAATACTAGAAATAAAATACAACACAAAATTGATTTTTTTTGGATTTTTAGTGATTAAGAAGAGTAAATAAAAAATGAAGAAAGAAAAATATATACATAATATACAATGTACAACTAGGTCCCAAAATCCAACTTTTGCAAACGAGCTCTGATTTTAATGAAACCACTTCCGTTGGATAGATTATTTTCTAACTTGAACTTTAAAAGTGAGTTTGGTGAATTCGGAGTTCATACGGAGCGGGAATTTGGCTTGGAAGTTGGACTTTACGGCTTTTTGTCTTTGGGATCTAGGAGCATTTATTTGAGGTGAAATTTATTTTGTATTTTTGTATTTTTATATAAATTTTTTTGAACAAGTTAAAGGAAAGAATTAGCCAAAAAGGAGTTGAAATGAAATTATTAAATATACATGAAGTTTTGGGCTATTTACATGTGAGGAACTCCATTATTTTTGCGGCTTTTTATTGTTAAATTATTTTGTACAATCTAATATACAATAATTAGTGTGTTTTATTTACAAGAGGTATTTTGTTAATTTAATGATTTTATGTACATTTATTTGAGACTTTACTTAGGGATTTTGCTAAGATCAAGATATTGAGATGATGAATCGCAGATTCATCATGGACGTCGGAGGCTCGGAGCGAGGCTCGGGCTGCTCTAGAGGTTCGGCTCTGGCTCGGAGAAGCTTTGGGTGATCTGAGCCTAGCGATCGGGGAAGAGACTCGGATCGGGCGACGTGGGCGAATCTGGATCGTGGGATCAAAGATGATCCAGCGGTGGTGCACTGCAGATGCGTGGCTTGTCTTGACCCGTTGGATCAAGATCAATCCAACGGTTGGTGAATGCGGGAGACGTGGCACGATCTGGAACGTAGCATCCGCCTGATCCTACGGGTGTGGGGCGAGGCGACGTGGATGGCTCCTGGTCGTTCGATCTAGTAAAGATCATCCGTTGATGTTTTTCTTCCTCAACCGGCCCGCCGCCTCCTGCTGCGGAGAAGGCTGGGCTCCGGCGAAGGGGGCCTGGCTCCGCCTCGTCCTCTGGGCGTCGATAAAGCTCGCTGGAGGCTCCCAAGTAGCTGGGAAGATGCATCGAGGTGTCGTGGATCCTCCGGCGGTCTCAAAAGTGGCTGAATGGCTCTGGGTTGCGGTAGTGGAGAAGCTCAGGGCAGCTCCGATGAAGTTTCGGCCAATGATCGAGAGGGTACCTGCAGAGCGTTAGCAGATAGCCGAAGCGTGCGTGGTGACCGTGGAGTGATGTAGATTGAAACACGAGACCCGTGGAGGAGTAAGGATGATCGGTGATCGAGCTCCGCCACGGTGGCAGAGCCGACGATGGCGGAGGATGAAGTGCCTCATCAGAAAGATCTATGGAAAGCACGAAGATCAGAGCTCCGTCGCGGAGCTTGGAGGATGCTTTGCGGGGCAAGAAGGGTCTCGTGGAGGGTGAATTTAATCGGAGAAAACAAAGAAAAAATAAAAAGAAGATCGGTAGGAGAATGGAGGAATCTACCTGGGGTTAGAAGCTCCAAGGAGGCTTCCAGGTCTTCGCTTCAAGGTCGGTAGGAGGCATCAGCTCGTGCAGCTCACGGAGGTAGCTGCAGCACGACGGAGTTGGCCGTGGATCTCGCCGGAGGAATTTCAGCCATCGTCGCTCTACTTCTTTCCGAATTGCTGTCACCAATAGGAAGGCAAGAGCTAAGGGAATCTCTCCGTAGTGGCGGATGGAAGTGAAAGTGGCCGGAGGTGGCTGATTTATAGGACGAGGGAAACATCAGGGATGGCTGGGATGTGATGTTTGTGGACGTCATGGAGTGACTCTGGGGGATGTCGTGAAGATCGAGGGAGCTGGCGAGGATGAGGGGTGAGTGGGCTCCATCGTGGTGGTGTTAGTGGTCGGAGAAGGTGGTCAGGGTGGAGCTGAAAATAGAAAGGGGGAAGGTGCTGTGCGAAATTGAGAACGTGGGAGAGAGACAGTCTGGAGGTAGGAGACGAAGTCTCGTCCGTTGGATCTTGCGATCCAACGGCTGAGAAGATGGTGCTAAGGAGCGACCATGATATGATCCAAGGCGATGTGATCGGATGGTCGTGGCGGACGCCACGTGTCGTGATGAGGACGCAACATCAGTGGGCGGTGAGGATTAAGACTCTCAGGCGAAATCGAATGGCAATTAACGTGCCACGTGGCGTGCGCTCAGGCAGGCGAAAATGAACGGCGATGAGGGGGTAGGGTTGGTGATCGAAGGGCTGATAGTCGATGCGGAGGTAGCGGCTGAGATTGAAGGGATGAGGGCGCAATCTGATGGCACAAAAGAGTGCTACGTGGCATCATGAGGGAGAGGCGGCAACGGGCGGTGGTGATGAAGTCCTGGGAAAGATTTGACGGTGAGGGAGAAAGGCGTACATGGAGAATCTCAAGCCGTTGGATTTTGATGAGGATCCAATGGCTGGCGGTGAGGGCGGATGAGTCAAAGGGAGCGGGCCGCGTGGCGCAATCAGAGGGCACCACGTGGCCAGCTGTGAATGGCTGAAAGGAGAAATGAAATTAGAGAGAGAAGGAGGCCTAATTTGGAATAAACTCAAAAATGAAAGTTGTAGATCTCGATGAGATCTACAAGTTTCATGTTGAGCAAAAACAGAGATGAGGTCAAATGTCATACAAAAATACAAAAATACAAATATATACATATATATAGTGTACAAAGAGGCCCAAAAACCCAACTTTTGCCTACAAGCTCTGAATTGAATGAAATTAGTCTCATTTTAAAGGTCTCTGGATGTGTATTCATCCGAAGATGAGTAGACCTAATTTGGAGTTGGTAAGGGAGAGCTATGGGCCTTCTAAGGTCCAGGGGGTTAAGGGCTTCATTGGGTATTTTACAAGAGAGAACTCTGGTTTCTTCCTTGTATTATTAACTAATAGTGTACATCTTTAAGGACGGTGTTATTTTATTTTGGAGGGGATAAAATACAAATAATTAGGTGGATGTTTTGCAAGTGGATTGTACACAAGGATTGGCTTCTTATTTAAATGCAAAGATAGATGCTAAAATGAAAGTTTTGTGGATTGATGCATGAATGCTATTTATGCAAGATAAAAGGGAGATATGATGCTAAATACCTTGGGACAAAGCTCTATTTTCAACTTTAAGAGTGATGAATCACAGATTCTTCAACACCCTATACTTAAACCTTTCTCTTCCCCGAGCAACTAAAATGAAATGCAAGGGTGAAATGATTTTGGGTTCCATTCCAAGGTCATGAACAAAAGTTGAAAATGGAGCTTGACTCAACCTTTGGATTAATTGTGTGGCGAAACCTTACTGGATCTGAATTTAAGACCTAACAGACTTCAAGTTCTACAAGTCTTCTATTCAAGACTCCTCAATAGTCAGGTCAGAACAAATTCTCAGACGCAAATTTCTGATGACTATGATTCTTACTTGTACTGTGTAAGTGAAATGTAACTCTCCACATCAGAAATGGCTCAGAAACAACCTCCTCTAACAAGGTAACTCAAATAACCCGGTCTGGTAACTCTTTCCTCGAGGAGGGGGGTATTCCCTTCTAAGTTCTAGTGCGACCAGCTTAAGAGGAGGGGGTGGAGAAAAGAATGGACGGTAGCCAGTGTAGCTACCTATCCCGGGATGCCTGACCAGTGTAGCCAAGTCATCCAGCTGCAGACTTCTTGCTAATATACATACTCCGACAGGTATTTTATTTTTTTGGACCTGTCTGATTTTTTTGGAGTTCTTGCATTTTTTTGAACTATATACAAGGTGCATCATGTACATTAGGAGTTTTTCCTCTTGAGCCAGTAGACTATCCCTCTTTTGAAGCATTATTGCAATCCACAGCATCCCGTCCTTAGATGTCAACACCACCAGATTAGGTTGAGATGCACTACCCTCCCTAGAGGAGGACGGATGTTTCCACCCGTGTGCTACTCCAAGCTAAGGATTCTACCTCCTCACCACCTCATCAATGAAGAGCTACATGCATTGTGCTTGTCCAAGTTAGATCATTATCTAAAAGAATCATGCGTGTGCACGAGATATTCTACTTAGACTAATCAAGATGACATGTGAACATAGACTTGCGGACTCAAAGAATTAAGTCACTTGACCTGAGAAATCTTAACTCCAGTTCCTATAAGGTTCCTTTGAAATTAGGTGGATTAAGGTCAAATCAAGTCCTTCCTCAACATCTACTCATAACTTGGTGCAGAACCCACTAGCTTTACACCTTGCATATGCAAGATATGCAGATGAGATGCAGATGACATGCTATGTAGATGAATGAAATGCAAGACTCTTTTTTTGAATGCAAGGATGATATGCTATAGTAAATAGGAAGCCTATTTTCTTTTGTGTTTTTTTTGTGTGTTTTTTTGTGTTTGTTTTTTTGTGTTTGTTTTTTTTCAAAACTTTGGTATACCTCCTATGTTACAACAATTTACAAGAGTTTTATAAGTATTATACAAATTATACAAGTATACAAGTATACATGTATTTTACAAACTTTCTTTTTTTTTCAATTTTTAAAAAAGGTTTAGAAGTATTATACAAGTAATTTTTTTTTCAATTTTTACCCATCCCATAATTATTGCATAATATATACAAAAAAATACGCAAAAATACGCGAACGTACGAGCTATGGGTAAAGTATATATGTAATATATACACACCCTCTTATACTTAGCGTGTGCTATGTCCTCAGAGCACGAAAAGCGAGGAAAAAGACATAGCTCGGGCTAAGCGTAGAAGAGCTAAAATTACAAAAGTATAGAAGTCGCTCCGCCCCCCTATACTTAGGCTTTGACAACCTAAGTGTAGAAGAAGATAAAAAATGGGACGGACGAGGGCAAGAGGTAAAGGGATGAATATATACAAGGTGGCATCGGTACCCCCTATACTTAGGCTTAGGTCAGCCTAAGTATAGGACATGAGTGAGTATGAGAACCGATGTGATCTGGAGGATGTACAGTGATTAGACTCAGTTGACTCACCCCCCTATACTTAGGATCTGATCATCCTAAGTATAGTCCAAGATAGTGATTAATGATGCTGGGATGAGTTACTAGAGTTGCGGGGGAGAAAGGACAGAAAGAAAAGGAATGATGGTATATACAAGTGAGTCGGTCTGAATCTTTCAAGATGCTGCCGATGGCTAGAGCTCACTACTGCAAGGTCTCATGCGCGGTTCGAGGTATATCTGTTAAATCTGTCTCACGCATAAATACAATCTCCTCAACATGTACTAACTGCTCATTGGATTCGACGAAGTGTTTCAACAGTTGTCCATTCACAAGGAATGTCGGTGCGTCATCTGCGAGATCTGAGATATCGACACATCCGCTATCATGCACCGTTCGGACAATGAATGGGCCCGTCCACTTGGATTTCAACTTGCCTTGGAATATCTTTAGCCTTGCATTAAACAATCATACCTTCTGTCCAGGAACAAAGGTCTTTCGTCTGATATATCTATCATGCCAACACTTCACCTTGTCTTTGTACACCAAACTGTTGTCATATGCGCGGTTTCTGACCTCCACAAGCTCATTCAGATCCATTTCTCTCTGCTTATTCACAAGGTGTGTGTTCCAATTGACCTTCTTGATTGCCCATTCTGATTTGTGCACTAGTTCTGCGGGCAAATGGCATGGCTTTCTGAATACCATTCGGAATGGGGAGGTTCCTAACGGTGTCTTGTAAGCTATCCTATATGCCCATTGAACCTGATCCAAGATCTGAGACTAGTCCTTCCTGTCTGGGCGGACAAGCTTTTGCAATATAGTCTTCACCTCCCTATTCGACACCTTAGCCATACCATTGGTCTGTGGGTGGTAAGGACTAGCGACACGGTGTTCGATGCTGTAGTCCTTCTGGAGTTTCTTCACCTCCCGATTTACAAAGTGGCTACCCCCGTCTGATATCATCATTTTGGGGATCCTGAACCTAGAGATGATGTGCTCTTTGATGAATTTACAGACAATCCTGCTGTCTGTGGCTCGGATCGTGATAGCCTCCACCCACCTGGATAAGTAGTCTATCGCAAGAAGGATGTATTCGAACCCATGGCTGACAGGGAATGGGCCTATGAAATCGATGCCCCAGGCGTCAAAGACATCACAAATGATGACAGGCTGCATTGGCATCTCATCCTTGGAACCAACGGTTCCTCCCATTCTCTAGCATACTGGACATGACTTCGCAAAGGTGATGGCATCACGAAACAGAGTCGGCCAGTAAAAGCCACACTGAAGTACCTTCCATGCGGTCCTCTTCCCGGAGTGGTGTCCTCCTGCCTCTAAGCTGTGGCATAAAGAAAGGACACTCTGGTATTCCTCCTGAGGAATACACCGTCTCCAAACACAATCCGGTCCTTCAAAGAAAAGGATCGGATCCTCCTAATAGTAGTGTCTCGCATCCGACTTTAGTCTGTCGATGTGGCTCTTGGGCCAACCCTCAAGAACCTTCTTGGAGACAAGATAGTTCACAATGTTGGCATACCATGGGAGTGAGTTGATAACAAATATCGACTCATCAGGGAAGGAGTCTCGAATTGGTGAATCCTCAGAAGTATTGATATCTTTAAGATGAGAGAGATGATCGGCTACTATGTTCTTCTTTCCAGGTTTATCACGGATGTCCAAATCAAACTCCTAGATAAGAAAAATCCACCGAAGAAGACGCGCCTTCACGTCCTTCTTCTCCATCAAGTATCGTAGCGCCGTGTGGTCAGTGAACACGATTACCCTGGATCCAATTAAGTGAGATCTGAACTTGTCCAAGGCAAACACTACCGCAAGCATCTCCTTTTCCGTAACTGTATAGTTACGCTGAGCAGTATCCAGCACTTTGCTTGCATAGTGAATTGCAAACGGGAAGCCATCCCTCCTTTGTCCTAACACAACCCCAACAACAAAATCTGAGGCGTCTGTCATGATCTCAAAAGGTAGAGACCAATCTGGGGATTGTAGGATCGGGGCGTCCTTGATCATTCCTTGTAATAGCTTAAAGGCCTCAAGACATTTGTGATAAACAACAAACTCCATGTCTTTGCCTAAAAGCTCAGTTAGTGGTTGGGCAATCTTAGAAAAATCCTTGATGAATCTCTGATAAAATCTGACATGCCTGAGGAACGACCGCAACTGCTTGATGTTGGTTGGTGGCTGGAGTCGTCTGATCACATCCACCTTGGCAGGGTCAACCTCCATTCCTCTCTTGGAGATGACGTGCTTAAACACAATGCCCTCCGTCACCATGAAGTGACTTTTCTCCCAGGAGAGCACTAGATTGACCTCACAACAACGTTTGAGGACTCGGTCCAGATTCCTAAGGCAGGAATCAAAGGAATTGCCGTGGACCGAGAAGTCATCCATGAAGACTTCCAGGAGTTCGCCGACCATTTTGGCGAATACAACAATCATACACCTTTGGAAAGTACCTGGAGCATTGCATAACCCAAAGGGCATGCGCCTGAAAGCATAGGTACCAAAGGGGCATGTGAACGTAGTCTTTTCCTGGTCCTCCAGAGTTATGGCTACTTGATTGTAGCCCGAGAACCCATCTAAGAAACAGAAGAACTCTTTCCCCGCTAGTCTCTCTAGGATCTGATCAGTGAATGGTAGGGGGAAATGATCCTTCTTTGTCGCGGCATTCAGGCGTTTGTAATCCACACATACACACCATGACGTGGGCACTCATGTCACGATCTCCTCTCCATCCTCGTTGGTGGTTGTCTGAATTCCTGACTTTTTCGGGACCACATGGATCGGGGCAACCCATTTAGAGTCGGAGATGGGATAAATAAAACCCGCGTTGCACCATTTATCTATCTCCTTCTTCACTACCTCTCGTAGATTTGGATTCAAACGACATTGGAATTCACGAGAGGGTTTGGCTTCATTCTCCAAGTAGATATGGTGCGAACACAGAGAGGGATTTATCCCATGGAGATCGGAAATGCTCCAGCCTATCGCCTTGCGGTTTTTCTCCAGGATCTCTAGCAAGCGAGATTCCTGCTCCTCGGTCAATCGTGAATTGATGATGACCGGAAATTTCTTGTCCTGACCTGCAAGGAAGGTGTATTTCAGTGTTGTGGGTAAAGGCTTGAGCTCAGGTATGGTGTGATCGTCTGGGAAATCTGGCTCAGTCGAATCTGGTTCGGTGTTGGAAGTGGATGGATCTTTCTCTGTAATTACTGCCACCATGTTGTTCGGCTCTGGAGTCGGATCGTCAAAGGTCTCCATGCAATCGGCAAAAGCCACGTCCGACTCGTCATCCTCATTTTTCGATTGTCCTAAAGAGGGAAGGACTGACAGACCCAACTGGGCCTCTAAGTCATCGAAGATTTAGGGCGATGCAAGTTCTGAGCTGTACTCGTGTCTAAGGACCTCGCAAACTGACTCATGCACGGGATCATCTCCGGAGGGGAGGGACTCATTGGTGCTGGCTGGGTTCTGTCTCCATGGCCAAACTGTGTCTACATGATCGCAGTCTGCTTCGGATGAGGAGTATTAGGTGCTGGATTTGGAATCTGGTCTTTGCCATCTGGTCTGCTTCATCTCAAGTTCCTCATCTCCGCCTGGAGTTTGGAACTGGATCTTCCCGATCTTATAATCAAACAAGGCCCCTGTTGTTCTGAGGAAGGGCCTGCCTAAGATGATCTGAGAGTCTCTCCAATTACGAGGGGTTCCCATATCTAAGACTGTGAAGTCCACCATGTCTTCCTGCCCCTCGACTTTGGTCACAACATTCCTCAATTCTCCTTGGGACCTCTTGGTTGATTTATCAGCAAACTACAGGAGGGCTCTAGATTTCCTAAGAGGTCTGAGATTAAGCCGCTCATAGAGGACTGTAGGCATTAAGTTAATTGAGGATCTGTTGTCTAGGAGAGTGCGTGCAAACACGATGTCATCAAATGACTCACTACATAGTGTGCACCCATGTCTCTTCGTTTCTTTGGAAACAAGTTCTTTATTGCACAAGTCGTGGCTACTGACACAACGTGTTTCTGAACACGGCTTTCGGTTTTCTTGCTAACCCTATAGGTGTGCATCTCACCTTAAGGTACTTCTGGAATGCAGGAGTTATTTCCATGTGCTTGTCAAAGGGGATTGTGACCTTGATGTGTTTGTTACATAACTTT
This sequence comes from Ottelia alismoides, assembly GCA_037367405.1. Classification (NCBI taxonomy): domain Eukaryota; kingdom Viridiplantae; phylum Streptophyta; class Magnoliopsida; order Alismatales; family Hydrocharitaceae; genus Ottelia; species Ottelia alismoides. The sequence continues at coordinate 24,029 of JAZKJV010002406.1, forward strand.
GCCATCTCAGGGTCATCTTTTTGGATTTTTTTTTCATTTTCTTCTTTCCACCCTTAAGGGCTTGAGGAAAAGGGATTATTGACTCTAACTCATGTTCTGAAACTGAAATATTTTCATTGAAATCCAGAACTGAGTTCTGTACAAGACTCGGACTCGTAAACAGACTCAGACTCTGACTCTAACTAAAAGGAAAATGCTGTGGCGAAACCGGTGATGCGTCTTTCGTGACTTCTTGACGGTCCTCCTGAGATGGAGGTGCGGGCTCTTCACCGGTTTCGTCGGACTCACTGTCGGTGTGGGATTGTTGCTTCGAGGACCCAAAAGTCCTCTTCTTCTGCTGGTGGTGGTGATGGTGGTGCTGCTCCTCTTCTTCCGCCAAGTTCTCCTCAGGTAGAGACTTGGCGGCTCCTTCCTTCGGTGCCCGTGCCCGATCAGGTATGGTCACGGTCCTTCCGCTCCTGAGGGACATATGATTCACATTATCATAGGAAAGGGTCTCATGTTCAGATAAAGAATTATCTGAATAGTATACCTGATCACGAGGTCGGTTCTGGCCTTGGGTTAAGCTGTTCGGGTTGGCCTGAACATGTGCGGGAATTGGGGTCTTTGGCACCATCTGTTGATCTTGGGTACGAGAAACTCGATTCAGATCGGTTCTCATATCCAGATAGTCATTTTGGATTTGTTGGACCCTATTAGACAGGGTCTGGATCGCCAAGGTGAGGGACTCCAATTCGGTGGGCTGGGCTTGCTGATGCTGACTTGCGGATGAGGTTCTGTACTGGCCCTGCTGGCCATGCCGATACTGCTGCTGTTGATGGGACGGTGTCGGGCCCTGCTGGCCCGAGTGGAATGTGCACTGCTGCTGGTGGGCCTGGACTGAACAAAGCGTGGTGCGGGGATGGAGCTGGTTTCCTGGTAAGCTGGGGAAGGTCGGTGAGGCTGACCATTCCCCATCCCCGATTGTCTGCTGACGGGGTCACGGCTGTACCACAACCCGTTGATCTCGAACACCTGCAGAGGCTCCTTGTATCCAGTCTCCACTTGTGGGGGTGCATGCTGGTCCTGCTGGGTGTAAGTCTGATCCTCTACCCAGCCACTCTGAGGCCCCGGTGCCTGCTCCTGTACAAGATGGACTCGATGTACATGTGTAGGTGGTGCAGGAGGGGCAGATAGCTTCATCTTAGCTACCTTCTCAGTAAGTTCCTCCACTTTCTTCGGCAGACGTGAGAGAGACTCAAGGTCAGTGACCCTGTTGTGGATCTGCTCGACCATAATTAACTTGTCTGCTATCATCCCCATGCTGGGGATGAGGTCTTGTGTCAGATCCGCTATAGTCCTCCTAGTTGTCTCATTGGATAAGATTGAAGAAGACAACTGATAGGCCCTGGTGGCCTGCGACCTGCCTGTTTCTGCTATCTGGTCTAGTATCTTTCATACTGCATTCTCGTTTTTGTTCAGATAGCTTCCTCTGCAGGCAGCACTGACTAACCCCTACATCTCTGGGGTCATGCCACAGAACAAGGTCTGGACTAAGATCGCCTTAGAAATGCCATGGCAGGGACATTTCTGAATTAGGTCATTGAACCTATCCCAGGCTTCATGGAATGGTTCACAGGGTTCCTGGGAGAAACTAGCGATCTTCGTTCTCATTTGTTTAGTTCTACTGAGGGAATAGAACCTCTTCAGGAATAAGTCCTTGAACTGCATCCAGGTGGTACATATCACCCCTAAGTTCTTCAGCCAATGTGCTGCCTTATCTCCTAAGGCAAAAGGGGTGGCCTTCAGTCTAATGTAATCCTGCCCAACCTTAGGATGACTAAGGTTGTTACAAACCAGCTCGAAGTCTCTGAGGAAGGCATAAGGTTCTTCATTGGCGTTTCCGTTGAACTTCGGTAGCAGGCTAAGGAAGTGAGGCTTGAGCTCGAATGCTTCGGGGGGAACCGCTGGTGCCAACCAACTGTGTATCTCATTCTCTGCTGGGTTGTAGGCATTAACCATTGGTCGGTCGATTCCTCCTGCTGTAATAATCTGTCCCATTCTAGCTGTGAGATCTGCATTTTGTTGTTCAGCTGTGGCGAGGCGATTAAGGATCTGTCGCAATGGGTCCTAATCCGGTAGCTGCTTAGGTGGCATCTTGTCCTCTAGTTATGGGTAGGAAACAAGGTCTGTGTTAGAGGACAAATCAAGGAAGGGATTCTTACTGAGGCGATGGTCTTCCTCGCTAAGCTCAGTGGAGAGGAAAGGGTTGGTTTGAGAGTAACCACTCTGGGTGTGAGGGAACCAGAACTTAAGAGGGTCATGAGTCCTGGGTGGTCCAAGGTGCGCTTGGCCGATGAAGAGGAGTTTCGTGGGGGGCTCAAAGAGAGATTGGTGAATAAAGAGTCGATATTCCCCCAGTCACTCATCTTGATTTGGCAAGAAGAATTGGGAGTTCTAAGTGAAGATAGGATTTGACTCCTACCTGAAGCAAACTATTCAATCCAAAACCTTGGGTTCACACTCAATACAGTGAAGGACCCGAGTGTTTTGTCGGTGACATCGTCAACAGTTTTCGGTCGAGCAACGACGGTTTTCAAGGTGAGATCCACAAGGAATCCTCCTCGTGTTGTTGTGCATTACTTCAGGTCACAACTGAGCTTCTTTGATTTTTCGTCGAATCGAATCGAGGCCACGACGACGGAAGCCACACACCGTGGCTCCATTTTCGACGAACCGCAGGTAAGTACTTCATCTCCTTTCCTTGTCATATTTTTTATCTAACAAATTTTTTTCCTGCTGATTCATATCACCATCACCACATTTACAACCAAAACCACCATCATTACCAACAATCACCACATTCATCATTGCACACAACACCTTAGTCATATTCTTTTCTTTACATAACCATCTTCATTGCATTTACCCCATTACCACTAATCATCTCAAATCCCATCAACATCTTTATCCCAACAAACCTGCATCAACACTCATTCATCATCTCTTTTATATTCCCTGTTTACAAAAACAAAAAAAAATTGCAAAAAAAAAATATAAAACATTGCAGCCAGGCCACGCCGCCGGTGGAGCCGCCGTCGTTCGCCCGTACCACTGACCCCGCAACAGCTACCAACGGCCCGCTCCGCCGGGCACGCAAGCGTCCCGACCTCCAGGTCAGGCCGCCTTCCTTCCTCGACACCTCCTCAGCTGCCAGAGAGCGCCGACACCCTCATGCACGCCTAGCCCTCCAGATCTACACGCGGCCGCATCGCATGCGCACACCTCCAGGTCGACCGTCGCGCCCCTCGACGCCATGCGCGCACCTCGCCCTTCGTACCGCCAAGCTCCAGCACCCAACTGCCCGTCGCGAGGCCCTCCTCCAACGCCCGCGAGCGACGCTGCCCTTCCCTAGCCACCACCGCGCGACCATCGTGCCTTCCGCCTTTCCATCGTGCATTCAGCCCCGCGCACACGCACACTGGCGCCGTCCTTGGCCAGAGCCCTGGTGCCGCCCCATCACCACCTCTCCATCACGACTCCGTCACGCGCGGCACGCGCTCCTGCTGCCACGTAACGCCGCCCGCGCATGACGCGCGTCCATCTCAGCCGCCGCCGCCCCTTTTCCCTAGCTTGTGGATGAAGAGAAAGGTCTAATTGTTTTTATTATATTTTCGTAAAAATTGCATTTTCATTTTTTAAATTTTGTTTAATTACAAAAACATCCATGTCCACATTTCAGTTCATTCAACTTTCATTTTGTATTGCACCGGCAACCCTGACTTTGATCATTAATTTGGAAGTCATTTTTGCATCATTTTTTAATCCAAAAAATAGCACTTTGTAGAGAAACTAAATCTTTATCTCTTGGCTATATATTTGCATTTTTGTGAGCATTAGATTAATTATTAAAAATCAGAGATTGAAAATCAGTGATATTTTGTCCATTTATGCTCTGAAATTCGCACATAGTCATTTATTGCTCCAAAAATTGTGAAAAGATTGTGAATTATGCCTCTAAATGTGCTTTAATTACATTCCAAATTTCGTCCAATTTGAAGTTGTCTTGTGCATAAAATAAATTATAGAGTGAAATATGTAATTAATTTTAGTTAATTCCACGAATAATATTTTTGAGAAATTTTAAGTCTCCTGGATTTCAGTTAAAAGATCTATTTGAGATAAATAGATCTCTAGAAAATTTGATTTCTGGATTTATTAAGAATTACTTACTCATAGTTGCTCTATTTTCAGTAAAAAAATCATTAAAAAATCATAATGTGTCAAAAAATTCTAAAAAAATTATCCTAGCTTCATTTCATCATTTTTAACTTCCAGTAAATTTTTCATAATTTTTGCATATCATTTGCACAAAAAATTGCATAAAAACCCCAAAAAAGTTTGTATTTTTCATTTGTGCATTTTAAAACCAAAAATTCCAAAAAAATATATTTTGCACTCGCTGTCGGATTAGGTTCTTAGGAAAAATATCACTTAGCTGATTTGAACTTATTTCCCATTAAAATTAAATTTGGCTAAGTCGGTTCTTTTCGTATTAACTTAATCCAATTCATATTCCGCATTTGTCATTTTTATTGCATTAAAAATATACCAAAAAACCCCACTAGGAAAACCACAATCTAATACCTCTAAGTTGACCTCGAGTTGTTCCTTTGCCTCCTTGAGTCGACCCTAGGGCTTGCCCAGGCTAAATAAACATAAAACCGTGCTTAATTTCATTAGACGATTAGTAGATTTGTGCGGTTATTTTTGATCGATCCAGATTTATCCGACCCTGATCCTCTCTTGTATTATCCAGATTTTTATCTATTTAACTAAGTGTTGAGTTAGAGCACAATGGTCAAATCATGCAATAAGACAAAATACTGCATTAAAGGAAAGAATAAACATGCAATTTTTTTATTTTATTTTAATCATACGAATAAATGCGATGAAATGCAATGCAAGCATGCCCTTGGTAAAAATCATGAACAACTTAAACCCTTAGTTAATTCTCGACTTAAACTAAGCAATAAATTATTTGACACATTAGGCAAGAGTCGTCTAAATGGCATAAAAGATACTTGAGTTGTTTAAAATAATACATTAAGATCAGAGTGTCAAAATAGGAAAACAAATATGCCATTAGAAAGTGCATCAAACAATCTTTAAAATGAAATTTGAAATCAACTTAATCGGAGTTACGATGCTCAAGATATGCATAAAAGAAGTCAAGGGCATTATTGAAAGAAAACATGAAATAAAATTACAAATAGGTCCCTGGGAGGGATTAAAATGTAAATATAAAAAAGATCGGGACCTTCCATGTAAATGACCCACACGCACAGGGGTATTTTTGCAATTATTAAAACCCGCGAGGGCATAACTGCAAAATACCCACAACGCACGTGGACTGCACGTGATCCAGGACCTGGTTGCAAAATTGAAGAGGACGGTGGGTCTCTGTGCAAATTACCCAGATGGCACGTGCTATGCACGTGCCATCCAGGCTCGGTAGAAGGATGAGGCTCGGTAGAGGCACGTACTGCTTCGGCTAGCCTCGGGCGCTGGCTCAGGGTCGATGCAGGCTCGGCAAGGCTTGGTAGCTGGTTCAGAGGTCCAGAGAGGCTCAGGGTAGGTTCGGAACCTCCAAGCCTCGAGCTCTGGCGTGGAGGCTTGGTGCTGCTCTAGGATCGACACGTGGTCGATCATGAGCCACCCGATTATAGAGATCGGGTGGCTCCTATCTGCTCTGGAGTCGTTGGCGTGGCCCCATCTGGACTGTCAGATGGTCACCAGGATAAGACCATCCAACGGCCGCTGTGCTTTATCCTCCACTGAAGGTTGGCGGCGTAGTCGGATCTCCAGCGAAGGAGCTTGAGCTCCGCCACTCCTATCTGTTGTTGGTGAAGCTCGCCCGGTGCTTCTGGAGGGTTGTCAATGAAGCTCATGAGCTGGGCAAGCCACGACGATGCTTGATGCATCGTCTTGCAGCTTCGGTGAGGAAAGCGGGTCTGGACAAAAATGCTCCAGCGAGAGCTTCGTTAATTGGATGCTCGAAGACCTACAGTGTTAGATTGATAGCCGAGGCATACAGTACAAGGTGTCTGTGCAAGATGGAAAGAGGCGAGAGCTACTGTGGATGAAGAAGGCGGGAGCTCGGTGCTCCTCCGTCGTGGGTGGCGGAGGAGATGGGTCGAAGGCGATTTGGGGTATGGAGGAAGAAGACGGTAATCGGAATATAGCGCGTGAAGGGGGAATGTGAGGCGGAACTCGTGAGATGAACGATGAGGGTCGAGAGGGCACGTAGCTTCCTAATTAATTAAGTAAAATTAAGAAAAAAAATGCACAGGAGGTCGGAGATGGCTTACTTGAGTTTTGGGCGGAGCGGAGGCCTAGGCTAGGCATCGTAGAGATACCCGGGTCGTCGTACGTCGAGGGCAGTTGTTCCTCGGAGCTCGAGCGGGCTGAGAGCACCGCGACACCGCCATGTAGGTCGGCGGGTCTCACCAGGGAAGACAGGTCATCTTCGCTCGATCCTCCACCTCCCCCTGTCACAGGGAGATGGAGGAGGGCTGGGCCTCCTCCCGCATAAAGGTGGACAATGGTAAAGGGTGGAGGAGGCGGAGTATTTGAAGGGGGTAGGTGCCAGTTCTGGTGGTGTGTGACGTGATTTGAGTGGGCGAAATGGAATGAGTGGAGAGGGTAAGTGGGATGTGTAGATGGTGGCGAGGTCGAGGTGGATAGGGCTAAGTCTTGGAGCAGTTGGCGTTTGAAGGTGATGGAGAATGTGGGCAGGAAAAATGGAAGGGGAGGGTGCTACGCGAGTTTGGCGAACGTGGAAGAGAGGAGTTGGAGGTTGGAGACGAGGCCCGACCGTTGGATCAAGTGATCTAACGGTCAAAATGAGGACGTGGACGAGGGGATGAGATTGGATCTAAGGCACCAGCGTAATCGAAGGGTGTAGGACAGTTCCACGTGGCAAGCTCCGGTGAGAACGCCAGCGAGCGACTGTGATGAGATCAGGAATATGATCTGACGGTAGAGGAATCGGCGAAAAAGAGCGGCTGAGATTGAGACTGTTGGAGGCGATCGAACAATGGAGAATTTGCCACGTGAAGAGATGTGGGTGAGGCGCTAACAGGCGGATGAGATTGGATCCAGGGAAGATCAGATGGTAGAAATAAGATGCGTGCGTGGAGGTACTCAGGTTGTTGGATCAAGAAGGGATCCAACGGCTGGCGATGGGGGCGGAAGATGCAAAGGGGAACGGGCCACGTGGCTCACCCAGAACGGGCCACGTGGCCCAATCAAATTATTCCGAGAAAGAAACTGAGATATGAGGGTTAATAAGGCCGAATTTGAGAAAACTTAAAACATGAAAGTTGTAGATCTCGATGAGATCTACAAGTTTTATGTTGACCAAAAATGGAGACGAGGTCATTTAAAGATAGAAAATATTTTTAGGGGTATTTTTAAGGCTAAAAATACCACGAATTTTAATTTTGACATTTTTTTTGTGATTTTTAATTTATTCAAGACTATGATAATTACAGGACTTTATCTGGATTTTATTGACATAAACTTAAGCAAGGGGGTTAATAATGGGAAATTACGATGATGAAATCGAGTTTCATCAATGATTTTTTGATTTCCTGGATTATTTTGAGTCCAATAAAACAAGGGGATGAGTTAAAAAATCCGATGCACAATCAAACACTATGACACATGTAGAGATAGAAATACGTACCTAACTCCTGTATTCTACATGCAGGGTGATCCGCACATAAATTAAAAGACAGAAAATAAACTAACTAAATGATGCAATGAAGAAATCGACCTTATACGAGCAACTTCTATTAATCGTGAAGAACTAATAGCTAACTAAATAGAGAGAGAGAGGCCTGAGTCCGGTCTCAGATGTCGATCGATGTCCGTCACAACGGATCCTGCCAGCGCTGCATAAGACCTCTAGCGGTGTGTGGCCTCTCAATCGATTAAGTTAACCTTTTCTTATTGATTATTACTAGGTCCAATTACGTTCTATGGGAACGGAATGATCAATTAAGTGTGGGGCCTTAGCTAATTACGTCACAATCAACAAAAGTCCTAAATCTAAGGGCTAAATCCCCATGAATCAAAAGAAAATAAAAGTGATAAAAACAAAAACTGTGAAAAATCTGGCGAGGCCCCTCGAACACACCGGTACTCGGCGAAACAAACCCCGATGAGTCTAAGTGTCCAAGAGTGTCCAAGTCAAAAAATTATTACAATAATACTAACTCTGCAGAATATGAAACTGCTCTATCTACTATAACTATCTTCAACTGCTCTCCTGCTCCTCCTCAGATGCAGGTACTCTGACAGAAAATCGAAGCATCCTCGGGTGGTTCCTCGCACAAAAAAGCAAAGCAGAAATGCGTTAAAATTTAACAATATTAAATAGAGACAAACATATGAAAAATGACTACTAAGCCGTGCTCCACGACAACGACACCATTTCGATGACACGCTAGGCAACTCGAGTTAAGTAATATCAAGGGTCGTTGCGACCCAAATCACTAAGCGTAGTCAACAGGAAGAAATCAACCACTCAGAAATAAGGTAAAAAACAATCAAGTACTAGATGTAAGCGGTTTCCTATTTATTTTACCTGCTATAGCAACCGGGGTCGAACACAAGGAGCACGAGAAAACCTACGAAATAGTCAAATCTCAGAAATAAAAGAACACATTTTTAGTGGTTTTTAATTTTTAATAAAGGACCAAAATCAACAAATAAGGAAAACAAGGCAACACCCAAGTCTTTTTGGATTTTTCTTTAAGGTTAAAAATGCTCAAAAAATCAAGCTAAAAATATTTTTGGGTTTTTAAGGTTTTAAAGTGTTTTTTGTAATTTTCTGGGGTTTTGCAAATTTTTTTTTATGAATACATGAGAATCAAACAATGACTAAAAGTTCAAATAGTTCACAACCATGATTAAACTACAAGTTAAAAATGCTTAAAATGGCTAAAATCCTAGATAGCAAATTTATGAGAAAATATGAAGAAAAACCTACAAATAGGAACTGGAATGAGAATGTTTGGATTTTTCTTGAATTTTATATAATATTTTTATAATTTTTTTGGTATTTTGAGATTTTTAGGATTTTTGTAAGGAGTTTTCAAACAAAATTGCTATAGTAGATGAAGCACATAAAAACACACTAAAAGGTTTTTTTTTGGAATTTTAGAGACAATTTTCAAATTTTATGGATTTTCAAAAATAGACATGAAACTTTTTAGATGTTTTTGAAGTTTTAAAATTAATAAATGCAAACAAATTAACCCACAAAAATTGCATTAAATACCACCCGTCAACAGGAGTTGGTGGACATTTTTAGATATTTTTTAGGATTAATTTGCTAATTGTTAAGTCAAAAATACGATTATAATTAGATACAGTTTACAGTGACCTAAATGAAATTAAAATGAACTTCTGGGCCAAACAGTAATGTAGTTAACAAGTACATGGCCTAAGTTGCAAAAAGTCCAGGCAAGCACGCACGTAACACGTGAACCAGGCTCACAGAGGTGTAAATGCAAATACTAAAAACCTTCCATTCATTTTATAACAAAGATTAAACGCAGGGCAGAGAATGCAAATAACCCCAAAAGTCACATGTACATCGACGTGCTACACACAGAGAAGGACTAAAATACTAATATCCAGAAATATGAGGTCCAAGCTGTAAAATGTCTGAACTACAATAATTATTTACTGGATTAAAACTAAATGAGGAAACAAATGAGTATAAGAGGGAAAAATACCTCTGCAAAGACACGAGGTGCATGCTCCGAGAAGGCACTAGCATACGACCTTGATCTCCTGCTGCTGCAGATCTGACAACCAGAGAATGTCGGGGACATGCGATCGGATGGTGTCAGATCCAACGGTCGGAAAGCTACTGCGGTCGGTGACTGAGATGGAATCTAAAAGAGGGAGCTGATCCAATGGTGGGGAGGAGGTCTGCACGAACTCTTCCTGGGCGAGCTTCAATCGAGCAAGTGAGACGATCCACCAACCCGATCGGAGATTTGAAGGGTCCAACAGTGATGTGAGAGGTTCCCTCGTCCGGTGGGGGGCTCCGATGGTGTTGGCAACGATCTGATGAGTGTGGCAATGGAGGAGGGACCTGGAGCAGCTCCACTTGAGCAGCTGGTAGGTCGAATGGGGTCTGCTGCACGAGCCAAAGCCTACAAAAGGTACACTGCTCGGAGGCGAAGCTCCGATGATGTTTATTTAGCACAAAACAGGGGAAGTGAGGGTGAACGGAGCTTTGGAAACCCAAGTCTAATCTCACTCGAATGGCTAAGTATTAGGATGACCAGACTGCGAGGGAAGATGAGATGTTTGTCGAGGGGTCGATCTGTACAGTTAGGAATGGATGTCGAAGCTCCAGCTGGATATCCAGATCTAAGGTGCGTGTGACAGAGTGAAATGGCAAGATCGATACGGATTAAGGAATGTAAAGGATAGATACGATACCTGAAGGTTCAGAGGGACTCCTGGGCTTCAGGCGATGACAAACGTAGGGGTAATGGCCTCAACCATGTTGCGTCGGATGGGGGGGGGGGAGGGTGGGTGCGGTGTACGCGGCGGAGGGATCTGACCACATTGGTGAGCTGCAGCTTTAAGCCATCCAACTCCGCTCCCAAGGGCTCCTCCAAGCTGTTGTCACTCAGCTAGAGGTGCTTAGGGGTGAAGGAAGAGGCAAGGCATGAGCTGCAGCGCTAGGAGGTGGAAGAGAAGGTTATATAGGATGCTCCAAGGCCTGGAAAGATCGAGCAGGTGCACGCAACCCTAGAAAGATCTGCACCTTCTTAGGGATCCGTGAAGGTCACGGATCCTAGGAGGACACTCAGGTGAAAAATTGGAGCTAGAGGTGGTTAAAGTCATGCAGGAGAATTGGGAGAAAAGACTCTAGTGAGAAGGTGGGCAACCCGACCTGACCTCGAAGGAGGCGTTGACCGGAGTCAACAATGCCTCTAGACCAATCAGGAAAAAGGAACTTACAAAATAATTAAAAATTCAATAAAAATAGCAAATAAATTCAAAACAAAAAGTGTATAAAATAAAAAAAATATTTATTATTTTTAAGTAATTTTTCTGTGATTTTTAGTTATTTTTATGAAAAATAAAATAATGTATATACACTATATAGTATTTTATACATGTATAATATACCTATGTATTATATACAAGTATTTTTATTTTATTATTTTTACACATATACCCTTATTTTGTATTTTATTTACAACATAATTTTAGAAGTACAAATTAATTTTTATTTTATTTTTACAAATTAATAAGGGTATATTATAAATAATGGATGTAATATATACAAGTGGATTTTATGCAACGAATTGAGGATTTTATTTTTATTTTATTTTTCTGATTTTTATTAATTTTTTTTATCATTTTTAAGACTATATACAAGGGTTTACAATAATAATTTAATTTTATTTTGTCATGCTTACGATGGGTTGGGAATTGTACCTCCATGTGGGCTCCTTCCCGTGATTCAAGCCACCTGAATATGGAGGTTGGGGTGGTTGGATCTGATGGAAGTGATTCCTTCTCCAGATTGAATCATGTGGTGGATACGCTTTGGAGATGATCATCGTTGGCTGGAGATCCAATGTGATCTGCTTTTTGACTTCTTCCTCCTTTTGGTCCTCTTCTACTCTAGATCTCCAACTGCTACATAAAAGATCAGAGGTGCGTGGCGATGACTTGATTCTTCATGGATCCCTGACCGAGACTAGTGGTGATGTTGCTCGGACCTCGCTGTTCAATGAAGGGGATGGTTCCAGGTCTGTACCTCCTTGAACGGGGAGAAGGTTCTCGAGGTTTCAAGCCTCGACCCTGATGTCACATAGAAAAAAAGGGCAGCATCAATGGTTCCTATAATGAGCGGGAGAAGTGAACCTTGCTCCGGTGATGTACTCGTCGGAGATGGGAGGTTACAGAGGGAAGAAGGGAACACTGATAGGGATGAAGATGACAATGATGAGGGTTTCGATTTGGGTCGGTTCCAAGGTCAACACAAGAGGGAATAACATACGAAGAGAAAATAAATAGAACGAAGGGAAGAAGGTGTGAGAACGATACTTGGAGTGTGGGTTCACTGGGGTACAATCATGTATGGAAGAGACGACCAAGTCTTTGCTTAGATTTGCACTAGCGAAGGTGGTTGAGAAGATGAACCATGCTTTGAGGAGCAACTGTAGCAAGATATTTTTAGACCTTGGATTACACCATAAAGGATGGGATTCAGGTCGTCGTCACCTCCCAATATAGCTCTGTCGCCGTCGCCGAATGGGTTCTCTAAAGCTGGGCCTAACACCTCTATAATGGTGGATGATGTATGAAAGTGGCACGAGTTTGGTTTTGTAGGTGGTGATGGTCGGTGATAGATGGTAACCATTGGAAAAGGGTGTTACGAGGTGTGGGCTCTGACATTATGTGATGGGTTTGATGGAGCAATTACATGCCAGTGTAGGATGATTATGATAGAGAGGATCCAAAGTGAGGAATAATGAGATTTGGGAGTAACGACTGGGAGATGCAGAGTTGACTTGGGGTCAACGATGTGGGTGACGATTATCTGGAGAGGAGAAGGGAAGTGGGGGGTGATGAATATGTGATTCATCACACTAATTAGTTAAAAATAGAGATTCATTTAGAGTAATTAGCTGCATTTAGGCATTTATAACTCATAATTAGCATTCATGCATTTATAAATAATATGCATAAATTAGTATTTCATTTGGCATGTATATCAACATGTAAATATTACATAACTTCATCTATTTTTTAAATTAATTCACATCAACTCCAATTGATATAAAAGTAACTCCATTGTGTTCAAATCATTGACATACATACCATTGGCATTAATCAAGGGAAAATCCTAAAAATACTAGCTTGCATATATCCAAAATAAATCAAAACCCTAATTCCAGGACATAAAGCTGTAAATACCGATATCTCTCACATACAATGTCCAATTTCTATCTACTCACTTTTGAATTAATATACCCTCAATTATCTATAAGTCAAGATCAAATTCAAAGGAATTGGAGTTCATTTGTGAAATTTGGGTTTTGGGACCAAACAATATATTGTACATATTTACCGAATTTTGACTTGTTATCTCATGTAATATCTAACCCTTTTTGATTTATTTCTTTATTTTATCTCATATTTTAACTAGTTATTGATGAATCCCAGACTCATCTACATTACTTCTTTGTATTATCTCTTTCTTAAGAAAAATAATAAAAATCACTAACAATTAACATTAATTAACTAACACTATGTTGTAAATATTTAGCTATAATCATTGTATATTAATTCTCCTATTATTGTGCTATTATTTTATGTATTTGTTTATTAAAAATTCAATCAAAATTTGATAATAGTGTATATAATAATTTAACCTAATTTATAAAATAAAAATCCAAAAAAAGAAAATAATATTAAAATAAGTAATTTAATATATAAATTAGTAGCAAAAATATTTACTTTGTATAGATAACTTTTTCTTTCTTTGAGTTCTACATGAAAGTTGAAGAGCTCATCGAGATATAAAACTTTTATGTTGAACACTTTTTCAAATCATACCGCTAACTATTTTATTCCTATTTAACTTCATTTTTTATTTCTTTTAATTGTGATTGGGCCACATGGAGCAACTTCCTTCGCCCATGTGGCCTGACCCTTCTATTCACCCCGCTTCTCATCTTGGCCATCTGATCATCTTGATCAGACGACCATTATCCATTCATTTGCACCTGCATTACCAACCTCTCGATCGTCTGATCAAGCTCATCAGGTCCATTGCTTGGAGCCCGTTTCTACTCCATTCGATCGCAATCCTATGGTTAGGGGATCGCCCCCAACCTACAACAACACGCCTTAAAGAGTTGCGACCTTTCATGCCTAACCATTTTCAACCCATTATCCTGACAACCTCTGTTAACCTCTCGTCCAAATTTCTCCACTAGCTTCTTCCTCCAACCTCCCTCTTCCACACCAACCCCTTCATTCCTACCTAACCCTAACTCCCTCGCTAGTTAAAGGTAGTTGAAACCACCTTGTCAATTACCTAACGGTAGCCAACTTTCACCATTCAAAACCTTTGCCCCAGCCATCGTGACCTCCATCCGCCCAATGTGAGCGATGCCTCCTAGTGCTAGTCTACCCTAGGTGACAGTTAGTGAAAGCCATGAGTGAGATAGAGCATGTCGCCGGTGAGATCCAAGGCCATTTAGCTTTGTTGCAGACCTATTTGGGTATTGCTTGAGCTTCAAGGATTCACCTACCTTGTTCAGCGATGACTTGAGGAGCTTTCAAAGCTTCTTTAGGCCAAGAATCTTCTTCAATCCATTCTTCTTCATCGTTTCCATTTTGCAGGTTTTGTCCCCATTACATTTTCTATAAACTTTATTGTATTTACATCAACTTGGTCACCATGTCATTCACCTGATTCACACAAAACCTTTCTTGCATATTGATGATTCACACACACATCATTGAATCTTCTTTACACTTCTCCATGATCTGATCATCTTAATCTCCTTCTCAGGCTTGCAAAGTCTGAGAACCTACTAGGGCTCTCCTTTATCACCTCACTCGAGCTTCCAATATGCCTCATTTTTCCTTAAACAAAACCCCCCTCTTCAGCTATTGGAATAACCCTTGTAGGAGCTCCTTGTCCCTTCATTGATCGGAAAAAATGGTGTTACCCCGATTTCGACTTCATTCTTTGAAGCCCCTCCATCAATTAGACCAACAATGTCGTTCTATAGCTCCACTACATCGTCAACATCTTCATGAGATCATCTGACGTTCAGACTACTCAGAATAGCATGGAGGAAGAATATATGCTTCACCGGGAGCCCCACTCTTCCTCCGCCGCTTAGGAAGAGTGGGAAGAACTCGAGGTACAATCGTCGTTCGATCATATCACTAGGATATGATCCAACGATCCCGATCAACTCCGAGCCAAAGCCGAAGCAATGATTTAATCCTGACAATCGGAGCGCCTGAGCCTGGTACGAAGCACGAGGAGTAGATGCATGGCCCGAGCCACCGCTACTTGAAGCAACTCAGATAACCTGCCACTTGCACGTGCTCCAGGGTAACTTGCAAATTGGCCCAAGAAATATTCATAATTGCAGGTAAGTCTTACCCATAGAAAAACCGCATTTATGCCCAAGCAATTTTCTTTAATTACAATTAGTCCAATTTGGACCTCTTTGCAATTATAAAATTCATGTTTTCTTGCATGTATGCCCTACCTTGTTCTTTTAATAGCTTATGAACCACTTACTAGTTTTTAATGAATTTGATGTCGTTGAAAAGCTATTTTTGTGTTCTCTAATTTAGTGCAATTAAATTACTGATTCATCTAAATTTCATGCATTAATTTTGTGAGTGTCATTTTTTTTCTATTCGAACTTGTTATTAAATAAAAATTAATTTTTATGGTGGATTCAATTGATCTCTTTTTGACATTGATTGATCAATAATTAATCAATTATTTTCATAAGTAATTATTCTATTTTAATTAGGAGACTATTTGTGGATTGTGTGTCTACTTTGTGAGTGTAGTTCATCATTGTTTATTAGGTAGTGCATCATAGTTTATCATGTAAATTATATGCAATAATTTTTTTTAAATTACATGCATTGTTTTTGTTGCACCTGCTTGACCTAGAGAGCCTATAAATTGTTTAATTAAATAGTTGATTTATAAATTAATTAGATAATTACTCGTGACCCTTGTGTTCGATCCTGGACTTCCCAGGTATTAATTTAAGCTGCCAACTCTTCACGTAGATATTCTCTCAATTTTGAGTGATTATTGATTGGCCCATGCTACAATGAGTGCATGTTATTTTAGCTGACCGACGATTCATTAGATGATGCCATTGTTGGGGACACATCACATTATTTGATTTTATTTAGAGTTAATTATTTATTTTTTCAATTTATAGAGCTTTTTAAGTTAAGTTCTTATTGTGTGTTATTTTATTGTTTTATCTTTATTATTTCTATATTTTTAGCTATTTCACTTAATTTCTCCTGTGAACCTCATGACACTCTGATTTTTTGTGATAGGGAACTACGAAGCCGATGAACCTCATAAGACCGTGGAGGCGAGAAGCTTGGAGCTTCAGCTTTAGAGACCGCAAAGCAATCTTATCTTAGGAGAAATTCTAGTTTAATTTGTGGTGTACTTTCTATGTATTATTTGTTGTAATTTGTGTTGTAATTAATTTTCAAATTTACAAAGGTTCTCGATTGAGTTCTCACGGGTGTAATGAAGGCCTCTATGTATCTTTTTTAATTGTATCGAGAATGATTCTCGATTTAAGGGGCGATTTTGGTCAAGGCATCGTGCTTAAAATAGAGATATCTTAGGTCACTTTTGCTTGATCTATCTTGTAACTTAGGACACACAATTTTGTCTCACAAGATTCACCAAATCTTAGGAGATTCATTGAGACACACTTAAGCATGTTCTATTTAGTTAAAATGTTTGATCTTCATCACTAATAAAGTTCCTACTAGGTGTGACTTTTTGACTTGCATCATATGGAATAAAATTTTATAAATTCAATCTTGCATCCATACCACATGGAAAAGACTAGGAATCACTGCAAGTATTCCTAAACGAATGCATGCATCATTGATTTCCGCCTGCATTCCATTTCCGTCTTCTCCCTTGGTTTTTTGCTAACCTAAGGAAAAAGGAAAAAAGGGACTGTACGTTAGGATATTATTGTGTGGTCACCTAATTAAAGTGATACCTAACTCTTAAAATTAGGACTGAATTAATGCAAGCTGACTTCAAATAATTTGGAATAAAATTAACATTGTATTGTAGGCAATAAAACCCTCATTGTATGCATGTACTTACCCCCAAACAGAGTGGGTAAGGACAGTTCCCTAAGGTTAGAGCCCAAAACCCTAGACTTCCACCCTAAGTCTCCAGGTCCAACTTTCACTGATTTTTTGAGCTACAAGTGGTTTCCTCCGATCTTAGAAATACATTTTGGTTGTCTGAACTTATAAGTTCCTTTTGGGGTGTGATATTGAATCTGACAGCCAAGGAAGATCACTCCATTGATTGAGGACTTATAGGACTTCAACTAGGTGTAATATGAGACTCCATATGTTCCTGTATAAGATTGTTTGAATCGCCAATCAAAATTGACAAGATAAAAGTAGGCTGAACTCTTACAGCCTCCACGTGTTGAGTTGGCGAATCTATTCAAAGGGGTTTGATTGCATAATATTATGTGCGCTGATTCATCACATTTCCGTGCACTGTAGTATTAGCTTCTTTTTTGAATTGAGCAAGATCAATTCTCATATTCTCCTTGAAATCTAAGATGGATATTTGGCCAGAAATTTGTTCGGACTTCACGAACCTTTCCTTGAAACATCCAAATATCACGTCTTCTATGGCCCAACCACCTTCTTCCCCTGGACCTTCCTGGATCCAAAATAATCCTTGTTTCGATCAGGTGTATCAAGATTCATTCTTAGGGAGCAGTTACATAGAACCCTTTCTTTATTATCTTCTCACCGAGAAGACCATTGCCTTGGTGAGATTGACTTGATTCCAATGTCTTCATTAAGATCTCATTCCAATCCTCTTTTTGATGAAGGTTTAGCAGATTAATTCACGATGCCTCCAAAAATCCATAACAGAGAGGATAAAGAGCGTGAAGATCCAATGCAAATGGTATTAGATAGGCTAGTAGCTTCTGAGTAGAATGCATCATTATTGAGAGAGAAGATTGGCCAGTTAAACTTTGGATTAGATGCACCTATGGATGCGTCATATAACCCTAGACAATATCAAATGATAAATTGATTGAATCCATTAGATCCAGAAGTAGAATACAAGTTGAAGCTGCAGTTTCTGAGCTTGTTGCGTCATTTTCACAAGAATGCACATGAGGAACCGTATGCATTCCTATAGGACTTTGAGTTGTTCTGTACTAACCTTAGACATCCTAGGGTTAGCCAAAACTACATTAGTCTCAAAGACCTTCCTTTTGCCTTGAAAGCTAAGGTTTATTATTGGACAAAAAACCTGGAGGTAGTTGTAACTACCTATATGCAATTCAAGGATATATTCTTGAAGAAGTTCTACCCTTCGAGTAGAACTAACATGATGCACTCATGCATCACTAGTTTCTCCCAACTCTATATTGAAGCATTTTATGATACATGAGAGAGATTCAAAGGCATTTTGCAGAAGTGTCCTTATCATGGCTTAGAGCCTATCGTCCTGATACAATAAGTGTATTACGGTCTCAACCTGGAGGTGCAGGGTTTAGTTAGTGCCGATTGTGGAGACAACTACACTTCATGTGGTGTGGATACCATCTGGAATGTGTTCGAGAGGATGGCTGAGATGTGCTGAGCACAGACTGTGAGTAGAGCTCATACATACACCCCCTTACCACTCTTACCTAGAGGGGGAGCAAGGGCTATAGTTGATCCATGTGACATGGGTATCATAGCAGATAAATTAACAATCGTAGAGAGGATCAATAGAAGGATGGATGAGTTGGACATGAACTTATAAAAATTGCCGAAGCAGACGGCAGAGCTATCGGAGAATGTATCCAAGATCAAGATACCTACCGTGACTACATGTGCTACTCCTATTTACCATGTTCATAACATCCATGAGTAACCGATGTTAGGGCTACCCTAGCTATGGGTAGAGGACCAGACTCTTACCTATTCTTGTCAGCAACATCCACCATTTACGGAGATAGATACTGAGGAGCCTTCCTAGGCGTGGGAGGTAAATGGTGTGTGGTATACTGATGAACTCACATTTCATCATCTTTATTCTGTCATTTTGGCCTCAAAAACCCTAGCAAATGGGTGTAAATACCCTTAATTCTTGCATTTTAGCATTCATGCATGTGTATGTAAATAGTGTATAAAATACAGTTTTTGAAGCCAAAATAATAGAATAAAGAAAAGAAAAGAAAAAGAATAAAATATTGTAAATATTTTATGACCCGAAACCCCGAGACCTAGACAACTAGATGAATAGGTCAACAAGGAATAAAGTAGGGGGAGATAAGGGCCAGATACTAATAAAGATTTCCTTTTATTTAATTTATTCTTTATTCATTTTGGGACCCATTTTTGGTTCCACTTTTTATACTTCAAATAAAGAAACCTTGTAGATGAAAGTTGTAGATAATTAAATAAAGAAAAATACAAAATTTACTTCATAGAAAGATTATATACATATAAAAAGTTATGATCTGAATAAGAATCCAAAATCCCAACTTCCCAGACCTGTATCTCTCAAATAAAAACTCGAAACGCATCAAAATCACCTTTATTCGTATATAATTTTAAATAAGCTATTTATTGAAGGTGGTTTCGTATTTTGCGGAGCTACGATTTGAAAGTGGAGTTTTGGTCCCCTATTGTATAATTGTATAGGTTAAAATATTCATTTTATTTATTATTCATTATTTTTACAATTTTATATTTTTATAATTTTGTAAATATTATTTATAATATATGTGTATATTAAAATAGGAATAAAAACTTAAAGAAAACACAAAAATAAAATACTTGTCTATAATACATAGGTATAATACCTATAAGTATACCTGTATAATTAATTCTCCGATATAATTAAGTGTACAAAACACTTCAGAAAAATAAAATAAAAATATAGTTAAGTAAATAAAAATACTTTATAAATTTATAAAATAATAAACAAAATAAATAAAATTAAATATACAAAATAAAAATAAATAGGTAGATAAATATACCTATATAGGCTATAAAAGGTAACTTGTAATTTTATACCTCAAAAAAATAAATAAAAATCATAATAAAATAATTTACAAAATAATAAACATTTTTCATTTAATAACAAAAAATTAATAAAAATCGTTTGATATTTTTAATTGATTTTCTTAAATCTTTATCGTAGGGTTTTTCCTGGTTGAACCACGTGGACCAACCAGGAGGGTCCGAGAGTTGACCTCGGTCAACTCTCTGACCCGCCCCCTGTAGCTTTGTTAGAACCGAGTTTTGACCTC
Organism: Ottelia alismoides; assembly: GCA_037367405.1. Lineage (NCBI taxonomy): Eukaryota > Viridiplantae > Streptophyta > Magnoliopsida > Alismatales > Hydrocharitaceae > Ottelia > Ottelia alismoides. The sequence goes on from JAZKJV010002406.1 coordinate 44,158, forward strand.
TTTTCACGAGTTTTTCGAGGACTATCCTTGCACCTTCTTGGCTAAGTCCCTTCATGACTTTTGTTCCTCGTTCAATGGGTATCCACGCCCAGATGAAACCTCGGCAATCGAATCAACGCATTGCTCGTTGTCCCTTGATCTTCTAGCCCATCTGTCAACCCTTCATATAGAGACCCAACTTTCCATTTGAAAATGGAACCCCATTTGACCCAAAAACATCCCGCCTCTCGTGCTCTGGTGAACCTCCGGTGACAGGGGAGGCTTCGCCCACAATCAGCAGGCCCATGAGTCGTCTATGGCGGTCTCCACCACCTCCGGCAAGCTTGCCGTCGAGGTCTTCTTCCTCAGGTAAGACACACCTTCGAGGATTTGTTTTCCCTCTATTTTCTTTGCGCATTTTCTTTCACGTAGTCTTAGGATCAGATCCCCCTAAGAATCTTCGCATTTCATCTATCCAATCGGTCACTAGATCCCTCGCTGGAGCACGCTCCGGCCACCCATCTCGCGCCTCCGTCCTACGCCCTTCTCCACCTCGCTGCGGGGTCGAGGCATTTTTCCCTCGACCCTCTCACGCTTTTTGTAGGTCCAGGTTCCACTGAAGAATGCCCGGGGCTCGTTTAGAGCCTCGTCGGAGGTTCCTGAAGCCCGCCAGCTCCGCCGAGCCCTCCCGCGAGCTTCGGCCACTATCGGAGTATTTTGGAGCGCCCAAGACATAGAAGACCATCCCAGAGCCCGCCGGCCACTTTTGAGCCTCGAAGACCGTTGGAGGATCGAAATATGGAGCGGGGAAGCTCGCCTCGCTAGCGTTGCTTCCCTGTTCTTCCTTCGCCCTCCAGTGCCGTTGGATCGGGCCGGAGCTCTAGGTCGCGTCCCAGCCGTCCGATCCTCACGCGTGCCAGCCGTCCGATCACCCTTGAGGATCTGATCTGGGCTGATCATCGTCGAACCGTCATCGCGCGTTGTGCGCCCGCCACGTGGATAAGTGGACGGCCCCAGCCGTCCGATCGCACACGAGTTATTAGCCGTGGTTATTTTGCACTCAAGCCCCTGCCTATTTTTGTATTTATTTTTTAGTATTAAATCTTTTATTTGTAGTTTAAAAGTTTTGTAATATTTGCATCGAGACCCCTAGACTTTTATATTTGCAATCAAGTCCTTGTCCACGTCACCTCACGTGACCCACGTACGTAGGGTGGTGGACATTTTGCAAGGACCCCCCTGCAGGTTCTCTTATTTCATTTTAGTCAAGGAACTTATTTATTAAGTGTAATATTTTGGAGAAATTGCAAGTATGCCCCTAGGTTCTTTGAATTTACATTTAGGTCCTCCCCAGGCACGTGTACTCCACGTGCGTGGCGGGGAATATTGCACTTGTGCCCTTGCGGGTTTTGGAATTTGCATTTGGTCCTGGGATTTTATAAATTAGTTAAATATTTTGTGGGAAAATTGCACTATGGCCCTTGGACTTCTGGATATTTACATATATGCCCTTACTAGTGTTGATTTTATTTGTTGTCTCTATTTATTTCATGGATCTATAAAATCCAAAAAATCACCACAAAATTAACTTAGGTTCCTATTTCATTGCTCTTTCACGTTTATTTTTAGTTTGGATTTTTATTGCAATTTCATATTTATAAAAATTCAAAAACATGCATTTTTGCTATTGTTTGCATTAGAAAATACCAAAAAATATTAAACTCCTTGAAAAATTCTAAAAAAATTCACCTTTTGATTTTCCAGTGTCTTTTAACTTTATTCTAAAAATCATTAAAAAATTTAAAGTAAAACCCCTAAAAATAGCAAAACACCTAGAAACTTCATAAAAATCATAAAAAGTCTAGAAAAATCCTAAAAATCTAATTTTTATCTTTGAATTTTCTCTGATTTATTAGCTTTAATTTAAAATTAGTTTGAGGCATTTTGGACTCTGTTTGATATTTTTCTTCCTCATTTTCGTTTCAGCCTTTTTATTTTATCCACTATTTCCAGTATTTTTGCCTTTAAAACACCAAAAAATGAGAAAAATGTAGAAAAATCACAAAAAACATTGGAAAAATATAAAAAGCACAAAAATATTTTATTCCTGATTTTTGCTTATTTTTACCTATTTTCTCTATATATTATATCTTATTTTCCTTTGTTGTATATATACTTCTTTAAAGAAAAAGAAAATATAGAAAATATATATAATACAAAAAGAAAAATACAAAATCAGTAAATTAAAAATCAAAATTAAAAATTAAAAAATCAAAAAATATTAGAAAAATTAAAATTTTAAAACCCACAAAAATAGCACATTTGTAGGCATCTGATCACATTCACTCTTGAGCACTTTTTCGACCTATCCTGCTTGTTCCCTGTGTTCGACACTCTACACATACTTGCACTATACACACTTATGGTAGAGTTATGATAAATTTTAACTCCACATATTTCTTTTCATTATTTGATTGTTGTTGTGGGTTAATTGTTTATTTATATGGGTTTTGTGAGCGGTCGCTCAGCAACACTGTAGTCCTGCCTTGTGTGGACTATTTTGACCCTCGCAAAATCCGTGTAATCATATACACATGACCCTACCATGTAGGGGAGTTCAAGGGACCATTTCTCTTACCAACATCCCCCAACTTTTAACAACACATCATTTACTCCTACACCTCTTCCTGCACAGTAGAGATCTGAAGCCTTTCACTCCCAGGTACCGAGGCAACAACAACTGTACACCCATCAACTGACGTACCCGCAGGGACAACATGGCCCATTTGTGCAACACTTTTCCCAACGACAACAATACCAAGGGCATCAGGGACAATCTTTAGGTTCTTCTCATTCTTCTTCACAACAACATCCATCATCGTCAAGTCCCACTGATTTTCAACAACAGATACTTAAGGAGTTACACTCCTATAGGAACAAGATACCATATTTACGGGTTTACCTCAACCGTTATCCCATTTGCATGACGAGCAAACTGCCCTGTACGCACCCACGTGAAGCCGGCTTCGGCCTGCTACCCCTGCACGAGGAAGACTTAGATGATTTATTAGATTAGCTCCATTTATTTTCTTGCATATCTTTGTGAAATTATTTGTGTGAGAGAGAGAGTGACTATAACTTGTAATATTCAGGACATTTGGGACACTGCTACACTTCGCGAGGTCCATTGCCTGAGGGATTGTTCCCTTGGGGGCCTCGTCGGCTTTTGCGGTTTTTCACCTATTTTGTTTTATTCGCATTTTCTTTTATTTTGATTCTCAAAGATTTTGGCCCCTAGACTTAGGATTTTATTTTGATTGTGACGTAATTAATTAGGATGCCACACTTAATATATTTGTCTGTGCCTATAGAACATTAAGTGGACCTAATTAATAACTCACAAAATAAAAAGCTAACTTGGTCACTCGAGAGGTCACGTGCCGCTAGAGGTCGTATACATCACTGACAGGATCCATTGTGGTGGACACCGATCGGCATTAGAGACCGAACCCCGACCTCTCTTGTTGACCTTTTTAGCTTTGTTATTCTCGTGTAGAAATTCTTGTCTAAGGCCGATTTCTTCTTGCATCATATAGGCAGTTTAATTTTGGCTATAATTTATACACCGATCACCCTGCATGTAGAGTGCTGGAGCAAGGTACACATTTCTATCTCTGCATGCATCATTGTGTTTGATCGTGCATCGACTTTTCCAACTTCCTCCCCCATTTTATTGGACTTTAAATAACCTAGGAAATCAGAAAATTCGTTAGGCGTTGTTTTTATTTGCAGAAAAAGAGTAAAAAAGTGAAAATCATAAAATTGGGTCTGTTAATGCAAACTTGACTCTAAAACTCACCTCACTTTCAAAAAATTTGTCTTGGAGAGAGTAACCCCCTCATTGGTTGATTTATCTGCAGCGAGAGAGTGACTCGCACACTAGGATAGAGCCATACCTGAACTCCTCTCAGATTACTGCTCTAGGGTTAGTCGTTCTCCAGTGAGGATCTCTCTGGTAACTGGTGAAGCGGACCATGACATCCTTTGCAGAGTGGATTGATCGGGTAGCCAGTAAAAGATCCACAATTCATACTGGCTAGGAAAGATCTAGCCTAAGGTCGGGATAGTCTCCTAGGAGTATCAGGTTCCCAACAGCTCGCTTAATCGCTCTGATAGATTGATTGATCACTTAAATAAAATTGACAAGATAAATGACCGAACTTTCATGGTCATCAGCTCAGAGTTGTGTAGGTAAATTGGGGGTTTGTTTTCACATCTTGTTTGCATTTCGGATCTCATCCTCCCTTTTCCCAAGATCAAAATGATGGGAAGGAGATCCCTTAGGCCACGTCTGGTGGCACCGCTATCGAGCACTCCTTCCTACTCATCTAGGTCGGCCTCGGGGAGTCAAGACCCACTCTCCGAGCCTGAGTTTACGTCCACCATGTTCTCCTCGACCACCCTTCTTCTCCTATCAGTCCAGTGGTGTCAGAGTTTAGTGCAACACAGAGCTCAGAACATTTGACGGCACCTGAGATGGGTTCTTTTGCCTTTCAGAGACCCAAGATATGGCAGGCAGAGAATGAACACCCAGATGAGCAAGGACCGCCACCATTCATATATGATCAAGATGCCATCAACAATTCACTGTTAGCTTCCCTGGAGACCATGCAGAGACAGATCTGAGACTAGAAAGTATTCATGGGTGACATCATGAGGGAGCTGGCACAGATGCGAGAGGGAAGAGAAGACAAACCTAAGGGCGGTGATATACCAGAAGTAGTAGGCGGAGGAGGAGAACCTAACCGGGAGAGGCCACCATCGATGACCATGAGGCAGTTGCACAACCCATCCGCAACCCTCACCCACTGATGGATCCAGCTTCCTTCCATTGTCGGGAACTTTGAGCTTCGCTCGCAGACCATCCAGCTACTGCCTAAGTTTCACGGGCTAGCCACCGAGGAGCCTCATCTCCATCTGCAGGAGTTTGAGATGATTTGCAGCACTGTCCACGACAGACTGGTGGACGATGACACTATTAAGATGATTGCCTTCCCGTTCTCATTAGCTGACAGAGGAGCCTATTGGCTAAAGCATCTTGGGAGGTACGTCACATCTTGGGCACAGCTTCGGACCGAGTACTTGAACAAGTACTATCCACTCGGCCGGACGAACGCAGCACGAGCTATGATCAACAACTTCACCATGATCCCGAATGAGCAGTTCCACGAGGCTTGGGATCGATTTAGAGAGCTCATTGACTGGTGTACACATCACGATATATCCAAGCTCAATCTGGTTCAAAGTTTCTTCTGTGGGCTGACACCGGAGCTACAGGAGCTTGTAAATACCTCTTGTGGTAGATCTTATTTTTCCAAGGGAGAAGATGCGGTTTGGGAGATTTATGAAGGAATGACAGAGAACTCTACAGTCATGGCCCAAGCCCGCGTCTACACACAACCGAAGCTCCCACCACAAGTAGTTGGATATCAGAGCATATACGCATCGATGCTGGTACCCATACACCGTCAGTAGCAGCAGCTCATGCTGAATCAACCGCTGCCGACATGGGGATCATTATTGAGAAGTTGGACCGCATCGAGATCCTTGAGAAGAAGCAGAGTCAGGGTCTTGCACAGATGGAACTTTTGACGAAGACCATGAGTGACCTGAAGACACATATTCTTTGCATTCAGGAGGCACAAACGTCCACTCAGCAGCCTTCCAGGTCACGTGCTGATCCCAGTAGTAGCAGCTCCACCCATCCCTCTGCCACGTACCGCCAAGTTCACCAGATCCAGGCAGAGCCGGTCCAGTAGCTACAACACTACCCATTGCTACCGCCATCTCAGGACACTCAGATGGTGGTCTACCAACCAGATCAGCCACTGGCAGTTCTTCCACCACCACTTGTTGAGCAAGAACCATTGATGGAAGTCAATGGGATTTGGTACGACCGGTACCTACAATAGGTCGAGATTCAGCGTGATTACCCCGGATTCCGTTGAACCACTAGTGGCACCTCATCACAGTAGCAGTCTCTAGCTCAGGGTCCGCAGAATAGCTAGCAGCAGCAACAGCCCCATCATTCCCAGCAACATTACCAACAGGGTTCTCATCCTTTTATCAGGGACAATAGTGGAGGCAACGTCAGCAGCCTCAACAGACATACTCCCAGCCTCCCCCTCACTATTCTCAGCAGCAACAGCAACCTCATTTCCAGCAGGGGAACACTTCCAGTTCTCAGGCACCTACCTTCGAGAACTCAGCTCTAGATGACCTCGCCTGCTTGTTCTCTGAATAACAAACATCCTTCCGGTGGGAAATGAATGAGTTCCGACAGGAGATGAGGGATATCATAAAGGGAAAGGATGCCATACCAGCACAGATTGAGCCTAATCTAAACAATCTAAAGAGGAAGTCTGAGCAGGTACAGTTTACAGAGGATACCTCTCCTAGTGACTATTTGAGTGACATGTCTTCTTTTTGTGATGCTGATTTCGTGACTACTAGGAGCGGTAGGATGCTAGCCGGCAGTGCCTCATCTAAGCAACAACCACACGAGGAACCAGGAGCGCCAGATGGGGAGAGTAGCGGTGCTGATGCCGCTGATGATGTCGATGACGGTGGTGTTGATGCCACCAAGGATGGAGATCCAGATGATGGTATTGAGGCCGTCGTGACACCAGATGCAGGTGGTGGTGCTGATGTCACAAAGTCAGATGCCATGGGTGGTATTGAGGCCACCACTTCTACTTTGGTTGAGCTTCCACCTGTTGTGTTGCCACCTTTTGTATATCAAGACTGTGGTAACAAGAAAAAGAACAAAGATATGAATAAAGGAAAGGTTTCTGTATCCACTTCGAGTCCATATGTGTTGCATGATGATATTTGTATGGATTCCATTCCATCACAGGCACAGGAACCTCTTCCTAGTCCTCCATCTGAGGAGCCCCCTACCAGCCCTTCCCTCAAGCACTCCGCTTAGCGAAGGGGAATAAAAGAGAAAATCCAAAAAAGACTCACCAGTTAGAGTTCAGCAACCAGATGATTGAAAGATTTTAGATTCAACTGACTCTACAGGAGGCACTTGAGCACATCCCCCTCTTCCAAAAGAACCTGAGAGATAAGACTACAGTTCGTAGGAAGAGGAGGAACCGCAGAGATGAGATCCATGTGCTCACCCATTCCACATGATTTGCCATTCAGAACCGATTGCCAGCCAAGAGACCTGATGCAGGATCTCCCTATGTTAGATGCGATATTCAGAGTAGCGGTTCGATCGTACTCTATTAGACAACGACTCTTCTATCAACCTCCTTCCGACAGCCTTACTTGACCGATTCGAGTTTGGTCCTCTTCGGAGCAGGACAATCCTTCAGTTTGCTGATAAGATGATTAAGAGGCCGAAGGGGTTGTTGAGAGACGTGGTCGTTACCATTCAGGGCCTGAAATTCCCTGTGGTCTTTGTTGTATTGGACATGGAGATCCCTGAGTCGGTGACAGATACCCCATCATACTTGGACGCCCATTCTTGGCCACTATCAAGGCGGTGACCGACCATGATAGTGGGAAGGTGTACTCGTGAAGAGGGTGAAAGTATACAAATAGAGACGATCGATGAGACCAGAGCGAGAGAATTAGCATGCTCAGAGCAGTCCAGTGATACCGAGTAGATGACAAAGGCTGAGCCCGACGTCCACCAGGAGTGTTATTTTGTGATGACTGATGATGAAGCCATTTGGACAGATCAAGTAGCACAAGCCCTCGCCTTGCCCACAGATTCAACGTACTTACAACTTATGGCAGTCGAGAGTTTGGATAGCACACCCCTGGCAGAGGACACTTTTGAGGCTGACAGTTGTGGGATGAGTGGTGAAGCAGAGTTTCATTCTTGCTCGGATTCAGACATTGATTGGGATGATTTTGATGACTATTTGCTATGTTGATTCCTTCTGAGCCGACAACTAGTACGGAGAACGAGCCAACACAGTTCACAGAGACACCAGCAGGGTTCCCTTCGTCAGATTTTCATGCACATAGAGAGTTCTCTCGTACAGACTTGGTAGCTCTCATACAGACATATCAGAAGTTAGATCTGCCACCTCCAGTTGTCCAGAGTTGAAGCCCTTACCGCAGTCGCTAAAGTATAGATTCCTTACGGGTGAGCCAGATATGCACACAGTCATTATCTCAGCAGGTTTGATTGGAGAGCAAGAATCTCATCTGATGGAGGTTCTTGAAAGAAATCGCAAGGCAATAGGATGGAGTATAGCTGATCTCCAGGGGATTAGTCCAGCTCTGGGCTCCCACCATATCTATCTTGAGGAGGACGCTAAGCCATCAAGTGAGTTCTAGTGACGGCTGAACCCGAATCTTCGAAATGTGGTCATGAAGGAAATATCAAAATGGTGGAGCGTCTATTTTATCTACCCCATCTCCGACTCCAAGTGGGTTAGTCCGTTACATGTGGTGCCCAAGAAGATGGATATCACTACAGTTGTGAGTGAGTCTGGAGAGGAGATAGCTACCCGGGTACCCACTTCTTGGAGGGTCTGTGTGGACTACAGACGATTGAATCAGGCCACCAAGAAGGATCATTTCCCACTACCATTCATTGATCAGATTGTCGAGAGGCTAGCTGGGAAGAGTCACTATTGTTTTCTTGACGGTTACTCCAGTTATAACCAAGTGGCCATTGCACCTGAAGACCAGTAGAAAATAACATTCACTTGTGCATTTGGGACGTATGCTTTCAGATGAATACCCTTTGGTTTTTGTAACGCCCCGGTGACATTCCAAAGGTGCATGTTGTCTATTTTCTCGGACATGGTAGGTGACTGTTTAGAGGTCTTCATGGATGACTTCTTGGTCTATGGCGATGGGTTTGATGCTTGTCTTGACTGCCTAGACCGTGTGCTTCAGCGCTGCATAGAGGTCAATCTTGTCTTATCTTAGGAGAAGAGTCACTTCATGGTGACACAAGGGACGGTCCTTGGTCATATCATCTCCAACAGGGGCATGGAGGTTGATCCGACCAAGGTGGATATCATTAGAAAACTCAATCCACCGTCCAATCTGCGTTAATTGTGGGCTTTTCTGGGGCATGTCGGTTTCTATCGACGATTCATTCAGGACTTCAGTCGTATTGCCCGACCGCTTACTGATTTGCTGATGAAAGACACTGAGTTCATTGTAGATGATAAGTGTCTTGCGTCTTTCGAGATTGTCAAGAATATGATTGTCACAGCTCCTGTCCTTCAGCCACCCGATTGGTCTCTCCCATTCGAGATCATGACGGATGCTTCTGATTTTGCTGTAGGGGCTGTGCTTGGATAGAGGAGGGATGGATTGCCGTATGCCATTCACTACGCTAGTCGGACTTCGGATTCCGCTCAGCGGAATTACACCATGACTGAGAAGGAGATGCTAGATGTAGTCTTTGCTTTGGATAAGTACCAATCATATATTCTAGGATCGAGAGTGACTATCTTTACAGATCACACCGCCATCCGGTACCTCATGGCCAAGAAGGATGCCAAAGCTTGCCTTACCAGATGGATCCTTCTGCTCCAGGAGTTTGAAATTGAGATAAAGGATAAGCCTGGAGTTAAGAATGTGGTGGCGGATCACCTCTCCTGCTTAGAGAACCTTGAGGAATCTGAGCCCAACGCACCTATTATAGAGACATTTCCAGATGAGGCGATCCATGCTATCACCTCGCTTCCATGGTACGCCGACATTGTGAACTATCTTGTCGCCAAGACGGTTTCACAAGGTTGGCCCAGGAAGAAACTTGAGACCTTCCTTATGAAGGCCAAGTCTTACCATTGGGAGGATCCCGTCCTTTATCATGAAGGAGGGGATAACATATGGAGGAGGTGCATTCCTCAAGAAGAGCAGCATAGCGTCCTCACCTACTGCCACAAGCTTGAGGCAGGAGGACTTCATTCTGGGAGACGGATAACGCAAACGGTGCTCCAATCCGGCCTTTGGTGGCCAACTCTCTTCAAGGATTCCGATGAATTCGTGAAGATATTTACTGACTGTCAGAAGATGGGTACTTGCAGACAGAGAGATATGATGCCCATGCAGCCCGTTCACTTTTGTGAGGTTTTTGATGCATGGGGGATTGATTTCATGGGGCCCATTTCCTAAGAGTCAAGGGTTTGAGTACATTTTGCTTGCTCTGGATTATGTGAGTCATTGGGTTGAGGCCATCCCCACCTGAGCCGCAAATGCTAAGACCGTGTGTCGCTTTTTGAGGAAAAATATCATTTCACAGTTCGGGGTACCTAGAGTTCTGATTTCAGACGGGGGGTCTCACATTATCAACGACAAGGTAAAGGCCCTTGCAGACGAGTTCAACATTTACCATTGTGTTGCCACTCCATATCACCCTCAGACTAATGGTCTTGCTGAAGTATCAAACAAGGAGATCAAGACTATTTTACAGAAGGTAGTCCGCCCAGACTGAAAGGATTGGTCACAGCTTTTGGACTCGGTCTTGTGGGCCTATTGGACCTCCTTCAAGACACCATTAGGGACATCTCCCTTTCGTCTCCTCTATGGCAAGCCGTGCCATTTACCAGTGGAAATCAAGCACAAGTCACTATGGGTAGCTACAGAGTTATTGTTGGATCTCGAGAGTATAGGAGAACGGAGGAAAGCAGAGTTGGCAACCCTGGAGGAATTGAGAGATACAACCTTTTCTAGCAGCCTACAGTATAAGGAAAAAGTGAAGTTATGGCACGATTCTCATATCAGCCATAAACAGTTTGAGCCCAATCAACATGTATGGTTGTTTGATTCTAGGCTAAAATTATTTCCAGGGAAATTGCAGAGTAAATGGAAAGGTCCTTATGTGGTCAGGAAGGTACATGACAATGGTAGAATTGATATATCTGAGTTGTCATCTTCCTCTACCTTTCGTGTTAACGGTCAGCGCCTGAAGTTATATCTAGATCATGATCCGCTGACCGTTGACGTTGCCCCCATTCATCTGGTATGAGATGTGCTCTTTGACTCATATCATCTGCATCTCATACATGCTTATCACTTCCATCCTTCACTGTATAGATCCATATGTCTATATCATTCCTTCATTCTTTCGTATGTCTGCCACCCCGTCTCCATCTTATGATTTTGCTATACTTAGGACACACCTTGTCCTAAGTATAGGGGGGTTGCACACACTGAGTTGTGATCTGCTCTTTTCTTCTTTTCTTCTTTTCCTTTTCTATCTTCTTTATCTATCAAAAAGGTGTTGCCCCTTGTTGACAGTCTTCTATACTTAGGATGTACTTTGTCCTAAGTATAGGGGGCGTGCACCCCGAGTTTCTCTCTACAGTGTCTCCTCTTCTTGTCTATACTTAGAGATATCTTACCCTAAGTATAGGGGGAGGCAATCTGAGTACGATGAGTTCATTCCCACCCTTGACCCTCCCTGCTTTATGTACAGTCTGCTATACTTAGGATTATTTGATCCTAAGTATAGGGGGGACGGTCAACTTCTCATTCGCTCATTTATCTCTTACTCGTTTATTTATTAGCCTTGTCTATACTTAGTACGAGTTATGTCTTCTTTTTCTCTCCGATCTATGAGGATATAGCTCAAGCTAGTATGGGGGGTCGTATATACTACGTATATACTTTAGCCATAACTCGTAATTTCGTATTTTCCTAAATAATTATGGATACAAATCCATTAAAAACCTTAATAAAAAGATTCTATCATTCCTCAAATTATTTTTGTATGTACTGATTAATAAATCAGGTGAAAATATTTTTTGCAAAATGTTTGAAAAATAATGTGAAAATCTTGGTGAAAATCTTTTCAAAACTATTTGGAAAATGTTTTGTTACATGTTTTCAACCTTTGAAAAAAATTTTGTTTGAAAAATTTATTTTATTTGTGTGAAATAAAATTTTTGAAAAATGATTTACAAATGGTTTGAAATGGTTGCAAAAATATTTGAAAACTCTATATATACTGTTTGAAAAACCTTTACAAAATGATTTTCAAATGTGTGTACATGTTTGTAAAATTGTTTGTAAAAAACTACTATTTTTCAAATTTGTTTGTAAAATGATTTTTAAATAAGTTTGAGGAATATACACATCATACCAAAATTCATTATATATATACTTATAAAATTGATCACTTACCATTGTAAATTCTCAAAATCCACTTCTTGTAAATATAAGATGCTTGCCCGTGTAAATATTTCTACCTAGTTTTCATCCAAAATCTTTTCTTTCAAAAAGCCCCAAAACATTTGCAAAACTAAAATCCAAAAACATTTGAAAAATCCTTTTGAAAATACAAAAAATGCATATGCATCATCTTTTTCAAAAATCCATAAAAAGTTCAAAATCTTGAAAATTGCATCGCAAAAATAGCTTCTGCATTCTTCATATCATCTACATAGCATGAGCATTTTTCGGATTGAGTCTGATACTTGAACGAGTCTAAGTAAAATCCGAAGATTGGAGCTTGATTGGACCTTAAAATCTACCTAATAACAGGAACCTTATAGGAACTGGGTTTGCGGTACTTCAGACTTAATTATTTGAGGATCACAGGACTTGGTTAAATGGATTCTTGACTCCCTAAGTAGAGTATTTCGGAGCACACACATGACTCTTGTTGATAATGACCTAACTTGGACACCTGCACCTTTCACATGGCTCAACTCAGTTAGAGTGGTGAGGGGATTGGATTTGTCGGTATAAGACGCACACAAGTGGAAATACTTGTCCTCCACTAGGGAGGGAAGTGCACCCCAACTCGTCCAGTGATAAGGAATTCTAAAGACATGAGAGTGTGGGTTGCGATAAAGCTTCAAAAGAGGGATAGTCTACTGGCTCAAGAGGAAAAACACCCTATGTAAATGCTGTTGTATATAGTATTCAAAAAAAATGGACAGGCCTGTACAAAAATAAAATGCCTGCCGGAATGTACATATGTTGTATAAAAAATAAGCAAGCTTGAGTTCCGAAGTCATATCATGTGAGCTTGCAGCTGGATGACTTGACTACACTGGTCTTGCATCCTAGGATAGGTAGCTACACTGGCTACTGTCCATTCTTCTCTTCACCCCCTCCTCTTGAGTTGGTTGCCACTTGAACTTAGAAGGGAATACCCCGCTCCTCGAGGAAGGAGTTATTGGATTGGGGAATCATTGGGCTATCGTACTGGAGAAGTCAATCTCTTTGTCATTCTAGTTGGGGAGAGCCACCATCACTTACATTGTACGAGTCAGATTCATAGTCGTAAGGGTTTGCATATGAGTTGAACTATTTCTGACCTGGCTATTGAGGAGACTTGAGCAGAGTTTTAGGATCCTTGATGGCTGTTGGATTTCAAATCTGATTCCCATTAAGGTTCCACCCGCACTAAAATTTCAAAGGTCCGACTTAAGCTCCAAACTTTGATTTTGTGAAGACAAGTTTGATAATTAAATTTAATCCATCTTTCTTCTTTTTCTTTTCTTTGTTTTTCTTTCTGCACTTATTGTGTAAGTGTTTGCTAGGGACTAGCAAACACAAAGTATAGGGGGATGACGAATCCACATTTCATCATCTTTATTCTGTCAATTTGGCCTCAAAAACCCTAACAAATGCATGTAAATACCCTTAATTCTTGCATTTTAGCATTCATGCATGTGTATGTAAATAGTGTATAAAATATAGTTTTTAAAGTCAAAATAATAGAATAAAGAAAAGAAAAGAAAAAGAATAAATTATTGTAAATATTTTATGACCCGAAACATCGAGACCTAGGCATCTAGATGAATAGGTCAACAAGGAATAAAGTAGGGGGAGATAAGGGCCAGATACCAATAAAGATTTCCTTTTATTTAATTTATTCATTATTTATTTTGGGACCTATTTTTTATTCCACTTTTTATACTTCAAATAAAGAAACCCTGTACATGAAAGTTGTAGATAATTAAATAAAGTAAATGCAAAATTTATTTCATAGAAAAATAATATACAGATAAAAAGTTATGATCTGAATAAGAATCCAAAATCCCAACTTCCCAGACTTGTATCTCTCAAATAAAAACTCGAAACACATCAAAATCACTTTAATTCTATATAATTTTAAATAAGCTATTTAATGAAGGTGGTTTCGTATTTTGCGGAGCTACGATTTGAAAGTTGAGTTTTGGACCCCTATTGTATAATTGTATAAATTAAAATATTTATTTTATTCATTATTTTTACAATTTTATATTTTAATAATTTTGTAAATATTATTTATAATATATGTGTATATTAAAATAGGAATAAAAACTTAAAGAAAACACAAAAATAAAATACTTGTCTATAATACATAGGTATAATACCTATTAGTATACCTGTATAATTAATTCTACGATTTTATTAAGTGTACAAAACACTTCAAAAAATAAAACAAAAATATAGTTAAGTGTATAAAAATACTTTATAAATTTATAAAATAATAAACAAAATAAAAAAATTAAATATATAAAAAATAAAATATTAAAATATGTAGATAAATAAACCTATATAGGCTATAAAAGGTAACTTGTAATTTTATACCTCAAAAAAATAAATAAAAATCATAATAAAAGAACTTACAAAATAATAATCATTTTTCATTTAATAATAAAAAATTAATAAAATCGTTTGATATTTTTAATTTATTTTTTAAATCTTTTTCGCATGGTTTCTCCTGGTTGGTCCACGTGGACCAACCAGGAGGGTCCGAGAGTTGACCTCGGTCAACTCTTTGACCCACCCCCTGTAGCTTTGTCAGAACCGAGTTTTGACCTCTTTTCACGATTTTTTCGAGGACTATCCTTGCACCTTCTCGGCTATGTCGCTTCATGACTTTTGTTCCTCGTTCAATGGGCATCCACACCCAGATGAAACCTCGACAATCGAATCAACACATTGCTCGCTGTCCCTCGATCTTCTAGCCCATCCGTCAACCCTTCATATAGAGACCCAACTTTCCATTAGAAAATGGAACCCCATTTGACCCAAAAACGTCCCACCTCTCGTGCTCTGGTGAACCTCCGGTAACAGGGGAGTCTTCGCCCACGATCAACAGACCCAGGCGTCATCTGTGGCGGTCTCCACCACCTCCGGCAAGCTTGCCGTCAGGGTCTTCTTCCTTAAGTGAGACACACCTTTGAGGCTTTGTTTTCCTTCTATTTTCTTTGCGCATTTTTTTCCACGTAGTCTTAGGACCAGATCCCCCAAGAATCTTCACGTTTAATCCATCCAATCGGTCACTAGATCCCTCGCCGGAGCACGCTCCGGCCACCCATCTCGCATAGCCATCCTACGCCCTTCTCCACCTCGTTGCGGGGTCGAGGAATTTTGCCCTCTACCCTCTCACGCTTTTTGCAGGTCCAGGTGCCACTGAAGAATGCCTGGGGCTCGTTTAGAGCCTTGCCTGAGGTTCTCGAAGCTCGCCAGCTCCGCCGAGCCCTCCCGCGAGCTCCGGCCACCGCTGGAGTAATTTGGAGCGCCCAGGACCTAGAAGACCATCCCAGGAGCCCGCCGGCCACTTTTGAGCCTCGAAGACCGGCAGAGGACCGAGACCTGGAGCGGGGAAGCTCGCCTCGCTGGCGTTGCTTCCCTGTTCTTCCTCCACCCTCCAACGCTGTTGGATCAGGCCGGAGCTCCAGGTCGCGTCCCAGTCGTCCGATCCTCGTGCGTGCCAGCCGTAAGATCACCCTTG
The DNA here is from genome assembly GCA_037367405.1 of Ottelia alismoides. Taxonomy (NCBI): domain Eukaryota; kingdom Viridiplantae; phylum Streptophyta; class Magnoliopsida; order Alismatales; family Hydrocharitaceae; genus Ottelia; species Ottelia alismoides. The sequence continues at coordinate 59,858 of JAZKJV010002406.1, forward strand.
AGGATCTGATCTGGGCGGATCATCACCGAACCGTTATGGCGCGTTGTGCACGTGCCATGTGGATAAGTGGACGGCCCCCAACCGTCCGATCGCGCACGAGTTATTAGCCGTAGGTATTTTGCACTCAAGCCCCCACCTTTTTTTGTATTTATTTATTATTTTTAAATCTTTTATTTGCAGTTTAAAAGTTTTGTAATATTTGCATCGAGACCCTTAGACTTTTTATATTGGCAATCAAGTCCTTATCCACGTCACCTCACATGACTCACGCACGTGGGGTGGTGGACATTTTGCAAGGATCCCCCTGTGGGTTCTCTTATTTCATTTTAGTCCAAGAACCTTTTTTAAGTGTAATATTTTTGAAGAAATTGCAAGTATGCCCCCAGGTTCTTTAAATTTACATTTAGGTCATCCCAGACACGTGTACTCCACGTGCGTGGCGGGGAATATTACACTTGTGCCCCTGCGAGTTTTGGAATTTGCATTGGTCCTAGAATTTTGTAAATTTGTTATATATTTTGTGAGAAAATTGCACTGTGGCCCTTGGACTTCTGGATATTTACATATATGCCCCTATTAATGTTGATTTTTCTATTTGTTGTCTCTACTATTTCATGCATCTATAAAATCCTAAAAATCACCAAAAAATTAATTTAGGTTCCTCTTTCATTGCTCTTTCACGCTATATTTTTAATTTACATTTTTATTGCATTTTCATATTTATATAAATTCAAAAACAAGCATTTTTGCTAATGTTTGCATTAGAAAATACCAAAAAATATTAGAACCCCTTGAAAAATTCTAAAAAAAATCACCTTTTGTTTGTTTCCGTGTCTTGTAACTTCACTCCAAAAATCACTAAAAATTTCAAAGTAAAACCCTAAAAATAACAAAACACCTAAAAAATTCATAAAAATCTTAAAAAAACCAGAAAAAACCAAAAAATCTAATTTTTGTCTCTAAAATTTGTCTGATTTATTAGCTTTAATTTAAAGGGATATTTACCCAGCGAACCCTGAAATCTTTCAAAATTACCTCTACGACCTTTGAAACATCGATATTCCTCCCTAGACCCTGTAATCTTGCTAACCATTACCGTGCAGACCCTCTGGTTAACCTCCATCCATTTGTCCGTTAAAACTAACCAGATTCCGTTATTAAATGTAACAATATACCCATCTTGTTTATCAAATTTACAGTTATTGCCATTCCACCCCTCCCTCCTCACATCCGTTTCCCACCGCCGCCTCCCCGTTGTCCTCGTCGAAGCCCCGGCTCCCGTTGCGCCGCCTGAAGCCTCAAGTCGAGCCCCCGCCGACTGGCGCCCCTCCCTCCGGGGCGCCGCCTGCGCAACCGCCGTCCACGCCATGACCGTGCGCTGCCCACAACTCCCACGAGCGAACGATGCGCCCCCAACGCCCCTGTTGCTCTGCTCCAGGGATGCACCCTCCATCCGCTTGCGTCCAGCAGGTTCCCCCTCCGCCACTCCTTCTCGCCACCTGCACCAACCCAACGGTTGCGCCGCCCCTCCCTCCGGGGCATCGCCAACCGCCCTCCCCCCTGCTCCAGGCTCCGCCGCCAACCGCCCTCCCTCGTCGAGGCCCGGTCCTGACCTCCCTCCCACCCACCCTCCCTCGTCGAGGCCCGGTCCTGACCTCCCCCTGCCCCGAGCTTCTCCCGCCTGCTCGAAGAGCCCCGCACAGCTCCTCGAGCCCCCCGCCATCGAGAAGCCCCGCCCAAACCCCCTGCAGCCCCCTGCTACCCTGCAGGCATCCACACCTTGCTACCCTGCAGGCCTCCACGCCCCGCTGCACACTGTCCCTGCAGGCCTCCACCCCCGCTGCCTTGCAGGCCTCCGTCCTCGCAGGCCTTCCTCCCCCGCTGCTCGCCCTCGGCCCGCTTCATCCCTCGCTTCAGGCACGATGCCTTCAACTCGGAGGCCTTCACGTCTACATATAAGGGGATGGGCTCCCTCTCTTCCCTCCAAGTCCAACTCCAACTCTCATCTCCATCTACCTACCCATCATCTGCTCTGCTCCCATGGCGATGGCGGCGCAGACCACCGACTACTCCTTCCCGAAGCTGCTGGCCGAGAACAGCATCGTCCGGGCGGAGCAGATGATCACTAAATGGGACCCCAACACCTTTCGCTCACCCCACGCCCAAGTCACCTCCATCTTCCGCGAGAGCTCCCTCCGCCACAAACAAATCCTCATGGAGACCGCCATGGACCGCCTCAAGAAGGAGCTGGTGGAGATGGAGGCCATCTCACCCGTCATCCCCGCAGTCGTGGAGTGCATGATCTCCTGGAGTGCATGATCTCCTGCGGATACGCGCGGGAGTGCTTGGAGGCCTACAAGCTCCGGCGGCTTGTCGTCGTCGAGGAGAGCCTTTCCCGTCTGGGATTGGAGCACCTGTGCCCCTCTCACGTGCAGAAGCTCAACTGTGAGTCCCTGGATTTCAGAATCAAGCAGTGGCTTGTCGCGGCGGATGCTGTCTTCGACGAGGTCTTCACGGTGGAGAGACTCCTCTGCGACTTCGTTTTCGCCCCCTCCGAGTCCATGGGTGACACATGCTTTGCGGAGATCACGAGAGAGGCCGCCATCCAGTTCTTCAAGTTCCCCTACGTGGTGACCTTGAAGCACAAGAGGGCACCGGAGAGTATCTTCGGCTACCTCAACATGTACCGGAAGATCGTTGACCTCACTCCGGAGATCGAATCGGCGTTCTCGTCCAAAGCGACCAACATGGTGCAATCGCAGGTGACGGCGTCGCTTGACAAGCTCGCCCAGACCATCAAATCCATGCTCGTTGAGTTGTATGCGGATGATCCTCTCCCTTGTCTCGAAGATCTTATTCCAGAACCGGCTGCAGCGGTGGCCACGAAGAGGTCGAACCACACCGAGGTGGAAGCTCCGGCTGGTATTCTGTCCTCAGGTGCAGCTCGCTTGGCGTGGCTCGTGACCGTTCTTCTGTGCAAGCTCGACGTAAAAGCGGAGCTGTACAAGGAAGCCTGGCAGTCGTATCTCTTCCTCGCCAACAATCACCAGCACGTGGTGAACAGGGTCCGGGAGAGCAGCAAGCTCGCCAAGCTCCTCGGGCAGGAGTGGTTGTCGACACACGAGAAGAAGGCGAGGTCGTTCGCGAGGAGCTTCCTGCGATTGGGGTGGAAGAGGGTGCTGGAGGCCGTCCCGGCGGATCCGTCGGTGCCGGTCGAAGGAGAGGAGGTGGAGGCGCAGAGGGAGAGGGTGGTGCAGTTCAACCGGGCTTTCGAGGAGGCGTGCGAGAGTCAGGAGGGCTGTTGGTCACCATCACGTTCGCGGCGCTCGGGTTCATGTCACCTGCATCCCGCGGCACGCTCATCACGGGGATGTTGTTCTTCTATCTGGTGCTGGGGATTGCAGGAAGAAGGAGAGAGTGTGGAAGAAGAAGGAGGGGGAGAGAAGAAGAAAGGAGGGCCCTTGGATTTGCTAGGGTTAGATTAACTCAACTTAAACCCAAACAAGTTAACTTAAAAAATATCAAATTAACGGTAGGGTCTATAGGGTAAGACGGAGCAAGATTACGGGGTCTAGGGAGGAATATCGATGTTTCAAAGGTCGTAGAGGTAATTTTGAAAGATTTCAGGGTTCACTGGGTAAATATCCCTAATTTAAATTATTTGAGGAATTTCAGACTCTGATTGATATTTTTCTTCCTCATTTTAGTTTCAACCTATTCATTTTATCCACTGTTTTAAGTATTTTTGCCTTTAAAAACATAAAAAATTAGGAAAATATATAAAAATCACAAAAACATTAGAAAAAAAATAAAAAGTACAAAAATATTTTATTTCCTAATTTTTACTTATTTTTACCTATTTTCTCTATATATTATATCTCTTTTTCCTTTATTATATATATATACTTCCTTAAAGAAAAAGAAAATATAAAATACAAAAAGAAAATACAAAATCAGTAAATTAAAAATCAAAATAGAAAACTAAAAAATCAAATAATATAAAAACTTAAAAATTTAAAACCCACAAAAATAGCACATTTGTAGGCATCTGATCACATTCACTCTTGAGCACTTTTCGATCTATCCTGCTTGTTCCCTGTGTTCGACACTCTACACATACTTGCACTATACACACTTATTGTAGAGTTATAATAAATTTTAACTCCACATATTGCTTTTCATTGTTTGATTGTTGTTGTGGGTTAATTGTTGATTTATACGGGTTTCGTGAGCGGTCGCTCAGCGACACTGTAGTCCCGCCTTGTGTGGACTATTTTGACCCTCGCAAAATCCGTGTAATCATATACACATGACCCTACCATGTAGGGGAGTTCAAGGGACCATTTCTCTTACCAACATCCCCCAACTTTTAACAACACATCATTTACTCCTACACCTCTTCCAACACAGTAGAGATCTGGAGCTTTTCACTCCCAAGTACCGAGGCAACAACAACCGTACGTCCATCAACCGACGTACCCACAAGGCCAACATGGCCCATTTGTGCAACATCTTTCCCAACGACAACAATACCAATGGCATCAGGGACAATCTTTAGGTTCTTCTCATTCTTGTTCACAACAACATCCATCATCGTCAAGTCCCATCGATTTTCAACAACAGATACTTAAGGAGTTACACTCCTATAGGAACAAGATACCATATTTACGGGTTTACCTCAACCATTATCCTGTTTGCATGACGAGCAAACTACCCCTTCTACGTCCATTCCTGCCCAGGATTAGGCTAATCCCAATAGCCTAAACAAGAGTCAGCAACCATGGAAGGAAATATCGGTGATATATCGACGATATATAGATATCGACATGGGACCGATATGGGCACTGATATGGCGATATATCCCGATTTCCAAGCATTTTCTTCACAAAGGCTTGTCGATATGGGCGATATTTCGGTGATATATCGTCGATATATGGTCGAAATATCGTATCGATACGATATCGAAACGATATCGATATCGGTACGACCTTCCATGTCAGCAACAACAAATTTATGATCATGTATACTACTCATATTCACACAAATCTGAATATGAGATCCCTTTGCTTGTATTAATCACATGTCACTCAGGAGAGGAAGGACCATGGTCGTGTTGGATCAGGTAAGGGATATAGAGAGGATATCTAAAGCTTACCCTGAGGTGACTTCAGAGAACGACGAGGCTAGGCATCGCCAGCAACGCCTTCATCATGAGGTGAAGACATATACGAGAAGGAAGAGAAGGAGTATCAGAGCATCATTGCAGCACAGAGAAGATTCTGATTTTTCGAATGACCTTGCGCCTTCAGTTGAGGAGAATGTACCTTCAACAAACATTTCCCAACCTTTAGTAGATACTTGTATTTCAGATTCCAAGTTATTTGTTAAAGTTTCAGTTGTGAAGAACTCTATTTATGGAAATAAAATAAATATTTCTATTTATGATTCAGATTCTTCACATTCTTGTGCGTGTTCAATCCCTTTCTCCACTGCTTTAATGGCAGGAAAGCATACTATCAAAAAGATTCAGAAAGATTATCATGAAATGACAAGTTTTTATATGGATACTATTATGGTGAAAGTGCCATTTGAAGAATATGTGGCAAGTCATCCTGCTTTCCAAAAGTATTTGAAAATACATTGTACATCTAATAGGGTTAGTAAGAAGAAGCTGAACAATTATGTCAAGACACATGTTTTGTAGGTTGCCACTACATATTGCCTTAAGGACCAACAACTGTCAAGGAAAAAGAGAGACTTAGGTGCACATTACGTGGTGAGTCATATGATGACATAACCTTTGTACGCACTCTCTTTGATAACAGTTCTTTGATCAACTTACTTCCTTTGGCTTTATATGAGGAGCTAGAGTTGGGTACACTTCATAAATCCAGAGCATTACTCCAGTTTGCTGACAAATCTATGAAGAAGGAAAAGAGTGAGGTTTAGTATGTTATCATCTTGATTGAGGGATAAGAATACAGAGTGGAATTCACTGTCCTTGAAATAGATATCCCCAAACAAATCATCCTTGGGCAACCTTTCCTTAGGATCACTAGAGCTTCATTTGATTGTCAAATGGGGATGATGAAGTTCCATTCTCCAGGCGAAGAAGTAGAACTTAAGATGAAGCAGATGAAATGGCAACGATCTGACTCAGAATCAAGCATATATTTCTCTTCATCTTTCGAAGCAGATTATAGAGTTGTTAGCATATTTGGGGTATGGAAACGTAACCCAATAGCACTGAGTGAGACCCTCTCATATGGAGAGGAAAATGTACATCATGCAGTTTATGAGGTGTTGCCAAGATTCTTGAGAGACGGATCATCTATCCATTCCTTTGACGATTTAGAGATTTCTGTAGATTTGTCAGGTCCTCCTCATAAGGAACAATCAAAGGAGTCAGATTTAGAGTCGGACACGGCTTTGGCTGAATTAGCATGTTTCTTTGGTGATCCAACTCCTTGTTCATTACAGTTAGTGGCCAGCACTACAAAGTTAGCACCACCATGCAGCACAGAACTAGATTCAATGTCAGTTCAACCGGATTTAATTGATGATACTTCATTACCATAGATGAAGCCGCTACCTCCTACACTCAAGTATTCCTTTCTTGCGGAACCTAAGAATAGATTCCCTGTCGTCATTAGTTCTAAGCTGACTATAAAACATTCATCTACGTTGTTAGAAGTGCTGGAGAAGAACTGCAAGGCAATAGGATGGACAATGTCGGATCTAGTGGGTATTAACCCTACTATTTTCTCATGCCACATTTATGTTGAGGAAAATGCTAGGCCTTTCTGTGAATTTTAGAGGAGACTTAATCCAAATCTTTTGAAAGTAGTTAAGAAAGAAATTGAGAAATGGTGTGGAGCAAGATTTATATACCCCATCTCTGACTCCAAGTGGGTGGCCCCCCTTCATGTTGTCCTGAAGAAGTTGGGAATTCAAATGGTCACTGACGAGGAGGGAGTTGAGATTGTGACACGAGTACCCACATCATGGAATGCTTGTGTAGATTCCATACATCTGAATGCCAAGTTCAAGAAAGATCACTTAAACCTACCTTTTATTGAACACATTTTGGAGAGACTTGTATGAAAGGATTTCTTCTATTTTCTTAACGGGTACTCAGACTACAATCTAGTAGCCATCACACCTGAAGATCAGGAAAAAACCACTTTCACTTGTTCTTTTGGTACGTAGGCATTTAGGTGCATGCCATTGGGGGGGGTGGGGATTTCCTGGATGTCTTCATGGACTATTTCTCAGTCCATGGTGATTAATTTGTTTCATGTTTAGCAAACTTGGATAGAATTCTTCAAGGTGTTGGCATGTTAATATGTTACTCTCCTAAGAAAACAACCATTTGTGGTTAAGGAAGGTATCGTGTTGGGGCATGTCATCTCCAAAAAGGGAATGGAGGTCAACCCTACCAAGGTGGTTGTAATCAAGTAACTTGATCCACCAACAAACATCAAGTCAGTGAGATCATTTTTGGGACATGTTGGATTTTATAAAAGATTTACTCAAGATTTTTCTAAGATTGCCCGACCACTGACTAAGATCTTAGGGAAAGACACCGAGTTCATTGTGGATCACAAGTGTCTAGAGGTCTTTGAGCTCTTAAAAAGAAAGATATGTGACTCTCCTATTATGCAGGATCTTGATTGGTCTCTTCCCTTTGAGATCATGACTGATGCTGTAGATTTTGTTATAGGAGCCGTATTGGGGCAGAGGCGAGATCGGATCCCATTTTCCATTCACTACGCGAGCAAAGTTTTAGACCCTGCTTAGAAAAATTATATAAAGATCGAAAAGAAAATGCTCGTCGTAGTCTGGGCTCTTGAGAAATTCAGGTCATATATTTTAGGTGCAAAAGTGTCAGTTTATACTGACCATTCAACCACTAGGTGTCTAATGGAAAAAAAGGACGCGAAGGAACGTCTTCTTAGGTGGATTTTGCTACTCAAAGAATTTGATTTGGAAATTAAGGATAAACCCGTAAGAATGTAGTGGTTGATTATTTGTCATGAATAGAGTTGAAGGATTCCCCTGATCTAGAACCTATCAGAGAAACCTTCCCGGATGAGTCGATCTGTATTGCGATTCACTCCCATAGTATGCCGAATTGGTGAACTATCTTATTTCCAAGCAAGTTCCCTAGGGTTGGACTAGGAGCAGTATTGAACAACATAAGTCGGATTCCAGGAGATACCATTGGGAGCATCTGTTCTTTTTCTTTGAAGGACCAGATTATGCGTGGAGGAAGTGTATTCCTTAGGAGGAATACGAGAGTGTCCTCACACATTGTCATTCTCTTGTGGTTGGAGGACACCATTCGAGGAAAATAACAACACACACGGTTCTTAAATGTGTAATCTTTTGGCCAACCTTGTTTAGAGATGCCTGATGAACCTCCATTTCATCACCTTTATTCTTTCATTTTGGCCTTTAATACCTAGTTAAATGCATGTAAATATCATTACTTTTTGCAAAATAACATTCATTATTTATGATGTATTCATTGTAGAAACTACTGTAGTTAAAGCCACAATTAAAGAATAAAGGAAAGAAAAGAAAAATAAATATATGCCAGAGGTATTTTATGACCCTAAACACCGAGACTCATGCATCATGATGACTGGGTCGATAAGGAATAAAGTAGGGAGAGATAACTGATAAAAATGCAATAAAACCCTAATTTTTTATCTTTAATAACTCATTTTTGGGACCCATTTTAATCTTTATTATTTATACTTCAAATCAGTAAACTTTGTACCTGCAAGTTGTAGATTAAAATGTATAGGAAAATAAAAAATTGATTTCACAAAAATAATACATAGTGTACACTATACATTCAGAATAAGAATCCAAAATCCAAATTTTCCCAAACCCATATCTTCTCCATATGAACTCAAAATTAATCAAAATTACTTTAATTGTATATAACTTTTCATTAGCTATTTAATGAAGATGTTTTCATTTAATTTAAAGTTAAGATGCATTAATTAGGTTTGTACATTATACATGTATACAATATTAATTTAATTCATTCTTTATCTTTTTAATTATTTTACATTTTTATATGCTTATATATAGTGTATATATCCTAATAAATAAAGAAACAAAAATAAGATCACCGAAAATTAATCAACAAAATAAAGTATACTAAAATATAGGTAAAATGTACCTGTATGCACATTACGCACATTGATTTAATATCTCAACTTATAAAAATGAACTAAAATATGTATCTAAATATGCTATAATAAATAAAATGACAAATAACATCATTATTTATTTTAATACTAAATAATTCAAATATTAAAATAAACATAAATAAATGCATAAATAATCATAATTAAAACATAATACATAATTGATCACACCATAACCTTAAATAAAAATAATTAATAAATAGTACATAAAAATATCTAAGATATTTTATATTTTGAGTTTTTTTTAGAATAAGCCATTTAATAATTTTTATTCATTTATTTTCAATTAAAAAGGACTATTTTGTCGTTTTGTATCTAGTGTGGACGAATCACATGCCGCAGAGACTGGTCAATCCCCCCTCTGATGCACGAGCCCCTTTGTTGTGCACAGAAACATCAACTCCCTAATTTTCATCCATTTTTCAAGGGTGTCTCCTCGCTTATTTTCAATCGAATCTTCACACAAATCAACCTTTGATAAACTGTTATACACAACAATGCCCTAAATTTATTGTACATAGCCCATAACTCTTGTAAATCGCCGGTCAGTAAGGGTCAGTCACTATGTTTATAAATAAAACCTCTTGCCTCCTTCCTCTGATTTGGTCCCTTTTTAATCACTTAATCCCTCGGTCTTAAGACAAGTGCATACCTTGGTGACAATAGTGGATCCCCTTAGGTCTGGAGCAGACATAGGAGGAGGAGAGGTGCACCCAAGGAGGCGCTCCAACTGCCTCTGCTCCTTGGTGAAAATCAGGTTCGAGCTATGCTTTTTATCCATTTTTAGACAGATTTAGTCTATGCCTTTCCATTTGTACATTTTATCTCGTAATCAGATCGTTAGTGTAGCTTAAATTCCAAATATTTCAATTGTTAGAGCTCGTTGCTCCGACCATGTTTCACCGTGAATCAGACATGTTCCGACCCATCTACCACTCCCATCTTCTTCCTCATCACATGATGCACCCCTTCCACTTCTTGGTCCAACCTGATCCTTCATGGGTCAGCGAACCGGAGCTCCATCTCCGCATTTCGTCAAGCTCCCCCATCCCACTCATTTTTCATGCGCAACATCTTTAAAAGGACTCCAGAAAAATCGCCTCGAGACCATAAACTTTCCTCTGCAGGTCAAAGTGCAAACATACCCTAGAACGGTTGATTCTGGACCTGCACAAACCTCCATGGTGCCGCATTCCTTCGAGAGATCCAGGCCTCTCCCCAACAAGGCTCGAATCCATCTAACAGTGCCAGCAACTACAGATCTTCATCAGCAACGTGCAGAGCCCTTCAACGTCTCGGGAGGAGCTTGGAGGCACAAGATCTTCATGATTGAAGGAGCTGTGCTTCACAGTTCTTTCAAGTTCTTGTTGAAGCCCTCCAGGCCGTATGATGAAGCCCAAGTCCCAGGTATTTTCTCCATCGTAGGATTGGCCACGAAATGATGCATCCTGGAGTCGTCGATCAAGTTAAGTGGCGCCCTATGTAGCATCAACACAATCGCTCCTTTCCTCGATTAAGGGGTAAATTGTACATACCCCTACACTTTATTTTATTTTATTTTTGCATTTTACGCAAATTCATAAAGGATCATATTATTTACGCCCTATGTGGAGGCTATCCCAACCCGAGCCATAGACAGTAGGACTATGTGTAAATTCATAAAGGATCATATTATTTTAAGGTTCAGGGTCCCAAAAGTTTTGATATCTGATGGCGTAGCCATTTTGTGAACAGAAGAATGAAATCTTTAGCTAAGAACTAAAAGTTTGAACATAGATAACTAGTCCTTACCACCCTCAATCGAACGACATGATAGGGGTTTCTAATAGGGATGTGAAGAGTATTCTTCAGAAGCTAGTCCATCCGACACGAAGAATTGGTCTCAGTTGTTAGACTAAGTTTTGTGTGTCTATAGGACGACTTATAAGACCCCTTTGGGTACTTCACCTTTAAGGATGATACATGACAAACCATATCATTTGTCCGTTGAATTGATTCACAAATCGAAGTGGGCAATAAAGAAGATTAAATGGAGCTGTCACTTAGAAAAACTATGTAGAGACCTGAACCTTAATGAGCTTGTGGAAATCCGCAATGGAGCATATGACAACAATATAATATATAAGGATAAAGTTAAGAAGTGGCATGATTCACATATTAGACGCAAGAACTTTCTCTCAGGACAGAAGGTATGGTTGTCCAATGGAAAGTTCAAGATTTTTCATGAGAAACTTAAGAATAAATGGATGAGTCCTTATATAGTCAAGGAAGTGCATGGTAATGGCAGTATAGAGATATTTTATGTCACAGATGGTGCACCTTCCTTCTTGATCAACAGACAACTGTTGAAACACTTTATTGAATCTGAAGAACGACTGACTCTAGTTGAAGTAATTTACTTCATGTCGATTGAGTCATTTGCAGATATTTCAAATACAACATGAAGTCACAACTGAAAGATTCACATCAGATAGATTCAACATCTTCTTGATTCATCTATTCTTTTACTCACACTGACTCTATTCTTTTGTTGTTGTGGATTCTTCTCTTATTATTTTCCTACTCCTAACTTAGTCTTGTAAGCGCCTTATTATAGGGGGAATCCCAGCCAGTATTTTGTATATTCTTCTCAGTCCCTTTATCGTTTATTCACTCTTTATACTTAGATTATTTTTAGGCTAAGTATAGGGGGACTGAGCCCTTGTTATTCTGACTAATCTATTCTTTTTGTACCCATATTTGTTGTCATCCTGTCCTACACTTAGGCTATTCAAATCCTAAGTATGGGGGGGGGGGGGAGTTGTCTTATCCCTGTTTTGTCTTTTCTCTTTATGCTTAGTACTATCTACGTCTTTCATTCCACTTTATGCCATGAGGACATAGCACAAGCTAATTATAGGGGTGTGTTTGTGTGCATATATTACACATATACTTTCCGTCATAGCTTGTAATTTCACATATTTTGTATATTTCTTCTGGCTATGTTTATGGGGATTTGAAAACTTTTTGTAAAAATAGTTTGTAAAATGTTTGTAATTTGATATTTTACTTTATTTAAAAAAATGTTTTACAAATTATATTCAGAAAGAGGTACAAGTTTGTTTTAACACTTTTCTCATTATTTTGTTTATATATTTACCAAGGTTCTTTTATAAAAAATGGAAATAACTTAAAAATCAAACCATCCTTTGATTTTTTCCAAGAGAACTTTTATTTTCTGTAAGGGTGCCTTAGATGTAACAGTTAGATTTTGAACCGTTGGATTCTTAGGCTATAAAAGGTTGTCTATACCTAGTTCACTACAGAGTTAAGTATGGAAGAGAGTTTGGATTTAAACTCTATATTTTAGAAGATCAAGTCGATAAGGAGTTCTTTGAAAAGAGTTATGCCACTTGAGGAAGATATCATTTTGTTAAAGGAGTTAGTATCCTTTATCATTAATGAACATTAAATTATTCTTTGGATATTGAAAATTAATTAATTCCATGAATACGTACATTCATTTGTAATGAATTTTATTTCCTTTTATCAATTTCATTGCTCACAAAATCATGCAAAATTGGGGGAAACAATTGGGAATTAAATGATCACATATTTTCTGAATTAATTGATCATTGACGCTTATTGACTAAATTGAAGTGCTTGACTTACTGGTCCCTTCAAATTATTTGTCCATCATCTTGAACTTATTTTTCATCATTCAAAAATTCATAAAAAAATTCAATTATTTATTTTATCCTAACACATTCCATAGCATTATTTCTTGCATTAAAATCTTCCAGTCTGACATTGATGATCAAAAGTCAACTTCAAGGTTCATATTCTTGTTGAATGATGGTGTTGTGAGTTAAGCAAGAAGCAAGACACCATGACTGATTCGATGATAGAAGCTGAATACATTGTTACATCAAATGCTGTGAAAACGACAGTGTGGTTGTGTAAAGTCATATCGAATCATGGTGTAGTTTCCTCTAATACTCAAATCCCACTGCTTTATGATAACACGGGATCCATAGCTCAGACAAAGGAACCCAGATGGCATCAAAAGAGAAAACACATGTAAAGGAAATACCACATCATTTGGGAGATACAAAAGCATGGTGACATCATCACCATCAAGGTGGCCTCTGCTGATAATGTTGCTAATCCCCTTACCAAACGTTTATCTAAAACCATTTTTGGCCAGCATATAATGAGTATGTGTTTAAAGATTGTACCTAAATGGTTCTGGGTCTTGTGGGAGATTGTTAGAAATGTGAGTCCATGGCGAACCATTTCTACAATAAATATTATTGTAATCTTATTATATATCAATAAAGTAACTGATTTTCACTCCATGTCCGAGATTAATACTATTCACTTAAAGTCCCTTAGTACAATTACAGTTATGTATCATGGCCTTCTTGATGATCATATAGATGTTGATCTAATGGTTGGATCATAGAGGTTGGTGCTGAGATAATATCTAAAAAGTTAGATTGAGGACTTACTAGCACCGCCAAATGAATGTTGAGAAAGGATTTCCAACCTGTGAAGGAGATGGCCCTCCAAAGGTTGATACCTGATCGGCCTCTTCATATAGGTCATATGCAAAGAAATAGTGATTCAGAGGCATCGGATATGTTTAGTAAAAGAGTTGATAACAAGATCGAGATAACCAAGACCTATAGTGTAAGTTGTCATGATATATGCATACATCTTCTGACCAGAGACATATGTGTTACTTTATTTCTAAGTATTTACATTATTAGACCATTAGATTGATAACCTAATCAAGGTATATACACCGACGAGCTGGTGTGCATACGAGGTCATATGAGTAATACGATCTTTGAAAGGGATCACATATGTCCACTACTGAATCAGAAGACATGAGATCACTCATGGGATATTGGGACCAACCAAATTTTATCGATGGTCATCTTGCTATGGAAGGATAACATGATTTGTAGTGTGATATATGCTTTTGGAAAGCATATGATCGATACCAACTCCCAATGATCGAATGAGAAACTTAATGATAAAGTCCTAAAGAAGGCAGTTCAAATAGGATTCAAATATGATCAGAACTTCGGATTTATTCCAGGTCTTCTATATGCATGATGTACATGTAGGAGTACTCTAGGGTGATGTGATCTTAATCGTTGTATAATCGTGACACTTCCATTTCGATGGAGTGATGAAAAATGTTTCGATTTTAGGGAATCTATCTAGTAGATTAGTTATCTAATCTTATCTAAATGTTGGACATTGATCAGGATATGATTTTGATGCAATGAACATATTAGATATATAGCTTGACTTGATCAGAAATCAATGAGAGGTCCTATAGATATGTATATGAGATTATATCTCAGTATCCAAGTCACTATGCATGGAATATACAATCGCCATGTCCTTATCTCTAACTATCTACGGAGAAGGCACATTATTCTTGAAAGAGTTCAAGAATAATTCCATTACTGACATTATCTGAGTATCAAAAAATTGATGATTAAATATGATTTAATTATCATTTATACTATGGATATGATTCACATTATTTGGACATATGAAGATAGATATCTAAGAAAATTAAGTTGGATTTAATTATTATAGATATGATTAATGTGGATAGCACTATCCACAATAATCATGGATATTGTGGATGTAATCCATAATATTAGAGAGAGAGAGAGATTTAATTGTGAATGGGATTCTTGATTTAAAAGTTAATGTAAATATGATTCACATTATACAATTAAATTTGAATTGGATTCACATAATGCAATTATATGTAAATGTGATTTACATCTAATATTTAATGGATGAATATGATTCATAATTAAACAATGGCTTGTTTGCAATTGTCACAAATAATTTGCAAATTATTTTGTGATATTTTATTGATAAATAAATATATGAATAAATATTTCAAGAACTAAGATTACATTAAAAAGGTATTGATGAGAGAAAATCTCTCTCCAATCCATGGAGGATGCCCACCCTCCTTAATGAGGAAGGAGGCTATCTCCTTTCCTCATTCTTGGATGGTGGTTCTCTTCTTTCTCTTTATACATGATAATAAAGTTTATTTTAATTGAATTAAATTTGTTGAAGAATATCTTCAACTTATTTTTTTCTTTTAAAATTAATTGTTATTGTTGCAATAAGATCTTGATCATTGATTCAATTAGGATTGCATCTTAACCATCCAATTTTGTATAAAATAAAGGCTAACCCTAGCCCTTTTATCTACATAGTTAAGTTGAAGCAACAACTCTCTCTCTCCATACATGTCAAGCTCTATCTCTCCCCCCTTGTGGTTATCCACTGCCCTAGGGTTTGAGAGAACATGATCGTTGTTGCGCTGTGGTTGTGCTGATGGATTGATCACTCGTGGAACTCTGTCTTCTTCGATGCCTCGTGCTCGTGAAAGAGACAATGAATTTCGTGAGATGAAATCAGGAGAATCCTTGCTCGAATCATCACTTCGTATTGTGGGAAGCACGTATCTCATCCACGCACCCACAAGTGATCTCTATGTCAGATCAGGCTTGAGACAGGAGGACGTTTTGCTTAGAGACGCATGAATTGCAGTCACACTTCAAGAGGTGATTCTATTACATGTGTGTTATATTGATGAAATGATTTGGGAATCATTTCCCATATCATGTGTTTCATCGAAAAATTTTAACTTCCAGTGCTTATGAATAGTATGACTTGTTGATCTAGATCACATACAGTGTGATCTTCACGCTTTCGTGATACGTGAGGTGTAAACTCTCTCCTTCATTCTGTTCCAAAGGTTAACTTCATTATTACTAATAATCAATAAATCTTGAGCATTATCCTTGTTAAACTCTACAATATAAATGTTTTAAACCTTTTTCCAATTAGTAAGGTTTGGTATTAGAGTTATTAATTATCTCAAAATTAAATAATTAAAATAAAATAAAACAATAATACCTGTGTTACAAACTTGACTTACACTAAGTAAGTTATGCTTCAAACCATTAATTAAAGGAACCTTTTCAAAAGTGGATTTACCCTAACCAACTTGTCCAATACTTGCGATACATCCCTTGTGGTTGTTCCCAAATAGGGGTGTGAATGGACCGAATCTGGGTGAACCTACATTTTTAGGTTCGGTTCATTTATTTAGGCAAGCCTAAACTTGTGTTCATGTTCGGTTCCTTTATTTTTGAACTGAAACTTAATCGAACCTCTTTTTAATTGAATCAAATATAAGAAAATATCGAACTTTTCTCTAATAAGAGGGAGTGAAAATAAAAGAAATAGAAATATAAATGTGTCTCCACAATTAGAATAAACATTCATTAAGTTTTTTATCTAACTCATCTTCATCTTTTGAAAAAATTAGATTAAAAAGGATTCATCTATTTGAAACAATTATAATTATAATATAGTTTTATATTCATTCAGATGAGGATAAGGAATAATGTGGGGATATGCAATAAGTAAGATTTCTACTTGTTCTTTTAATTTGAGGATAAAGAAGGGAAAGTACCAGGCACATAAATGATGGGTGTTGTTACCACGATGTGACTATTTATTTTGGGATAGTTTATACCAAGATAAAGCATGCTTATCCCGTAAAATTTCACTTATGTCCAGACAAAGTTCACTTACCATGGTACAAACTCCACTTATCTCAAAATAAGGTTCGCTTATGTGGATAAAGATTTGTAAACATGTGTGTGTATGTGTGTGGGCATTTATCGAGCTTTTAACAAATCGTACCTATGATTTATAGATTCAGATCTTATCTAATTGAGCCTAAACTTATGTTCAGGTTCGGTTCGTTTATTTTTGAACCGAAACTGAATCAAACTTTTAGCAAGCCGAACATGAGCGCATATCAAACTTGAGAATTTTCTGACACCCCTATTCCCAAATATGATTGATCACTCATCTTTGTGTTCTAGGACCGTAAACAACTTCTTGTCTTCCATCATATGTTTGGAACATCTTGAATACACGATCCATCAGCTTCCTCCTTTGTCCTACAATAGTCGAAGCTGGCGTCATTCTTGATCCAATAGGATTTGATGCTTTTAGTCTAGATTGAGATAGAGGGTACACCAATTTATTTTGATCCATCTCCACCAACGATACAAGTTTAAGAAGATGTTTCGGTATGCATCTTTTGGATCCACAATGGTTAGGCACTTTCTTTCTAATTTGACTAAGTAATTTGTTATGATATAGTGAATTGCTAGTAAATCCTATACCATTTTCATCACGAGGATTATTTATCCAAGCATTTTTTCCTAATTCTCTTTACATTTACTAAATCTAGCAAGATAATCCACAAGCTTATTATAGTTTAATTTAAGACTAGTAATTTATTTTTTTAAAAGTTATATTTTCTTCTAAAGAAGTTTCTTTTTGTGAAACTAATTTGTGTATCTTTTTAATTGACATTTGATTCTCTAACTTATATCTTTTTTATAAAGATTCAAAAACTTCATAAAAATAATCTAGAAGTCCATTATAAGTTTCTTGAGTTACCTCATCCAGAGTCATTAATTTGAGGCATGTTGATTTTTCATCACCCTAGTCTAAGTCAAAGTCGCCTGAATTCGAGTCACTCGATGCTGCTTGCAATGCCTTCTTCTGTGATTCTTATAGAACTTCTTAAGTTGCTCCTTCTTGTTTTCTTTCTCTTGCTTCGACAGGGGGACAATCTCTTCTCAGATGTTTGTTCTTTTTGTGCGCATACCATGTATTTGCATCTTTATTGTCTTCTCTCTTTAACTTGAAGATATTTTTTCTTTCTTAAAAATTTCTTGAACTATTTAATAAGTAGGGAAATATATTTATCATTTAATTCTTGATTAGATTAGTCTTGGGTACTTATCTTGAAGGCGAGTTATTTCCTTATCTCCTCGATCGACTCCTTGATCTCCATCTTAACTTCATAGGTCATCAGGTTCTCAATGAGGTCGTCCATCTCAATATCTTCCATTGCATTCACTTCTTCTATTGCCATAAACTTGTGTTCTCATTCACTTGAAAGTGAATCAATAACTTTCCTCTTTATTTCTCTGTTGATGAAGTTTTTTCCTAGAGCACTAAGATTGTTCACAATGGTGGTGAACCATGTATACATCTCCTTGATGGCCTCTCCTTATGAAAATTTTTGTGTTTCCCAGTAAGCATTTAACTATGGAACTCTTGAATTTATGTGTACCTTCATATGTGATTTGGAGCATCTTCCAAATCTTGTGATGAGTCTTGGACTGAGATATATGCTTGTACTCGTCGATGAAAAGAGCACCATATCATGCGTCCATGGCTTTTGCATACCTCTTAAAAGTTTGTCCTTTACTTCAGTGAACTCCACTACACCTTCCTTTAGAATCAGCTTTACAAAGGTTGTTGTCATGAATGTCCTAATATTATAATATATGGACTACATGTATATCTCCAACTTAGTTAGCCCAATAAGAGTAGTAGGTAATGTCAAAATAGGGCAACTCTGTGATGGAGTAGGCAAACATGCTTGAGTTAGTGGATACATTTTCTTGTACCATTTAAGGCTTGCAAGAAACTTGTTACCCTACAAAACTTGAACCCTCTCTGGTACAAAGTGAGAGTTCATCACAAGAGGGAGTTTGATTTTTGTAATATACAATATCCCAATAACAATATCTAATTAAAAACTTTACAAACCATGTATATAGAAGTTGAGAATAGAAACCAGAGTGTACACAATGATTTTTAAGTGGAATCAAAGTGAATGAAAACCATGACCTAGAACTATGTTCTTAGATTTTTCCTTCGCTCTCTTGATGAAGCTTGATTCCACTATTCCAATATTATTTTAAATTGAGGGTAGAACAACCTCTTAAATATATTGCACCCTTCCTTGGATAAATATCAAGGAAGATTTTATCTCTCACAGATAATGCAATCCACAACTCATATACATGATTGCAAAATCCTAAACAGAAAATAGTTTAGCAATACAACTTGAATTCACAAGTTTATATAACTTTAAACATAATATGCTCTAGAGTAATGATGATCGCTATTCAATACAAACAACACAGAGAGCACAGAGATCTTGAGTAGCTAGAGATTGGAAAGAATAAAGCTTGAGAGCACATAATCTCAAATAGAGGTTAAATATCACATACAATAGCACTCTCTCTTTTCATTTGTAAATAGAGAATGTTTTCTTTGGTTGTGTGTCAATGACTACCAAGGTCCCATTTATAGTTTTGGACCTCAAAGAGCCGTTGGTGAGCAAAAATGGAAATTCCAATGCCCTAATATTAAAAAATCAAAGATAATTGATCACATGATTGAAGGATGATTGATCGTAGGTGATCGATAATATGGATAAAATTATCTATCATTTACTAATCATTAAGTAGCTATTGAACTGCAACTTGAGTAGTGATTGATCATGGTTAAAAAATGGTTGGTCAATGGTGATTGATCAGGATCAAAAGGTTGACCAATCGGATAAAAATCAACAACTAAGGATTGATGAGGATAAAAATTTATTAATCCACAGTGATCAATCAAGATGTCAAGATGATTGCTCATGTTTCCAAAAAAAATTGATATTATGATTTTGATGATTTTGCCTATTTTTTCTTGTTGATCAAGATATGAAAAAACCATATAAATATTTTTCAATAAAACTTGCATAAGTTCTCTTGAGTCTTCTATGCTTGTTCTTGACCTCGAAAGTCTTCAATCATCTCTATAAATGCATTTTAGGATTTCAATTGAGTGTAGAGCTTTTTAGCCTTTCCTTATGAGCTTTTAGCTTTTTAGAGCTAGATGCTTCAAGCTTTATCTTTCAGAAGCGCGTTTAATACTTTGATTCGACTTCATAGCTTTCTCTCCATTTCTCATCATTTCTTATACATGAAAAATAAATCAAACTATAAAAGAAATAAAAATAAAGTCATTAGAAAAATCTAAGTCACTAACATAAGTAACTTGTAAAAGTAGTTACAGAGAGATACAATAAATATATATCTTGTGAATATTAGCCACTCGTATAATAATTGCGATGCAGACATAGTGATGATCAACACAATAGAAATATGTATATCAATATCAAAACCATTGAATATCAAAATCAGAATTTGAAACATATCACTAATAGAGGATTTCCTAGAAGAAAATCACCAATAAGTCATAGAGAGCCTATAAAGCAGGACAACGATTGTGACTGAATGAGAGCATTTGTTTCTACAATAGATTAATATATTCTCTCGAAGCATAAATATGGTCAACAATAATATCATAGAATGAATTATATCAGTGGAGAAAGGAGAGATAGAGAACACATAATACACGAATAATATAGAAATAAAGTATATAATGTAATGTTGAAATGTTCTCTTTGCAAATGGTCCAAGAGTGTTTTTATAGAGCTCATGGACGTCTTAAATATTTGAGTCGTTGAAGCAGTATATAAAAATTATTTGACTCGAAAGAACAAAATCGGTGAGCAAATATGATTAATCACTAAAAGTGGGTTATCGATCAACGATGATAAATGAAAATGATTCAAGTCATCGATCATTTATGAACATTATATGATAATTTGATATTTGAATTTAAAGGGTGGTCGATCAGAACTTCAAATTAATCAATCATTAGTCATCTTGAGGGTCCAAGACAAATGCTATAAGTCATTTTCAGATAATAAGCAAAAGTAATTGATCATATTCGAATATTGAGTAAAAGTGATCAATATAAGGATTTTGAGTGATCGATCATTTCTAGGAAACTTGCAATTTAAGATTGAATCGGTGTTCTTTGAACTTGTATACATAAGTGCATATACACACTTCTGTCACTGTACACTGATCATAATTAATACATTGAATTAGTAAAATGTAAAAGAGTCATTCACTGAGTGTTGTAATCACAAATGCTTCCTTGAGTTGCTGTATTAGATTATAATTTCAGGGCTTGACAATAGAAGTTTGTCATTATTAGAACATGATTTGGGATACAAAGAACTAACAGTTACAATTGTTTTTTTATCACATTTCGATCTTTGAAACTCTCCCCTATTTTCGTAAGATATTTTCGGTTGACCTTCTATTCATTTGCATTTTCGTTTGAGGTTATAAGAGTCTTGTAAAACTGTAATATTGTATTGAGTGCTTGAATTATGGGAGACATCTTCCGAACATAGATAGAGTCTTCCACTCTAGTGGTCTCTATAGCGGATTGTGCACGACGTTTGAGTTTTCCACATTAAATAAACCTGCTAATATAGAATGGGGAGATCATGTTATAAGGTTCTTAAGCCATGATGACTTTGTTCAGGTTTTTACCAATTTGGATTTCCATATGAAAATGTGTCTTTGACCAATGATGTCAAACTCAGAAGACATGGGCAGCTTTGACGAATCATGTACATGGTGATGCAATTGTTCGTACCGATTAACTACTCGAGTAGGAAGACCAAGGTGATGGGGTTTTACAATGAGGTGACTTAACAGTTTGAATATGATATGAAGAGAATACCAAGAAAGGTGATTGGCTACACCATAGCCAAAATGAAGAAATCCTTGCAATATAGAAAGAAGTACAAAGATAGGAGATGATCTCAACTACCTTATGCTTATTTATTTATCTATCTATGTGAAGGGTACATTTCTACTTAAGACATGTAAGACGTCAGAAAATTTGGGAGGAGCTCTTCACAAATGATGTGTAGTATCCAATTAGGTCGTGAAAACTTTCAATGTCTGTGATAGTCTAAGTCCAAGCTCAAAGAGGCCTCTACCTTGACCAGATCAACAAAAAAAACCCATTCTTGAAGATAATGTGCTCCATGAATGATGCCATCTCATTCAGTATAATCTCATATTTGCTGAATTTTACAGAGTTACGTTTCTTATAAGTTTCTTGAGGACCCATCAAAATCATGCTAGTGGTAATCTTCATTCTTGAAAAATAATAATACATAAATGAAGACCATCACACACGTTACCAAATATTATTGCAAAATCTTGTTCATCAAACCCATAAAGATAGGTGGAAGTTTGTCAAGTTGAATGACGTTGACATGAACTCATAGTGACCACATGATACAAGAGATGTCCACATCATAATATCTAAAATCCGTAAGAAGTGTTGAGAGAAATCAATCCAATCTCTAAGCTCTTGCAGCTGCACCTTTAGCTTTATAAATTTTGATGGTTCCACTCTACATGAATGTATGAGACCCTTCGAGTGTCAACAAGTAAAGTGATATTGAAACGAATCTCCGTTTCGAGATGAAACCTAAAAAATAAGGAAATTCGTATACAACTTTGATATCTTCGAGCATTATATATGGAATTAGTGATATGACTACCTACATGATGTACCCATACATGTCATCAACAACTTGTGTGCTCATATGATAAAGATAAATAAGACCACTTCCTTTCAAGTGCATCTATCAAGCTGAATGCTGACATCCATTTGGCATGTGAAACTTCTTGTCCTTTTAATAAAATAAACGAGCGTGAGATCACTTTAACCAATCCATTCTATTCTTGTCAAAGTCATCCGTTAGGATAAGAATCAAGAAAGCATGCATGTCAAGCCCATTAATAAGGATGACTCACTTCTCTGATCGCATGGTGTATAAGAAAAAGTTGCACATCCTTGGACCTTGATAATGTACAAGTCCTTGATTGAGACGGACTCTTCTCCTAATGTGACCAAAAACCTTTACCTAAAAAGATGTAATGCCCCTGGGTCGAACAAGGCATGCGTTGAGCTTAGGGGTACTAATCGAATTGAATACCTTTGAATCCACCGGGATTCTGATTCAATTCTTTATAAAAGTTTCGAATATGAACTCGAATAGAATTTTAAATTAATTTGCTAACCTAAACATAGATTCAATTCATTTTGATGTTGAATATTCATATTTTATTCATTTTTTTTCGAATTTGAAATTTTAATTAGTGTTTTATAGCTTATATAGATAATAATATATGAAGAATATTATAATTTATATTTTATTGTATAATTCTAATTTGGAAATAGATTACTAAGATAATTTGAAAAAAACTATATAATCAAATATCAAATACATAATATACAACGGATAAAAGTACCTAATTTTTACAATTATATATATATAATTTAAATATACCTTTTTTCTACGAGAAAGTATTATATAAATATAATATAATTATATGTAACTATAAAAGAGTTAGAATATCATTGACGAAAAAAGACAAAAAACGTTATGATTATCATTGCTTGTTAAGGCAAGTACAAGATCGAGCTCATATGGAAAGTTAATACAAATTAATATTATTATTTGAAAAAACGGGATTAATAGAAAATATAGCAAGATAAATCCTCTTCATTAAGTGTGATGATCTTTAATGTTGAAAAACTAAAGCCATGAAAATAAAATATACAGAATTTTTAATGTACAAGGGAACAACTCACATTATAGTGAGAAGAGCTTGTAGATTGCTCATGTAGAAATTTTTTTATCTTTTCTAGTTGATTTTATGACTAATATTTTGTACTCTTTTTTAAATTCAATATTTACTCTTTCACTAATAGGATTATACATGCATATATATATATATATATATATATATTAAATTAGATATAGCATAGAATGCTTTGTGGTCCTCTTAATTAATGCTCAAAACTTTTGAATAGTATGCTAAGATTGATTATCATACTTATACTAAGCAACTCGTACCCAAGCTACTGTCACTAGGCTAAAATAAAAGGTAAAGACGGGAACTTGAATATTTTTTATAACCAATACGTGAAGGACCTATATCTCTGACTCATGATATATTTTGGAGCCAAATCGCTTGAACTTAGTTATAAAGGGGAAATGAAATAGATTGGATCTCACTACAGGGACCTTATATTCCATATACATGTCATGCACTCATTGACAAGTCACGTCAAAGTAACTTGAGAATAAGGAAATTATGTCGGTGATGTATGAACATGATAATAAGTTCAAGAGTAACAACTTAATCACTGTAGTAAACTAATATGAGAGTATCTTTAGATGCTTGCTACAACATGAATCTAGTGCTTCGTTTTCTCTCATACATAGAAACCAAAGTTTGATTAACAACATTACAAATGATGGAATCAAAATTGAAATGAGAAATTACTTATTCGGTTGCCATACTTTGACATGTTATGCTTAGTGATACAATGCAAATGCAAAATCTTTCAATGTTAATTAAATGTCATAACATTTTCTAGTATATACTCATATGTGTTTTTTGTACATCTATTTACTTACAATGAATTCAAATAAATGCATGTCAACATTTTGATGTAATTATACTATAACTCCTTGCACGAGATGATTCAGAAAGGTTCATAATCGACCTAGGGTGGGGTTGTTACATGTGTGTATGTAGATGTGTATGTATTGTATGCATGTATATATGCATCTATGATGTATATTGATATAAATGCATGAATGCATGCATGCATATTTAAATATCAAATCGAAATATTATTGAGCGGATATAGGTTAATTAAGATTCGATATATTTAGGAATCGAATCCACAAGTTAAATTCAAATTCAGTTCGTTTTGTTTCGAGACGAACTTTTTTCGATTTTTTATCAAATGAATTATAACTAAATTCGAACGATTTAGTTGAATTAGCAGCCCTAGTTGAGCCCAAGCCATTTCCTCTTTTTTGGAACTCTTATTATACTTAGTGTTTTGAAAACTGGACCCGATAGGCTGGTTCGATCGATAAACCAATCCTAGATCGTTTCGATTAACTGGTTTCTTACTAATCTAAACATGTATATTTTGTTCAAACTGCCTGTTCAAATGGATATTTCAAACTCATTTTAACCATATTCAACTGCAATTAAATTGTGAAATTATTTAAAAATAGTGGTGTTGGTAAGAGAAAATCCTTGTCTCCTAACCAAGTACTCCATCATGACTTCTTGTAAAAAAAGTTTTAAATAATATCATAATTATTCTATAAACAATTTAGTATAATTATTATACATATTTATATGTATAAAATTTGATATTTTCATTTAAAGAAAATATTATATACATTGATTGTATATTTTTTTATCTACTTGAAGTATTTAAGTGTGTATACTATACATTTTTTTGACTCATTCCGCTTTGATTTGTCAGTTCAACGAAAGTTTTTAAAACCAAACTGAACTTGTTGATTTAATCGATTAAGCCAAGTACCAAAAGAAAAAAATGATCCAATCATCCGATTTTTACTGAGAAAAATAAATATCAGTCCAAACCTAGTTGGACTGCTTGGCCCAATTAAACCAATTAAACCAAACCAATGATTTAATCATCCATTTTTTATAAAAAAATAATTTCTAATATTTAAAAAAATAACAATATTTTAAAACTATTCATAATGAGTTTTATTTTAATCCATAGTATGGTACTCATCAATCTCCTCTCCTTTCATGTATGCCAACGACCTTAGATCCCCTTTCCTTTTTACGAGCATTACCTCTCTCTTCCTGTATTGTGCATGAGGTTGCCCATTTCCGACAACAACAAACGATGCTTCCACACATAGAAGAAGTTGACATAGCCACACTAAGAGATATAGTAACTTAACAACACTTGTCATCAATTAAAGTTTAAATAATTTTAAAATTATTTAATTTTATACATCATGTATATATATGTGTGTTTAAACTTGATAAAATGTATTTATTATGTCATTTTAAGTTTTCTAATAACTTTTATACCCATATTGTAATTACACTCGTGCCCCTTTATTCTAAAAAATTCACAATACTATCCTTATATGTGTAATATAGGAGCACAAGTGTTCTAATAAAAAGTCGCTATTGTAAGTCTTCTAAATATAGAGGCATGCATGTAGTTGTAAAAAATAGGGGTATAGTTGTTGTTGGCAAAACTTAGAAGGACATATGCATAAAAATCCTTTAAATATATGATGTAGCATTATTCATATCTCTTTGTATGGAATATCGATCTAACTTGGGATTTATTTTACAACATAATGGGGAAATGGATGGAGATGTTACTCAGATAGTAAATTCAGGTTGACTAAAGTAGAGAGGAGCCTCTATTGTTCTTTTAATACGAAATTTCTTTGAAAATCAAGTAAAGTTTTACAAAGCAGTCGTGAGACATATTATTCTATATAGATCTAAATATTGTCCTATGAATCATAGACATGTGTAGAGAACGACGATAGCGGAATGAAAATGCTAAGATGGATGTGTGAATATAGACGTAAAGATCGGGTTTAGAATGATGCAATCAGAAGGAAAGTTGGCGTAGCTTCGATTGAGGATAAGATGAGAGACAATACTAAAGGTGATTTGACCAATTGCAAAGGAGGTCGGCTGACGCACCAGTTAGGAGATAGAAGTTTTGAGATGTTGAACTGGCTAAGAGGGGGGTGGAAGGTCCAAGAAGTTTTGGAATGAGACAATCCGAAGGGATCTTATTTTTCAGATCTAAGCCCGAGAGTGGTCCGGGTAGATCTGAATCGAGGCAAAGAATCCATGTAGCCAACCCTACTTAATGTGGGAAAAATGCTTTGTTGTTGTTGTGTGCTAATGTCCTCAACGATTCGACCAGTCGGTCCCATTGGTTCAACCACAAAACTCCAAAACCAATGCATACTCAATTTGATGTCGGGTTTGGTTTTTAATACCTTATGTTCAACCATTTTTGCCCAGTCGGTTCAGTTTAATCCGATTTAAAAGACTTGTAATCATCCGGTTGAACCTATTTGATTATGTGATTCAACCCGATCCAACCTTTCCAATAAGATTTTTCGGTTCATGATTCAGTTTTCAAAAAATTGGTCATACTCGATGCCACGTGTTTTGCTGCAAAGAAATCTAACTTGACATCGGAATATCTTACCTAGACATTTTCTTGGTGAAGGGGGATATGATTTCACAACACCATCCTCTTCAAAAGTCTCAGTGGCTAAACAAATTATAACCGTCTTTAGAAATTCTAAAAAAGGTAACGTCCTAAGCCATTATACATCACATTTTAAACTTCATCAAACGTGATAGCAGAGATTATGTTACATTTAAGTCCATGTAGGTATCAGTTAAATACATAAAAAAAATAAAAAAAAATGTAGGGCTCCAACCTAAACAATCGTATTCAAACTCTCATACAACGTCATACACACGTTATACCTCGCTAAAACTTATGCCCATATCTATTTCTATTTATACTACTAAAGCTGAGTTTCATCCCAGCTTCTTACCACGTGTCTCCTCTATTTGCCTTCCTTCGGACCCTCTTGATTTCTGCGTGATTTGCACGTGACAGCTCCCTTTCGTTTCTGTCGGTTGCGTGTGCGCTTGCCACCTGTTGTTCTCTCTTGCCATTTGTAAATGGTGAGTTGCACACACATTGATTGGTCTATGGTTTTCTCTCAATCGAAAACCCCACTTCCACCGCCTTGCACCACACACCTTTCTCAGTCCCCGCTTCTCTTGCATATCCTCGCAGGCTCCTCTTGCGGCTCCAGACCCCCTGCCTTGCGGCTCCCGCCCGTCCTTGTGCCCTCCATATCAGGCGCCATCCTTGGCGCGGCTCCAGATTAGGCGTCCTTTCCAAGCAACGTCTCTCCTTGCAGCGAAATCCCTCCCGCAATATATTCCAGACTCTGTGGCGGCGTGTAGATGGAGTTCCTAGAGCGGAACCCTAACTTCTGTTGACCTTCGAAGAGAAAGAGAAGGCACATGTTCTCTGCAACTTAAAAAAAGGGGGGGGGGATTGGAAGGGCCAGTGGGCCAACTTCTGTATTACCAAGAAAGGGGGGAAATGTGAGCATTTTTTGACACTATTTTTGTTATAATTTTCTGATTTGTAATACATGTCGTTGCTGAAGTCAAGGTCCATGGATGACTTGAAGAGCAACTCAAGAAGTAAAGAATCCTTATCAATAAGGAGAAGATGATGAATGTCCAGGTGTTGTTGCGATGTAGATGAGTGGCGATGCATGTGAGTTTGAAGAAAAGATGGTTTTCCATGACCATCATTATTTTTTTTTTAAATTTGATTTATAGGTCGGTTCCTTGGATCTCTTTACCTATGTCTATGCCGTTGATTGACGAGAAGATCAAGCTCTTCTGTAACAGGGGTAAACATAATGTGTCTGCTCTATACAATATCAGTCACAAACATATCAATAAGACCTTTGTTTTTATAGGATATGGGTTAGGCATTTCTTTTGATTTCAACATATCTTAGATAGTTCGAACAAAGAGTTTTATTAATTATCTTTATGTGATTGTTTTTTATAGGTTGTTGTGGGTAATTAGTGACACTTTTTAAGCAATGTATATATTCTGGTGATAGTTTGTAGGTTGTTAGTGATACTTTTTAAGAAATGTATATATTCTGGTGATAGTTTGTAGGTTGTTAGTGATACTTTTTAAGCAATGTATTTATTCTGGTGATAAATGTATGAACTTTGAATGGAGATAAACTATTCACTATAGAGATCCTACGATAGCAAGCTATTAGATCAAGTACTTATTAAGGTGTCATGATCTTTATTTGACTCAAGCCATAAAAAAGCTAGAAAAGTTCGTGGTGATAGATCAAGTATTTATTAAGGTGGCATCATATGATCTTTATTTGACTCGAGCCATAAAAAAGTTACAAAAGTTCGCGGTGATAGTGAGAGACACACCATAATAGGTCAGAAGTTAGATGAATTTAAATTTTGTTGGTTTGTAATTCTATTGTAATTAATTTCTTTTTAAATAATAGAAATAAATTTCGAATATAAAAACAAACGATATGTCCTGCATGTACTTCTCTAAAAGTCTCTTTATCTAGAACTAATTGATAAGTAACTATTAACAATTTGTATTACTATATTATATACACTGCAAATCAACGGTTTTCCTTTCACCGCGAAGTGCGAGCAAAAAAACTAGTTAAATATATAATTGAGAGTGACGCTTGTAATTTGTTGGAGGGTTAAAAATTTTAAAAGATATTAAATAGGCGCAGTTAGAGTAAGTTAATGGTTTGACCATTATCCAGCAAAGTTTTCGTATAAGATTATTAAATACTAGTTTACTGAGTAAAGAATAGAATAGTATTAAATAATTACTATGTGAAATCTAATGGATACTAAAAAATTGTGACGTGACATATAATAAATAGTAAATAGTTAAACTAATATTGAAGAAAGTCTGTCATGAGAGAATAATAATAGTGGAATAAGAAAGGGGATAAAGAATAATAAAGGTTATTTTGGATTCTCATGTATTTAAAAAAAACAATTAGGCTATGTTCGATTCGAGAATAGGATTGGGAATAAGGTCATATTCTCGATCTTTCTCCTCTCTGTATTCATACGGCTATTCTCCACGCTCGGTCCCCTCTGCTATATTCTCGCCCACCCTTATTTCCGGCCGTTCACCAACGCACCCCCTCCCGCGCGATCTCTCCTCCGCCTCTGCTGCCTACACCGCGCCTCGGTCGGGGCCCTCCCTACTCCTCCTCTATTGCTTGGTCTGCTTTGTTGCCGTCCTACACCCCTGTATTCACCTGTGAATAAGGAGAGAGGCTGCTTTTCACTGTGGCATCAATGGGATGGTTCGACCATGTAGGGTTTACTTTTGACTCTATAAAAGCAACATGACTTCCTCTTAGTCTGTCTGCTCAACCATGTCATCCTCCATAGAATCTAGGGTTTTGAATAACAAGTACAAATGGGGCCAGAGATGGCCCTTCAGGCGCTCATCGGGGTACGTTGGTGTGCATTTTACCCTTTGCTTGTGCCTGCAAGTTTGTTCTTCCCTTTTCTGGATTGCGACGTAACTGCTCGACCCATGCTTCCTTTTTGTTCTGCAATCTAGTTGTGTGCTTGAGTATGATTCCTTGTTTCTCTTCTTGGATGTCCGTAATGGTGATGAAGTTGGTTTTCAATTTTCTCTGAGCTTCTGCTACCATTATTGCCATGCCTTGATTAGAGTGTTGATGATCATATTGCTCTGTTTTTATTTGGGCTGCATCCCTTCTATGATGTTTCATTCATCTAAGAATGATTTCGTCCTTCATGGGTGGATTTGTATGCACCCTTGTCGATATATTTCACTCCTATTATGATTCTCATTTGGGTGGAGGTTGAGCTGGGAGCTTCTTTGTTGCTGCTCTGTAATGCATTGTTCTTTGTGTTCGAATTACATGTTGGTTGCTTGGTTGATTCTTCATTATTAATGTTGTCTGAAATAGGCATTTGATGGGAGATGCTAATGTGAATATTTTGGTGTTGATTTGATGCCTCATTGGGTGCACCTTGAGCTGAGATCGGCTCTGTGATGCCTCAACGGTGCCTTACTGGTCTTTGTTGGATGTAGGTCTTCGATTCTTGATTAGTGTTGCTAAAACACGCCATGTTGTTGTTCTCGGATGTACATTTGTTGTGGCTTGTTTGATTGTACATCCTTCTTTTTTTGTGGGAGGATTAGTACATACCCTATTTGTTGTGTTTGCTCATCATTTGATGCATCTGATGTTGTTTTTGAGCTGAGAGCCGCTCTCTGTTGCTTTATGATGCATAGATTGTTCGCCTTGGATGTCCATCTTGGGTGCTTCTCTATGATGTGGTGGCTTGATCTGATAGATGCAATGTTGCATTGTTGCTTTGATATGTGTTTCATTGAAAACAACCCCTGAGGTCTCCCTTGAAGGGAGGATATGTATGCCCCTCTTTCTTGTGCTTGGCCTTCTTCAGATGCTGATGAAGTTCTTTTTTGTGTTGAGAGCCACTCTCTAATGCTCGGTGATGCATCTTTTGTTGAGTTTGACTGTCCATCTTAGTTGCTTCTCTACGATGCCATAATTTGATTTAAGAGATGCATTGCAGCATTGGTACTTCGATGTATGTTTCATTAGAAACACCCCCTGAGATCTCCCCTGAAGGGAGGATTTGTGTGACCCTCTTTGGTGTGTTTGGCCTTCTTTCGCTGCTGATGCTATTCTTTTTTTAGCTGCGAGAAGCTTTGCTGCTGCTCTATGATGTATTTTTGTTGGGCTCGGATATCCATCTCAGGGGCTGCTCTACGATGTTTGAGCTGGATCTTGTAGAACTTGTTGCTTTGATGTTTGTTAAATTGAAAACAGAAGTGACGATGTTCGTTTTTTATGCTGATGAAGTTCTTTTTCGAGCTGAGAGCTGCTCTTTGATGCTCGGTAATGCATCCTTCGTTGGGCTTGACCATCCATCTTGGTTGCTTCTCTATGATGCCATAGCTTGATCTCAGAGATGCACTGCAGCATTGCTGCTTCGATCTGTGTTTCATTGGAAACAACCCCCCTGATATCTCCCCTGAAGGGAGGATTTCTATGACCCTCTTTAGTGTGTTTGCCCTTCTTTCGCTGCTAATGCTGTTCTTTTTTAGCTAAGAGTAGCTTTGCTGCTGCTCTATGATGTATTTTTGTTGGGCTCGGATGTTCATCTCGGGTGTTGCTCTACATTGTTTAAGCATGATCTTGTAAAGCTTGTTGCTTTGATGTTTAAGTGAAAACAACAACGATGCTATTTGTTTTTGACGTTGATAATGCTGTTCTTTGATCTGAGAGCCGCTCCCTGCTGCTCGGTGATGCATTTTTTTATTGGGTGTAGATGTCCATCTTGGGTGTTTCTCTATGATGCCATAGCATGATCTGAGAGATGTAATGCTACATTCTTGCTTCAAAGTGTGTATCATTGGAAACACCCTCTTAGAGCTCCTCTGAATGGATGATTGACGAGTCGCAAAATCGACCCTTTAAGAAAGTGTTTTTAGCACTTGATAATGTCATCGCAGCCGGGCCGAGATGGACTCGTCAAAGACCATCTCATTTAGATATGAATATATCAAAATGAGATGGTCGTATATATTTTTTATTTTACTTGGCAAGAAACCAAGGTCGAACTCAGGGACACGCACCTTTCTCATGTTAGTCAGATATTTAGCAATCTACTTAAGCGGGGAGTTAAAGTCAATATAGGTCAAATTATGAATGCTGAAGGACAAGGAGACACAACAATGCGTTAAAATGGAACATGCATTTTTTTATGTTTTGGACTATGTAGATA
Organism: Ottelia alismoides; assembly: GCA_037367405.1. Lineage (NCBI taxonomy): Eukaryota > Viridiplantae > Streptophyta > Magnoliopsida > Alismatales > Hydrocharitaceae > Ottelia > Ottelia alismoides. Next base: position 92,171 of record JAZKJV010002406.1, read on the forward strand.
TATGCAAGGAAATGCAAAGCAAATAATATGCCCGAAATGATCATTACTTAAGCCATAAATTATACGAGTTGAACAGAATCAACTAATGAAGCAATTTTCATTCATATAGAAAGTATGCATGAGAAACAAGGAAATCAGGACACTTAGTTAACCAAATGGAGCATTACAGATCATAGTGTCAAAGAGGAAATCTAAGCATGCCATAATAAAGATGACGAAAAGAGCTTCAAAATGAAACTGAAATCATCTCAATCGGACATACGAGGCTCAAGATATACAATAAAGAAGACAGGGGCAAAACTGAAAGAAAACATGAAATAAAATTGCAAACTGGTCCCTGGGAGGGACTAAAATGTAATAAAAATAAGAAGAGGGGCCTTCCCTGTAAATTACCCCCACGCACAGGGGTATTTGTGCAAATACTAAAACCCGCGAGGGTCAAAGTGCAAAATTCCCACTGGGCGCCTGGGCTGCACGTGATCTGGACCCGTTTGCTATTTGGAGAAGTCGGCGGGGCTTCTGCGTAAATTACCCAGATGGCACGTGCTATGCACGCGCCATCCAGGCTCGGAGGGTGGCTCGGGCTCGGCAGAGGCTCGGCGTTGCTTCGGCTTGGCTCGGGGTACACGAACCTCCAGGCCTGGTGACGATGAGGCTCGGCGTGGGCTCAGGGACTGCCACGTGGTATCAGGACCAGGATGTAATATGCGGAAGGTGCGAGGGCGTCGATGCAAAAAGCCCAGGACCCACGTGCGTGAGGCACGTGAGCTCAGGCTCGGGCGGGGGCGAGGTTCGGCGCTGCTTCGGGTGGCCGTAGCAGGTGGCTCGGGCCACGTGGTGGCTCGAGGGCGCCTCGGGCGAGACTCGGTCCCACCGAGCCTCCGCGCTCCGGAATAGTCGACGTGGCCGCTCCAGGGCCGTTGGATTTCCGCCGTGGGGCTAGATCCAACGGTGGCTGCTCCTCCTTCCTCCTCGATGGCTGGCGGCGCTATTGGAGCTCCGGCGTAAGGCCTGGAGCTCCGCCGCACCTCGCCTTGCTCGGTGAAGCTCGTGGAAGATCGCTGAAGGTCGGGCGATAAAGGTCCGAGGTCGGAGAAGACGCGGGAGCACCTGGGATGCTCGATCGACACTTGGTCGCCGGAGGCGGAGCTCTAGAACTCAGCTCCGTCCGAGGTCCAACCAATGACGTTGATAGACCTGCAAAAAGGGGTTAGCGGTGTGTGCGTGCGAACTGAGGTGCGCGACGGGCCTAAGGGGCGGAGAAGTGGAGCCCTTGGTGTGTTCTCCTTCGCTTCCAGCGGAGGAGAATGCCTGGGATGAAGGAGGTTGTGGTTGAGCAGGAGAGTGATCGGAGAGGCGCGCGTGGAAGGTGGTTTGATGGCGAATCTAAAGGAGTGGACAGTGGAGCGAGGTAGTGTTCGTAGAGGCTTAGAAAATTATGCGAAATAAGAAGAAAATTCAGAAAAGATCAGAGGGCTTACCTGGCCGGAGATGGAGATCTTGGCCTGTGCTGGTCATCGGAGAAGAAGCCCGGGTCGTCGCACGTACTGGTCGGCCGTGCCAGCGAGCTCGGGCGGGGCTCTAGGCCACCACAACGCCGCCTGGAGGTCGGTGGGTCTCATCGGGGAAGAAGGTCGTCGTCGCTCGATCCGAGCTCCTCCCCCTGTCACAGGGAGGAGATGAAGGGCTGGGCCACTGCCCCTTGGTTGATGGACCAGGTGAATCGATGGGGAAGGTGAGGTATTTAAAGGCGAGGTTCGACGGTCCAGGTGGTGGGGAGCCGAGTTTTTCAAGGAGATGTGGGACGACTGGAGAGGTGGACGGAGTTTGTGGGGTGTACGTGAGAATCATGGAGGAATGGGCTCGGACGTGGGGTGGTTAGGGAGAGGAGAAGAGGCAAGGTGAAGCGGCTAAAAATAGAAGGGCGGAGGCAGTCTGCGAGGCGTGGGGCTCGGGCGAACCTTGCGGGAGGAGGAAGACGACGTCCGGACCGTTGGATCATGAGATCCAACGGTTCTGGTGAGGGCGTGTAGGAACGGTTAGGATTAGATCGGGGGCGGCACGATCGGAGGGACAAGAGCGTGCCAGGTGTCGTGGTGAGGTTTGCGCGCTAGCGGACGGTAGTGATGTGAAGAAGGTGCATGATCGAAGGGCTGGTGATGGTTGCGGAGCTAGCGGCTCAGATGGAGCAGCCCCGATATGATCGTGGGGTGCACAAGGCTGCTACATGGCGAAAGGGATACAGGCGCTGACGGATGGTGACGATGAGAGGCGAGATTGTATCAGACGGCTAGAAAAAATGAGCACACGTGGAGTGGGGCAGAGCCGTTGGATCAGAAGGTGATCCGACGGCCAAAAGCACAGGCGGCTGAAGAAAGGGAAGCAGGCCACGTGGCTCACCCAGAACGGGCCACGTGGCCCAATCAGATTATTAGAAGAGACAAGTTGATTTTTAAGGGGTTAGGAGGCCGAATTTAAGAAATCTCAAAACATGAAAGTTGTATATCTCGATGAGATCTACAAGTTTCATGTTAACCAAAACTAGAGATGAAATCAAACAAAGGCCCGAAACATTTTTGAGGGTATTTTTAAGTCTAAAAATACCACGAATTTTTGTTTTGTCATTTTTTTTTGTGATTTTTAATTTATCTGAGACTCTGTTAATTACAAGACATTACCAGGGTTTTATTGGCACTTAGCTTAAGCAAGGGGGTTAATAATGAGAAATTATGATGATGAAATCGGGTTTCATCACCCCCCTATACTTAAACTATGCTCGTCCTCGAGCATCAAAAAGAATGACTAAGTTGGATTAACCCCCTTGTGCATGTGAATACAGGATCCAATACGATCAAGTTGACTCGACTTTAGAGATCCAAAATTCTAGAGTTCATCCCAACCTTAATCAAGAGGCATCCAATTCCTCTACTTCTCCAGAATCTCTCTGATGTACATATAATCTAAAGGATATGACATTTTAGTGTTGACTGCAATTCTGAGAGTAGAGTCAATTCGTCACCCAAAATCATGGTCCGAGAAAATCTCCTAAGGACCCAATCCTCAGCACTAGGGAATAAATCAAATATTGCATTCAGTCCTCCGTCTCTTTAGTTGTCGGACTTAGAAAATATAGATGGCAGACCAGTAATGGAGGGCATGGGATTGTGTCATTTCTTCTCTCCCTCTCATTGGAACAAGGATTCTCTCTAGTGCCATATACGTAACACATTTTTTTGGTGTTGATCAGTGCATCCGTCAAGAGAAGTTGGAGTCGTCTGCACTTGTTTTCGTGGGAATACACCGGGGTGTGTCTCTTTTGAGTACCTATCGTACCTTCGACACCCAGACTTGTAGCATTTACGATGCAGAGCCCTTTTTTGGTGCAAGCCCGACTCCTGGTCCTAATAGCGGTGGTCCAAGTGGAAACTTTGAAAAGTTTGGGAGCGCTCGCCTTTGGTGGAAGCTCTTTGATATTTGACTTTGTGGAATGAGAGATTTTCTTTGAATTTCATTGACTTGTATAATTTGTGGCTAGCTCCACTACTTTTACCAAGAGTTGACGCACACTGATCAACATTTCTTTATTTATTTCACACCCTGGCACTTAGGTCAATGTCAAGAGATTAGTATAAGAACCAAGTTCTCATACTGGCTAATAATGCTGACACTCAGGTTTCATGAAGCCTTCAAAGATTTTATCCCATCCTCGAGCATCATTAGATCAAATCCAAACTCGACTTCCTCATCCCAATCCCTCGAGTGAAAAATCAACTCATCTCATCAAAAACCGCAGTCGTGCAAGTGATGTGCTGATCATATTCTTTCTGTCTGAGACTAAGCATGGAATATAGCATGCAAATCTAGAAACCTAGGGAAATATAGACGATTAAGTCAATGACCCTGATGGCTAAGGCTGGTTAACCTAAAAATCTCAAAGACCTCAAAAAGCTAAGTCTCTCATTTCAGATCCTGGGTGGAAGTGTAAATGTCGAGGATTAATCCAACTTCTTCATTCAAAAACAAGAGTTTTTTTTGAACTTCAAGAGATATTAGAGCTGCCTAAACTCAATTGAGAATCTGCAATTCAGCCAGTACGGATGTAAGTACAGGCCGAAGCCCGTTGCTTGAGGACGGGGCCTTACGCGATGTCCTCTAAACCACCCAATCTGCTAAGGGCGAACCCTCACTGAATGCGGCTTACTTAATTGGGTCTAGTAGTCACTAACAGCTCCTAAAGGGTTTTGCGTTTTTCTCACTTTTATGGATTTTAATAAAGGTTATAACACGAGTTAAACTCAACTTTCCTTGAAAAGAGATGGCGATTTTTTTCAAAACTATGTCACACAAATAAAAAGTTTTTCAAAACATTTTCAAAAGAATTTTTCAAAACAAGGAAAAATCATTTTCGAAAATATTTTATAAAAGATAGCGTAACATAATATCGAAAAGCCGCGAAATCATTTGAGTTCTCTTAGTCCAAAGATTTTTACCTTAGCTAAAAAGTTTTAAATTTTTCAAATTTTTAGTATGTAGCTAAAGTAAATATACGATATATACGGTATATCCCCCTATACTTAAACTTTGCTATGTCCTCATAGCACTAGATGTTACAAGTACATAGGTCCATTTAAATATATAGGAATATACGGGAGCATAGAGGGGCTCCCCCTATACTTAGGTTAGAAATAACCTAAGCATAAAGGCAAGAAAAGAAGAGTAGAGAAATCACAGGGACTCGGGTCCCCCCTATACTTAGGCTGAGATTAGCCTAAGTTTAAAAATGGGAATTGATGTTGGGAGGGACCCAAGGTGAACGAAGAAGAGGAATGGATTTACAAGTGCACGGTTGAATCTTCGGAGATGAAATGGAGTGAATAAGGTTTTAGGGTGTGTATCGAAGCAAACATGGCTCAATCAATCAAGCAAACCTTTAGTTTCACCAACTCACTCATGAAACCAACCAAGGTTGGTTTATTATCTTGTCGATTTTATTGGTGATAAAACTTTAGATTTTTACGCAAGGAAAAGATGTGAAGTGAAAATCATTGCGTAAGCGAGGGTATTGCTCTCCCAAAACCGAATTTTACTCCATTTTTGGTTGACTTGCAATTAACAGTCCCAATTTTATTTAAAGTTATCACTGAATTATGGTTAGCTCAAAATCAAGCAATCACCGTCTACCATTCATTCCCATTTTCCATTAATCCTAGGTGATCAAGCTAGTAAAAGAAAGCCTAGAAAAACATGTATTCGATAAAAAACTGCAATCTAAGCTAAGCGATAAACCATGCAGTGATTTGACGATAAATCCGTGAAAAATTGGGGCCGTTTTGAAAACCAAATACAACATGTATGCAAGTCGAAAAAGCCGCACCTAATCATGCATCTATTAGCGGTGATTGATTTTCATTAATTTTAGCTAAGTGATGCGAGATTATGTGCGTCTAAATTTAAAGTGTGTCCTACCTACGATCAAGCACATGAAAATCTGAAAAATAAAATGAGCTCGGAGAGCCGCGTGCCTAGTCCTAGGTCGACAATCAAGTGGGGACGATCCCCACACAACCACATTCGTTCGATTACACTCGCGAGTTTTCAATCGAAGACCGCTGTAAAAGACGAATTCTTACAAGTCATGCAAAAAATAAAATGCGAGACATTTTTTTCTTCCTTATTTGCTCCATGTATGTTTTGCGGCTCCTCGCAGCGGGAAGCGTTCTGCTCCTAGCCTCCTTGATCCATCAAGGGCCCTGCCACAAAAACAATGGTTAGAGATTAAAATAGGAAAGAAAATTTTTGAATGCAAAAATGGATGAACAAATTGACCTATAAAAGAAACACGAAATTAAATAAACAAAAATCAAAATAATAAAAGAAATGAGCCGTGTCCCCGGCAACAGCGCCATTTGACGAGTCGCAAAATCGACCCTTTAAGAAAGAGTTTTTAGTAATTGATAATGTCATCGCAGCCGGGCCGAGATGGACTCATCAAAGACCATCTCATTTAGATATGAATATATCAAAAATGAGATGGTCGTATATGTTTTTTATTTTACTTGGCAAGAAACCAAGGTCGAACTCAGGGACACGCGCTTTTCTCATGTTAGTCAGATTTTTATCTATCTACTTAAGCGGGGAGTTAAAGTTAATATAGGTCAAATTATGAATGTTGAAGGACAAGGAGACACAACAATGCGTTAAAATGGAACATGCATTTCTTTATGTTTTGGACTATGCAGATATATGCAAGGAAATGCAAAGCAAATAATATGCCCAAAATGATCATTACTTAAGACATAAATTATACGAGTTGAACAGAATCAATTAATGAAGCAATTTTCATTCATATAGCAAGTATGCATGAGAAACAATGAAATCAGGACACTTAGTTAACCAAATGGAGCATTACAGATCATAGTGTCAAAGAGGAAATCTAAGCATGCCATAATAAAAATGACGAAAAGAGCTTCAAAATGAAACTAAAATCATCTCAATCGGACATACGAGGCTCAAGATATACAATAAAGAAGACAGGGGCAAAACTGAAAGAAAACATGAAATAAAATTGCAAACTGGTCCCTGGGAGGGACTAAAATGTAATAAAAATAAGAAGAGGGGCCTTCCCTGTAAATTACCCTCACGCACAGGGGTATTTGTGCAAATACTAAAACCCACGAGGGTCAAAGTGCAAAATTCCCACTGGGCGCCTGGGCTGCACGTGATCTGGACCCGTTTGCTATTTGGAGAAGTCGGCGGGGCTTCTGCGTAAATTACCCAGATGGCACGTGCTATGCACGCGCCATCCAGGCTCGGAGGGTGGCTCGGGCTCGGCAGAGGCTTGGCGTTGCTTCGGCTTGGCTCGGGGTACACGAACCTCCAGGCCTGGTGACGATGAGGCTCGACGTGGGCTCAGGGACTGCCACGTGGTATCAGGACCTGGATGTAATATGTGGAAGGTGTGAGGGCGCCGATTCAAAAAGCCCAGGACCCACGTGTGTGAGGCACATGAGCTCAGGCTCGGGCGGGGGCGAGGTTCGGCGCTGCTTTGGGTGGCCGTAGCAGGTGGCTCGGGCCACGTGATGGCTCGAGGGCGCCTCAGGCGAGACTCGGTCCCACCGAGCCTCCGCGCTCCGGAATAGTCGACGTGGCCGCTCCAGGGCCTTTAGATCTCCGTCGTGGGGATAGATCCAACGGTGGCTGCTCCTCCTTCCTCCTCGATGGCTGGCGGCGCTATTGGAGCTCCGGCGTAAGGCCTGGAGCTCCGTCGCGCCTCGCCATGCTCGATGAAGCTCGTGGAAGATCGCTGAAGGTCGGGCGATAAAGGTCCGAGGTCGAAGAAGACGCGGGAGCACCTGGGATGCTCGATCGACACTTGGTCGCCGGAGGCGGAGCTCTAGAACTCAGCTCCGTCCGAGGTCCGGCCAATGACGTTGATAGACCTGCAAAAAGGGGTTAGCGGTGTGTGCGTGCGAGCTGAGGTGCGCGACGGGCCTAAGGGGCGGAGAAGTGGAGCCCTTGGTGTGTTCTCCTCCGCCTCCGACGGAGGAGAATGCTTGGGATGAAAGAGGTTGTGGTTGAGCAGGAGAGTGATCGGAGAGGCGCGCGTGGAAGGTGGTTTGATGGCGAAGCTAAAGGAGTGGACAGTGGAGCGAGGTAGTGTTCGTAGAGGCTTAGAAAATTATGCGAAATAAGAAGAAAATTCAGAAAAGATCAGAGGGCTTACCTGGCCGGAGATGGAGATCTTGGACTGGGCTAGTCGTCGGAGAAGAAGCCCGGGTCGTCACACGTACTGGCCGGCCGTGCCAGCGAGCTCGGGCGGGGCTCTAGGCCACCGCAACGCCGCCTGGAGGTCGGCGGGTCTCATCGGGGAAGAAGGTCATCGTCGCTCGATCCGAGCTCCTCCCCATGTCACAGGGAGGAGCTGGAGGGCTGGGCCACCGCCCCTTGGTTGATGGACCAGGTGGATCGATGGGGAAGGCGAGGTATTTAAAGGCGAGGTTCGGCGGTCCAGGTGGTGGGGAGCTGAGTTTTTCAAGGAGATGTGGGACGACTGGAGAGGTGGACGGAGTTTGTGTGGTGTGCACGAGAATCATGGAGGAATGGGCTCGAACGTGGGGTGGTTAGGGAGAGGAGAAGAGGCAAGGTGAAGCGGCTAAAAATAGAAGGGCGGAGGCAGTCTGCAAGGCGTGGGGCTCGGGCGAAGCTTGTGGGAGGAGGAAGACGACGTCCGGACCGTTGGATCGTGAGATCCAACGGTTCTAGTGAGGGCGCGTAGGAACGGTTAGGATTAGATAGGGGGCAGCACGATCGGAGGGACAAGAGCGTGCCAGGTGTCGTGGTGAGGTTTGCGCGCTAGCGGACGGTAGTGATGTGAAGAAGGCGCATGATCGAAGGGCTGGTGATGGTTGCGGAGCTAGCGGCTCAGATGGAGCAGCCTCGATATGATCGTGGGGTGCACAAGGCTGCTACGTGGCGAAAGGGTAAACAGGCGCTGACGGATGGTGATGATGAGAGGCGAGGTTGGATCAGACGGCTAGAAAAAATGAGCACGCGTGGAGTGGGCAGAGCCGTCGGATCAGAAGGTGATCCGACGGCCAAAAGCACAGGCGGCTGAAGCAAGGGAAGCGGGCCACGTGGCTCACCCAGAACGGGCCACGTGGCCCAATCAGATTATTAGAAGAGACAAGTTGATTTTTGAGGGGTTAGGAGGCCGAATTTGAGAAAACTCAAAACATGAAAGTTGTAGATCTCGATGAGATCTACAAGTTTCATGTTGACCAAAGATGAAATCAACCAAAGGTCCGAAACATTTTTGAGGGTATTTTTAAGTCTAAAAATACCACGATTTTTTGTTTTGTCATTTTTTGTGATTTTTAATTTATCTGAGACTCTGTTAATTACAGGACATTACCAGGGTTTTATTGACACTCAGCTTAAGCAAGGGGGTTAATAATGAGAAATTATGATGATGAAATCGGGTTTCATCAAGGATTTCTATGACACTCTTTGTTGGGTATTCATTTTTGGTTTTCCTTTGACAATTGGAGAGGCCATTTAAATCGTACAATTTACACATCTCACGCCCAACTCCTTTGATTGCCCCTATCATGAGATGGACTAGAAACCTGTATTATATCTCATTTGCTGGAGTATCTCCTCGAGCTGCAACTGTTAGTATAGTTGTGAGGACAAACTAATTTGCATCTCATTTAATTCATTAATTTTGGACCCTTTACCAACTCATTTGGTTTCTGGTTCACAGAAGGATCATTGACTTGGACTGCATTTGGGATGGTAAGTTGTTGCCTCCTTATTTGAATGCGCCTAAAACTTTTTAATCCCAACCATACAGGTTGACCATGGGCGGTGCAAGCTCTTTGGTGTGCACATTGGGGACGATGAGTCCCCTATCCGGGGAGTGAAATGAACACCCATGATGGACGAGTGTCTTCTTTAGCTGTTAAAGCACCATTTTGATATTGAGGGCTGGGTTGGAGGCTCGTTCACACCGCCGGCCTGGCTAGCATCATTGCACACATCAACATGCAGACCGGGAGAAACTGGGACAAGGCGAAGCTCAACAATGGATGGATGATAATAAAGAAGGACAGCACGACGTTCGTATACCTGATAAGGAAGAACAGTTTTGGTGGGACCCAGACTCCTGTAAAGTAGTCGCACCTGATGAGGAGGCCTAGCTTACGGTATGTAAGTATGTTAGATCGCAACATACATTCCTATATTATTTTATAGCATTTCATCATGCATTGTTGCCTTAGAATCAACAAGGCTTACAAGCCCTATCGAAGGAAGTCCTTCCCCCACTAACACATGGTGGATGTAATGGTACCAGACTACACAACAAAGGGTACATTCGCCTTCTTTTCCTAGACTGCACCATGGGGGTCATTTGCAACCTTTTTTTGAGGGAGATAGTGGGACACAACATGCATTCGAGGATGAACTCGAAGGGGAAATTGATGCACCCGAGGTACCTGATCCAGTTGAACCATGTGGGCCAACTACGCACCCCGTAGGAGGAGATGGCCCAAGGATTCAGAGGTGCATACCTCATGTACGAAGTGTTCTCGGAGTGATGGTAGTGGCCCCCTAGCTTCATAAGTAGTAGGTGAGGACGTCGTTCGTCTAACGACACAATTGTTGGAGCTGCAAAGGGAGCAGATCCAAGCATGAACCCCCAAGGATCTCCATCAATGGGTGGAGGAGATTTTGAATGAGTTGGAGTCACTGCTTCCTTCCCTACCACCGGATGTACAAATCTAGCTCGCACACAACTTCTTTGACCCGTATGAACGGATAACTTCAACACGCCAAGTTGGTGCCCGCTAAGTTAGCTGCCTTGGTAAGCATTCAATTCAGCAAGGGTTAGGGAAGAATCACCATTGTTGTGTTGAGCATTGCGACTATGCCAGTATGATTGGATATCTTTTTATTACTGTATGTTTAGTAGTAGGAAATGTTGTTGTTGTCTTGCTTTATTTGGGTTGTAATAATTTTATATCTTGACGAATATTTGGTCATATTTCGGCCTCTAATTTGGCCCTCTTTTTTATTACAATCCTGCTCTAAACACAATGATTTTGACTCCCGGTGATCCCATACGTATGCATTTTGTCAATAATTTTAGGATCTCTACCTCAGCAATGGAGGGCATGGATGTTATCAATGTGATGAGGTACAACTTGGTCATGTTGAACATAACAATATCTGCGTGCGATCCTAAAAGACAGGGAGGATGGAGAGGACACACGTGGTGATTACATCCTCCAGGTGCCAAAGCACACGTCCATGCATACAGACCATATATGGATCCAGGAGATGTTGAACGGTCACGTTGGCCGATCGTATGAGGTTTTCCTTTGTATCCCAACACCATCTTACATCTATGCACCATCATATAAGAAAGAACATGCTTGAAGGATTCAAGTCACCAAAAGGCTGAGGAGTCCCTCTGCACATTGTTGTATTCTTTGGCCATAACACGAAGAATCAAGTGCTTTCTGAACATTTCCAACACTTTGGTGATACCATTTTAAATCATCTCAATGATATCCTCACACACATCATCTCCGTCAGATATCACTTCATCCACTTGCCGATGGAAGATTGTCTAACCCCAGATGTTATTCTGCATAATAGCAACTTCTATACACATTTCAAGGTAATCTGTCACAGTAGAAATCTCATGCCCACGTCAAACCTTTTCACCTTAGTAACACATATTAGAAACTCATATCTATTTTCAAGATGTGATTGGAACGATTGACGTGATGCTTATCCCTGCGAATGTTCATGTAAATATAGCTCTAATATTTAGGAGCAGGCACCAAACACTGGCACAGAATGTCATGGTATGTGTCGACTTCAGTTATAGATTTATATACGTCGCTGCCGGATGGCAGGGGTCAGAAGCGGACATGAAGGTGTTGAGGTGGGCCTTGGATAATGGTGATTTTCGTAAACCAACTGGACGGAAGTTCCTTCTAGACTGCGGATGCGCAAGCACGGATACCTTCCTCATGCCATACCGTGGAGTCATTGCACACCTAACCCAGTTTAGGGCTCAGAGGGGCCACGGCTATCGTAGGTCCGAGGAGATGTACAACAACATGCACTCACAGCTTCGTCGTACATCAAATGAACATTCAGATAATGAAGGTTCGCTTCAAGGCAATCAATGAGCGACTGTTCTAGAGCTTCAAGAAACATGTGATGGTAGTTATGGCGTGTTGCATCATCAAAAACTTCATCCATGATGTCGAAGGCGAGGATCAAATATCCAATGCATTTACTCGCAACTCAGCACAAGTTTGGGTCCCTGCAGAGCCAACGGTGAATGATGAGGACTTCGACAACAACTCCACGGGGAGCGATGTCAGGGTCTCGGAGGAAGACATCCAAGCCGGAGAGGTGCTACATGACGATTTGGCAACGACTATGTGGGAGAGTGCTTAGCAATCTTATTGTTTCCATTTCGTCTCTCCGTCTTTTGTTATTAATGTCTTGTGTTCTACTGCTTAGGACAATACATCGATGTTGTATCTCTATTGTATTGAGAAAAGCTCTATGTCCAACGATGACGATGGATTACAATCATAATTGTTGCTAATTTGCATGTGATAATGATTTCATATCCTGATGATGATTCCACATTCTTCAAAGAACCATTTCGCGATGTGGTGCTGATCATGGCTGAGCTGCCACAACGGTGGCATGGCTTAACCGACGGAACCGTCAACGCTGACATGAATGCATAAGATGCAATCTGAGGGAAAAGTTTTCAGATATTTACTTGTCCTTTTTTACATATTGTACAATACATAATTCTTTCGTGTATCTTTTCTTTATTTAATGGTGTTTGAATTTTCTTAAGAACCCTCCATATTTATGGCCATGCTTTGCTGTGATCGGCCTAAGATTCATGGATGTAGATGCTTCTGGCCGGACGATGCATACCTGCTATTCGAGGGTTTGTGCAGACATGAGGACGTCAAGGATCGTTTGTGGTATAGTTGCCCAAAAGAGGTAAATTCTTCCCATTATATTTATTTAAGTTATATTCATCCATCACAATAAGGACGACTATCAAATCACATAATTCCATGCAGATATCATGTGAATACAAGGTCAAGGTATCGACGTTGACCCCGACGGACGAGTCCATACGGGCTGAGAGAAATTTCTTGACGGATTTAATAAATGTGCTTGAATATTTAGAAGAATTCTTCATAGAAAAGATGGAGGAAACCAAACTCAACTATAAGAGAAGCATAGAGAGATTGCCCGGATGACGGTCGGATCAACTTCCATGCATGAGATTGCAGAGGAACCATTGTATGATAAGCATGTCATAATGTAATAAATAATATAAAATAAAGTTTGGTTTACTGGATTTTGGACATTTTATTTGCGTGTTTTAGTGCATCGATTTGTAATTGACAATTATATGTCACCAATTTGGTGAATATATTTCAACTTACCAAATCAAATAACAACCAACAACTTTAACTAACTTTCAAACTTTATTCCTTAACCCCAATAGCCAGCCGAACAAAGAAAAGCCCTTATTCCAGCTTATTCTCGTTACCCCTATACTCCAGCCGAATGGAGAATAGACCCTTATTCTCCATCCTTATTCCTGCTTATTCTTGAACCGAACGCCCCCTATATTTTGGTGAGATGAAGGTATGCTACGTATAAGTTATTCATATTTCTCATTTCTTTGTTATTGGTAGTTATTATTTCAGGATTTTTACAATTGTGATTGTGACCTTTCAAGTTTTTTAAATAACACCAATGCTCTTACATTTTTGCAATTACACTAGCATCCATATTTTTTTAAAAAAAAATCAAAATATCGCACTTCCATGTTGCACATGCGCCCTTATATTACACTAATGGAAGGGTATCATTGTGATTCTTTTAAGAATATAGAAGTATAAGTGCAGTTGTGAAAAACGCAGAAGAATAAGTGTTATTGGAAAAACTTGAAAGTGCATGAGTGTAAAAATCTCTATTATCTAATAAAAGGGAAAGAAGGAGCAAAAGAGGTTATGATTTGAGCCCCCTATATTTTTCGTGAAATACTTGTGGGAAATCCAACGGCATGGATTTAATGTATGCAAATTATTCTGCCCACCTTTCAAATTTTATTTTGATTGGTTGTGTCTAATTATCTAATTTGGAAGCTTAAAGAAAAAAAATCAACAATATTGGTGGGGTTCAAAGACCACTTCCAATTTGACTTTTGTTTTCACCTTAAAAATAAAATATCAAGAATCATCCGATCAAAATGAAATTTGGTAAACATATAGAATAAATGCATAAATTAAACTGTGTTGGTGTCTTGAATCCTAACCATCAGACTTATATTGAAGAATCGTTATATGCATCATCTCCTTTCATACTATATCCTCACAAGAAGCGATTTTTTTAATTAATAGTTTTATTTGTATTCAGGGTATCTGGATTCATTTGTATATGGGATCCGTCTATATTTTAGTAAATAAACTCCAATAGGGTTATAGCTTTATGTATCGTTTGTATTCTTCTTTCTCCACAGTGAAAATCGATTGCTGTTGCACAAGGACGTCGCCCAGTTACGGGCGGACCTTGTAAATCCTTGAGTATTCCTGTTTGCATGATTGATTGTGTTTGTGCGTACTTCTGCGATTCGCAACGTTGTATTTTTCAGAAGGATTTTGTGAAAAGCAAACATTGTGAGGTCCGAGGGTTGAGGTGGATGAAGAGGATCCTCTGTTGTAAGGTGTCATGATCTTTTTTTATTTTTTGCGATTTTGATCCAAAATTCAACCTTATCTATTGCTTCTTAGATCAATGCTTCAGATATCCTTCAAATTTTGCTCAAATCCGAGCTTATATGCTATTTTATATTAATGATTTAAGGTTCTGATATTTTACAGCAGAGGATCCTCTTCCTGTGGTGGAAGTTCAAAAGATTCTTTATACGATTAATATATATATATATATCAATTACAGTCATGATATAAGGAAGAAAGAGTTGTAATTAGCTCATCTCTGAGATGGATGGGCAGTGGCATCAACAATAAACTGTAGAATAGGCAGTGCCATCGGTCTGTCTTCCTATGTCTTGATTGGCAATCGACGTAGTAACTTTTTTATGGTAATTTTACTCTACGAATCATATAAACATCGTGAATTACCTTCTCGACCTTTGAAATATTGATATTCCTCTATCGACCTCGTAAACTTACTATGCCTTACCCTACATACCCTACCTTAATTTGACACATCTTGAGTTAACTTTCTTTGATTAAAAATAAGTTAATCAAACTACAATCAATCCAAGGGTTATTAAATTTCTTCCTCTCTCCCTCATTACTTCTTCTCTCCTCCTTCTTTCTCTTCCTTTCCCTTCCATGCAACCCACCTCTGATCCAAGGGTAGCATCAATAGTCTAGCGGCGTGGGGGAGGGGTGGAGCTTTGGGCGGAGTTGGGGGGAGGGCTTTTCGAGCTTTGGGCACCGTGCGGGGAGGTGGGCGGCGTTGGGGAAGGGGTTTCCGAGATTTGGGCATTGTGCGAGGAGGTGGGAGATGTTGGCATTGACGGTGGCGAAGGGGCAGATCCAGATCTTGGTGGAGAAGTCCACGCGGAAGAAGCAGTTGAGGGCGGCGGAGCAGGGCGACTTGCAGCAGAGCGGTGGGTAGGGGAGGATGACGAGGGGAGTGGATTGGGGAGATGGTGGCCGCGAGGGGGACCATACACTTGCTCATCTCCACCTTCGTGCGCGACCACGCGCTCCACGTCATTCGGACGTCGTCGGGGCCCTTGGGGTGGGGAGGACCGGGGGATCGCGCCCAGGAATGGGGAGGGACGTGGATGTGGTCGTGTATTTCTAGGGTTTCACGCCACGTCGAGGAACAATCATGCAGACGGGTGATTGCACATGAAAACCGTGCGTGCATCACAGCCTCGGTTCCGTGGATGCCCATCACCTCGAGCTTCCCTTCATCTTCTCGTTCCTCCTCCTCCTCGAGGTACTGCACTGTTGGCGACGACGTCAGCGAGGGAGTCGGCTTCAGTCGGGACGGAGGTCAGGGAGGTTGGTGGAGGTCGACAATGGGAGGTGGGTGAGGTGTGAGAAAGGAATGAGGGCCTTCTTTGTAATTTTGATAAATAAAATGGGTAGTATGCTAAAAAATTTAATGAAATTTGATTAGTGTTAACAATCAAATGGATGTGAGTTAACCACATGTTATGTGAAGTATGAATTAACAAGAATATTAATGTTTTTACAAAAATATACAGAGTTTATAGATAAAATCCCTTTTTCTTATATGGTAGAAGTACCCATGGAAACATCTTGCCTCGTTCCCTTCTCCAGTGGTCAATTCCCCCCATCACAGCCGCCGGTCCCAACTTGGTGGTGTTTGAATAATATTTCGCGGGACAACGACCGGCTTTTTCTGCTCCCACACGCATCCTCTTCCACACGCGGGGTCTCATCCCCCACATACGTCCTCTTTCTCTCGTCCATCGTCAGATCGCTTGTCCGCTCTCTCGCGCTCTCTGCATATATATATATATATATATATATATATATATATATATATAGGGGAAAATGTAGCTGCTCCCATGTAGCAGCCAAGTAGCTGCTCCCAAGCAGTCTGAAAATTGTAGCTGCTCCCAGCCAAGTAGCTGCTCCCAGGCAATTGTGGTGCTCCATCTTGAAAATTCAGATGTATCTACCACTATACAAAAACTTTTGGATCATATACTAATTTCTATTTGAAGTCATCCTATCACATTAAGCTGGTTTGTTTTGACAAAATATCAGATTCTTCGAAGCATTAATACCAGCTGCAAAACTCTCCCACAAGAAATAACCTGCTAAAGTTCAAAAAAATATATGAATCAATACAATGCATATCATTTAAATATTTAAGGACATAATAAAAAAATTATACCTTATATTGAGCATGTTCCACACAATAAAGTTCATGACAAGATTTATATCATCGTCCATTCCTTAAAATTTTGCTTTCTCCAAAAAATCTGAAACAACAAGAATAAGAAATTAAACCTAGTAGAAAAATATAAGATCAATTAAAAAATACATCCATAAAACATACCGTAACCTAGGGTCAATAGTGGCTTTATGGTTGTGATCCTTTTTCCTGCATCAAAGGAGATCAATTAACAATACTGTGAGTGAATAATTATATCAAACAAATAAGAAAATTTTATGGTTTTACCTTCAATACTAAACACGTAGAGATATAATGACCCTTTTCTCCACAGTGACCACAAGTTCTTCTTTTAATGGATTCTTGTGATGAAGCTATCTCCATGGAAGATTTAATCCTCTGTGCATGTTTAGGACGTCCCTTGCTTTTTACAATATCTGGATCTCGAATAATGTATTCTGATGGAAGGTTACTTGATCTTCTATTGTCTATATAAACTTCATCATCATTGTTCCCAGAGGTATTTTCATTGAACTCAATTTCGTTGAGCATATTCACAAGTTCATCAACCTTTTGTAATGCAAGTTGAAAGTGCTTTATACTTTTCAATGACATATTTGCAACTTTGTGAAAAGATAAATGCATTCCCCATGCCATGATCGGAGTAATGCAATTTAACTTTGTGATATCCCTATCAACATGACTAGTAACTAGAGTATATCTAGCATTAATAGACCATCTAAATAGAATATACCTTGATGGTAGATCCATCAATCGTCTAACCACTCTCATAATGTGTAACATGTGACGACAAGGAATCCCTTCACTTTCAAATATTTTACAGCTACAATAACATATTGGTTGACCCATATTACTAATAGCAACCATGCGCTTTTTCCCATGAACACCAAATCTTTCAACTGCAAATGATGTCATCTCCCCATCATTAACTAATTCTGTTGCCATGTAAGCACTTTCTTGTTTAAATTCCTCTTGAAATATCTCAAAAGCTCTTTGTGTGTAAATTTTTCCTACTTGAGATTCAATGGGATGATGTGAAAAGAGGGCGGGTTTAGTGTTGATGGTCTTGAAATCAGCTCTCTCCTCAACATCACGTCTAGAAGCAACTGCTCTGTCATACTGCCGAACAAAATTTGATAATGAAGTATTTGCATTAACAAATCCATCAAAAAAAGCATTTATACTCTCAGACCGCTGACTTGATGTCATTCCTGCAAAGAATGTATCATGCAGGTAGAGTGGCACCCAATGCTCTCTTTCCTCATACATTTTTGCAAGCTACGACTTACTATCAATATTGTATCGATCTTTTATCTCGAGCCATCTACCTTCAAACTCTTCTTCTGTTTCAGATTCATGGATCCATTTATTGTAGTCTTCTTTGAAATGAGCATTTTCAGACTTCAATCCCTTTAGATGCTGACTTGCATTTTTTTCAAAATGCCATGAACAATAACGATGTTTAGTGTGAGGAAACACCTTAGCTATTGCATTACAAATAGCTTTATCTTGATCAGTTATGATGGACTTCGGTGCTTCTCCATGCATACAGTCAAGCCAAGTGTTAAATAACCAAATAAAGGTTTCTTCTATTTCATCTGCCAAAAGAGCACAACCAAACAATGTTGATTGCCTATGATGATTGACTCCAGTAAAAGGGGCAAATGGCATATTGAAAGAATTTGTTTTATATGTTACATCAAAGACAACAACATCACCAAAAATCAAGTAGGCTTCCCTCGACCTACCGTCAGCCCAAAAGATGCTACGTGCCGTTCTATTCTCATCAATTTCATAACGAAAATAAAAGCAATCATCATCTGCCTTTTTTGACAAGAAGTGCTTTGCAACGGCCATGCATTCCCCATTGATATTATTCTTACGCCGCAACCTTAGGTGATCAACACAATCTTGTGTAGTAATCAGATCTTCCCCGGTAGTATTAAGAACTGCTTTAATCTTTGACGGGCCTATTCCAGATTCATTGAATGTATCAATCAAGTTCCTTGAAGCATCAGATAGTTTATGATGTGATCTCAACATTCGTGTTTTTGCTGGAGATATCAAAGGATGTGTATGCTCTTCGATAAACTTCTTTACTACCCATATTCCCTTATCATTTATTGAAATATATAATCTAGCATGACACATTTCTCTTATTTCTCGACGTCGTTTAATATCTGGTCCTTGCCTGCGTCGATCATTCATATCCTTTTGGCCTTCTTTTGAACAAACTAATGATCTGGAGACAATCTCTTTTGTTTGTTTTGATCGATGCACACTGTCACGTCTAATAGAGAAACCAGTGTACTTGGCATAGTTGTTGTAAAATTGATATGCTTCTTCCTCCGTTGAAAATTCTAAACCAACATATGGTTTAACTATCCTCTCACCATGTACTACATTTTCATTATGTCCATCATGGGACACATCTTGATCTCTCATAAACGTCATATCCATATCCAATATTTCCTCTTCATGCTCCAACTCCTCCATAAGACAGCGTTCATTGTCATCCATCAAGAACCTAAAATGACTAAGATAAATTTAAGACATTTAGATGCCCTTAGAAAAATATAAATATTGGATTTGATAAAAATAAATAAATGAGATTCTGTACTATAATATATATGCTTTATATAGGCCAACGACTGGTTTGTCATTATTTCTTAGGGGAAAAACACACGTATTCAACAAAAAAAGGATGGATGTAACTATATGGCATTCTCGTGGCATACGTTTAATATTTGGCATTCCAATTGATACTTTTAACTCATCCGAGAATTCACTAGTACAGAAAAAGAGATTGGCAACATGTAAAATTTGGAAAGGATAGATGTAAAAGATAGAAGAATAAAACTCTTATGTTAATTTTCAAGGTTGGGAGGAAAAATATTATAACAAAAATCCATCAAACAACTTAATCATCACTTGAGATCTTACTAATATCCAAGAAATTCATAGAGAGGCAATGATACCCAACCTGAACAAATTTACATGGAGAATCGTATGGTACACATTCGACGAAGGCTAAGGAATATACAACAAATTAGGAAACTAACCATTCAAGCAGGCGTGACACGATTAGAAGCAGGTGCGGCAGAATTAGAGGGGTTGCAAATCGTCTTAGAAGGAGAAGGAAGCTAAAGTGTGATATTGGAGATCTCTCGGTGCTTTGTGCAAGGAGATGAGATATTGTATGAGCCGGAAGGGGAAGAGACATCACCATTGAAATGATGACATATAAGGTACCTTGATTTTTTAATGAAGTTGTGGTGGTGTTTAGTTGAAAGAAGAGCCGTACAATGCATGGATGATGTGACAAGACAGCATTGTCAGGAGATATAATATTGAGATACAACATTAGCTTCAACCCGAATGGTGTAAGCATGCCTGCACCGTTGATTGCATCCGACGTTTCAGACTGCTTGGGAGCAGCTACTTGGCTGCTACATGGGAGTAGCTACATTTTCCCCATATATATATATATATATATATATATATATATATATATAGAGGGCAGGGAACCTGCACTCAGTGGTGTAGGAAACTCCCTGCACCCACCCCATTTTCGCATTATTTTTTTACTTTTTTTGAATTAAAAGTTGGGGGGATTTACTTAATATGGTGAGGGGAATAAGTGTTTCAAATTTCATGTAAAATAAACATTCCTAACATGTTCATCTAAAAGGGTCGATTTCAACAATTTTGAGACCGTTAAAATTTGGTAGTCTTGATGGAGATGATAGAAGTGTCGAATTAAGTTGAATTTGGAATGACAACATGGTGATACATGGTGATCTAAATTCCCCAAGGTTTCATTTCAAAAAAATCAAAAAATAATGAAAAATTAGGTCGGGTGTAGGGAATTTCCTGCACCCGCCGGTGTAGGGTCCTTTTTCCCATATATATATATATATATATATATATATATATATATATATATATATATATATATATATATATATATATGTATATGTATATATATAAACCCCACACTCTTCCACCATTTCCCCACAACTAACCCGCAAAATAAGAGGCGGTTCTTTCTCTACTACCTATACAAGCTCTTCAGCTCCCTCGAGCAGCCTGTCCGGAAAAGATGAAGGTCAGTACCATCTTGATTTGATTTCGTTGTTTTCATCTTTTCCTGGTCGATTTGATTCTAAAATAAAGTGGGTACCTTTTGGTTCCTTTTTCCCTTGGTTCTTTTTGCAATTATTGACATGGCTTCTGTCTGTCTTCCGCAGAAAATTGTTGTGAAATTGGACTACCACGACGATAAGGGGAAGCAGAAGGCCATGATGGCGGTCTCCTCCATGACGGGGATCGGCTCCATCTCCATGGATGCGAAAGAAAAGAAGCTCACTGTGATAGGCGAAGTAGACGCAGTTGATGTGATCAAGAAGCTGAGGAAGGTGTGCCACGCCCAGATCGTCTCCGTCGGGCCGCCGGAGGAGAAGAAGAAGGAAGAGCCGAAGAAGGAGGAGAAGAAGGAAGAGCCGAAGGAGGAGAAGAAGGAAGATCCGAAGAAGGCTGAGGAGGAGATGAACAAGCACATAAAGGAGCTGGTGAATGCCTACAAGGCTTACAATCCTCATCTCACCACTCACTACATCGTGCACAGCTCGGAGGAGAACCCCAATTCGTGCGTCATCAGCTGAGCAGGAACAGGCGAGAGAAGAAGTCTTTTTTTTTTATTTTGTATAACTAAGATATTCGTTTCTTCTTCTTGTCGTTGTTGTACAAATTATGGTCGTGCTGAGGTTTATAGGTTTGAGATAATAATATCGAGCTCTGTTTTATTGGATACTCCTCTGTTTACTGCATAATTTCAGCTGCATGACTGTCAGAGGACCTTCAATCCATGACTGACGCCTTCTCCTTTATCCAGAGCTCCACATCACATCCTGAAACATTGTCTCTTGTTCTTGATATTACATATGTATGGATCCATGTTTCCATGGGAACTCAATTTTATAGTGTAAATGCATTAAAAATCCTTTCAAAAACCATTCTCCTAAGGGATATTTACACCTATAATGAGTAATTTTGTCATTACAATCATAAGCCTCGATAATCACGAATTTGGGGACCCTCAAAAGTGCTTAACTCTTACTCCCATAATTCCATGTTAACTTCCATCCAATTTCCCGTTAACTATGACGGTATCCATCCAATATTTTTCATTTTCTACCCTTTTAAATTCTCATTATTTACAAATGAGATCACTTCCTTCTTTAGCCCCCCTCCCCCGCAGGGCCCGCCTGTGTCGGACGGGGAAATGCACGAGCTGCATGTTGGAGAAGACGAGGTTCTCCTCGCAGAGGAACTCCGTACTGTAGAGCATCTCGAGCTCCCGGTTGTAGTCGTTGACGACGGCGGTAGTGAAGATGGTGCCACCATCCCCGACCACCTCTTCACCACCCTCCTCCACTACGCCGCCACCACATCCCCTTCCCTACTGCCTGACTCCTCCCTCCTCCCCCTCACCTCCTCCCTCTACCGTCTCTTCCCCTGCAACCTCCTCATCTTCGGCCTCCCACACGAGTCCCTCCTTCTCCTCTACAATAACCCTCTAGGTTGCATCGTCTTCCTCCACAACCAGCCCCACCACATCTCCATCCTCAAGCGCACCCTCCATTTCTACCGCCTCCCCCAACTTGAGGCCTACGACATCTCCTATACCAACTACGTCTCCGACCTCCCCCCCCCCCCCTCGACACCTCCCTCCATCTTCGTCGATCCGACCGCTGCCTCGTCCAAAACCTCTTCTTCTCCAACTGCGACCTTGCTCTCAACAGCCTCCCCAACCACATATACGACATTGATTGGGAACTCATCTTCACAACCCCAACAGCAGCCCTTTTGGGGAATGAGGGATGGTGGCAATGGAAGCAGAAGATGGACCGTAGAGGGAAGGGGAAGAGGGAGCATGAGGAGGCCTCGATATCATTAAGGGGCAATTGGAGATTGAGCAAAGGTTGGGTGAGGGGAGGGAGGAGTGGACGGAGGAGCAGGAGGAGTGGGTGAAGGAGCAGGAGGAGTGGGTTAGAATATTAAAGCTAGAGGAGGAGGGGGAGGGAGGTCGACAAGGGTGGGAATAGATGGAGGAGGAAGAGGGGGAGGGGGGTGAGCTGGAGGAGGAAGAAGGGGAGGGGGATGTGGTCCGGGGGGGAGGGTGTCAAGGAGAAGGAGGGTGAAGGGAAGTAGGAGGGCCTGTATGAGGAGGGCAAAGTGAGGATGGCAGCAGGAAGGCGACGTTCTGAAGGAGGAGGGCGGAGGTGGAGGGGCTGGAGGGAGTGGGAGGGTGTCAGGGAGGAGGCAGAGGGCGGAGGGCAACAACCCGGAGGAGGAGGGCGGAGAGCACCAACATGGATGTGGAGGGCAGAGGGCGGAGGTGGAGGGGCGGGAGGGAGTGGGAGGGGATCAGGCGTTGGAGAAGGAATGGGGAGGGGGTTATGAGTTTTTTTATTTTTTTTTTTGATTTTTTTAATAATCGTTGGATAGACCATAGGCTTGATTATCCCAATGAAATGGTTGGGTTAATGGGATAACTAACAGAGGGTTATGATTAATCTCCATTTCATCACTTTTATTCTTTCATTTTGGCTTTAAATCCCTATCTAAATGCATGTATATATCATTAATTTGTGAAAATAAACACTTAATAATTCAGAATTGATATTGTATTTATGCCAAAATAAAATAATAGAGAAAAGAAAAGAAAAAGAATAAGGTGTCAAAGACATCAAGTGACCCCGTCTCTCGAGTCCCAGTCATCATAATGACTTAGTAGACAAGGAATAAAGTAGGAGGTGATATGTTGGCTAATTGTACATAGAATACACCCAAAACCCTAATTTGATTTGAAAATAATAGACCTTTTGTGACTTATTTTATTTACTTAATTTATACATCTAATAAATAAACCTTGACATCAATATTGTATATACAAATACAAAGAAAAATACAAAATTTATTTCACTCAAATATAATGCACAGTATGCACGGGACACACAAAATAAAAAGGTACAGAGAAAACTTTATATACTTGTATCTTCTCCACACAAATTCAAAATTAACCATACTCACCTTCTTTATTCATAAAATTAAATAAGCTATTTAATAAAGGCGGTTTTATTTAATTTGGTATTAAGATGAAAAAGTTAGATTTTGTATCCTCATTATGCAGTATACCTGTATATTATATTCAATATATTTATTCTTTTATTTTTATTTTCATGACCCATTTATTTTAAAAAAATTATAAATATTATTTAAAACACATGTACATAATTAAACTAAATTAAACCACAAAATTTAAATAAAATAAATAAAGAACTTTAATATATAGATGGAGAATACCTATATATACTTATAAGATATATGTACATAATTAATTAAGCACATAAATAAACCTAGAAAAATACAGTAAAAATACCTAAATGAGTGTTTAAATAAGTTATAAATATATAAAATACCAATATATGTTAATAAAAAATAAAATGCAAAATAAAATTAAAATACATGAAATACAAGTATAAATACCTACATATATACATGTAAAAAGTAATACAAAATGAATGGCCATATATAAATAAATAAAAATCATAATTAAAACTTCGAAAAATTGCAAACACTTTTTATGTTTTAGATAAAAATTAGTAAAATATTTTTTTTCATTTTAACTGAATTAACAAGCATTTTTTCCTTTTTTTCTGGTTGGTCCACATGAACCAACTAGTGGCCTTGGACTATTGACCCCCCGGTCAACTGTCCGGCCCCGCCCCCATCCTGTCAGAACCTCTAACACCCTCACCTTCACCGATTTTTCACGCCTCCACCTCTCGTCCATATCCTTTGAGACATCCACCAAACTGTAGCCCCTTCGTCCTTCTTCCTCTCCCATGCTGGAATCCTCACCTACAACCCTCGATCTACCCGCCATTTCACCATATTTTTTTGCTGGAACCCACATCCTATAAGATACCCCCTTCATCCTTCTTTCCCTTTTTGATCTCTATTAGGCCATCATAACCCCCATTGGACCTCACCGTTGAATCCTTGGTGACAACAAGAAGGACTCCATCCATTTGTGGCGCGGATAAGGTGGAGAAGAGAAAGATCCAGGTTCACCGAACCTCCACTCTGACGACCCTACCCTGCTTCGAGATCCAAAGCTTGTCGAGCTACTAGGTATGTATCTTTAGCTTGCTTTTAGCTCTAGTAGCTAAGGTCTAGGGTTAGTTTCTTCATTTCATCACAGTTTTAGCTTGAATTCAAAATCAAAATCATTGCAGCTTCCAGCTATGGCACCAAATTTATAGAATCCTTCCACTATGCCGACTCCCTTCTGCCTCCATCATCTTCGCCTGACGCTTCTCCATCATAGACTCCTATTTACTCCTCGATTCATGCACGGAATCGAGTCACTAGAGCTCTCTCTACCGCCTTCGTTGAAGCTCTCTCCATTCAGCTCACCCCGTGCTTTGGCATCTTCAATATAGGGTCGAGGAGATAACCCTCGACTCCATTGATATTTTTGAGCAGTTCTGTGATCATCAAATCCACCTTGAGCTCCACCCAAAGCTATAAACATGAGCTCCATGTCGACCGAGCTCTAGGGCTCCTCCAGTGAGCCCCAAACATCGAAGAAGGGTTGCCGGACACACATCACTCTCCAAGAAGTGGAGAAGCATCTCAAAGTAAAAGGAGGAGGCCGGAGATGACCATTACAAACAATTCAAACTCGTCGACGGTGAGTTCTTCCATTCGTCTCCCCATCGTCTGATCGAGCTTAGATCTGGGCCCATGATTTAAAACGAAGCACTTCCATTTTAGGACCGCTCATTAAGCTACGTGGCTGCACCTTGTCCCTCCGATCGCATGCAAGTGAATGGGTAAATAAATAAGTAACCCCTAGAATTTTGTAAGATTATTGTTTAGTCTTGTAAATATTTTATCACGTTGTATATTTTGTGTAAAATTGTAACTGGCCCCAAAGCTTTTTGTATATTGCATATAGGTCCAGTGCCACGTCAACTCACATGGCCCCCCTGTGAGTTGTCTATTTTGCATCCAAGACCTCTTGGGTTTGGATATTTAGGTTTAGTACTAGAAATTGTACATTAAGTTCAAAACTTTGGGATACTTTGCATGTAACCTCCCAAATTTATTTTTAATTGCTAAAATATCCTTTCATGGCCTATATAATTTATTTTAGGTATTTTATTTTGGAATAAATAGCTACCTTGCTCTAACAACCGTGCAAAAATTACAGAATGTCCTTTGAATGATGCTTATTCTCGTTGTAATTTTTATTTGTCATTTCATTGCATTTTCAATTCATTAAAAATCTGTTTGGTGTTATTTATTCCTTGTTTAGAGAGAAAATACAAAAAAATAGAATAAGACTCTTAAAAACTCCAAAAAATTATATATAGTATATTACTATATAATATAGCTACATATCAAAAATCACAAAAAAGTAGCAAAAGAAACCCTAAAATTGAAAAACCACTCTAACACAAAAAAAATTAGAAAATATTTTCAAAAACTCCAAAAAAATAAATTTCCATTTTATATTTTTTTATATAAAATTGCTATATATTAGAATTAGTTTTGACAAAATTTGGACCTATGTAATATTTTTAAAACTCAAAATAATTCAAGATATTTATTAAGTCCTTGATTTTATATATTTTGGACTTTTAAAATACTAAAAATTAACAAAGATAACAAAAAATCACAAAAACAAAAGGAAAATATATAAAACTTGAAAAAAAATTATTTTATAATTTTTGACTATATATAACTATATTTATGAATACAGTATTCTATATAGCTTATTATATTATATATAGTTATTATTGTGATTAATTATTATAAAACCCAAAATATATATTTTAAACACTTTAATAAAATAAAAGGATGGTTCTTAATTACATTTTTGATATATAAATTATACTTGATATTATACATATTACTACATATTACATAAATAAATAAATATCTATTATATATTAAAAATAAAAAAAGAAATTAAAAATCAGAAAAATATAAAAAGAAAATAAAAATTATAAAATTAAAAATCCATAGAAATTAAATAACTAAAAACCAACATCAAATTTTAAAGTATAAATCTTTACAAAAGCATTTATTGTCTATTGTTGTAGATAATAAATATCCTATTCCCTATTCTCCCTATGTTCGACACCCTCCTCTACTTGTCCACTATATACATTTAAATTGCTTGATTATTATAATTGTGGGTTGATTATTGATTTAAATGAAGTCTCTATGAGTGGATACATCAACGACCGTGCTCTCGCCTTGAGAGATCACAAGTATGCTCCTCGGATTCTCGGTAGATCAAATGGCGCCACTACCGAGGAGCAACGACTAGGATATGTTTATTGTACATTATTATATGCACATTTATCTCTCTTTTATTTCATTGTATAAATAATTGTTTTGTATGCTTGCGACATATCTCTTGTTGAATTTCTTATGAGAGACCACGTGGCGAAGACGACTTCTTAGGAAGTTGATGCACCCGAGCGACGAGGATATCAACCTTTCTATATAGGCTAATTAGAGAGAGAAAGAAAGGGAGACAGAGAGAGGAAGAAGACATTGGATTTTAGCTTAGTTTTTTATTTCGTGAGAGAGTGTTCTTTTTATTTTTGCAAATATTAATTGTAATAATTTGGACACTATATGTATGAGGTCCACTGCCCGGGTGTTTGTTCACCTGGGGCCTCGTCAGATTTTATCACTATTTTCATCTCCTTTATTTTTATTTGTTTCTTTCATTTTGAGTTTTCCACCTTAGTAACAACTTGCACGACTTTTCCGACTCCTCTCCCAGTTTTATCACTTAGGACTCAAATACAAAAAAAAAATCGTTACGCATATTATTATGAAAACTACTCAAAAAAGTGAAAATAAAAAATTAAAAAAGGGACTATTTAATAAACTTTGAACAAAATTAAAATTTGTAATAACATCATTGTTTGGGATTCATAAAGCCCACATTGTTTTCAGATACCTTACAGATCGAGTGAGGCACAACCCTTAAGGATTAGAGCCAAAAACCAGATCCGTGGTTGCCTTGATAACCACCTAGGATGGTGAAGTATTGATGCTTATATCATATGCAGGCGAGTAGGGGCCTTGTCGACGACGATGTTCCCGCTTTATGTGAAGTATCCGACCTAGTCCAAAGTACTAAGCTTAGGCCACACCTTCACAGGTGTATCTGTCTCATCGCCTTGCGTCCAAGTACCTTACTTGTGGGGGAAGTATCGATTTCTCCTATTGGCTTCCTCCTCTTTTCTTTGGTCGAGTAGTCCCTGAGGTACGAGACCAAGGACCTCAAAGAGCGTAGATCACATGTTACAAAGGAGGCGGAACAAGTACATGGAGCTTTCTTAGCATTACACACTCTGTAATATGGATAGCCTTCTAAGGACTTGCTCATATATTGCTTAAAAATTACAATAGAATTGAAAAGATAAAAATAGTCGAACCCTTATGGCTTCACATTGTGTGAGTTGGTGAACCCAGACTTATATTGTGTTTGTTTAATTTTAGCCTAGGCCAAATATCTGGTCCTGCGCAGTTGTGCCCTTTTTCTTTTTATATGTTTTCAATTCCTCCTACCCTGCTCAATGTGAACCTTCATCTACTTCCCTCTTCATCTATTGTTTATCATCGTATCCATTTCCTCATCTACTCCGATTCTCTCCAAGATGTCATATCATGGAAGGTTTAGTCGGGACCTGCCAACATCCACATCGATTCCATGAGTTCTACTTCTTCAATAATTTGAGGCGATTCCCGAGAATCTGGTTCAGATCTTGTGAACCAATCTCCAGATTCCTCGACTTCTTCCTCTATTCCAATAAAATGGGATCACTCTTGTCCCGCCTTTTGTGGATGGAGATCGATTTCAATCAATATCAAATGCTACATTCACACACATCTGGAATTGACCTTAATTCCAAATCATCCACTCCATCTGGTGCAGAAAAATTCCAATCTGAACGAGATATGTCTTTTGGTGCAGAAACCATGCTGGAACCAATTGATGAACGTGGGATTTGCACTGGTCTGAAATCATCCTCACTTAGAAGCGAA
Organism: Ottelia alismoides; assembly: GCA_037367405.1. NCBI lineage: Eukaryota > Viridiplantae > Streptophyta > Magnoliopsida > Alismatales > Hydrocharitaceae > Ottelia > Ottelia alismoides. The sequence continues at coordinate 120,806 of JAZKJV010002406.1, forward strand.
GATAAAGTGTCGTTGAGGCGTCCGAATATGAATCCCATATTCAAACAACAAGTAATCTCAACAATTGATGAATCAATAAATAAAAAAATGTGGAGCACAATTTATTATACTCTACAACAAAGATGTATAGTGCAAGTATGTAGAGGTCGAAACACATAGACCAAACAATGGTAGCCTGATGATTATTGCTAATCAAATTCAATTTTGTACATAAATGAATTTTTTATGTGGGTTTTTTATTTTTTAATTATTATTTAATGTTTTAAAATATATTCTTTATTTCTAATGTGGGTTTTTAGGTTTTATAATTTCTATTTTTTTCTTTTTATATTTTTTATATTTTAGATTTCTTTTTACTTTTAATATTTTATAGTATTTATATAGGTATATATAGGAAAATATGCATACATATGATAATGTATATATGAATAAAGTGTACAATATATATAGTAAATATCCAAAAATCAGAGAAATATACTGAGGTACAGTCTTTTTATATTTTTAAGGGTTTTAAAAACATTTAAAAGTTCTTTATAATATTTAATAATAATATAGAATATACATAGATATACAAGTATATAATACAATATAAGGTATTATGATTATAAATATAACTAGAAGAACCAAAATTTACAGAATAAAATTTTCTTGTGTTTTTCATTTTTTTCTACTCTTTTTATGATTTTTCTGATATTTTTGCTAACTTTTATGTATTTTTAAAGTACAAATATCCTTAAACATGGATTAATTAAAAAGGCTGAATGTTTTAAGGTTTAAAAAATAAATGAATAGTTTAAAATTCTTTAGAATTGTTTTTAATAGTTAATATATTCTACAAATAAAATTCCAAAACAAAAAAAAATATTTTTGGATTTTTTGTAGAATTTTTATAATTTTTATAGGATTATGGAGGCTTTTAATTTTTACGTTTTTTTTTTCTTTTTCTATTTTTAGTGGTTTTTGTCTGGAGCTAGAACCTACTAAGTTAAACATCATATAATTGTTTTGAAATTATTCAAATATTTTTGATATTTTTTTGGGGTTTTTTATTTAAACTAGGAATAAAAGGGTTCTATTTGATTTTTATTAGATAGGTAGTATGCATAAAATACCAAATAAAATGCTTGGCATGAAAGAACAAGCATCCGGGTACATGCTCCTATTTTTTATGTGATTATTGGAACATAAATAGTATTTATAAAAATTAGAGAAACATGAACAAAAATAAACTGAACTGGCAGGTGCATCTTTTCAAATAAAATTAAATATAAGGAGGCCAATGCAAATATCCCAAAAATATACAAATATAGTTTGAATTTTATAAATTAATATAGAATTACAAAAACCCATATGGGTATACATACAAAATGCCCCCTAGTTACAAGATTAAATGAAAATATACAAAGGTGGTGGGGGTCAAGTGAAGTTTACCCTCGACGACGTACGGATGAATGGCTAGAGATGCACCATGTAGGCACACTTAACTCCATCAGGCGGCTGGGACGATGCAACGCTTCACCTTCCATCAATGGTCCAAATTAGATCTAGGCCGCGCTTGAGATCCGACGACACTGAGGGGAGGAGGAGGAATATTGAAAACACTTCCCTATTCTCCCTTCGATCACGTATTTCTCCTCATTCTAACCACCATATCCATTATTGGTGGGATCCTAATGTGTCTGGAAGCATCCAACATCGGTTGGCGCCCTTAAGAAGATCTAGGCTTCGTTAGGGAGAGGCCTAGAGCTCGATGAAACGTGGGGGTCCTAGGAACCTCCTCCTGGCTAAAATCGTTCCTCCAAGGGTCTTTGGCATGCTGAACCTGCAGAATAAGAGACCTGGGCTCGAGGCGCCTCGACCCTAATTGAAGCTGAATCGCACAAGGGGTGAGGTGAATGAAGGAGCTCCGAAGTACGACGAAGATGAAGCTCCAGTTCACTGATCCAGAGAGGATCAGGTAGGTTCTAGGCAGGGAAAAGGTGCAGCAGGTAAGGGGGAAGGGAATGATCTTGAAGAGCATGTCAGAACTCTGCAGGATCATAGTGAAATATGGCCGGAGTGATGAGCTCTCGCGATTTAAATTTCTGATTTAACCTAATCTAATGATCTATGGATTAAACAAAAGGCAGGAATATAAAACATAAGACTAAATCTATCTAGAAATGGGTAAAAGGTGCGCAGCTCATACCTGGGGACCAGGGAGCAGAGGCGTCATCGGAGCTCCACCTTGGACCACCTCCTTGCCTCCTAGCATCGCCTCGACTCCGAGGTGTACTCTCTCTGCCAGCGAGAGAAAGCACAAACTCAAAACGATGAGTTTTAATGGTTGAAGAAGGATCAAAGAGAGATGGGAGGCGAAGAAGAATATTTATAGAGCAAAGTGAGGGCCCTTATTAATTAAAAGATTGCAGCAGAATCGAGGTTCTTTGATGTGATCTTTGGCTAGGGTGTGATTCAAGGATATTCAATCTCCATAAAATGCACATCACACCTAGCCAGAGCATCATGAGAACAAGTAGGAAAAATGGTGAAATCCCAGGTTCTGACAAACTAGCGACTCGAGGAAGAGAGATGGGGTTGTTGACCCGTGGTCAATGGTTGGAAGTCTGTGATTAGTCCACCTTGGGCCGCTACAAGACAAAACATGGTGGAAAATAGGAAATAAATAAAAGCAAAATGGTAAATGAATTTATCAATTTTAGGTTATAAAAATGTTTATTAGTTTTTGTAGTATTTTATCTCCATTTTTATTTATTTTTCTGGGTTAATTTATTGGGAGTTATTATTTACAAGTAGAGTTATATGTATATTTACCTATATGTATCTTTTTTTTATTTTTATTTTGTATTTTATTATTTTATATAAATAATTTCTATATTTACAAATTATTTTAATATAAATAAATATGTTTTTATTATATTTTTCTGATATAATGTGTACACTTAAATAAATAGAGGTATATATTATATATGTATAAGTATAGTATAATTACGTATGTATTTTGTACAATTCATTATTTTAGTGTATTTTTATTGGTTTTATTTTATTATAGTTATGGACATATGTTATAAATAATATTTAGAAATTTAAAAAAATATTAAAATATAAATAATTCAAAGAATGAATAAAATGATTATTTTATTCAGGTATATTGTATAATAGGGGGTCCAAAACCTAACTTTTGCATTTAACTCCAATCATGTGAAACGACCTTCACTAAATAGCTAATTAAAAGTTATATATAATTAAGGTGATTTTGATGCATTCGAGTTTTTATGGAGAAGATATGGTTCTGTGAAGTTTGAGTTTTGGAATTTTATTGTGAGTATAAAATGTACACAATGTATTATTATTTTGGAGTGAAATCAATTTTGTATTTTTCTATATATTTGTATCTACACTTTCATTACAAATTTTTATTTGGTCTATAAATAATAAAGAAAAAAATGGGTCCCGAAAATGATTTATTGAAGAAATCAAGAATTAGGGTTTTATTATGTTTTTGACCATTATCTCCAAAACTTTATTCCTTGTTGACCAAATTAGTTCTTGACTTGGTATCGGTAATACCTTTAGCATTTTATTTCCTTTTCTTTTCTTTACTTTATTATTTTATTTTAGCAATAAAATACAATATTTATACAATAATTAATAAAGTATTTTATATAATTTACATAGTGTTTATTTTGACAAATTAATGATATACACATGCATTTAGCTAGGGTTTAAAGGCCAACATGAAAGAATAAAGGTGATGAATTAAGTATTATACAGAAGAATTTCAGTCTGAACGGGATACGTCTTTTCTTGCAGAAACCACGCTGGACCTCGTGCAGATCACATCCTTTGAGTCTGATTAAGAGATGGCTCCTCAAGGGAAAGGCAAGGGACAAACGCCGCCAGGTCAGGGAAAACCAGATCAAAACACATACAATGCTTAGCTACTTGCGTCCATCCATGCCATCAAACAATAGTTGGCTGTTCAGGCATTATCCCAGGTCAATTTCTAGGAGATGCTGAACGATCTGAGGAGAGAGAGAAGCCAGAAGAGGAGCCCCCCCGTGTGGAGGAGGAGGAGAAAGACTGAACCGGACCAGTTGGATCTTGTGGAAGGCCCATAGATGAGCCACTAAGAGAGAGGTCCAAGCTACTCTCAAAGAAACATACAATCCTGGCACTGGCCAGATGATCTAGTGGATACTATATCCCTGTAGTCCACACGAATTTCGAGCTCAAGCAATAGTTTCTTGCTCTTCTGCCTCTTGTTTAATTGGAATACAAATGAAGAGCCCTACATCCATCTTCAACAATTCTTCCGTATCCACCGCACAACTTACTACCCTAACATCCTATTGGGTGTAGTCAAAATGACTGCATTCCCCTAAGCTTCAAGATAAGGCTCTCATTGGATGAAACCAATCGGGGAGGTCGTGATGACCTATGAGAAATTGAAGTCTACATTCCTCCAAAAATATTACGCACTAGGTCATCTTAATCAGATGCGAGCACGTATTAACAATTTCTTCCCAAGGATCCCATGAATAATACATGAAGCCAAGGAGAGATTATGTTACTTACAGCAGAACTGCCCCCCCCCATCACAACATTCCAGAGACCAGCTTGGCCCAACATTCTTTGGGGGCCTCACTCCTAAGAGTTAGAGGCTAGTAGATGCCGCCTGTGGTGGTATATACTTCAACAAGGATGCGGATATCATCTATCAAATCATTGAAGAGATGGCGAAGGAGAGGAGATTATCTTTCCTCATCATGTACGTACCAAAGGCAACCACAAGTCCAGTACAAGCCCGACAATATGGCTGCATCCAATGAGTAAGTCATGGATGAGAGCTCCAACCTCGGCATCATCGGGAGCCACCCTATCAAAAGTTGATATCATTGAAAAATGATCATAGGGCATGGAAAGTTTCTATGATCGAATAGAGACCCAATACATGGACAAGATGGGTTATATTACAAAGTAGCTGGAGCTGCTTGTTTGCACTATCAATGCAGTACAATCTATGAGCCCGGCCATTGCACTCAGTTGAGCCAGAGAGGAACCATCATATCACAGCAGCCTCAGCCGAGTGCAGGACAAGCTCAGGTCCAAAAGGTGTACTACATGCAAGCACTGACCAATCGCCATCTCAACAGATTTATCTTGTACCATCCCAAGCTCCACCCCCTTCCTATGATCAATTCTTACCACACCACCACACCCATCATCCAAGAGTGAAACAACATCTAGAATAACGATGCCCATTTGGCCCCATCGAGGCGGATAACATCAGTGCAAATATCTTCGACCATTCGATAGTATTACCAGTAGCTGGGTGGGAATTTTGTCCAACACAACCAGCCTTAACAACACCAACCTCAATAGTATCAGAATAACTGGAGGTAGAATCAAAAGTATGAACAACTCACATACCGCTAATACCGGTCATATCACCAATATGCAGGTGCTGCTTACAATCGGTATCCTCCTCCTCCAAAAATTTCATCAGCAGCAACTCTCGCCTCCTCACCATGATTCTCAGAATTCCTAGCCCTCAACACCGCTCTCAACGTGGTCAGCACGTTGAATCGTCCGAGGACACTTTCTGTGAAACCCACTTTGGACGCTTGGCCCAACTAGTCAAAGGCCACACAAAGATGTTCCAGAAGCTAGACATCCTTACTACCATTAAAACTCCAATTCCACCCAAGTTGAGGTGAACCCCAACAATTTCAAACACAAAGAGCATGCAGTTTGTGAAGTCTCCATCTATCCACACCGAGTTAGGTATTTCAGATTATATTTGTATGATGTGTGACTTTCAAGAGAGGTAGAACCTTGCTACCATCGGCCACTGCAAGGGGAAGAGTAAGGCGTCTTCTAACGAGTCATCTTCTACATCAACCATGTCAACTGTAGAGCCGAGTGAGGAAGAAGATGGAGGAGAAACACCGACCACCATCCATCACTACCTTCAAGAGGAAAAATTACAAAAAAATCAACAAAAATAAAATTTATAAAAAGAAATGAAGAGCCCAAGCCGAGAAGGACCAGCATTGGGAGGATCCCGCACCAGCAGTCAATCCAGAGCAGCCCGACGAAGCCCAAACTCAGGTTGATAGATTTTTGCATGTTTTACATGATGGCCCATCTGTTGGCAAATCACCTATAAATAAGTCTTTAATTAAGAACAATGCTTTTTCTTCTGTGAACATTCCAATCCCCTGAAACCACTGAAAATACCAAAAAATGCAAATTCAAATACTGTATTGTCCGATACTGAGGGGTTGAAATTATGGATAATATTGTTTTAAAATTACCACTCATGAAGGCCATGAACTACATGCCAGTGTTAAGATAGGGTTAAAAGAAGCATGTATCTTCAAGCATCCGAACCTCAAGAACATGCGCAATAGAGGAGAGAAAACACTCTTGACCATGGGCCACAGTAAATGCAATCAGTGACCTCCTACAGAAAAAGAAAGACAAGGGAGAACCCAACATCAGATGCCAGATCTTTGACCAAGTGTTTGAGCAGAATCTGATTGATAGAGGGTCTTCATTAAACTCATGCCTTCCTCACTACTTCAAGATTTGGGCTTGGACCTATTAAGCCAACAAGAATGATCATGCAGTTCATAGATTGATCCGTGAAGCGCCAAGAGGGATGTTGGAGGATGTTATCATAACTATGTAGAACATGAAATTTCCAGTTGATTTTGTAGTCCTAGACATGGACTGACATGCTCCGCTACTCCAGACCTCTATCATTCTAGGTCGACCATTCCTTCATACAACCAAGATGGTTGTCGACTATGAGTCTAGGAAGGACATCTTCTGCTCCAACTCAGACAAAGTTACCATGGATTTGGTTAGTGAGCAGAAAGCTACATTTATGATGGAGGGAATCCATAATCAAAACTCAAGACTATGAATCCATTGATATCAATGATCAACAAATATCTTTCGATGATACCTTCATACAAGAATTCCTCTCATTAGAGGAGGACATAGATAGCACAACCATTCCATGCTTCCTTGCAGATTGGGAGATCGAATTAGAATTCGAGTCACTAAGCAACATGTCAAAAGAAATTCAAGCCAGTTCAAACACAATGAATTCATTGCAGAATATGTTCGGCACATCCATTTCAGAGCCAGGAGTGACAGAGGTGGACAACACCTCATTGGAATTAGGAAATCAACCATCTACCATCATTTTTTCAGAAGTAACCATTGAGTAAACTCAATAGATACCTGATGAAATACCCATTCATCACTCTTTGTTCTTTATTTTAGCTACAAAACCTATGCAAAACACATGTATATTCTTGTAAATAACATTAATTGTCAAATAGCATGCATTGTGTAAATACAAAAATTAGCATGTTTTTGTGCATAAATAAAAGAATAAAGAAATAAAAGAAAAAGAGGGAGATATTTAGAATAAATATTGAGCGACCTAATCCCAAGGAGGGCTCAGCATGGGCCTGACCGCAAAAGAACCCAAGTAGAGAGAGATAGGGAAGCTCATGTGTTGTATATATACCTATAAATAATAAAATTATTTTCCTCTAATAAAAATAATAATGATGTGTGCTTATTTAGGTGTATATATTTGTAAATATAAAATTAAAATAAAAATGGAAAAACAAAATAAAAAATAAAATTTCTTCATCCTTGTACATAGACCTTGTGTATAAAAACCACATACCTATTTATTATCACCTTGTAAATAAATAATTAAAATCCCATAAAAATATGTACATATTCTATATTCCATATGTAAATAAATAAAATAAAATTCACAAAAATAAAATAATAAAAAAAAAGGAATAAAACAAAAATCAAATTCCCCATTGTATATATACTATGTAACATATTTGTATATAACTATTTATTTAACCCTTGTAAATAATTAATAAAAAGAAAATAAAAATACCCCTTTATTCCAAATTTTTATCTCTAAATAAATAAAATTTAAAATTGGAATAAATTGTATAAAATAACATTAAAATCAAAAATCAAAAATGAATACATGTGTATACCTATATATAATAATGCTATATTGTAAATACAATATTTTTATTTCAAAAAAATAAATAAAAAATCACTAAAAAATAATTTAAAAATAAATAAACATTTTTCATGTTTTAAGTTTTCGAAATTAATTCATTTATTATTTCTTATTGAATTATCAACCTATTTAATAAAACCTGAATTCCATTGGTCCACGGGGAATGTTGACCCCCGGTCACCTCTCCCCCCTGGACCCGTCCACTCGGATCTGTGCCATCGGACCCGACTTCGCTTATTTTTCTAAACCAGATTCCGAGCTCCAAATAATCAAACCCCGGGTCCTAATTATCCCTCCTGCATCCGAGATCCACGCTCGGGATCTACCTAGGGATCCGAGCTCCGACCACCTCGCCCGACCCCATTCTTCTCGGACCCCTAGCACATATAGCTCCAGTTCCGCCGCACTTTTCACGCCATCTTTGTGCTACTTCATCGTCCAGGACCTCCATCCCCTTCCTCTGAGTGACAATAGTGCGAGGGTGGTGTCGAAGAGAGGATAGGAGCCCTCCGCCACTGATCCGGCGTCATCTGACCGCCCTGCACCGCCGTGAGCCGCGCCCTAGCCTCGGGTTGTCGATGACCCTCGAGGCGACGACCAGAGCTTCTTAGCTCATCCCAGTCGACTCCCGTCATCAGGTAAACCTAATTCTTCCTAGCTTCGTTTAATTTCCGATTACCCCCAAATCGATCTTCTGCCGTTTCCGATCAATTCCACCCGCACCACGCATCGATTCAATCATGCGACGACCCCATCTTTGCGAGACCCCTCTTCACGTTCTGCACCCACTCACTCCCCCTGACTCGCCCCGAGCAGGTAGCTCGACCTCCCTCGCCGTCGCCTCACCGGAGGTCTTTGCCGCGACTCACCCACGCACCCTTTCCACCTCTCACCGGGTCGAGGCAGTTTGCCCTCGACCCAGGAGTCTTCTAGTGCTATTTTGCAGGTCGAAGGAGAACCCATCTGAGGGTCTGGACATCAAGGCACAGAGCTCCAGCTCCGCCTTCGTCGCTGGAGCTCCTCGGAGCCTTCCCGGCGTCATCATAGGAGTCCACCATCTGTAGGAGGCCTTGGCGATTTTGTTCCACACCTTTGCAGCCCCCGAGGGGTCCAACGCCACCCGTGGTGCTCAGACGAAGTTCGCCGAAGCCTTGTTCTTCCAGGATCCTCTGCCGCCGTTGGTCAGCCCTTCGCTCCAGACATTGTCCCAGCCGTTCATCTGAGGAGTTGCACTGACCTTCTGATTCTTCTAGGGCTCGATCCCAGCCATCCATTCAGATGAAGGGTTGTTCGAGATCCAGCACCGTCAGATCATCCAAGTGGTACGCCCTCAGCCGTCCGTGTTAATAAAGGGTTATTTACCCTTAGGCCCTTCTTTCTTCTACTTTTATTATTTAGTCGTGTAAATATTAGATATAGTGTTTTTATTTTGGTTAAATTGCATAGAGGACATGTATGTTTATACTATTTGAATATTAGTCCCAGTGTATGTGAACCACGTGCATCGACACGTGAGGGTCTAGACTTTTTACACTTTATATCATGTAGTTCTTGGATGTTAATGTTAGCATTTTTATAAATAGAATTTACATTTATACCCCTCTGTGTCTGGATCACGTGTCTTATGCGTGATTTTCTGGGATTTTTGCACTTTGGGCCCCACACTTTTCTGTCGTGTTAAGTTTTGGCCACGGATATGTTTTTATGACATTTTGGTCCCATGCACTGTGAGCTTGTATTTGATTTTAATAAAATATCAAATCAAGCTCAAATAGCGTGAAAATTAGATACATGGCTCCTGCCACTGTGTAAAATTTTCCCCAAACATTTCTGAGGCTTTTAGTATTTTTAAAAATTCAAAACCCACCATTTTTGCCTCTGTCCAGATTATAAAATCATAAAAAATATAAGACCCTTTTAAAAATTCCAAAAAAATTAAGTTTTGTTGTTTTTGGGTGTTTGAATTTCTATGCATTTTTGGCGATTTTTGGATTTATAAAAACCATAAAAATCAAAAAAAACTTTAAAACTCATAAAAATTCTAGAAAATTATAGAAAATTAAAAAATTAATAAACTCTTCTTTTGAAATTTCTTTATTATTTCTAATTTTCATAAAAAATACCTCCAGGCTTTTATTGGACCATTTGATATTTTAAATTGGTCTTTGAAGCCTAGCTGGACAGTAGCACAATATTTCTGCCTTCTTTTATTTTTAGAAAATTCCATAAAAATATAAAAATCACAAAAAAGCAATAAAAATAGTAATAAATCTAAAAAACATAAAAATATTTTTTTTGAATTTTTGGGAGATTAAATAATTTGTTGAATGTGATTGTTTTTGGCCTTTTATTTTTTCCTTCATTATTAAAAATCCAAAAAAATATAAAAATATTTAAAAACCACCAAATTTTTTTTATTGTGCTTTCTGACTACTTCGTAGGCTGCAAGGCCAACTTGTGCTCCCTTAGTCCGACCCTGGGTGCTACACCAGGCTAATCTCATAGCTAGGGCCACTATTTTGATTTTCTTTGATTTTATCTGCTTGATTGGTGGTATGTTTCTCTTTTTCTTGATTGACTAATTGATCTCCGAGATTCAGGTCGCAACGAGCCTAGTTCTATTATAAAAATGGCGCTGTTGCTTTTTCGGCCGAGTCTTGGTGATTTTTCACCTGAGTCTTGGTGATTTTTCGGCCCATCAGAATGACGCCGTTGCTGGGGAGCACGACTTAGTAGTCACATTTTCTTTCTTTTTGTTTTCCTTTGTTTTTCGCGGTTTTCGGCGGCTTTTTCTTCGTCCGTGGCTTTTCGCGGCTTTTTGTTTTTCTTTTGTTTTTATTTTCTTTTATTTTATTTTTGATTGCTGTTGCTGTGAGTGTTTATCTTTATTTCCCATTTTTGCACATATACCCTGTTTTATTTTATCTTCTCTATTTACTTGGTCTGTAACACTTTGTTGTTTCTTGCGAGGACCCGAGGACCAAGGCAGCTCCATTCGAGGAGCCGACGCAACTGTGGGAATCGGAGGCGGCTTCCTTCTCTACGAAGCCACAGGAGAGCGCGAGGAGGCAGCAGAGTGCGAGAGTAGTTTAGATTAGTTTAGGTTTATTTTCTGCAAATAAATTGTTGTAATAATACAAGGACATGACTTGGACTTCTGAGACTCTCGGGGTCTGTTTCGCCGAGCACCGGTGTGCTCAGGGGATCCCTCGGTTTTTCGCGGTTTTTACGCAGTTTCTACCATTTATTTACTGCCTTACTGATTCTCGTGGATTTCAGCCTTAGCTTAGGACTTTTGCTTGATTGCGCCGTAATTAGTAGGGTCTATACACCTAATAAATCTGCCTGGTTCTATAGACCGATTAATTGGACCAAAATAAAAGATTAATAAAAAGACTATTTGGTCACCTGAGGGGTCACGCGCCGTTAGAGGTCATATACAACGCTAGCACGACCTGTTGTGGCGAGCATCGATCGGCATCCGAGACCGGACACCGACCCCTCTTGATTGACTACTTAGCCATTGTTCTTTAGAGTAGAACTGCTGGTTAGGGCTCAAATTTCTGCTTGCATCATTTAGGTAGTTTTATTCTTGTCTTTCAATTCTGTGTCGATCATATTGCATGTAGATTGCTGGAGTCAGGTACGCATTTCTTGCTCTGCATGCATCATTGATTTCTCGCGCATCGGCTTTTCGACTTCTCCCCCCGTTTTTGGACTTAAATAACCATGAGAACCGAAAAATTCGTTAGGCGATTATTTTTGTTTTGAAAAATACCTAAAAATTTAAACCATAAAATTGGGACTGTTAACTCTATTTGACCCTAAAAGACACTCACCCGAAAAATTTGTCTTGGGGAGAGCAATCCCCTCCTTGTCTGGTTTGCATGTGCGAGAGACTGACCCGCACCCTAGGATAGAGCCATATCTGGACCCCTTTCAGACTACTGCTTCTGGGCTAGTCGTTCTCCAGTGAGGATCGTTGCGATCTCCGGTAAAGCGGGCTGCGATATCCTTAACGGAGCGAGCCGATCAGGTAGCAGGTAAACGGTCTGCGGCTTGTACTGGCTGGGAAAGATCTAGTTCAGGATCAGGCCAGTCTCTTAGGGGAACCAGATTCCCAACAGGTCACGTAATCGCTCTGCTATCTTGACTTGATCACCTAATAAAAACTGACAAGATAATTGACCGAACTCTTACGGTCTTCAGCTTACGTTGAGTAGGTGAATCAGGGGTTTGCTTTCTGATCATATTTGTTTCCAGATCCCATCCGCCCGACTCGCCATATCAAGATGATGGGAAGGAGGTCCCTTAGGCAGCCTCTGGCTGCACTACTTTTCAGCATTCCTGCCCGCTCATCTAGGTTGGTTCGCGAGAGGCGAGACCCGCTCTCCGAACCCGAGTGCGACTCCACACTGTTCCCCCTCGACCACCCATCTTCTGTTTCTGAGATGCCACTGCCAGATGAAAGACTGCAGACTGATTTATCGGCACCTGAGTTTGGGTCTTTTGCCTTTGTAGAGACCATGGCTGACTACAGTGACAACCGCACCGGAGGTCCCCAGCAGACATTCATCTTGGACCAGGGTGCGATCAACTCCACCCTGATTGCCTCCTTAGAGACAGTGCAGCAGCAGTTGAGGGATCAGGGAGCCTTCATAATAGAGATGAGGTGCGAGATGGAGCAGATGAGAGAAGACCGCGATCAGCGCGGGCCAAGATACGGGCAGAGGAGACCCAATGATGCAGCAGCAGCCGACAGCAGCGGCAGCACCAGACCAGCTGAGACCGATGCGGGAGTTACATAACCCCGGATCGAATTTGACGCACCGTTGGGTCGTTCTTCCAGCCATCGTGGGGGACTTCAAGTTCCCCCAAAACACCTTGCAGCTCCTCCCTCGGTTCCATGGGCTCGCCACTGAGGAGCCCCATCTCCACCTACAGGAGTTTCTGATGATCTGCAGCACAGTCCACGACAGACAAGTGGACGAGGATACCATTCGTATGATTGCATTCCCCTTCTCACTAGCATACAAAGTAGCCACCTGGCTGAAGCATCTGGGGAAGTTCGTATACACCTGGGAGCAGCTCCGCACCGAGTACTTGAACAAGTACTATTCACTCAGGCGGACGAATGCAGCGAGGGCCCTGATCAGCAACTTCTCCATGCTCCCCAACGAGCAATTCCACAAGGCATGGGAGAGGTTCAGAGAGTTGACAGATAGATGCCGCACCATGAGATCTCGAAGCCGAACCTTGTTCAGAGCTTCTTCTGCAGGCTGACACCAGAGCTGCAGGGCCTGGTGAATGCTTCTTGTGGCGGATCCTACTTCGCCAAGGATGAGGATCAGGTCTGGTCCATCTACGAGGAGATGGCCGAGAACTACACTGTGATGTCCCAGACCCGACTCTACACACAGGGACACCCCCAGCCACAGACCGTGCAGTACCAGAGGATCGTACGGGTAAACACCGGTCCATCCACTTCGTCAGCGGCAGCAGCACAGGCCGAGTCCACAACCGCCGACATGGGTATTATCAGCGAGAAGCTGGACCAGATGGAGATCATAGAGAAGAAGCAGTGCCAGGGTATCACGCAGATGGAGCAGATCGTACAGACACTGAGCGACTTGAAGACGCAGATGGAACAAATGGAGCTTCTCAGCCCCGTCTTCAGTCGTGAGGAGATCCGAGCGGCAACGACAGTTCGTCCCAGCGCTCCCAATAGCCTAGACAGGTCCATCTTGTACAGGCGGAGCCGTACCAGCAGCCGCAACCCCACTACCAGTCGCCACCATCTCCAGACACGTAGATGGTGGTCTACCAGTCGGATCAGCCTCTAGCCGTACTCCCACCAGCCACCAATGATCAGGAGCCGTTGATGGACGTCAAGAGATTTGGTACGACCACCCCCAGCCCAGTATCCGATGAGATCGTCCCGGATTTCGTTGGTCCAGCGGTGGTACCAGTTCCCAGCAGCAGCCTTCAGGTCAAGGTGGCCAGTACGACCATCAGCGAGATCACCACCACTAGCAGCCCCCAGTGTACCACCACCAGCAGTAGCAGCAGTCATCCTAGTATGGTCCTCGTCCCTATCAGCAGGGACATTCGTGGAGGCGTGAGCAGCCTCAGCAGCAGTTTCATCCACAACAATACCCTCTCACCCGCAACACCAGCCACAACAGCAACCTCACTACCAGCGAGGCCACCCGTCAGGTTCTCATTGACCATCCTATGAGAACCCCACCTTAGACGACATAGCCCGCCTCCTGACTGATCAACAGGCTACTTTCAGACGGTAGATGGATGAGTTCTGCCAGGAGATGCGGGAGATTGTGAGAGGGAAGGCCGCCATCCCTGCCCAGATCGAGCCTATCCGAACAACCTCAAGAGAAAGTCTGAGCAGGTAGATTTCACTGAGTATGTCACTCCGAGTTATTCATTTGGTGATATGTGTGCCTATCTTTTTGATGCTGACTTTGTCACACTTAGGAACGGTAGGATGCCAGCAGGCGGCGCCTCGTATGAGCGACACCCCGAGGCCACTTCCAGAGTGCCAGGCGAGGAGGAGCGCGGTACTGATGCCGCGAGAGATGATGACAGTGGTATTGATGCCACCATGGATGCTTATCCCACCGACGGTACTGATGCCGTCGCTTCACTAGATGGAGGAGGTGGTACTGACGCCACCAATGTTGCTGAGCCAGAGCACGGTGCTGATGTCGCGAGTCGACATGCTGAGGGTGGTGCTGATGCCACCATTCTTACTTCTGATAGTCCTGTAGTCTTTCCTTATGTTCATGTATCTCAGGACACTTCTGGAAATAAAGGAAAGGGTTCATTTTCTTCCGATCCACCTGTGGTGCTTGATGTATGTGTGGATTCTGCCGTTGAGCAGCCTAGACCCTCTCCTAGTCCTTCATCTGAGAAGGACCCTGTGATCCCCTTCCCTAGATAACTTCACATGGGAAAGGGGAAGAAAATCGAAAATCCAAAAAAGAAGCAGCAGGAAGAGTTCAACCAACAGATGATCAACCGCTTCCACATTCAGCTGACTCTTCATGAGGCTTTGCAACACATCCCTCTACTCCAAAGATCGCTTAGAGACAGGAGCACAGTTAGGAGGAAGAGGAGGAACCACCAGTCTGAGATCCATGTGCTGACCAGAGCCACATGTTTCGCAATCCAGAAGCGTCTGCCGGCCAAGAGGCCAGATTCAGGAAACCCTTATGTCAGATGCCATATCAGAGAGCAGATGTTCGACCGCACTCTATTAGACAGCGGTTCATCGATCAACCTACTTCCGGCAGCCCTTCTCGACTGCTTCGAGTTGGGCACTCTACGATAGAGCAGGACAGTCCTTCAGTTTGCTGATCGATCTGTCAAGAGGCCAAAGGGGTTGCTGAGGGATGTTGTCATCACGATTCAGGGCCTGCAATTCCCCGTGGACTTCGTTGTGTTGGACATGGAGATCCCTGAGTCAGTGATCGATACCTCCATCATTCTAGGTCGCCCGTTCTTGTCCACAGCCAAGGCAGTGACCGACCATGATAGCAGGAAGGTATACTTTCGCATCGAGGGCGAGAGTGTACAAATAGAGACGGTCGAGGACATCTGAGTCAGAGATTCAGCATGCTCAGAGCCAACCACAGATTCAGAGCAGATGACAGATACCATGCCAGACATCCACCAGGACTGCAACTTTGTGATCACAGATGACGAGGCAGTTTGGGCAGACCCAGATGCACATGCCATCCTCTCACCTTCAGAGTACGCTGATGCAGAGACGCCAGCAGAGGAGAGCTTGGAGAGCGCATTTCTGGTCCAGGATACTTTCCAATCGGCAGAGCCGGTTCTTGACCGTGAGACTGAGTTTTCATGTGATGATGATATAGATCCCTTGGAGTCAGATGTTGATTGGGGAGAGTTTGATGATGTTATACCATGTCTGACTTCCACTGAGCCTGCAGCTAGGGAGGAGGTAGATGCCATGCAGAGCAGAGAGAGTCTAACAGAGCAGCCTTCTCCAGATTCATATTGTGAGCGAGAGTTCCAGTTCTCCCATGCAGATTTGGCAGCATTCACTCAGAGATTTCAGAGGCCAGACCCGCCAGCACCTACTTGTCCAGAGCTGAAGCCACTTCATGCGTAGCTGAAGTATAGGTTCCTTGCGGGTGAGCATGAGATGTACCCAGTCATTATCTCTGCCGATTTGACTAGAGAGCAGGAATCCCATCTGATGGGGGTTCTTGAAAAGAACCGCACGGCAATAGGATGGAGCATAGCCGATCTCCAGGGGATAAGTCTGGCCCTGTGCTCCCACCATATCTTTCTCGAGGAGGAGGCGAAGCCGTCACGTGAGTTCCAGCGGCGGCTGAACCCGAATGTGAGAGAGGTTGTCATGAAGGAGATTTCGAAATAGTGGAGCGCCGATTTTATCTACCCCATCTCCTACTCCAAGTGGGTCAGTCCGTTGCATGTGGTGCCCAAGAAGACGGGCATCACTACAGTTGTCAGCGAGTCTTGAGAGGAGATCGCTGCCCGGGTACCCACTTCTTGGCGGGTCTGCGTGGATTACAGACGACTCAACCAGTCCACCAAGAAGGATCATTTCCCCCTGCCCTTTATAGATCAGATCATTGAGAGATTGGCGGGAAGAGCCATTACTGTTTTCTGGATGGGTACTCCGGCTACAATCAGGTGGCCATCGCGCCTGAGGACCAGGACAAGACTACCTTCACCTGTCCCTTCAGCACATGTGCTTTCATACGCATGCCATTTGGGCTATGCAACGCCCCTGCAACTTTTTAGAGATGCATGCTGTCTATCTTTTCGGACATGGTGGGGGAGTGCTTGGAGGTCTTCATGGATGATTTCTCGGTTTACGGCGACGGATTCGACTCCTGTCTTGACTGCCTAGACCGAGTCCTTCAGCGATGTATTGAGGTTCACCTTGTGCTGTCTTGGGAGAAGAGTCACTTCATGGTGACTCAGGGGACGGTGCTTGGCCATATCATCTCCAACAGGGGCATGGAGGTTGATCCGGCCAAGGTAGATGCCATTAGAAAACTCGCACCACTGTCCAACTTGCGGCAGTTACGATCTTTTCCGGGGCACGTCGGTTTCTACCGGTGCTTCATTCATGATTTCAGTAGGATTTCCCAACCGTTGACTTATCTGTCGATGACAAGTGTCTTTCGTCGTTTGAGACTCTCAAGAGATGTGTTGTTGAGGCTACTGTTCTCCAGCCACCTGATTGGTCTCTCCCTTTCGAGATCATAAAGGATGCCTTCGATTTTGCCGTAGGGGCCGCGCTGGGACAGAGGAGGGATGGAGTCCCATTTGCCATTCACTACGCTAGCCATACATTGGATGCCGCGCAACAGAACTACACAGTCACTGAGAAGGAGATGCTAGCCGTAGTTTTTGCCCTAGATAAGTTCAGATCTTACATTATCGGATCTAGAGTGACCATTTACACTGACCATACCACCATCAGGTACCTCATGGTAAATAAGGATGCCAAAGCCAGATTGACCAGATGGATCCTTCTACTCCAGGAGTTTGACATAGAGATTAAGGATAATCCTAGAGTCAAGAATGTGGTAGCGGATCATCTCTCCCGATTAGAGAATCTTGAGGATTCTGAGTAGACTGAGCCTATATGTGAGACCTTCCCAGATGAGGTGATCCTTGCTATCACCTCTCTCCCGTGGTACGCCTATATTGTGAACTTTCTTGTTGCTAAGAAAGTTCCACAGGATTGGCCCAGGCAGAGACTTGAGACCTTCCTCGCGAAGGCCAAGTTCTACCACTGGGAGAATCCCATCCTTTACCATGAAGGAGGGGATAGCGTCTGGCGTAGGTGCATTCCTCAGGAGGAGATCCATAGCGTCCTCACTTACTGCCACAAGCTTGAGGCAGGAGGACATCATTCTGGGAGGAGAACATCACAGAAAGTGCTCCAATATGGCCTATGGTGGCCTATCCTCTTCAAGGACTCTGATGAGTTCGTGAAGAGGTGTACTGACTGTCATAGGATGGGCACTTGTGGACAGCGTGATATGATGCCGATGCATCCCATTCACTTCTGTGAGGTTTTTGACGCATGGGGCATCGATTTCATGGGTCCATTCCCTAGGAGTCAGGGATTCGAGTACATTCTGTTGGCCATGGATTATGTTAGTCGTTGGGTTGAGGCCATCCCCGCCCGAGCCGCAGATGCTAGGACTGTTTGCAAATTTTTGAGGAAGCATATCATTTCACGGTTCGGGGTACCTCGAGTGTTGATATCTGACGGGGGGTCTCATTTCATCGACGACAAGGTAAAGGCCCTTGCTAGCGAGTTCGGCATAGACCACCGAGTTGCCACTCCATACCATCCTCAGACGAATGGTCTTGCAGAAGTGTCGAACAGGGAGATCAAGACAATATTGCAGAAAGTCATCCGTCCTGACCGAAAGGATTGGTCACAGCTTTTGGATTCGGTTTTGTGGGCATATCGGACGTCTTTCAAGACACCTTTGGGCACATATCCCTTTCGCCTCGTTTATGGCAAGACGTGCCATTTACTTGTTGAGTTGAGACATAGGTCACTTTGGGCCGTCATTGATATACTTTTGGATCCAGATAGTGTAGGAGATCAGAGCAGGGCAGAGTTAGCAGCTTTGGAGGAGCTTCGTGATACCGCCTTCTCAAACAGCCTACAGTACAAGGAGAGAGTGAAGGAGTGGCATGATTCTCATATCAGCCACAAGCATTTTGAGCCTAGACAGAGAGTATGGCTGTTTGATGCTAGGCTTTGTCTATTTCCAGGGAAGCTACAGAGCAAATGGAAGGGTCCGTATTTGGTGAGAAAGGTACACGACAATGGGAGTATTGATATATCTGAGTTGTCTTCTGAGAGTACCTTTCGAGTGAACGACCAATGGCTCAAGCCATATCTTGATCATGAGCCGCAGGTCGTTGATGTTGCCCCTATTCACTTTGCGTGAGATGTGGTCTCTTGACTCACATCTATTGCATCTCACGCCTGATTATCACTGTTCTCCTGACTTGTATAGATCCAGTTGTCCATATCATTCCATTCTTTAGTCCCACATCCCTTTCCTCATCTTTTGATTATGCTATACTTAGGGTGCACTTTACCTTAAGTATAGGGAGGATGTAGGACTCTCGGGTATTTCCTTTGATTCATTTTTACCCCTATTTTTGCTTCCAATACTTAGGGATATTTTACCCTAAGTATAGGGGGGGTAAACCCCGTACATTCTTCACTCGGTTTTCCCTTTGTGTACAGCCTGCTATACTTAGGATTATTTGATCCTAAGTATAGGGGGAAAAGCCGAGCCCCTCTTGATTTCTATCCTTTCATTCGTCTTTGTATATAGCTTCCTTTTCACTTCCCTATACTAAGCACGAGTTATATCTTCTTCATTGCTCTTGACTATGAGGACATCGTTCGAGCTAAGTATAGGGTAGTGTGTATATATTTTATATATACTTTAGCCATAACTCGTAATTTGTTTGAGTGTGTTAATAAATAAAAATGGATAAAACCCAAAAATCCATAAAAATTAAAATTTTTCCTCTAAATAAAGATTCTTTTATTTGCATATACATAGCTATTATACAAATTATTTTTGTAAAAATGGTTTTAAATTTTTTTTGTGTAAATAGTGTGTAAATCAAAATTATGCATATAGTACAAAATTTTTCCAAAATGTTTTGAAAATCAAAAGTTTGCAAAAACCTTGTGTAAATTTGTGTAAATATTTTACAAAACTTGCATTCATGCATACATTCATGATTTCAAAACATTTTTCAAAAATTTTGCATGTGTGTAAATATTGTGTAAATAGCATCTTTGTATATACTTGTATAGTTTTTCCCGGATTATAGTTGACATTGAAACTAGCCTGGAATTAAATTGGAAAATGGAGCTTGATTAAGATCTTAATCCACCTAAATATAAGAGGAACCTTATAGGGCTTAGGGTTAAGGCTTTTCAGGTCCATGGTGACTTAATTCTTTGACTCCACTAGGCTATGATCACATGTCATCTCAATGAGCCGAAGTAGAACACTTAACAACACACACATGACTCATATAGACAATGGCTTGACTTGGACGCACACTTTACACTGAGCTCTCTACGGATGAGGTGGTGAGGAGGCAGTCTTCCTTGACTTGGGGTAGCATACGAGGGTAGTACTTCTAGGCGGAACCTCTCTTCTTCTTTTAGTGAAGGAAGTGCGTCTCAACTTGGTCTGGTTGCCATGAGGTCTAATGATAGGAGATGTGGGTTGCAATAATGCTTCAAAAGAGGGATAGTCTACTGGCTCAAGAGGAAAAACTCCTTATGTACATATGCTGCACCATGTAAATATGTTGTATAGATGCACTTGAAAAAAATGCAAAAAGAAAATAACTCCAAAAAAAGTGGTGGGTCTGATAGAAAATGATAATCCCACCGGAGTATGTATATAGTGCAAATAAGCAAAGCTTGAGACTCATGTTCCATCTTATGTAGCTTGCAGCAGGGAGACTTAGCTACACTGGTTGAGCTCCCAAGGATAAATGGCTACACTGGCCATGGTCCATTCTCTTCTTCCCCCTCTTCTTGAGCCGGTTGAACTTGAACTTAGAAGGGAATACCCCGCTCCTCGAGGAAAGAGTGGCCAGACTAGGGTCATAGAGTTACCTTGTTGGGGAGGGTTGTCATGTTGCTACTTCTGAGGTGGAGAGCTATATTTCACATACACTGTACAAGGAAAGATTCATGGTCTTCATGTTTGTGTATGTAGACTTGTTCTGATCTGGATTGTTGAGGAGTCTTGACTATAGATTAGTAGATCTTAGAGGCTGTTAAGTTTTAAACCTAAGTCTAAATAAGGTTCCGACACATTAATAATCCAAAGATCTGATCGAGCTCCATATTTCAATTTAATGAAGGCAAGTTTAATACTCAACATTAATCCATGCATTTTCTCCTCGTTTTCTTTTTCTTTTTCACTTCTTTTTTTCAAATAAGTGTTTGCTAAGGGACTAGCAAAGTTAAGTATAGGGGGTGATAAATACCCATTCATCACTCTTTATTCTTTTATTTTAGCTACAAAACCTAGCAAAACACATGTATATTATTGTAAATAGCAATAATTGTCAAATAGCATGCATTGTGTAAAATACAATAATTAGCATGTTTTTGTGCATAAATAAAAGAATAAAGAAATAAAAGAAAAAGAGGGATATATTTAGAATAAATATTGAGCGACCTAATCCCAAGGGAGGGCTCAGCATGGGCCTGACCGCAAAAGAACCCAAGTAGAGAGAGATAGAGAAGCTCATGTGCTGTATATAAACCTATAAATAAATAAAATTATTTTCCTCTTAATAAAAATAATAAAAATGTGTGCTTATTTAGGTGTATATATTTTTAAATATAAAATGAAAATAAAAATGGAAAAACAAAAACAAAAATAAAATTCCTTCATCCTTGTACATAGACCTTGTGTATAAAAACCACATACCTATTTATTATCACCTTGTAAATAAATAATTAAAATCCCATAAAAATATGTACATATTCCATATTCCATAACGTAAATAAATAAAATAAAAATCACAAAAATAAAAATAATAAAAAAAAAGAAATAAAATAAAAATCAAATTCCCCATTGTATATATACCATGTACATATTTGTATATAACTATTTATTTAACCCTTGTAAATAATTAATAAAAAGAAAATAAAAATACCCCTTTATTCCAAATTTTATCTCATAAATACATAAAATTTAAAATTGGAATTAATTATATAAAAATAAACAATTAAAAATAAAAAATAAAAAATGAATACATGTATATACCTATATATAATAATGCTATATTGTAAATACAATTTTTTTATATCAAAAAAATAAATAAAAATCACTAGAAAATAATTTAAAAATAAATAAACATTTTTCATGTTTTAAGTTTTTCGAAATTAATTCATTTATTATTTTTTTATTGAATTATCAAATATTTAATAAAACCTGAATTCCCATTGGTCCATGGGGGAATGTTGACCCCCGGTCAACTCTCCCCCCTGGACCGATCCACTCAGATCTGTGCCATCGACCCGACTTCGCTTATTTTTCTAAACCAGATCCGAGCCCCAAATAATCAAACCCCAGGTCCTAATCATCCCTCCTGCATCCGAGATCCACGCCCGGGGATTTAACTAGGGATCCGAGCTCCGACCACCTCGCCCAACTCCATTCTTCTCGGACCCCTAGCACTATATAGCTCCAGCTTCGCCGCGCTTTTCACGCCATCTTTGGCGCTACTCCATCGTCACAGGACCTCCATCCCCTTCCTCTGAGTGACAGCGGTGCGAGGGTGGTGTCGAAGAGAGGAGCCCTCCGCCACTGATACGACGTCATCTGATCGTGAGCCGCGCCCTAGCCTCGGGTTGTCGACGACCCTTGAGGCGATGACTAGAGCTTCTTTATCGCATCCCCAGTCGACTCCCGTCATCAGGTAAACCTAATTCTTCCTAGCTTCGTTTAATTTTCGATTACCCCCAAATCGATCCTCCACCGTCTCCGATCAATTCCACCCGCACCACACATCGATTCGATCATCGACGACATCCACATCTTCGCGAGACCCCTATTCACGTTCTGCACCCACTCACTCCCCCTGACTCGCCCCGGAGCAGGTAGCTCGACCTCCCTCACCGTCGCCTCGCCGGAGGTCTTCGCCGCGACTCACCCACGCACCCTTTCCACCTCTCACCGAGTCGAGGCAGTTTGCCATCGACCCAGGAGTCTTCTAGTGCTATTTTGCAGGTCGAAGGAGACCCATCTGAGGGTCTGGACATCCAGGCACAGAGCTCCAGCTCCGCATTCGTCGCCGGAGCTCCTCGGAGCTTCCCGGTGTCATCAGAGGAGTCCACCATCTACAGGGGGCCTTGGCGATTCTGTTCCACACCTTTGCAGCCCCTGAGGAGGTCCAGCGCACCTGTGGTGCTCCGGCGAAGTTCATCGGAGCCTTGTTCTTCCAGGATCCTCCGCCGCCGTTGGATCAGCCCTTCGCTCCAGACGTTGTCCCAACCGTTCATCTGAGGAGTTGCACTGACCGTCCGATTCATCGAGGGCTCGATCCCAGCCATCCATTCAGACGAAGGGTTGCCCGAGATCCAACACCGTCAGATCATCCAAGTGGCACGTCCTCAGCCGTCCGTGTTAATAAAGGGTAATTTACCCTTAGGCCCTTCTTTCTACTGCTTTTATTATTTAGTCCTGTAAATATTAGATATAGTGTTTTTATTTTGGTTAAATTGCATAGAGGACCTAGATGTTTATAGTATTTGCATATTAGTCCCTGTGTGTGTTAACCACGTGTATCGACACGTGAGGGTCTGGACTTTTTACACTTTCTATCCTGTAGTTCTTGGATGTTAATGTTAGCATTTTTATAAATAGAATTTACAGTTATACCCCTCTATGTCTGGATCACGTGTCTTGTGCGTGATTTTCTGGGATTTTTGCACTTTAGGCTCACACTTTTCTGCCGTGTTAAGTTTTGGCCCCTGGATATGTTTTTATGACATTTTGGTCCCTATGCACTTTGAGCTTGTATTTGATTTTAATAAAATATCAAATCAAGCCCAAATTGCATGAAAATTGAATACGTGGCTCCTGCCGCTGTATAAAATTTTCACCAAAAATTGAGTACATTTCTGAGGCTTTTAATATTTTTAAAAATTCGAAAATCGCGTTTTTGCATCTGTCCAGATTATAAAATCATAAAAAATATAAAAAACCTTTTACAAATTCCAAAAAAACAAGTTTTGTTTGTTTTGGGTGTTTGAATTTCTATGCATTTTTGGCGATTTTTGTATATATAAAAACCATAAAAATTAAAAAAACTTAAAAACTCATAAAAATTCTAGAAAATTATAGAAAATTCAAAAATTAATAAACTCTTCTTCTAAATTTTATTTATTATTTCTAATTTTCATAAAAAATACCTCCAGGCTTTTATAGGACCATTTGATATTTTAAATTGGTCTTTGAAGCCTGGCTAGACAGTAGCACATTATTTCTGCCTTCTTTTATTTTTATAAATTCCATAAAAATTATAAAAATATAAAAAATTAACCAAAAACAGTAAAAAATCAAAAAAACATAAAAATATTTTTGTTTGAATTTTTGGAGTTTTTAACAGGATTAAATAATTTGTTGAATGTGATTGTTTTTGCCCTTTTATTATTTTCCTTCATTATTAAAAATCCAAAAAAAATATAAAAATATTTAAAAACCACAAAAAATTATTGTTTTTATTTTATTTTGCTTTCTGACTACTTCATAGGCCGTAAGGACAACTCGTGCTCCGTGAGTCCGACCATGGGTGCTACACCATGCTAATCTCATAGCCAGGGCCACTATTTTGATTTTCTTTGATTTTATCTGCTTGATTAGTGGTCTGTTTCTCTTTTTCTTGATTGACTGATTGATCTCCGAGATTCGGGTCGCAACGACCCTAGTTCTATTATATTCACCCGAGTCTTGGTGATTTTTCGGCCCATCAATACCTAAACTCAAACCCCTCCCCGCAGGCCTGAAGTATGCTTTCCTTACGAGTGAAGAGAATATGTATCCGGTCATCATTAGCAGCTGGCTGACCCCGGATCAAGAATCTCTGCTTCTCGAGATTCTAGAAAAGAACCACAAGGCACTTGGTGGAAAGTCTGAGATCTCTGAGGGATAAATCTGAGTATGTGTTCACACTACATCTATTTAGAAGATGATTTCAGGTCGTCCCAAGAATTCCAAAGAAGACTAAATCCGAACTTGTGGGACACAATGATGAATGAATTCACGAGATGGTGTGAAGCAGGCTTCATTTATCCCATCTCTGACTCCAAATAGGTAAACCCCCAAAGGAGAGGAGTTCTCTAACCGAGTACTGACATCCTAGCAGGTGTGTGTAGACTACCATCGGCTGAATGCTACAACAAAGACAGAACACTTCCCTATGCAATTCATTAATCAAGCTCTTGAGAGACTAATAGGGAATCTGCTTTTTAGCTGGGTACTTTGGGTATAACCAAGTGGCGATCGTCCCTGAAAACTAAGAGACGACGACTTTTACCCGTCCATTCGACACCTATACTTTCAAGAGAATGCACTTTAACCTTAGTAATACTCCAGCAACTTTCTAGAGGTGCATGTTCACCATCTTTTATTTCACCAATTTGGTGGGAGGTTTTCTTGAAGTCTTCTTGGATGATTTATCCGTCTATGGTGATAGCTTCAATTCTTGTCTTCAGCACCCAGACAAAGTACTCTAGAAATGTTGTGAAGTCAACCTTATACTATCATGGGAGAAGAGCCACTTTATGGTTACAGAAGGAACAATGCTTGGCCATCTCGTCTCCGAGTGAGGCATGGAGGTTGACCCGGTGAAGGTTGATGTAATCTCTAAACTCAATCACCTCAAAATGTGAAGAATATGAGATCATTCTTAGGGCATGTATGCTTCTATCATCGCTTTATCAAGTAATTTCAACAAACTTTCTTGACCTCTCACATAACTGTTTTGAAAGGAGACCGAGTTCATTGTAGATCAGACGATTATCCAATCTTTTCATCAGCTGAAAGAGCCAGTCACTCAGTCTCCAGTCCTACAGCTACTTGATTGGTCTCTTCCATTCGAGATCATGACAAATGCATTAGATTTTGCAGTTGCGGTTGTTCTAGGACAAAGAACGGATAAGTTTCCCTTTACTATTCACTAATCTAGCAAGATGCTCAATGAAGCACATAGAAATTATAAAGTCACAGAAAAGGATCTGCTGGCAGTAGTATTCGTTTTAGAGAAGTTCAGATCCTACCTTCTTGGTTCAAAAGTCATAGTTTTCACTGACCACTTGGTCATCTGATATTTACAACAGAAAAAGGGTGCGAAATTCAAATTACTCAGATAGATCCTTCTCCTTCTGGAATTTTACTTAGAAATCATAGATGAGCATGTAGTTTAGAATGTGGTGACAAACCACTTATCCCGAAGTAGATGCCTAGATACTCCAATGAGCAGTACATCGATTACAGACACATTCTCGATGAATCTATCCTCAACAATGGGTCATTTACCTCGTATGCTGATATTGTGAACTACCTCGTCTCTGGGTTGGTTCCATACGATTGAACATTGATCAAGAAGGAGAAATTCATGTAAAATATTCATTTTTACTAGTGGGAAGATCCAAATTTGTTTAGAGAAGGAGCAGATTGCATATGGCATCGGTGCATTCCTCGGGAGGAGTACACAAGTGTCCTCGAGCACTACCATAAGCTTGAATCTTGTGGACACCATTCTAGAAGCAGAATGGTAGCAAAGATACAGTAGTGTAGCCTTTGGTGACTGACACTATTCAAGGATGTGAACAACTATGTAAAAGCCTGCACCGACTGTCAGAAAATGGGGGAAAATTTTGGAGTCAAAGACAACATGCCCTTTAAATTTATCCAGATGTCTGATGTGTTTGATGAATGAAGCATTTATTTTATGGGTCCATTTCCCAACAATTAAGGCTATGAATACATCCTTCTTGCCATTGATTATGTGAGTCATTGAGTGGAAGCCAATCCAGCTTGAGTCGCGGACAACAAAATAGTTTGCAAAATTCCTGAAAGATAACATCATTTCACAGTTTGAGATTCTAAAGATTCTGATTTTAGACAGATTTAGCCACTTCATCAAAAAGGAGGTTAAGGAATTAACTAGGGAGTACAACATCAATCACCAGGTGTTGATCAGGCTTTTTTGGGAGTTTTTAATTAAATGAAATAAATGTGTGCAATGTCGTTGCATAATCCCGCAACAGAAAAATATTTTTTCCTTCTCAAGACAATAATTACTAAAAATATGTGTAGAAAGAGATTTTTTGCTATTTAATTAATCTATATAGCAATGAGATCAAACTCAAGGAGGCTACATTTCCCGAGGGTTATTCAAATAATCGAAAAAAATCAATTAAGAGAAAAAAGGAATCTCAAATACTAATTATCTTAGTTTTTATGAAATTTTTATCTTTTTTATCTTTTATTTTTTTATTTTTTGATTTTTAATTTTTACTGATTTTAATTTTTGCATTTTTTAATTTTTGAAAATATAGTTTTTAAAATAAATTTATACACAAAAGAGATGCATTTTTTTTTAAATTTTCTAACACGACAAAAATGCTAAAAAATGTCCAAATAAAATCTTTTTGTATTTTTGATAATTTTTTACTTTTGTAATTTTTCAGAGATTTTTATATTTTTTTGGATTTTAAAATGAATAAAATAGGGGAAAATGTAAACAGTGAGAAAATAAGACTATTTTGCAATTTAAAAATACTAAATGAATGTAAAAATTATGAAAATGATTTTACCTAAAAACTAAAAGAAATTATGTACAAATAGGAACTAAAATCGCCATTTTAAGATTTTTCTATATTTTTTTGTGATTTTTTTAAAGATTTTTAATATTTTGCAATTTTTTTAGGTTTTAAAAATATTTAATGCACGAAATTGGACAGGAAATTAAACACACAAAAATAAAACTAATCTATTTTTTAGAAATTTTAAAGCAATATTTGATTTTTTTATGATTTTTTAAATTCAAACAAAAAAACAAAATGATGGTTTTTAATTTTTAAAAATTGCAAATATGAACAAAATGCAATGAAATTTTTAAACAATGAAGAGGAACTCAACGAGAATATAACATGATCTTTCCTGATTTTATTGAGCAATAAAAATGTTTATTTCAACCAAATAAGTACACAAATTTAAAGTCTGAAAACGAAGAACTGAATTGTAAATATTTAATGTTTTTGGATAAAAAGATAACAAGAAATAAACACAGGGAAGAAAACACAATTTATCCAAATAAAACTTGCTCCGCACGCGACTGGCTATAGCGTAGGGGTCTCTTTTGCAAATATAACTAACTCTGGGGGTGAAGATGTAAATTTTCCAATTAGGGAACGCTATCCTTGTTCGTTCTTTCTTATTTCAAGCCAAAAGCAAACAAAGGGTGTGCTGCCCCCTTTCTTCTTGCTTATACCATAGGGCAACAGCGGACTTCGGTCGGCGGTCAGGTAGAGGGCGTAGGCTGCAGCTTTGCTTCGGATGTCGGAGGGCAAATCAGGTGGAGGAGGAGTTCTTCATGATGGAGGTAAGAGTCAGTGAAGCTCGATCTCTACAGGCGGAGATGCAGGTACTGGGACTGGCGCGGAGCTCCGCAAGGCTGAGGCGCACGATGGAGGTAGCTTCGGTAAAGGATGACGATCCGCAGGAGGTCAGGCTGTTGCGGGCTATGGCGGTGCTCATGAGTGACGAGCCTCCTAGGGGGCTACACACGTCCTACAGCAGTGGTCAGTAGTTGGTCAGCAGAAGAGGAGAATGGCGGTGAAGATTTGATAGCGGCGGGCACCGCTGGCGACTGTGGAGAGCAGAGCCTGCTGTTGTCGATTTGTTTTTGTAAAAACAGCTTATTTTTTCCCTTTTTTGTATAAATAGTATATTTTATTTTTTTTGTTTTGTTAATCCTTGAACTTGCAATAAAATAGGATAAATCCGACTCGAGTACGATGGCTCAGTCGAGAAAGAAAGAAAATAACAATAACAATAACAATAATAATAATAATAATAAAGAAATGTGAATGGTGTCAGACTCGGTGAAGTGAGAGATCAAATCGGGTCTCTGGTCCCGTGCGCGATCGGAGGTAATAGATTGCGTGAGGTAGAACATGAATGTGGAGAGATCGAGAATATGAGATGAAAAATCGAGATCGATGGTAGATCGAATCATGATAATTGATTAAAAATGATTAACTAAGATAAAGAAAAATGATAACGAAATCAAAAATGCAAAAAAATTAAACTATGATTAATCTAGATTAAGAACAAGAAAAAATGGATCTCACTGTGGGAGCGGAAAATGTCGTAATGGCCTCGACGAAGGACGACTCGCTGTCACTGGAAGGCTTGTAGGATAGGCACCTTTTTACAATAAGAAGCTCTTAGATATTAGACTCCTCTCACCAAAGATTGATCAAATTGAAATGAGGGAGGAGTAGCCATATTAATAGGGAAAAGAATTGAATTTGAATTTCAAAAATTTGAATGGAGATAAAGATAACGAAAATTTGAAATGAGATACAGACAAGAAAGGAAGTTAGTTTTAAAATTATTTACATTATTTATTTATCTATTTATTTTCATCAGTTTACTAGTTTGAAAAATAAATTTTAATTAATTATTTTTGTAAGGGTTATTTAAGGGAATTAACTATATACATATACTATTTACATATGGTACATTATGTACATTCTTAAATAAGGAAATTAGTTTTTTATGTTCATTTTTTATTTTTATTTTAAATAATTATTATTAAAAAGTAACTACTATTATTTACAATTACAATATGTATAAAAATAAATATATATGATAAATAATGGTAGAATTGCATAAACTACCTCAGAAAATCTTTCTTTCAAATCGTAACTCCAAAAATTATGAAACCACTGCCATTTTAAAGATAGTTTAATTTAGAATATAATGGAAGTATGTTTGGTTCAATTTGAGTTCATATGGAGCCGGAATCAGTCTTTCAATTATCATTTTATGACTTTTTCTGGATGTGGTTACTTTTATTCTGTATATTATTTTATTTTGCAATCATCTTTATTATTTAGAAAAATTTTTATTTACAAAAAGAACTTTTGTTTTAAAAATTATTTAATTTGAGGTCAATTTATGTACAAATAAAATGATGTAAGTTTTATAAAAATATACACAAAAAAGTATTTATAAAACATTTTCCTGGTCAATCAGGTCAAGTCTTGATCTTCTCTCGAGGTTCTGATCAGCCTGTATCTATTACATATATACAATCGTTTTTTATTTTCTTTATTTTCCTTTATATCTTTATTTATTTATTTTAGGTTAAAATGACAATATATGTACAATATTTACACACATATACAGGTTAGTAAGAATATGGATTTAGAATTATATAAATGTGTTTTAAGGGATTTTAAGCTAAAATAAATGAATAAAGATGATGAAATGCATATTCGTCATGCCCCTATGCTTTACCTTTGCTAGTCCCATAGCAAACACTTATTTGAGAGTATAAGTGAATAAAAGAAAAAGAAAGGAAAAATAAAAAATTAGGACAATACTGAGTATTAAACTTATCTTCATAAAATTGTAGTATGGAGCTCTGTCAGACCTTTGGATTATTATTGTGGCGGAACCTTAATGGGAAATGGATTTAAAACCTAACAGCCTCAAGTCTCCTATTCAGGTCTCCTCAACAGTCAGGTCAGAACAAGTCTACATATACAAATTCTTATGACTATGAATCTTTACTTGTATGGTGTAAGTGAAATATAGCTCCCCATCTCAAAAGTAGCAAAGAAACAACCTCTCTCAACAAGGTAACTCTAGTCCCCCGGTCTAGCAACTCTTTCCTCGAGGAGCAGGGATATTCCCTTCTAAGTTCAAGTACAATCAGCTCAAGAAGAGTAGATGGAGAAAAGAATGGATGGTAACTAGTGTAGCTACCTATCCTTGGATTCATGAGCAGTGTAGTCAAGTCATCCCGCTGCAAGTTTACAAAAATTTGACTTTGAAGCTCTTATTTTTTTATACTTGTATATACACTTCGGCAGGCATTTTTCTTTTCAATCAGGCTTGTCCATTTTTGGACATTCTACACTTTTTTTCTTTTCTTTTTTTGAAATATATACAAGGTGCAAATGTACATAATGAGTTTTTCCTCTTGAGCTAGCAAACTATCCCTATTTTGATGCATTATTGCAACCCTACAACATCCTGTCTTTAGACCTAATTGCTACTAGATCAGGTTGAGATGCACTACCCTTCCTAGAGGAAGACGAGAGGTTCCGCCTCGATGTACTACCCTCATATGCTACTCCAAGCCAAGAGATTCTGCCTCCTCACTACCTCCTCTATGAAGAGCTACATGCAGAGTGCTTGTCCAAGATAAGCCACGGTCTGAAAGAATCATGTGTACGTTGTTAAATATTCTACTTAGACTAATCAAGATGTCATGTGAACATAGTCTTATGGACTCAAAGAATTAAGTTGCTAGGACCTGAAAATTCTTAACTTAGTTCCTATATGGTTCCTTTGAAATTAAGTGGATTAAGGTCCAACTAAGATCAATTCTTCAATTTTATTCCAGACTTAGTTTAAATGTCAATATTATCCAGGAAAATGCACATGCAAATGCATGAAATATATACAATGCAAAGAAAAGAAAGCAAAATATTTTTTTAAACAATTTACTAATTTTGAACTTTTTATGGATTTTATGAAAGAAAGAAAAAAAAATGATGCACAATTAAAAGAGTTTTTATTAATTTTAATTATGTAATTTTTATAGACTTTTGGTTTTGTAGTTTTTAGGATTTTTTAAAGGAAAAGGGTTAGTAGAATATATATAAATATATACAATGAAGTTTTTTGTTGTTTTTTTCTTTTTTAGTTTGTTGTTGTTTTTTTATTTTTTTATTTTTTTGTTTATATATATATTTGTTTTGTTTTTTGTGTTTTTTTGTTTATTTTTTGTATATATATAATTTGTTTTTTGTGTTTTTGTGTTTATTTTTTGTATATATATTTGTTTTATTTTTTTTATTTTTTGGTTTTTATTTTTGTTTTTGTTTTTTTAATAAAGGTGATCAAAGTCTATATATACTCATGGATTTTACAAATTTATATACATATCCCAAAAATAATCATATTTAAAAGTACGAGTTATGTCTAAAGTATATATATATATATATAATATACGACACCCCCTATACTTAGCTCGAACTATATCCTCATAGTGATTTGAGAGCAGCAAAGGAAGACATAACTCGTGCTAAGTATACAAAAATGAAAAGACTCCTATGCTACAATGACTCAAAGAAAAGATGAAAAGAATAGAAGTCGGTGATCCCCCCTATACTAAACATCAAGTAATCCTAAGTATAAAATACATTACAGAAGGGAAAAACCAATGAAGAGAATGTATGGACTCAGCGACTTGACTTGCCCCCCTATACTTAGGGTAAAATAGCCCTAAGCATAGAATATCAACAAGTTGGGGGACAATCGAGAGATCAGAAGAATAAAAACATAAAAAAGATGTTATGAACAACATCACTCCCCCTTTACTTAGGGTAGAGTATCCCTAAGCAACAACAAGAGTGATGAACAGGATGAATATGAACAACACAAATCATCATCCCCCTACACTTAGAATAAAGCACATCCTAAATATAACACATAGATATAGTAAGAGGTGAATGGTAAACGGAAGAAAGAAGGAGCAAATCAAGATGAAACACATATATACAAGGTAAACATTGTTGAGGTGCCTCTCAACAAGCTCTAGAGTTTATGCCATTAGCTGGGCGCAAAGGCTAGGAAAATGAAGTATCAAGGTTCAGGACGTCATCTGTAATGCGAATACCGTACTGTAGTTGTTGTATAGGTGTGAGAACAACAATGTGGTCAAGGTAAAGGACACCTAAATAAGCAATCAGGCGGGTGTCTGCTACTGGGTAAATAGATGTGTAGATAAAATCGAGCACTGTAAAATAAAAGAAATTTTCAGCTAATGGTCAGAGTGGAATGAATGGTTGGAGCTGAAAAATGGAACGTGGAAAAGGTAGGATCTATCATGGAATTCTCTACGTCAATCACCATCTCGAAAATTCATGGAAGGTCAAGATCAGGAGACTCAATGAGAAAGTAGATATTTGTTGCATGTAATGAAGAGATATCATCGAATAAATTAAGGGTTTGCTCATCCTTGCGATGGGTTGTCAAAGATAGAAGGAAGATCAAACATAGAAATATCAGAAGTATCAGAAGAATCGGCAAACTCAGAATAATAAGAAGACTCGATCTTGCGATCCAACAGATCGGATGCACAACAAGGGAGTGGAACCGAGTATAGACTACACACCACCCACAAATAACCCTCGGAAGATGTGAGAAATCAAGATAATTTGAGGGAGAGAATGGATGATTATATTAAAATAATGGATTCTCTCTCAAAGTAAAATAAAAACCGTCCAATGGATCACGAATATTATGCTCAAAGAAATCTTGGTCAAGATCAAAGAGATCGTTGTTCTGCCAAAGTGAAAGGATCTGAGCTTGGTAAATATTGGACAACATTTTGCCCTCAGAGTGAAGGGTGGGAGGGAGGGAAAACATGAGTGATGATGATTTTTTGTTTTTTTTTGTTTTTTAGTTTTGCTAATGAACTGGAGAGAAAAGATCGTAACTAACTCAACATCAAGTACAAACAAACACAATGCAAATCCTCGATTCACCTACTCAACGCAATGTGAAGACCATGAAGATTTGGTCAATTATCTTGTCAATTTTAGTGTTAGTTGATCAAACACAGAGTTGTACAAACACTTAGGATAGCTTATGGGATTAGGGTACTAACCTTAGTGTGTACGTTAGCAAGTAAATGCGAATACAATGAGAGGGTTGCTCTCTTTAAACAATGATGTGAATCAATTACATTTAATTTTAATAGTCCTAGTGATATTAGCAATCCTAATTTTAAAATTTTCAATTTTCACTTTTTTTATATTTTTGAACAAACACGTCTAATGAATTTTTCGATTTCCTTTTATTCATATATCCACAAAAAGAGGGAGAAAACGAAAATGCCAATTCACGATAAAATGCAATGATGCATGTAGGGGTTAGAGATGTGTACCTTGTCACCAACACTATTCATGCAAAATGATCCACACAGAATTTAAATACAGAAAAATAAACTAACCTATATGATGCAAGTGAACCGTCCTAGCAATATCTTCTATTAGCGGGCAAGAACAAGCTAAGTCCAATATGCTCTACTCTATATATAAAGAAATTCTTGTTAAGGGCTTTGGACCAATTTTAATACTTGGATCAAGTAAGTTAATAAAGAAATTAATAGGTGGCTCACAAAATCCTCATGAAACAAATAAAAATAAAGCGATGAAAACAAAACCGGTGAGGTCCTCCAAGTGCACCGGACTTGACGAAATAGACCCCACAATAAATGAATGTCCTTTTACAAGAATTCAAATGCTAGAAATAAATAAAAGAAAGTATATTTTTTTTCAAATGCTTTGCCTCCTTCAATTATTCTTCTCCTCCTCTCACGCTCTCCTACGGCTCGGTGAAGAATCTAGCTGCCTTCGCTTTGCTTGGGTGCTTCGGCTCTCCTAGGATCGCCTCCTTCGCTCCATGGGTCGTCGCAAGAAAAACGAAAGAAAGAATGTGTAAGAAACACAATTATTAAAATATGAGAACAAATGAATGAAATAAATACAATGAATATGGACAATGAATTAAATATGGAAAAAACTATAAACAAAAATTTACAACCAAGAATAGCATGTCAAAAGAGAAACCTAACTACAATCGCCATGCATCCCGGCAAGAGCGCCATTTTGTTGATCGGGTTTTTTTCGAGGTTTTTAATCAGATGAAAATAAATGTGTTCAATGTCGTTACAACCCAACGAATGCCGCAACAAAAAAATATTTTTTTCTTCTCAAGCCAATAATTACAGAAAATATGTGTAGTAAGAGAATTTTGCTATTTAATTAACCTGTATAGCAAAAGGATCAAACTCAGGGAGGCTTCAATTCCTGAGGGTTATTCAAATAATCGAGAAAACCAATTAAGAGAAAAATCGAATCTCAAATGCTAACTATCTTGGTTTTTGTGAAATTTTTGCCTTTTTATTTTTTTTATTTTCTGATTTTTAAATTTTAGTGATTATAATTTTTATTTTTTTAATTTTGAAAAATATATTTTTCAAAACAAATTTATACACAAAAGCGATGCATTTTTTAGGTTTTTCAAACATGACAAAAATGCGAAAAAATAACCAAATAAAATCTTTTTGTATTTTTGATGATTTTTTACTGTTTTTATAGTTTTTTAGAGATTTGTAATTTTTTAGGATTTTTAAAATGAATAAATATAGGGGAAAATGCAAACAATGAGCAAACAAGATTTCATTGTATTTTATTTTTATTTTCTATTTTTAAAAAAATCAAAACATCATTTTTCCCTTGTTTGAACTTTGAAAAATCATAAAAATTCAAATATTGCTTCAAAAATTCCAAAAAAGTATATTAGTTTTATTTTTGTGTATTTAATTTTATGTCCAACTTTCGTGCATTAAATGTTTTTAAAATCAAAAAATGTAAAATATTAAAAATCTTAAAAAATCCCAAAAAAATGCAGAAAAAACTAAAAATAGCGATTTTAGTTGCTCTTTGTAGATAATTTCCTTTAGTTTTTAGGGAAAATAATTTTCATAATTTTCACATTCATTTGTTATTTTTTAATTGAAAATACTTTATGTAATGAAGAGGAACACATCAGGAATATAAGATGAATTTTCCATATGTTATTGAGCAATACAATATTTATTTCAATCAAATAAGCACGTAATTTTGAAGTCTGGAAAAGAAGGACTGAATTGCAAATGTTTAATATTTTTGGATAAAAAGATAACAAGAAATAAACGCAACGAAGAAAACACAATGATTGGATATGGGGCAGGGGTCTCTATTGCAAATATAACTAACTCCGGGGACGATGTTGTAATTTTTCCAATTAGGGCATACTGCCCTTCTTCGTTCTTTCTTATTTCACGCCAAAAGCAAACAAAGGGTGTGCCAGCCCCTTTCACGCCAAAAGCAAACAAAGGGTGTGCCAGCCCCTTTCTTCTAGCTCACGCCACCCGGCTGCCACGGGCTTCGGTCGGCAGTTAGGCGGAGGGCGTAGACTGCAGCTTCGCGGGGGGTGTCGGAGGGCGGATCAAGCAGAGGAGGAGTTCTTCGCGATGAAGCTTGGTGTCGGTGGAGCTCGATCGCTACATGCGGAGATGCATGTACTAGGACTGGCGCGTTGCTCTGCCTGGCTGAGGCGCGCGATGGAGGTGACATTGGTGAAGGATGGCGATCCGCAGGTGGTCGGGCCGCTACGGGCTGTGGTGGTGCTCACGAGTGAAGGGCCTCCTGAGGGGGGCGATACACGACCTGCGATGATGGTCGACAGTCGGGTAGAAGAGGAGAATGATGCAGAAGATGAGATGGCGGTGGACACCGCTGGTGACTGCGGAGAGCGGCGCCAGTCGCTGTCAAGTGTTTTTTTGTAAAAGCAGCTAACTCCCCCCTTTTTTATAAAAAAATAGCTGCTTATTTTATTTTTTAGCCCTTAACCTGCAAAAAAATAGGATAAATCTGACTCGAGCACAACGACTCGGTCAAGAAAGAAAAATAAAAAAATAATAATAAATAGAAATGCGAATGGTGTCGGATCCGACGAAGTGAGTGATCACACCCGGATCTCCGATCACCGTGTGTGATCGAAGGTGAGAGATTGCGTGAGGTAGAACGTGAACGTGGAGGGATCGAGAATATGAGATAAAAAACCGAGATCGATGGCGGATCAAATCATGATGGTTGTTTAAAAAATGATTAACTAAGATGTAGAAAAAATGATAACAAAATCAAAAATGCAAAAAATTAAACTATCATTAACTTAGATTAAGAATAAGAAAAAAGTGGATCTCATTGTGATAGCGGAAAATATCGTGATGGCCTCGACGAAGGCTGACTCGATGTCACCGAAATGCTCAGAGGCTAGGCACCTTTCTACAACAAGAAGCTCTTGGAGATTAGGCTCCTCTCACAAAAGATTGATCAAATTGAAATGAGGGAGGATGAACATATTAATAGGGAAAAAGAATTGAATTTGAATTTCAAATATTTGAATGGAGATAAAGATAAGGAAAATTTGAAATAAGATAAAGATAAGAATGGAAGTTAGTGTTAAAATCATTTAAATTATTTATTTATTTATTTATTTTCATCACTTTATTGAATTAAATAATAAATCTTTAACTATTTATTTTTTTGTGAGGGTTATTTAAGCGAATTAACTATATACATTTAATACATATACATGTGGTACATTATATACGTAGTCAAATAAGGAAATTAGTTTTTATGTTAAAAAATTATTTTTATGTTTATTTTAAATAATTATTATTTAAAAGTTTTTACAATTATTTACAAATGCAATATGTATAAAAATAAATATGTACGATAAATAAATGGTAAAATTGCATAAACAACCCCAGAGAATCATCTTTCAAACTGTAACTCCAAAAATTATGAAACCACTACCATTTTAAAGATGATTTAATTTAAAATATGATAGATGAATTTCGTTCAATTTGAGTTCATATGGATCCGGAATTGGGCTTTCAAGTATCACCTTATGGCTTTTTTCAGATGTAGTTACTTTTATTATGTACATGATTTTATTTTGCAAATAATTTTATTATTTAGAAAACAGATTTATTTATTTTTTTTAAAAAATTATTTAATTTGAAGTCAATTTATGAACAAATAAAATATTGTAAGTTTTATACAAATATAAACAGAAAAGTATTTACAAAACATTTTTTGGATTTTCTGATTAAGGACCCTATCTTACCCTACTTTATTCCTGGTCTATCATGTCAAGTCTTGACCTTCTCTTAGGGTTCGGATCATCCTGTATCTATTACATATATACAGTCTTTTTTCTTTATTTTCCCTTTATATCTTTATTTTTTTATTTTAGGTTAAAATGACAATATATGTACAATATTTACACACATATGCAGGGTAGCAAGAATATGGATTTAATATTATATAACTGTGTTTTATAAGGGACTTTAAGCTAAAATAAATGAATAAGGATGGTGAAATGCAGATTCATCACCAGGTCACATCTCTTTATCATCCACAGTAAAATGGCTTAGCAGAACCATCAAATAAAGAAATCAAGATGATATTGCAGAAAGTTGTCAGACATGATAGAAAGAACTAGTCGCAACTACTAGACACAGTTCTCTGGGCATACATATTGACCTTCAAGTCTCCCTTGGGCATGTCACCCTATCAAATTGTCTATGGAAAGCCATGCCACCTTCCAGTGGAATTGATTCAGAAATCATTATGGGTGTGAATATCTATAACCTCGACTCACAGAAAGGTGGTCGACAGAGAAAATTGGATCTGAATAGACTCCTGGAATTCAAAGACTACGCCTATGACAACATCTTGATGTACAAAGAGAAGGTCAAACGCTGACATGATACGCATAATAATGGGAAGATCTTCGAATCTGGAAAGCAAGTTTGGTTGTTTGATGCGAAATTGAAGATACTCCCACAACAATTGAATAGCAAATGGACATGGCTATACAGAGTTAGAACCGTGCATGACAACAGAAGTGTAATG
Organism: Ottelia alismoides; assembly: GCA_037367405.1. Classification (NCBI taxonomy): domain Eukaryota; kingdom Viridiplantae; phylum Streptophyta; class Magnoliopsida; order Alismatales; family Hydrocharitaceae; genus Ottelia; species Ottelia alismoides. The sequence goes on from JAZKJV010002406.1 coordinate 159,271, forward strand.
ATGTTAGAATTGTTAGCTGATGCACAACCCTTTGTAGTGAATGGACAGTTGCTGAAGTCATAGTTATCGCATGATACATTCCTAGCAGTTGTCGGCTCCTTATAAGTGATTTAGATGAATACTTCTTTGATATAACAACTTTAGTGGAGCCAGACAACGCTCCTATAAATATCTTTGATTATATTAGATTTTCTTCTTTTCTTCTTTCATTTTCATTTTTATAATTCTTTCTTCCGTGTTGCCCACACCCCATTCATCAATGCTATACTTAGGATATGCTTCATCCCTAGTATGGGGCAAGTGGGGGGGGGGGTGAGTGCCCTCAGGTTATTCATTATTCTTTCTCTCGCTTATTCTCCCAATTCTTGACATTCTGTTTATACTCAAGGATATTTTACCTTAATTGTGAGAGGGGGGACATGCCAAGTCCATTAATTTCATAAATTTTGATCCTCAATCATCCTCATTTTGTGTACATCCTGTTATACTTAGGATTAATTGATCCTAAGTATAGGTGGGTTGACCGACTTCTCATTCTTTAGTCGTTGTAGTACATGCTTTCCTATACTTAACATTAGTTATGTATTCTTGTTTTCTCTCTAACCTATGAGGACATAGCTCAAGCTAAGTATAGTGGGGTCGTATATACATTGTGTATATTTAGCCATAACTCGTACTTGCGTACTTTCAATAATATGGATAATTTATAAGAAATTAAACATACAAAATTCTTTATATATACAAATTAATAAATAGGGTTACAAAGGCTTTGCATAATGTTTAAAAAATGGTTGGAAAATTCTTTGAAAAATCTTTTGGAAAACTGTTTGGAAAATATTTTGTAGAATTTTTTTAAACCTTGGTAAAAATGTTTTGTTTGTAAATATTTCTTTTATTTGTTTGAATACAATGTGTTAAAATTCTATTCGCAAATGGTCTGAAAAATGGTTGTAAAAATTCTTTGAAAAACCTATGTAATGTTAGAAAAAATTTTGCAATATAAAAAAATTATTTATCAAATTACTTTCAAAATAAAGTTTTCAAAATGGTTGTGGAATTCTTTTCAAATTATTTTGAGAATATTGTACATGGTAATGATAAATAAATGTCTTGACAAACTCTGGATATAAAACCCTATAAATAACCACTAACCTAATTATTATGAATAACTAGTGTAGATTATTTAACCCAATTCTTGTAAATAAAAGATGCACTCGAGTGTAAATATCTACACATAATTTTTTGCATTAACCCTTTTGTTTTGAAAAATCCCTAAAAAGTTACAAAATCAAACCCTACAAAAATTTCCAAATGTCTTCAAAATTGCATATAAATTTACAAAACTTTTTCCAAAAATCCATGAAATTTTCAAAATCAAAAAATTGCTTCACAAAAAAAATTCTTGCATTGTACATTGCATCTGCATGTTCCAGAATAATTAAGAGAAATGAACAAGTCTGAATTAAAGTCTGAAGATTGGAGCTTGTATAGACCTTAATACACTTAATTTCAGATGAACCCACTGAGGTCTAGATTTGGAGATACTTCAGGTCACCTTGACTTAATTCCTTATGCTCCGTAAGACTATATTCATGGGTCGATTCAATGTGTCTAACTAGAACCCCTCATATCATCCATAAGACTCTTATGACAATGACTTGACTGGAAACCTCACACTTAACACTTATCTCAATCCTTATGGATTGTTGAAAAATCTTGGAGTCTATGTCGGGACGTTGCTAGGCCGCTTCGTTATGAGTGGCTCAAGAACCATTCTTGGGGATTACTGAAATTTGTAATCTAACCCACTTCTTTTGGTAACAATGATATCTAAAAACTGGAGATGTATTGAGACAATGCTTCGGATGAGGAATGGACTACCGACATAACTTTTTCTAAGAACCCAAAAAATGAGCAGACCAAAAAGATGCTATATCTACCATGGAACGAACAAGAATGCAGAGCAACACAAAATCAAAGAAAATATCCAAGGAAGCCTACATCAAATTTTCACAAAATTCGAGCTTTAGAAAAATCTTGCTTCTTTTCAAAGACTAGTCATACTGATCGAGCTTCACAAGGGAATGAAGATTGCACTGGTCCATTCCCCTTCTTTTCCCATTCTTCTTACTCCTCCCCCATTCGGTTTTAAAGATTGACGACACCTAACCTTAGAAGGGAATATCTGTATCCACAAGGGTGAGTTACCAGAGGAGTAGACGACTTGATAGTTCAACGCTTTTGTGTGAGAAGAGCTGAAAAATTCAACAATAGTTTTATCATTTTAAGGTAGCAATAGTATGCGATTGAGAGGGAGGGTTTTGATCAGCGAGTGAAGAGAACTGGAAAATTGGACTATGGAACCTAAGGTTGTTGTGTCACACATCCTCACCTTAATGCGGTTCCGAGCACACCGATAATACAAAGGTTTTTAACTGAGCTCCAACTTTGATTTTAATAATATAAGTTTAAAAGTAAAAAATTGTTCCAAGTTCTTTCTTTTCATTTCTTTTTTTTTCTGAACTTATTTGCACAAGTGTTTGCTAGGGACTAGCAAAAGCACATATAGGGGTGATGATGAATCTCCATTTCATCACCTTTATTCTTTCATTTTGTCCTTAAATCACTAGGTAAATGCACACATATATCATTAATTTGTGAAAATAAACACTTAGTAATTCACAATTAGTACTGTATAAAATACTGTACAAATACTATTTTTATGCCAAAATAAAAGTATAAAGAAAAGAAAAAGAACAAGATGTCAAAGACATTGAGTGGCCCTAGCCCCTAAGACTCAGTCATCATGATGACTTGGTTGACAAGGAATAAAGTAGGGGGCGATAGGGTGGCAAATTGTACAGAGAATACACTCAAAAACCCTAATTTGATTCGATAATAATAAGCCTTTTAGGCCTATTTTATTTACTTATTTTTATACAACAAATCAATAAAATTTGAACATCAATGTTTCATATAAAAATACAAAGAACAATACAAAATTTATTTTACTCAAAAATAATGCATAGTGTTCTTGGGGACACAAAATAAAAAGATGCAAAGAAAATTTTGTACTCCTATATCTTCTTCGTACAAATTCAAAACTGGTCAAACTCACCTTTATTGTTCATAAAATTAAATAAGCTATTTAATGAAATGGTTTCATTCAATTTGGAATTAAGATGCAAAAGTTAGGTTTTGGGCCCTTGTTGTGCAATATACCTGTATAATATATTTAACATATTCATTCCTTAAAATTTTATGACCCTTTTATATTTTTAAAATTACAAATATTATTTAAAGACATGTACAAAATTAAAATAAAAGAAAACCTTCAAAAATTAAATAAAATAAAAAGTAATTGAATATATAGATGAAGAATACCTATATATACCTATAAGATATTTGTGCATAATTAATTAAGCACATAAATAAACTTACAAAAATACAATAAAAATACCTAAATGAGAGTCTAAATAAGTTATAAATATATGAAATATCAATATATGCTAGTATATATAAAATACAAAATAAAATTGAAATATACAAAATATATGTATAAATACCTACAAATATACACGTAAAAAGTTATGCACAATAAATGACCTTGTAAAAATAAATAAAAATTATAAGTAAATACTTCAAAATATTACAAACAATTTTTATGTTTTATAAAAAAAAATAAAACCATTTTCTTTTTTAAATGAATTAACAAGAAATTTTTATTTTTCTTTTTTCTTGTTGATCCACGTAGACCAACTAGCAGCCTTTGACCATTGATTCCCCAGTCAACTATTCGGCCCCCTCCGCCCTCTGTGTCAAAACCTCTATGACCCTTTCCTTCATCGATTTATGCCTCCGCTTTTCATCCATATCCCTCGAGACCTCTACCAAACTATAGCCCCTTCGTCCTTCTCCCTCGCCCATTCTGAAACCCTCACCTACCACAATCGATCTACCAACCGTTTCATCACCTTTTTGGCTGGAACCCACTCCTATAAGATACCCCTCCGATTTTCTTTCCCTTTTTGATCCCTATTCGGTCATTGTAACCCCCATTGGACCCGACTATTGAGTCCCCGGTGATAGCAGGAAGGACTCTGACCATTTGTGGTGCAGATAAAGTGAAGAAGAGTGAGATCCAGGTTCTCTGAACCTCCCCTCTGCCGACCTTTCCCTACTCCGAGCTAATCGAGATTCTAGGTACGTATCTTTAGCTTGCTTTAAGTTCCAGTGGCCTAGGTTTAGGGTTAGTTTCTTTTATTCATCACTTTTTTGGATTAGTTTTGAAAATCAAAATCGTCAGAGCTTCCAGCTTCGGCACCAAATTCATTGTATCCTTTCACTATGCCAACTCCATTCTTCCTCCATCATCTTCCCCTAATGCTACTCCATCATATCCCCATATTCCCCCCTCGATTCCTGCACAGAATCGAGTCACTGGAGCTCTTTCCATTCCGTTCTCCCCATGCTTCAGCAACTTCAATATAGGGCCGAGGGATAGCCCTCAATTCCCTTGATATTTCGAGTAGGTACGCAATCATCAAATCCTCCTAGAGCTCCCTCCGAAGCGTTGAACATGAGCTCCAGGTCGACCGAGCTCCAGGGCTCCTTCAGTGGTCCCCAGATATCGAAGAAGGGCCTTCCGGACGCACACCACCCTTGGAAGCGGAGTTGCATCCCAGAGCAGGAAAAGGAGGCTATAGATGACTAGTACCCGTAATTTAAACTCATTGGCGGCAAGTTGTTCCGTGTTCTTCCATCCTTCCTCCTGACCATCATATCGAGCTTAGGGCCTAGATCTAATTAGGGCTCATGATTTAAAACGAAGTGCTCCGCTTCCATGATCGCTCATCAAGCCACGTGGCCTCACCTCGTCCCTCTGATCACGTGCAAGTGAAAAGGTAAATTAATAAGCAACCCCTGCCTTTTTGTAACTTTATTATTTACTCTTGGAAATATTTTATCATGTTGTATATTTTGTATAAAAATAGCAATTGGCTTCCCACGTTTCTAGTATATTGTATATAGGTCTAGTGCCATGTCGACTCACGTGGTGCCGCACTTGAGTTGGCTATTTTACTTCCAAGCCCTCCTAGGTTTGGATATTTAGGATTAGTACTAAAATACGGACACTAAGTTCAAAACTTTGGATAAGTTTACATGTAACCCCTTGACTTTATTTTTAATTGCAAAAATACGACTTTTAGTGTTGTATAATTTAGTTTAGGTATTTCATTTTGGATTAAATAGGTACCTTGCTCCAAAAATTCTGCAAAAAATAAGTGAATGTGCTTTGAATGATTCTTATTCACAGTGTAATTTTTTTATTAGTTCATTGCATTTTCAATTTATTAACATTTGGTGCTATTTATTCCTTGTTTAGAGAGAAAATTACAAAAAATAGAAAAACACTTATAGCAATATTAAAAATCATATATAATATATTACTATATAATATAGATACAAACCAAAAATCACAAATATAATAAAAGAAAACCCTAACAATTGAAAACCCTCTCAAACCTAAAAAAATTAGAAAATATTTTCAAAAAAGTCCAAAATTAATTTTCTATAATATATTTTATATATACGTATTACTATATATTAAAAATTAGTTTAAGAAATTTTAGACATATTTAATATTTTTTAATCTCAAAATAATTGGACATATTTATTAAGTCCATGATTTTATATATTTTCGAATTTAAAAATACCTTAAAATTAGAAATAAATATAAAAAATCACAAACGGAGATGAAAAATATAAAAAACACAAAAAAATTTTCATTATCATTTTTTTGACTATATATAGATATACTTATTAATAAAATACTCTATATAACTTATATATACATGTATGTCATTATATATAGTTTATTATTACTCATTATTTTAAAAGCCTAAATATATTTTAAAACACTTAAAAATAAAAGGACTAATCTTATTTGTATTTTCTGATTTTCATATATTTATTATATATATTATATATGCCTTATATTATACATATTACTACATATTACATATATATGTATATATATATATTTTATATCAAAAAGGAAAGAAGAAATTAAAAATCAGAGAAATATAAAAAGAAAATAAAAAATTATAAAATTTAAATAAAAATTATAAATTTGAAAATACATAAAAATTAAATAATTAAAAACCCACAAAAATGTAAAAGCAGACAGTGTACAAAAACATTTGCTCTCTATTGTTGTAGATCATAAATAACATATTCCCCATGCTCCCAGAGTTTGATACCCTACTCTACTTGTCCACTATACACACTTGTTTCTAGTGTTTTATGATAAATTTTGATCCAATCTCCAATTTGCATTGCTTGATTATATAGTTGTGGGTTGATTGTTGAATTAACTAAGGTAGCTGCGAGTGGACACATCAATGACTATGTTGTCACCTTGCGAGATCAAAAGTTCACTCCTTGGATTCTGGGCATATCTGGTTATGGGTGTGAGACGAAATGATTATCTGGGGTTTCTCGTGTAGTTCACGATTATGCAAGGTTAGGATAGTAATTACAAAAATACTCAGGAAATAAACTACAAATTTGTGATGTACGATAGGATGATCAAGGGGGTTGTTCCTAGGGGTTGTGGTCCATGACTTCTTATACATATTGAACATGAGCTCAGTTTCATAAGCTCAGATTCAGGTCGGACATACTCATTTAACTTTTTTAAGGTTGTGAGTATGAAAAATGAACAAGAGTAATTTCATATGCTTATAATAGTAAGTGAATGATGTGAACAAATTGAGCAACATCAAAGATAGTTTCAAGAGGAGGCGGCAACTGCTCCAAAGAGTTGTAGATGCTCTTGGGGTCTCGTGATGCAAGACCCTGAATTTATTCCTTTCTCGTCGACACATGACCAAGTAGGAGTTGTATCAGCTTGTAGCTTCTATTGTTAACTAGGATTGTTCTCTCGTGATTAAGTGGTGTTCTATGCTGCCAATGGGTTCTGTTGTTACTCAGCTCTCCGATGTGTTCCATTGGTGCTGGAGACCCTTGCAGGAGAAGAATATGCTCGAAACTTACAAGTCTCAGCCAATGAGTGAAAAGGGAATGATCGATGGCCTAAAAGATCGAGGCCCATCGAAGTACGGATAAAATGATGACCTAAGACTCAAGCACGTGAAGAAGAAGAGGAAGGAGAAGGTGGAAATTACCTGGAGATGGAGGTTGATGCATAGTAAGAAGCTTAGGGTCAAGCTTCTGGGCTTTCGTTCAATGTTGCATCAAGTGGCAGATCTAAGTGGCGGTTGGTAATGCTACTGAAGTAGAAGGTGGATCTTCCTTCTACATCTAATCAAAGATGGTATTGGCCTTCTCTCAACCACACACTCTCTATCTCACTCATTGTCACCAAACACGAAGTGGGGCTCGGGGCATCTTCTCTTACAAGTGGCAAATAGTATAAATGAGGACGACTAAGAGGGTTTTGAAGCTTGGTAATTGGGATTTGGAGCAGATGGAGATTATAGTGAGATGTATAGGTAGAGGTCTCTGATAGGGTGGCAAAGGAGAAGTTCCTTGACCAAGGGGTGAACCAGGGAGTGAGGTGGCGGGACATATTAAGTAGACTTGTGACACTTAGTGCTTAGAGGAAGTTTAATATAAAATGAAAATAACAAGAAAAATTGGAAAAAGAAATAAAAAAGAAGTCAAATGAAAAAAATATATTTATAAATTATATGAAGACCTCGAAAATAAAAGATGAAGCATGTAAAAGATATAGTTTTTAAAAGTATTTTAAAGGTATAAAATACATAATTTTTATAGTTTTTTATTTTTATTTTTATTTAATACTATATATCAAAGAAATTTAATAATATAATAGAGACATATTTACACATAGATTTACATTTTTTGAATTTTTATTAATTAAGAAAAAAAAGAAATAAAACATGAGAGGGTAATATACATAATATACACTGATGTACAAGACCATATTTACATACTTAGAAACATCCTTTTCACCGCTTCTGTATTTTTTTGGGTTTTTCATTATTTTATAATGAGAAAGTATATAAAATAAAGAAACTAAGTGAGAAAGAATAAATAAAGCGATTTAAAAATGTACATAACATAATATGCTATATATTGTACATATGTATAATATGAAATTTTATCCTAAAATCCAAGTTCCACATATGAATTCTGATTCCTTTGAAATTGACTATTTTAAAAGAAAATTTGATGCACATTAATCTAAAGCTAAGTAGGGGTCCATATGAAATAGTATAAGGATATTCATCTTTACGATGTTGAAATAGGGTTGGATTTATGGACTAGATACATGTTAGTATTTTTTAGTTATTAATATTAATAATGTGTACACAATGGAGTTTGTTTCATATAAATTTGGGTTAACATGAATTTATTAAGATGTTTGAAGTTTGTAAATATATAAAGATGATATATGCACGAATTCAAGTACTTATTATTTACGATGTTTATTCTAGTTTATTTGTAGGACTTATTGATGCCCCATAATTTACCCTTCGTTAATTTGTGAGAATATAGTTATTATTGTAGTCAGGCAAAAGCGATCAATCAAAAACCACTTAAGAATATGAAAATCAATTAAAGTGATTATATTTATTTACTTTAGAAAGCCCAAGTTCGAACACTAGAAAGCAAATGCATGCTAAGGTCAACTTACATCACTTAGAGGATTTTTTTGGGAATTGTATAATGCAAAAGATAATGTGAATGCAAATGTGATACAAATGCCAATTTTAAGGTCAATGTAGCCTACTTTACAAAATCCAAATAAAATGTCAAATAAGTTCAATTTTTCAAGAGGCTAATTTTTTTTATAGTTTATTTAAAGAGAAGCCGAGAACATAATTTTTTTGGAAAAGTTTAGCTTAATATGCAAACATGAAAAATAAACATTGTTATGGATTTCTGCAACTTATCAGATAAATAGAATGTAAAATTAATGAAAATTGATCGAGTATTAAAATAATGCGAATCCAATTAACCATGTATTTTTTAGATTTTCTCAAGTCAATTTGAATTTATTATGACTTTTAAGTAAATTAGAGTAATTTTTAAAATTTTAATTTCTAATAATTCCACATTATGAATTACGCCCCATCAAAAATTATTCTGCAAAGAGTTTGTAATGGGCAATCCAGGGTACTTGGAATTTTTTTAAAAGTTGTAGGAGGTACAAGTAAAAAATCAAACAAAGAATTCACTCTATAAATTATTTCGAGCAATAGGCAAATGCAATTAAGATGAGATTTGGGAATGAATTTTATATCAATCAAACATATAATCCCTGAATTTTGAGGATTTTTAGATAATATAATTTAATAAGATTTTCCGAGCTTGGTTGGCTAAATTGTCTCTAGAGATCACTTCTGAATTTTTAATAAATCAACCACATTTATTAAAAAAAAATCGAGTTCAATTGGTAGAAAATTAAATTATGAACAAAATTCCATTTTAGTTTACAAATAAATGATAAGTAGATGTTTAAATGGGTTCATACTGAAGGCAAGGGATTAAGCCTCATGCATCATAAAAGCATGGAGCCCAGATCGCATCCGATATAGATGGACTAGTAGAAGGAGCAATGAAATTTTAAAAAATTATAGATGAAAAGCACATTGTTCGGGAACAATTCTCAGTACATTTCATCAAGATCCCACAAATACAAGTGTTACCTCTTGAAGTGTGATCGCGATCTGCTTGTCTCGGAGTGAACACACCTCCGGTCTCATGTCCAATCCAATGAAGAGAGCACTTGTGAGCTTGCAGATGAGATGCGTGCTTCTTACAAACTGAAGAGATGATTAGTGAATCTATGATTCATCACTCTTAAAATAGAAAATAGAGCTCCGCTAACAAGTCATTAATTGCATTTAATCATCTAAATTGCATTTTTATAGTTCATGCACGTGTAAATAATAATCATATTTTAGAATTCAAAATTTCATAAATAACTTCAAATCAACAAATATCAACTTTGTTGCATACATATTACTAACATTAATAAAGGAAAAATATTTAAAATACTAACATGTATATATCCTCAATAAACCCAAATCCTAGTTTTGAGATAAAAAGTTGTAAAGTCTAAAATCTCACATACATTCTCCTATGAACCTCTACTTACTTTTGAAATAATGTATATTCAATTATCTACAAAACAATACCAAAATCAAGAGAATCAGAGTTCATATGTGAAACTTCAGTTTTGGGACCTCATTGTATATTGTATATTTTCTCTGATTTGATCATATTATTTTATGTATAAATTGAAGACTTTTTAATTGATTTTTTTCATTTAATTTCTTTGATTTAAGTTTTAATAAACTATGTAAAATTACAAGTCAAAATTGAATTAAAAATCAAAGTTAAACAAAAACTCTAAGTCTGTATATATAATTTGTATATAAGTCCCTCCTCTTTTATTTCTTTTTTAAATAACTAAAATATCAAAAAATTAGATTAATATGTAAATATTTATTTTATAGTTTATTTGATTTTATTTTGAATTTTTCCTAATTTAAAAATCATAAACAAATTTAAAAACTTGAAAATACAGTGTACAAATGACTTATTTTTATTTTGCTTTCTTCACAAAAATTGTAGATCTCGTTGAGATGAACAACTTTCATGAAGACCACTTTTTTATTTGAGGTCTTTTAATATTTTTTTTATTTTTTCTTGATTTTAATTTCAGATTTTTTGGGAGAGACACATGGCATTTCCTGGAGTTGCCACTTATCTCCCCCACCTTCTTTTCTTCTGCCCTTGATCTGGACCATTAGATGAAGCACCCCTTCATCCAACGATCGAGATTAGTTCCCATTATTTATTTATTCATTTATTTTATTTTTAAAACAACCCTCACCATGTGTCATCTTCTCGGCCACTCGATCTCGACTGATCGAACAACCAAGAATCGATGTCCCCTTCCTCTGCCCTTCCCGACCATTCCTCTGCCTACGACCGAGCCCCTTCACTCCTCTACCTTTTGCTCTCCTCTCCACACCTCCTCTTTCTCCCAATTATCTCACCTCACCTCCATAATCCCTCTCTTTCCCTTGACCACCACGTCGTACGACCCCGATCATTTCGCCTTGACCTAATCACACTTAAAACCTCATGCTCCATGGCCCATCGACCTCATCCACCATTATGTGAGACGATAACCACCATCTTCATGAACTCCTCATAGGTGATGGCAATGAGGGGTTTATTTAGATGGCAATGGCAACCTTTTGCTCCCACTTGGCGAGATCCAAGGTAGTCATCCACCTTGCTGCAGAACTCCTTGAGTCTCTACTAAGCTTCAAAGCCATCATTTGCTGAATTCTCAAGGTGATATAGGAGCAGCGACCTACAACTCTACAACTTTCTAGTGAGACCCAAACATCATGTAATCATCTTGTCTTATGTATTCTTAATTTAGCTTCTTCGCTACCTTCCTCTCTACACAGTCTTCCTCGTCTAAAACCAAAACCGACATCTATGAAGAATTATTCCATTAGACTTCCTCCTCACATTCTATTCTACCTTGTTCGAAACCTTTTTTTATCTCCATCTACACTTGTGGTTGGAGCTTGTAGCTCCCTTCTTCCTTATACACTAAAGTGCCTCCATTCCATTCACTTGTATCTTCATGAAAAGGGTGAGCAGAGCTCGAACCATTCTCGAGTTGTAGGTTCAACAACGGTAGCAGGGAATTGTTATATCCGCCTTGATGTTTAAGCACTTGCAAGCTCCCATCTGAGTGAGTCAGATCCCCGTTCCTTTATTTCCCCTCTATTATTTTACCCCAAGTCGAGCTATAGATTGAGCTTTGAAGTTATCCTTGCAGACCTCTCATTCGAGCAGCAAAAGCGTCGCTGCATTCAAGAACCCTTAGCTCCTCCGCCCAACCCATTCAACCAATGCTCCATCCACCAGTCAATCGCCATCAAGCAAATTAGAAGTATCTTGTGATGCATTCCTACTCAACTGATCCTCACTCCAAACCTAGGTCCAGGATGACTAAGTTGAGCCAAGCGAAGCTACACCACAAAAAATGTGGAGGCTCGATAGCCAAAGCCCCAATCGTGCCTCTGACAACACATGAGCCACGCATGAGACATGATGATTTTACAACAAACACTACACTCTTCAAGGAAATTGCATTTGACTCCCTCCAACCAGTAAGCACGTGCAACACACATGTCACACTGGGAAATTTTGCAAATCACCCTTGGATTTCTAGCTAATTAAAGAATCATTATAAAGTGCTATTTGATTTGGTTTCATTAATTTTTATAATTGCATTTATACCCTTGCATTCATGTTCTGGTTTGAACTTTCATTTGGCATCATCTTTTAATTATGAAAATTGCATGTTGTTTCTTAATTCATTCTATAGTCATGGGTATTTATTTATAACTTTGTGAGTAGTAATTGATTTATGAAAATTATTTTGCATACTTTGCCCAACTGAGCTTTAGTTATTCAGGGTAAATTAATCTGAGCTCTAAAAATTCACCATAAATCGCATTTTTAGAATTAATCATGCTCAAACATGCCCCAAAAATCATTTCAATTGCATGAATTCTTTAAAATAAATGGTTTTCTGGTACCAATAAATTATTTTTAATGGCATGTGAACTTAATATTTTTTGAAGTTAGATTTTTTCTTGATAGATCAAGATTAGACATATCTAGGATAATTTTGTTTCTAGAAAATAATTAGGTTTGCTATTTATTAAAATTACTTTACTGAAAATCACACAATTTGCATTGTTTTATTCATAGAAAATTCAAATTGCATCCAAAAATTCAGAAAAATATAGTAGGTTAATTTAATCATCTTTAACCTTTTTCCAAATTTTCATAATATTTGCATTTCATTTGCAATGTAAATTGCATAGAAAACCCTAGGAAAGAGTTATTTATCATGCATGTGCATTAACCCTTAAAAATATAGTAGTGTTTTGGATTTGTCACTGTATTAATATATAAGGAAAATAACTTTTTTTTACTTCTGAGCTTCTTTTGACATTAATTTGAATTTTATATCCCTGGCTAATTTGACCTTCAAGTTATCATTCTGCATTGGCATCTAATCATGATTTGCATTAAAAAAAACTCCTAAAAAACCTTGCATCCATATGATATGATAATCAAACTAAGGATATAGTGGTCTCCCTGAGTTCGACCTTGGGCTTGCCCGAGTAAAATAAATTTGACCGCTTTTGCATCTAACTAAATATTGATTAAGTGGTCTCTTTGATTAATCTGATTTTGTCTGCCTACAACGAACATCGCTTTAATTTCACTTTATTTGCAAGGGTAATTTTCGGGTTCTTCTGATGGTGCCATTTCCAGGAGGCACGACTTAGGATAATTTCTAAACAATTTAGAAGTTAGGTTTTTGTATCCCTCGGGTAGTCCGACCCTTGAGTTTCTTGTAATTATTGCTCCATTTATTTTTCCGCATTTTTATTTATTTATTTATTTTATGTATCTTTCTAACATCATCTTATTTTTGTGTGAAGGACCCGACACTTCGAGAGTGGTTCTTCAGGACAAGTGCACTGGAGGTTGGCTTTTTGAGAAATAAGTCGACTGAGGATGCATTAAAAATTAAGATTGAATTATGTCGTGAGAGAGTGTAGAGTCCTTAGGTTTATTTCTGCATTAATTATTTTTTTATTATTTATAATAATTTCATATTTATATAAGTTCCCGTTTAGGGATCTCGTGTTTGTACCCATACAATGACAATTTTCTTATTTTGATTTGTCAAGACCTGTTTCACTCTTGTGTTAAGGTGGGGCTTGACTTGAGTAGCTAATAGGTTAGATATGTACTTACATATCTTAAAGCTTTTTATATAGGTCAAATATCATTCCTTGTGCTCATTTAATTTAGGACCACACTTTACTTAATAATACACAACACAGAATGTTGTGCTTAGTCAAATGAAATTTAAATTCTTCCAGACTAATAGAAGTGTCGATTAGGTGCAGTTTCCTTGCTTGCATGCTTATAGAGTATAAAATTTCAATTTGTATTGCACCCTACATCTAGAGAGCTGGGAAGCACGGTAAGTCTCCTAACTTGGAACTCATTATTATTTTCGATTTTGCTTCGGCTTTTTCAATCTCCTCCATCTATTTTATAACTTAAGAAATTGAAGGAATTGGGACTATTGATAGGTGTGCTAAGTGGTGGATTAATTTACATGTGACAACCAACTTAAAACTAGGACTGCTAACATAATTTTGACCAGAAAATTTAATAAATACTGAAATTGTATTCGGTAGAGCAACCCCATCCTTGAACATGGGTACTTACCCCTAGACAGAGTGGGTGAGAACGCAACCACTAAGGTTAGAGACCAAATCCCTTGACTTTCCCCCTAAGTCTGCATTTCAGACTCTTGTGAATTTAGGAGCTGCAAGGTCTTGACTTCGGCCTTAGAAATATGTTTCGGTTGTGTAAGCCTAGTAGTCTTCTTAGAGGTGTGATACTGAAACCCAACAGCCTGGGAAGATCAATCCTTTGATTGGGAGCTATCGGGAGCACCACTAGGCATAAGGTGACTCCATTGTGTATACATGACACATAAGATTGTTCTATTACCAAACTAAAATTCAAAATATAATTGATCAGACCTTTTAACCCTTCATTGTGTGTAGTTGGTGAACTTGGAGTTTACTTTTGTTTGAATTTAGGAATGTGCATTCAAAGACCACACTCTTAGTGCCTTTCTGATTACTCTTTGTTTGAATCATGCTCTTTTATTGAACCTCTTAACATAGAGAATGGCAGATTGGGGTGATTGTTTCTTGAACTTTGCGAGCCTCTCACTGAACACTTCAAACTGACCACCCTCACGGGCTAGGGATGACTTTATTCCTGGGCCCCCTTGGTTCAAGGAAACCCTTTCCTCGAAGCAAATGCTAATAAGTCTCTTTCTTTTCCTAAGGAAGGTTAGACCCAGACCTTTGCTCATTTTCCTTCTCATACCAATGAAGACCCTCACCTTGAATCAGTTTTTTATACCCATACTAATTCCAATCCCTTTGATTCTTAAGGTAAAGAAGAACAAGTGAGCAAAATACCTCCCAAAAGAAACATTGATGAAGAGGGAGACGATGATGCACTGAGGGATATCCTAGCAAGACTGGCATGAGTTGAGCAGTGCAAAGTTTAGAGAAGAGCTTGGTCAGTCAAAAAATGGGGAGGAAATGGACTTGAGGGGGAATCAATGAGGGATGCTTACAATCCCAATTCTGCATGGAATGAAAATTGGCTTAAGCTAATTGTACCGCTCAATGCTGGGGAATTAAAGCATCATTTTCTAACACTCCTGCCAAAGTTATATGGTAATATAGTAGAGGAACCATACATGTTCCTACAGGAGTTTGAGCTAGTAGGTGACAACCTAGGATGACCTGGTGTTTCTCAGAACTACATCGGTCTTAGGGCCTTCCCATTTGCCATAACAGACAGAGCGTATATTATCTTAAGAACTTATGAAAGGTAATCACCTCGTGGGCTAAATTAAAGGACATGTTTCTCAAGAAGTTCTACCCCCTAATGAGAACTTATTAGATGAGGTTGCAAATTTCTAGATTTACACAAATGTCTCATGAACCTTTCCATGGGGCATGGGAGAAGTTCAAAGATCTAATTCAAAAGTGTCCATGCCATGACATCGATAAGTTGATCTTTATTAAGAGACTATACAATGGTTTCATTTGTAAGGTTCAAGGTCTAGTGAGTGTTGCTTGTGAAGGAAGCTATCTGAACAAAGGAGCCAATGTTGTTTGGATGATTTTCGAGAAGATGACAGAGACTAGCAACACCAAAGTCACTGCCAGGGCTTATGATAAGCCACATCCCCCTTGCGGACATCATGAGGTGGGAAGATCAATTATCACTGATTCGACAAATGGCCTACTCCCCAACATGGGGATAATCAGTTACAAGTTAACGAAGGTCGACCCGGTCGAGAAGAAGTTGAACGGGATACACACATTCACCGAGTGGGAGAACTTCACCAAGCTTCCTAGATAGATGGCAGAGTTAGCTGAGAGGGTATCTAAGATTAAGATATATTCCTTGTCTGCACCCCCCGCTCCCATCTATAGAGTACACCACATTCATGAGCAACCCGTGAAGGGACATCACAACATGTGGGCTCAAGGTCAGTGTAAGCTCTACGAGAGCCAGTTCACGAAGCAGATAATCGCGACAATTATTGAGGAACCTCCATAGGTGTGGGAGGTGAATGGGATATTGTACAACAATGATCCCAACACCACCCAACGGCAGCCGCAACAGCGCCTGTAGTACCCACATCACAACCAGTACCCCCCTCGAACCCAGTACCGCAAGTTTCCACCCCCTCAACAGCTGTAGTCGAGCCATCAAGGCTCCCTCAAAAGAGTCAATACTATCAATAGGTCCATCAGGGACCTAAGAAATCTCATCAAGGTCAACAACAACATCCTTAGAGGAAGGATCACGAGGCCTCATCTTCTGGCACCTCTGATTTTTAGAGAATCCTCGATGATCTCAAACTCATCTGTAATGAGCAGCAGGACCAGAGAGACGATATCAATCGGATTTCATATTGGCGAGACACGTTCACTTCCCCTAGGACCTCCATTCTATAAAAGGTTCAAGTTAACCCCAATAAGCTGAACCAAGGACAATGCTGCTAGTAGGATCATGTAAACTATTCCCATTTACTTGAATCAGATCGTGTTATTCTACAATACAGTATTCACTATCCTACTCTTGAGAGTGGTAGGATCGTGCAAACCCCTGATCTGGCATGATGGAGTGGAGTGGGGGGATATTGATGAGCCTGCCCTTGTGAAGAGCAAAGGGGAGGAGCTTCACCACCAGCAGCATCGTCACCACCTTCAGGACCACCAGGGGGATTTGAATCCCAAAAAATCCAAAAAAATAAAAATCAAGAAAATTCTAGAAGAAGAATAAAGCAACATCGAGCACGTTCGTGAGCAGTGAGTCTTCGGTAGATTAGAATACTTCTATGTATGCATCACCTGTAGTTTTTTCAATAATTTTGGTTTCAGTTCCTTTTCATGCATATCAGTTAAGTCATCCGAGTCTTGTACAATCGCATGTTGAATTCAATAAAAACTAAGATGATGATATTTCTATTTTACGTCCTGATCCCTCAATAATCCCTTTCCCTCAGGCCTTCTCTAAGGGATAGAAGAATTTTTCTTAAAAAATGATCAATATGCTTTGGAGACGGGAATGTTGTACCATGAGGATGTTAAAGTTGTGATCCCTTTTATCTAATTAGTGGATATGGTTCCTGCATTCAAGAAGTACCTAACGGTGAAATGCACAACGACTAGGACTTGCAAGAAAAAGAACACTAGAATAGTGAAACGTGTGTTGTATATAACCATTACCTATGCGATCGTAAATGAGATTCCAAGAAAGAAGATAGATCAAGGTGCCCACTTCATCACCAGTCAGTTAACTGACACATAATTTGCTTGCACTTCCATCAATAGGTTGCCATATTCCCTCCTAGATCATCTAGGTTTAGGTCATCTAAGAAGATCAAGAGCACTCCTACAGTTTGTAGGCCGATCTATTAAGAGACTTAGGAAAATACTAAGGGATGTTATCCTTGACATCGAGGGGATGCAGTACAAGGTGGACTTCACAGTCCTAGACATGGAGTGCCCCTGAAGATGGCAAGATTCACATATCATACTTGGTCTCCCTTTTTCGAGGATAGCTGGAGCCATATTTCATAGTACTCTGGGAAAGATACGCTTTCATGCACATGATGAAAGTGTAGAGTTAGAGATGGAGCAAATGAAGCGACGGAGATCTGATTCATAGAGCAATACAGAGTATCTCGATACAATTGATCACCCTAGTAGCAGCAGTCAACATGGGTTGACGAGTCCCTCTCACCAGGAGAGGATAGTGTAGATGAGGGACTTCTATAGATGCTGCAGAATTAGACCTTACTAATAGGAGATTTTTCTAATGCATTTCCCTACATCCTCGATGACTTAGAAGTCGACTTCGGCTTGTCAACCTTGTTTCCTTCAGTTCGATCATAGGACGAGGATGATGAGTCGGACATGACTTTTACCATTTGTATGGACACCTTTGGCGATCCGGCTCCTGATCGGAATCAGTTGTTGGCTACCATCACAACAGATCCAACCGTATCTACCACAAAAGAGGATTCGAAGGCAAGTAAGCTAGATATTCTCGATAATCATACCATTTCGAAGCTCAAACCTCTCCCCCTTACATTGAAGTATGCCTTCCTTGTGGGCCCACCTCAGAAGTTCTCGGTCATCATCAATGATAGCATGATCGGAATACACGAATATTGCTTGCTAGAGATTCTTGAACAGAACCACAAGGCCATAGGCTGGAGTGTGTTTCATCTCCGCGAGATTAACCCTGCTTTGTGCTCACACCATATTTACCTTGAGGAAGGTGCTAGACCCTCCCATGTGTTCCAACACATGTTGAATCCAAACTTATGGGAAGTGGTTAAGAAAGAAATAGAGAAATATTGTGATGCGAGGTTTATATATCCCATCTTTGATTCAAAGTGGGTGGTACCACTTCATGTAACCTATAAGAAGGCGGGACTTCAGATAGTCACAAATTCGGAAGGAGAGGAGATTGCAACACGAATACCCACGCCATGGCATGTCTGTGTGGATTATAGATGCTTGAATGATGCGACGAAAAAGGATCATTTCCCCTTACTATTCATTGGTTAGATTCTGAAGAGACTTGTGGGGAAATAATTCTTTTCAATTCTAGATGGGTACTCGGGCTACAATCAAGTAGCCATCGCTACTGAGGACCAAGAAAAGATGACATTTACATGTCTACTCAGTACTTACACATTTAGGCACATGCCCTTCATGCTATGCAGTGCACCGAGGACTTTCTAGTGGTGCATGATTACGGTATTTGCTGAGATGATGTGAGATTTCCTAGACATCTCTGTGGTCAACTTATCGACCCACGATGATTCATTTGACTGTTGCCTATCTTATCTGGATCGAGTCCTCAAAAAATGTAGTAAGGTGAATCTAGTGCTCTCTTAGGAGAAGAGCCATTTCATAGTCCAAGATGGCATTGTGTTGGGACATGTCATCTCCATGAGAGGAATGGAGGTTGACCCTGCCAAGGTGGATGTAATAAAGAAACTTCAACCACCAACTGCATTAAACAAATGTGGTCATTCCTCGGGCATGCCAGTTTCTACCAAAGATTTATAAAGGACATTTCAAAGATTGCATGCCTGCTAACATAGATCTTAGGAAAAGACACAGAGTTCATTGTAGATCAAGGTGTCTTGAGGCCTTTGAGCTCCTAAAAATGAAGGTCATGGACGATCCTATCCTACGTGCCACAAATTGGACTCTACCCTTTGAGATCATGATGAACGCTTCTAACTTTGCAATTGAGGCCGTGATAGGATAGAGGAGATAAGGGATTCCTTATGTTGTCCACTACACAAGCAAAGTACTCAATCATCCTCAAATGGATTTACATAATCACAGAGAAGGAAATTCTTACCGTAGTGTTTGCCTTGGACAAATTCATGTCATATTTTTAGGGTCCAAGGTCATTGTGTTCATAAACTACACAATAATCAAGTACCTCATGGAAATGATGGACACGAAGGAATGACATCTTAGGTGGATTATACTACTCCTGGAGTTCTATTTATGGGTCAAAGATAAGCCTGGAGTGAAAAATGCGGTGACTAATCACCTCTCCCGCATCGAGTCATAGAGTTCCCCCATGATTGACCCTATCAAGGACTTCTTCCCCGATGAATCAATCTACTCTATCAACTCTGTCCCATGGTATGCCAACATGGTTAAGTTCTTGGTGTCTAGAACAATTCCCCATGATTGTCCCAACAACAACATTGACCGACTTAAGTTAGAATCTAGGAAATACCATTGGGAGGATCCGTTCCCTTTCTTCGAAGGATCAGATTATGTCTAGAGAAGGTGTATTCCTCAGAAGGATTACATGAGTGCCCTCACCAATTTCCATTCCTTAGAGGTAGAAGGACATCACTCCGGGGACCACCTGGAAAGTTCTCTAGTATGGCTTGTACTCAGTGACCCTATTCCATTATGCATATGCATTTGTTCGATCGTGTAAAGTGTGTTAGAGAATGGGAGGGACCGTCGGTCCCAAAGATGAAATGCACATGCATCCTGTGATTATGGTTGATGTTTTCGATGGAAGGGGCATATATTTCATGTTCCCATTCCCTAACTTTCTCGGCTATGAGCACATTCTGCTGACAATTGATTATCTATTTAGGTAGGTGGAAGCTATCCCTACTCGAGCCGCATATAACAAAACTGTCTGCAAGTTCATGAAAGATCACATCATTTTACAGTTCGGGGTTCCCAAAGTCATCATCTTTGATGGGGTAACCATTTTGTTATAGAGAAATGAAGGAGTTGATAAAGGAGTACGGTATCGAGCACCCTGTTGCTAGTCCATACCACCCACAATCGAATGGCATGGTAGAGGTGTCGAATAGGGAGGTAAAGGGCATTTTGCAAAAGCTAGCCCACCATGACAGGAAGAACAAGTCTCATCCCTTGGACCATGTTCTATTGGCATACTAAACTGCTTACAAGACCCTGCTTGCAACCTCCCCATTCAGGATGATCTATGAAACGTCCTGTCATCTGCTCGCTGAGCTGATTCATAAATCTAAATGGGCATTAAAGAAAGTAAAACAGAACACACATGAAGGATAATAGAGCAAAAAGATGGACCTAAATGAGCTTCTAGAAATGAGAAACAAGGCATCTTACAACAACATGATTTATAAGGATAGAATTAAGCGTTGGCATGATCAACACATCAGGCACAAGAGCTTTGTCTCAAGGTAAAAGGTATGGATATTTAATTCCAACTTGAAGATTTTCTAGGGCAAGTTGACGTCCAAGTGGATGAGACCCTTCATTATCAGAGAAGTGCACACGAATGTCAATGTAAAGAATTCATAGCTTACAAATGGTGCATGATCGTTCCCTGTGAACATACAGTTGCTTAAACATTTCATAGGATTAGATGAGTAGTTGGCCCATGTTGAAGAGATCTCATTCATGCGTATCTCGGAATCTCATGATCCACTCACAGGGAACGCATGAATCCTCCCTACTCCTAGCATCTCTAAGCATCCCCTTCTCCATCTCCATTTCTCTATACATTCCCCATCCCCATCGATTCTCACACTTACTCCTTCTATACTTAAGATGACCACTACATAGTATAGGGCGATCCAATGATCACCCTATATATTTATCCATCTATTCGTTCTCCTCTTGACCTCGACAACCCCATTTTTTCGCTTCTTATATACTTAGGTTGACCAGAGCCTAAGTATAGGGTGGCAGGTCAACTTCTATGCTTCTATTATTTTCACTCTCTTATGCTTAACATGACCTATCTCTCTTCCTAATTTTTTTCTATGAGGACATAGCACATGCTAAGTATAGGGAGGTGTATATATTACATATATACTTTTCCCATAGCTCGTAATTTCATGTATTTTATGCATATAAATTCAATAAATACGTGATGGGTAACCACTTTGTAAAATTTCTAAAAAAATATAAAAAAAGGAAGAAAAAATAAATAAATATGTGTTTATAAAATATGTAAAATATATACACAGTTTATAATCTTGTATAAGTTTGTGAAAATAATACTCTCGTTGTATATTTATTGTAAAACCCTTGTAAATAACACTTGTGTTGTAATGTTGTAAATTGGGGTGCATGATGAATCCCCATTCATCACTCTTTATTCTTTTATTTTAGCTAAAAACCTTTGCAAAACACCATGTATATGTTTGTAAATAGAATAATTTACCAAAAAACATGCATTACGTAAATACCAATAATTAGCATGTTTTTGTGCAAAAATAAAAGAATAAAGAAATAAAGAAAAAAGGGAAATATTTAGAATAAATATTGAGTGACCTGAACCCAGGGGAGGGCTCAATAAGGGCATGACTGCAAAATAAAATAAGTAGAGAGAGATAGGGTGACTCAACCTTGTACAAAAACTCCCTCTTAGTGTAAATATTTTATTTTCTAAAAATAAAAAAATATTTATGTGTTCCCCATATTTTGTATATATTTATAAAAATAAAATTAAAATGGGAAAAATAAAATAAAAACATAAAAAATTCTCTCTCCTCATTGTATATATACCATGTATATAAGAATAAAAGAACTATTTATTTTACCTTTGTAAATAATTAATAAAAATCAAATAAAAATGGTTTTATATTCCAAATTTTATGGTGTAAATAAATAAAATATAAAATTGGGATAAATGTACATTAATGGAATAATAAAAATAAAATTCAAAAATACATAGGTATTTATACTTGTATATAATAATATATAATGTAAATACATAATTTATTTTTCAAAAAAATATAAACAAAAATCACTAAAAAATACTTTGAAAATAAATAAACATTTTTCATTTTGTAAATATTTTGAAATAAAGTCTTTTGATATTTTATTTTGAATTTTTAAATCTTTTTCTAATGGAATTTTCCCATTGGTCCACGAGGGGTTGTTGACCCCCGGTCAACTCTCCCCCCAGGACCACCTCCTCGTGGACCCGATCTTCAACCCGACTTTCTCTGATTTTTCCTGGATCGGTCCACCAACGATTCCCTCAAACCCTGAGCTCCATTTATCGCTCATCGATCTGATATTCACACCTGGACATCTTCTTAGGGATCCGAGCTTTGGATTGCGCGCCCGATCTCCTTCTTTCTCGGACCCCTGCAGTATAAAGCTTTGCCTCCCGCCGCATATTCAACCACCTTCGGCCTCCGTCTTCGACTTCCAGGACGTTCATCTTCTAGCCTTGAGTGACAACAAGCCCGAGGGGATGTTGTAGTGAGGAGAGAGGCGTGTTTGCCCCAGGTCCGGTGGTCATCGCCGCCGTGCTCCGCCATCAGCGAGCTCGAGCCTCTGGAGGCGTCGCTCCATCGATGCGAGGATCCTAGGAGGTAGCTGACCTCCATCCCAGGCACTTCCGATCGTCAGGTACCCTAGTTAGCAAGTTGCGTAGCTCCCATTCTGATCTTTAGGTTTTGCGCCGTCGGCCTTTGCCAGCCAATCCATACCGCATCGTACATCCTTTCAATCATCCGACTATCGCATCACCTTCACGAGACCCCTTTACACATTCTACGCCCCTCCGATCATCCTGGTTTGCCCCATAACCAGGACTTAGGTCTCCTCCACCATCGGCTCGCCGGAGACCCACGCTCCGCCGCACCCACTTCCCCTTTTCGCCCGCTAATGGGTTGAGGTAGTTTTCCCTCGACCCCTCTTTCTTTCTGTACAGATATCGATGCTTAAGAGCCTCATCTGGAGGCTCGACTGTTCTGGCACTGGAGCTTCAGGTGCTCGTCGTCGCCAGGGCTCTCAAGATGCTCCCGGACTCATTAGAGCTAACCAGCTGCTGCGGAATGTCGTCAGGACCATTTTGCCCAACTCAACAGCACCGGAGGAGGTCCCTAGCGCGTAAAACAGCCGGACGAAGCTCACTGGCATTTTGTTCTTCCGGGATCCTCCATCGTCGTCCGATCGGGCCTCTCGCCCCAGTTCAGATCTCAGCCATCCGTTCACGAGGGACGTCTGACCGCTAGATCCATATGACGATCAGATCTGAGCCGCAGATCCTTGAAGGGGTGTCGTCCGTTCTCCACCGTCGGATCTCACACGCGAACTCCTTTCAGTCGTGGATCATAATAATGGGGTAATATCACTTAGGCCCCTTTCCTTCTTGCATTTATAGTTTAGTCTTGTAAATACGTAGAGTATTTGTTTTTAGTTTTGAATAATTGCACTTTGGACCTGTTAGTCTTAGATATTGCATTTCAATCCCTCTGTGTATGATGCACGTGCTTCAACACGTGAGTTTCTGGGTGATTTGCATGTATGCCCTCAGGAGTTTTGGATGTTATTGTTTACCTCTTTATGAATATGAATGACACTTTAGTCCCTTTAATTGCTAATCACGTGCGTGCCTCGTGTGTATCTGGGCTTTTTGCAAAATTTGGGCTGGGGTTCTTGTATGTTCTAATTGAATTATTAGTTTCGAATATTGCATATATGCCCCTGTGCGTACTGAATTGAATATGTGCTGGATTAGATGCGTATTTTGCATTGACCCCCTATAGTTTCTGTACATGTTTCCATTTAGCCCTGAAAGTTTGTTTTCCTGTGTTTAGGTTCCTTTGTGGTGTGGCTTGTTGATTGGCTAAATAAAATAGCAAATTAATTCCAAAAATTGTGAAATTCGGACACGTGGCTCTTGCTACGATGTAAAATTTTCACTATTTTTTTGGAACATTTTTGAGTTGTATTTCTATTTTTCAAAATTCAAAAAGCCTTGTTTTTACTACTATTTGGTTTATAATATCAAGTAAAAATATAAAAAATCATTTAAAAATTCTAAAAAAATTTTATTGGTTTGTTTTTGTGCTTTGAGCTTCAGTCCAATTTTTTGCTTTATTTGGATTTTGAAAACCCCTAAAAACTACAAACCCAAAAAACCTTATAAAAATTATTAAAAATTCTATAAAGTTAAAAAAAATGCAATTTTTATTCATGTAGTTTAGTTTTTATTTCTAGTTTTCATAAAAATTGTCTCCGTATTTTTAGAGGCTAATTGCATATTTTTAATTAGCCTTTCAAATCTGGCTGCACATTAGTTCCATGTTTTTGCCTTTTTCTATTTTTTTAAAATCAACTAAAAATCACAAAATTCTGAAAAAATTATCAAAAACACTAAAAAATTCACAAAACCCAACAATATTTTTATTATATTTTTCCGAGTTGTTTGGATGTGTTGAATAAATTGTTGAATTTGCTCTTTTTAGCCTTTTTCTTTATTTTCTTCAGAATTAAAAATACAAAAAAATTAAAAATTTATAAAATCCACTAAAAATATTTTTCTTTATTTTATTTCTATTTTTGACTACTTCGTAGGCCACTTGGCCAACCCGTGCTCCTTGAGTTCAACCCTAGTCGCTATACTAGGTTAAATAAATAGCGAAGACCACTATTCAGATTTTTGATTGATCGGTTTCTTTTGGTGGTCTGATTTTTCTTGTTGTATCCGAGCCGCGAGATCCGGGTTGCAACGACCCTTGATTGATTTTACCTTTACATGAATTTTGTGGTATTTTCGGCTCATCAGAATGGCGTCATTGCCGGGGAGCACAGCTTAGTAGTCGTTTTTGTTCGATTTTTTGTTCGCGGTTTTTCTGTAGCTTTTGATTTGCTTTTATTTTTCTTTTGTTTTCTTTTTCTTTTTATTTTATTTTATTTGTTTTTTGTTTTAATTTAATTTAATTTTATTTTTATTTTTGCATATAGTTATCATTTTATTTTATTTTATTTTGCATATTTTTATAAAAACTATTTCTGACATTCTCTTGTTTGATTTCTTGCGAGGGCCGAGGACCGAGGTGGCTTTCTTCGGAAAGCCGAAGCAACTGCGGAAGATGGAGGCGACTCACTTTTGTACGGAGCCGTAGGAGAGCGCGAGGAGTTGAGCAGGAGAGATGAGAGGATTAGCTTAGGGTAGTTAGTTTTACTTTCAGCAGACTATTTGTTATTGTAATAATACAGGGACATAGAATCTCGTAGACTTTGGTGATTGCTGGGGTCTGTTTCACCGAGCACCGGTGTGCTCGGGGGACCTCACCGCATTTTTCGTCGGTTTTGAGTTTTATCGCCTTTTAATGCTTATCTGATTTCTGAGGATTTAGCCTTAGCCGCAGGATTTTCATTGCTTGCGATGTAATTAATTAGGAACCCAGCCTAATTAGATTGCCTGTTCCTATAGACCGTCTAATTGGACCTAATTAACTAATTACTAAAGAAAAAGCTAACCTGGTCACTCGAGGGGTCATGTGTCGCTAGAGGCCGTATACAGCGCTGGCAGGATACGTTGTGGCGGACACCGATCGACATCAGAGACCGGACCCCGTCCCCTCCCGTTGAACTGTTAGAACTGTTCTCCCCATGTAGAAAGTGCTTTGTCTAAGGCCGTTTTCCTTGTGCATCATATAGGTAGTTTACTTTCTATCTTTATTTTTATGCGCGGATCACTATGCATGTAGACTGCTGGAGTCAAGTACGCATCTTTTACTCTTCATGCATAATTGATTTCTTCGCGCATCGGCCTTTTCGTCTTCTCTCCCTGTTTTTGGACTTAAATAAAATCAGGAGAACCTGAAAAATTCGTTAGGCGATTGTTTGCTTGAAATTTACCTAAAAAGAAAAATCATAAAATTTGGGACTGCTAAAGCAAATTGGACTTAAAATCCATCTCACCAAAAAAATTGTATTTGGACAGTAACCCCCACCTTGTATGGTTTGGTTGGGCAAGAGAGTGACCCACACCCTAGGTAGAGCCATATCCGAACCTTCTTCAGACTACTGCTTCTGGGCTAGGCGTTCTCCAGTGAGGATCGCTCTGGTTTTCGGTAAAGCAGTCCGCGATATCCTTAACAGAGTGAGCCGATCGGGTAGCCGGTAAACGGTCCGCTGCTTGTAATGGCTGGGAAAGATCTAGTTTGGGACCGGGACAGTCTCCTGGGGGCATTGGATTCCCAACAGCTCGCTTAATTGCTCTATTAGACTGTATTATCACCAAAATAAAAAAAAGACAATATAAAAGACCGAACTCTTACGGTCATCAGCTCGTGTCACGTTGGTGAATTTGGGGTTTATCTGCTTCATCATGTTTGTTTTCCAGATCCCATCCGCCCGACTCGCTAGATCACGATGATGGGTCGGAGATTCCTTAGGCAGCCTCTAGCTGCACCGCTTTTGAGCACTCTGGCCCGTTCATCTAGGTCGGTTCGTGCGACTTGAGACCTGCTCTCCAAACCCGAGTTCTCTTCCATCCTGTTCCCCCCACCACCTTTCTTCTAACAGTACTGAGGCGCCCGATCAGGTAGAGCAGCAGACATATTACATTTCAGCACCTGAGCTTGGGTCTTTTGCCTTTGCACAAACCATGGTCGGCCGTAGTGATGACCGCACCGGAGGCCCGAGACCAGAGCGGACATATGTACTGGACCAAGGTGCGATCAACAACACCTTGATAGCTTCCCTCGAGATGATGCAGCATCAGATTAGAGACCATGGAGCTTTCATGGTGGAGATGAGGAGAGAGATGGAGAGGTTGAGGACAGAGCGAGAGCAGCCGAGAGCCGCAGGGGAGGGAGAGATACCAGATCAGCCTGACGAGCCGGTCCAGCCAACAGTGGTATCCAGACCGATGCGGGAGTTGCACAACCCGGATAGATGCTTACACACCGGTGGATCGTTCTTACGACGATCGTTGGGGACTTCAAGTTCCCTCTACAGACTATTCAGCTTCTTCCCCGTTTCCACGGGCTCGCGATTGAGGAGCCCCATCTGCATCTCCAAGAATTCGAGATGATCTGCAGCACCGTCCACGATCGGCAGGTGGACGAGGATACTATTAGGATGATTGCTTTCCCTTTCTCCCTGGTCGATAGAGCAGCCAACTGGCTGAAGCATTTGGGGAGATTCGTGACTACCTGAGAGCAGCTTCGCATCGAGTACTTGAATAAGTACTATCCACTCGGGAGGACCAATGCAGCGAGGGCCCTGATAAGCAACTTCTTCATGCTCCCCCAATGAGCAGTTCCATGAGGCATGGGAGAGGTTTAGAGAGCTTACCGACAGATGTCCGCAACTAGGTTCGGCTTCGAGATGTTGTCATGAAGGAGATCTCAAAATGGTGGAGCGCCGATTTTATCTACCCCATCTCCGACTCCATGTGGGTCAGTCCATTGCATGTGGTGCCCAAGAAGACAGACATCACCACAGTTGTATATGAGTATGGAGAGGAGATCACTACCCGAGTACCCACTTCTTGGTGGGTCTGTGTGGACTACAGATGATTAAACTAGGCCACCAATAAGGATCATCTCCCCCTGCCCTTTATTGATCAGATTATTGAGAGGCTTGCAGGGAAGAGTCACTACTGCTTCTTGGCGGGTAATCCGGATACAACCAGGTGGCCATTGCGCCAGAGGACCAGGACAAGACCACCTTCACTTGTCCCTTTGGGATATATGCTTTCATACGGATGCCTTTTGGATTGTGCAATGCTCCAGCGACATTCCAGAGGTGCATGTTGTCCATCTTTTCGGACATGGTGGGGGAGTGATTGAAGGTCTTCATGGATGACTTTTTGGTCTATGGTGACGGATTCAATTCTTGTCTTGACTGCCTAGGCCGCGTCCTCCAGCGATGTATTGAGGTGCACCTGGTGCTTTTTTGGGAGAAGAGTCACTTCATGGTGACCCAATGGACGATGCTTGGCCATATCATCTCCAACAGGAGCATGGAGGTTGATCCGACCAAGGTGGATATCATTAGGAAACTCAGTCCACCGTCCAACTTGCGGTAGTTACGGTCTTTTCTGGGGCACGTCGGTTTCTACCGACGATTCATTTATGATTTCAGCTGGTTTGCTTGACCGTTGACTGATCTGCTGACGAAAGACACCGAGTTCATTGTGGATGATAAGTGTCTAGCATCATTTGAGACTCTCAAGAGTCTAGTTGTAGAGTCTCCTGTCCTTCAGCCGCCTGATTGGTCTCTCCCATTCGAGATCATGATGGATGCCTTCGATTTTGCCGTAGGGGCCATGTTGGGATAGAGGAGGGATGGAGTCCCCTTTGCTATTCACTACTCTAGCCAGACTTTGGATGCCGCTCAGCGGAACTACACCGTCACTGAGAAGGAGATGCTAGCCGTAGTACTCGCCCTAGATAAGTTCAGATCTTACATCATTGGATCTAGAGTGACCATCTTTACTGATCATATCGCCATCAGATACCTCATGGCAACAAAGGATGCCAAATCCAGATTGACCATATAGATCCTTCTACTCCAAGAGTTTGATATAGAGACTAAGGACAAGCCTGGAGTCAAGAATGGGGTGGCAGATCATCTCTCCCGATTGGAGTATCTTGAGGATTCTGAGCAGATCGAGCCTATTTGTGAGACCTTCCCAGATGACGCGATACTTGCTATTGCCTCTCTCCCATGGTACACCGATATTGTGAACTTTCTTGTTGCCAAGAATGTCCCACAAGATTGACCCACGCAGTGACTTGAGACCTTCCTCATGAAGGCCAAGTTTTACCATTGGGAGGATCCTGTCTTTTATCATGAAGGAGGGGATAGCGTCTGGCGTAGGTGCATTCCTCAGGAGGAGCACCACAACGTCCTCACTTACTACCACAAGCTTGAGGCAGGGGGACATCACTCTGGGAGGAGAATGACACAGAAAGTGCTTCAATCCGGCCTATGGTGGCCTACTCTCTTCAAGGACTTTGATGAGTTC
The DNA here is from genome assembly GCA_037367405.1 of Ottelia alismoides. Lineage (NCBI taxonomy): Eukaryota > Viridiplantae > Streptophyta > Magnoliopsida > Alismatales > Hydrocharitaceae > Ottelia > Ottelia alismoides. Next base: position 188,779 of record JAZKJV010002406.1, read on the forward strand.
ATGAAGAGGTGTACTGACTGTCAGAGGATGGGCACTTGTGGACAACGTGATATGATACAAATGCATCCCATTCACTTCTGTGAGGTTTTCGACGCATGGGGCATCGATTTCATGGGTACATTCCCTAAGAGTCAGGGATTCGAGTACATTCTGTTGGCCGCTGATTATGTTAGTCGTTGGGTTGAGGCCATCCCCACCTGAATCGCAGATGCTAGGACCATTTGCAGATTTTTGAGGAAGAATATCATTTCATGGTTCGGGGTTCCTAGAGTTTTGATATCTGACGGGGGGTCTCATTTCATCAACGACAAGGTAAAGGTACTTGCTAGCGAGTTTAGCATAGACCATCGAGTAGCCACACCTTATCATCCTCAGACCAATGGTCTTGCTGAAGTGTAGAACAGGGAGATCAAAACGATATTGCAGAAGGTCGTCTACCCTGACCGAAAGGATTGGTCACATCTTTTGGACTCGGTCTTGTGGGCATATCGGACGTCCTTCAAGACACCGTTGGGTACATCTCCCTTTCGCCTCGTTTATGGCAAGCCCTGCCATTTACCTGTTAAGCTTAGACATAGGTCACTCTAGGCAGTCACAGACATTATTATGGATCCATTGAGGGTAGGAGATCAGAGGAGGGTAGAGTTAGCATCCCTGGAGGAGCTTCATGATGCAGCCTTTTCGAGCAACCTTCAGTACAAGGAGAGAGTGAAGGAGTGGAATGATTCTCATATCTGCCACAAGCAGTTTGAGCCGGGACAACGAGTATGGTTGTTCGATGCTAGGTTGAGATTATTTCCAGGGAAGCTACAAAGCAAATGGAAGGGACCCTATCTGGTTAGAAAGGTACATGACAATGGGAGTATTGATATATATGAGTTGTCTTTTAAGAGTACCTTTCATGTTAACGGACAGCGGCTCAAGCCATATCTAGATCATGAGCCGCTGGTCGTTGATGTTGCCCCGATCCACTTTGCGTGAGATGTGGTCTGTTGACTCACATCTATTGCATCTCACGCCTGATTATCATTGTTCTTCCGACTTGTATAGATCCATATTGTCCATATCACACTATTCTTCAGTCCAACACCCCATTTGCATCTTCGACGTTGCTATACTTAGGGTGCACATTACCTTAAGTATAGGGGGAGTGTGAGACTTTTGACTTCCTTTTGATTCATTTCTACCTCTGTTTTGCTGCCTATACTTAGTGATATTTTACCCTAAGTATAGGGGAGGTAGACCCTATACAGTCCCACTCAGATTTCCCTTTGTGTACTGCCTGCTATACTTAGGATTACTTGATCCTAAGTATAGGGGGAAACCCCTGAGATTCTCTTGCATTTATATTCTTTCATTCGTCTTTGTATATAGCCTTCCTTTTCACTTCCCTATACTAAGCACGAGCTATGTCTTCTTCACCGCTCTTGACTCTGAGAACATCGTTCGAGCTAAGTATAGGGGGGTGTTGTATATATTTCATATATACTTTAGCCATCACTCGTACTTTGTGTGAGTGTGTTAATAAATAAAAACGGCTAAAACCCAAAAATCCGTAAAAATTAAAAAATTTTCCTTATAAATAGAATTCTATTTGCATATACATAGCTAGTTGTACAAATTATTTTTGTAAAAATGTTTGTAAAAAGCTTTTGTGTAAATAGCTTGTAAATATTTTCATATCAAAATTATGTATATAGTACAAAACTTTTGTAAAATGTTTTGAAAAACAAAAAGTTTGCAAAAACCTTGTCTAAATTTGTGTAAATAATTTGTAAAACTTGCATTCATGCATACATCCATGTTTTCAAAACATTTTTCAAAAATTCTGCACATGTGTAGATATGTTGTAAATTGCATCTTTGTAAATATTTGTATAGTTTTTCCTGAATCATAATTGACATTTAAACTAGCTTGGAATTAAATTGAAAAATGGAGCTTGGTTAAGATCTTAATCCACCTAATTCTAAGAGGAACCTTATAGGGCTTAGGGTTGAGACTTTTCAGGTCCATGGTGACTTAATTCTTTGAGTCCACTAGGCTATGATCATATGTCATCTCGATGAGCCTAAGTAGAGCACTTAACAACACACACATGACTCTTTCAGACAATGGTTTTACTTGGACCAACACTTTACACCGAGCTCTCTACGGATGAGTTAGGAAGGAGGCAGTCTTCCTTGACTTGGGGTAGCATATGAGGGTAGTACTTCTAGGCAGAATCTCTCTTTTTCTTATAGTGAAGGAAGTGCATCTCAACTTGGTCTGGTCGCCATGAGGTCTAACGATAGGAGTTGTGGGTTGCAATAATGCTTCAAAAGAGGGATAGTCTACTGGTTAAAGTGGAAAAACTCCTTATGTATATATGATGCACTTTGTAGATATGTTGTACATATGGACATAAAAAAATAATGCAAAAAGAAAAAAAAATAAAAAATAACTCCAAAATAGTGGTGGGTCTGTGAGAAAATGATAATCCTACCAGAGTGTATATAGTGCAATAAGCAAAGCTTTGTATCCATGTTCCATCTTATGAAGCTTGCAGCAGGGAGACTTAGCTACACTAGTTGAGCTCCCAGGGATACATGGCTACACTGGCCATGGTTCATTCTCTTCTTCCCCCTCTTCTTGAGCCGGTTGAACTTGAACTTAGAAGGGAATACCCCGCTCCTCGTGGAAAGAGTGGCCAGACTAGGGTCTTAGAGTTACCTTGTTGGGGAGGGTTGTCATTTTGCTACTTCTGAGGTGAAGAGCTAGACCTCACTTACATAGTACAAAAAAAGATTCATGGTCTTCAGGGTTTTTGTATGTAGACTTGTTCTGATCTGGATTGTTGAGGAGTCTTGACTATAGATTAGTGGAACTTAGAGGCTGTTAAGTTTTAAACCTAAGTCCAAATAAGGTTCCGACACATTAATAATCCAAAGATCTGACCGAGCTCCATACTTCAATTTAATGAAGGCAAGTTTAATAATCAGCATTGATTCATCTTTCCCCTCCTTTTCTTTTCTTTTCTTTTCTCTTTTTCACTTTTTTTTCAAATAAATGTTTGCTAAGGGACTAGCAAAGTTAAGAATAGGGGGTGATGAATCCTCATTCATAACTCTTTATTCTTTTATTTTAGCTAAAAACCTTTGCAAAACACCATGTATATGTTTGTAAATAGAATAATTTACCAAAAAGCATGCAGTGTGTAAATACCAATAATTAGCATGTTTTTGTGCAAAAATAAAAGAATAAAGAAATAAAGAAAAAGAGGGAAATATTTAGAATAAATATTGAGTGACCTGAACCCAAGGGAGGGCTCAATACGGGCCTGACCGCAAAATAAAATAAGTAGAGAGAGATAGGGTGACTCAACCTTGTACAAAAACTCCCTCTTAGTGTAAATATTTTATTTTCTAAAAACAAAACAATTATTTATGTGTTCCCCATATTTTGCACATATTTATAAAAATAAAAAAAATGGGAAAAATAAAAGAAAAAATTCTCTCTCCTCATTGTATATATACCATGTATATAAGAATAAAAGAACTATTTATTTTACCTTTGTATAATCAATAAAAATCAAATAATTATTGTTTTATATTCCAAATTTTATGATGTAAATAAATAAAATATAAATTTGGGATAATTGTACATAAATAAAATAATAAAAATAAAATTCAAAAATACATAGGTATTTATACCTGTATATAATAATATATAATGTAAACACATAATTTATTTTTCAAAAAAATATAAATAAAAATTACTAAAAAATACTTTGAAAATAAATAAACATTTTTAATTTTGTAAATATTTTGAAATAAATTCTTTTGCTATTTTATTTTTAACTTTTAATCTTTTTCCAATGGAATTTTCCCATTGGTCCACGGGGGATTGTTGACTCCCGGTCAACTTTCCCCCAAGGACCACCTCCTCGCAGACCCGGTCTTCGACCTGACTTTCTCTGATTTTTATGGGATCGGTCCACCAACCATTCCCTCAAACCCCAGGCTCCATTTGTCGCTCATCGATCTGAGATTCACGCCCGGGCATCTTCTTAGGGATCCGAGCTTTGGATTGCGCGCCCGATCTCTTTCTTTCTCGGACCCCTACAGTATAAAGATTCGCCTCCCGCCGCATATTCACCCACCTTCGGCCTCCGTCTTTGACTCCCAGGACCTCCATCTTCTAGCCTTGAGTGACAGCAAGCCCTAAGGGGTGTTGCAGTGAGGAGAGAGGCGTGTTAGCCCCAAGTATGGTGGTCATCGCCACTGTGCTCCGCCATCAGCGAGCTCGAGCCTCTAGAGGCGTCGCTCCATCGAGGCGAGGATCCCAAGAGGTATCTGACCTCCATCCCAGACGCTTTCGATCATCAGGTAACCTAGTTAGCAAGTAGCGTAGCTCCCATTCCGATCTTTAGGTTTTGCGCCGCCGGCCTTCGCCGGCCAATCCATGCTGCTCCGTCCATCCTTTCGATCATACGACTATCGCATCACCTTCATGAGACCCCTCTACACATTCTATGCCCCTCCGATCATCCTGATTTGCCCGAAACAAGGACTTAGGTCTCCTCCGCCGCCGCCTCGCCGGAGACCCATGCTCCGCCGCACCCACTTCCCCTTTTCGCCCGCTAAAGGGTCGAGGCAGTTTGCCCTCGACCCCTCTTTCTTCCTGTGCAGATATCGAAGCTTAAGAGCCTCATCTGGAGTCTCGACCGTTTAGGCATAGGAGCTCCAGGTGCTCGTCGTCATTGGGGCTATCTAGATGCTCCCGGACACATTGGAGCTAACCAGCCACTCCGGAACGTCGTTAGGACTATTTTTCCCAACTCAGTAGAACCGGAGGCAATCCCTAGTGTGTACAACAACCGGACAAAGCTCACCGACATTTTGTTCATTCGGGATCCTTCATCGTCGTCCGATCGCGCCTCTCACCCCATTACAGATCTCAGCCATACGTTAAAGAGGGATGTCTGACCGCTAGATCCATCTGAGGATCAGATCTGAGTCGCAGATCCTCGAAGGGTGTCGTCCGTTATCCACCCTCGGATCTCACACGTGGACTCCCTTCAGCCGTGGATCATAATAATGGGGTAATATCACTTAGGACCCTTTCCTTCTTGCATTTATAGTTTAGTCCTGTAAATACGTAGAGTAGTTGTTTTTAGTTTTGAATAATTGCACTTTGGATCTGGTAGTCTTAGATATTGCATTTCAGTCCCTCTGTGTGTGATGCACGTGCTTCGACACGTGAGTTTCTGAGTGATTTGCATGTCTGACCTCAGGCATTTTGGATGTTATTGTTTACCTCTTTATGAATAGGAATGACACTTTAGTCCCTTTAATTGCTAATCATGTGCGTGCCTCGTGAGTATCTAGGCTTTTTGCAAAATTTGGGCTGGGGTTCTTATATGTTTTGAATTGAATTTTTAGTTTCGAATATTGCATATATGCCCCTATGCGTACTGAATTGAACATGTGATGGATTTGATGCGTATTTTGCATTGACCCCCTATACTTTCTGCACATGTTTCCATTTAGCCCTGAAAGTTTTTTTTCTTGCGTTTAGGTCCTTGTGTGCCGTGGCTTGTTGATTGGCTAAATAAAATAGCATATTAATTCCAAAAATTGTGAAATATGGACACGTGGCTCCTGCCATTGTGTAAAAATTTCACTATTTTTTGGAACATTTTTTATTGTTTTTCTAATTTTAAAAATTCAAAACCCCTTGTTTTTGCTACTATTTGGTTTATAAAATCAAGTAAAAATATAAAAAATCATTTAAAAATTCTAAAAAAATTATGTTTGTTCATTTTTGTGTCTATGAGCTTCAGTCCAATTTTTTGCTTTATATGGATTTATAAAACCCCTAAAAAATAAAAAACCCTAAAAATTAATAAAAATTATTAAAAATTCTATAAAATTAAAAAAAATGCAAATTTTATTCCTGTTGTTTTTATTTCTAGTTGTTAAAAATTGTCTCCAGATTTTTAGAGGCTAATTCCATATTTTTAATTAGCCTTTCAAATCTGGCTGCACATTAGTTCCCTATTTTTGCCTTTTTTTTCTATTTTTATAAAATCGAAAAATCACAAAATTCTGAGAAAATTACCAAAAACACTAAAAAATTCATAAAACCAAAAATATTTTTATTATATTTTTCTGAGTTGTTTGGATGTGTTGAATAAATTGGTGAAGTTTCTCTTTTTAGCCTTTTTCTTTATTTTGTTTATAATTAAAAATACAAAAAATTTAAAAATTTATAAAATCCACCAAAAATATTTTTCTTTTTTTTATTTCTATTTTTTCTACTTCGTAGGCCACTTGGCCAACCCGTGCTCCTTGAGTTTGACCCTGGTCGCCATACCAGGTTAAATAAATAGCGAAGATAACTATTCGGATTTTTGATTGATTGATTTCTTTTGGTGGTTTGATTTTTCTTGTTGAGTGCGAGCCGCGAGATCCGGGTCACAACGACCCTTGATTGATTTTACCTTTACCTAGATTTTGTGGGATTTTCGGCTCATCGGTGTACAACAAAAATTTTGGTCAAATAAAAATGGCTTCTCATTCATTCTTGCAGAAAAAATCAATCAAAGACTTGCACTTCATTAATCTTTATTTCATGCATCTGCATTTCATTAGCATATCATGCATATGCACAAGTTGGAAAGTCTGTGGGTTCTGAATCCAGTCATGAGTAAAAGGAAGGTGGACTTGACATGACCATAATCCACTTAAATTTTCTGAGGAACATCATTGAGAAGTAGAATTTTAGAAACTTCTGGTCATGGAATTATTCTCCAAGTTCACAAGATACTGTGTAGACTTTGACTCTTAATATCTAACCTGGTCACCTCATTTTGAGTAGACTCTTTGATAGGGAACTAATCTTTACTCTACACCGAGCACTCAACTCAACTCAGAGGAGGTGTTGGAAGAACATGTTTCTTTTTCTTTGGCAGCGTAGACATCTGAACATCATATTAACATATTGAAATAAATCCTCGGATGAGGGATGGACTGCTAGCATAATTTTTCTAAGACCCCAAAACGTGGGTGGATTAAAGATTCTATATCTGTCGAGGAATAAAAGATCAATTCAGAGAAACCACAATTCCTACCAAAATAAAACCAATTCCAAAAAAGAACAACATTTGACCACAATGGTCCAAGCTTCCGATAGCATGCCGATCTAGTGGAGACTTGTCTACACCGACCAAGCTTCACATGAGTGTTAACTACACTGGTCACCCTCCACTTCTTTTCCCCTTCTTCTATACTTCTCTCTATTCGTTGTGAACTAGCATGTTCCTGAACTTAGAAGGAAATACCTGACTCCCCGAGGATGAGTTATTGGAGAAGGAGATTGCATGGTAGTTCGACATCTTGGATAGGAAGAACTAACACCCTTCACACACCGGAGATAGTTATTCTACGTTCACATGGGATACTTTGGGAGGAGGTTGATCTAAGATGACTTCTTAGTCAGGTCTGGATAATAACTTGTATAAATTAGAGACTGTTGTTCTTAAAATCCAAATTCTTTGTTCTTAAAATCCAAATTCTCATAAGGAGTTTTGCCACATTATTAATACAAAGATCAAGTTGAGCTCCATTTTCACCTTTTGTTCATGACCTTGGTATGGAACCCGATATCATTTCACTTATGCATTCATTTTAGTTACCTGAGGATGAGCAAGGTTTAAGAATAGAGGGTTGAAGAATGTGTGATTCATCACTCTAAAAGCTGAAAATAGAGCTTCATTCCCAAGTCATTAATTGAACTTTATTTCATATAAATTGCATTTTTATCATTCGTGCATATGTAAATAATAACCGTATTTTAGCTTTCAAAATTGCATAAATAAGAAGCCAAATCATGTGTATAAGCATTTGTATATTCTCATAAATTCAATGATTTTTAATTTTTTATCACTAACTCCAAATCAAATAAAATCAACTTTGTTGTGTACATATTACTAATATTAATAAAGAAAAAATATCAAAACACACTATCATGTATATATGCTCATTAAACCTAAACCCTAATTTTGAGACAAAAAGCCGTACAATCTGGTATCTCTCACATATAGTCTCCTATGAATCTCTAGTCACTTTTGAATTAATGTACTTTCAATTATCTACAAAACAAGATCAAATTTAAAAGAACCAGAGTTTGTCTGTGAAACTTGGGTTTTGGGACCTCATTGTATATTGTATATTTTATCTAATTTAATCTTATTATTTTATGTTCAAAAATAATTATTTTTAATTGATTTCTTATTTATTTGTTTTCTTTGATTTATGTTTTAATAAAGTGTACAAAAATCCAAGGCAAAATTGATTAAAATTAGTTGACTTTGAGTATGTATATATAATTTGCATATAAGTCCCTCCTTTTTATTTCTTTATTTTGTTAATCATCAAAAACACTAAAAAATAAATTAAAAAGTAAATATTTATTATATATTTTATTTGATTTTATTTTGAATTTTCCAAATTTAAAAATCCAAAAAATATGATATTCTATTTACATAGAAAACCCCCAAAAATACGTTTTTTTACAAATGACTTATTTTGGTTATGGTTTCTTTCCAAAAGTTGTAGATCTCTTTAAGATAAACAACTTTCATGAAGGCCACTTTTTAAGTTGAGGTCTTTTACTATTTTGTTTTGTTTTTTGTTTTATTTTTAATTTCGTATTTTCTGGGACCGACACATGGCCACTGTTGGAGCCACCACATATCACCCCCAACTTCTCTTCATCTGCCTTTGATCTGGGTCATTGGATGAATTACCCCTTAATTTAATGGCCGAATATAACTTCACTTATTTTTCTTTTATTTTTCTTTTATTTTTTTATTATATTTCTTTTTCAAAAAAAAACCCTCACCACATGTCATCTTCTCAGCAACTCTATCTCAACCGATCGAACATTTGAGAATTGATTGTGCCCTTCCTCTGCCCTTCCCAACCATTCCTTTTCCTACGACCAAGCCCCATCGCTCCTATGCTTTTTGCTCTCCTCACCACACCTCCTCTTCCTTCGATCTTCTCGCCTTGCCTCCATGATCTCTCTCTTTTCCTCGACCATCATGTTGCAAGACCCCCCGATCATCTCGCCTTGACCTAACCACAATTAAAATCCCATGCTCTGTGCCTCATCGATCTCATCCACCATTACTTGAGATAACAGCCACCGGCTTCATGACCTCCTCACAGGTGATAGGAACGAGGGGTTTAGTTAGACGTCGAAGATGGCCTACTGCTCCAAATTGGTAAGATCCAAGGTGGTCATACACCTTGTTGTAGAACTCCTTGAGAATATGCTAAGCTTCGAAGCCATCATTTGTTGGCTTCTCAAGGCAATAAAAGGAGTGGTGACCTACAACTCCGTAGCTTTTTGGCGAGACTCAAACATTAGGTAAGCATCATGTATTATGTATTATTCATTTAGCTTCCTCACTACCTTCCTCTCTACATAGTCTTCTTCCACTAAAAAAACCAACATCTCTGAAGAACCATTCCTTCAGTCTTCCTCCTCACCTTCTGTTATACCTTGTCCGCATCCTTCTCCATCTCCAACTACATCGGTGGTTGGAGATTGTAGATCCCTTCTTCCTTATAAACTCAAGAGCCTCCAACCCCTTCACTTGGTCCATCATTAAAAAAGGCTAAAAGCTCGAACCAATCTCTAGTTATAGGTTCAACAACAATAGCGAGGGACTTGTCATCTCTGCCTTGACGTTCAAGCACTTGCAAGATCCCATCTGAGTGAGTCAGATCCCCATTCCTCTACATCTCCTCGATTGTTTGAACTCAAGTCGAGCTACAACTCGAGCTTTAATGTTCTCATTGAAGGCCTCTGATTCGAGCCGCAGAAGCGGTGCCTCATTTGAGAACCCTGATCTCCTGTGATCGAACCACTCAGACAATGCTCCAGACACTGCTCGATCATCATCCGGTAGTTTAGAAGCCTACGTACACTGCATCCCCGCACAACTAACCCTCAATCCAAATCTAGGTCTAGCCCGGCTAGTTTGAGCCAAGCAAAGCTACAAAGCCTGATACGTGGAGGCTCGACAGTCGAAGCCCCACCTATGCCTCTAACACCACGTGATATACGCGTGCGGTGTGATGATTTTGCAACAAATACCCCAATTCAAGGAAATCACATATAAGACCCTACCGACCTGTGAGCATGCGCAATACACATGCCACATTGGGAAATTTTGCAAAGCACCCTCCAAATTTCTAGGTAATTAAAGAAGCATTATAGAGTGCTATTTTCTTTATTTTCATTAATTTCTGTAATTGTTTATACCCTCGCATTGATTTTCTTATTTGAACTTTCATTTGGAATCATCTTTTAATATCAAAAATCGCAGGATATTTATTAATTAATTCCACAATCTGTGGGTATTTATTTATAATTTTGCGAGCAGTGATTGATTTATGAAAATTATTTTGCGGGAATTTTGTACACTTTGCCTAATTGAGATTCAGTAGTTTATATTTGATCAATCTCAGCTCCAAAATTTCCATAAATTGCACTTTATATAATTAATCATGCTCTGACATGCCCCAAAAAATCACATCAATTGCATGCATATAGTCCTTAAAATAACCAGTTTTACGATATGAGCAAATTATTTTTAGTGGTCTGTAAACATAATATTTTTATTAGTTGAAGGTCTTTCTTGATAGATCTTGATTAGACATAACTAGGATAATTTTATTTCTAGAAAATAATTAGGTTTTCTATTTATTAAAATTAATTTAATGAAAATCACATAGTATGCATTGTTCTATTCATAGAAAATTCAAATTGCATCCAAAAATTCCAAAAAATACAATAGGTTAATTTCATCATAATTAACCTTCTATCAATTTTTCACAATTTTTGCATTTCGTTTGCATTGTAAATTGCATAAAAATCATAAAAAAGAGTCATTTTTCATGCATGCATATCACCATTAGAAATACAAAAATGTGTTCTGGATTTGTCACTGCATAAATAAATAAGGAAAAATAACCTTCTGTACTTTTGAGCTTATTTTCACATTAATTTGGATTTTACATCCTAGGCTAATTTGACCTTCAAATTGTCATTTTTAATTGGCTTCTAATCATCATTTGCATTAAAAAATCTAAAAAATTCTCCTTGAAAACTAAGCATCTAAACAATTTGATAAAACCTAAGGGGGCAATGGCCTCCTTGAGTTCAACTTTGGGATAGCCTAATTAAAATAAATTTGACTGCTTTTGCATTTAATTAAATATTGATTAAGTGTCTATTTGATTAATCCGAATTTGCCCACCTGCAATGAACATCGCTTTACTTCCATATTATTATCAAACACAATTTTCAGGTTCTTCAATGATTCGAGTAGAGAAACTCTTGATTTTGTTGTATGAAACCCACCACTTTATTCAAGAGTACAAGGTGTTGAAAAAGAAGAACAAGCACGAGAGATCAATTTGGCAGCACAACAACAACAACACGTCTACAATCGTAGCCTCCACAAACGCTACGTATGGGATTGCCACTATGGTTTATTGAGAGAGAGATATAGAGGACACATAGTGTATATAGAGGGAGAAAGAGAGAGAGAGAGATAATGTGTTGTTTTCCTACATGATAAGCCTAGGGTTGCATTCTCTTTATATAAAATTGGATTACTAAGATGCACTCCTAATAATAATTAATGGCCAAGATTAATGTTCAATCTCTAAGATTACATGTAATTTTCAAGAATACAAGTTGAAAGACAATCTCAAACTATTGTAATCTTTCAATTAATATCCAACATGCATAATTGGAAAAGGACAAGCCTCCTTCCCAATATAGGGTGGACGACCATCGTGGTCGTCCACTCCATATTAGGAGTGAAAGGTTTCTCTTCTGATTCCTAAAAAAGTGTAATCTCCATTAACACCAAATATTATACACGTTGCATATTCTATAATTGAAATATCACCAAATAGTTCTGAATTTTTTGTGACAATTGCAAATAGCCCTTTGGTAGTTATGAATCATATTCAACTATCCAAAACTAAATATAAATCACATTTACATTTCATTGTATAATGTGAATCCGATTCACATTAACATTGAAAATGTGAATCCTATTCACAATTAAGTCTCTTTATGATATTATGGATCTCAAATTATCCATGATTATTGTTGATAGTATTATCCTTATTAATCTCATCCATGATAATTAAATCCAATTTAATCATCTTAGATGTCTCTCTACACATGTTCAAAAAATGTGAATCACATCTACATTATTTATGATTATTAAATCCAATTTAATCATCATTATTTATTTTTATTTTTCAATGCTCAGATATTGTCTCTAATGGAACGATTTTTGAACTCTCTCAAGAATAGTGCCTTCTCTACATATACCTGGAGATAAGGTCAGGGTGGTTGTATATGCCATGTATAGTGACTTAGATAGTGAGATCTAATCTCATATCCTGATCTAGGAGACTTCTTAGAGATGTTTGATCATGTTAGATAATATATCCAATATTCTCATTGTATCCAAATAATATTCATATTAATGCCCAACACTCTGACCAAGATCGGATAAACAATCTACTAAGTGAAGTCATTATAATGCAAACATGTTTCAACACTCCCTTAGAATGGAAGCATCATGGTATACAATCAGTGAAGCTCACCTTTGAGTATGTCCAATACCATATACCCTTCATACTAAAAGAGCTTGATTAAACCCGAAGCTTTGATCATATTTGAATTGTCTCCTTAAAGGTTTCGTCGTTAAGTTTCTTATTCGATTTTGGGAGTTGGTATCGATCATATGCTTTATAGAAGCATATATCATACATGCAAATCCTAATTTTGGGAGTTGTATGATCCCTTTGAGAGATCATATCACTCATATGTCCTTATGTGCACACTAACTCATCGGTGTATATACCTTGATTAAGTAATCAACCTATTGGCACGTGTAAAGTACATATGATGACATATGGTAACACTTCTATCCCTGGTCATAGGGTGAATTCCTATACCATGACGACATACGACATATGCCTTAGTTATCTCGATCTTGTTAAGTCAACTCTTTCATTTAACTCATCAGATACATTGATGAATAGCCATTCATCTACCTTTACCCCTCCATTTTTTAAATCCATAACAAAACATCTGTAAGTAATGCTAACTTGTACAAATTAATATTCATCATTCATCTGTAAGTAGCGTATAAACACATGTATTTAAATCGAAAAATTACAAAATAAAGAAAAGAAAAGAAAAATAAATGAAGTATCAAGTATATTGAATGACCGTAAACACGAGACCATGTCAATATTGATTTAGTTGAAAAGGAATAAAGTGAGTGGGGGGAGGGGAGGATAAGGGCCAAAATCTTGTAGAAACCCTAACATATATACTGAAAATAACTATTTTTGATCCATTTCATTCACACATATACACACCTCAAATAATAAAATGTCCAACATGAAACTTGTACATAATAATATCTAGAAAATTATACAAAATAATTACCAATAAAAGTAAGGTACAATGCAACTAGGATACACAGATGAAAAAGCCACAAACTAGACTTCACATAGCAATATCTTCTCCATATGAACTCATATTGAACGAAACTCACCTTCATTTTATTCCAAATTAAAATATCTATCTAATGACTATAGTTTCATTAAAATAAGAGTTAAGATAAAAAAGCCGACTTTCTGGGGTATTATTGTACTGTGTATCTGTTTATAATATTCTTATATTTATTCCTTGTATTATTATTCTTCTAACATTTTTAAATAATTTTAAATATTATTTAAAACATATTAAAAATATAGAAACAAAATAAAACCATAAAAAAGACATTAATATAACTAATACATTAAAATATATACCTATAATATACATACATGTATTTATCGACACATGTAAATAAAATTAGAAAAATACAACAAAAATATATAAATATGTGTTTAATACTATTATAAATATATAAAATATGTAAATATTATAAGAAATACTAATTATACAAAACTAAATACATAAAATACATGTATTTATACATATAAATATACATGTAAAAATTAACACCTAAAAAATAATGTTGTAAAAACAAATAAAAATCACGATAAAATAGAAGATAATGAAAAATATTTAGTCATGTTTTGAGTTTTAATTAATATAATCATTTATTATTTACTATTGAATTAATAAAGAATTTAATTCCTATTCGTCCTAACTTGGTCCACACAGAACAATCAGGAGCCAAGGATAGTTGACCTATGGGTCAACTATCCTTCTCTCATCTCAGACTCTTTGAGAACATTAGAACCACCTACCTTCTCCATTTTCTACGCCATCTACAATTTCGTTTTAAATATTTTTATTGCTAAAAAATCTATAGGAAAATTCGTAGAGATGCACGATAACGTGCTCATTCATGCTTAGATTTCATTTTGCATTTTAATGCATTTTATTATTACCAAAAATACAAAAAAGATACATTTCTTCCTTTCTAAATACAAAAAATCCAAAAAATTATAAAACCTTCTTTAAAAAATCCAAAAATATTTGTATAGGCTATATTATTATATATTTACATATCCAAAAATCACTAAAAATAAAAATATAAAAATCACAAAACCAAAAAAAGCTTATAAAAATTAGCAAAAAATATCTAAAAATCCAAAAATAATTCTTTCTATTTTGGATTTTCTTTATTATATATACTAGTTATTAAACATATTTTTAAGTTTAGTTTGGACTTATTTATATATATTAAACCTAAAACAATCTCATATATTTAATTTATGCACTATTTTTGTATATTTATTATTTTAATAATACCTAAATCTTAGTAAAATTCTATAAAAAGTAGCAAAATAGTGCAAAATATAAAATCACAAAAAAAACATTCAATTTCTTGTATTTGGAGTACATTTTGACCTAAATAAGAATATAAATATCTATAATATACATTATCTACATATTACTTATACTATATATTATTGTATATAAATATATATTTTATATTTAAAAAAATGAAAAATAAGTTTAGAATTTGAAAATTAAGAAGAAAATAAAAAAGTTAAAAAATATAAAAACAATAAAATTAATAAAAATTAAATATAATAAAAACCCACATAAAACAAGAAAAAGTAGAAAAATACAAAAGCAATTACTACCAATTAGAAATAATTAATTAATAATTAATACTACCTACCATTTTTCTCCTAGTGTTCTACACTTAGATTACTTATACCTATACATACATATTTATTTGAGCTATAATAAATTTCAACTCACATTTCAGATTATGGTTGTCAAACACATTTTTGGATAAAGGTTTAGAAAGGGGATCAAAAAATGTTGTGGGCAGAGGCTACTTTGGTGATTATGATTGAAGAACATGAGAATTGTCCTCGCTAAAATTGTAGAATTAACGCGATGTTCATTGTAGACGAGCAATTCAGATTCATCGAAATGACCACTTAGGTTGATCTTTCAATATAATATGAGCAACCAAATTTGTTTCGATTCAATGTAGGGAGGCCACAATCTCCTTAGATCGAATTTCAGATTATCTAGATGCTAGGTTTTCGAGGGGAGTATTTTTTGGAAAATTTTAAATGCAAATATAAATGATATGCAAATGCAAGATGTCACTTTTAAGGTCAAATTAGCCTAATATGGAAAACACAAAATAATTAGCAAAATAGTTCAAAAATCAAAGAGACTATTTCCTTAATTAGTTATTCCATGCGAATTCAGAACACATTTTATATATTTTTTTACATAAAATTCATGCTTGAAAAATGAACTCTTTTTAAGGATTTTATGCAATTTCATGAACAATAGAATGTAAAATTAATGAAACTTGGAGTGAAGACTAATTATGATGAAATGTGCCTATTGTAATTTGTCTAGAATTGTCTAATAATATATGGGTTTTTATGAATTTCTAATGCATACAGAGTGATCTAAAGTAATTTAATTTTAATGAATATCAAAATTCAATAATTTTCTGAACTAAAATTACCCTAAATCGCTCTAATAATGAGAAAACCAGAACAAATTTTAAATCTTTAAAATATTATGTTATGAATCAATTTGAAATCATTTACTCAGATCGAAAAATAATTTATCAATGACTAATTATGTATGAAAGTAGATGATTTTTGGGGCACAAGTTTGAACACAACTAATTCTACTAGTGAATGTTCGATGATTTTTGGAGCAATGATAATTAAATTCGAATTAAAGAGTTCATAATTGGTAAAATGTGATAATTTTCACCAAATAAATTGTAATAATTGAACCAAAGCTCACAAAATTACTTTCATTTCATCAAATGATAGAGAATTAATTGTCTTCTAATGTGCAATTTTGGGGATAAAATAAGATGGCGGTTGAAGATTCAAAATAGAGTACAAAGAAAAGGTTATAAATGTAAATTAGAAAACTAAACTTATTGAAATAAAAGTGCAACATGACCAAATTTTAATTACTAATTCCCACAAGGGGACCTTATGTAATTTCTCCTAGACGAGCACGTGCATGGCAAAGTTTTCATGCGAGCTCCACAAATTTCATGAAGCATGAGGGCTTGGGTGCAAAGTTTCCCCGCCCCATTGATGAATCTCCATTTCATCACCTCTATTCTATCATTTTGGCCTTAAAAACCCTTCCTAATGCATGTAAATAACATTCTTTTTTACAAATTAACATTCATTATTTATTATATTTATGTATATAAAATACAATTTTTAATGCCAATATTATAGAATAAAGAAAAGAAAAAGAGTAAAATACTGAACGTATTTTATGACCCTAAGTCCTGAGACCAAGTCAAGAATTGATTTAGTT
The DNA here is from genome assembly GCA_037367405.1 of Ottelia alismoides. Taxonomy (NCBI): domain Eukaryota; kingdom Viridiplantae; phylum Streptophyta; class Magnoliopsida; order Alismatales; family Hydrocharitaceae; genus Ottelia; species Ottelia alismoides. The sequence continues at coordinate 205,654 of JAZKJV010002406.1, forward strand.
GACAAGGAATAAAGTAAGGGGAGATAAGGGCTTAAAAGACAATAAAAAAACCTATTTTTTTATTCATCATTATTGCATTTTTGGGACCTATTTTGTTTTCCATTACTTATACATCAAATTAAGAAACTTTGTACATAAAAGTTGTAGATAAAAATGTATAGAAAAATACAAAATTGATTTCATACAAAAAAAATATACAATGTACATTTTATGCTCATAATAAAAAGCCAAAACCAAAACTTCCCACACCCATATCAATAAAAACTCAAAGTGCATCAAAATCACCTTTAACTATATACAACTTTTTATTAGCTATTTAATGAAGGTGGTTTAACTTAATTTGGAGTTTTGGTGCAAAAGTTAGGTTTTGGAGCCCTATTGTATAGTTTACCTATATAAAATATTCATTTTATTTATTCTTTATTATTTTTACAATTTTATATTTTTATATTTTTATAATTTTGTAAATATTATATATAATATATGTACATATTTAAAATATAATAAAATCTTAAAGAGAGTTCAAAAATAAAATAGTCTATATAAGTTTATAGATGAAATACCTACACTTATACTATATATTTAATACCCCTATTTATTTAAGTATACATAATATATCAGAAAATATAATAACAATTATTTATGTATATAAAATTAATTATAAAGATATAAAATTTAAAAGTAAAATAATATAATAAAAACACAATAAAAATAAAATGCACAAAAAATAGATAAATATTCCTATAAAAAGAGTTGTAAAAATTAACTTGTAATAAATTAACTCATAAAAATAAATAAAAATCATATTAAAATACTACATAAAATAATAAACATTTTTTATTTTATATCCAAAATATAATAAAATCATTTACTATTTTTAATTCATTTACTTTTGAAAAAAAATCTTGTTTTGTCATGACTTGGTCCTACGTGGACCAATCATGTTGCGAGGTTAGTTGTCCTCTGCTCAATTGCCTCCCGAGGTCGTCTGACTTGACAGAAATGTCGAGTCCCACATTTTCCTACCTTTTTCCCGCTCGATCAATAGATCATTTTCGTCAATTCTTCACACAATGATCGACATCCATCATTGATCAAACTCACCCAAATCCTGGATCCGTTGCGCATAATGTAGATTTGACCCAAACCCTTGGTCAATAAGGTTTCTCACCCATGTTTATAAATAAGAACCTCTTCCTTCTTCATAAAATTTGGTCATTTCTCGAGCCCTTAAGCCCTTCATCTTCGGTCAAGAGCGTCCCTAAGTGATAGTTGATGACCCCCTGAAGCTCTGGAGCGGCTAAAGGAGGAGGGAGGTGCACCCACGATGACGCTTCGGTGACCGTCCTGCTCCTTGGCCTCTAGCGTGGTTCGAGTTGCGCCTTTACTTTTTCTAGGTAGATTTATTTCTTATCTTTCATTTGCTGTATTTTATTTCGTGTTTTAGTTAGTGATTTAGCTTAGATTAGGTTAGCCACCTCGCTGGAGTTCTCAAGCACCTGCCATGATTTCACCATAACCAGCCACTGTTCCGACTACCACATCCTCCCTACTACCTTCCCCTTTCATTTCTCCTTTCATTTACCATTTCCAGCCACCCAGATCACTCCGTGACCTGGAGATCGGTGCTATTCTAACAACCTTCGCTTGAGCACCATAGCATGCACCCATCTACCCTCCATTCCACGCCTAATTGGGCCAAGTATGTTTGTCCTCGACCCATATTTCTGTCTATGTAGGTTCTTGGAGTTAAAGAGCTCGGTTTTGGGATATTTTGTTGGAAGAACAGGTACCCTGGAGCTTCGTCCTTTACCGACCAACCAGGAACCCTCCGATGGGTCCTAGCCCTTCTTGAACCTCCTAAAAGTAGAAGACCACTTCGGAGAACGTGTAGAGTACCTTAGCAATCTTGGAAACCATCGGGGGATCAAAAACCAACTGATCGATGCTCGCCCGAAGGTTGTTCTTCCCTATTCTTCAGGGAGAGCAGCAACCATTGGATCAACCTCCCCTTCAGATCTGATCATTGTCGCTCAAATCTCAACCCGCTTCATCTGTCCGATGGGAGCCTAGATATGATCTTGATCGTAGATCGGTGAAGCGGCATCGCATGTTGTGCATCTGCTACATGTATAAGTGAAGCGCTCTGAACCGCACGATAGAGCACCTTTAGTGGTAATTTGCATATCTTCCCCCACACTTTTGCTACCTTTTTGTATTGTTTTCTAAATATATGAATTAGTTCAATATTTTTGTAATAATTACAAGGTGACTCCTGGCATTTATTGATATTACAAATGGGTCCAGTCCAGCTGAGCTCACATGTCATCCCACGTGAGCGGGGCAAATTGTATATATATGTCCTAACAGTTTTGTAAATTGTAATTTAATTCATTATATTTGAATAATAGTTGTATATTTCTGGGAAATTTGCACATGTGGTTATGACTTTATTTTTAATTATAATTATGCCCTCGCCAATACATGTATTTTTGGCTTGAACTTCATTTATTAAAAATAGTATTCGTGCTCCAAAAATTATGTAAAAACAAGGTTAGATGCCTGCTTGCATGTACATTCAAGCCATGTTTTTATTTTTGCATTTTAGCATTTTAACTATTTATTAAAAATAAAAATGACATATTTTGTCCACGTTTGACTTAAAATTTACCAAAAAATATAAACCTTTTTGAAGAATTACAAAAAATTATTTTTTTATTTATTTTAGTATATTGTATATCCAAACCAAAAGTCCCTAAAAATAAAAAAAATAAAAAGCATAAAAATTACAAAACTCCAAAATCTGATAAAAAGATATAAAATTCCAAAAAACCCAAAAATATTTATTTTTGTCTCTGAATTTCTTTATATTAATGTCTATCTATTAAAATTAATTTGAAGAATGGCCTTATTTGCCATTTTTAATCTTCAACTCAATTCTGCCTATTTATTTACTACTTAGATTAGGATATTTTTTATTTTAAAAAAACAAAGAATTACGCAAATATTCCAAAAAAATCATCAAACATTAGAAAATCATATAAATCCCCCAAAAAAATTTATTTACTAAATTTTTTATTTTTATAAGAATTTACATATATATTAGCTTATATTATATATAGGCTTATATACTCTTATATAATATATGTAAAAAAATAATATAAAAATCAGAAAATATAAAAAGAAATTAAAAATTACAAACTTAAAAGCAAAAAAAGAAATAAATAAATTAAAATTCCAAAAAAATATATAAAATTGAAAACCCAGACAAAAAGATAATAAATGACAAGAGAAAAGAACAAATTTTGCATTTATTTGCACAATCTACAGTTTGCTCCCCGAGTTTGACTTATACACATGCTTGCACACTACACACATTTATTATAGAGTTATAATAAATTTTGAATCCAAATTTTATGTTTTCATTGATTTATTTCTTTGTGAGTTAATTGTTCTTTGAATGAGGTATTTGTGAGCGGTCGCCTCAACGATTATATATCTTCGCTTTTATCATTGAGGATGATTTTTAGACCCTCGCAAAAACCTCTTCAACACCCACGTGCAGAATGCGTGATGGGGAGTCTCGGAGCTCTAATTCGGGAGTGGGGATGAGGCTTGGAATCTAAGCCCACAAGTGGCTCATGGTTGGTTGCTTCGGGTCCCTGAGTCACGTGGCCAATAAACATCAGATGACTATAAGACGACTGGAGTTGATGTGATAAGTCAACGACGGTCAGCAAGGCGGTGGAGGAGCGCATCTCTTGTGTGATGGCTAGGCAGGGCTGGGGCTCTCGTGAAGAGAGAAGCCGATGAAGCATAGCTTGGGAGCTGGCAGTTGGTTGCGGTGTGATGGCCAAGGCATCGATGCTCGATGAAGAAGAAGGTGGAGTCGATGGGTGGATGAGATGGGCTCACGAGGAAGCCAAGCTCGTTGAGGCTTAAGTCAAGTACGTTCAACGAAGTGGCTGCTGTGCGAAGATCAAGGGAATCAAAGGTTGAAGTGGTCGGTGGAGGCACGGTGAGAAGAATAGGAAAGGGTGGCACGATGGTGCATGGTGGTGAGAGGCAGATTTGGAGAAGGAGAAGGTACGTGGAACGAAGAGACAAGAAGAAGAGGAAGAAGGAGAGGGAGATTATACCTGGGGGTGGGTCAAACGAAGTATGTAGAGGAGGTTCGATGGCGAGGTGGAGTCTTGACCGACACACTACCGAGATGCTGATGGAGGATGTGCTTGTGGAGTGGTACTCGGAGAGACCTCAATCATCGCTCGATGGACAGTTGGGCAGAGCTAAGAAGAACCTCAAGAGTTTGCAACAAAGCCTTGTCATGTCATAGGATCTCACCTGGTGGAAGTCGCTATCTTTGCTCTAGTCGTGGCGGAGCGATGACATGGTGGGTTAACTTCCCTCTTGGAGGATGCTAGTGGTGCTCGAAGATGAAACCCTTTTATGAGATATTGGAGCATGGCGAGAGAGGCAAAGTTGCAAGGGGGAAAACAATTGTGGAGGTCGTGGCCCCACTATCTAAGGTGGAGGCGATTGGAGAGAGAGAGAGAGAAGATGTAGCCTGGTTAGGGAAAGAGGAGCGGAGGAGGAGCACCACCGTAGAAGGTGGAGGTGGCGGTTGTGCATGAGTCATGCAAAAGAAGGGGGTGCCACGTGAAAGACATCAGAAGCTGCTTCGTGGCAAGGAAATAATATAAGAAATTAAATAACTAAAAATACAAATTAAAAGTAAAAATAAATGAAACAAAAAAAACAAATAAGATAATAAAATAAAAGGAAGTAAAGGGGGGGGGGGGGTAAAAGGGAGAGCTATGTGTTGCTCTCAAAAATTTAGAAAAATAAATAAAAAGAAAAAAACAAATGATTTCAAAATCTAAAAGTGGTCTACATGAAAATTGTTTGTCTTGACGAGATCTACAACTTTTGTGAAGGAACTAAAATCAAAAGAGATCATTTGTATAAAACATATTTTTGGTGGTACTCTATAGATATAAAATACATGTATTTTTGCAGTTTGGCTTTTTTATCATTTTTAAACCCAGTAAAAATCAATATAAAATCACATAAAATAGAAAATAAATATTTACAACTTAATCTATTTTTATGTGTTTTAAATAATTAAGAAATAAATAAATAAAATAAAGGGACACATATACAGACTATATGTACTGACTTAGAGTGATTTATTTTTTTTTGATTTTTTACTTAAATTTTTATTTACATTTTTACAAATTTTCATTAAAAAAATAAATCAAAGAAAATAAATGAATAGGAAATAAGTCAAAAGAGTTATTTTTGTACATAAAATAATAGGGTCAAATCGGTCAATATATAAAATATACAATGAGGTCCCAAAACTCAAGTTTCACATATGAACTTTGATTCTTTTCAATTTAGTCTTGCTTGGTAGACAATTGAACATACATTAATTCAAAAGTGAGTGGGGGTTCATAGGAGACTGTATGAGAGAGATATTCACATTTTCTACTTTTTATCTCAAAATCATGGTTTCGGTTTTATTGGGAAAATATACAAGTTAGTATTTTTTGGTATTTTTTTGATTAATGTTAGTAATATCTACATAATAAATTTGATTTTATTTTGTTTGGAGTTAGTGAAAATAAATAAAAATAGTATGAGTATGGTAATATACATATGATAATTTACATGGGAATTTTGGCTTCTTATTTAATACAATTATGCATGCTAAATTGTGAATCTTTTTTACTTAAGCATGACTGATAATAATATAATTTAAATGAATAAATGTAGCTAATAACTTGGTAACAAAACTCTATTTTCATCTTTTAGAGTGATGAATCACGGATTCGTCAACCACCTTATACTTAAACCTTGCTCATCCCCGGGCAACTAAAATGAATGCATAAGTGAAATCATATTGGGTTCCATACCAAGATCATGAACAAAAGATAAAAGTGGAGCTCGCCTCAACCTTTGGATTAATAATGTGGTGGAACTCCGTGTGAGAATTATGATTTTAAGAATAACAATCTCCAATTTATACAAGTCCTCATCCAGACCCAACCCAGAAGTCATCTTAGATCAACCCCCTCTTAAAGCATCCAACATGAACACAAGTAACTATCTCTGGTGAGTAAAGGGTGTTAGCTCTTTCCATCGAAGATGCCAAACTACCATGAAATCTCCTCCTCTAGTAACTCATCCTCGATAAGTCAGGTATTTCCTTCTAAGGTCAGGAATGTGCTAGTTCACAATGAGTGGGGGAGGAGTCTAGAATGAAAAAAGAAGTGGGGAGTGACCAGTGTAGCCAACTCTCCTGTGAAGCTTGGCCAGTGTAGCCAAATCTCCACCAGGTATGTAGGCTATATGAAGCTTGGACCATCGTGGTCAAATGTTATTCTTTTTAGTATTGTCTTCTTTTTGGTAGGAATTGTGTTTTCTCTGCATTGATCATTTATTCCCCGACAGATATAGAATCTTTTATTTTGGCCATGTTCTGGGGTCTTAGAAAAAAATGTGCTAATCATCCATCCCTCATATGAAGCTTTATTTCAACCCTATACTCTGATCCTTAGATGTCCATACTACCAAAGAAAGAGACACGCGGTCTTCTAACACTTCGTCCGAGTTGAGATAAGTGTGCTGTGTACAATACATATTAGTTCCTAATATAGGAGTCTACAAATAATAAGGTGACCATGTTAGACGCTAAGAGTCAAGTCTAGACATTGTCGTCTAAACTTGGAGAATTAAATTTATGACCTGAAGTTCCTAAAATCCTACTTATCAATGAAGTTCCTCTGAAACTTAAGTAAATTAATGTAAGGTCAAGTCCATTCTTGATTTTTACTCAAGTCTCGGTTCAGAACCCACTAACTTTCCACTTTGCATATGCATGATATCAAAATGAAATGCAGATGCCTGAGATGCACATGGTTGAAATGCAAGCTTTTAAATGCTGCTGATGTCTTTTCTAATGCAAGAATTAATAAGAACCCATTTTACAAAAGTTTTTTTCAAAAAGTTTTTTTGTGACACCGCATGTTTTAGAACAATTTTATACAAGAGAGTATTATACCCATTATACAAATTTACATGTATTTTACATATTTTACAAAAATACAACAATTTGTAAATTACAAATTCTTTTCAATTTTACCCATCCCATATTTATTAAATATTATACATATTAAATGTGAATGTACGAGCTACAGGTAAAGTATATATGTAATATATACACACCTCCTTATAATTAGTTTGTCATATTTCTCAGAGCACAAGAAGCGAGGAAAAGACATAGCTCATGCTAAGTGTATGAGAATGAAAATAATAGATGTAAATAAGTCCACTCACCCCATGTACTTAGGCTCTGGTTAGCCTAAGTGTAGAAGAAGAGCAAAAATGGGGCGGTTGCAGTCAAGAAGAGAATGAATGAATGAGAGATTAGAAAGAGCAGGCGTCGGTCCTCCCAATACTTAGGCTCTAATTAGCCTAAGTATAGAAAAGGAGTAAGTGTGAGAATCAATGGGTGAACAACAAAGAAATTGAAGCCACTAAAGTGGCCTCACAATTCAGACTCACTATCGCTGATGCAACTGCTCAAATCTCTCGCTAATTCAAAAATTAACCCACCCAAAAATCAAGCAATTAATCACATGATTAAAATTTATTATACCCTACTAAAAAGATGTACAGTGAAAAGTAGTAGGGATCGAACACAGGAAAAAAGTTGGATAGTGTGTGGAGTGAGAAATAAAGCACAAGAATCTGCCTTTCAACACATCTAATTTTTGGTTTTTATGGATTTTTATTTTTTCAAAATTTTTTAAATTTTTATTTTTGCAATTGTTGTTTGTTTTTAATTTAGAACTCAAAATAAAAGAAAGAATATAAGAAGATAAATATATAATAAAGATATATAGATAATATAGAATTATATAGCTATACATGTCAAAAATGGGTATAAATATACTAAAATTTCCAAAAATTTTATTTTTGTGTTTTTAATATTTTTCTATGGGAATTTTGGATAATTATTTTGCAAATCTTTAGGTATTTTTAATTGGTTAAATTGGCAAAACAATGAAAAATAAAGAAGACATGAGTATTTTTAAGTTTAAAAATAGCAAACCACCTTAGAAAATCCCAAAATATATTTTAACTCAAAATATGTCCCAGAATATATAAAACTATTTTTGGCTTTTTTATGAATTTTTGAGAATTTTTTATAAGATTTTGAGGTTTTTATGGTTTTTATTTTATATTTTATGTGATTTTTGGTCAAATGACAAAATAACTCAAAATAGATAGAAACTATTTTTTGTGGAAATTTTTAAGCATTTTTATATTTTTTGGTATTTCATATTATAAACAAGGAATCATTGTTCACTTTTTGATTTTTATAAAATCAGAAAATGCCCTAGATTGAAAATATAAAAATATGGCATAAAAGTTTAAGCAATCTTGAGCTTAAAACTATTTTTTGATAATTTTTGGAGCACAGACACTATAATGAATAAATAGAAGAAATATATAAAAATTCTTGAACTGGCATGGGCATAAATGTAAATAAAAACAAATTCGAGGACCTTTTTTCAAATATACCAAAACTTTATAACTACGAATGAATGTTTCTAAACTTTAATGAAATTACAAAAATTACAACACAAAAATGCCCACTTCATGTGGGACGTCGCGTTAGGTGTGATTGACAGGACTAAATGGCAAATACAATAAAGTTCAGGATCTATCTTGCAAATTTCACCAGAAGTTTTAAACTAATTAAATTATTTATAGTAACAAAAATGAAACAACAAAAAGCGAGGGCTAGGATATACAAATTACCCCTCCAAAGCATGTTGATGGACGGTGCAGATCTTCCCACTTGCCATGCGTCAACCTGTGGGCACGCGATACTGCTTCACCATAAATGACTAGCATTAAATCCCATATCTCGATCTGACAGCTCTTGAAAAGCTCGATCGAACAATGGATGTGCCTCACGATGAACATGGCAGGATCAGATGGCTGTGAAGGCCCTTGGATGAACTTGTGAAGAACACATGGCTGCTTTGATTCAATCGCTCAGATCTTCGAGTCCTTTCTTCCCTGGGAGCTCGGATAGGAGGCAAAATACTCTTGTGGGTCTTCTGTGTTCATTGGGCTATTCAAAAAGGGTTGGGAACTCACAAGAAGCTCCGGTGCGGTCCAAAACCTGGAGCGGGTTCCTGAACTTCGACGAGCCCTAAAGGGCTCCTTTTCTTTGTTTTCACCTATAGTAACTTGTTAGGCACATAAAGGAAAAGCTCAGGCGAGCTCCAGAAGGGAGAATGAGCAAGTGGTGCTGTGAGATGAGGTCCTCTAGTAGATGACGGATAAGGTTGGACATATTCCTCGTTCTGTGCAAGAACAAGATGGCTGGAGGTGGGAGATGTGATCGGAGGACGGAGACAGGGTTTGCTGGAGCTAGCCTCGAGCGAACTTCGAATAGGGATATCTACACTAAATCATGCAATGGAAAGCTAAAACAAATTCCTAAATATAAGACTAAGACTAATAGTTACCTAAAAATGAAAAGAAATGTACCTCGAGCAATTGGAGCTGCAAGATGGTCCTCATGATGGTGTAGGATGCCGGAGATGGGTGGAATGCACCTAAGCCTCGCTTGACTTCGCTATAATCGACTGGAGAAGAGGTTGTCACCCTCTTCGATCCGGAGCATAAGAGAGGAGGGACAAAATAGGGCCAAGGAGATTCAAACCTGGGAAGAAGATCGAGGAGTTCCTTTTGTACAGGTAGATGAAGGGTTCCAAAGAATGAGGAAGAATTGGTTATGCAGTGATCTAAGCTCGAGGAGTCATCACCGCATGATAGAGGGGTGATCGAGGAGGGGAAATGAAGAAGAAAGCATTCCCAATCGATGCTTGCATCGATGGGAGAAAACAGGGGAAAACGAGTCAAACACTATGTGTGTCAGACCTAAGACCTTGGTTAGAGAGATGACCGAGGTCAACTAGTAGTGAGCTCTAGTTGGTGCACGTGGACCGATAGGGCTGGCTATTGAGTCACGGCTCGATGAGCCATGCTCGGGCTCGGCTCGATAAGGGCTCGTGAGCTTGGCTCATTAAGCTATTGAGTCGAGCCCGAGCCAAATTTTTGGGCTCGATAGCTTAGCGAGCCGAGCCCGAGCCAAGCCCTGCTCAGCTCGATAACTCAATAATAGGCTCGATAAGGAATATATATATATATTCTATTTGTGAAACTACAGTGATTTTTATTTTTATTTGTATTAGTTTTGCAACATTGTTAATGGTGGATTATGTGTTTATGTTGTTTATGTAACAACAATGTTGGGTGGAGTATGTTGTAGACTTGGATTTTCTACCTTTTATCTATGTTAATCTAGGTTATAGTTAGATATTTAGTATTTTTTCCTTTTTTTATTAACAAGCAAAATGTTACGATATATTATAATTTAACTTTTATTACAACTTGGATGGTGGTCTACTGGTAAGGTGGACGATCTTTAAAAAGGAGGTCTCGGGTTCGAGCCCAGGCAAAACACTTTTTCACCAAAAAAAAACACATATTTCCTTAACGAGCCTGAATAGGCTCGAGCCCAAGTCAGGCTCGATAAGAGGCTCGGGCTCGATAAAGGGCTCGGCTCAAGACTTATCAAGCTCAAGCTGGCTCGATAAGGGCTCGAGCCCACCGAGCTCGAGCCCGAGCCAGCTCGGCTAGGCTCGATGGAGCCCGAGCCCGAGCCCAGCCCTGGCTCGGCTCATTAGACTCGATAGCCAGCCCTATGGACCGACCAGAAAAAACTAGATTCAAAACTATTTGTAAATTAAAAAATAAATAATAAATGATTTTATATATTTTAAGTTATAAAATAAAAAATATTTACTATTTTATAAAGTATTTTTTATTATTTTTATTTATTTTTTTGAGTTAATTTATTACAAGTTTATTTTTAGGGTTTTAATTATAGGTTTATTCATATATGTTTTAGGTATTTTATTTTTATTTTGTATTTTGATTTTATTATTTATTTTATTATTTTATACAATTATAAATTATTTTAATATACATAAATATATTTTTATTATATTTTTCTTATATAATATGTATACTTAAATAAATAGGGTATTAATTATAGGTAGAAGTATATGTATTTCATCTATGCATTTTAGTATATTATTTTATTTTCATGTTTTATTCACGATTTTATTGTGTTTTAAATATGTACATATAGTATAAGTAATATTTACAAACTTATAAAAATATAAAATAATAAATAATAAATAAAATGAATATTTTATATAGGTAAACTATGCAATAGGGGTCCAAAACCTAACTTTTACACCTCAATTCCAAAAAATATGAAACCACCTTTATATACAATAAAAGTGCTTTTGATATCTTTTAAATTTTTATTTAGGAGATATGGGCCTAAGAAATTGGGATTTTTTCTTTTTATTTAGAGTATAAAATGTACACTGTAAATTATTTTTGTATAAACTCAATTTTATATTTTTATATACATTATTATCTACAATTTTTATGTACAGAGTTTCTTTACTTGATATATAAATCATAAAGATTAAAATAGATTCCAAAAATGAATGACTGATGAATACAAGAATGGGAATTTTATTGTCTTATTCGCCCTTATCTCCCCCTACTTTATTCCTTGTCGACTTAGTCATCAAGATGCCTAGTTCTCAGGGTTTAGGGTCATAAAATAACTTTGGTATTTTATTATTTTTCTTTTTTTCTTTATTTTATAATTTTAGCATTAAAAATAGTATTTTATACTCTATAAATGGAATAAAGAATGAATGTTAATTTAAATAAAATAATGTTTTTACATGTGTTAGCTAGGGGTTTTAAGGCTAAAATTATAGAATAAAGGCGATGAAATGGAGATTCATCAATGGGGTTGGTGGATATGCAAAGAAAAATGAAAAAGAAAAGGAGCAGCCGGGTAACGACAAGGGACTGAGGCGAGTGATGAGAATTACGAGAGAGGTAGGGATCAAAAAAGAAGAAAACTATACAAGATGGAGTAAGAATATAAAAGCCTCGAGAAGGTTTGTAACGAACCTTCTTGCGAGAGTGAGGTAGACGAGAATATAGAGGTGGAGTATGTGGAAGGGAAGAAGAAGAAGCAAAATCCCAGTCATCGTATGAGTTATACTCAAAAGTGTAGTTATGTACGGTGGGTTCTCTCCAACTCATATTGTGCTTTGGCTGCCCACTCACGTGGTTGTCCCACTCGACCTTGGTTAAATAATATTCTTGTGAGGAAGTGTCTGATTAGTCATAAAGAATTATTCTAGTACGTCTAATGGGACCAAGAGAGTCATCCTCAGACATGTCTATCATGATATACTTAGCTGGCTTGCTAGATCATGAAGCATGGAGAGGGGAAGGAGCGGAGTGATTCTTCCCTCCACTAACAATCGGTCTCGAGTGTGTGGCCCTTCTACAACAAAGTTCATGATACAGAACCCTTTATTGTCTCTACTTATTATTGTCTCTAATTATTCGATACATATATAATATTTTTTTCACATTGGAAAATAGTAATGATGCCCTTTATTGGCCCACCCATAATAGGAATTCAAGTTCAGTTACTCTGTTTTAACTAGAACGGAAGATAAAAATATACCTTAAAAATCCGTAATAGTTAGTAAAGTTGATTCTTTATTTTTTTATTTCTTTCTTATTTTTTCTTAATAAAATTGATTTATTAATTATTTATTCAAATCCAAAAATTCTTATTTTATATGTAGGTTGTCCGTTCAGCATTGTATGAAAAAAGCAAAGCATATTCTTTTTTTGTAGGAAACGGTTCAAACGATTATCCATATGAGTGTTCTATATCGGATAAATTACCAACTATTTATTTTGATTGAAATTTTAAACCTTTTTTTGTACTAACATAGTGGTAGAAAGAGTACCCTGTTATGCCTGGACTTCAAACAGTTTAGTTTTAACAATGTTCATGGTCCTAAATTATTGGTTGATAGAGAATCAAAGTGAATTTACCAATAAATAACGAAATGATATGGTTCTTACATATGATTTATTAATTTATTCATAACTAATTCATCGGGATCCGCACCTTTATTTATTATTTATATATACTATTTTTCTTTTCTAAATTATACATTTATAAAGAAAATCATTTAACATAAAAAATAAAATGCAGTTGGTTGCATCCAAAATTGGACCATAACTGAATTTCTATTTATACCAGCACTATAATATCAGATTGGGGAAGAAGATCAGAATTAGAAATTGATAGAAAAGCACAAATATGGGACCGTGTGAGTAGGAAACAAAAAATATTTATTCTAGTTCTATTATCAGCTATGGGTTCGAATCTAAGAGAAATTCTAGATAATACCCTAAAATTTTCTTGTCTTTTCCAAATGATAAGGAGAAAAAAAAGATCGGGTCAATGCCATTTTGGAGTTTTATCAACAATTTGCTTGTGTACGCGGTGACCCAGTATTTTTTGAGTCCTTAAGTAAGGAATTACAAAAGAAATTTTTTCAACAAAGATGTGAATTAGGAAGGATTGGTCGACGAAATATGAATAGAAGACTCAATCTTGATATACCTCAGAAAAATACATTTTTGTTACCGCGAGATGTATTGGCTGCTGCTGATCATTTGATCTGAATGAAATTTGGAATGGGTACACTTGACGATATGAATCATTTGAAAAATAAACATATTCGCTTTGTAGCAGACATGTTACAGGATCAATTTGCATTAGCTCTTGTTCGTTTAGAAAATGCAGTTCGAGGAACTATATCTGGGGCAATCCGGCATAAATTGATACCGACTCCTCAAAATTTAGTAACTTCAACTTCATTGACAACCACTTATGAATCGTTTTTTGGTCTACATCCTTTATCTCAAGTTTTGGATCGAACTAATCCATTGACACAACTGTTCATGGGCGAAAGTTGAGTTATTTGGGTCCTAGAGGACTGACAGGTTGAACTGCCAGTTTTCAGATGCGAGATATCCACCCTAGTCACTATGCACGTATTTACCCAATTGACACGTCTGAGGGAATCAATGTTGGACTTATTGGATCCTTAGCTATTCATGTGAGGATTGGTCATTGGGGATCGATAGAGAGTCCCTTTTATGAAATATCTAAAAGATCAAAAGAAGGATAGATAGTTTATTTATCACCAAGTAGAGATCAATATTTATATGATAGCAGCAGGAAATTCCTTGGCCTTAAATCAGGGTATTCAGTAAGAACAAATTGTTCCAGCTCGATACCATCAAGAATTCCTGACTATTGCATGGGAACAGATTCATCTTCGAAGCATTTTTCCTTTCCAATATTTTTCTATTGGAGCCTCCCTCATTCCTTTTATTGAGCATAATGATGCAAATGGGCTTTAATGAGCTCTAATATGCAACGTCAATCGGTTCTGCTTTCTTGGTCCGAGAAGTGCAATGTTGGAACTGGGCTGGAATACTAAGCGACCCTAGATTCGGTGCAGGCCATGGGTTATTCATCGTATGATTTACCTTTTATGTTGTATATATTTTGTAGGGTCAACACAGATCTCGAGTATGTGGTAGTGCTCTCAATTAGCAGGGGTTTGTTGGGCATATTCCTCACCTTTTGGGCAACACTAGTGATGGCTGGGCAGGTTCATTCCACTTGAGTCTGGGTGACATTGGAGAATTTCAAGAGGGGATGTGGATGATTTGTAGTTGTGATAATGTTTTCCCCTTTTGTATGTAAATACTCTCTGGTAGTGTTGGACTTGGTTGGGTCGACAATCATTTCATCAACTGGAGTGGAGAGAAGGGACTCATCTGTCTCTTGACGGTCATGACTATCTACAACTAATTGGGTCGCTTCGGGTTGGAGCATGTTCTCAAAGGTCACATGCAGATATTGCATACCCAATGTAGAGAAATCGATCTCCCTAGTCTCGCAATCTATAGTCTCCTTAGCCAGGCTAAAAAGGGCTTCCCAAAAATAATAGGTTACCGGGTGAACTCTCCTCGATGCTCAATATCAATGACTGTCAAGTCTACTCTAAGTGGAGCACCTTGGAAAATAATTATCATTGAACTAATCCCTCTCGATCGTTTAATGGATCGATCAGCCAATTGAACGGTCGTTTTTGACTTCCTAATTGGTCCGACTTTGAGCTTGTGAAACATGAAGGATGGTAGGATATTTATAGATGGGACATCATCGATTCTCGTATGGGTAAAGATGTAGTCTCAGATTCCATAGTCTACTCTGGGCAACTGCTTCACTTTGCGTGTCTTGGTCTTTCTCCCCCATCACAAAGGAGGTGGCCACAGACATTAAGCTTCTATCAGTCTTTGTTCTTTTATTGACTGAGCTCTTAGGCATCAATCTACTCTTCACAAATATTTTGAGGTCATGAAACTGATCTATGACCATTATTAAGGGAAGTTTAAGAACCAATTCCTTAGCGAGTGCTTCCCTTTGGACAAGATCCAATTTTTTTAAGTCCTTTTCATTTTCAATTTTTATGATATTTTCTAGTTTTTCCATTTTTTTGTTCTTTTTGAGAATTTCACTTATTTGATCTTTTTGATAGGAGAATATTCAGTCTTCTGTTGGAAGGCAAGTGGTTAGTATAACAGGGAGGTAGAATGAACTCTAGCTTTACAGAGTGTGTGGGTTCTGAGAATTATGAGAAAAACCTTAAGCGCATCACAGAAGCTTGAAGATCGCATCATATGCGATCAGGAGAGACTAGTCGCACTAGTTTCTCGGAGCAGGGGATTTAAAAATTTAAAACGATGAAACAACATGATCTAAGGACTCTTCTCAGATTATTTCATCTAAACCACAATGGGGTATAGGGTTACTTCTTGAAGCATGGTGGTGATCATGTCTCTAAATGAAGGACCTCTTGTTTCAAATTTGATACAACGGAGGAGACACTTGTGAACACATTGATGAAACATGTGCTCCTCACATTCCATGTTGATGATCCAAGCGACGAATCTCCTGATCTCATCTCATGAGATCCATCGTCTTCTTCATGAGAGAGGTGCACCGAAGAAGACAAAGATCCACGAGCTGTCAAAGCGGCGGCATAACGACATCGTTCCTCTTTAGGGTTAGAATGGATGACTACACTAAGGAATGAGAGGGGACATGTGTAGAGAATAAGAGAGAGATAGCTTGCTCTTATGTTGTCTAAAATGAAGATATTGGGTTTTCACTTCTTCTTTAATATTTTGGGAGTCCATGGATCACAATCCATGGTCAACAGAAAATCAATGGGTGATATTGATTTGTGTTTCTTTCAATGGCCGTGATTTTGTTGTAAAAAATACAACAACAATTAATTTAATTTAATTGAATAAATATTGAGTAATTAATATAAATTTTAATTCAATAAATCAATCATCCATGAAGGATTAGGAAGGAGTCAAGCCTCCTTTCAAATAAGGGAGGACGTCCACCTTGACTTCTAAATCAAGGGTGGTCGTCCACCCTCCTTATATGGAATGATTGCTCCTCAATCCTAATATATGAGATCTAATATCTCATATAATCCTTCATTACTTACAACAACTTTTATTGTAAATTATTTCACAAAAAATAATTCTAAATTAATTTGTGAAATATCAACCATGTCATTGGAAAATTGTGAATCACATTCACAACCCAAAATAAAATGTAAGCTTCATTTTCAATCAATGATCTAATGTGAATCCAATTCACATAAACATTTAAATTGTAAATGTTATTTACAAATAGCTCTTTCTTATATATTTAAAATCATATTTATAATATATATGATTAATATGGATAGTGCTATCCACATTATTCATATCCATGATAATTAAATAATATTTAATTATCTTATATATCTATTCTTACATGTCCAAATAATATGAATCACATTCACATTATTCACACCTTTGATAATTAAATCACATTTAATTATCTTAGATAATTCTTCATATATGACCAAATAATATGAATCAAATTCATATTATTCTTGATAATGAAATCACAATTAATTATCAATTTCTTCAATGCTTGAATATAATATCAACAATGAAATTATCCTTGAACTCTTTCAAGAATAATTCACTTTCTCCGCGGATACTTAGAGATATGGACATGGCGATTGTAAGTTCCACATATAGTGACTTAGATATTGAGATCATATCTCAAATCTAGATCTCAGGGACCTCCCATAAATGTTTGATTAAATCAATACAATTAATCTAATATTCTCATTGCATCTGAATCACATTTAGATCACTATCCAATATTTGGACCAAGATTAGATTTTTTTCTCTACTAAGAGGATTCACTAAAATTCAGACATGTTTCATGACCCCCTTGGAATGGAAGCATCATGGTTTTACAATTGTTTAAGATCACATCACCCTCAGATCTTCCTAATACATGCACATCTTGCATATTGGAAGACCTAGAATAAACATGAAGATTTAGATCAATATACACTATCTTCTTTAGAGTTTTATCATTAAGTTTGTCATTTGATCACTGGGATTTGGTATCGATCATATACTTTCCAAAAGCATATATCATACAAAGGTATTGATCATATACTTTCAAAAAGTATATATCAAACCTACAAATTTAGTCAAGCTTCCGAAGAGAGATGATTGTGAATTTGATCCCAATATCTCATGAGTGATCTCATGTCTTCGGTTTGGTAATTGAAACTTTATGATCACTTAGAGAGATCATATTACTCATATGGACTTGTATGCAAACCAACGTGCCAATGTATAAACCTTGATTTGGCCACCAATCTGCCAGTATGCCAAATGTACATACTTAGACATATAGTAACATCTCTGTCTTAGATCAGAGGGTGCGTGCTTATATCGTGATAGTATACAACATAGGTCTTGGATATCTCGATCTCGTTAAGTCAACTCTTTGACCTAACTTATCTAACAACTCCAAATCTCTATTCCTATGTAGAGGAGCTATATCAAGAGGTCAGTCAGATATCAACCAAAGAGAAATGATTGCCATCTCCTACTCAGACTGGATATCATCTGTTAATAGTCATTTGACGGTGCTTGATGAGTCCTCAATCTAACTCTTTAGATATTCAACCAAGCACCGACATCTATGATCCAACAATTGAATCAATAAATGTATGATCATTAAGATGGCCATGGTACATAACCCTAATTGTACTATGGGAAATATAATGCAAATTAGATATACATAACCCTAATTGTACTATGGGAAATATTATGCAAATTAGATATTCTTCAATTCAGATCAGGGTGACATTTATTGCATAATGGCTCGCTGTGGGCTCGTATGTTCAACAATCTGCCACTAGCCTAAAGAGCCATCTATGGGCTAATCTTTAAACCCACACTGATGTAGTAATAATAAGCTATTTAAAAAATTAGCTAGGTAAGCTGGCTAGTCACTATGTTCCCCTGAGACTACACCAAGTCCTTTTACGGTACTTGTCTATCTCCTAGTAACAGTGTTCGCATCCAATGCGAACGTTGCATCTTATGCAACCAATACTCAATCTTGAAGTAGTTATAGTGTTTTGACACTAAAACCCGATAATTATTATATCCAATATGTAATTTCCATTATCCTTATCAGAATGTCGTTATTCCTGGAGATCTATATCTCCTAAGACTAAGATCCAATCTTAAGTCTTATAAGGCATATACACTTAAGATCTTTTAGATCACTATCTATGAAGTCTTAAGTTCTTAAAGATAAGACTTTGAGATTAATATCTCAAAATAATTGTCCTATTTGAAGATAATGTTATTACTGCAATCAAGTGTATTACCTCGATAGTAGGATTAGTAACAGTTTACCACTCCTACTGCCTGGTAGTCATTTGACCTTTTGTATACTTCTATCATACACTTAGCTTCCCAAAGCTGATGCACTATGACATGTAGCTTTGGTATTCACATCCTCAACTCTTTGAGGTACCATTCCTTTAGATAGGTTAGTACCATATTTTAAGGGAAGGAAGCCTTCCTTGGGGTTTTCCAAAATTGGAACATGTATAAGGTGTACCACTAATGTGACGGTCCCGATACCCTCTTTTCTTTGCTTATTAACATCTTCAGAACTAAGATTTAAGAGGTATCCTTGAGAAAATATCTCAAGCTAGGAATAGACATATTATAAAACAATTGTTATAATCCTTATATCATTCCAAATTATTAGGATATTATCTACATTTAGCATAATGAACACAATGGCACTCCCACTATGCTTCACATGATTCATCAAGATTTTATATGAAAACATAACTTTTATAATTTTCATTAAATGTGCTGCTCAAACTACAAGAAGCTTATTTGAGTCCATAGATGGAGTTTTTCGGCTAGTACAGCTTGCTTTCCTTGACTATGAAGCCGTGGGGCTACTTCATGAATATCCTCATTGAGATATTCATAGAGGAATACAATCTTGACTTCCATCTTGTAGATGTCGTAGTCAAGTTGTGTAGCTATGGTTAGCAATATTCTGATGAGTTTAAGCATGATTACTGAAGAGCAAGTATCATAGAAAATAATATCTTCTCTTCGTGTGTATCTTGTGGATACGAGCTGTGCTTTGAAGGTCTCTACCTTCTCATCAGGTTCCCTCTTTCTATTGAAGATCTATTTACACCTAACATGTCTTACCATTATAGGTAGATCCTTAGGGGTCCATATGCAACACTTGTATATGAAGTATACTTTATACTTTATTGCTTACATCCATCTTTCCATGTCATGATTTACTGAAGCTTCATCTTATGAAATTAGATCATTTTCAGACTTAACTGACACATGGAATCCATACCCATTAGGTGGTCTTACCACCCTCAAACTAATCTGAAGAGATATGAGTGGTTCATCTTTAATTGTCCTTTTAGTTTTCGATTTCAGAAGCCCCATTATCTTTTCAAGATTTAATGAGTTCCTTTACTTCATTCTTATCTCAATTCTCAAGAAAAGTCATCCTCTTAGAATCAAATTCATAAAGATGAAATCTTTTAAGAATCTCGAGGTTATAAAGTAGGTATCCAATACCATCCTTTATATTCCTAATGAGTAGCACTCTCTGGTGCTAAATTCTAACTTACTTGCATCCATGATATAGTCATAGACCATGCATCCCTAAATTCTCAAGTGTGTCCAACACTAGGCAAGGTTCCAAACCATAGCTTATGGGGGTTTTAGTGTTTAGATCTGCATGAAATCTTATTTAGTTTATATAATGTAGTCTCTACTACATATATACCTAGAAACTAAGAGGTAATTATGCTAATATTCATCATTGATCAAATCATGCCACACATGATCCAATTGTATCTCCCTAAAACTGTATTGAGTTTAGGTGTATTAGGAGGAGTGAGATAGGGATGATATTCCTTTCACCATAAGTTATTCCTTGACTTCATCTCATAGGTATCTGCTACCTTGGTTAGATTAGAATTCATTTCATCTCCGCTTAAAATTTGGTTCTAAACCAAAATCGCGAAATCTTTGAACATTTCAAAGGTTTCTAAGGTAAAGGAAGAAATCTTATATCACAAATAATCATTAATTGATATCACATATCATTAATGCTTATTTTGATATAAATGATCCACAAACATCAATATGTATGGGATCTTGAATGCCTTGTCATCTAACACCATTCTCAGAGAAGGGTGTATTGGACATTTTACTTTGAATATAGTATTCATAAGTATGTAAGTTTTGAATCTTCAGACAATCTAAAGTTCAATATCTTATTAGTCTATTAATCTCATCAATAGACATATGTCCTAGGTCAGACGCTAGATCATTGTCAAATTATCTTTATCCTCCTTTTCATATTTTAAGGTTTAAATTTTCAGTATTTAGAAATATTAATGAAATAGACATTAGTTTTCTAGTTTAGTAGAGTCCTCTAGATGTCAGATTACTATCTGAAATATATCCATCATAACTCTTTATGATAGGCCTATTCCAGAATGCATGTTTATTTCCAACATTTAGAAATAAACAATGAGTGTATTATAATATCTAGGTTATAGAGACATTCTCTAAGATTAAAGGCTCTCTCATTGAAAATATGAAGTCTATTAATCCAATAGAGATTGTTGCAACAATTGCATCAATGTCCATGTGGATGAATATTAAGACTTAAGATCAAATTTTCGAGTCTTCTAAAACATATGCAACCAATTGCAAGTGCTATTAGAAGAATGAGATACAGTTATTAGTTTTTGATGTTATCTAATAAGAAAGTCAATTTCAATGATCAAATATAGATATTTTGATGCACTATTTGAGTCCTTGTGCTTAGATAGTCTAGATAGTCGTACTATCAGTACATCAACTTATTGCAGTATTGGCATTCATCCAACTCTTTGGATGTCATATGGAAGTCAAAGAAGTACAATCAACTCTTTGACTTTCCTTCTTAATTGGGTCAGACCCATGCTTCCACTGCGCTTCCTTCATCTATAAACAACAATTGCTTAAGAGAAAGTATCTCTTATGTTGAACTAAAAAGATTTCAATATAAGAGTATTTCAACATTTATATTTAATTCATATAATATGAATCTTATGAAGCTTCACGAATGACTCGATTATAGATAGTAGAATGATGACTCATCATATCTACATCCATATAAACTATAAAAAAATGGTTCAGGCAGACACTCAAACATTTTGAGTATATCATCTCTTATCGAGCCACCATTCTGCATAATGAAGTGAGCCATGTCATTCATGATTAAATGACGAGAGCACATGTATATACCAAAACATCTTCTTAGGTTTTATAAGGATTTCCATAATTACGATCATCATCAACATGATACTTCCAAAGCACATTTGATGAGAGATGAAGAATATAGAGACATACACACCCAAGGTTGTTGTCCCATTGTCCATTCCATTGTTATTTCACATTATTATGAGGAAAGTTGCACATTGCAACCAAATACATTATGTGTCCAACTACAAGTACAATATCTTGAACATGGATCCAATCCATGATATTTTAGTGGTTATTATTGAGTATAGTTTTGAATGGGTTTAATGAAGGTTATCTGAAATAAGATGATTTGCATAAATACATATTTTTCTTTGATTTAGGATTTTTATATCAAAGTTATCTTGCCTTGTCAGCTTTGAAAGTCCATTCCCTTATTCTCTTTCAAAGTAAGACATATACTTACCATTATATCTCAAGCAAGATCTGTGATCTCCTTTCTTACCTTTGTTACATCCTAATAATACGAGATACTGTAACCCAGATAAAAAGAAGCGGGAACTCATTCTGCCTTACAAGTCCAACTTGCATTTTCCAATTTGTTCTTTATCACCTAGGCCCACCACCCCTAAGGCAATGTTGACCCATCATTAATTGAACCAACCGTCAACATGAATAGCACTCGCTGTACACAATCCAATATCACCTCAATAATATGACAACCCGATATTCGGGTCACTATGCATACGACCTTACTCTTTCGAGAAGCAAAGATCCCGATCCATGTGCGCTTGTATGCAGGAGCTGTCACTTCAGACAAGCATCTCCTACATACAATCCATGGCGACGGAACTCTTCGCCTTGATGGGAGACCATGGATATCATTTATGTGATCCTCCATATCATGTTCAAATTCTAATTAATTATTATGAATCATATTCACATAATTAGTTATTGCAAGGGAGAAACATCTCTATTCATAGTAGAATGTTTATTTTAATTGAATCTAATTAATTTAGTCATATTAAATCAATTACCAATTCAATCAATCAACCAACAAATAATCATTGTTGTTACTTTAAGGATGGTATAATATAAATATATGTATTATTCAATTTTTAATAATTAGAAAAATACATCATGATCATTTCAAGCATTATCCTTTCGTAACTCGTTATCATGGCCAGTACGCACAGGATGTGGGACAGACTGCTCATGGAGCAACCTGCTACCCCAACGATCCCCTACTAGACACCATATCCGCCTTAGGTTAGGATAATGTGATTTGATCATTTTGTAATTGAGATGATATTTGGCCTTTCAACCGAAGTTGTACCATATAATATTTATCAAAACTATTTTGATTAATATTATAATGAAATTTGCTAAACAAATCCCCAATCCTATTCAAGTAACAAAGTTTTGCATGTAAAGATTATCCTACAACTATGGTAGGATAAACTAGACTTTCCATGAAACGTACTTTCAATGGCGTATGATGATTAACCAATTAATTTCACAATTATTAGGCATCATAATTAATCAAGTCATTCAAATTTTCCATAGTTTCCATTGAATTATAAACACAATAAATAAAGCAATTTGATGATCTAATCATGTTCCGACCCATCGCCACAAAATATGGAATATCTAGAGAAAATAGAGTTGAAATCACGCGAAATAAATTTGAAAGGTTTGCTGGATTGATTCTTCACTTAATCAAAGTGTTTGTTTCATGTTTCATGATGGAAAAACAGTAAGAAAAAATAATTTTCTTACATGTCCGTGAATACATGCAAAAACAAATGTCATGGCGGGAATAATTCGAATCAATTTCATGCACTTTTGGTACCAATAATAGGTTAATGTTTTTAGGACATATTTAGATATTCTAAATACATTTTAATAACAAAAAAATACGTCCAAACAATCGACAAACAGTAGGTTTTTATTTTACGAAAAACTGATTCAAATCTTGCATCCAATGAAAAACAATGATTCCCGCGCATCCGAAACATAAACCTTGATCAACTAGAGTTTTGGATCATATCCAAGACCTTAAACTGGCTCTAATACCACTTCTATATTATGGGAAAAACCTTAAGCGTATAATAAAAGTGTGAAGATCACATCATATGTGATCGTGCAACAGAATTAAAAAAAATTAAAAGGATGAAACCACATGATCGAAGAACACTTCTCAGATCATTTCATCTAAACCATGGTGAGGTATTAGGGTTACCTCTTGAAGCATGGTTGTGATCGTGTCTCTAAATGAAGAAATCTCCTGTCTCAAGTCCGATCCAACATAGGAGACAGATGCAAGCGTGTTGATGAAATACGTGCTCCTCGCAATCCATATTGATGATCCAAGTAGTGAATCTCCTGATCTCGTGTCATGAGATCCAACATCTTCTTCACAAGCGAGGTGCACCAAAGGAGACGGAGATCCACAAGCAGTTGAAGCGGCGGTACAATGGCACGGTGATGACAACATTCCTCTCTAGGTTTAGAGTCGACAGCCCCACTAAGGAGAGAGAGAGGGGATTTATATAGAGAATAAAAGAGGGCGAGATTGCTATTATGTTGTCTAAAATGAAGAGATAGGGTTTCCTCTTCTTTTATAATATTTTGGGAGTCCATGAATCACAATCCATATATAACACAAAATCAATGGATGAGATTGATTTGTGTTTCTTTCAATGGACAATATTTTTGTTGTAAAAAAACAACAACAAATTATTTAAATTAATTTAATATATATTGAATAATCAATATAAAATATAATTCAATTAAGTTAATAACCCATGCAGGATTAGGAAGGAGCCACGTCTCCTTCCAAATAAGGGGGGAGCACCTTGACTCCTAAATCAAGAGTGGCCGTCCACTCTCCTTATATGGAAGGGTAGCTCCTCATTCCAATTATATGAGATATAATATCTCATATAATCCTTAATTGTTAACAACAATTTTTGTTGTAAACTATTTCACGAAAAATAATTCCAAAATAATTTGTGAAATGTCAATCATACCATTGGAAAATTTTGACTCACATTTACAACCCAAATTAAAATATAAATTACATTTTCAATTAATTGTCCAGTGTGAATCCAATTGACATCAACATTTAAGCTCTAAATTTTATTTACAAATAACTCTCTTATATATTATAAATCACGTTTATAATATATATGATTAATATGGATAGTGCTATCCACATTATTCATATCCATGATAATTAAATCATATTTAATTATCTTATATCTTTATTCTCACATGCCCAAATAATATGAATCACATTCACATTATTCACACCTTTAATAAGTAAATCACTTTTAATTATTAGATAATTCTCCTTGTATGTCCAAATAATATGAATCAAATTCATATTATTCATGATAATGAAATAACATTTAATTATCAATTTTTCTCAATGCTTGGATGTATTATCAACAACGAAATTGTCCTTGAACTCTTTCAAGTATAATATGCTTTCTCCGCGGATACTTGAAGATAAGGACATGGCGATTGTACATTCCACGTATTGTGACTTGGATATTGAGATCACATCTCAAATTGAGACCTTGAGGATCTCCCCCAGAGTTTTGATTAAATCAAAACCATGAATCTAATCTTCTCATTGCATCTGAATCACATTCAGATCACTATCCAACATTTGGAAAATATTAGATTACTTCTCTACTAAGAGATGTCACAAAAATTCAAACCTATTTCATCACTCCCTCGGAATGGAAGTGTCATGGTTATACAATCGTTTATGATTACATTACCCTCAAGTATTCCTAATACATGTACATCCTGCATACTAGAAGACGTAGAATAAACCTGAAGATTTAGATCAATTTAGATTGACTTCTTCAGAGTATTATCATTAAGTTTCTCATTTGATCATTGGGATTTAGTATCGATCATATTCTTTCCAAAAGCATATATCATACCTAGGTATTGATCATATACTTTCAAAAGTATATATAAAACCTACAAATTCAGTCAAGCTTCCAAAGAGAGATGATTGTGCACTGAATTTAATTCCAATATCTCATGAGTGAGCTCATGTCTTTTGGTTCAGTAAATGATCATGTATGATCCCTTTGAGAGATCGTATTAAACATATGCCCTTGTATGCACACTAACACGTCGGTGTATACAACTTGATTAGGTCATCAACCTATTATTCCACCAAATATACATACTTAGACATATAGTAACACATCTATATATGGTCAGAGGATGCATGCCTATATCGTGACGGTATATAACATAGGTCTTGGTTATCTCGATCTCGTTACGTCAACTCTTTGACCTAACTTATCTAACACCTCTGAAACTCTATTCCTATGCAGATGACCTGCATCAAGAGGTCAGTCAGATATCAGTCAAAAGAGAAAAGATTACCATCTCCTACTCAGTCTGGAGATCATCTCTTAATAATCATTTGGCAATGGTTGATGAGTCCTCAATCTAACTCTTTATATATTCATCCAAGCACCAACCTCTATGATTCAACAATTGAATCAACAACTGTTTGATCATTAAGATGGCTATGGTACATAATTGTAATTGTACAACGAGACCTATTATGCAAATTAGTTATTATTAATTTCAGATTATGGATTGATTAGCAATTACATTTATTTCATAATGGCTTGTCTTGGGCTCGCATGTCCAACATGTTACCTAATGTCCTCTAGGTTTTCATCATCAAATCGACCATTTTTTTCTCGACTTCCATACCTCTAGCAGCAAATGAAATTAATAGGTCGGTGACATCTCTAAGTTTGTTTCAATTAATTCATTTCTCTTAATAATTCTAGCAATGCCTTCCTCCAAAAATTCCTCATGACAAATCATGGGAGCATTATGTTCAATTAGAAGATATAGCTGAGAACTTGTGGTCTCATACTCAGCATACCTAGAATCTGGCAGGTAATGATGGGTCGAGTATAGACCATCCGTGTGGTAGATATTGGTCGGAGCCTCATATGGTGGAGTCAATAAACATGGGGCTTGTAGATCGAGCTCATGGGTCTAATCCCTTACACTTGTAGGCTCTCTGAATGGTTGTTATAAGACTGGTCAATGTATTCTTGATCACTAAGGTTAATCAAGTTTGGAAAATCATAAGGCGCATGCCTCTCCATTCGATTTGTTATTTCGACCAAGTTGTATGCTAAGGTTAAGTTCAAGTGTGGATGTGTAAATTATTGACTTGTCCCCACAGTCGCATGAGGATCAAATAAGGTATGTTGGAGTAAATAACTTTGCCAATCATTTGTCTCAATAGTGGCTTGCTCTTCGAGTGGTTCCTTGATTCCTGTAAGCACCCAAGAATACAGTGAGTTAGCACATGATGGAAGTGGATCAAGAGTGTGAGAATATAGGGTAGGTGAGAAGTGCAATGAAGTGGAGAACTCAATCAATGTTTTGACTTCATATTTGGGGTTGGTTGGGTGGGGAGAAGGAAGATGGATGGGGAGGAATCACCTCAAAGAGAGAGTTCTGCTGGGGTGAATAAGGAGAGGATAAGAAGTCGGTCGGAGTTACTACTTTGAAGTTGGAATGGGGTGGAGGGTGCATGAAAGAGTGAGATGGTGAAGATGATCGGTAATCAGTTGAGAAGTTATATGCATAGTTCGGATAGGGAGACCGATAAGCTGACATCTTCGAGAATGAATGAAAGCAGATTAAGGTGAAAACGTGTAATTGCACATAAGAATAACATGCACCGAGACATAAACTAATGTAAGATCAAATCCTAGTTTCACTAACTTAACACTGTGATGGTCGCAAAGGTATAACGGTTATGTTTTTTATTTTAGTTAAGTGATAAAACAATCTTATTATGCATGCACACAAGGTGAGTCGCTTGAAGCCTAGCATACGCTCCCACTATATCCCAATCAAAGGGACGATTTCTCGAATTGCTAGGTTATATCACACTCCTAAGAATAATAATGAGAAGATATACATAAAAATTTCTCTATAAGGTCGAAGGCAAGCGCTTGTCGCTCTAAAGCCTGTAAGAGTCGGACCTCGAGACTTAGGGAACAAGTCTAGGGATTTGGGCTCTAACCTTAAGGTGTGCATCCTCACCCACTCTGTCTGGAGGTATGTACCTATGTACAAGGACATGGTTGCACTCTCGAAATAGTGAACAATATTATTATGAATTTTTTGGTCCAATTCATGTAGTGATATTTCAGTGATTAGTTGTCACTGATAATTAATCCAACACACACAATCACATCTACCATCCTTTCCCAATTCATTTATCCTACGTTTGAAAAAAATAAGAGAAGGAATCGTAAAAAGATGATGCAATCGATAGAAACGATTATGAATGCTTAGGTAAGAAGACTTACAGTGTCTCCATCTCTCTACAATGCAGGAAGCATAACTGTTTTGAAAATTTTTAAACACTGAATGAACGTGAGTAAGAAAATCGCACCTAGCAGAAAGTTCTATTAGAGGGAAAGAGTTTATTTCTGTTTGACAAAGTAAAATGGTCTACAGTGCCTACTATTTAATGTGGAAGGTGTGGTCCTATATTACACAAGCAAAAACAATTCATAATTTGACCTATTTAAAACACTAAGAGGCGGAAGTGCAGGTCTAACCTATGAACAACTCAAGTTGAGAACCACTCTCGACACAACCACAACAAAGAAGAACAATAATGTCCAAGTCTCTGATACACATGCGAGCTCTTAAACAAGAGCCCTTGTAAATGATGCAATTGCCTAAATTATTACAAATTAACAATTAGAAAAATAAAATAAAATACAAAAACAAATACTTAATACTCTACAATCTCTCACAATTTTAATCGGTCTTAATTTTAATGCATCCTCTCAGTTGGCTTTTTTCCTGGAAAAGCTAGCCTCCAATGCTCTTAAGTTGCTCAGCTATCTAAGTAGTCGCTTCGTTGCATCAGGCCCCTCGCACAAAAAATAAGATGATGGTTAGAGAGATGCCTCAAATAAAATAAAGTAAAGAAGTAAAGAAATAAGAATAAAATGTAGGAAAAAATAAACAGATCAATAATTACAAGAAAGCATGGGGGCCAGACAACCTCGATGGTGGAAAACCTAATGTCTAAATAGTTTAAAAGTCAACCTAAGTTACACCCCCCACATTAGCGTCATTAGACAAACTCGAGAATTGTCCTCGCTAATTACGTGGAATTAACGTAATATTCATTGATGAGTTGTTTAGATTAATCAAAATGACAACTTAGATTAATCTTTCAATAAAATGCGAGCGGTAAAATGTATTTTTACTTGGATAAGCTCAAGGTCAAACTCATGGAGGCTAGTGACTCCATAAGTCAAATTTTAGATTGTCTAGATGCTAGGTTTTAGAGGGGATTTTTTGGCAATTTTTGAATGCAAATATAAAAGATAAGCAAATGTAAGATGTCAATTTCAAGGTCAAATTAGCCTGATATGGAAAATCCAAAATAATTAGAAAATTAGCTCTTAAATCTAAAAGACTATTTTCCCTAATTATTTATGCCACAAAGAATTCAAGAAACATTTTTGTATTTTTTACATAAAATAAATGCATGAAAAATGAATTCTTTGAAGGGAGTTTTATGCAATTCCATGAACAAACAAAATGCAAAATTAATGAAACATTCCTGAAGACTAATTATGATGAAATGCATCTACTATATCTAATATAATTTTCTTATAATACACGATGTTTTAGGGATTTTTAAGTGCAGAAAAGGTGATTTGAAGTAATTTCATTTTAATAAATATCAAAACTCAATAATTTCCCAAACTAAAATTACCCTAAACATCTCTGAAAATGAGGAATCCAGACTAATTTTAAATATTAATATATTAAAAATAATTACTCAGATCAAAAAATAATTTATTTCAGACTAAATATGCATGCAAATTAAATAATTTTTTGGCATAAGTTAGAACACAACTAATTCTACTATATAGGAATTTTCAAGAATTTTTGGTTCACTGATCAATTAAATTATGAAATAGCTCACAATGGATAAAATGTGATAATTTTACCAAATAAATTGTAATAATTTAACCAAAGCTCACAAAAATACATTCATTTCACCAAATGATTAAGAAGTAATTATTCTATAACATGTAATTTTTGGAATAAAAATAAGATGACGATCGAAGTTAAAGAGAGGGTTATAAATACAAATTAAAAAATTAAATTAGTGAACTAAAAGTGCAACAAGACCTAATTCTAATTACCAATTCCCACGAGGGGCCCTTATGCAATTTCTCTTAGGCCGACACATGCATGACACATGCTATTGTCGGCAGGGTCCTCTCCATAAATTTTGTGAAGTGCAGGGGCCTAGGTGCAAAGTTTCCCCACCCCCATATGCAGAATGCATGACAGGGAGGCTCGAAGCTCTACTTCAGGTGTGGTGCTGAGGCTCGAGATCCGAGCCCACACGTGGCTCACAATTGGTTACTTCGAGTCCCCAAGCTGCGTGGCTTGTGGAGGCTCAAGCACCCTTTGATGTGGTGATTCAACAACCATCAGATGGTTAAGTTGGAGTTGATGATGCAAGTCAGCGATGATCGGCGAGACATTGTAGGAGCTCGACCCTTTTGTGAGGGTGAGTCAGAGCTAGGGCTCCGGTGAAGAGGGGAGACGACAAGGCAGCGCTTGGGAGCTGGTAGCTGGTTGTGTTTTGAAGGACAAGACGACGATGCTCGGTAGAAGAGGGAAGAGTCGATGGGTGGAGGCGAGAGGTCAAGGCAGACTAGCAAAGCTAGGGCTCTGTTTGGAAGTCAACCTCGTCCTGGCCAAAGTGAGGTGCGTTCGATGAAGTGGATGTTATGTGAAGGTCGAGGGAATCGGATGGCGAAGCGATCATTAGAGGCACAATGAGAGTAAGAGGCGCGGGAGGTGCGACGGGGCATGGAGGTGAGAGGCCGATTTGGGGAAGGTGAAGGTAAGCTGAACAAAGAAAGAAGAAGAAGAGGAAGAAGGAGGTGAAGAAGAAGGTGGGAAGAAGGAGAAGGAGGAGAGGGGGATTCTACCTGGGGGTGGGTCAAACGAAGGATGCAGAAGAGGTTCGATGGTTAGGTGGAGTCTCAGGAGACACATGGTCGAGATGTTGATGGAGGATGTGCCTATAAAGAGGTGCTCAGAGAGATCTCCATCATCGCTCAATGCATGACAAGGTAGAGCTGAGTAGAAACTAGAGAGGCTACGATGAAGCCCTGTCATGACTTTGGATATCTCATGCTGGAAGTCGTCATCTTTACTCGAGTTGCGGTGAAGCGAGGTGGATTCTCTTGAAAATGAGACAATTCAAATCATCGTACAAGCACCCGGCAACCCATTCCTTTGGAATTCCTTATGCACATTGTATTGAATTAAAGCCCATGCTCCAACGCTTGTGCGAGCCCCTGTCAATTCCTTTGAGTTTCCATCTTGGTGGATGCTAGTGGCTGTCGATGATGAAGCCCTTTTATGGGCGGTTGGAGCATTGTGAGAGAGGCGGAGTTGCGTGGGAGAAAATGGTCATGGAGATCGTGGCCTCACCATCTAAGGCAAAGGTAAATAGAGAGGGAATATGGAGCTCAGTCATTGGAGGAGAGGCGGAGGAGGCGCACCACCACAGAAGGCGGAGGCAACGGTTGCGCATGAGTCATGCGGAAGAAGGGGTGCCACATGGCAGGCGTCGAGAGCTACCACATCGTAAAAATTAAATAAAAGAAATTAATGAATTAAATTAAAAAAATAAAATAAATAATAAATAAAATAAAATAAAATAATAAATAAAATAAAATAAAAAAAATCAAAGAATAAATAACAAGGAAAATCGATAAAGATAGCAAAAGAGATCAAATAAAAATTATTCTTCAGAAAATTGTTCATCTTGATGAGAACTACAACTTTCGTGAAGTAAGCAAAATCAAATGAGATCATATATAAAAAACATATTTTTGGTGGTACTTTATCGATATAAAATACATGTATTTTATATTTTTACAATTTTTTGTCAATTTTAATCAAGGTAAAAATCAAAATAAAATCATGTAAAATGTAAATTAATATTTTCAATTTAATATACTTTTTGGTATTTTTAACAATTAAGAAAAAAATAAAATAAAGGAGGCATATATACAAACTATATATACTGACTAAAAGTGATTTATTTTATTTAATTTTTGCTTCAACTTTCATTTGTATTTCTACACATTCAATTAAAACACAAACAAAGGAAAAAGAAATAAGTCAAAAAGCGTTATTTTTGTACATAAGATAATAGGGTCAAATTGATCAATATATACAATATACAATGAGGTCCCGGAACCCAAGTTTCACATATGAACTCCGATTCTTTTGAATTTGATCTTGTTTTGTAGATAATTAAACGTAATCAATCAAATCTGAGTAGGGGTTCATAGGAGACTGTATGAGGGAGATATTCACATTTACGTCTTTTTTGTTTCAAAATTAGGGTTTGGGTTTTATTGGGCAAATATATAAATTAGTATATTTTGTTAGTTTTTCTTGATTGATGTTACTAATATCTATGCAATGAAGTTGATTTTATTTGGTTTGATGTTAGTGAAAATAACTAAAAATAGAGGAAGTATGGTAATATATAGGTTATACCTTACAATGGAATTTTGGCTTCTTATTTAATGCATTTATGCATGCTAAATTGCGAATCTTATTTACTTATGCATGCATGATAATAATACAATTTAAATGAATAAATTCAACTAATGACTTGGGAATGAAACTCTATTTTAATCTTTTATAGTAATGAATCACATATTCATCAATGATGTTACCACATTTCTGCACCTCCCAGATGATGAGGTATTTTCTCTCCATTGCTTGCACTTTTAATCCATCTGAATTCCTTCACCTGGGCTATGGCTCCTATTGTTGTCGTAGAGCCACGGAGCGGGAGCATCTGAGAAAAATATGCCCAGTTCCAAGTTGAACTTGCACAACCACACTGCCTCTTTCATAGCATCAAATGCAACTATGTACTCAGTTTATACCGTTCAATCAACTGTGGTGTCATGCTTCTTGCTTT
Source organism: Ottelia alismoides (assembly GCA_037367405.1). Classification (NCBI taxonomy): domain Eukaryota; kingdom Viridiplantae; phylum Streptophyta; class Magnoliopsida; order Alismatales; family Hydrocharitaceae; genus Ottelia; species Ottelia alismoides. The sequence goes on from JAZKJV010002406.1 coordinate 238,496, forward strand.
TGCAGCTCAAAGCACCACCATTAAACACGAATATAAACCCTGGACTTGACTTTCTATCATCAATGTCAGATTAGAAGTATGATTCAGTGTATCCTAAGACTTGGAGATCATTATTTTCATATAACAAGATGTAATATTACATCCTTTTTAGATAATTGAAGATGTTCTTTACTGCATTTTAGTGGTGTTCTCCATAGTAGGATTGAGAACGACTAACCACTTCCATTGCATGACATATATCTGACCTTGTACACATCATGGCGAACACTAGGCTTCCTACAACTGATGCATAAGGGCATCCAGTCATAACTTTTTTTATTCAACACTTTGAGGAGACATCCCTTTAAATTAATGAATACTATGTCTTGAGGGAAGAAAACCTTTATTAGTATTTTTTATATGGAACCTTTCCAAGATCTCCTTAATATACCCATGTTTAGACAATACACAAATCCAATTTTCTTTATTTCTAAACAACTTCAGATCCGAAATATAAGAGGCTCCTCCAAGATCTTTCATCTCAAAGGTACGAGACAACAAAAACTTAACACTAGTCATCATTGTCCTTGTATCATTCCTAATGATAAGGGTGTCATCTACATAAAGCGTGATGAATACAATAGTGCTCCCACTAAGCTTCTTGTACACACATGGATCATCAAGATCCTGAATGAAATCATAACTCTTTATGGTTTCATAAAATTTGAGGTTCCTGATACAAAAAGCTTTTTTGATCCTGTAGATCGACTTCTTTAGCTTGCATACTTTGCCTTCCTCAACTACGAAACCCTGAGATTGCTCCATATAGATATCATCCTCAAAGTATCCATTCATGAATGCGATCTTGACGTCGATATGCCAGATGTTGTAGTCAAGATGTGGATCTATAGCTATCAATACCACATTGGACTCAAGTATGCCCAAGAGAAAATGTCTCATTATAGCCAATGCATTCTCTCTGTGTATAGCCATTGGCTACGAGTTGTACCCTGAAGGTCTCTACCTTCCCATTAGCTCCACTCTTTCTATTGAAGATCCATTTACCCCTAATGGGTTTTACCCCCTTTGCTGAATCCTCTAGGGTACACACACAATCATTGTGCATGAAGTCTATTTCAAATTTAATAGTTAGCATCCATCTATCCATGTCATAATTCTTGAATGCTTTATCATATGAAGTTTGATCACTGTCAGAATCTTGTGATACATGGAATCAGTACCTTGGAGGAGGTCTAACCACAGTCGAACTCTTTCGAATAAGCATGGATGTTTCATCTTCAATTATCTCTCCAATTTCCAATTTAGAAATCTCATTATCTTCAGAGGATTCTATGAGTTCCTTTTAATGAAGTCATCCTCCAAGAATTTCACATCCATAGAGATGATTACATTCTGAGTCTCATGGTCATAAAGTTGGTATCCAATACCATCCTTTACATACTCAACGAAGTAGCACTCTCTAGTACGAGATTCCAACTTACTTGTATCCACATTCTTGGCATGGAACAAGAAAGTACAAATCCTCAAGTGTCTAACACTGAGCTTGGTTCAAAGCTAAATCTCATGAGGGGTTTTGGGTACAAACTTACTAGGAATCTTGTTAAGGATAAATATTGTAGTATCTATTACATATCCCTAGATAGTAAGAGGTAATTGTGCTTTACTCATCATTAATCTGACCATATCCATGATGCTCCTGTTATTTTTGCAACACCATTTAGTTGGGGAATTCCAAGAGGAGTGAGGTTGGATACAATTCATCTCTCTTTAAGTTATTCCTTCAATTCATCTGAGATTTACTCGTTACCTGGGTAAAATTGAATACATTTAATCTTCCCTTCGTTTTGGTTATCTACCAAAGCCATGCCTACTTAGAACTTCTCAAAGGATTTAAATTTGTGACGTAACAAGAAGATAACCCCGAACCATAAATTGGTCATCAATAAATGTCATGTAGTATTGATATCCATTTTGTGTCGTGGTACTAGAGGGATAATGCATATCAATATATATTAGGTCAAGCATACCTTCGCATCGTGTACCCTTATTTTGGAAGGCTATTCTGGTCATTTTGCATCAAATACAATGTTTACAAGTAGGTAAACTCTGTACCTTATGAGAATTGAATGGTCTATCATTTACCAACCTATTGATCCTATCAAGAGATGAATGACCAAGCCTTTGATGCCTTATCAAGTTTAAATGGTCTCCATCCTATATAAATCTCTTAGGGTTTTTATCAGTGGTTGCAACATTCATGACAAATTCATCAATGCATAAATCAAAGAGTCCATCAAGTGTTAGAAAACCATATGTAATATGTTTACCATAATGACTTGTGATAGCTTTATAGAAAATAAGAGCTAGTAACCATCTAAATCTAATTTAGATACATATAATAAGTTCCTTCTAATATTTGGAACATAGAGACACTCTCTAAGCTTCAAGGCTCTCCCACTAGATAATGATGGTTTGCACGTCCCGACGGTGATTGCTGCAACAATTGCATTCGATTCCATCTAGATGATTATCTCCCCATCCTCAAGCTATCCGGTTTTCTAAAATAGATGCAACAAATTGCATACATGAATAGAAGCACTAGAATCAATGACCCAACTACTTTCTCATTCTAGGTTCCTAATTTGTTGCATTGGAAACATTTAATTCTCCTTCTCCCTTTCTTTTTATATTGAGAAAAGACACGAACTGTTGTGTCATAAATGCGATACATCATTACTATCAGACCTTTCTTGGGATTCCTTGTTATCTATAAAAGCTAGATATTTCTTTGACTTTTCTTATCCTTTCTTCTTGTACTGTATTTTTGTTTCATAGGCAAAGAGGGTACCTATGTGACTTCTACGAATTCATGCAAAAAATTGTGGGCTTTTTGATAGAAAAGATTAATGAATTGAGATTCCAACCACTTGGATGTCGAGGCGATGACCCATAGATCACACCCATTCCATCATAGTAGATTCAGTTTCAATTTCCTTCATTTCCTTTCAATTTCACCTGATTTTGATTTGTAAAAAGTATTTCATAAACCTGACGTCGATATGCTCGATCGAAGGTCAATCTCAACCATTTCAGCTGAGGAAGACACAAAACCCTGATCTGTTATCTTAGAAGAAGGAACATCGTTGCTGAGTCAACCAAGTCCAACTCAATAGAAAATGAATGTGATCTTCATTTGAATTTTATTATTTATGGTCCTAATAGATGTGTAGTGGCAAGTGTAGGGATTGTCAAACTCATGGAGGTAATTTTTCAACTAAGTGTAGTTGTAGTTATTTAATTAGGATTTCTCTACTATTTTTAAGTATTTTTTAACAATTTTTATGAATTTTATGGATTTTAATGGATTTTATTTTTTATTAATTTTGAAATTGTTTTATATTTTTTAATTTTTATTTTTAATTAATTTTGATTTGAAAAAGAATTATGTATCTTTTAAAATTTGAAAAATCAATTTATGAATAACTTATATACAAAAGTGAAAAAACCCTAATAGTTTTTTTACAAGATTTGAAAGAAAGTCAAAATAAAAAATAAAATACTTTTGCATTTTAAGTATTGTTTTATTATTTTTGGTTATTTTTACAAATTTTCTATTGAATTAAAGTTAAAAATAATTTCAAAAGAAAAATTAGCAAAAGTTTTGGTGGTTTTTGAAATAAACAACAAAATCAAATAATCTAATACTAGTTTTATATAAATTGATTTTTATTATGCTTTAAAATATGATGAGAAACATATTTTTGTAATTTTTTTGTTATTTGGAATGTTTTTATATATTTTTTAAAGTATTTGTATTTTTAGGGGTTTATGTTAGTAACTTTATGTGATTTTTTGTACATGATAAGATATAGTAAAAATAAGCTATATGAATATTTTAGAATTTTTCAAACAATATTCCAATTTCAAGGATTTTTTTTAATTAAAATAATAAAAAAGCGGTTTTTTTTGTATTTTAGAATTAAAAAATGAAAGAAATTTTGAAAACAGAAATTTGTAATAAATGTGATTATTATGATTCTAACTTAATTTATGTAGGATTTTTATTAATAATAAGTAATTAACCAGATTAGTAGAAGCAAATAAATTAAATAGAGTAGCACAAGGACTAATATGCAATTAAAAGAAAGATTCCTTTCAATTATTGACAAAAGAATAACCTCAGAATGAAATAAGCAAATGACTAATTAATCACATGAGGATATCACATGCACATCAGTAGAGGGACCAATTTGCAATTACCAAAAAACTACACAGTATTTTATTAATAAGATAATGCAGTTCAGGAGATAAAGTGCAAATAAAACACAATCAAAACACATGGAGTACAACGTGAGTTCAATTCAGTGGGACCAAAACACAATAAAATAAACTAAAGGCTTGAACTATAATTATTTACAAAAAGACAAATGATTCATTTGCAAATTATAAAATGAGTGGGGAAAAGAAGTAGTTTCACCAAAGGACATGTGTGTAGCATGTAAGGATGTAGAAGTGGCATGAGACTGTGATCACATCTCAAATCTGATCAGAAGAACAATATGTGGGTGCAAATGGAAGGTACAGATTGGATCTAGGCAATCTCCTTCAGATCAGATAGCTTTGGAGGTAGTTGGAAGAATAGGGAAGAAGGTCTACCCCTCCGAACTTGGATCTTCTGCAATGGATGAGAGGCTCAAGGCACTCAGTTGACTCCTCTTAGATTTCACATCGATCTAACGTGGCAGCGATGTCCAGATCTCACTGATAAGAGATCTGAAAGGAGGTAGTCTAGGTCAGCAATGAAGGTGATCTTGAAGGTTCTATCCACACTCCTGCAACTGATCAGGTACCTGCAAGTGCTGATCAGTCTGGAAGAACAAGATCCTTGGCCAAGATGGTATTAAAAACACATAAATCGAAGGTGAATGGGTAGGTCTTCAGCATGCATGAGGGATGGAGATCAAATGTCCAGATCCGATCTAATCTAGGTTGATAGGTTGTGGATAAAGAGATGGAGAACTGGAATGGAGTTAAAGTGAAAATGGTGATCCATATGGGGTGATAGAAAATAAAGATGCCTTGATATTGTGTTGATCAAAGGTTGAGATATGATCTATTTCTACTAGATAATAAAATCGAATGAAATTTAAACAAATATAAATCAAATTGCTCTAAAATTACCTTTGATGTAATAAGGCGATTGAATTGGGTCGATTGTCACTTTGATAAAGCTGTGGAAGGTCGTAGAAGCTCGATCACGGTGGGACTATGATGCAGTTCGACGTCGAACATCAGATCTCTCTTCTCTTCTGATCTCACATACTCCCACTCGATGGGCGTCGATTCCTATCATGAATAAAATACTCCATATGTTTAAGCTTGGGGGAAACTGGGGGAAAAACATATCAGATCAGATGAATGCATACATGGAGGGACTTTTATAGGAGGAAGAAAGATTATAAAGATTGTAAGAAAGGTGTGAAATGTAAAGTGGATCAGGCATGGATGTATTCAAGCATGAATCATGAGTGAAAGGCGAATCGAAGAGAGAAGAAATCAAGTTTATTGGAAGTCGGAGTCAGGTGCGAGATATGGGAGAAGGAGGCAGGTCATGCACTGGGAATGAGTTCAAGAGGGGAAGGGGCCAGTTGACCCAATCGGGTCAACACAATTCGTTTCCAGCCAATGAGAGGCTGACCTGAATAAAAAATATCCAAAAAGAAAATGAAAAAAATAAAATAAATAAATATAATGAAATAAAAATAAACATAAAATGACCTTAAATTAAAATTTATTAACATAAAAATATTTATAGTTTAATAAACTATTTTTTATTGATTTTTAATAAATAATATAGATTAATTACACAATCAAATAATTAAAATACAAGTATTTACAAGTATAAATTATCTATTTACAAACTTTACATATTTTTAATTTGTATTTATTTTTGGTTATTTTTAACATTTGCTATCTTTTATTTGCATTTTAAAGTTAATATAAATTATTTAAAACACAAAAAAATGCAATATGTACAAAAATACAAGGAATAAAATAAAAACAAGTGATATACAGATGTATATATGTACAATAAAAACCCAAAAAATAACTTTCACATATTAACTCCAAATTTCATGAAACCGTCTTCATTGAAAAGATTATTTTATCTTAAACACAATAAAAGTGAGTTTTTTCGTTGTGAGTTCAAATGGAGAAGATATCAATCTTTTAATTCTGATTTTACAACTTTTTCTAATTGATGTACCTTTTATTCTGTACATGATTTACTTTTATAAAACATTATTATTATTTAATATTTATTTTTATGCATATGTTTTGTAAAGATAATATTTTTATTTGAGGTTGATTTAATGATTAGTAAAATAGTACAAGATATGTGCATAATGAATATGATGAATATATACCGTGCGAACTTGGTTTTCTGATATTTTTATAAGTTCGAGACCCTATTTCCCCCAACTTTATTCCTCGTATATTATCTCAATAATTGACCTACTCACGCATCCAGGATACATATGTATTTATTACATATATACATCCTTATTTTCTTTCTCTTTATTTTCTTCTTTATTCTTTATTTTTGATTAAAATAATGATAGTAATAATACAATATTAATATATGATGTTAATTTGATAATAGATGAGAATTAATGCTATTTGCATGTTTTATAAGGGATTTTAAGCCAAAATGAAGGAATAAAGACGATGAATTGTTGATTCATCTGTGACCTTGTGTTCGCAGTCATCTGATAGAGAGAAGACAATCTTGCTAGTATGTTTTCCAGGTAGAAAGGTTCTACCAATATTACACAGTTGATTCAATATAGTAGTGAATCTGACATTTATATCCTTCTGCTTTCTCCTTAATGCATCTAAAATATTTCATGCTCAAGTGTAAGTACTTTAAAACGAGATTCAACTTAGTTATCCGTTCATGCATAGTCTCTAGTTACTTCCATATGTCATAAGTTGTCTTCAAATGTGAAACTCGAATGAATTTATCTTTGGACATAGCACAATAGATAGAATTTATCGTCTTAGAATAGAGCATCATGTGAGTCAATTCAACGGTAGCGTAGCATGTCTCCTTCTCATCTATAAATTTGAATTCTTTCCTCATCATATTGTAGACAATAAAGTATGGTGATTGAAGGAAGATCATCATTTTGTCTTCCAGTATACTGGTTTGTCCCATAGAAGAGAGGTGGATGAACCACAAAGCTTCTCTCCAGTGGAGACCCTAAAATGCTAGTCATGTGTGCGTCTAAACGTTACTTCTTCTGCACAAATGAGGCTTTGATACAAAATGTTGGTTTCCAGACCACTACTGATAGGTGCTAGCGGATTTTGTAGTATGATTTAGACCGTAGTAAATAATAAACTCAAATAACCACAACATTACATGGCATTTTTAATCACAAAATACACAATCAAAGTGTACACGTATTTATCGTAGAAATGCTCATGGTAAAAACCATGACAAGAGTTTTCTGATTTGGGATTTTTAAATGATTCACATGGATTTTCCACTAATCTGAGTTGCTAATACAAGCAACCCAACTGTATTTCAAATTTATGTGATTACGTAGTAAACTTTATAGTATACAGATAAATAAAACTACTGACCTCAATATCTGAAAGAACTATGCAATAAATAATATGAGGTAAAAACTAAAATGACCTTATATAGCAAGGAGCGTGATTGTAAGAATTTATCGCAGGGAATTAGAGTTGTAGGCATGAAGAATGGAGTAGAAAATAGCTCTTCGATATTTCTCTCAAAGTTTAAAGTGGAAGGAAAAAAGAATTTGTTCTTATTTTCTATTGAACAGGTGAGTTATGGGATTTTATTTATAGGTATAAAGTCTCATAGATTTTATTTGAAAAAGTTACCGTTGTAGATAAATTAGGAATGAAATCCCCTTCAAAAACATTCTTGAAATGGAATATTGATCAAGATACAAAGGATGATAGATCATGTGGATTAAAAAATGGATCAAAATCAGAAGACGATTGATCAGTGATTTGAATGATCGATCAATTTGTCATTAGAATTCAAATATTGATTGATTAGAATACAAGGTTGATTAATCAGATTGGCTCTTTGACCTAAAAGTTAAATTCAAAGATCTTGAAAATATGCAAGATGCTTAAGGTATTTTACATTCTAAGATAATTACGAGATGCGCTCAATAAAAGAAATGACTTCATGTTCTTTTTGTGCTGGAGATTCTTTCTCGAGTTTGAGATAGAGATCCATAGCATTGAAATCCTTTGAGTTTAGCTTCTTCTTCACTTAATCTTGAGATTCTCAAGCATGGGCTTGTTCTTGGTCTAGTAGCTTTCCTTCTCTTGATCTAGCTTCAAGCTTGCACAAGATTTGTCTATATGCACAAGTTTGTTATCAAAAAATACATACTCATGCATGAACTAGACGATGCATGAACATACTACCACGGGTGAAAGTGGTCTTCTATGGTTTCAAATGTGACATGCTATCAACTAGACGATGGATTTACATGGCGGTGTGCAATGTCTTTCAATATAAATGATTAAATGAAACCAAACTGGTACTTCAAACATTTCTACAAGAAGTTTTAATATATTATACCCAAAGAGATTTATATTTATTAATGTTATTTAATGCAAATGGAAGATGAAAATCTTTCCAATGCCATACATTATGAATATGAATGTTGAATATTTCAAATGAAAATGAGGTGCTTTCCCCTACAAAACCAAAAGAAAAATATGCACATTTCAAGTTGATAAGTTCAACACACACCCATCTCTTATTCGTTTTATGTACATCATTCCCTTTCAAAAGTACAAATATAAAAATGCTCATGAATCACATTACAAGCTACACCGATCTCTCAATTTAGGGGCATGCACGCACATAAGTCAAACTAAAATCGTGAAACCAATAATAAGAGGGAGGAGGACGTAGTTATCTCAAAAATCATCTCATTATAACATCTACACATGAGGAAATGATGTGCCGTGTTCCGTTGGCGATGAGCAAACACACGAGAAGGACCTTGACCTTCACTATGTCTTCGGATCAATGATCCAACCACCTCTGGCGAGCTCCAACGGTGCTCCAACAAGGTCTTTGATGATGGGAAGGTGGTTGCTATGTGGAGTAGTCCAAAAATACTTTTATATGCAGAAAACTTTGACTCGGGTCTTAAAAGGGTCTAGATCCAACTGGACCAATTAGTAGTGACTTGAGCTCTCGGGTTCGTATTTTGATTTCTTAAACTCGTTGGAAAAGTCTCGATCAGTCCCATACTATCAAATGATTATTTGCCCCATTTTTTTGAAAATCAAGGACACTCTAGGGGTTTCATACAATCAACCCTGTGATATTCATGATCATAGTTGTTTTCCATGTTAAAATTTCTCTGTGCAACTACAATTGATTTCTCTATAGTTGAATTCTATTTGTGGGTGTAATTATGCTGGAATTGACATAAAGTGCATTAGTTGCCTATCACTTTGTATTTTTTCTATGATTCAGTTCATTTGGGGAAGCTATTCCCAACAATAGTGCGGAGGGAGGAGGAGAATTATATGTGGGTAGTATTAGAAGAGGAGGTGGAAGAAGTCCTAGGATGAATTCTGAAGTATTCTTGTGGAAATGCTAGCGTTGATTAATGTGATTACCATGGCCTCCACTGAAGCATCCTCACAAGCAATTCAAAGATCGTAAGAATGAAGATTGACCAACAAGTGACGTTGATGTGGTAGTTTTTTTTGGGGGCGTGGGGTGGAGGGGGGAGGGGTGGTTTAAAGAGGAAGCTGATGGCATTTGATCAGTAGAGGTTAATGTCGATCATCATAGTAGTGCAATGGTTGGGGGCGAGGGAGGAGTGTTTGGCTTTTGAGGGTGGTGGAGATAATATGAAGGAGAAGTCTTTTTATTCGTTTGTGCAATATTTTTGATGTGGTATTAGTGAATGATTAATGCAGTTTTGTTGAGTAGTTTGTGATTAAGTACTTTTGTTATCATTGAAACGACAAGTTGCTAGACGGAATTTTCTATGGCACTTGACAATCGGTGAATATTTGTTCTATTATGTGATTTTCATAGCAAGGGATCCAAAGAATCTTTGTTACTATATATATATATTCAAAAAAACTTTCGTTATGAGTGACATGTTAAGAAAGTTTTTACATTTCTTAGTAAGTTCTCACACATGCATTAGAAAAAAGTTTCCTTAACGGGTGAAGTAACTATCATGGAATGACCATCCTTACTAAATGGGTGCTCTCTTCATACGTATCTTGCTGGGAATCTTTTCTAATAGAGTAGGATGACCCTTTAGGAAAAAGACACCTTTCCTAATCTGTTAGGAATTGAAGTAAGAGAAGGGCTTCACCTACATCATATGGGTGACTTTCCACGGCTGATAGCTAACTATTTCGTAGCTTTTAATAAATTTTCTAAAATTTACAAAGTGTTAAAGATAACAATTCTAGTAGTTCAATACTAATTCATTTCCATTTGACAATGCATCTTCGTCATTTTTTATTGAAGCAATCATCCGTTGATATTTCCTTTTTCATGGAAAATGGTTCTTAAACCTAATCAGGTACTCAAAATCTTACCCATCCTTCGTGGCATGACACATCGGTAGCTGTGTAGAATTAGGGGTTGTTTATTGTAGTGAATATATGGCAACTTGGTCAACATCTAACAACCATCATGCCAAATCTTGGATTTGATAAATTCATTGTGCTCATGGCAGGTCGTCAGATTAACCTAATATATGCTTAGAGACTTGTTATGTATTAGTTTGAGCTAATAAGAAGATCTTCAAGGACCTGCCATTTTATTATTAGTCCATTTTGATGGAAATCTTCAGGGACATGCAATGTTATTAGTTCATGTTGATGGCATATCTTCAAGGACGTGCCATGTTATTAGTTCATTTTGGTAGCATGTATTCAAGACCTAGCATCTTATTAGTTCATTTTGATGGAATGTCTCTCCACTTGCCACACATCCTGCCATCACTACCACTTCTCCCTTCTTCACCACCTGCTAGTGGAGGACACATAATTATCGACTAGGCATGGTAAATAGAAAAAATGTAATAAATAATAATACAACATTTAAAAAATTTAAATCATTAAAAATATACTTATAGTTAGATATATATTTAAAGCAATTAATAAAAATTATCCATACATGTACTTAGAGTTGACATTGTCTAGTCTTCATATTTTGAAACAATTCATAATATCACCACCAACAATATAATCAAATATCTCTCCTTCTATATATGTGAGTAAAGCATCATTCATCCACTCATCTCCCATTTTGTTGCGCAATCGTGCCTTCACAATATTCATTACAAAAAATGCTCTTTCAACGCTAGTCACAATAGATAGAGTCGATGCCAATTTAATCGTAAATACATCAGGGGATAAACAAGATTTTTTTGAGTTTGATCATTTTTTTGCATGTTTTATCAAATAGTTCAAAATCAAGAGCTCTGTATTATTTCATTGAAAGAATAAATAAATCTTTAGAAGAGAAATCCATCAGATATAGTTGAGCTAGACAAAAAATATCAAATACTATAGATAAATCTTTTGGACTTAAACATGCAACACAAAGAAGTTATATGTTAGCATCTGTGAAGCGACCATTCAACTCCAGAGTTTAGATATCAATGATAGTTTAAAAATTCTACATGCAATTGTAGTTTTATCGATATTGCAACTCGATCGTTTTCACTGGGAATATCTACATTATTTTTCTTGCAAACTGAAGAAACTCTTTCCATTAATGAATTCCACCTATGATATCTTGCAAACATTATTTCACGACATAAACTAATGACATAGCATTAATAATGTCTTGATCCTTTCTTTGAAGTATTTGAGAAAGTGCATATGTAACACCCGAAACATCGACCATTAAGTGCAAATAGAAAATATATTCAAAATTTTACCACTTGCGTAAATATTCCTATGACTCCCTGTGTTTCCTGAAAATCTTAGTTTTTCTTAGGAACTCCATTACTCTAATAATGGAAGGGTATATATCAAGTAAATGTACTAAACACTTGTAATGAGAACTCCAATGTGTATTACTAGGACGCAAAATTTTTTCTCTTGATTTACTCTTGTTCATGTTTCAAGTTCACCCAAATCAAGTGTTTCGATAATTCTGATAGTTTTTGTATCTTTAAGTAATTATGTTTTCTTACATGAAGTGGCAATCAAACTTCACAGTGTTTCTACGTTAGTAAAAACATATCAAGAAGAACATGAGTTATAACAACTATAACCATTTTCAATTGAAGTTGACGTGTGAAACAATATAATAAGCCGAACTAGTCTCCTTTTAAACAATGTTTTTTAAACTATTTAATTTTCCCTGCTTGTTACTGGATCCATCATGAACTTGACCACGATGTCTTGATATGCTTAAGTTATATCTTCCAAATACTTCATCAGTTACCTCTTTGAGCTCTACGACACTTGTTTAACGAGCATGCACTAGTTGAAGTGTTAATTTGACTTGAATCCTAACCCTTTGTTGGACTGCTGATGTGGCTAATCTGTGTCCTGCCTTCTGATTGGCTGAGAGCTGTTGAGCTAGGATTGTTGACAAGTCTGATCTGTATCCTGCCTTCTGATTGGCTGAGAGCTGTTGGGCCAAGATTGCTGACAAGTCTGATCTGTGTCCTGCCTTCTGATTGGCTGAGAGCTGTTGGGCCAGGATTGCTGACATGTCTGATCTGTGTCCTGTCTTCTGATCAGCTGAGAGCTATTGGGATGGATTGCTGGATACATATGGTATTCTTCTGTTGCAGTCTAAAAAGGGCCCTAGAGCCACCATATACTGCAATCCTCATTTCTGATTATGTTTCTCATTCCATATCTGTACCTTCTCAGTACCCTATGTATTACATTTTTCTCCAAATAGTGAAACCGATCGCCGCCGCCCAAGGACGTAGCCCATTTACGGGTGAACCTTGTAAATCCATGTGTTTGTGTCTTGCTTGTTTGATCGTGTTTGTGTTTGTTTGCTTCCGTGATTCGCAACAAACTGGTATCAAAGCTTCATGTTCCGTCAGGATCATCCAACAAGATTACATCGCACAATCTGAAGATCGAGAAGTCACGGGGAAGAACGGATTCAGTCTATGACAGATCAAGATGTGTGCCCTTCTGAACAGCATGGCATCTGGACACCGTTAGATCAGGAGCGGATGAAGGCACTCAAGCTGTCCGAGTTGATGGTGCAGGAAGAAAATGCGCACTCGATGATAATGCTATTTTTGACGGATGAGATTATCGTCGAGGTTGCCGATGAGGATTCTATGGCGGGTCTGTAGTTGAGACTTGAAAGTCTATACATGACGAAGTCTCTGACCAACAAGTTACTCTTGAAGCAACGTCTGTTCCCTCTCCGCATGCATGAAGGTGGAGTCATGCAGGTTGCCAAAGCTGGAGTTTTTGTCATTAAAGGCAACAAACAGAAGATCCTATATGTCTTGCAAGGGTCTATAGTTCCTGGGAGTAAGTTCAAGCATTGTTTGGACTTGCTCAATATTTACAGTTGGCAGTAGCCCCAATGAGGGGCTGGCGGCTATGCGGTGAAGCTTGGCGAAGCTTCTCTGAGGAGAAATTTCAAGGTGAATATTGTTTATAATTCCTTGATTCCTGTTATCTGAATTTAAGTGGTGAATTATAGTAGTGGTTAATTCCGCTATATGAGAATTCAACTCCGGTGGAGTATAACAGTGGTTAATTCTGCTAGTGTAGAATTCAACTCATGATGGAGTAATAGTAGTGGTTCATTCTACTATATGAGGAGTCAATTCAAGGTGGAGATTGTTAATTTGACTTGAATCCTAACCACTTGTTGGACTGCTGATGTGGCTGATCAGTGTCCTGCCTTCTGATTGGCTGAGAGTTGTTGAGCCAGGATTGTTGACAAGTCTGATCTGTATCCTGCCTTTTGATTTGTTGAGAGCTGTTGGGCGAGGATTGCTGACAAGTCTGATCTGTGTCCTGCCTTCTGATTGGCTGAGAGCTGTTGGGCCAGGATTGCTGACATGTCTGATCTGTGTCCTGTCTTCTGATTGGCTGAGAGCTGTTGGGATGGACTGCTGGATACATATGGTATTCTTCTGTTGCAGTATAAAAAGGGCCCTAGAGCCACCATATACTGCAATCCTCATTTCTGATTATGTTTCTCATTCCATATCTGTACCTTCTCAGTACCCTCTGTATTACATTTTTCTCCAAATAGTGAAACCGATCGCCGCCGCCCAAGGACGTAGCCCATTTACGGGTGAACCTTGTAAATCCCTGTGTTTGTGTCTTGCTTGTTTGATCGTGTTTGTGTTTGTTTGCTTCCGCGATTCGCAACATGAAGGAATCTCTCTATAATTGGTGTTTTTGATTTAACATATCTCAAGACAATAGCCATTTGTTATTTATTTGATATATCTTGAAACTCATTAAAGATTATGAAAAAATGTCCAAGTTCTTTAAGAATGACATTTCTTGTTTCGATAACACATACCTGATGGGCCCCCGGACCGACCGGTCTTGTGCTCCACACAGGGCGGGAGCACAGTCGTAGTGTCGACCAACCAAATCCTGGGGTCAATCAACAATTAACCCACAAAGCAAGAATGTATCAATTAAGTCCCAAAAAATAAATGTGAATTAATTTTTATTACTCTACAACAAAATGTATAGTGACAAGCATGTAGAGGTCGAACCACAGAGAGCAATACAAAATGCGTAGCCTAGATGTATCACCAAGTCATCCATGTGTGAAGCTTATTTTTATGTGGGTTTCTAATTTTATATTTTTGTATTTTATTTTTTTGTTTTTATAATTTTTATTTTGATTTTATGTTTTATACTTTTTTTTTATTTTCTTTTCTTTTTATATTATTGATTATATAAATATATATACTATATATATATATAGAGATATTTA
Organism: Ottelia alismoides; assembly: GCA_037367405.1. Classification (NCBI taxonomy): domain Eukaryota; kingdom Viridiplantae; phylum Streptophyta; class Magnoliopsida; order Alismatales; family Hydrocharitaceae; genus Ottelia; species Ottelia alismoides. The sequence goes on from JAZKJV010002406.1 coordinate 253,497, forward strand.
TATATAAGAAGAGAGAGAGAAGTAATATAGAATATATATATATGTATATTTATAAACATAAAAACTTAATATATAGACTTATATTTTTACTTTTACTTTTTACTTTTTTTTATATTATTTTTTTTATATTTCTAATTTTTATGTATTTTTCAATTCAAAAATGTCCACAATATAGGACTAAATAAATAGCCGTATATAATTTGGGTTTTCAAAAATATCAAATAATACCCAAAATTGCCCAAATTAATTTTCACATATTAATAATAATATATAGATAATTATAAAAGAGAGAAATGCATTTTTAGGGTTTTTAAAGAGTTTTTCTAATTTTTATGTTGCTTTTGGGGTTTTGTGATTTTTTTTAATTTTCTTTTGCATATTTTTAGGTTTTTTCATTTTCTGGACTCAATATATATATAAATATATCATATATATTTTTTTGGAATTTTTCAAAAACATTTTCCAATTTTTTTTTGTATTTTCTAATTTAGACAGTGAAGAAAATGCATGTTTTTGATTTTTAATAAATACCAAAATGCAACAAAATTCAAATCTAAAAATATAGCAAGCAAGGGTACCCTATCAGGAGCATATGCCTATTTTTTCAAAATTTTTCAAAGAAATATAGAGCACAAAATAAATAGACACAGCATCCTAAAATATATGGCCTGGCAGGGGCATTTTTGCAATTATAACATTTGTTCGGGGGGTCCATGCAAATATCACAGTACAAATAAACATTTCTTTTTATTTTACAGGCCATTTCACAATTATCAAAACCCGCCAGGGGTTGTATGCAAAATATCCGCGCCTCACGTGGGACAACACGTGAGGTGCGGAAGGACCTAAACGTAAATAAATGAAAGTTCAGGGGTCCTTCAGCAAATTACACATTTATTTTACAACTGAAAATTTTATTTACCACACTAAATATTAAATACAAAAATGCGGGGGACAGGATATGCAATTTACCCCCAAAAAGGCGCTTCATCCAACGGCTGATCTTCGCTCACTTGCCACGCGGCGCCTCCACGTGAGCCGATGCCGCTTCGCCGATGGAGGGCTGAGATTAGATCACTTGAGGTGATCTGACGGTTGCTGCGGGGCTCCATCCAACGGCTCCCTTCTAATCTGGGACCTTCATCTTCATCCGACGGCGGAGAGGGCGCATGGAAGAACAGGGAAGAACGCTCGCCTGAGCGAGCTTCTCCCAGCTGGATCTCGCACCTCCGCCGTCCATCGCTGCTCCACGGTGTCCCAAAAGCTTCCTGGAAGGTTCCTCTGTCGTCCGGAGGTGTTGGATCGACCAGAGGTACGCTGGAGCACCCTCGCGAGGTCGGAGAAGAAGTGCGGCTCCAGGTACCTCCGGCGTGACTTGATTTCGCCTCAGGGTGCTTATTTGCGCACCAGACCTGCACAGGAAGATAGCATGGCTCGAGGGGATGCTCCTCGACCAAAGAGGTTGAAGCTGTGCAGCAAAATGAGGTGGAACGGAGGAGCTCCGACGAAGGGCGGAGGAGGAGCTCCGATTCGCCAAGACCTGGGGTCCTGGGTTGAACAAGTGTGTGCATTTGATGGAGAACTCGAAGGGGATGGAGATGAGGCGATTTAGGCGGTCGGAGACAGAAAGGATCACAGTGGGGAAGTCGCCGGAGCTCAGCTCCGACGAACTTCGAATTTCTGATTTTGGCCTAAGCTAATCATCTAAATGCTATCCTAAGGGCTGGAATTAAAAGCTACTACTAAAACCTAACTACTAAGCAAGAAAGAACAGCTCTTATACCTGGGGGCCGCCAGGGAGCAGGGTGGTCGCCGGAGCACCACCGCGTCAAAATTTCCTCCTTCTCCGGCCGCGTCAACTGCTGGGAAAGCTCCTCCTGTCACGAGGGCAACGCCAGGAATCGATTCAAGCACAGAAAGGGGGGTGAAATTGGCCAACTTTGGCCGGGAAGTCGGAGGTTTTATTTATAGACATTCCGAGGGACCCCCAATGACCGGCGATTATTGATTAAACCAGTGAGTATCAGATTGATCTATGATTTTGGCGGGCATCATGGATGATCAGAGGACAAATCTTGTGAAGGAAGCGAGTGCGATGGTTCACTGAGCCAGGCGGGAAAAATGGCGGAAATCGGGGAAAAGACAGTGCCCGTCAAGTCAGATGGCTGGAGGGCGAGTTGACCTGCGGTCAACAGGCGCGACGCGCCCATTGGTCCACCTCAGCCGCTACACGCCAAAATAGGGATCCTTATTACAAAATAAATTATTTAACCTAGTAAACGATTTTATTAGATTTTACTTATAAAATAAAAAATGTTTATAAATTAATGTAGTATTTATTTATGATTTTTATTTATTTTTTTGAAGTATTTTATTATGGTTTTATTAAAATAATGTTTATATGTATGTATTTTATATGTATTTTTGTATATTTTATTTTTAGTTTATTTATTTTCTTTTATTATTTTATTGGATTATTTTAGAAATTTATAATTTATTTTTGTGAGTATAAAGGTATTTTTATTTTATTTTTATGAGTTTATTTATATTTTTAAATAAATAGATGTATGTGTATGTATGTATACTTATAGGTATTTTACCTATATATTATATACATTTTATTTATTTAATGAATTTTATTTGTTTTTATTTTGGATTTGTATTTTTAATAAGTTATGTGTAATATATATATTCTTAGAAAAATCTAGATGAATAATTAAAGAATGTTTTCCCCTTTATTTATATACACATGGGTAGCATAGGTATTTTGCCTAGGTATTATCTAGGCTTATTTTATTTTTGAAATTTCTTTTTGGTTTTCTTTTAATTTCAATATGTACATGTATTATAAATATTATTTATAAAATTCTAAAAATATAATTTTGTATAAATAATAATTGTTGAATAAAATGAATATTTTAATCGGGTACTATATACAATGAGGGTCAAAAACCTAACTTCCACAGATGGACTCCAAAAATTATGAAACCAATTTTATAAAATAGTTTATGGAATGCTATATACAATTAAAGGTGAGTTTGGGTGATTTGGAGTTTTTATTTGCAAGATGTGGGTCTGTGTAGTTGAGACTTTTGGTTTTTATTTTGTGTATAAAATGTACACTGAGTCTTGTTTTTATATAAACTAAATTTTGTATTTTTATTTACATTATTATCTACAACTTTCATGTACAAAAGATTTTAATTTGATGAATAAATAACTCTATACAAAATAGGTGTCAAAAATGCATCAATGGATGAATAAATAAATGAGGTATTTATTGTACACTGGCCCTTATCTCCCCCTACTTTATTCCTTGTCGACCAATTCCATGCTGGCCTTGGTCTCGGGGTTCGGGTCATAAAATATTTGCAATATTTTATTCCTTTTTCTTTTCTTCTCTTTATTCTATAATTTTGGCATTAAAAACTTTATTTAATGTACAATTAATACAATGAATAATGAATGCTATTATGTACAAATTAATGTTGTTTACATGCATTTGCTGGGGTTTTTGAGGCCAAAATGATAGAATAAAGGTGATGAAATGGAGATTCATCACCCCCCTATACTTGCCTTTGCTAGTCCCTAGCAAACACTTATGCAATAAGCGCAAAATGAATAAAGAAAAGAAAAAGGGAAATGCAAGAAAGATAGAGTGAATTGGGGTGCTTTCAGTGCAATGCATGTCCTTACAAAATCTGAATTTGGAGCTCCTGTTAGACCTTGGGTGTGAAGGTGTGTGGAACCTAGTCGGGAACCAGTTCTAAAGTACAACAGCCTTCGGTAATCACAGAACTCGGTTCAACCCACCTCAATAGCCGGGTCAGAACTAGTCTACATCATACGCAAACCCTTATGACTATGAAGCTGACTTGTACAGTGTAAGTGATATGTAGCTCCCCACCTCAGAAGTGACAAAGAAACAACCTCCCCCAACCTGGTAACTCTAATGCCTCGGTCTAGCAACTCTTTCCTCGAGAAGCGGGGTATTCCCTTCTAAGTTCAAGTGCAACCGGCTCAAGAAGAGGGGGAAGAAGTATAGACTTTTGGGAGCTCAACCAGTGTAGCTAAGTCTCCCGCTGCAAGCTTCATGAGATGTAACATGGATACCATAAGCTTTTGCTTTATTGAACTATATACACTCCAGTGGGGTTATTAAATTTTCAATCCGACCCACCACTTTTTTGGAGTTCCTTTTTGCAATTTTTTTTTTTCAATTGCATCTGTACAACATATCTACATGGTGCAGCATATATACAAGAAATTTCTTCTTGAGCCAGTAGACTATCCCTCTTTTGAAGCTTTATTGCAACCCACAGCTTCTGTCTTTAGACTTCATCACCACTAGACCAAGTTGAGGTGCACTTCCTTCACTATAAGAAGAAGAGAGGTTCCGCCTAGAAGTACTACCCTCATATGCTACCCCAAGCCAAAGGAAACTGCCTCCTCACCACCTCATCCATGGAGAGCTATGTGAAAGGTGCAGGTGTCCAAATTAGGTCACGGCCGACAAGAGTCATGCGTGTGTTTCGAAAAGTTCTAGTTAGTCCACTGAGGTGACTTGAACCCAGTCCTGATTTCTCAAAGAATTAAGTCTGAATAGACCTGAAGTACCTTAAACCTAGTTCCCATAAGGTTCCAGTGTAGTTAGGTGCGGTAAGGTCCAACCAAGCTCCAATTTGAGATTTTCTTAGACTGATTCAATCATCAAGCTTCACTCAAAAAGAATATGAATGGTATGCTTATGCTATGTGCAATGAATGATGCAATTTTTCACAAAAATTTGGAAGGATCAAAGAATGTTTTTACAAAAAGAATCTCTGCACAGGAAGTACGAACTGATAATGTTTAAAGAGTATGTACATTTATTTACATAGGCGTGCTGCTTTATTTTCAAAATTTAGGAAATTTTTAGCGACTTTACAGGTATGGATGAAATAGTTTATTTGGGTATGTATAGAAAGGATTGTATGTATCTTGTTTCTGATTTACTAGTATCTGCAATGGTGTTATTAATAGCTTTTTGAAAATATTTTTGCAAACTATAGTACACGATAATTTTTGCAATCCTTTACACACATTTGAAAACTATTTTTGCACAGATTTTTCACACTATATGTAGATATATACAATTTTCACAATACTTTTAACAAGCATTTTTCAAAACATTTGCACATAGGTTTTTCAAATCCTTTCTTTCGCACAAAGAAAAATTTTGCAATCAACACAGTTTCACGCATTTGAAATCATTTCACATCAAATTTTTCCAAAACTGGTCACACTATTTTTCAAATCATACTGTATAGGTATCTGATTTATTAATCAGTTGGTACAAAAGAAGAAAAAATTGTATTTGACGTATAGTATGGTTCTGTTCTTATAAACTTTATTTGGCTTATTCTTCATTTACAAATGAAAGATTCTTGTGTGGATTCCTCAGACTTACTTCGAGAATCATTTTCACAAGGGTTTTTGAAACCTCTAGTCCAAAATAATTTTGCAATATGTACACGCATTTGAAAATCCTTTTACAAATGTTTTACACAACATAGATAGATTTTTCAAAACACCTTTGACAATCAACTTTTCACAATCATTTGCACACTACTTTTCACACATTTTGCTTTTACTCAAAGAAAATAAGTTTTACACACAAAACTAATTTCTCAATCGTTGAATACTTGTTCACGCTATTTTCAAACAAATTTCACACGATTTTTCAAAAGAGAAAGTTTCGTAGAACACTTTTCTGACTTACTAGTCAGTATAATTACAATGAGTCTGAGGAACTCACAATCATCTTTTATTATTATAAAGCTACTTTTTACATTTTATTTTGTTGTTGTAGTGATATTTTTTATTTTTCAGTATGAGTTATGGCTTTTAGTATATACACAGTATATACGACCCCCTATACTTAGCTTGAGCTATGTCCTCATAGATCGGAAGGAAAAGCAAAGACATAACTCGTACTGCGTATAGGCAGATCTAAAGAATAAATACGAATGAAATGAATGAATTAGAAGTTGACCGTCCCCCCTATACTAAGGATCAAATAATCCGAAGTATAGCAGGTGTACAAAAAGCGGGGAGGGTCAAGGGTGAGAATACACTGATCGTACTCAGATTGTCTCCCCCTATACTTAGGGTAAGATACTCCCAAGTATAGACAAGAAGAGGAGACAATGGAGAGGATCGAACAGAAATGAGAAACCCTAAAATAGATAGGTGCACATCCCCCTATACTTAGGACCAAGTACGTCCTAAGTAGAGAAAACTGTCTACAAAGGCGGCACCTTTTAGATAGAAGAAGAAAATAGATAAGGAAAAGAAGAAAAGAAGAAAAGAAGAAAATCAGAGCAATAATGGTTGGAGTACATCGTCTGAATCTTTTGGTGCTGCAAGAGGTGTAGAGATATCCTCGGGGTGCACTAACTGAATAGAGTCAACAACGGCCAAGAACGAATCTGGTTCCAAGTAAGGCTTCAGTAGTTGGCCGTTGACGACGAAGGGCTGTGCGTCAGGGGACAATTCTGATATAACAATGCTTCCGTTGTCACGCACGTCACATACTCGAAATGGCCCTGTCCACTTACTTTTTAATTTACCTGGGAATATCCGCAGCTTTGCATCAAACAACCACACTTTCTGCCCAACATCGAAGGTCTTTCGTCTGATGTGCCGGTCATGCCAGCGTTTCACCTTCTCTTTGTACATCAAGGTGTTATCGTATGCGCAGTCTCGGAATTCCAAGAGCCTGTTCAGATCGTCCTTTCTCTTCTGACCACCTTTTCGTGAGTCCAAGTTACAATTATTAATTGCCCAAAGGGATTTGTGAATTAATTCCACGGGCAGATGACATGGTTTTCCATATACAAGACGGTAGGGCGACATGCCCAAGGGAGACTTGTAGGCCGTACGGTAAGCCCAAAGAGCTGAGTCCAAGAGTTGAGACCAGTCTTTTCTGTTTGGCCTAACAAGTTTCTGCAATATGGTCTTGATCTCTCTATTGGATAACTCCGCCATGCCATTGGTCTGCGGATGATAAGGAGATGCGACACGATGATCGATGCCGTACTCCTTCGTTAACTTCTTAACCTCTTTGTTGATGAAATGACTACCCCCGTCGGATATGAGAATCTTCGGTATCCCAAACCGCGAAATGATGTTCTTCTTCAGAAACTGGCAAACTGTTTTGCTGTCGGCGGCTCGGGCGGGGATAGCTTCAACCCAACGACTCACGTAATCTACGGCAAGAAGGATGTGCTCAAAACCTTGACTGTTAGGGAAAGGTCCCATGAAGTCAATGCCCCATGCATCGAAAACATCTGCTATCTGAATGATTTTCAGAGGCATTGAGTCCTTGGCAGTGAGTGTTCCTTTCAGTCGCTGACAATCAAGACATCTTTTAACAAATTCTGCTGCATCCTTAAATAAAGTGGGCCACCAGAGGCCACACTGCAATACTTTCGCTGCCGTACGATCTCCAGAATGGTGCCCACCAGATTCGAGTGAATGACAATGCTCGAGGACACTATATTGCTCCGTCTGAGGAATGCACCTGCGCCAAATACAATCTGCTCCTTCCCTGAATAGAAGGGGATCTGCCCACTGGTAAAAGCGGATGGTCGACATGAATTTGTTCTTCTGATTCTTCGTCCAATCCGAAGGTATTACCCCAGAGGCGAGGTAATTTACAATGTCAGCATACCAAGGGAGAGCATCCACGGCTAAGATAGCTTCGTCAGGGAAGGTCTCTGTGATAGGGGTGTTGCTCAAAGGAGAGTCATGCTGCTCTATTCTGGAGAGGTGATCTGCTACCACGTTTTGAACTCCAGGTTTGTCCTTAATTTCCAGATCGAATTCCTGGAGGAGAAGGATCCAACGAATCAGTCTGGGCTTGGCATCCTTCTTCTGCTGTAGGTACCGAATAGCAGAGTGGTCTGTGAAAATCGTGACCTTTGACCCCAACAAATAGGATCTGAACTTCTCTAAGGCGAAAACCACAGCCAGCAGTTCTTTCTCTGTCACTGTATAATTTCTTTGAGCTTCATCTAATGTTCTGCTGGCATAGTGAATGGCATAGGGCGCCTTATCTTTCCTCTGCCCTAGAACAGCTCCGACGGCAAAATCTGACGCATCGGTCATTATTTCAAAGGGAAGAGTCCAGTCTGGAGGCTGCAAGATTGGAGCTTGAGTGATAAGCTCCTTCAACTGATTGAAGGCAAGGAGAACTGGCTGATCAACAATAAATTCTGTCTCCTTGCACAAAAGTTCTGTCAGAGGTCGGGCAATGCGGCTGAAGTCCTTGATAAATCGTCTGTAGAATCCCACATGCCCCAAGAATGACCTCACATTCTTTACTGTCTGAGGTGGCTGAAGGTTTGAAATGACATCCACCTTGGCTGGGTCGACTTCCATGCCACGTTTGGAAACGACATGGCCCAACACAATACCCTCTGTGACCATAAAGTGGCTCTTTTCCCATGAGAGCACTAAATTGACTTCCCGGCATTTCTGAAGCACTCTGTCTAGGTGCTCGAGGCAAGAATCGAAACTGTCACCATAGACGGAGAAATCATCCATGAACACCTCGAGAAAACTGCCTACCATTTCGGCGAAGACTGCTAGCATGCATCTTTGGAAGGTTGCGGGTGCATTGCATAATCCAAAGGGCATCCTCTTGAAGGCGTAGGTGCCGAACGGGCAAGTGAAGGTAGTCTTCTCTTGATCCTCAGGGGCGATCGCCACTTGGTTGTACCCGGAGTACCCGTCCAGGAAGCAGAAGAACTCCTTGCCTGCTAATCTCTCCAAGACTTGATCAATAAATGGCAAGGGGAAGTGATCCTTCTTGGTTGCTGCATTAAGGCGGCGGTAGTCAACACACACCCGCCAGGATGTCGGTACCCGAGTTGAAATCTCCTCTCCTTTTTCATTTGTGATCACAGTAAGCCCGGATTTCTTGGGAACTACATGTAGGGGGCTTACCCATTTTGAATCGGAGATGGGATAAATGAAGCCTGCATCACACCACTTTGTGATTTCTTTCATTACTACGTCCCGAAGGTTAGGGTTTAGCCTTCTCTGAAATTCGCGGGACGGCTTGGCATCGTCTTCTAGATAGATATGGTGTGAGCACAGAGCTGGATTTATCCCTCGGAGGTCTGATACGCTCCAACCAAGTGCCTTGCGGTTCTTTTCTAAAATCTCGAGAAGTCGAGATTCTTGATCCAGATTCAACCTGCTGCTGATGATGACTGGATACATGTGTTCTTCACCCGTAAGGAAGGCATACTTCAGGCCTGCAGGAAGTGGCTTGAGTTCTGGTTTCGGTCTGTCCCCTTTACCGGTCACTTCTGATACCATGCTGGTGGTGGAATGTATTCTGAGACTGTTACCATCCTCAACATCCTGTTGAGATCCCAGTGATGTACCGAACGGTTCTGCGGTGAGCTGATTATGTTCGGTCTGGAGTGAATGCTCAAGAAGATGCGCCTGCATCTGAGAATCTGTCTCCCACAAATCATCGGAGCATATGCTGACCGTGCTTTCCAAGTCCTCCTCAAGAGTGAGGATTTCTCGGGTCCATGGATCGTCCAATGATAACTCTGAATCTCTGATCTCTGCAATAAACTCACAGTCTGCTTCTGATGCTGCTTGACTCTCATCAGTTGTGGCGTTCTGCTCCTTGTTCATGTTGATGGTAATTCGCTGGGTCTTCGAGCTGAAGGTGATCTTTCCAGACCCGTAGTCAACCACTGCGCCTGAAGTACGGAGAAATGGTCTGCCGAGGATGATAGGAGTCTGGAGCAGTGGTGCAGGAGAGTCCATATCAAGGACTACAAAGTCAGCTGGGAATTTCATGTCCTGCACGGTAACTATCACATCTTCCAACAAACCGCGGGGCCGCTTAACGGATCGGTCAGCGAACTGAAGGATCATTCGTGTCTGCTTGAGCGGTCCCAGCCCGAATTCTTGCATTATGGACGAGGGCAGAAGGTTGATGGAAGAACCACTGTCAAGAAGAGTACGCTCGAAGACCTGATCGAAGATCACACAACTGATCAGAGGTGCTCCTGAGTCTTGCTTTTTCTGGGGGAGGTTGGTGATAGCTGCAACTGTGGCCATGGACAGAACGTGTTTTTCTACCTCTCGGCGTCTGTTGTCTTGCGTTGGGCGACGCCTGTTAGTACATGCCTCTTTCAATCCTTTCTTCACAGCTGGCATATATTCCACGGCCTTTAACAAGGGAATCTCAACAGTCAATTTATCCAAAATATCTACAACACCAGGATCAGACAATGCAATTTTTCTTTTTGTCATTTTTTTGGATTTTTGTATTGCATGCGGAAAAGGAATATTCATATTACTGGCAGGAAAATTAGAGTTCTTATTTACATCAAAATCATCGCCCACAGAATGTTGTACATCCGGAATACAAAAAGGCGTACAAGCTGGATCTAACTCTGCTGGTGCTGCTGGGCGATCAAAAAGAGTAGCATCGGCTCCATCGGCTGGCACAGGATCGGCTGCTGCTGGCGGCTCCTCCAAGGCTGGCGCGGCTTCACTTCTGCTACAGGCTTCTTTTTGTTGCTTTTGTTTTTGCTGATGTTTTTGTGTTTTCAGCTGGAATTGCTTCTGGCAATGCACGACGGCTGGACTGGCTTCTCCTTCCTCTTCCTCCTCACCCGCCCCTGGAGCTGGCACGGCTGATGCGGAAGATGACGATCCACCTGTTTCTTTATTCACCCCATATCTGGTAGCAGGCGGAGGCAAGGCCCTACCGCTCCTGAGAGTAACAGCATTAGAAAAAACAGTAATATCATGATCACACGCGGACTGGACATCACATTCTACCTGCTCCTTTTTCTTGAAATTGTTGGGGTTGGCTTCGACCTGTGCCGGAATGGTAGTGCGAGTGGCGGTCAGGTCATCAAGCCGCTTGGTCATCTCTGCTAGCCCTTGGACAAGCTGGGCTAGACACTCCATGGTGGGATTAGCTGGGGACACCTCAGAAGATGCAGCGTGCATACCACGCTGCTGTTGGTTAGATGGATGGGGAGGCTGCTGATGGTGTTGCTGTGGTGGAGCAGGAAGTTGAAGCTGTTGGTAGGACGGAGAGGGATACTGTTGGTATGATTGAGGCTGGGCAGCTGTGTATTGGTGATATGGCTGCGGATGGCGATACTGCTGCTGCTGCTGATACGGAAAATTCTGCCTCCATTGATGTGCGAATTGAGGAGGCTGCTGGTGTTGCTGAGAGGGGTGCCCAAAACGACCACCCTGAGGTTGGTGGTACTGCCGGTTGGCAAATGGTTGACCCTGGAGTTGTCCCTGAGGACGGGTCGGCTGTGCATCATTAGTCCAAACCCCATTAACTTCCTGGACCAGGGGTGGTGGTGGGAACGCTGAATCGGTGTTTGAGATAAACTCTGGTTGGTACACAACCATCTGCTGTTGCGGCTGGCTCTGATCAGGTGCCTGCACGTAGTACACGTGCTGAACTGTCGGTGGTTGCTGGCTTGGCTGAGGCTGGTGTAGCGGTGGTTGCTCGTCTTTTCTCTCAGCTGGAGCTTCGAGCGGTGCTGCCGACTGAACAGAATTGATGGTACCCACCAGCAGTTCTAGCTGCTTGGTGATGTGGTCCAGCTTATCCAGGTTCTGGGTCCTCTTCTCGATCACAGCGAGTTTCTCAAGGTCCTGTGATCGCTTCTCAATGATATCAACCTTAGAGAGATGGCCCCCAATGATACTGAGGTTGGAGATCTCATCTCTCTCTACTTCTTTCGATGCAGCCATGTGAACTTGTTTCTGGAGGATCTGGGGCTGCTTTTGGTACGCCTTGGATGAAGAGAGTGCGGCCTCTCCCTCGGCCATTTCTTCAAAAATTTGCCAGACAACATCTTCATCCTTGTTGAAATGGGAGCCCCCACATGCTGCGTCTACGAGCCTTTGACTTTCAACGTTCAGTCCCCCAAAGAAATGCTGAACCAAGCTGGTCTTCGGAATATCATGATGGGGACACTTCTCCTGCAGATCAGTGAATCTCTCCCATGCTTCATGTATCGACTCATGGGGTCCTTGGGAGAAATTACTGATACGGGCCCGCATCTGATTGAGTCGACCCAGAGGGTAATACTTGTGCAAGAAGGCGGACTTTAGCTCTTCCCAGGTCGTCACAACCTTCCCCATATGATTGACCCAATAAAGGGCCTTGTCCTGTAGGCTGAAGGGGAAAGCCGTCATCTTTACAATGTCCAGGGGGACATTCGGATAGTGGGTGGTGCGGCAAATGCGGGAGAATTGCTGCAGGTGAATGTATGGCTCTTCATTGGTGTTGCCATGGAATGCAGGGAGAAGGGCTATGAATTGGGGTTTCAGCTCGAAGTGAGCATGTACCGGTGGGATGAGAATCCACTCGGTCATCTGGCTGTCTCCCGGATTGTATGTTTCTTTGAGTGTTGGCTTCGGCTGTGGTTGGAATTCAGGATCATCATTGGGGTCGTCACCACCTCCTCCACCTTCACCTCCTCCTCCCCTGCCTCCTCTGCCTCGGCCTCCTCCTCGGTCGTTCATCATATCAGTCAAAATGTCCTGGAAAGCGGTCTGCGTAAGGGCCTGCTCAGTCAGCTGCTGCTGTATTGCCTGGATGGATGCCAACAACTGTGCATTGACTTGGTTCTGATCTGGCATCTGTCCCTCTGGTATGGGTGGCTGCTGACCCTTGCCCTTTCCTCCTGGCGCCATGTCAGGGTCTGAATCGGACGAAATGAACTCCGGAGTAGTCTCCAGGGCTCGCACTGGCTTCTATCTGCATCATGAGACGGTCCGAATCAGATCACTTGCCATAAATACTCAGCTGTCGTGATGAGGCTGGAGTTCAAGTCAACCCCAGCGTGTTGTGAATGGAAAAATGATGTAGACTGTAATCGACTCCCATTCACGACGGCGGTAATGGGACAAAAGTGATCCCAGTTTATTGGGTGGCCAAGAGAAAGGTAGAAAACGAGGAGTCTGGAGTCCGATCCGCAAAGTCCGGATCAGTTCTCGGGAATCGCCTCGAAATTATTGGCGAAGGTGAGTCCATGGAATCGATGTAGGTGTCGGCATGGTCCCGACGAAACCATCCATGGATCAACTTCGCGGAGCACAAGAGAATATCGGATTTTTGGAAGAATGATACGATGGTCAACGAGGAACAAAGAGGAGTGTAAAACAGTAGAAAGGCTCGGTTGAGCGGGGTGGTCAAAGGAAGACATAACAGAATTGGCGCAAAGGCGCGGGACTTTGATCTTTGAACCTTAATCTAGATCCATACAAACACAAGACAAAATCGGGTTCACCAACTCACGCCATGTGAAGCCGTGAAAGCTCGGCTATTTATTATCTTTTCATTTTTAGAGTTGTGATTTTTCAGGCATTTCTTATAACAAGTCCTTAGTACGCTACCCTAAAGGAGAGAGAGTACTGCCGGAAGAGTATCCCGTACTTGTCCTCCTCCTGTGTAACCTGTAGTCTGTACTTTTTGGAGTCCTTGTAACCCTTCCTGGATCCCTACTCAGCCAAAGAAAAGAGAGAGGAAGCCGATAGGCGAAACCAATACTTCGGTTCTCGCTCGCAACGGAATCACCCGTGAGCGTGCAAGAACCTACTCGGACGCAGGACGATGAGACAGACACCCCCGTGAAGGCGTGGCCTATGCTCAATACTTCGGACAGGGTCGATGCTCTCACAACAGAGAGTCACCATTGGTGACCAAGTCCTACTCGCCTACGTACGATAGAAGCGCCATTACTTCGGAAATCCAGGCGATACACAAGGCAGTTGCAGACTGGGTTTTGGGCTCTAATCCTTAGGGGTCGCACTCGCTCAAGGGAGTAGGGTTTTGGTCCCCCTCCAAAGTACCTGAAAACAATGAGGGCTTTATGAACCCGGTACAAGGATAGTCCATTACAGATTTTAATTAAGGTCAAAGTTTATTTAGCAGTCCCCTTGTTTTAATTTTTTGGGTTTTCACTTTTTTTTGGATCTGTTTCATACCAGCGCCTAACGTCTTTGTAGATTTTCATTTAAGTCCTAGGTGCTCAAAATCAGAGGGAGATAGCGGAAAAAGCCGTGCAAGTGGTTCCATGATGGAAATCTCACCATTGAACCGAATGATGCATGCTGAGTTAGAAGACTTACAGTGCATCCCAGCTCTCTCCATGTGGTATGCAAAACAGAATTTTTAAACCTATCTACATGTCGGTATGCAAGGCACAAAATCGTCCTAAACATAAGCTGCTATTAACGTGAAGAACCATAAGTTGCTCATTCGTCTCTAGCCCAAGAGAGTCCGGTCTTGGCTCACCCCTCCTCTGCCCAACACTTTTGGAGTAGGAGAAAGCGCTTGTTCGGGTGTGAGCTCGCGGCGCGGCGGGCTAAGAGACGAATTTACAACTTGTTTGAGTTTGACTAGATCCAATCGAAGTAGACTATAGGAACATGCATTCTTATTAATGTTTGGACCTAGCTACCGAGTCAAGCAACCTATATCTAGGGGCTCCAAGCACACAAAACAAAGTGAAATAAAGGCGGAAAGCTCAAAACAGCGGAAAACAAAGAAAAGAAGGCGGTAGAAATCGCGGAAAACAGCGATGAGGCCCCCAGGTGAACAGACACCCGGGCACTGGACCTCATTGTGGAGAGTAGAGTCCTGTTAATTATTACATGCCAAAGTTATCTCTCTCTCACCAAAAATTACAGAGATAATCCTAAATGTTCTAAGCCTATCTAATCCACATCTCCTTGCTTCCTTGATACTCTCTCCTGATGGTCTTGAGAAGAGAAGACCATCCTCCTCCAAGCTTGGCTGCCTTGGCCTCCTAAGAAGCCATCCTTGCGTGGCGGACCCTCGCATCAAAGTCACAAAAAGAGTGTATTAGAATAGTTCACTTAATCAATCATAGAGCACATAAAGATAATCACAAGAAATGAATCAATTAAGCATAGTGATTAATGTCAATAAAATGGCTGCTCACAGAATATAATCAATCATGAATCAAAAATGAATATCACCAAAAATGTACACAAGAATGACAAAGAAGAAAGTAGGCTATGCTCATTGCTCCCCGGCAACGGCGCCATTTGATGGGCCCCCGGACCGACCGGTCTTGTGCTCCACACAGGGCGGGAGCACAGTCGTAGTGTCGACCAACCAAATCCTGGGGTCAATCAACAATTAACCCACAAAGCAAGAATGTATCAATTAAGTCCCAAAAAATAAATGTGAATTAATTTTTATTACTCTACAACAAAATGTATAGTGACAAGCATGTAGAGGTCGAACCACAGAGAGCAATACAAAATGCGTAGCCTAGATGTATCACCAAGTCATCCATGTGTGAAGCTTATTTTTATGTGGGTTTCTAATTTTATATTTTTGTATTTTATTTTTTTGTTTTTATAATTTTTATTTTGATTTTATGTTTTATACTTTTTTTTTATTTTCTTTTCTTTTTATATTATTGATTATATAAATATATATACTATATATATATAGAGAGATATTTATATATAAGAAGAGAGAGAGAAGTAATATAGAATATATATATATGTATATTTATAAACATAAAAACTTAATATATAGACTTATATTTTTACTTTTACTTTTTACTTTTTTTTATATTATTTTTTTTATATTTCTAATTTTTATGTATTTTTCAATTCAAAAATGTCCACAATATAGGACTAAATAAATAGCCGTATATAATTTGGGTTTTCAAAAATATCAAATAATACCCAAAATTGCCCAAATTAATTTTCACATATTAATAATAATATATAGATAATTATAAAAGAGAGAAATGCATTTTTAGGGTTTTTAAAGAGTTTTTCTAATTTTTATGTTGCTTTTGGGGTTTTGTGATTTTTTTTAATTTTCTTTTGCATATTTTTAGGTTTTTTCATTTTCTGGACTCAATATATATATAAATATATCATATATATTTTTTTGGAATTTTTCAAAAACATTTTCCAATTTTTTTTTTGTATTTTCTAATTTAGACAGTGAAGAAAATGCATGTTTTTGATTTTTAATAAATACCAAAATGCAACAAAATTCAAATCTAAAAATATAGCAAGCAAGGGTACCCTATCAGGAGCATATGCCTATTTTTTCAAAATTTTTCAAAGAAATATAGAGCACAAAATAAATAGACACAGCATCCCAAAATATATGGCCTGGCAGGGGCATTTTTGCAATTATAACATTTGTTCGGGGGGTCCATGCAAATATCACAGTACAAATAAACATTTCTTTTTATTTTACAGGCCATTTCACAATTATCAAAACCCGCCAGGGGTTGTATGCAAAATATCCGCGCCTCACGTGGGACAACACGTGAGGTGCGGAAGGACCTAAACGTAAATAAATGAAAGTTCAGGGGTCCTTCAGCAAATTACACATTTATTTTACAACTGAAAATTTTATTTACCACACTAAATATTAAATACAAAAATGCGGGGGACAGGATATGCAATTTACCCCCAAAAAGGCGCTTCATCCAACGGCTGATCTTCGCTCACTTGCCACGCGGCGCCTCCACGTGAGCCGATGCCGCTTCGCCGATGGAGGGCTGAGATTAGATCACTTGAGGTGATCTGACGGTTGCTGCGGGGCTCCATCCAACGGCTCCCTTCTAATCTGGGACCTTCATCTTCATCCGACGGCGGAGAGGGCGCATGGAAGAACAGGGAAGAACGCTCGCCTGAGCGAGCTTCTCCCAGCTGGATCTCGCACCTCCGCCGTCCATCGCTGCTCCACGGTGTCCCAAAAGCTTCCTGGAAGGTTCCTCTGTCGTCCGGAGGTGTTGGATCGACCAGAGGTACGCTGGAGCACCCTCGCGAGGTCGGAGAAGAAGTGCGGCTCCAGGTACCTCCGGCGTGACTTGATTTCGCCTCAGGGTGCTTATTTGCGCACCAGACCTGCACAGGAAGATAGCATGGCTCGAGGGGATGCTCCTCGACCAAAGAGGTTGAAGCTGTGCAGCAAAATGAGGTGGAACGGAGGAGCTCCGACGAAGGGCGGAGGAGGAGCTCCGATTCGCCAAGACCTGGGGTCCTGGGTTGAACAAGTGTGTGCATTTGATGGAGAACTCGAAGGGGATGGAGATGAGGCGATTTAGGCGGTCGGAGACAGAAAGGATCACAGTGGGGAAGTCGCCGGAGCTCAGCTCCGGCGAACTTCGAATTTCTGATTTTGGCCTAAGCTAATCATCTAAATGCTATCCTAAGGGCTGGAATTAAAAGCTACTACTAAAACCTAACTACTAAGCAAGAAAGAACAGCTCTTATACCTGGGGGCCGCCAGGGAGCAGGGTGGTCGCCGGAGCACCACCGCGTCAAAATTTCCTCCTTCTCCGGCCGCGTCAACTGCTGGGAAAGCTCCTCCGGTCACGAGGGCAACGCCAGGAATCGATTCAAGCACAGAAAGGGGGGTGAAATTGGCCAACTTTGGCCGGGAAGTCGGAGGTTTTATTTATAGACATTCCGAGGGACCCCCAATGACCGGCGATTATTGATTAAACCAGTGAGTATCAGATTGATCTATGATTTTGGCGGGCATCATGGATGATCAGAGGACAAATCTTGTGAAGGAAGCGAGTGCGATGGTTCACTGAGCCAGGCGGGAAAAATGGCGGAAATCGGGGAAAAGACAGTGCCCGTCAAGTCAGATGGCTGGAGGGCGAGTTGACCTGCGGTCAACAGGCGCGACGCGCCCATTGGTCCACCTCAGCCGCTACACGCCAAAATAGGGATCCTTATTACAAAATAAATTATTTAACCTAGTAAACGATTTTATTAGATTTTACTTATAAAATAAAAAATGTTTATAAATTAATGTAGTATTTATTTATGATTTTTATTTATTTTTTTGAAGTATTTTATTATGGTTTTATTAAAATAATGTTTATATGTATGTATTTTATATGTATTTTTGTATATTTTATTTTTAGTTTATTTATTTTCTTTTATTATTTTATTGGATTATTTTAGAAATTTATAATTTATTTTTGTGAGTATAAAGGTATTTTTATTTTATTTTTATGAGTTTATTTATATTTTTAAATAAATAGATGTATGTGTATGTATGTATACTTATAGGTATTTTACCTATATATTATATACATTTTATTTATTTAATGAATTTTATTTGTTTTTATTTTGGATTTGTATTTTTAATAAGTTATGTGTAATATATATATTCTTAGAAAAATCTAGATGAATAATTAAAGAATGTTTTCCCCTTTATTTATATACACATGGGTAGCATAGGTATTTTGCCTAGGTATTATCTAGGCTTATTTTATTTTTGAAATTTCTTTTTGGTTTTCTTTTAATTTCAATATGTACATGTATTATAAATATTATTTATAAAATTCTAAAAATATAATTTTGTATAAATAATAATTGTTGAATAAAATGAATATTTTAATCGGGTACTATATACAATGAGGGTCAAAAACCTAACTTCCACAGATGGACTCCAAAAATTATGAAACCAATTTTATAAAATAGTTTATGGAATGCTATATACAATTAAAGGTGAGTTTGGGTGATTTGGAGTTTTTATTTGCAAGATGTGGGTCTGTGTAGTTGAGACTTTTGGTTTTTATTTTGTGTATAAAATGTACACTGAGTCTTGTTTTTATATAAACTAAATTTTGTATTTTTATTTACATTATTATCTACAACTTTCATGTACAAAAGATTTTAATTTGATGAATAAATAACTCTATACAAAATAGGTGTCAAAAATGCATCAATGGATGAATAAATAAATGAGGTATTTATTGTACACTGGCCCTTATCTCCCCCTACTTTATTCCTTGTCGACCAATTCCATGCTGGCCTTGGTCTCGGGGTTCGGGTCATAAAATATTTGCAATATTTTATTCCTTTTTCTTTTCTTCTCTTTATTCTATAATTTTGGCATTAAAAACTTTATTTAATGTACAATTAATACAATGAATAATGAATGCTATTATGTACAAATTAATGTTGTTTACATGCATTTGCTGGGGTTTTTGAGGCCAAAATGATAGAATAAAGGTGATGAAATGGAGATTCATCAATACCCTCGCTACATCTTTTCGTATCGTAGGAGAAATGAGCTTGTTATTTTGAGGAGCATTTTCAAGTACAATCTTGTTCACGTCAAGGCTAAATTTTTAAAAGCCTTCAATATTTTCAAGAAATTACCTTTATTCATAGACTCTTCAAATTCATCTTCTCCTTGAAAAGTTAATACTTGAGAAATATTGACCGTTACAAAAGATGTGTCAATATTTTCTCTTTGTATGATCGTCATGCATATGTATTCTTATTTCAAAATGCTAAGTCTACTTCATCAGATTCTCACGCTTTTCACAGAGCAAAATTATGGGCATTGTCAGGACCTCCAACTTGTTTATACCATTTTTATCTTTCAATTATTCCATCCTTTGAAAAAATGCATTGCTACCAATTTGACTTATATAATTTATCCTTAATAGATAACAATATCGATAAAAACCACATTGTTACCACACTATACTCGAACAAAATTTATCTTTAAACCCATGCAATATTAAATATGTGTTCCTTCTTCCCATTTTTAAATGGAAACATGTGGTTGATTGGTTTAAATAAAGGCATTTGCAAATATGCTCTTTGAATGTCATCTCGAACATTAGGATGATAAGATAAATCATAATATGCAATACATGATAAATAGGAAACTCTGATAGATTCACATTGACAGAACGTGACTTCGTATTCGATTCTTCCAATTTAT
Organism: Ottelia alismoides; assembly: GCA_037367405.1. NCBI lineage: Eukaryota > Viridiplantae > Streptophyta > Magnoliopsida > Alismatales > Hydrocharitaceae > Ottelia > Ottelia alismoides. Next base: position 273,316 of record JAZKJV010002406.1, read on the forward strand.
TTTGATAATATGGCGATTTTACATAAATGGTTCATTTGAGGAAATGGAATACTATAGGAACTTGAAACGAGGGAGTAGATGTAAGACCAATAAGAATTTATTAACAAAACTTATATTTTGACATAGCACAATATCCAAATTTGGCAGTGAACATTCTAGCTCATCGAGATCTTTCCAACGAGCTCAAGATCATCAAAATTGGATATTGTGTAAGAGAGAAACACATATTTGTAGTTCACGGGTAAGCAACCGGATCCAGATTCGAATTGGATTTTTTAACCAAGATTAAGCCTATATATAAGGGGCTGGTCAGACCCACTTACAAATGGTCGTCGGAGCTCCTCCCTTCACTTGAATTCCACCGTCGGAGACTATCTCTGACCACCGATCAAAATGCTGCTTAGATTTTGCTAATGACTTTGTTGCATCTTTATTTTGTAGCCTGATCAACCTTTTAGGTAAAAGACCTATGATGAAAGGTACATAAAATCTATGAAGCTGATTGAAACCTTAAAGCAAGTCTGAAAAATTATACTTGAAGGTTCAAGGATCAAAATCAAATTGTAGAAAGAATCAAAGAAAGACTCAAATCCAAAAGTTCAAGATTTGAAAAATTATGATGATAACGCGACATATTACGTAGTTTTTATTTTGTGCTGAAAAAATATTTAGTTTTTGCATATTCTTGATCAACAAAAAAACTTAAGCTAAAATCATCAATTTTACATAATCAACTTTTGGACATATGATTGGTCACATTGACACTCCTGATCAATCACCCTTTAATGCCCATCTTGTTTTTCATAGTCATCGGTCCAGATTGACTATCCTTTTGACCATGATCGATCACCTTTTGAATTTCTGACCAACACTCAAATCTAACCAATCATTTTTTTGACCTGATCGATCATCCATGGTCGATTACATTTTTTTGTCATGATTGATAATTTCATGGATTTTGGTAATCAGAACCCATTTCTGGACACCAAGAACTCTTTTGAGGCCAGCCCTATATAGGAGACCTTATGGTTCATTGTTTGAGACATACAACTAAGAGAAACACCCTCTACTATAAAAAGAAAAGAAAGAGCGCTTATATTTGTGGTATTCAAGTTTGTACAACGTTTCGGTGCTCTTGAACTCTCTTATGTTTGAAGCTGTTAAGATACAGAAGTTGTTTGTGTTATACTACAATCATGATCATCATGCTCGAGCATATTCTATGCTAAAAGTTTGTAAGCATGTGAATTCAACTTTCTTTGCTTATTAATTTTCTGTTTAGTACTTTTTGGGGGGTTTTACCTTACGAACCCTATATACTTTGTAAATTATCATCTCGACCTTTGAAACATCGATATTCCTCTGTCGATTCCGTAAACTTGCTCCATCTTACCCCACATATCCTTTCATTAATTTTACTTTTATCCGAGTATATAATGTGCGTTAATCTAACAAGAGGCAAATTGTCCATTTCCTCATATCCTTCCTCTATATATTCCTCCATTCTTCTTCTTCCTCCTCCTCCTCTTTATGTTCTCTCTCTTCACCTCATCTCCATCCATCCACCAAATCACCAAATTTTTTCTATTTTTACAGATAAACCATATCTTTTCAAAATGAAAATATTTTTTTTGATATTTTGGGATTATTTCTTGAACCGACTAATCTAATATTTGGTGTTGCTAAACAAATACACTACACTTCTTTACTTCTGAATCATACAGCCCTCTTCTTCTATCTCCCCCAAATCACAGGTCGAGCAATGGCCCTCGCATACACATGTCGGATCCTCCCGAAGCTTGTGGTGCTGCAGCTTTGGGAGAACAACGTCCTGGCAAGGTATCCACAAAGCTCCGAAGTAATGGGGGGATCCAGCTTCTTGATATCTCCTCAAACAAGCTCATAGGACCTCTCCTCCATCTCCAGTGTCGGCTGACCCAACCACTCGCAATTCTCCACCTTGTTAAAGAACATACAATTCCTCAACTTCATCACCCTTAAGCCAAACACGACGTGCTTGTTTGCTTGTAATCTGCTTAGGCTCCCAAAGCTGCATAGATTTACGATGTCATTAGGCATTCCTTGATTCTCTTCATCGTCAGAGAATGGGCATATGAGAAAGCTAGCCATTCTTTTTACATGGCTAAAGGAATCCTTCTCCACCTCCTTGTATGTCAAGAACAATACCTTACTCGGGCCCTTCAAACTCTCCTTCTAGTAACCAAGTGGTACCAGAGCCAGGACTGGTTGAGAGGACCGCATCGTAACGGAGGGCCGTGAAGTGGCACTAGAGGTCCATAACGCAAGGAACCATGAAGTCTGAGTACCAGAAACCCTCGTGGTTGAGAATCTGGTCATGCACTAACCGTCGTTGGACTGAAGGTTGCTTGTGGCTAAGGCATAATGCTTGTAGAGGCGGCTCTCCACGTCCTTATGCTCCTCTATTTTCGATGGAAAGTAGCTCATTTTTCTGTTCCTCTATTTCCTAGTGGTCACTAGAGCTTTGACATATATCAACCTATCCAACAATAACTTAGTGGGTCAGTCTTGCTATCCGTCGGAAGATTTTATGAATTCCAGAAGATGCTTCTCGACTGCAACCTCTCCCCCAGAGATCTCCCATAGGAGCTCAGAAGCTCCAGTAGCTCTGAAAGATGCTTTTCATCCCTAAATGGCGGCTGAGGAAGTTGAGACAAACGATGTCACTTCAGAGCATGAAGGGGGGTGCGTAAAAGAGTAGAGAGGAGTTCGGGGAGGAGGAAGAAAGATATAGTGTAAATTAAATAAATATAAAGGGTAAAAGAGTCTTATTTTTTATGGATTCCATTTACCTTTGACAAACAAATGGATGCCTACTAACCACAGGGTTTGTGGGGTACATGTTAATAAGTTTATGTGGTCAACATAAGAATATCGATGTTTCAAAGGTCGAGAAGGTAATTTACAAAATTTTCAATATTCGTGGAGTAAAAATCAACATTTTTTCTATAGGTATCCAAGTTGTGGAGTCCTTTCTCTGAGAGGGATAAAATCCTCCCTTTGGGAGTTGCCTATGAAAGGGTACATGTTGTACGAGAAGTTGTGCTACCCTTAGGTTTAAGCAACATTGGAATAGTAGAAACATGCTTCACCAAGAGAGTGAAGAGAAAATCCTAGAACATGGTTCTACATCGTAATTTTCACCTGCTTGATTTCCATGTAAAAATCAATATGTAATAGAATTCAAATTTCTCTACTTCTATCTTTGTGTTTTGTGAATTATTTTTTATTTAGATAAAGTGATTTGATAATTGTATGTTGCACAAATCAACCCCATCTTATGTCGATTCACAAGGAAGTGCAAGTATACCATTTCGAAGAGCTTGACGCGAGGATCGTCATGGACACATCCGTGATCCATGAAACACCTACTGAATTATGTTCTGAAAGAAGGAAGCTCTCAGAAGAATGCTCTTTTAGGTACGATGTATCCCTCTTTTGTTGTCGGATATGTGTGCTTTTCTCTCGATGGGTGTTTGATAGTATACCCTACCTATATATGGCATCAGATTCGAGTTTGGGTAAGTTGTTGTGTCGAAATTCATCTCTTATCACTTTACCTTTTTGTGATTTCCCGTTGAGATACTGAGGGCATGTCAAAGAAAAAAATATGTAAGGGATGTAGAGTACAACATGAACCTATAGTTTAAATCCGTTCAAAGATTGAATATTTTTCCAAACCAAATTGATCAATCATATACCAAATTGAATGATCCATCAATTCAGAAAAGTGATTGATCAGAAAAAGTAGCATGACCGATCATACAATTTCTAATGATTGATTAGTCTGATCTAAAATGTCGAATAATGTCCATTGCCGGTCGATCGATCATAATTGATTAATAAAATGAAATGGTTGATCATTATGGGGCAGTTGTGCCATTTAGAGCTTAAAATTGTATAGATTGATTTGAAAAAGATGTTGACCATGTAAGACATGATTGTGTATGATGAATTGCTAAATATATTGAAATAGATTTATGAATAACTAAAATGGTCCAATATAACCTAAATGGAAATGTAAAATCAATGTAGTGAGTCTCGGTGTGTGAGAGCATCTTGAGTATCATTCAAACGGTTGTGGATGACTCCAATTGAAATGTATCTTCGTAGATCGTGGATGACTTTCCTGTTGCGTCCTTCTTTCCTTGCCGCAGTAAATATTCTTATGTGGCATGTGAGTATTGTGATGGTAATGACGAAATGAATGTGTCATGTTTCCTATGTGAGTAAGCCTATTTATCCTGGTTATAGTGAATGGCCAAACCCACTTACTAGGTGCATGAAGATAATTGGATTTAATGAAGTAGGTATATTGGGTTTCCAAAGAGGATATGGATTTAAATGCGAATTAGGGGACATTGAGTGAAATGTAAGTAATCCCACTAAAGGTTGGAAGAGCCTAGAAGTATAAGCCCTAACATAATTATATATAAGTATTTATACGGATTGTGGCAGTGTTGGAAACTTAGCTAGGATGCGTGCACTTCAAATGCATGCCTACGGAGGTACCCCAACCCTAAAGTACTAAATACTTTAGTGTCATAGCGTGAGACCAAACATGAGTCAAGATGATATTAGCACAAAAGTAAAATAGATCAATGGAGTGTTGGGAACCTGACGAATACCAAACATTCACCTTTATTCTTTTATTTTGTCTTTATATCCCTAGATAAATACATGTAAATATACGAAACTTGTACAAATTAACACATTGACTGTTGCCTGTAAATACTACATAAAAACCTGTATTTAAATACAAAATAAATGAAGAAAGAGAAGAACAGAAAAATAAAGGAAGTATGTAAATACTGACTGACTCTAAAATCGGAGACTAAGTCTATATTGACTTAGTTGACAAGGAATAAAGTATGGGAAATAAGGGCCAATAAATACAAACAAAAAAACAGAGACATCTAGAAACCCTAGTGCCCAATGCACTGCAAATAAAACTAAACTTACACTAATTTATACACATTCTTATACACTTCAAATAAAGATATTTTCTACACAATCATGTACACATTAATATATAGAAAAAAAAGAAATAATTTCAAATAAAAATAATACATAATGTGAATGGGACACATAGATGAAAAGCCATAAATAGGACATCATAGACAAATATCTTGTCCATATGAACTCAAAATTAATGAAACTCACCTTTATTTTACTCTAAATTAAATTACCTATTTAATAGTGGTGTGTTTAATAAAATTGGAGTTAAGATACAAAAGATGGCTTTTGAGTCTCATTGTATTATACACATATACATTTTATGTATTTCATTTATATTTTAATTTTTTTACTCTTCTTTATTTTTAAATACTTGTGATTTTTACGAAAATAATATTAAAAGAATAATAATAAAATAAAACTATTGAAAATTCATTAAAATAAATAATATAATATTATACATTGGTATTCTATACCTGTAATATACATACATCTATAAATTAACACATGCAAATAAAATAAAAAAACGAAATAAAAATATGTAAATATGTATTTTAATATAATATACATATACAAATTATGTACATATAATAAAAAAATTTAAAATATAAGATAAAAATAAAATGCACAATACATATGTATAAATACCTATATATACATTTATAAAAAGTAACACAATAAATAAGTCGATAAAAATAAATAAAAATAATCTAAAAAGAATATATAAAATAATAAACAACTTTCAAGTTTCGAGATTTATTTATTAAAATCATTATATATTTTATTTTACTTTTATTTCTATTATCTTTTTTTTCTTCTTCATGGTGGAGTGGACCAATGAGGAGGCGACTTGGTTGACCTAGGTCAATTGGCCCGCCCCTTCTATGGACTAGTCCCTGCTATGTATTTTTATCTTTTCACCAAATTTTGGGACTTGAATCAAGCATGATCCCTGCTTGAATCCTTCATGAAATTTCTTCATAGATGCATCAACCTTCACGCGAATCAAAGAGCGACATAGGACAACATTTCATTCACTTGAGAACCCTAAATGAAGAACACTTCCCGAGCAACTTTGTATATAATATCCCCTCTGCCAATTTCGAAATTCAATCCTTCCATTCCACCTTGTCTCCCCAAAAATCACTATTGGAGCTTGCCCTTCGTGATAGGAAGTGGAGTCTCCTAAAACGCGAAGGAAGGGCGGTGGACACAATTACCATTGTCGTAGACCTCTCCCAGTGGTTCTGCTCCGACTTTTCCATGCAGGTGAGCCCCTTTATTTCTTGTTCTTTCAATTACTAGGAGTAGCAGTGACAAATCTCTATCTTTTAACTTTTATTCTTTCATTTTGGCCATGAATCCCTAACTAAATGCATGTATATATCATTAATTTGTGTAAATGACACTCAAGAAGTGATCTGTAAATAATGCATAAAATTTTGTATTTAATATCAAAATAACAAAATAAAGAAAAAATAGAAAAATAATGAAGTGTCAAAAGCATTGAGTGACCCTATACCTCGAGACCTAGTAATCATGATGACTTGGTCAACAAGGAATAAGGTAAGGGAGATATAGCAGACCAATTGTAGAAAATACACTAAAACCCTCTATTTTATTTTCTACTTTTTACACCTTTAATCAATAAACCCTCAACATGAAACTTGTACATAAAAATCCAAAGAAAACTACATAATTTATTTTGCTAAAAAAATAATATATAGTACACCCGTGACACACAAAATAAATAGCCACAAAGAAAACCTTACAGACTTTTATCACCTTCATACAAACTAAAAATTGACCAACTCACCTTTATGGTCCATAAAATTAAATTAAGAATTTAATGAATGTGGTTTAATTTAATTTAGAATTGAGGTGCAAATGTTGGCTTTTGGGCCCCTATTGTATTGTATACCGGTATATAATAATCAATATATTTATTCTTTATATTTTTATGTTTCTCATATTTTTATATACTTGTAAATATTATTTAAAATACATATAAAAAATAAACATATAATAAAATCGTAATAAATTCATTAAAATAAATAATGTATTATAATATGAGTTCAATGGGGTTGCCCCCTTGGGGCAGCCAGCATGGCTTCCCTCGTCCTATTTTTTATTTTTTTTCAAAAATATCACCATATATATTCATCTATATATCTTACTTATATGTCATTTGATTTTCATCAGAAACAAAGACTCATATGCCCTTCATCTAGAATAAGTTTATTCCAACAATTCTTAGACCGTTAAAATTACAGGTTCTAGATGGACGACATAGGAGTCTCTATTTCTGACGAAATTCGAATGACATATAATAGGAATATATAGATGAATAGTCGTGATTTTATTTTGTAATAAAAAATAAAAAATATAGAAAAATGGCCGGGAGGGTAGCCCGTTGGCTACCCACTAGCGGCAACCCCATTATTCCCTTATAATATATAGGTAAAATATACCTATACAAGACCTATACATAATTCTATAAGTAAATAAATAAAATCAAAAAAATAAACTAAAAATATGTAAACATGTATTTCAATAAGTTATAAATATAAAAATTACGTACAAAAAAATAATAAAAAATACAATACAAAATAAAAATAAAATATTGTAAATATAAGTTTATATACCTATGATTATACATATAAAATTAACATAAAATAATTAACTTGAAAAAATAAATAAAAATCATAATGAAATACTATATAAAATAACAAACACTTTTCATGTTTTACTCTAAAATTAATGAAATAATTTATTATTTTATATTCAATTAATCAAATATTTAGCTCCCGGATTTTTCTGATTAGTCCACGTGGACCAATTAGGGGGCTTCCTTAGTTGACCCCCAGTAAACTCCCCTTCCCAAGACACCTATCTCGTTAGAGTGATGCAACCCCCATCACTCCATTCGAGTTGATTTTTTACGCAAACACATCTTTGATCAATCCTAATCCATGCCTAATTTGTGGATCCGTTGTACATAGTCGTAAGAGCTCCTAAACCTTAGGTCAATAAGGGTCCTCCACCATGTTTATAAATAAAGATCCTCCACCCCACTTTCTCATTTTAATCCCCTTCTACCTAATTGCAACACTTATCCTCGATTATTTGAAGCCCCCAGTGACAGCAGGAGCTCTATGGAGGTGTTGGCATGGAGAAAAATGGTCAGAGATGGTGATTTTGGTCCATTGGAAACTTGCTTTGATGACTTTCTTCTGCTTCCTTCCCCAAGCAGGTACAAGATGCAGTTCTTTTGTATTTTGATGCAATTTGCTTTACATAGCATAGATTAGGTGTTAGTTTGAGTAATTAGATTCAATCTTAGTGTAATTTTAGAAATTAAAATGACGAGACCATTAGGCTCCAACACAAAAATCATTATTGTTCGACTGTCTTCGATCCACTCTCCACCTCACTATCGATCCTCGTCACCTGCTCCGCAATTCCCCCTCATTTTCACCTCAAATCTTGCAAGGATGTGAGTCACTGAGGTCCATCTCATCCACCTTCGTCAGACCTTGTTCACCCGTTGTGCCCACAACTTCAAGAGGGGGTCTATTGGGACCCCTCTCGTCCTCCCCAAACTTTTTGTGTAGGTTCCAGCATCTCTAAACATCTGGAGCACTACTTTATTGCTCAAGCAGAAGCCTCAGGCCCCCTTTAATGGGGCTCAGACCATTTTGAGGAGTCCTGCAGGTGCACACAAGCTCCAAGAAGCTTTGAAGACTCTCAAATGTAAAAGACAAGCACGAGAGGCTGATATTTTGTTGATCGAAGCTCGTCGGGCTCGTGTCCTTGAGAGTTCTCCATTGACATTGAGATCCATCAAATCGAGCCAACCCGCTAATTTTAATCTTAGCCATCTGATCCACAGTGAAACGAAGCACCCCAAAGCCGCTCGTTATTCCACGTGGCGCTCCGTTCTCCATCTGATGCACGCATTTGAGGGGTAAATATTTAAGTAACCCCTCACTCTTTTTATATTTACAAGTTGGTCATGTAAATAATAAGTTTAGTTAAAAACTTGTGTAAAATTGCAGTGGACTCCTGGGTTTTATTGTAAATTGCATTTAAGTCCGTGCTAGGCCACCTCTTGTGGTTCCCTAAGTAAGAAGGGTATTTTGCAGCCATACGCTTTCAAATTTTCTTATGTAATTTTAGAATAGTAATTTGTAATAATAGTATTAAAACTTTGGGATATTTAAATGCAGAGCTCTATAGTATTTTTATTGCGAATATTCCCCTAACAAGACTTTATTTAATTTGTTGCACTTCTATTTTGTTTAAATAGGCCCTATGATTGTTAAATCATGGAAAAATCATAGTAAATGCTTGATATGTGTTCACATCATATTTTTATTTTAGCATTTTGCTGCATCTTTCTATTTAATAAAAATATATTGGGAGTTATTTATTCCCTTTCTAACTATAAAAATACAAAAATATAAAGCCTTCTCTAAAAATTCCCACAAAACTATATATTATATAATACTAATATTATCATTCTAGACCAAAAATAAAAAAAATATAAAAAAACCTTAAAAATTGAAAAACCCATCTAACCTCAGAAAAATAAGCAGAAATCCTATAAAATCCAAAATTTCATTTTCTATCATATATTTTTAATTATATTATATAGTGCATATTTAAAATAATTTTGGGAAATTAAGAACTATTTATCTATTTTTAATACCAAAATAATATAGCTTATTATATTTACTATTTTGTATATTTAAATACATTAACAATACCTAAAACCTATAAGAAAAATAACAAAAATAGAGAAAAATATTAAAAACACAAAAACATTTTATTTTATAATTTTTAATTTTTTAGCTATATATAAAAATATATAACCCTATTGTATTTGTAAATATTTCCTATATTTTTTATATATTTATTTAATACATAACTTATATATTTTTTATTATATACATATTACTCTATATTGATGTGTGTGTGTGCATATACATGTTATGTTTTTAAGAACAAAAAGAAACTAAAAAATTACACAATAAAAACAAAATAAAAATTATAAAATTGAAAAACATATATATATATATAACATTAGAAATATTAATAAATTAAATATAAATAAAAAACCACAAAAAAATTAAAAAAGCAGAAAAAATACAAAAATAATTGTTATTTATTTATATACAATAATTATTACCATATCCCAATTGTTCTCTGTGGTTTGACACTCTACACGTATTCACCATAGACATATTTTGTAGATTTAATATAAAAATAAATTTTGACTCACACATTTGTGTTGCATTATCATATATTGTGGCTTGATTGTTGATTTACTTGGTTGTTCATGTTCCGAGTACCATGAGAGTGGTCGATACAACGGTTGCCAGACCTAACTTGTCAAGCACCGTAGAGCCTCCAAGACTGGGCACTAGGAACCCCTGCTTAACCTCGTTACCAAATGGCTCCATTGCCAGGGAGTAACGTAGGATATGATACTTGTATATATTAATCTGCATAATTATCTCTGTTTTTGTCTTTTTATAAATATTTGTTTATCTATGTTTGAACAATTTCTTTGTTTAATTTCTTACAAGGGATCACATGGCGAAGGAGGCTTTTAGGAAGCCAGTGCACCCAAGCTACGAGGAGATTGGCTCCTTCTTTAAGAGCCAATCAGAGAGAGGAAGGAAGAGAGATAGAGAGAGACCAGAGCAGATAGTTTTAGTATAGATTTTTCTTTTTATTTTTGTAAGAGATAGACATTTTATTTTTACATATCAAACATGTAATAATATAGGTACAATTGGACATTGACACTCTCCGAGGTCCATTTCCTAGTGATTGTTCACATGGGGACCTCATCGGTTTTCTCGCTACCTCACATTCTGAATTTTTATTCTTCCTATTTTTCTATTTGTTTCTCTTTGTTTCCCACATTTTAAGTTTTTCAGTTTATTTTTCTTTATTTTATTTGAATGAAACTTTACATTTTTAGGACTTGCTTGATCGAGTAATCTCGGTCCAAACACCAAATATCTGCATGTACCTATAGTCTATGCTTGGATCTAGATCAAACTTAAATTGGTTCTTCACGATAATAATGATTTCTGCTTTGGGCAATTTCATTGGCTTTGTAGTTGCAAGTAGTGTAATTAAATTCCTTGTCTTGCATTCCACATGGAGAAAGCTAGGAAGCACTATAAGTCCTCTTACTAAGCATGCCTCACTAGATACAAGAGTGGGATTTACAGCCTTGTGTCCACTTGCATGGCTTTTCTGTCTTATCTCCCAATTTTGTATCATGTAGGATTTAAAAAATTACAAAAAAACATTGGTGAAATATTCTAAAAAATACTCAAAAAAATGAAAATAAAAAACAAGGGGATTGTTTAATAAATTTTGATCGAAATTAAAATTTATAACAGATATTCATTATTTGGGGTTGATAAAGCCCACATTATTTTCAGGTACATTATAGATTGAGTGACGAAGGACCCATAAGGATTAGAGCCAAAAATCCTGCTTGAATACTACCTTGTTATTGACTGGATTCAGGAAGTATCACCGCTTCTATCATACGTGGGCGAGTAGGGCCTTGTTGATGATGATGTTTTCTCCTTGTGTAGAACATCTGACCTGGTCCAAAATATTGAGCGTAGGTCACGCCCTCACATGTGTGTCTGTCTCATCGTTCCACTCCCGAGTACCCCACCAGGGGGAAGTATTGGTTTTGGCTGTTCGCTTCCTCCTCTATTCTTTGGTTGAGTAGTGGATCCAGACCAATAGCCTGGATTATCTTGAAAAAATGCAGTCTATAGGTTACAAAGGATGTGGAAAGTATGTGATACTTTTCTGGTAGTAATCACTCTCCTATAGGGCTAGCCTCTAAGGACTTGCTATAATATTGCTTGAAAATAAAAATAAAATCGAAAAGATAAAAGTAGCTGAACTCTTACAGCTTTACACTATGTAAATTGGTGAGCACATTTTGTTTGGTGTTTGTTTGATTCGAATTTAGATCAAATATCAAATACTGTGCACTTGCACCCTTTTTCATTTTTCATTTCTTCTTTCCCTACTTATTTTGATCCTTCTGCTATTTTCCTCTTCATTTCATCTATTGTTTATCATTGTATCCATTCATCATCTATTCCACTTCTATCCAAGATCTTGACTCATGGATGGTTTGATAAGGTCCCCACCAACACCCACATCGATTCCATGAATTCAACATCTTTAATAATTTGAGGCGATTCTTGAGAGCTAGTTCAAATATTGTAAACCGATCTCCAGACTCATCTACTTCTTCCTCTATTCATATAAATGGGGATCACTCTTATCCCACCAGTCATCAATTGTAGATGGAGATCGATTTCAATTCATATTAAGTGCTTCATTCACACACATCTAGAATTGACACTAATTTTATATCATACTTTCCATTTGGTGCCTCAACTTGCCAGTATGATTGGGATACATTTAATGGTGTAGTTGAAGAGCTAACAGTGGACCCCGTCCATATATATTCCTCTAAGTATGAATCAGAGTTGTCTCCTCAGGGAAAAGGCAAGGGGCCGAATCAACCAAATTAAGAGACGAGAACACCATGAATGCACAGTTGCTCACATCTATATAGTCTATCCAACAGTAGTTGACAGATCATGCACTTGCCCAGATTGCCTTTCAAGTCATGCTGAATATTTGAGGAGAGATAGATAGAGAACAGAGAAGGAGGAGGAGATTATGAACGAGGAGATGGATACCATGGAGGACCAGTGGATGAGCCGAGGAGAGAGGCTCCCAATCTTACTCTAAAAAAGACCTACAATCGACCCTGACCAGATGATAGAGGGGATACCGATCCCTGTAGTCCACAAACATTTTGAGTTGAAGCCTCAATTATTTGTTCTTCTTCCCTCTTTCCATGGGAATACCAACGAAGAGCCCTATATCCACCTCCAATAATTCTCTCGCATCTATCACTCCACTCACTACCCTAACATCTTCTTAGGTGTAATCAAGATGATCACATTCCCCTTCAGCCTTTAGGACTCTATACTGGGATTTATCTTATGGGGAAGGTCATGACGATCTAGGAGGAACTTAAGTATGCATTCCTACAGAAATACTATCCTTTAAGTTGTATCAATCAGATGTGAGCAAGGATCAACAACTTCTCCTAGGGTCTACACAAGTTCATTCATGATGTTTAGGAGAGGTTCAAAGATTTGTAGAAGAAGTGCCCCCACCATGGCTTTTCTCAGATCAGTTTGGTCCAATATTTTTTGAGGTCCTGGTTTTAGAAAGTTAGAGGCTAGTTGATGTCACATGTGGTGGATCTCATTTCAACAAAGATGAAGATGTTGTTGGGCAGATATTTTAAGAGATGGCCAATGGAGAGGCCACCCTGTCTTCGTCCCGTGTCTATCAACGATAGCCACAGATCTACCACAAGCTAGTGAACACAACAACATCCAGTGAAGTGGATAGGAATGACATCTCCAAACTTAGCGTCATCGAAAACCACCTGTCCAAGGTCGATATTATTGAAAAGCGATCACAAGAACTTGAGAAGTTGTCCATGATCGAATAGAGGACACAACAACTAGACAAGATGGATCAGATTTCTAAGCAACTGGAGCTGCTAAGCAACACCATCAATGTCGTACAGTCTTCTAGTCCGACATCTACAACTCCTGCTAAACCAAGGGAGAGACCATCATTGTATTAGCCTCAGTCGAGTTCAGCTTTGCCTCAGGTCCAACACATATATTATGTGCAGGTACCTGACCAATCATCTCTACATCCATTGCAGCAGATCATCGACTACCAGCTAGAACCCCATCCTACCTCATAGTTAGATCGATTTTCCCATCACCACCCCCATTCAGGAAGTGAATGGCATATAGAACAATGAACAATGATGCACAATTGGCACGTCTAGACAGATAGTAGCACGTCCAATCATCAACCATTCGACCGTATCACCAACCCTCCGGTCAGAGGTTTGTCCAGAGCAACCAGCCTCTGCAGCATCAGTCTCCACCGTATAAAAATACTTGGAGACAAAATCAGAACTATCAATAGCCCGTGTATTGCCCACAACAGTCGCATCACCAATACATGGTTGCTCATCAGAATCAGTTCCTCTCTCCTCCTCAATTTCATCAACCACAACTCCCTCCTCACCACAATAATCAATTTTCCTACAACAGCCTCCGCAGTATCACTCTCAACATGGTCAACATGTTGAGCCATCCGAGGGTACTCCTGTGGAACCAATGCTCGACTTCTTGGTGCAAATCATCTAAGGCCTAACAAAGATGAGTTAGAGCTCGATGACCTCACCACTACAAAAACTCCCATTCCAGCATGGTTGTGGCGAACCCTAACAATTTTATGCATAAAGAACAAGTAGTTTGTGATGTATCCTTTAATCAAACCGAGTTAGGTATTTAAGATTATATGTTATCTAATGTTGTGACTCTCATGAGTGGTAGAGTATTGCTGCCATCAACAGCCACCAATGAGAAGAATAAAACATCTTCTAGCGAATCATCATCTTCAGCATCAGCTGGTCCAACAACAAAGCTGGATGAGGAAGAAGATGATTGAGGAGCAACACCACTTCACCACCACCACCACCATAAAGAGAAAAATTAACAAAAAAATTATAAAAATAAAAATATTCAAAAAGAAAAGAAGAGTCGAAGGCAAGAAAGACAAACCCAAAATGATCATGCACCAAAACACTTCCAGTAGAGTCTAACAAAGACGAGACTAATGTAGATACCTTTTTGCTTGTTTTGCATGGCGGCATACCTTTTAGCCAACCATTTGTTCAAAATTCTGTATTTAAGAACAACACATTTTCTCCTATGAATATTCCTAATCCAGATGCAATGAAAAATACAAAAAAAGTTAGAAATTTCAAAAATACATTGATTGACCTAGCATTGTTGAAATAATTGAAAATCATGATTTGAAAATGCCATTAATGAAGGCCATGGAATACATGCCAACTGTGAAGAAAGGCTTGAAATAGGCATGTACCTCTAAGCGTCAGAGCCGTAAAAATAGATGCACCCGAGGAGGAAAAACACATCTTAACCATGGGCACTATGAATTCTATTAGTGATCTTTTGTATAAGAAGAAAAACAAGGGAGCACCTCTCATCAGATGCCAGATTTCTGATCAGACATTCAATTGAACTCTACTTCATAGCGGATGTCCATGATGAATCTCCATTTCATCACCTTTATTCTTTCATTTTGGCCTTTAAACCCTAGTTAAATGCACACAAATATCATTATTTTTAATAAATTAACATTCATTATTTATTGTATAAATATTGTATAAAATACTATATTTAAAGCTAATATAAAAGAAAATAGAAAATAAATGAAAAGAAAAAGAAATAAAATATCAAAGTATTTTACGACCCTAAACCTTGAGACCTAGGCATCATGATGATTGAGTTGACAAGGAATAAAGTAGGGGGAGATAACGGTCAAAAACACAACAAAAGCCCTAATTATTTATCCTTCAATAATTCATTTTGGGACCCATTTTATTCTTTATTATTTATACATCAAATCTCTAAAATTGGTACATGAAAGTTGTAGATTAAAATACATAGAAAAACACAAAATTTATTTTATACAAAAGTAGTATATATTGTAAATTCTACTCTTGGAATAAAATCCTAAATCTCAAACTTCTTAGGAACATATCTTCTCCATATGAATTAAAAATCCATAAAAATCAATTTTATTGTATATAACTTTTTATTGGCTATTAAGTAAAGGTTGTTTCACTAAATTTGAAGTCAAGATGCAAAAGTTAGATTTTGGACTCCTGTTGTACAATATACTTGAATAAAATATTCATTTTATTTATTCTTTATATTTTTCATAATTTATATTTTTATAATTTTGTAAATGGGAGTTGGGAGCCTACACCAGAGTACCTACACCCGACTTTCTTTTTCATTATTTGGGTTTTATTGAAGGATACCTTTGGGGGATTTTCTTAATATATTGAGGGGAATATGTGTTTCAAGTTTCACTCAAAACAACTATTCATAACACGTTCATCTAGAAGTGGTCAATTTCAGTAATTTTGAGACCGTTAAAATTTGGTAGTCTTGATGGAGACGATAGAAATTTCAAATTAAGTTGAATTCAGAATGACAGAATGGTGATATATGGTGATCTAATTTCCCAAAAGTTTCATTTCAAAAAAAATCAAAAAAATTGAAAAATGGAATCGGGTGTAGGTAGTTACCTACACCCCCTATGTAGGCTCCTTTTCCCATTTATAAATATTCTTTATAATATACATAATTAGAATAAAAGAAACCCAATAAAAATATACTAATATAAAATTGTATATAAAAATACATAGATGTAATATACTATACATATACCATATAATTTATACCTATATTTAATTAAGTGAAAACATAAACTCAGAAAAATATAATAAAAATATATTTGAATGTATTTAAATAAGTTATAAATTTATAAAATATGTATATTATATGATAGCATTTAAATACAAAAATAAAATAAAATAAAATACATATTATATAGGTAAATATACCTATAAACGAACCTCCAAAAAGTAACTTATAATAAATCAACTCATAAAAAAATAAAAAACATATTAAAATACTACATAAAATAATAAACATTTTTTGTTATTATTTAATTTATTTTTTTATTATTAATTATTTATCAACTTTTAGGAAAATTTGTCATCTAGTGGCCCTACATGGACCAATGGGAGCCCGGTCTTATTTGACCCGGGTAAACTCCCTGGTCCATGTAGCCATGTCTTCAGTCAAAGATTTGACCTCGACTTCGCCAAATTTATGTGCCTAATACTTGCATTTAAATCGATTGACTCCTTCACATCTTTTTCTTCTCGATTAACCCGCTTTCACACCCCCAGGATTTTTCGATTAAAGGATCACTGCAGCGGCTGGGAGAATCGATCAAATACACCCCTCTACATGTACCGTAGCCGAGCTCCATCAGGTTTTTGATCCTTCTTTCGCCATCAAACCCTAACCTCTTGCACCAAGGGGAATCCCGGTGACATCAGAAATCCCTAGGAGGGTTCCACGAATCGTATGGGTGTCAAATCGAAGCAATCCAAGCTTTGACCACCTGCTCTGTTGCGAGTTTGTTCTATCCTAGTCCACTTCAGGTAAAGCTCTTCTTTTGCTTAGTTTTTTTAATCCTAACATTAGCAGTAGTCTAGTCATTCATTTTATTTCTTCTAATTCCGTCGAACCTGGAATAAAATCTAAATCTATAGTTCGGTGGAGCTCCATCCATGACCTATGATTCCGATCGCTCCAACCAACCTTCACCTCTGTCGTAACCACCATCATCTTGCCCCTCATTTTCTCGACATCCTAGGCACTTCCGCTCCCCTTGATCTCACTCGGATCAAGGTAATAGATATCGCTCTTCGTCGCACCATCGAGGATTCTCCGCCTTACTCTACAACCATTCATTTAACTCGTTAACACCCCCAGGGCCTTCGCCTCCTTTTGTCTGAGCTAACCACGCAGGTTAGAAGGTCTAGGAGACTCGTAAGAGGCAATTTTGCTACTGAACAAACCCTCCAGATACTCACGCATGATAAAGCTCCACCGATGAGCTCTGGACTTTTTGAGGGGTTGGCCAGCTTCGGGGAGGCTACAAGAATGCATAGAGCTACTTGAAGGACTCCCGGGTGGCCGGAGATGCGCACGACATCGAAATCATACTCACCTTGTGTGAGTACTTCCAATGTTCTTCCATTGCCATCTGGAGCCGTTCGATCAAGCATCACCACCCATATTGCATAGTTGATGTACGATCAGTGCGAACCCGTACCATTGGATCCCCATATGGGATCTAATCCTAGGCATCAAAGTGCAACCGTCATCGAACATCGATGGCGTGCCACACATCAAGTTAGAGCATCAACACCATCCGATCACGGGGACGAGAGTAATTTTCCATATACCCTCTTGCATTTTGTATTTTATTTTTAGTACTCATACATTTTTCTGTAGCGTAAAAAGTTCGATCATCTTGTAGTTTACCCTTTAGGCTTCCTAGATTTGCATTTAGGTCCAACCTACGTCACCTCAAGTGCTAGCGCGCGTGAGAGGACTGGATAGTATCAAATCCCTGGGCTTTGATATTTCATTTTAGTCCTTATTTTTGAATTAATAATGTAATATTTTCTGGCAAAATTGCATCTAGCCCACTTAACTTTGTATTAGTTGCAAGAATATCCCTCCAGGTACAGTTTATTGTAAATATGGTGGAAAATTATATTTTTGACCCTATACTTCTTTGTTGTGTTCAGGATTGGTCCATAAGCTTTAAATACTTTTTAAATGCCCCTGCTAGAATCTATTTTCTTTTTATATGTTTTATTCTGTTAAAAATAGATCTTGGACTTTAAAAATTCATAGAAAATTCCCATAAATACATGATATCTATATCTATCAAATATATTTTTGTTTAGATATTTAACTGTTATTTTCTATCTTTCAAAATTAAATAAACTGAGCTATTGGCCCTAGTTTATCTTAGAAATTTCCAAAAAATTTAAAAAATGTTTTGAAAATTCCAAAAATAATTTATTATGGTAATTTAAACCTATATACAAAAATCCCTAAAACTAAAAATAGAAAAATGCTAAAAATAAAAAAAGTTCCAAACCTCTTATAATAGTCATAAAAAATTATGAATAATTCCAAAAATATTTGTTTATATTTATGAATTTTACAAATCTTATTTATTTCATATTTATGGAGATTTATAGAGCTAAAAGGAAGAACCTCCATATGATCTTTATTGATTTGGAGAAGGCCTATGATTTTGTTCCACGAGAGATATTGTGGAGAGTTTTGGAGAAGAGACAAGTACCTGTCCTATACATTAACCTTGTATGATAGGGCTTTATCTTGTGTAAGTACCTCTTCTGGAAAGACTGACTATTTTGACATCAACATTGGTTTACATCAAGGTTCAACTTTAAGTCCATTTTTTTTACTTTGATTATGGATGAGTTGACAAGTCACATTCAGGATGAGTTACCTTGGTGTATGTTATTTGCGGATGATATTGTGTTGGTTGACGAGACTAGAGATGGAGTAAATGGGAAGCTTGAGGCTTGGAGACATGCATTGGAGACTAAACGATTTCCTATAAGTAGGGCTAAGATGGAATATATGGAGTGCACCTTTGATGGAAGCAATGGTGAAGGAATTGAGATGAAGATTGGTGATAATAACATTTGGAAGAGAGATTCTTTTAGATATCTGGGATCTATTTTGCAACAGGATAGGGAAATTGATGGAGATGTTACTAATAGAATGCAGGCTGGCTAAAGTGGAGAGGAGCCTCTATTGTTCTCTGCGATTAGAAAATTCCTTTAAGAAGTAAAGGAAAGTTTTACAAAGCAGCTGTGAGACCTGCTATGCTCTATGGATCTGAATGTTGGCCTCTGAACCATAGACATGTGCAGAGAATGGCTGTAGCAGAAATGAAAATGCTAAGGTGGATGTGCAGACACACACACACACACGTAAAGATTGGATTTAGAATGATGCAATTAGAAAGAAAGTTTGTGTAGCTCGGATCGAGGATAAGATGCAAGAAAACCGCTCAAGATGGTTTAGTCATTTGCAAAGAAGATCAACGGATGCACCAGTTAGGAGATGCGAGTGTTGGGATGTTGAGCCGTCTAAGAGAGGGCGATGATGACCCAAGAAGTGTTGGAAAGAGACTATACGAAAGGATCTCAATTTTTTGGATATAAGCCCGAGATTGACCCAAGATAGATCTGAATGGAGGCGAAGAATCCATGTAGCCGACCCTACTTAATTGTGAGATAAGGCTTTATTTTTGTTGTTGTATTAAAAAATGTTTAACTGAACTATTTTGATATTTTTAAAGTCCAAAACATTTCGGCCAATTTGTCTTATAATTAAATTAAAAAGAAACAAATCGTAAAAAATTCTTGAAAAATACCAAAAATAGAGAAAAATATAAAAAGACAAAAATATTTTTTTTGAGCACTTACATCTATATTTATAAATATAAAAGATATCTTTATATATTTATCTCTATATACTTATATTACGAGTAGTATTTATTATAAAAATAAAAATAATAAAATATAGAAAAAATAAAAACTATAAAATAAAAAATCTGAAAAATTATGAAAATAAAAATTCCAAATAATATAAATAATGAAAAATCGAAAAGAATTCAAAAATACCCTAAAAAGACCAAAAATTGTTATTGTCTATCTTAGTCAATTTTGTTGTATGTCCCTCATTCTCCTTGTGTTCGACCCCCACTATACTTTTCCACTATACATTTTATTGTAGGATATAATAAATTTTAATTCACACTTGCTTGCATTAATTTTTCTATACATTGTGTGAGTTAATTATTTATTGAACATGGTTGTTGAGAGGTCGTCACAACGACTGAGTCCTCACCTTGTAAGGCTCATTTTAGACCACTCGATTACTTGCTTCATCAGTACATAAACCTCATGCCCTCCTCATTTATTGAAGAATTCGGGATTGGACCACTTAAGCCTACTTATATGATCCTGTAATTTGTAGATCAATCAATCAAGAGGCCCAATGGTTTAATAGAAGACGTTACCGTTAGTGTGCAGGACATGCACTTTCCTGTGGACTTTGCGGTCATAGACATGGAATCTCCTGCACCATTATTCATGACTCCCACTATTCTTGGATGGCCATTCTTTTGAACAAATGAAGTGGTTATCGACTACGGGTCTGGGATGATTACATTTCGCTCTTATAGTGACAAAGAGACAATGGATATGATTAGCGAGCCAAAAGCTGTATTTTATGAAGTGACATAATATTTGAAAACTGTTTGAAAATTGTTTTGTAAAACATTTTCAACCTTTGTAAATTGTTTTTTTTGTGAAAAATTCCTTTTCTTTGTTTGAAATAAAAGTTGTGAAAATATATTTGCAAATAGTTTGAAAAATGGTTGCAAAAATAGTTTGAAAATTTTATATATAATGTTTGAAAAAATTTTACATAATGATTTTAAAATTTTGCAAATGTTTGCAAACATTCTTTGTCAAATTAGTTTGAAAATATAGTTTTCAAAATGATTGCAAAAATCATTTTAGATTATTTCGAGAACTATGTACAGAATCCAAGGAAATAAAAATCTTTTACAAACCAAATACATTAACATGTAAATAATAATTAAATTCTTGTAAATACCTTTTGTGTATTTCTAAATCATAATTTTTGTAATTACTAAGATGCACTCCCGTGTAAATATCTATACCTATTTCTTTTCCCAAAAACTTTGTTTTGAAATATCTCAAAAATATTTGCAAAACCTTTTTCAAAATTGCATAAAATTGCAAAACTACTATACTTATCCACTATACATTTTATTGTAGGGTATAATAAATTTTGATTCAAACTTGCTTGCATTGATTTTTTCTATAAATTATGTGGGTTAATTGTTGATTGAACATGGTTGTTGAGAGGTCGTCACAACGACTGAGTCCTCGCCTTCTAAGGCTCATTTTGGACCACTCAATTTCATGGTTCATCAATACATAAACCTCACGCCCTCCTCATTTCTTGAAGAATTCGAGATTGTACCACTTAAGCCTACTCATAAGATCCTGTAATTTGTAGATCAATCAATCAAGAGGCCCAGGGGTTTATTAGAAGACGTTACCGTAAGTGTGCATGACATGAGCTTTCCTGTGGACTTTGTGGTCATAGACATGGACTCTTCTGCACCATTATTCATGACTCCCACTATTCTTGGATGGCCATTCCCTCGAACAAATGAAGCGGTTGTCAAATACGGATCCGGGAAGATTACATTTCGCTCATATAGTGACAAAGTGACAATCGGTATGATCAATGAACCCAAAGCCACATCTTATGAAGTGATAAAATATGTTGAAAACTATTTGAAAAATGTTTTGTAAAATATTTTCAACCTTTGTCAAATTATTTTGTTTGTAAAAATTCCTTTTCTTTGTTTGAAATAAAAGTTATGAAAATCTATTTGCAAATAGTTTTAAAGATGGTTGCAAAAATAGTTTGAAAATTTTATATATACTTTTTAAAAGTTTTTTACATAATGATTTTCAAATTGTGTAAATGTTTGAAACATTATTTGTCAAATTAGTTTGCAAAAAAAGATTTCGAAATGTTTGCAAAAATCTTTCTAAATTATTTTGAGAAATATGTATAGAATCCAAGGAAATAATTTTTTTTACAAACCTACACATTAACATGTAAATGATAATTAAATGCTAGTAAATACCTTTTGTAAATTTCTAAATCCTAATTAAGATGCACTCCCATGTAAATATTTATACCTATTTCTTTTCCCAAAAACTTTGCTTTGAAAAATCCTAGAAACATTTGCAAAACCTTTTTCAAAATTATATACAAATTCGCAAAACTTTTCAAAAATCCATAAAAAGTTCAAAATCAGAAAATTGCTTCAAAAAAATATTTTCTATCATTGTACATAGCATTCACATTTTTCGGAGTAACCTAGATAATTGAACAAATCCAAATAAAGTCTAAAGATTGTAGTTTGGAATAGATCTCAATAATACAAAATTTCAAAGGAACTCATTGAGGACTTGTAGAGGAGATATTTCAGGTCACCTTGACTTAATTATTTAGGTTCCATAAGACTATGTTCATGAGTCAATTCAATGTGCTTAAATAGAATGCTTCATATCATCTGTAAGACTCTTGAGACATTGACTTGATTGGAAACCTCGCATCTAGCACTTAGCTCAACTCAAATGGACTGTTGAAAAATATGGAGTCTATGTAGGGATGCTGCAAGGCCACTTCATCATGGGTGGCTCGGAACCATTCTTGGGGATTGGTGACACCGGTACTCTAACCCACTTCTTTTGATAACAATGATATCTTAAAACTGGAGATTGATTGATACACTGCTTCAGGTGAGGAATGGTTTATAGACGCAACTTTCACTAAGACCCCAAAAAATGGGTGGAACAAAAGATGTTATATCCATAGGGGCACAAGCAAGAATGCAGAAGCAGTACAAAGTCAAATAAAATATTCAAAGAAGCCTACACCCAAAAATTCCATAAAATTTGAGCTTCAGAAGAAAGAATGCTTATTGGTGAAGAATCGGTTACACTGACTGACTTCACAAGGGAACGAATACTACACTGATCCATTCCCACTTCTTTTCACATTCTTCTAACTTCTTCCCCCCATTCAGTTGTAAAGACTAGGAGCACCTGACCTTAGAAGGGAATATCTGTCTCCCTGAGGATGAGTTACTAGAAGAGCAGTTGCGTTGGTAGTTCAATGCTTTTGTCTGGGGACAGTGAGCAATTTCACACACATGGTTCACTTCAAGTTAGCAAGAGTATGCGAATGAGAGGATGGTTTTGACCTGGCTGTGAATTGGACTAAATAATAGGTATGAAACCTAAGGGTTGTTATGTCACACTTCCTGACGTCTATGTGGTTCCGAACACCCCATTAATCCAAAGGCCTTCTCTGAGTTCCAAACTTTAACTTTATTAACACAAGTTTGAAAGTTCATAATTATTCCAAGTTATTTCTTTTATTTTCATTATTTCTCTTTTCTGCACTTATAGGCATAAGTGTTTGCAAGGGGCAATCAAAGGCAAGTATAGGGGGTAATGAATCTCCATTTCATCACCTTTACTATTTGATTTTGGCCATCAAACCCTAGCTAAAGCATACATATAGAAATAATTTGCCAAAATAAATACTTATAACTTGTATAAAATACTATAGAAAATACTATTTAAATATTGTATATATTTCCAAATTAAAAGAATAAAGAAAAGAAAGAAAAATAAATAAGACACCATAGGTGTTGAGTGACCCTATCCCCCTAGTCATCAAGATGACTATGTTAACAAGGAATAAAGTAGGGGGAGATAAGGCGACAAATTGTACAGAAAACACAGTATGAAAACCCTACTTATATAGGTCAATAATTACCTTTTGGGCAATATTTTTTTTTGTATTATTTAGGCATCAAATCAATAAATTTGTACATGAAATGTAGATAAAAATACGTAGAAAAATATAAAATTGATTTCACCTAAAAATAATACACAATGTACTGTTTACTCCCCGACATGTATATCTTCCTTATGGACTCAAAATGTACCAAAATCACCTTTAATTTTATATAACTTTTAATAAGCTTTTTAATGAAGGCAGTTTCATTTATTTTGGAGTCCATATGAAAAAGTTAGATTTTGGATCCCTATTGTACCATATACCTGACTAAAATATTCATTTTATTTATTATTTATAATCTTTAATAAATTATATTTTAATAATTGTGTGAATATTATTTATAATATATGCTCATATTTAAAATAGAATAAAACCAAAAATAAAACACAAAAATAAAATAGTCCATATAAATACATATATGAATGTACTACACTCACACCTATATTATAAGCATGCATATTTATTTAAGTGTACATATTGTATCAAATCTTTATCAAAAAATACATTTAAGTATTTAAAATAAGTTATAAATGTATAAATTAAGAAAGCAAAGTAATAAACTAAAAATTTAAAAAATAAAAAAATAGGCAAAACATAGGCAAATAAACCTATGTTTAAACCCCTAAAAAGTAACTTGTAATTAATAAACTTGTAAAATAAATAAAAATCGGATTAAAATTCTACATAAAATAATAAAGTTTTTTTCTTATATAATCGAAATTTAATTAATTTTTTTATTAATTATTTTTATTTTACAAAACTTTTTTAATTTTCTTTCTTGACGGGTCTAGGTGGACCAATAGGGACTTTCTTTTGTTGACCTACGATCAACTGTACCCCACACCATCTGACCCATGTCAGATTGATAAACCACCCTCCTTCATAAAATTTTCATACCTCCACCCTTCCTCCTTTCCCATCGAGCCTCCCACCACCTTGTAGTGTGCACAACCCTCTCCCTTGCCAACACATCCATCTTCACCTACCACCATCCCAATTCATGCAATCTTCCCTCGAACTCACCAAAAACCCATCTATAAATATGACGCCATATCATCTTTTGAGGTTTTGATCGCTCTTCGACCAATCTTATCCCCTCAAATCTCTTCATCCACCTAAAACTTGGTGACAGGAGGCGGCTGGTGTTGATCTGCAGTGAGGAGGATAGCTGGAGAGGCGGATCCGGTACCTCCGACGGGCCACCGTTGAGATTCAACTCCATCAGCCAACAACCAATTTGGAGCCCATTTCCTGCCATTTTTAGGTAATATCTGTAACAAAATTAGGTGTTAACTTAAATTGGATATGTTCAGAAACTGCAGCTTAAGCTCCAGGTTGATTACACCATGAGATACACTTTGTTACGACCCATTTCCACAACTCTTCGTTCCTCCACTCTTTCTATGCATTCTGCCCACAAAATCCCCCTCAATTTTTCACGATTTGAGGAACATCAAAGCTCTTCCTTGTCGCTTCATCAGAGCTCAACTGCATCATCCACTCCCTTTGCTATTGAGCTTCACTTTGGGCCGAGATGCATCACCTCGAGCCCTATGATATTTTTGTGCAGATTGCAACGCTGGAGGGCTATTATGGAGCCCCATCAAAGTCCTGGAGTAGTTCTTGGTAAAATGGAACCGCCCAAGCTTTCGGTCATTTTAGTCCTCATAAGTGACCCTTAGCACACGTGGAGGACTGCCACGAACGAGGTGCACCTGTTGGCGTGATGATTCGAGCTCGGACGAGGATGGAATCTGAGGTCGAAGATCATCAAAGCATGAGTTCTTCATCTTATTGGAGACAACCTAGATATCGTATGATCGAGTCCCTTCTCTTGATTTAATCATAGCCATCGGTTAAAAGCGAAATGGTGTGCATCCCCAGCCATTCGATCAGACACGTGGTTGCTTGGCAGCGGTTGGATCCATTCGATTAAGTGGTTATATTTCAAAGAACCCATCTACTATTTTTTTATTTAATAATTATTTCTGTAAATATTAAGTAATGTATAAAAAGTAATGGACAATTTGCTTGTAAACCCTTAGATATTTTACATATTACACTTTAGTTTTTAACCACGTCACCTCACTTGATGGCCCACGTGCGTGGGAAATTCCGATATACCCTTACGCCTCTTTGTAATTAAGTTTTAATATAAAAATTTCGGATATTAGTTAAGAACTTTTGGTTTATTTGCAATGTGCTCCTTCTATTTATTTTGGATTATAGTTATACACCTACTAGTTCAAGTATTTTTGTGCATGTTTTCCTATTTTTTTATAAATACCATACATGCTCCAAAAAATATTGAAAAATAGGATAATGTGCCTGATCTAGTGTACTTTCATGCCATAATTTTTATTTTGAATTTCACACTAATTTCCTATTTATTAAAAATCACATAGTGCATGGATATTCCTTGTTAGGTTTAAAAATTCTGTAAAAATTATAAAATCATGTTTAAAAATTTCCCAAAAAATATTATGTGTTTATTATAGTATCTAGTACCCCCAAACCAAAAATTCATAAACATAGAAAAAGAGAATGAGAAAAAACTAAAAATCTCCAAATTCTAAAAGAAAATATAAAAATCTTCAAAAACACTAAAAATATTTCTCTCTATTATGTAATTATATTTATATATATTAGTATATGTTAAAATTGATTTGGAAACCACAAGACAGTAAAAGAGTAAACACAAAATCAATTCAACCTATTTACTTAATCCCTATTTTGGGTTGCTTTTGACTTTAAAAATATCTAAAAATTATCAAAATTACTTGAAACATCAGAAAAACATTAAAAAAATAGAAAAAGATAAAAAAATAATTTTTGGCAATATATATATTAATAAGCATATTATCCCTTAGTGTATTATATCTCTACATACAGTAATATATAAGTTACAACATTATTTATTATTATAATTATTTTTATAAATATTTAATAATGTATATCAAAAATATTTATTTTGAAATGAATAAAAAATAATAAAAAAGGGATTTAAATATATTCTATTTAGAGACTCACATTCTTTGATTAATAGTGTTCATACCTATATACATACAAATACCTATTTTATTTCTTCATTATTTATTTATAAGTAATATTGAGTGCTACACCATTTTGCTTCTTGTGTTGGACAACCTACTCTGCTTATTACTATACACATTTATTTGTATTTACAAAAAAATTTTATTCACACATATTTATTCTTTCTTGATTATATAGTGTGTATTGATTGTTGAAATTAGCCTTGATATTTGTGGGCTGTCATCATAGCAACTTAGTGGTCCTGCCTTGTATGGACCAAAACATAGTACCTATGTGGGTTTTGGCTATTTCAAATGGCACCGTTAATGGGGGGCAATGGATTATAGCACATTTTGTATACATCTTCATATTACTCTTCCTTTATTTTCAGCTTATTTTATTTTGATAATTATTTGACTATTCTAATCCTTGTTTTCATGTTGATCTTTCTTATAAGGGATCGCTTGGCTATGACTATCACTTAGGAGGTGGGTGCACCTGAGACAAGTAGAGTTTAGCCTTCTCTTATGAGCCAACTAATAGAGAGCATGAGAGAAGAGCAGGGAAAAAGGGAGAAGAGAAGACCAACCATAGATTTTATTTTCATTTTTATGAGAGAGTGTGTCAATTTATTTTAATATTAATTTGTAATAATTTGGACACTACCATACTTAGCGAGGTCCAAGTCCCGGGTGACTGTTCAACTGGGGGCCTCGTCATGGTTTTTCGTGTTTTATGACCTTTCTTTTATTTTGTTCCATGCAATTTGAGCTTCCCGCCTTTGTTTCTATTTGTTTTATGTGAGTGAGCCCTTAGACATTAGGTTGCTTGACTTGGTAGCTAGGTTCAAATCCCTAATTATATTGCATGCACTGACAGTGACACACACATGGACTTACGCATCATGAGAGAGCTCATATGACGCTTGCAAGACCCATTGTCGCGGGCACCGAGCGGTCTCCAAGATCGGATATTTAGGCCATTTTTGAGTAGTTAGCATTTATTTCTTCCTGATAATAATAGCTATTGTTAGGATGTTTTCTCACGTTTGCATTTTTCCATATAGTGTAAATAGTTCAATTCTGCCTTGCATCTCGCATGGAGAGAGCTAGGAAGCACTATAAGTATTTCTATCATTGAATGCATCATTAGTCACTAAGTTGAGATTTCCAACTTAGTGACAACTTGCACGGCTTTTCCGTCCTCTCCTCCTGTGTTTATATCACTTAGGAAATAAAAAAAATAAAAAAAGTCATTAGATGGCTTGCCTTGGAAAAATAATCCATAAAATTGAAAACTAAAAAATGAAAAAGGGATTGCTAAATAAACATCACCTTAATTAAAATTTGTAACGAACCATCCATTGTTTGGGGTTCACAAAGCCCACATTGTTTTCAAGTATATTCCAGATAGAGTGAGGTCTGACCCACTAAGGATTAGAGCTAAAAATCACGTCTATAATTGCCTTGTGTATCGTCTGGATTACCAAAATATTGGAGTATCTATCGTTTGTGACCGAGTAGGGCTTGTCATCGATGGTGTTCCCACCTTGTGTGGAACAACAACTTGTTAAGAAGTACTAAACTTAGGCCACACCCTCATAGGTGTGTCCTCATCTGTTTGTGTCTAAGTAGGTCCTTGCATGCTCACGGGTGATACCACTGTGAGCGAGCTCCGAAGTATTGATTTTGCCTATTGGCTTCCTATCTTATTCTTTTGATGAGTAGGGATCCAAGAAGGGTTACAAGGACCTCAAAAAATGTAGACTACAGGTTGCAAAAGAGGAGGACAAGTACGAGATACTTTTTTGGGAGTACTCTCACTCCTATAGGGTTAGCATACATAAGGACTTGTTATAAGATAGCTTGAAAATAACAATAAAATTTAAAAGGTAAAAATATCATAACTCTTACAGCTTCACATGTGTTGAGTGGGTGAATCCATCCTTGTCTTGTGTTTGTTTGAACTAGATTAAAGTTCAGAGATCAGTCCTGTACATTCTTTGCCTCATTTGACTTCCACTCACTTTGAGCCTTCTACTATTTTGTATTCCTTTTGTTTCTCATTGACCTCCATGTCATTCCTTCGATCTTCCTCTTGATCTTCGAGATGGCGACACATGGATGGCTTAGTCGAGACTCCATCAGCTCTCCTTCTCTAATAATTCAGAGTGATTCTTGAGAACCTGGTTCGAACTTTGCAAACCGATCTCTAGAATACCCGCCTTCTTCAAAAACCCATGATCACTCTTGTCCCGAACTCTGCCCATTTTGGATTGAAATTGACTTCACTCTTATACATCGCCATCCTTAATGAAGTTCTGTGTTGACCTTTACACAAAACATATCTCTACATCTGGTGCAAGAATTCCGACTGATCAGGGCATTCTTCCACGTGCAGACCAAGAACCTGATATGGAGCCAGATATTCTCTCAGATTCATAGTCAGAAACAGAAACAGAGATGGCACTTGAAGAGAAAAGAGAAAGGACCACAGCACACACCGCTGTCACAACCAGAGCAGGGCCAGCCAATCAAAATGCCATGAATGCCTAGCTTCTCGCCTCCATTCAGGCGATACAACAACAACTCACCGACCAAATTGGCCCAGGTCTCCTTCTAGGATATGCTGAATGATATGAGAAGAAGGAGAGATCAACCTAGTGGGGGAGGAGAAGAAGAATAAAGAGCAGGTGGAGATTGTGTAGATGAGCCTAGAGGAGAGCGGCCTAAGCCGACTCTCAAATAGACCTACAACATTGAAGCAAGACAAGTCACTGATAGGATCTAGGTTCCAGTGATTTACACACATTTTAAGTTGAAGCATCAACTCTTGGCGATTCTACCTAGCATCCACGACAAAGCAAATGAGGAACCATATATCCACCTTCAACAGTTTGGGTGCATATGTGATACAATGCACTACCTTAGCATACCATTAGGAGTAGTCAAGATGACAACATTCCAATTCAGCTTTTAGGATAAGGCGCTTCATTGGATCAACCACTTGGGGAAAGTCATCACTACTGGGAAGAACTTAAGTCTACATTCCTACATAAATATTATCCTCCTGAATGATTTAATCAGATGTGTTCACGCATAGCAAACTTCACCCAAGCCACACATAAATCCATCCATGAGGCTTGGGAGAGGTTTATAGTGTTGCAAGAGAAATGTCCCCATCATTACATTCCTAGGACCAACCTGGTCCATCATTTCTTCGGAGGACTTACAATTGAAAGTCAAAAGCTCATGGATGCCGCGTGTAGCGGCTCACATTTCGACAAAGACTAGGACTTTGTCTAACAGATCTTTGAGGAGATGGCCGAAGAAGAGGCTGCCTTGTCGTTGTCTTGTGCCTATCATCGCCAGCTCCACACTCTCCAGAAGCCACTTCACATGTCATATTCTCACGAGCCGACATGGATGAGAGCTCCAACCTGAGCATCATAGGGATCCACTTGTCCAAGGTGGATATCATATCGAAACAATCATAAGGCCTCGAGAAGCCCTCTGTGATGGAACAGAGGACACAACATCTAGACAAGTTGGACTAGATTACCATGAAGCTGGAGCTACTGGTCAGCACGATCAGCTCCTGCAATTCCATGACTGCATCAGCTACCACTCCCGTTGAGATGAAAGAGCAAGCATCGCCATAGTCTCCTCAGCCAAGTAAACCACATCCAGCGGTTCAACACATATATTACGTGCAAACCCCATAACTAACATATCCACAACAATCACAGCAGCAGCTGGTAGTCTACCAGCCTGATCCCCAACCCATATAGGATCCATGTCTATCTCCTTCTCCTCTCATTCAAGAGGTGGACAACATATGGGACAAAGATGCACAACCGATCAATCCAGGTGGACATGAGTAGGGCCAGCAGTCAAGATACTTCCAGTTCCCTCAACAAAAAGGAGGGAGATTTGTCCAAAATTAGTTCAGAACGATCAACAGTCTCCACAAAACTATGGTAACTGGAGACATAATCAGTACAAACAACCGCAATACCTTCAGTACCAGCAGAATCAACAGTACTGGGTTGTGCTATATCAGAATCCTCCTCTACACCAATAGTAATACAATCCTTCTCCTCAGTACCACAATCAGTACTACAACCAGTAGCCTCCACACCAATCCCAACATCAACGTGGGCACCACGCTGAATCATCCGAGGTTGCCCATCCTGTGAACCCTACGTTGGATTGTCTGGCTTAGCTAGTAAAAAGCCTAGCAAAGATGAGCCGGGAACTTGATGACTTGACCGTCGCGAAGACCTCCATTCCAACTCAAGTAGAGGATAACCCAATAACTTTAGAAAGAAAGAGCAAGTATTTTTTGATGTTCCAACCGGTCTAACAAAGTCAGATATGCTAGATTTGTTTTTATCTAATGATGTCACTCTCAGGAGCGGTAGGACCTTGCAGCCGTCGGCCAGATACAAGGAGAAGAATAAAGATTTGTCAGGAAAATCATCATCTTATGCATCAGTTGATCCAGCATCCGGGTTGGGTGAGGAAGACGAAGAAGGAGAAGCACCGGCAACAAAAATCCAAAAAAATCAGAAAAATAAAAAATGCTAAAAAGATAGCTTGAACATCAGTAACCAGAGCACCAACAAGCCAACCTTGGAGGAGACCGCACCTGCAGTTGATCCAGTACCAACCGATGGAACCCCGACTGTAGATTTTGGATGCTGCCATTTGATGAATCTCAGATTCATCACTCTAAAAATGACTAATTAATCTCAAATCCCTAAAATTCATAGGCATCTCTTCATTTATTTTGCATAATTAACATTCATGCATGTATTGATAAGAATTGCATTTTATCACTCATTATTGCACAAAATAAGAAGCCAAATATCTCAGTCAAATTGACCTGTAAAATAGCCTAAATTCCCTGATTTTTAATTAATTGATGATAACTCCAAATGACCTGAATCCACCTACATTGTGTACATATTACTAACAAGAATAAATGAAAAATACAAAAAAAATCACTAACCCAACTAAGTGGACCAAAAACCCAAACCCTAATTGCAAGATTTCTGAACTAAAACCTCGTTATCTTCCTCATCTAGTGTCCATTTGATCTTACTCACTTTTGAACTAATGTACATTCAAATACCTTCAAAACAAGACCATGTTCAAGTGAATTCGAGCTCATATGTGAAAGTTGGGTTTTGGGCCGCTTTTGTACATTTTGTATTTTAGCGGTTTTCGATCTATTATTTTATGTAAAAAATTAACCCATTTTATTTTATTTCTTTTTCATTTATTTTCTTTCACAAAAGTATTATTATAATGCATAAAAAACCAAATCTAATTTGAGCTTGAAATCGAAGAAACTAGTTGAGTCCGAGTCTTCTCTAACTGTCTGTACAAAAGTTGTCATTTTTGCATTTTATTTTATTTCTTCTTTTTCTTAATTGTTAAAAATCCAAAAAAGAGATTAATATGTAAAATATTTTAATTTGATTTTATGATATTTTTTCTGAATTTTTATTTGGTTGAAGGTTTTGATCCCTTCATGAAAGTTGTAGTTCACGTCCAGACGAACAACTTTTATGGAGAAATGTTTGTGATCCGAGGTCATTTGCTATTTCTTTTTGAATTATCTTTTTTTTATATTCGATTTTTCTGGTGGTGACATGTGGAAGCTCCTGGAGCTGCCACGTATCACTCATGTTTATCCCTTTTATATATTTATTTTCATTTTATAATAAAACAAAAAAAATAATTAAAAAATAAAAATATCACGCATGCCTCCTGCGTATGTGCCCTGCACATGCTCCAGCCGATCTTCCCTCCATACACCATGTGGCACCTTTAGGCTGTCCGATCTTGGCTGATTGGACGTAACATGTGCTTCACGTTCCTCCCCCGGTTGCATCGCCTCCCCCAATCTCCTCCGCGGATCTCGCTGCTCCACAACCGGATCCCATCTCTGATTGATTGCTTCAATCACCCGATCCTCATCATATCTCATCCCCATCTACCTTCCATCTCCGGCCAATGCATCACCGCCTTCAACCCTATTTAAACCTCGCCGGCCCTCCATTCTAATCATCCGCCAACTACAACCATAGAGGAAGTCCATCGCTGGTGGTGACAACCCGTATACCCTCTCCTCTTCCGGCGAGATCCGAAGCCCAACATGGCTTTGTCACATCACGCATCCCTCTCCTCGTGTCTACTTGCTCCGACCTCGGTCGTTGAGCTATTCGTGCTTTCCCAGGCACTCCCCCCTCTGCCATTCTCTATATCCTCCCATTCACCCCTTCTCCTTCGTTTGCTCCCCTCAGTATCCAATCATTCCACCACTACACGATCATCTTCTACCTCGCTCTCCCATTCATATCGACCGCCACCGGAGCACCGCCATCGCTGGGCTACGTCACTTGCTACGTCACCCTCAGTCGCTAAACCTCCTCCAATGCTAGGGCCCCCTCCTCCGTCCTCTCTGCTCTCCGATGTCAGTCGGAGGATCAATACACATCGTAACCAATGATTTCACCACCATCAACAACTCTGTCCCGGTCGCTCATTGGAGTCATCTCTCCTCTACCGTGCACTAAACGTGGTCACCCACTCCGTCAACGACTTCGCCTCCTCTAGGAGCTCCGTCCAATCTATGCATCGACAATTAACGCTAGTGGCCAGAGCACCTCCCGCTAGCAGCTCGACCACACATTCTTCACTGCACGCCACTGGAGCACCGCCCTCGATGGGCCCCGTCTCCGCTGCTGTTAGAGTCCTCAGCCGTGCTCTACCAGGAGGTCTCGCCCTTTCCACCAAAGCATGCCGAGCAACAGGCCCGAGGCCCCCGCCACATGCACGTCACGTGCGCTAGGGGAACGACTCAAATAAAGATCTTCTACCCCCATGTGATTTTCATGTGCGCGAGAAATTTTGCGTCGAGCCCCCTGGAGTTCAACCTAATTGCAGATCCATCTCGCTGCCAAAGGTCACGTGCTACGTACGTGACTCTATAGTAATTTTGCAGAATAACACCTAGTGGTTTTGGTAGTCACACTCTGGCCTTTATTGAATTATTAGAACTTTGCACTGAGACCCCTATGTTCCCCCTTCATTTTGAACTCCTTCATTGCATTATTTTTATTATTAAAAAATAACAATGTGTTTCTCAACTAATTCTCTACATCATGGCATGCTTGTGACATTTTCGTGGTCTTTTTAATTAATTATTTATATTCTTGTGATAAATTGCATATTTTGCCCATCTTGTGTTTGTAATTTTTATTAAATTAACCATTGCTCGAAAAATTGTTGAAAATTCATGGATCATAGAATTAGTTGTATTTAACATCAAGCCCAAAAAGAATTGCATTTGCATGCATAGTTTGTCATAGAAAAATCATTTTGCATATTTCAATCTTTAATTTTTAATAAGTATTAAGTCTCATATTTTTAAGGTTTACGATTTTTCTATGATCGCTCACCTAGTGCTCAATCTTGTTTAATTTTATCCCTTGAAAATAAATAGGTTTAATATTTATTATAATTAAATATTGAAATTCACATCATTTGCATTCATAAATAATAAAATATTTATCTTGCATCAAAGAATTCCAAAAAACATTAGAGTGCATTCATTTCATCGAAAATTGTCATCTTGGCCAAGTTTCAAATTTTTCGAACATCGATTGATTGAAAATTACATTTTCATCCCTAAAATTGGCCAAAATTGCATTTTATCCCAAAATCGCTTTAAAAATACAAAAAATACCGCCTCGAAAATCATGCATGAACTTTGATAGACAAAATTCTAGGTTGTTCCTTTGCCTCCTTGAGTTCAACCTTAGGACTTGCCCAAGTAAAATAAACATAAAACCACGTCGATTAAAAATTGATTACTTAACTGTGGTTATTTCGTGATCGATTCCGAATTCCTGATGTACTTACAACGACACATTAAAGCTTAATTCACACCAATTAAACATGTGATTTCTGGACTCGTCAGATGGTGTCGTTGCCATGGAGGCAAATGACTTAGTTTTTATCTAAAAAATTTTTGTATTTGGTTTTTCACATTCGGGTAGTCTGACACCTGAATCTTCACTGTATATTTTCCATTTTTTCTTTTCTGCATATATTTTATTTTCAGTATTTATTTCCTTATTTTATTTTTTAATAACAAAAATCAAACACTAGTATTTGTTTTATTTGTGATTAAATTTTGCGTCACTCTCTTACAATCTCTCTCATATTTTTTCTTGCGAGGTACCTGACGTACGTGGAGCGGTTTCTCACAAAAACCAATGCATCTTCACCAACGCCTGGAAACCACATTAAAATTAAGAACTAGTTGAGTCATGAGATAACGTAGAGTTTATGATTTATTTTCTACAATTTTAGTTTTTGTAAATATTTTCTCATTTATAGTGGTGTAAGTTTGGACTCTTGTGTGTGTAAGAAGACCTCAAACTTTTTCTGTAGTGTGTCGTGGCCTGTTTCACTCTTCGGTGAGGGTGGGGCCCGATTTGAGTGGTTCGTAGGTTAGACCTACACATAGCGCTATTAGAGCTTCTAGAATTTTTGATTGTGCTTGTAGAACCTAGGACCACACTTCACATTAACTGAGACACACATTAGATGGTTCAACTTAGTCAAATTCAAAATCAATTCTTCCCGACTAATTGAACTTTCTGCTAGGTGTGTTCTTCATCGATTTGCATTCATATAGATTAATTTTTCGATTCTTGTATTGCATCCCACATGAAGATTGCGAGGAATCATTGTAAGTCTTCTAACTGAGCATACATCATTGTTTCACGTGCATCGACTTTTCCTGATTTTCTCCCTCCTATCTTGTCATATAATTTTAAAAGGAAACTGGGACTGGACACTAAAAATGTATTTATTCTCATCTAATTTTTTAGTAATTGCCTAAATAAAATTGAGACTAATAAAAAAAGCTGACTAAATCAACTCATAAAATCAAGAATTTTTGCAGGAGAGCAACCTCGATCTTTTATTCATTTATCTTATAGAGTGGAGAGAGACACACACTAGGATAGAGCCAATCTAGGATTTTCATATTGACTAGTGATTCTACAAGAATGATTAGCTACTTCTCAGTGAGGATCTACAGGTACCCGATACATGGTCCGGATTTCCTTAGCAGAGTGGGTGGTTTAAAGGACATTGTGTAAGGCTCCATCCTTAAGTAACACGGGTAGCCGTTTTACGGTCCGTACTTACACCCATACTGACTGAAAGTGGAGGCAACTAGTCCTAAGAATTCGGGCCAGTCGGTAGGAAAATACAGGTACCTAACAGCTTACTTACGCATTTGCAAGATTGGAATTATCAACAATTAAAAGTGACAAGATAACTGGTCGAACCCTTGCGGCCTTCACTGTGTGAGTTCGTGAACCTGGGGTTTGATTTTTGTTTGCATTATTGTATGTAAACCGATTTAGAAGATCAAGAACTGCACACTGGTGCTATCACTCTTCTTGATAAAAAAATTTTCATGTGAATATACTGCGCACATGCACCGAGATCAACCATACCGAATCATTAACCTCCTTAGACAAATACAAGACAATGGTCTGAGTACCAATCTGATCTATATTATGAAAATGAATTTTTCTCTGTCAGGCCCAAATTGTCTATACCCTCTTCTTTCCAGAATCCTCCAACATTTGCGGTTTCACTCTCAAATGAATCCGACCCCCTCGATAAATTCCAAGCCATTCTACTTGAATCATCAAATCGAAGTCACCACAACATCATATTTTTCACCTCCACAACATGATCAACTACCATGCTGGACTAAACCATCTTATTCCCGGTTTCTCATGAAACTAATGAACCATTTAAAGATCAAATCACTTCTGAGACTCATGTCTGGCTGAGACACCAAACCCAACCGCCTTCATCCTTTCCTCATGATCTTGTGGGGATAGGTCCACAATTCACAGAAATACATTCAGACTGGACCATAGGGAATAATATGATGGAAACCTGACCAAACCAGATGGAAAAGTCCGCACCTAATGATCATCAGCGTTGGATTAACCATGACGATCACATCCACATTAACCAACCAGAATACCACTCTTTCTGACAACCCGCACATGCAGAGGACCAAACAGATGATATCGATATATATGCACCTTATATGACCATTGTTTGGGGATACGAGCAATCATGACCATGGAAGTAGACTCTACTCAAATCAACAATGCATGCCTGAGTCACGGCATGTTGATTATGAGACCTATAGATTCCTGCAAAATCCTTCCACTGGGTAGACTCCTTCCATAATTTTTGTGGAGAAATTTTCAGAAAATATCAATCATATATTGGATATTCCAAGAGAATCTCCTTTCAGCTCATACTAGAAAATGGTCGATGAAATGACTAGATCTCAAATTCAAAAACGAGAACACACACCGACTGCTCCTATGATTGATCATGAAAAGATCTTTGAGGATGATATTTCCAGGATAAATAAGAGATATGAATTAATAGAACATAAATTTAGAAGGTTCATCGACCGATTGATTTCATTCTATGGTAGCGCTGATATAAAAATGGATAATGAAAAGATTGAATTTCCTGTTGAAAACCCTAAGGATATTAAGAAACCTAGAGACTATGATCACCATAGGGACGATCTTGACAGTGACACATCTACCTGCTACTCCCCTAGAGACAACTTTGAATCTGACACGACATATCTAAGCTCCTCCTCATCTAGGCAACACCACTCATCCACACACTACATAGAAAATACCAAAAAAATCGAAATATTTAAAAACATTAAAAAATGCTCCTCCTCATCTAGGCAACATCACTCATCCACACACCACATAGAAAATACCAAAAAAATCTAAATATTAAGAACATTAAAAAAACCCAGAAAAATACATAAAAATTGAAACTGAAGAAGATTTGATGAATTTGGATATTGCTTTACCAGAAGCAATGGAGAAGCGATTGATTTTTGAACTTCTCTTGATACAGGGCATTGAACACTTCCCCAACCTTAAAGGATTTGTAATGAACAAATTAATGATGAAAAAGTCGGGCAGGATAAAAACAAAGACTGAAAGACATATCTTGTCGATGGACACCTCCTTGGTGTGGAGAAGAAAAACCAAGAGCCACATAGTGAAGCGGTTGCCCAAATTTAACTGTGGAATCAAAGACACAATTTTTACCCATGCTCAAATCGATGACGACTCACCAATCAATATCCTCCCAACCTATGTATTTGACAAGCTCAAACTCGAACCTATCGGAAAGATAGGAGAGATCGTTCAACTGGATGATTGATCTATAAAGTGGTCGAGAGGAACAATTTAAGTCATCTTTACATTCTAAGGTGTTCCGCTCAAAGTGGACTTCATGATCATTGATATTGAGCATCAAGGAGAATTTACCCAGTCTCCAATCATTCTCGGAAAGCCATTCTTGGCATTAGCTAAGGCAATTATTGAGTGCGAGACTCGTGAAATCAATTTTACAGCATTGTTAGCACTTCAATCTCACCAAGTCTTTGAGGAAACACAATATTCTGAGGCGACCCACAAAGTTGTCAACAGCTGTAACCACCAAATGGTAGAAGATCCCTACCCCACTGATAAACCTGAGATAATGGCTGTTGAAGAGACTATTGGTTTAGAGACTCTTCCCTATGTTCCATTTCCAGCTAGTCTCACCATGGGAAATGACTTCTCATATGATCTTGAGACATATGCATGGATGCATCTGGAGTCAGCCGAAATTTCCTTTGATCACTTTGATCAAATCAACCTGAAATAAGAATGCACTAAAATCTGGTCAATTGAGAATGAATATGCAGAGACTCTCCCTACTGTTCCATTTCCCGTTGCTCTCACCATGGGAAAGGGTTTCTATTATGATCTTGAGACATATGCATGGGGGCATCCTGAGTCGGCTGAAATCTTCTCTGACCACCATGAGCAATTCAATCCAACTCAGGAGTGCACCAACATTAAGACAACATGAAACAAAATGGCTGCTCCTTCATCTAAAAAGAAAGTCACGTTCAAACTTCCGGAAGAGGAATCGTCTGATGATTCCTCATCAGGTCCGGAAAGAGTAATCTACATGAATGAGGTCTGTTCAGCAGTTCTAAAACCTTATCTTCGCAATGATCCAAACTTTGATTCTCGTTGGATGACTCCTGTTCCTCACTATAATTCATCCAAAGTCGTTTCTCCTGGTCTCATTAAATATAGTGTAATAATTTCTTATATGCTGAATGAGACTGGTGCTTTAGAGTATTCATCATCCAAGGATGACTCGCTTGATCACAAAAAGGAACAAATTATGAGAAAACAACTGAAGTAACTAAAGAACAAGAATATCTGGAGTGCCTCCACTTTCAAATACTATTCCTCTGAGGATAACTCCAATGATGGTTACCTTTCATATGATTCATATGCTTCATCTACTCTCCAGCATGACTTTTTTGAGGATTACATCGATAATGGTTGGGAATCATATGCTTCATCTTCTCTGTATCATTATGATCTCCAACCATAGGCTTACATAAAGATCAACCGAAAACCATCTTAATCATTGTCTACCCTCCCTCCCTCCCGACCCCATCGGTCTCCTTGTACATCTTCTTCTTCTACTTAGGCCAATGCCTAAGTATAGGGGGGGACCGATGCCATTTGTACATACCATTCTCCCTATCTCACGATCGCCTCATTTTCACCCTTCATCTATACTTAGGCTGACCAGAGCCTAAGTATAAGGGGAACCGATGCCCATATGTATATACTCTCCTCATTCTCATCTCCCGACCGCCTCATCTTTGCTCTTCTACTATACTTAGATTGTTCACAATCTAAGTATAGGGGGAGGGTCGACTTCTTTTTCTTTTTCTTTTTCACTTTCTTACGCTTAGCCCAAGCTGTCTTCTCTACGCTTATTGTGCTCTGAGGACACATCACTTGCTATGTATAGGGGTGTGTATATATATTGTGTATATATTTTACCCATAGCTCGTACTTTCGTGTAAGTCTATATGTATTTACGAGGTGTGTAACTAACTTGAAAAAAATTTGCTACTAACACGTACTGTGTCCAGCCAAAGATTTTGAAAAATGACTTCTTATTCATTTTACAAAAAAAATTATGTATAAATTTCACACACCTGCACTTTATCCAGCATTACATGTATTTTCATTTGTGAAAAGCCCATGGGTTCTGAACCGAATTTTGAGTAGAAACCAAGAGTGAGCTGGACTTGACCTTAATCCACCTAAATTTCAAAGGAGTTTCACTGAGAAAAAAGATTTTAGAAGCTTAGGTATTTGAATTAATTCTTCAAGTTCCGTATAACAATGTGGGGCGTTTGACTCTTAGTGTCTAACCTAGTCTCTTCTTTCTGGGTACGACTCTGGAATAGGGAATTACTTTGTACTCTCGCACTATGCACTTATCTCAACTCACACGGGGTATTGGAAGAATGTGTGAGTTTCTTTTCTGGTAGCGTGGACATCTAAAGACCGGAGTACGGGTAGAAATAAAGCTTCGGAAAAGGGATGGACGACTGGACACAATTTTTTCTAAGACCCCAAAACATGTACGGAAAAAAGATTCCATATCCGTAGGCACACAACAAGATCCAATCAGAGCCACCAAAAATACAAACACAAAGAAGCCTACTAACAAATAAATATTTGACCAAACAAAGTTCCAAGTTTCAAGAAAACCTGCAGATCTTGGTGGAGATTTGGCTAAACTGACTGGCTTCACAAGGAGAGGTGACTACACTTGTCACCATCCAGTTCTTTTCTCCTTATTCTAATTTCTCCCTCTATTCGATTGTGAACACAACGTGATAGACCTTAGAAGGGAATACTTGACTCCCCGTGGATAATTTTCTGGAGAGGAGGTTTGCATGGTAGTCCGACATTCTGAATGGGAAGATCTAAAATCTTTTTGACATATGAGTTGATTAGTCAATGTTCATGGGGTATGATTTGGGAGGAGGATTGATCTAAGGTGACTTCTGAGCTGAAATTGTGACGATGTTGTGTAGAACTTGAAGGCCTATTTCAAAATTCTAAGTCTCATAGAAATTCTGCCACAATAATAATCCAAAGGTTAGATCTTGTTCCATTTTCTACTTCTGCTCATGGTCTTGGTATAGAACCCAATCTCAATTCACCTCATTATATTTATTTTGATGCTTAGGGATGAGCATTGTTTAAGTATAGGGGGATGATGAATCTCAGATTCATCACTCTACAAATGACTAATTATGCTCAAATCCCTAAAATTCATTGGCATTTCTTCATTTATTCTGCATAATTAACATCCATGCATGTATTGATGAGATTTGCATTTTATCAGTCATTATTGCACAAAATAAGAAGCCAAAAATCTCAGTCAATTGACATGTAAAATAGCCTAACTTTCCTGATTTTTAATTAATTCATGCTAACTCCGAATGACCAGAAACTTACTTCCATTTTGTTCATATTACTAACAAGAATAAATGAAAAATACAAAAAATCACTAACCCAAATAAGTGAACCAAAAACCCAAACCCTAATTGCAGGA
Source organism: Ottelia alismoides (assembly GCA_037367405.1). Lineage (NCBI taxonomy): Eukaryota > Viridiplantae > Streptophyta > Magnoliopsida > Alismatales > Hydrocharitaceae > Ottelia > Ottelia alismoides. The sequence goes on from JAZKJV010002406.1 coordinate 315,026, forward strand.
TTTCCGGACTAAAACCTCGATATCTTCCTCAACCAGTGTCCGATTTTATCCTACTAACTTTTGAACTAATTGACATTCAAATACCTCCAAAACAAGACAAAGTTCAAGTTAATCGGAGCTCATACGTGATAGTTGGGTTTTGGGCCTCTTTTGTTCATTTTGTATTTTAGCGGTTTTTGAACTATTATTTTATGTACATAATTAACCCATTTTATTTTATTTTATTTCTTTTTCATTTATTTTCTTTGATAAAAGTTTTATTAAAATGTGCAAAAATCCAAATCCAGATTAAGCTTGAATTCAAAGAAACTAACTGTGTCTGAGTTTTCACTAACCGTCTGTATAAAAGTTGTACTTTTCGTATTTTATTTTATTTCTTATCTTTCTTAATTATTTAAAATCCAAAAAAATAAATTAATGTGTAAATAATTATACTTGATTTTATCTTTTTTTACAGATTTTTATCTGGTTTAAAAATGATAAAAAATTCGAAAACCCAAAAATCAAGGTATTATATGTACATGGGATACCCCCAAAATATCAGTTTGCACAAATGACATATTTTGGTTGATCCCTTCATGAAAGTTGTATTTCTCATCGAGACAAACAACTTTCGTGATGATTTTTTTTTGATCTGAGGTCATTGCTTTTTCTTTTTGAATTATCTTTGTATTTTATTTTCAATTTTTTAGGTGGTGACACGTGGCGCTACTAGAGTCGCCACGTGTCACCCATGTTTGGCCCTTTTATATATTTATTTTCGTTTTATAAAAAAATTAAAATTAATTTAAAAAAAATCACACGCACATGTAGCGCACGTGCCCTACACATGCTCCACCCGCCCTTCCCTCTATACGCCACATGGCACCTTCAGGGCAGACCAATCTCGCCCGATCGGATTGCACCTGTGCTTCGCCTTCCTCCCTCGGTTGTGCCGCCACCCCCAATCTCTCCGCGGATCTCATCGCTCCGCCACCAGATACCATCTCTGATTGATCCCTTCAATCACCCGATCCTCGTCATATCTCATACCCATCTACCTTTGATCTCCAGCAAAAGCATCACCGCCCTAGACCCTATTTAAACCTCACCTCCCCTCCATTCTAATCATCCACTGACTGTAGCCATAGAGGAAGTCCATCGTCAGTGGTGATAGTTCGTGTACCCTCTCCTCTTCCGCCGAGATCCAAAGCCCAATGGGGCTTTATCGTAGCATGCATCCTTCTCCTCGTGTCTGCTTGCTCCGACCTTAGTCGTTGAACTATTCGTGCTTTCCCAGGCACTCCCCCCTCTGACATTCTCCATCTCCTCCCCTTCGCCCCTTCTCCTTCATTTGCTCCGCTCAGTATCCGATCATTCCACCACCAAACGATTATCTTCTACCTTGCTCTTGCGCTCATATCTACCGCCACCGGAGCACCACCATCGCTGGGCTACGCCACATGCTACGTCACCCACAGTCGATGCACCTCCTTCGACGCTAGGGCCCCCTCCTCCGTCCTCTCTGCTCTTCGATGTCAGTTGAAGGATCAATACACACCACGACCAACATTTTCACTGTCGTCAACAACTCCACCCCGGTTGCTGACTAGAGTCGGCTCTCCTCTATCGTGCACAAAACGTGGTCACCCACTCCATCAGCGACTTTGCCTCCTTAAGGAGCTACAATCAATCTCTGCATTGACAATCTATTGGACATGCGAGCCCACGACGAGCCATTATGAATAAATATTATTGTGAATATCATTCCCTGATCTGAAATGAAGAATAAATAATTTACATAATAGGTCCCTTAGTACAATTAGGGTTATGTACCATGGCCATCTTGATGATCATACAACTGTTGATTCAATTATTGAATCATAGAGGCTGGTGCTTGGATGAATATCTAAAGAGTTAGATTGAGGACTCATCAAGCACGGTCAAATGATTGTTAAGAGATGATCTCCAGTCTGAGAAGGAGATGACAATTCTTTCTCATTTAGGCTGATATCTAACCGAACTCTTGATGCAGGTCCTCTGCATAGGAATAGAGATTCGGAGGTGTTAGAAAAGTTAGTTCAAAGAGTTGACTTAATGAGATCGAGATAACCAAAGTCCTATGTCGTATGCTTTCATGATATAGGCACACATCCTCTGACCAGAGACATATGTGTTACTATATGTATGAGTATTTACATTTGGCAGACCAATATGTTGATGACCTAACCAAGGTCTATACACTGGCGTGTTGGTGTGCATATAAAGGCTTATGAGTAATACGATTTCTCAAAGGGATCATACATGTTCATTACTGAACCGGAAGAAATGAGCTCACTCATGAGATGTTGGGAAGATCAAATTCCATGCACGGTCGTCTCTCATTGGAAGCTTGACTTAATTTGTAGGTTTGATATATACTTTTGGAAAGTATATGATCAACACCTGAGTATGATATATGATTTTGGATAGTTTATGATTGATACCAACTCCCTATGATTGAATGAGAAACTTAATGATAAATCTCTGAAGTTGACAGTGTAAAATTGATCTTATACTTCGGGTGTATCCTGAGTCTTCCAGTATGTACGATGTACAGGTATTGGGAATACCTGAGGGTGATGTGATCATAAACAGTTGTATAACCATGACGCTTCCATTCCTAGGGAGTGATGAAATGGGTCTGGATTTTAGTGAATCCTCTCAGTAGAGAAGTAATCTGATCTTAGTCCAAATGTTGGACATTGATCTGAATGTAATTGAAATGCAATGAGAAGATTAGATTTGCGGTCTTGATTTAATCGAGCATCTATGGGATGCCCGAGATCTGGATTTGAGATGTGATCTCAATATCCAAGTCGCTATACGTGGAACAATACAATCACCCTGTCCTTATCTCTAAGTATTCGTGGAGAAAGTGTATTATCCTTGAAAGAGTTCATGATACTTTCATTGTTGATATAAGTATCCAAGCATTGAGTAAATTGGTAATTAAATGTGATTTAATTGTCACGATTAATATGAATTTTATTCATATTAGAAAGAGAGTTATCTTAGATATTTAAATGTGATTTGATTATCAAAGATGTGAATAATGTGAATGTGATTCATATTATTTGGGAACATAAGAATAGAGATCCAAGATGATTAAATGTGATTTAATTATCATGGATATGAATAATGTGGATAGCACTATCCATATTAATCATATATTTTATAAATGTGATTTCTAATATATAAGAGAGAGCTATTTGTAATTTACATTTGTTAAGTAAATGTTGATGTGAACTGGATTCACATTAAACAATTAATTGAAAATGCAATTCACATTTTATTTTTGGGTTGAGAATGTGATTCACAATTTTCCAATGGCAAGATTTAAATATTCACAAAATAATTGTGAATTATTTTTGTAGAATAATTTACAACAATTATTGTTGTAATAAATTGGAGATACTGGAATAATGTAATCAAATGAGATTACATTGGAGATGCTCCTTCCATATTAATAGGAAGGACGACCACCTATTCCTATTAGGAAAGAGTGGCCGTTCACTCCATGTATATGGAAGGAGGCACTCTACCTTCCGATTATCTCTATAATTGTTTGATTTAATTTAAGATTGATTTATATTGATTTATCAATATATATTTAATCTAAATTAAATTAATTGTTGTTGGTTTTACCAACACAAATCTTAGCCATTAAAAGAATCACAAATCAATGAGAGCCATTGGATTTGTGTCGTCCATGGATTGAGACCCATGGATTCCAAAATATTATAAAAAGAGAGGCACCCTTACACAATGAGAAAATAAGTCTCTCTCTCTTTCTCTCTCTACACGCCTACTCTCTCTCTCCCTCTCATATGGTCGTCCACCATGGATGTCCTTGAGGGAGTCTCCATTGCCGCAGCGTCATCGTTATGCTGCTCGATCGTTTGCTCGTGGATCTCCGTCTCCTTAGGTGCGCCTCGCTCGTGAAGAAGACATCAGATCTCGTGTGTCGAGATCAGGAGATCCGTTGCTTGGATCATCAACATGGATTGCGAGAAGCACGTGTTTCATCAACACGCTCGCAAGCATCTCCTCCATCGGATCAGACTTGAGACAGGAGGTCTCTTCGTTTAGAGGCTCGATCGCGACCACACTTCAAGAGATAATCCTATTACTTGTTTTTGGTTTAGATGAAATGATCCGAGAAATATTCTTGGATCATGTGGTTTCGTCACATGAAAAATTTTTATTTTCCCCTGCATAGAACAATTAGTGCGACTAGTCGTTCATCGTCGTATTCGATACGACACTCACACTTCTGTGATGCGCTTAAGTATCTAACCATATCGTTTAAGTGGTATCAGAGACTTAGGTCGAAGGTTTTGGATACGATCCGCAAACCTAGGACGACTTGGGTTCGTTGAGGTCGCAAAAGTTTTTGTCGCATTTGATTTTCGCACATCTGTTTAGTGTATAAATTCGGCCCTTTTTAAAATATTTAAACATGAATTAATCAGTGTTTTTGTTCCCATCAAATAAGGAAACCATAAGATCTGAGTTTACGTAATTTGGATTTCGTTTGCTCGGGATATGGTTTTTTAATGAACATGTATTCACTATAGCGAGAACTGCAAATCTTAACATGTTTAATGAGTTAATTACTGTTTTGATCTATCTCAAAATGCGTGAAATATCATAGGTTCTGTCCTAAATCAAATTATCAATCTTTAAAAATTGATTTTATTTAATTTGGATTTAAATTGATTGAGATATGTTAATTTTAGTAAGTAGGGGTCACTGCTGAAATTACAGTCCTAATCAAGAACCATGTGATTTCCAATTAGTGAAATTAATTGTTAATTTCATGAAATAATTATTAAAAATATTTGATAAATATTGAATGATGATTATTTCCTCAATTGACTTGGCCTCAACTAATAAATTGATTAGATTTGATCTAGATCATATTTGGAAACACAATCATCAAACTACTTGCTTGAATAGGATTGGGAATTTGTCTAGCAAATTTCCTTATAATCAATAAATATTTTGATTATTACTATATGGTATAATTTTGGTTGAAGAACCGATGATCATCTCATGTACAAAGTGATTGACTCGGAATTATTTTTTCTCGAGTCGGATATGGTGTCTAGTCGGGGATCGCTGGGGAAGCGGGTCGCACCGATTGCGGTCCGTCCCACTCCCGCCAGTACGGTCCATTCCAATTGAAACACTCTATTATGAATAGAGTCATTATTTCCCTTAGAAGAATTAATTATATGAACATGTTTCAATATAATTGATTAAAATTTGATCAAGAGGTGGAGGATCACATAAGTGACATCCATGGTCTCCCGTCGAGGTGAAGGGTTTCCGTCGTCAGGGATTTCATATAGGAGACGCCAGTATGAAGTGACAGCTCCTATATGCATGCGCATCTAGATCGGGCTCTTTGCTTCTCGAAAGAGTAAGTCCGTATGCATAGTGATCCCAATATCGGATCCTCATATTATTGGGGCGATATTGGATTGCGCATAGCGAGTACTAATCCTATTGACGGTTGGTTCAATTAACGACGGGTCAACATCACCTTAAGGGTGGTGGGCTGATGAATGCGAAATCCACCTCTTTAATAATCGGTAATTGTAGTATAGGAGGCGGATTTCGATCGTCAAAATACCACAATCTTTGAATGTTGTGGAGTATTTTTACTTGGCAAGTCTACCAAGGTCGAAAATAGGGAACGGAGATTTTTAGTTGCGTGGTCTTGAATCAATTTAAATAATCGGTAAATGCTCGATTAATTTTTGAGTTGATGAAAATATACAATGCAACGATGAAAATGCTATGCAAAAATAAACAGAATTTATGCTCAGGATCTGTGATCTAGAATTCCAATCCAAACAATGATGATCACTTTCCTCTACAATAAATCACAGATCAGAATATATCAAATCCGGAAATATGTGTCCAATTAATTCATAATACGAATAAGAGTGAATAGATCTCGGAGAATTCCTGCAATCAATTTTATCTCCAAAATTCTTCAAATTATATTCTTAAGAGATGTTTGCAGTCCATAAGTCAATATGTCTACTCAATCTCCTTCATTTAACCCCTGCAAAATAAATCATCAATTCTCTGAAGAGAAATTTGGCACAGATATGTCAAAATAAGCCTACAAATGACAATACATATACTCAATAATAATTATCAATAAACAGCCTCAAATCTGTCCACAAATGATGCTAAGTTGTAGAGCACAGAATTAGCTTTGAAAGGACATATTATATGCTAAAATCGGAGTCCAAATGACTAAGATATGATAAAATGAAGTTTCAGGGACTAAAATGTAAATAAAATAAAGTTTTCTTTGCAAAGAGGTCCCTGTGAGGACTTATCTGTAATTATTAAAAACTTGAGGGGCTTTCTGAAATTTACCCCTAGCGGGGGTCTTTTTGCAATTTCTAAAATTGCTAGGGGCTCCGATGCAATTTTCCCAAGAACACACGTGCTTCGGCTTGGACAGGAGGCTGAGGCTCGGTCCAGAGCAGGAGGCTCGGGCGTCCGAGCCTATGGTTCGGGGGCTGGCTCGGGGCTCCCGAGCCTCGAGGCTCGGCTGGAGCGCGTGGCTGGATCACAGCCGTTGGATCTAGGGCCTCGCCCTTTCCAACGGCGGCAGGCGCGGAGGCTGAGCGTCAATGGGCGTGGCGGCTGAGCGTCGATGGGCGCGGCGGAGGAGGGTAGAGGCACGAGGAGAGGCGGTTGCGTCGAGGGTGGAACGGCGCTGTCGCCGCGCGAGGCGGAGGTGCTGCGGGGGCGGCGAAGGCGGAGGCCCTCTCCGGCGGAGGCGATGCACGGGCTGGGGCGGGCGGAGCTCGGCGAAGGCGGATCGAGGCGGAGGCACTGCGGGGGTGGCGAAGGCGCTGGGCCACGCGGAGGAGTTCGGGCGCGGAGGTCGGATCGGCGGGCCGCGCAGGTGGTGCTGGAGCGCGACCTGGGCAGCGCATGCGAGGCATCGCCTCCGCGCGAAGGAGGAGGCTCTGGAACGCGGTGCTGGCGCCGGCCAAAGTGGAGGCGCCGCACGTCTTGTGCCTGCAAGGGTAGAACAACAATGGCAGAACAAGAAACGAAAATGAAGGTTGTCTGATGGGTTCGCCTGGGAAGGGGTGGCGATGGCCGCCTCCTGGTGTTTGCTTCGAGGAGGTGGCGAAGCTCCGAAGCTCGGCCGTCTTCAAGGATGAACAAGACAGAGGTCATGGGACCTCTGGATCATGCCGACGAGGCCGCTATCACCGGCTCTTCAGGTAAATGGCGGATGGGCGACGAGGAGGGTGGGGAGGTGATTTTATAGGATGATGGCGGTAGGGGGTTACGGCCGTGCATGGCAGAGGTTTAAAGGCGAGAGGGAGAACGGCTGGCGGAGGATAAACGGCAGGAGCGGCGTGAATGTCTAGAGGAAGGGGAAGAGGGCGAGGTCACGTGCTGGGCACGTGACCCAGGTGTGGCTGGAGAGAGAGAGGAAAGAGTGGGGTGCCACGTGGCACGCCCTGGAGCTGCCACGTGGCACCAAAAAAATTTTCAGATATTTGGAGGAAAAAAGTGATAGAAAATGACCTCGGATCGAAAAATTTTCTTCACGAAAGTTGTTCGTATTGACGAGATCTACAACTTTCATGAAGGGCCCGGGAGCAAAAGAGGTCATCGGTGTGATGTGGTATTTTTGGCGGTTCTCCATTTGTATAGAAAACCGAGTTTTGGGGGTTTTGTATTTTTTTTGCTAGTTTTAAAGGGGATAAAAAATCTAGAAAAAATACGATAAAAAATAAGAAAATTAATTACACACTAATCTAATTTTTTAGGATTTTTAGTAAATAAGAAAATAGGAAAATAAAATAAAAATAAGAAACGCACAACTTTTGTACAGACCGACAACGGACACTTGGACTTGGTCAGTTTCTTTGATCTCAGTTTTGATATGGATTTGGATTTTTGCGTCGCTTAATAAAATTTTCATCAAAGAACATAAATAAAAAAGAAATAACATTAAAAGAGTTAATTAAGGACCTAAAAACTGAGGTCAAAAACAGCAAAAAGTCAAAATGCGCAAAAGAAAGCCCAAAACCCAACTTTCACATATGAGCTCCGAATTTTATAAAATTGGTCTTGTTTTGAAGGTATTTGAAAATGGAGTACTTTAAAAGTGAGTAGACCAAAATCGGACACTGTATGTGGGAGATATGCTCATTTTAGTCTGTCAGATGTGAAATTTGACTTTGGGATTATTTGACACTTATTTGGGTTAGTATTTTTTTGTATTTTTTATATAATAAGGTTAGTAATATCTACGCAATGGAGGTGGTTTTGGGTTAATCGGAGTTAGGATGAATTAATTAAAAATGTGAGAAGTTAGCGGCTTTTGGGCTAATTTACACATGGGATTTTTAATGCAATTTATGCAGATGAAATGCAGATATTATTCACACATGCATGATGGCTAATAATGCTCTATTAATGATTAATTACAGGTGAATGATGGGGAACAGAGCCTAAATGACCAATTTTAGCATGATGAATACGAGATTCATCATACCCCTGTACTTAGACCATGCTCTTCCCCGAGCATGAATGAATGACTTAGTTGATTACATCCCTGACTGTGTAAGTGAATTTTCAAGGCTTAATTCAGAGAAGACCCTTTATTTGAGTGATCCTAAAATTCTGAGCTCACCCAAGCTTTAATCAAAAGGAATCCAACTTTTCTAATTTTCAGACTCTCTGTTTGTACATATAATATAAGTATATGATTTTAAGTGTACTGCATTTCATGAGAGTCCAGTCGGGGCATCACTCAAAGTTCCAGTCCCAAAGATCCTCCTATAGACCTAATCCTCAATACTAGAGAATAAGTCTATTCTTGCTTCAGTCAACCGTCTCATTAGTTTGTCAGACTTGAAAGTGTAGATGGACGGCCAGATGATGGAGGGCATAGGATTGTGTCTAATTTTCTCTCCCTCACATTGGAACAAGGTGCCTCTCGAGTGCCTTATTACTCAACACACGTATATTTTATTTTGTTGATCAATGTGTCCGTCAAGAGAATTTGGAGTCGTCTGCACTTGTTTTTCTGTGAGTACACCGGGGTGTGTCTATTTTGAGTATTTAAGATACCTTCGACACCCAGACTTGTATCGCTTACGATGCAGAGCCCTTTTATGGTGTCTGCCCGACTCCTTGGTCCTAATTAGCGCTTGGTCCAAGTGGACACATTGAAAATGTTTGGGAGCGCTCGCCATTGGTGGAAGCTCATTTAGAATTTGATTTTGGATGATAGAGCTTTTCTTTGACATTTCTTATTCTTTTCTTTTGTTGGCTAGCTCCACTGCTTTTACCAAAAGTTGGCGCACACTGATCAACAATTTTCCTTAAGTTTCATCACACCCTGGCACTTAGGTCAATATCAAAAAGATAACATATGAATCTTGTTCACATACTGGCTAGTGTTTTGCTGACACTCAGGTTTTCTGAAGCCTTCATTAACTTTATCCCATCCTCGAATATCATCAGATCGGGTCTAAACTCAAATATCTAGTCTCTTCCTTAAGTGATATCTCAACTCATCTCATCAATCATGCAGTTGTGGGAGTGATTGTGCTGATCATATTCTTTTTGAATGGTAGAGATGAAGAGTGCAATATAGCGCTCAAATCATTCAAACTAGGGAAGTGTGGATTATTAAGTTCTAAAAACCCTTATGACTAAGGCAGGCTAACTCAGAATCTCAAGATTTCAGAAATCAAGTGTCCTCAAAAATCCTCAAGCCTTGAGTGATAATGAATGTGTCAGGAATATATCGACCAAGGAATGCATGAAATGCTTGATGAAATGCAAGACCATGAGTTTTTTTGGATGCAAAAAGGTTTTTTTTTGCAAAAAGTTTTTTTTTTGGTTTTTTTTGTTTTGTTTTGTTGTTTTTTTTAAACAGGTATTAAACACACTACTTGTACCCATCCCCGATGTTAGATAAAAACGATTAAAGTGCGAGCTATGGGTAAAGTAGATAAAATATATACAAACACACCCCCCTATACTTAGCATGTGCTATGTCCTCATGGCACAAAGTGAAATGTTGACATAGCTCGTATTCAGTATAGATGGGATAAAAAGAAGAGAAGTGATGTATAAACAATGGTAGCGGTCCCCCTATACTTAGGCTCAGGCCAGCCTAAGTATAATCGGATAAATACAGATGGGGAATCGGGTAGATTTGTGGATGTACAAGATCAAGGAGGTTCACGACGGACCTTCTTGCGGGAGTGTGGAGGGAGATAGTATGGAGATGTGGAGTGTGATGAAGAGGGGGCCGATGAAGAAGACCAGCCATCGTCGGAGCCGTCCTCAGGAGAATAGTAGTGGTCTTGCAGAGGATCTCCAACTTTTGTCGATCAAAGGTAAGTACCCTTGGATCAGAGCTGTAAATATTGCACTTATCTGATGAACCACATCATGATCGGACGAGGACTCGCCAGAAATCACCTGATGTGTAAGGTCAAAGGTAACTTTCTTGGTTGGTTTGTTTCCTTGAGAAGTATTGGGAGGAAGTTGGACAGTCTTCATCTCCCTGTCTTGAGTAACCGATGTGGCATTTGTGAGTTCCTCATCAGATGAATCCCCTTAAAAGTCGACCAATTCTTGAAGGGTCATGCACTGCTTCGGTCGAGGGAGATTGTTCCTGCGGATCATGTGATTTATGGATGGGGGTGTTGATGTCACTTTCGGATGATCGTGATTTTTGGTGACATCGGATGTTTTCGGAGTCGGTTCCTTATATGGTTCAAGTATCTCATGAATTTCTGCTGACTCGAAGATTGGTCCACTCTGATAATCGTGATGGTCCTCAATAATATGGTACAATTCTTCATAAGCTCCCAAATCTTGATTTTTCCTAGGAGCAGTAATAAGGTGGTGAGAATCCGAAGTTTGTCCAATAGTCAATCCCCTAGGTGACTCTCCTAGGGTTTGTATCAGTGTGTCATAATGTGAAATATTTATCTCCTGATCATAACTGTTAGTTTCAAGTTGGTTTTCCTCAGAGCAGGATGTGTCATTGGGGTCGTGTTCATTGTGGTCTGAGTTCGGGAACTTGATTTCCTGAGTCTCGCAATCGACGATCGACTTAGCGGAGGCTAAGAACGGCTTTCCTAAAATAATAGGAGACTCAGACATCCTTCGGGGTGCTCAATGTCACGGACAATAAAGTCCGCCTTATGTTCTTTACCTCGGAAATTTACGACGACAGAAATGATCCCCCGTGGTTTTTTGATAGATCGATCAGGTAATTGAACGATCACCCTAGTCTTTTTGAGTTGTCCGAATTTAAGTTGATTAAAGACGGACTTCGGGAGGATGTTTAATGTGGAGTCGTCGTCCAACCGAACATGAGTGAATATAGAATCCTCAATTTCACATGTGACCCGAGTCAATTGCTTGACTTTGCGGCTTTTGAGTTTATGATTCATCACCAAAGAACTAGCCATAGATATGACATGATATTCAGTTCTTGATCGTTTCTTGCCCGTCTTTTTGGGGTTCAGTCGACTCTTCACAAATCTTTTAAGATCGGGCACATATTCTATGGCTCTGATTAATGGAAGTTCTAAGATCAGACTCTTGCAAAATGCTTCCATTTCAGAATTGTCCAATTTTTTTGAATTTTCGAATATTTTAATTTTTTTGGGATTTTCGGTAATATGGTCAGTTGGGGGGTCAGAGGTCGTGGTTGTGTCTGATTGTGATGATCCAGTGGTTTGCATGGTGGTGGCCTCACTTATTCTGAATTTTGCATTGACTGGATGAGATCATATATTATCATAGTTAAAGTGTCTGCTCTATGATTAATTCGAGCAATCTCATCCTCAAACATCTCATGACTAGTAATTGAATAATCAGTCTCTATGTGTCGTGAATCTGGCTTGTAACCTCGAGTAGAGTGTTGATTGTTCATAAACATTATGGTCTGGTCATGAGTTGTATTTCCCTGACTTTGGTTTTGTCGTGGATTTTAGAAGGAAAATTGATGGTCATCAAGAATAGGGGATAATTCAAGAGGCTGTGAGATCCTAGTGACCGGAAATCGTGTTCTATTTTCAATATCGGTCACTCTATTGTTTATCCTCAATTCCGATCTCTCTCTCTTGTCCATAAAATTGTCAGAATATGAGAGAGGACTATTCTAAGAAGAAGTGTGGTCATAGGGTGGGATGTATGGACGGGAAGAGAATGATGGCTGAGGGGAAGAAGAATATAGGGACATGGTCGTGGAGATCGGGAAAGAAGACCACTGTGCCGACATCTTCTCAAGATGGATGGAATGATTAGAGAACCACGATCTGCGTGCTATTGCAAGACCTTTGACGCACACAAATCAAACACAAAATAAACACGTCGATTCACCCACTCAACACTAGTGAAGGCACGTTAGGGTTCGACCGCTTATCTTTTCAATTTTAGTTTAATGACAAAACAGAAAACAGTCTTAAAAATTAAGCGGAGCTGTTAGGTGCCGAAATATCAACTAGTTATTCCTACCTTCAGCCAGTATAGGTGTAAGTACGGACCGTAAACGGCTACCCGTGTTACTTAAGGACGGAGCCTTCCGCAGTGTCCTCTAAACCACCTACTCTGCTAAGGGAAGTCGGACCGTAAACGGCTACCCGAGACCCTCACTGAAAAGTAGCTAATTCTTTTGAAAATCAGTAGTCTGAATGAAGCACTTCGGTTTTTAGTTCTATCCTAAGGTGTGCGATCTTGTCCTTACAAACAATGAGTGGGTTTCTCTCCACCAAACACAGGTTAGTTTTAGGTCAATTTTATTTACAGTCACCTTGATTAGCATTCCCAATTTTAGATTAAGGTTATCACTATAGTTTATGTGAGCACAGAAATTTACGCCTAACGAGCAGTCCCAATTCCGTTAATTCCTAAGTTGTAAAACTCGAGGAGGGAGAATCGAAAAAGCCAATGCAAGCGTAAATCAATGATGCATGCTTAAGAGAAGGACTTATAGTGAATCCTCGCGTTCTTCATGCGGGATACAAGACAAGGAATTTAAAATTTACACTAAATGATATGCACAGATGGAAAACACCCTAAATAGATAGTTCTATTAGCGGGAAGAAATGATTGAAATTTTATGGCTAATGTTGAACGATCTACAGTCAGTTTAATTAGTGAGAGTGTGGCCTAAAAATTACGAGCACAATCAATGATAGAAAATTAAGCGTATATGTGCCTAAGTCCTACGCCAGTCAAGTCGGGTCCCAACCACATAGAAGGGGTTGAAACAGACCCGACAGGCCGACACACCACAGAAATGTTCAGTCTTAATTATTACACGGGTTCAAAGAGAGGGACCCTGAGAATATTGCAAAAATTTAAACTATACTAACTCTCTCTCACAAAATTAAAATTCAGTCTAGTCTTCTTCGCATGCTCTTAATTAATATCCAAAATTATCTTCGAGTGATCTGCGAAGAAAGAGAGTGCGGTTAGTATCAAAAATGCAAAAGAGAGAAAAAAATGCAAAAGAAAAAATTACACAAAATTTAATTTCACAAAAATTAATTACAGAAAATGACTCAAAACCCTAAAAATTCGTCGTTCCCTGGCAACGGCGCCATTTGATGAACGCGAAATCTACCTCTTTAATAAGGATGAATTGTAGTATAGGAAGTGAATTTCGGTCGATCAAAAACCACAATCTTTGAATGTTGTGGAGTATTTTTACTTGGCAAGTCTACCAAGGTCGAACATAGGGAACGGAGATTTTTAGTTGCGTGGTCTTGAATCAATTTAAATAATCGGTAAATGCTCGATTAATTTTTGAGTTGATGAAAATATACAATGCAACGATGAAAATGCTATGCAAAAATAAACAGAATTAATGCTCAGGATATGTGATCTAGAATTCCAATCCATACAATGATGATCACTTTCCTCTACAATAAATCACAGATCAGAATATATCAAATCCAGAAATATGTGTCAAATTAATTCATAATGCGAATAAGAGTGAATAGATCTTGGAGAATTCCTGCAATCAATTTTATCTCCAAAATTCTTCAAATTATATTCTTAAGAGATGTTTGCAGTCCACAAGTCAATATGTCTACTCAATCTCCTTCATTTAACCCCTAGTGAAATTTGGCACAGATATGTCAAAATAAGCCTACAAATGACAACAGATATACTCAATAATAATTATCAATAAACAACCTCAAATCTGTCCACAAATGATGCTAAGTTGTAGAGCACGGAATTAGCTTTGAAACGACATATTATATGCTAAAATCGGAGTCCATATGACAAAGATATGATAAAATGATGTTTTAGGGACTAAAATGTAAATAAAATAAAGTTTTCTTTGCAAAGAGGTCCCTGGGAGGACTTATCTGTAATTATTAAAAACTTGGGGACTTCTGAAATTTACCCCTAGCGGGGGTCTTTTTGCAATTTCTAAAATTGTCAGGGGCTCCGATGCAATTTTCCCAAGAGCGCACGTGACAGGAGGCTGAGGCTCGGGCCAGAGCAGGAGGATCGAGCGTCCGAGCCTATGGTTCGGGGGCTGGCTCGGGCCTCCTGAGCCTCGAGGCTCAGCTGGAGCGCGTGGCTGGATCACAGCCGTTGGATCTAGGGCCTCGCCCGATCCAACGGCAGCAGGCGCGGAGGCTGAGCATCGATGGGTGTGGCGGCTGAGTGTCGATGGGCGCGGCGGAGAAGGGTGGAGGCGCGAGGAGAGGCGGTTGCGTCGAGGGTGGAACGACGCTGGCGCCGCGCGAGGCGGAGGTGCCGCGGGGGCGGCGAAGGAGGAGGCCCTCTCTGGCGGAGGCGACGCACGGGATGGGGCAGGCGGAGCTCGGCGAAGGCAGATCGAGGCGGAGGCACCGCGGGGGCGGCGAAGGCGCTGGGCCACGCGGAGGAGTGCAGGCGCGGAGGTCGGATCGGCGGGCCACGCAGGTGGTGCTGGAGCGCGACCTGGGCGGCGCAGGCGAGGCGGCGCCTCCGCGCGAAGGCAGAGGCTCTGGAACGCTGTGGTGGAACCGACCAAAGTGGAGGCGCCGCGCGTCTTGTGCCTGCAAGGGTAGAACAGAAATGGCAGAACAAGAAACAAAAATGAAGGTTGTCTGATGGGTTCGCCTGGGAAGCGGTGGCGATGGCCGCCTCCTGGTGTTTGCTTCGAGGAGGTGGCAGAGCTCCGAAGCTCGGCCGTCTTCAAGGAAGAACAGCACAGAGGTCGTGGGACCTCTGGATCACGCCGACGAGGCCGCTGTCACCGGCTCTTCCGGGAAATGGCGGATGGGCGATGAGGAGGGAGGGGAGGTGATTTTATAGGATGATGGCGGCATGGGGTTACGGCCGTGCGTGGCGGAGGTTTAAATGCGAGAGGGAGAATGGCTGGCGGAGGAGAAACTACAGGAGCGGCGTGAATGTCTGGAGGAAGGGGAAGAGGGTGGGTTCACGTGCTGGGCACGTGACCCAGGTGTGGCTGGAGAGAGAGGAAAGAGTGGGGTGCCACGTGGCACGCCCTGGAGCTGCCATGTGGCACCAAAAAAATTTCAGAGTTTTGGAGGAGAAAAAGTGTTAGAAGATGACCTCGGATCAAAAATGTTTTCTTCACGAAAGTTGTTCGTATTGACGAGATCTACAACTTTCATGAAAAGTCTGAGAGCAAAAGAGGTCATCTGTGTGAAGTGGTATTTTTGGCGGTTCTCCATGTGTATAGAAAACCGAGTTTTGGGGGTTTTGTATTTTTTTGGTGGTTTTAAAGGGGATAAAAAATCTAGAAAAAATACGATAAAAAATAAGAAAATTAATTACACAAATCTATTTTTTTCGGATTTTTAATAAATAATAAAATAGGAAAATAAAATAAAAATAAGAAACGCACAACTTTTGTACAGACCGACAACGGACACTTGGACTTGGTCAGTTTCTTTGATCTCAGTTTTGATCTGGATTTGGATTTTTGCGTCGCTTAATAAAACTTTCATCAAAGAACATAAATGAAAAATAAATAAAATTAAAAGAGTTAATTAAGGACCTAAAAACTGAGGTCAAAAACAGCAAAAAGTCAAAATGCGCAAAAGAGGCCCAAAACCCAACTTTCACATATGAGCTCCGCATTTTATGAAATTGGTCTTGTTTTGAAGGTATTTGAAAATGGAGTACTTTAAAAGTGAGTAGACCAAAATTGGACAATGTATGTGGGAGATATGCTCATTTTAGTCTGTCAGATGTGAATATTGACTTTGGGATTATTTGACACTTATTGGGGTTAGTATTTTTTTGTATTTTTTATTTGATAAGGTTAGTAATATCTACGCAATGGAGGTGGTTTTGGGTTAATCGGAGTTACGATGAATTAATTAAAAATATGAGAAGTTAGCGGCTTTTTGGGCTAATTTACACATGGGATTTTTAATGCAATTTATGCTGATGAAATGCAGATATTATTCACACATGCATGATGGCTAATAATGCTCTATTAATGATTAATTACAGGTGAATGATGGGGAACAGAGCCTAAATGACCAATTTTAGCATGATGAATACGAGATTCATCATGGGCCCGGTTGTTAAAGACCGAATTGGGAATTCAAGTTGGACTTGCAAGATGGAATATGTTCCCGCTTCTTTTTATCGGAGTTGCAGATTCTCATATTATTGGGATGTAACAAAGATAAGGAAGGAGATCCCATATCTTGCTTGAGATATAATGGTAAGTATATCTCTTATATTGAAAGTGATTAAGGGAATGAACTTTCAATGTTGACAAGGCAAGACAACTTTGATATAAAAATTCCTAAGTCCAAGTACAATATAAATTTAAATATATTTATGCCAATTTCTTATTTCAGATAATTCTTCATTAAACCCACTCAATATTATACTCAATAATTACTAGTATAATATCATAGATTGGATCCATGATCTAGATATTATACTTGCAGTTGGACACATATTGTATGTGGTTTGCAACGTGCAAGTTTCCTCATAATAATGAGGATTACAATTAAATAGACAATACGACTACTACCCTAGGGTTTGTATGTATCTATAGTCTTGATCTCTCATCGAATGTACTTTGGAAGTCACTTGTCAATGATGATCATAATTATCAAATAATCCTTATAAAAATTTTAAGAAGATGTTCTGGCATACATATGTGCTCTTGACATTTAATCATGAATAACATGGTTCTCTGCATCATGCAGAATGGTGGCTCTATAAGAGATGATATATTCAAATTGTTTGAGTACTTGCCTGAACCAATGTTTTTAGAGTTTAGATGGATGTAGATATGATGAGTGTCATCATTCTACTGTCTATACTTTGATCATTCATGATGCTTCATATATTATATTGTACGAATTGAAGAAGCATGTATAAATGTTGAAATACTCTTATATTGAAATCTTTTGAATTTAACAGAAGAGACCATTATCTTAAGCAATGATTGTTTATAAATGAAAGTAGCACAGTGGAAGCGTTGGTTTAACCCAATGTGAGAATGAAAGTCAAAGCGTTGACTATACTTCTGTAACTTCCATATGAAATCCAAAGAGTAGGATAAAATGCCAATACTGTAATAAGCTGATGTGTTGATAGTATGACTATCAAATCTATCTAGAATCCTTAGAGAAGGAATCAGATAGTACATCAGAATAATCTACATATATCATTGAAATTGACTTACTTATTTGATAAGATAAAGCTTAACAATTATATCTCAATCTTCCTAATGACACTTGCAATTGGTTGCATATATGTTAGAAGATTAGAAATTTGATCTTAAAGGTTCAATAGTCATATACATGGATATTGATGCAATTATTGCAATAATCTCTATTTGGATTGATAGACTTCATAATTTTCAGTGGGAGAAACCTTATTCTTAGAGAATGTCTCTATGACCTAGTTTTAGAGTAACTCATTGTTTATTTCTAAATGTTGAAAATAAACATGAATTCTGTAATAGACCTATCATAAAGAGTTATGATGGAGATATTTCAGATAGTAATCTAAAATCTTGTGGACTCTATTAAATTAGAAAATTAATGAATGGTTTCATTAATATTTTAATACTGAAAATTAAACCATTAAAGATCAATAGGAGGACGAAGATCATTTGATAATGATCTAGCATCATGTTTTGGACATTGGTCTTTGGAGTAATGATCTTAAAAGTTATGACTCTATTTAGAATCAAGATGAAAATGAAGTAAAGGAACTCATTTAATCTTGAGACGATAATGAGGCTCCTGGAATCGGAAAATTAATGGACAATTAAAGATGAAACACTAATACCTCTTCAAATAAGTTTGAAGATGGGTTCCATGTGTCATTTGAATATGACAATGATCTAACTTCATATGATGAAGCTTCTAAAGATCATGACATGGAAAGATGGATGTTATCAATAAAATCTAAAGTATACTTCATATACAAGTGTTGTATATAGACCCTCGAGGATCCACCTATATGGGTAAGACCCATTAAGATATAAATAGATCTTCAAGAGAAAGAGGAAACCTGATGAAAAGGTAGAGACCTTCAAAGCACGGTTCGTGGCCATGAGCTACACACCGAAGAGAAGACACCGCTTGCGATGAGACTTGCTCTCCAGTGACCTTGCTTTAACCCATTAGAATATTGGTAACCATAGCTACACTTAAATAAGCTTCTTGTAGTTGGAATATTTGTTTTTGATGAAATCATAAATGTTAGGGTTTCAGATAGAATCTTAATAAACCATATGAAGCTTAGTGGGAGTGCCATGGTGTTCATTGTGCTAAATGTAGATATCCTAATCATTTGGAATGATCTAAGGATGATAATAATAAGTGTTTTATAATCTGGTTGTTCCATACCTCGAGATATGATCTCAAGTATACCTCTTAGATCTTAGTTCTGAAGTTGTTCAGAAGCAAAGAAAAGAGGGTATTGGGACAGTCACATCAATGGTATACCTTGGACATTTCCATGAAAAATTCGAAGAAAGGATTCTTTCCCTCAAGATATGGTACTGACCTATCTAAAGGAATAGCACCTCAAAGAGTTGAGGATGTGAATGCTAAAAGTGCTTGTCGTTGTGCCTCAGTTTCGAGAATCCGAGTGTATGCTAGATGTGTACAAAAGCCAGATGTATGCCATGCAGTAGGAGTAGTAAATGGTTGCTGATCCAACTATGGTGATTAAACACTTTATTGCAGTATTAACAATATCTTTAAAGATGATGAAACTTAGAGATAGTGATCTCAAAGTATTATCTTCAAAAGTTTAAGACCTTGTAGATAGAGATCTATAAGGGTCTTAACTGCAGATACATTAGGAGATAGAGATCTCTAGGAATAAAGGTATTCTAATAAGGATTATGGACATACTGGTTATAATAATTATCGATCTATAGTGTCAAGGACACTATAATAAAATTGAGTATTGGTTGCATAAGATGCAACATTCGCATTGGATGCAAGCACCTTTACTAGGGGATATGCAAGTGCCGTAAAAGGACTTGGCGTAGTCTCTTGGGAACATAGTGACTGATCAGCTTACCTTTCTATTTTCTAAATAGCCTATGATTGTCACATGAGTGTGGGTTTAAATGATTAGCCCATTAATGGCTCTTTGGGCTAGTGGGAGATTGTTGGACATGGGAGCCCACGGCGAACCATTATGCAATAAATGTTATTGCGAATCTCATTTCGTGATCTGAAATGAAGAATAAATAATTTGCATAATAGGTCCTTTAGTACAATTAGGATTATGTACCAAGGCCATCTTGATGATCATACAGCTGTTGATTCAATTATTGAATCATAGAGGTTGGTGCTTGGATGAATATCTAAAGAGTTAGATTGAGGACTCATCAAGCACCGTCAAATTATTGTCAAGAGATTTCTCTTCAGCTTGAGTAGGAGATGGCAATTCTTTCTCATTTAGGCTGATATCAAACTGACCTCTTGATGCAGGTCCTCTGCATAGTAATAGAGATTCGAAGGTGTTAGATAAGTTAAGTCAAAGAGTTGACTTAACGAGATCGAGATAACCAAAGTCCTATGTCGTATGTTGTCATGATATAGGCACACATCCTCTGACCAGAGATAGACGTGTTACTATATGTCTGAGTTTGTACATTTGGCAGACCAATATGTTGACGACCTAACCAAAGTCTATACACCGGTGTGCTGGTGTGCATATAAGGGCATATGAGTAATACGATTTCTCAAAGGGATCATACAGGTTCATTACTGAATCGGATGACATTAAGACACTTATGAGATGTTGGGAAGATCAAATTCCGTGCACGGTCGTCTCGCTTTGGAAGCTTGACTGAATTTGTAGATTTGATATATACTTTTGGAAAGTATATGATCAACACCTGGGTATGATATATGCTTTTGGAAAGTATATGATCGACATCAACTCCCAATGATCAAATGAGAAACTTAATGATAAATCTCTTAAGTAGACAGTGTAAAATTGATCTTATACTTCGAGTTTATTCTGAGTCTTCCAGTATGCAGGATGTACATGTATTGGGAATACCTAATGGTGATGTGATCATAAACGGTTGTATAATCAAGACGCTTCCATTCCTAGGGAGTGATGAAACGGGTCTGGATTTTAGTGACTCCTCTCAGTAGAGAAGTAATCTGATCTTAGTCCAAATGTTGACATTGATCTGAATGTAATTCAGATGCAATGAGAAGATTTGATTTGTGGTCTTGATTTAATCAAGCATCTATGGGAGGCCCGAGATCTGTATTTGAGATGTGATCTCAATATCCATGTCACTATACGTGGAACAATACAATTGCCCTGTCCTTATCTCCAAGTATTCGCGGAGAAAGCATATTATCCTTGAAAGAGCTCGGGATAATTTCATTATTGATATATGTATCCAAGCATTGTGTAAATTGGTAATAAAATGGGATTTAATTGTCATGATTAATATGAAT
Source organism: Ottelia alismoides (assembly GCA_037367405.1). Taxonomy (NCBI): domain Eukaryota; kingdom Viridiplantae; phylum Streptophyta; class Magnoliopsida; order Alismatales; family Hydrocharitaceae; genus Ottelia; species Ottelia alismoides. The sequence goes on from JAZKJV010002406.1 coordinate 336,025, forward strand.
TTGATTCATATTATAAAGAGAGTTATCTTAGATAATTAAATGTGATTTGATTATCAAAGATGTGAATAATGTGAATGTGATTCATATTATTTGGGAACATGAGAATAGAGATCCAAGATGATTAAATGTGATTTAATTATCATGGATATGAATAATGTGGATAGCACTATCCATATTAATCATATATATTATAAATGTGATTTATAATATATAAGAGAGAGCTATTTAATTAAATGTTGATGTGAATTGGATTCACATTAAATAATTAATTGAAAAATGTAATTCACATTTTATTTTGGGTTGTGAATGTGTTTAACAAGTTTGCAATAACAAGATTGCAATATTCACAAAAAAATTATGAATTATTTTTGTAGAATAATTTACAACAATTGTTGTTGTAATAAATTGGAGATACATGGAATAATGTAATCAAAGGAGATTACATTGGATATGCTCATTCCATATTAATAAGAGGGACGACCACCTATTCCTATTAGGAAAGGGTGGTCATCCACTCCCTGTATATGGAAGGAGGCACTCTCCCTTTTCCATTATCTCTATAATTGCTATATTTAATTTGAGATTGATTTATATTAGGGGATAATTACACCCATAACCTTGAGTAATTTCGTGGTAACATTCATAACCCTGCATAATCGCGAATTACACGAGAGACCCTGAGTAATGCTTAACTCTTACATGACATAATCCTTTGTTATGTTCTGTTTAAATTGACCGTTATATTTAACGGTTTCTGTAAGAAAAATACGAAATTGCCCCTAATATTCATTCTTATTTACAAATTATGCCATCCTCCTCCTCCTCCCCTCTCCCCACTTCTTCCCCATCGACCACCTCCTCCTCCCCGCCGACCCCCGGTCCAGGCCTCCCCCGCCCACTTCCTCCAACTCAAACCGGACCTTAAGCCATCGAATCCCCCTCCACATCGAGACCTCCCTCCCTTCGAAGCCCCCAGCTGCCGAGCTGCAGCCGCCTCCGTCCTGCTCGAGCCAGCGAGCTCCTCGAATCCCGCCCCCTCCAAACCCGTACCCCAGCGCTGAGCGAGCCTCCCCCCACCCGATCGAGCTCCTCCTCAAACCTGCTCGCCAACCTGGAACACCCCCCCTCCCAGCCCCTACCACCTCCCCGCTGCCCCTACTTGGAATCCCCCACCGCCCACCCCGGAAGCCTTCGACGTCGTCGAAGCCCTCCCCACTGCCCCTACATGGAACCCACCGGAAGCCTCACCATCGAAGCCCCCTTCCTATACCTGGAACATCCACCCCCCCTGATACCCTTGCCTGAAACACCCACCCCCGCCCCGCTACCCCAGCACACCCCCCAACCCACGCAGAGCCCCCCACCCTCAACCCTCCAGCCCCCGACCCTCTGCCCACCGCCTCACGCAACCACTCCCCCCCCACGCCACCGAGATTGAAGCCCCCCCAAAGCCCCCGGCCTCCCGCCAGGTCCTCCCCCCCGCTGCCAAGGACGCCCAGCACCCCCCGCCACCAACCTCGAAGCCTCCCCAAAGCCCCTACCCTCCTGCCAGGTCCTCCTCCTCCCCGCCGCCAAGGAACCCAGCCTCCCTTGCTCAAGTTCCCTGCTCTGCTGGAAGCCCCGCCCACCAATCTCGCGTCAAATTTGCCCGCCGACTCGAGGTCGGCAATGGGGGCAGGGAAGAATGTCAGATGGGGGAGGTAGGGGTGTAAGCCGAGGAAGGTGGATGAAGGGATATGTTTTTTATTTTTATTTATTTCATAACCGTTGGATTGAGGCTGAGTTAGATTAACTCATTCATATGGTTGAGTTAACATATTAAACTAAAGGAGGGTTATGAGTGTGAGACGGAGTGACTATCTAGGGTTTCTAGTGTAATTCACGATTATGCAGGGTTATGAATGTTATTGCAAAATTACTCAGGGTTATGGGTGTAATTATCCCTTATATTAATTTATCAATATAGATTTAATCTAAATTAAATTAATTGTTGTTGGTTTTACCAACACAAATCTTTGCCATTAAAAGAAACACAAATCAATGAGAGCCATTGGATTTGTGTTGCCCTTGGATTGAGATCCATGGATTCCAAAATATTATAAAAGGAGAGGCACCCCTTTGCTCTTCTTTACACAATGAGAAAATAAGTCTCTCTCTCTTTCTCTCTCTACACACCTATTCTCTCTCTCCCTCTCATATGGTCGTCCACCATGGATGCCCTAGAGGGAGTCTCCATCGCCGCAGCGTCATCGTTATGTTGCCCTATAATTTGCTCATGGATCTTCGTCTCCGTCGGTGCGCCTCGCTCGTGGAGAAGACGTCGGATCTTGTGTGTCGAGATCGTGAGATCCGCTGCTTAGATCATCAACATGGATTGCGAGAAGCACATGTTTCATCAACACGCTCGCAAGCGTCTCCTCCATCAGATCAGACCGGAGACATGAGGTCTCTTCATTTAGAGACTCGATCGCAACCCCGCTTCAAGAGGTAATCCTATTACTTGTTTGTGGTTTAGACGAAACGATCCGATAAGTGTTCTTGGATCATGTGGTTTCGTCACATGAAAAAAATTTTATTTCCGCTGCATAGAACAACTAGTGCGACTAGTTGTTCCTCGTCGTATTTGATACGACGCTCACGCTCCTGTGATGCGCTTGAGGATCTAACCATATCCTTTGCAATCAATGCCAATGGCCGGAGCACCTCCTGCTAGCAGCTCGACCACGTATTCTCCACCGCACCACCACTGGAGCACCGCCCTCGTTGGGCCCCGTCTCCACCCTTGTTCCCTGCAGACTTCATCGTGCTAGACATGGACACCTCAGTTCCTCTTCTACATACCCGATAAACCTTGGACGACCATTCCTTCAAACATCCGAAGCAGTGGTGAACTATTGCACTAGACATATCACCTTCCACTCGAACAGTGACAAGGTGCCCATTGAGACGATCCAAGTGCAGAAACAATCAAAGCCAGTATCAGATAATATTGAGCCTATAGAGCAACGAACAGAAGACCGTGACATTCTTGCTAGAAACTGTGATACAAATCTATTTATATATAATATTGACACCCATGAGTTCCTCTCCACAGAAGAATGAGTTGATGCATAGACGAGTTCCCAGATATTCTCGATGATGAGATCTGTGCTGAGTTGCCTGATGAATTCATCTATGGCCACTTGTCCTTGGTAGAGCAAGAAGGAATCATTGAAAACTTTTGTGATCAAGATTCTGTGATAGAAGAATTCTATGTAGCATTGAATGTAGAGCCCACAATACCAACGGTGGACACCATATAGTTGAAAGACCCGACAACTTCACCCTGCACAGTAGTTGAAGTCACCACTAAGCTGAATTAGAAACCGCCTGAGCTCAAGCCACTTCCAACGAATATGAAGTATGCCTTCCTTGAGGGTGTGTAAAACATGTTCCCATTATCATCAATTCACAACTGATAGAGGAGCAAACGTCTCATCTACTCGAGGTTCTAGAAAGAAACCACAAGGCCATTGGCCAGAAAATTTAATATTTCATGGGATCATCCCCTCAATATGCTCGCATTAGATCTACCTTGAGGAAGACAACAAGCCATCGTGAGAGTTCCAAGGAAGATTGAATCCAAATCTTCGGGTGGTAGTGATGAATGAAATCATAAAATGGTGTAATGAAGGATTCATATATCCAATATACGACTCGAAATGGGTGAGCTCTTTGCATGTTGTGCCAAAGAAGTCAGGGATCACCATGATCATGAATGACAAAGGAGAGGAGATCGTTACCAGAGTACCAACATCTTGGCACGTCTGTGTAGACTACAGACGCTTGAATCTAGAGACCAAGAAGGTCCCTTTCCCGCACCTGATGAGCGTCCGACCAATTAGGGTTAAGTATCAATTAATATCAAGGTCGTTGCAACCTCAATCAATCGGACAGACTCAATCAAGAAGAAACCACTGATAAAAATATCAATCAATCATAAAATGTGTAAGTGGTTCGCTATTTTACTTACCTGGTATAGCAACAAGTGTCGAACACAAGGAGTGCGAAAAATCTACGAAGTAGTCAAATATCAGAAATAAAATAAAAGATTTTTAGTGGTTTTTAATTTTGCAAAATTCTAATCTTTAATAAGGAAACAAAATCAACAATCAATCAAATAAGGCAACACATAAGTATTTTTGGATTTTTCTTTACGCCTAAAAATGCTCAAGTAAATTAAGATAAAAATATTTTTGAGTTTTTGAAGCTTCAAAATCATTTTAGCAAATTTTTCAAAATTTTCAGATGTTTTTTGTAATTCTATCAAAATCAGAAAGTGCTCAAAACACACAACAGTGCACAACAGGACCAAATTGCAAATTAGAAGTATCTAAAATGCCCCCAGTCCTAGTTAACAATTTTACAAGAAAATAGACATAAAATGATACAAACAGGAACTGAAACCACAATTTTTGGATTTTTCTTTGATTTTACATGATTTTTATTATATTTTTACTATTTTGCAAGTTTTAGGGTTTTTGTGAGGTCTCCAAACCAAATTGATACTAGAGTGAAAACACCTCAAAATACAAGTCGTGGATTTTTTTATAGAATTTTTAGTTTATTTTTCGAATTTTAATGGATTTTGAAAGATAGACATGATAATATTTGGGGTTTTTTGAATTTTAGAAAATAATAAATGCAAACAAATTAATCCAACAAAATTATAGTAAATACTACTAACTAACAGGAGTCGATGGTATTTTTTAGATTATTTTTCGTATTAATTTGATAATTATTATGGAAGCATGCAATTTATCACAGTTACAGGGGCCTATTCGCAAATATTTTAAGTCCTGGGACCAACAATAACATGCAATAAAAACCTAGGGTCCACTTCTGCAAAAATTCCACTTCAATTCATGCAGATGCTAATTAATCCACACAGAAGTGTATATTTGAAATTTTTAAAAATTTTCATTCATTTAATAACACCATAAAAGTTTCAGGATATAACATGCAATTAACCCACAATCCATGTGAACATACACGTGACTTCAACTCATCAGGACTAAAATGCAAATATGAAACTACGAGGTCCAAACTGTAAATACTTTGTACTTCAACTTTTATTTTCTGGATTAAAGTGCAATAAAGAAAACAACGGGGTAAAGGGGGAAATATACCAATCGGGGCACGTAGCGTACGTTGGACCGTGCGCTGAGGTACGACACTGATCTACTACTGATGACAAATCTGACTGCAAAGGATGTTGCAGATGTGCATGGTAGATGCGTCAGACCCTGATCCAATGACCAAAAAGATGGAAGTATCGGGCAGCTCTGATGAAGTCATGATGAGAGGGGGCCCATCAAACAGTGTATGAGGGTGCAAGAAGAACAACCCCTAGGTAACCTTCAGTCGGGCGAGGAAGGGAATCCATCTATTGGACATGCAAGCCCACGGCGAGCCATTATGCAATAAATGTTATTGCACATATCATTCCCTAATCTGAAATGAAGAATAAATAATTTGCAAATAGGTCCCTCTGTACAATTAGGGTTATGTACCATGGCCGTCTTGATGATCATATAGTTGTTGATTCATTAAATGAATCATAAATGTTGGTGTTTGGATGAATATCTAATGAGCTAGATAGAGGACTCATCAAGCACCGTCAAATGATTAGTAAGAGATGATCTCCAGCCTGAGTAGGAGATGGCAATCCTTTCTCACATAGGCCGATATCTGACCGACCTCTTGATGTAGGTCCTCTGCATGGGAATAGTGATTCAGAGGTGTCAGATTAGTTAGGTCAATGGATTGACTTAGCGAGATCGAGATAACCTAAGTCCTATGTTGAATGTTGTCACAGCATAGGCACACATCCTCTGACCAGAGACAGATGTGTTACTATATGTCTGAGCATGTACATTTGGCAGACCATTAGGTTGATGACCTAACCAATGTCTATACACCGGCCAGCTGGTGTGCATATAAGGGCACATGAATAATACGATCTCTCAAAGGGATCATACAGGTTCACTTATGAACCGGAAGACATGAGCTCACTCATGAGGTATTTGGACCGATCAAATTCCATGCATGGTCGTCGTGCTTTGGAAGCATGACAACAATTTGAAGGTATGATATATGCTTTTGGAAAGCATATGATCGATACCAAATCTCAATGACCAAGATTGAAAAACTTGGTGATCAAACCCTGAAGAAGACAGTGTAAAATTGATCTTCATCTTCAGGTTGATCATTGGTCTTTCAGTATGCAGGATGTGTATGTATTGGGAATACCTGAGGGTGATGTGATCATAAACGATTGTATAACCATGACGCTTCCAGTCCGAGGGGATGATGAAATAGGTCTGGATTTTAGTGACTCCTCTCAGTAGAGAAGTAACTTGATCTTAGTCCAAGTGTTGGACATTGATCTGAATGTGATTCAGATGCAATGAGAAGATTAAGTATACGTACTTGATTTAATCAAGCATCTATGGGAGGTCCGTTAGATCTGGATTTGAGATGAGATCTCAACATCCAAGTCCCTATACGTAGAACAATATAATCACCCTGTCCTTATCTCCAAGTATCTGCGGAGAAAGCACATTATTCTTGAAGGAGTTCAAGAATAATTCTTATGATGAATTTAATATTTAAGCAAGAAGGTCTTGATGATTAAATGAGATTTAATTATCAAGTATAATATGAATAAGATTCATATTGAGATAATGATTGTCCAAGATAATTAAATGAGATTTATTTATCAAGTATAATATGAATAAGATTCACATTGTGAGAATGATTATCCAAGATAATTAAATGAGATTTAATTATCAAGGATAAGCAGATCGTGGATAGTGCTATCGAGAATATCTGTGTATATTATAAATGGGATTTATAATATATTAGAGAGAGAGAGAGAGAAATATTGTAAATAGCATTTGTTAATTATTAATGTGGATTGGATTCACATTAATTAATTAATTAGAAATGTAATTTACAAATTAGTTTGGGATGTGAATATGATTCACATATTTTTGAATAAAATGATTAAAATATTCACAAATTAATTTGGAATTAATTTGGTGGATATTATTGCAATAAAAATTATTGGAATTTATTAAGAAATAATAGGATAAAATATAAAGGAGACAAACACACCACCAGAAGAGGTGGCGTCACCTATGACTTAGTCATATGTGACGCCCCCTATTTTTTAGGGTGGTTTGCCGTCTCTCTTATTTTGTTATTTTATTATCTCTAAATAATTAATTTATTTTAATTAAATTGTGTTGATAATAATTCCAAATATATTTAATTTAATATAAATTAATGTTGTTGATTTTAACCAACAACAATCATGGCCGTTGATTGGCACATGGATTATCATAGCAGTTGGATCCATGTGTGCCATGGATTGAAATCCAATGGATCCCAAACTAATATATAAGGAGGGCAACCCTAGCCCTTGAAAGAATATGATCATACACGACTAGATAGAGTACACGCCTACTCTACTCTCTCTCTCTCTCTCTCATTCTCGTCCTCTCTCTCCCTCTCTCTAAGGTGGTCGTCCATCTTTGTGTTGAGAGAGAGATCTCGCCTTCACCTTCGACTACTCGAGGATCTCCATCTTCTTTGGGGTTGCTTGCTCTAGAGGAAGACGACGGATTTCATTGGAAGAAATCAGGAGATTCGAGGTTTGGATCTTCATCGAGGATTGCGGGAGTCACGCGTCTCATCATCACGCCCGCAAGTGTTGTCTTCGTGGATCGGACTTGAGATAGGAGGATCTCTTGCTTTAGAGATCTCGTGATCGCAACCACGCTTCGAGAGGTATTTCTAATACTTTATGGTTTGATAAAATGATCCAAGAAACGTTCTTGTGATCATGTGGTTTCATCACATGTTTTAAATTTTTTTAAATTCCGCTGCACCTTGCGACTAGTGTGACTAGTCGCCCGGATCGCATAAGATGTGATCGTCATGCTTCCGTGATACGCTTGATGATTCTCAATATCCTTCAAGTGGTATCAAATCCAGGTTGAAAAAGGTTTTGGATATGATCCATGAACCTAGGACGACTTGGTTTTGAAAGGGTCGCGAAAGTTTTTATCGCATTTGAATTTTCGCTCCTCTGTCTAATTGATTTTTTCGGCACTGTTTAAATTATTTAAACACGAAATATTCAATTAGATTTTATTCCCCATTAAATAAGGAAACCATATGATCTGAATTTACTAAATTTGGATTTAATTTGCTCAAGATATGGCCTTTTGATTAAGCATGTATTCACTGTTACGGGAACAACAAATCTGAACGTGATTAATTTGTTAATTACGGTTTTGATGTGCCTCAAAATGTTGGAAATATCAACTTAGGTTCTGTTCTAAATCAAGTTGGCATTATTAATAATCTGATTTTGTGAATTTTGGATTTAAATTGATCAAGATAAGTTAATTTTAGTGATTAGGGGTCACTGCTGGAAATTGACAAACTTGATCATGAACCTTGTGATAGTCATTCAAACATGTTGATGAAAATTAATTGTTAATTTTCTGAAATTGGTTATTGATAAATATTTGTGAAATGTCTAAAGATGGTAATCAATTCCTTGAATGACATCCCACTAACCATAATGATAAGATAGTTGATCTTGATCATTGGTTAATTTGAAATCATCAACAAACATTATTTGCATACAAAATCCTAGGTCATCCTACAATAGTTGTAGGGCAACTTTTACATGCAAAATCATCTTGCTTGAATATGATTGGGGATTTGTTTAGCAAATCTCCTTATAATATAATCAAAATTGTTTTGATGTATATTATATGGTATAATTTCGATTGAAAGACCGATGAGCATCTCAAAATACATGATGATCTATCTGGTATTATCTTTTCCTGAGGTGGATATGGTGTCTAGTTGGAGAGCATTGGGGTAGCGGGTTGCAACGTATGTGGTCTGTCCCACTCTTGCCGGTACTGGCCATGACAGCGGGTAGGGACTCGATAATGCCGGAGAAATCAAAGTGTATTTTTCTAATTATTAAAATTCAAAATAATACGTACTTTGATATTATACCTACTATTCAAGTAAAATTCAAAGTTTGTTGATTGGATTGATAATAATTTAATGTGATTAAATTAATTATATCCTTTGAAAATACTCTATTGTGAATAGATGAGTATTTCCCTTGGAAGAGTTAATTATGTGAATATGATTCACGTCAATTAATTATTTCAATTTGAATAAGAGGTGGAGGATCACATAAGTGACATCCATGGTCTCCCATCAAGGCAAAGAATTTCGTCACCAAAAGTTGTATATAGGAGACACCTGTCCGAAGTGATAGATCCTATATACAATTATTTGGATCGGGTTCTTTGCTTCTCGAAAGAGTAAGGCCGTATACGTAGTAACCCCAATATCAGGTCCTCATATTATTGGGGCGATATTGGATTGTGTATAGCGAGTATTAAGCTTGTTGACGGTTGGTTCAATTAGCAACGGGTCAACATCATCTTAGGGGTGGTGGGCCCGGGTTTTAATGACTGAATTGGGAAATGTAAGTTGCACTTGCAAAGCGGAATGTGTTCCCGCTTCTTTTTATCGGAGTTGCAGGTTCTCATATTATTGGGATGTGACAAAGATAGGAAAGGATATCCCAGATCTTGCTAGAGATATAATGGTAAGAATATCTCTTACATTGAAAGTGATTGAGGGAATGAACTTTCATTGTTGACAAGACAAGACAACTTTGATATAAAAATTCCTAAATCAAAGTAAAAATATGTATATATAATATATATACCCTTATGCAAATTTCTTATTTCAGATAATCCTTCATTAAACCCACTCAATGTTATACTCAATAATAACCAGTAAAATATGATGGATTGGACTCATGATCCAGATATTGTATTTGCAATTGGACACATGATGTATGTGGTTGCAATGTGCAAGTTTCCTCAATATAATGAGGAATGACAACATCACCTTAGGGTTTGTATGTCTCTATAGTCTTAATCTTTCATCGAGTGTACTTTAGAAGTGACATGTCGATGATGATCGCAATTGTCAAAATAATCCTTATAAAATCTAAGAAGATGTTCTGGCATACATATGTGCTCTAAACATTTAATCATGAATGACATGGTTCTCTGCATTATGCAGAATGGTAGCTCGAAAGAGATGATGTATTGAAAATGTTTTAATACATACATGAACCAATGTTTTAAGAGTTTAGATGGATGTAGATACGATGAATGCCATTATTCTACTATCTATACTCAAGTCATTCATGAAGCCTCATAATAATCATTTTTTATGAATTTAATGAGGCATGTATAAATGTTGAAGTCCTATTGTATTGAAATCTTTTGAATTCAACATAAGAGATTCTTTATTTTGAACAATGGTTGTTTATAGATAAAGGGAGCACAGTGGAAGCATGGGTCAGACTTAAGATGAGAAGGATAGTTAAAGAGTTGATCATACTTCTATGACTTCCATATGACATACAAAGAGTTGGATGAATGCCTACACTGCAATAACTTGATGTGTTGATAGCATGACTATCAAGTCTGTCTAGAATCCTTAGAGAAGGACTCAGATAGTGCATCATAATAATCTATATCTACATTTGATCATTGAAACTGACTTGCTAATTTGATAAGATAAAGTCTAATAATTGTATCTCAATCTTCTAACAACACTTGCAATGTGTTGCACATGTTTTAGAAGACAGGAAAAAATTTGATCCTAAGGTTTATAGTTATCTACATGGATATTGATGCAATTGTTGCAACAATCTCTGTTGGATTGATAGACTTCTTAATTTCAGTGGGAGAGCCATAGTCTTAGAGAATGTCTCTATTACCTAGATATTAGAATACACTCATTGTTTGTTTCTAAATGTTAGAAATAAACATGAATTCTGAGATAGAACTATCATAAAGAGTTGTGATGGATATATTTCAGATAGTTGTCTGACATTTAGTGGACTCCACAAAACTAGAAAATTAATGAATGGTTCATTAAGATTTCTTATATTGAAAATCAAAACCTTTATAAGATCAATAGGAGGATGAAGATCATTTGACAATGATTTGGCATCAAGTCTTGGGCATATGTCTACTGATGAGATCAGTAGACTAGTAAGATATGAAACTTTAGAATGTCTAAAATTTCAAATCTTACATACTTGTGAATATTGTATTCGAAGAATGTCCAATACACCCTTTTATTAGGAAAGGTGTAAGATGTCAAGGTTTTCGGGATCTCATACATATTGATGTATGTGGATCATCTGTATCATAGTGAACATCATGGATATGTGATATCTATTGATAATTATTTATGATATGAGATTTCTTCTCTTCACCTGAGAAATCTTTGAAATGTTCGAAGATTTCACAATTTTGGTTTGGACCAAAGTTTGAACGAAGATTAAATGAATTTGATCTAACCAAGGTAGCAAGTACCTATTAGATGAATTCAAAGAATATGTTATGAAGATATGAATATCATTTCTATCTCAATCCTCCTAGCACACCAAAACTCAATGGAGTTGTAGGGAGATACAACTGGATCATGTGTGACATGATTTGATCAATGATGATTTTTAGCATAATTTCCTCTTAGTTTCCTGGTATATATGTAGTAGAGACTACATTATATATCCTTAATAAGATTCCATGCAAGTAAGCTGGAATCGAGCACTAAAGAGTGCTACTTCATTAGGAAAATAAAGGATGGTGATGGATAGCTACTTTATGACCTTGAGATTCTTAAAAGATCTCATCTCTGAGAATGTGATTCTTAGGGATTGAGACTCTTGAGAATCAAGAAAAAAATGAAGTGTAGGAACTCATTTAATCTTTAAAAGATAATGAGGCTCCTGAAATCGGGAACTAAAAGGACAATTAAGGATGAAACACTAATACTTCTTCAAATGAGTTTGAAGATGTATTCCATGTGTCAGTTAAGTCTGATAATGATCGTTCTTCATGTGATGGAGCTCCTGAGGATCATGACATGGAAAGATGGATGTTAGCAATAAATGTCTAAGGTAGACTTCATATACAAGTGTTGTATACGGACCCTCGAGGATCCACCTATAATGGTTAGACCCATTAAGGTGTAAATGGATCTTCAAGAGAAAGAGGAACCTGATGAGAAGGTAGAGACCTTCAATGCACGATTCGTAGCCATGAGCTACACATCGGAAGAGAAGACATTGCTTGCGATGAGACTCGGTCTTCAGTAACCATGCTTATACCCACCAGAATATTGCTAACTGTAGCAACACAGCTTGGCTTTGACATATTCGTGATGTAAGTCAAGATTACATTCCTCTAAGAATACCTCTCTGAGGATATTCACATGAAGTAGCCCCAGGTTTCATGATTGGGGAAAGTAAGGTGTGAAAGCTAAAGAAATCCATCTATAGACTCAAATAAGCTTCTTGTTGTTGGAGCATAAGATTTGATAAAATTATAAATGTTATAATTTCAGATATAATCTTGGTGCACCATGTGAAGCTTAGTGGGAGTGCCATTGTGTTCATCGTGCTAAATGTAGATAATATCCTAATCATTTGGAACGATATAAGGATGATAATAAGTTTTTTATGATCTGGCTATTCCATACCTTGAGATATGATCTCAAAATATGCCTCTTGGATCTTAGTTCTGAAGGTGTTCAGAACCAAAGAAAAGAGGGTATTGGGAATGTCACATTTATAGTACACCTTGGACATGTTCCATTTTCTGGAAATTCCAAGAAAGGCTTTGTTACCTTAAGATTTGGTACTGACCTATCTAAAGGGATAACACCTCAAAGAGTTGAGGAAGTGAATGCTAAAACTGGTTGCCCTTTTGTGCATCAGTTACGAGAAACTGAAAGTATGCTAGATGTGTACAAAAGCCAGATATCTGCCATGCAGTGGGAGTAGTAAACTGTTACTAATCCTACTATGGAGATAGAACACTCAATTGCAGTAACAACAATATCTTTAAAGATGACAAGGCTTTAGAGATAGTGATCTCTAAGTCTTATCTTCAAGAAATTAAGTCTTTTAGATGGAGATCTAAAAGGTCTTAACTGCGAATACCTTAGGAGATAAAGATCTCCAGGGATAAGGGTATTCTAATAAGGATAATAGAAATTACATACTGGTTATAATAATAATTTTTGAGCTGTAGTGTCAAGGACACTATGACTGACAAGATTGTGTATTGGTTGCATTAGATGCAACATTCGCATTCGATGCGAGCACTATTACTAGGGATATGCAAGTGTCGTAAAAGGACTTGGCGTAGTCTCGCAGGAACAGAGTGACTGATCAACTTACCTAGCTATTTTCTAAATAGCCTATGATTGTCACATGAGTGTGGGTTTAACTGATTAGCCCATTAATGTCTCTTTGGGCTAGTGGGAGATTGTTGGACATGCGAGCCCATGGCGAGCCATTATGAAATAAATGTTATTGCGCATATCATTCCCTAATCTGAAATGAAGAATAAATAATTTGCATAATAGGTCCCTCTATAAAATTAGGGTTATGTACCATGGCCGTCTTGATGATCATATAGCTGTTGATTCATTGAATGAATCATAGAGGTTGGTGTTTGGATGAATACCTAATGAGATAGATAGAGGACTCATCAAGCATCGTCAAATGATTATTAAGAGATGATCTCCAGCCTGAGTAGGAGATGGCAATCCTTTCTCACATAGGCTGATATCTGACTGACCTCTTGATGCAGGTCCTCTGCATGGGAATAGTGATTCGGAGGTGTCAGATTAGTTAGGTCAATGGGTTGACTTAGCGAGATCGAGATAACCTAAGTCCTATGTTGAATGCTGTCACAGCATAGGCACACATCCTCTAACCAGAGACAGATGTGTTACTATATGTCTGAGTATGTACATTTGGCAGACCATTAGGTTGATGACCTAACCAAGGTCTATACACTGGCGAGCTGGTGTGCATATAAGGGCATATGAGCAATACGATCTCTCAATGGGATCATACAGGTTCACTTATGAACCGGAAGACATGAGCTCACTCATGAGGTATTGGGACCGATCAAATTCCATGCACGGTCGTCGTGCTTTGGAAGCATGACAACAATTTAAAGGTATGATATATGATTTTGGAAAGCATATGTTCGATACCAAATCCCAATGACCAAGATTGAGAAACTTGGTGATCAAACCCTGAAGAAGACAATGTAAAATTGATCTTTATCTTCAGGTTGATCGTTGGTCTTCCAGTATGCAGGATGTGCAGGTACTGGGAATACCTGAGGGTAATGTGATCAGAAACGATTGTATAACCATGACGCTTCCAGTCCGAGGGAGTGATGGAACAGGTGTGGATTTTAGTGACTCCTCTCAGTAGAGAAGTAACTTGATCTTAGTCCAAGTGTTGGACATTGATCTGAATGTGATTCAGATGCAATGAGAAGATTAAGTATACGAACTTGATTTTATCAAGCATTTGTGGGAGGTCCGTTAGATCTGGATTTGAGATGAGATCTCAACATCAAATTCACTAAACGTGGAACAATACAATCACCATATCCTTATCTCCAAGTATCTGCGGAGAAAGCACATTATTCTTGAAGGAGTTCAAGAATAATTCTTATGATGAATTTAGTATCCAAGCAAGAAGGTCTTTATGATTAAATGGGATTTAATTATCAAGTATAATATAAATAAGATTCATATTGTGAGAATGATTGTCCAAGATAATTAAATGAGATTTAATTATCAAGTATAATATGAATAAGATTCATATTATGAGAATGATTATCTAAGATACTTAAATGAGATTTAATTATCAAGGATAAGCAGATCGTGGATAGTGTTATCCAGAATATCTGTGTATATTATAAATATGATTTATAACATATCAGAGAGAGAGAGAGAAATATTGTAAATAGCATATGTTAATTATTAATGTGGATTGGATTCACATTAATTAATTAATTGGAAATGTAATATACAAATTAGTTTGGGATGTGAATATGATTCACATATTTTTCAATGGCATGATTGAAATATTCACAAATTAATTTGGAATTAATTTGGTGGATATTATTGCAATAAAAGTTATTGCAATTTATTAAGAAATAATAGGATAAAATAAAAAGGAGACAAAAACACCACCAAAAGAGGTGGCGTCAGCTAGGACTTAGTCATATGTGACGCCCCCTATTTGTTGTCTCTCTTATTTTGTTATCTTATTGTCTCTTAATAAATAATTTATGTTAATTAAATTGTGTTGATAATAATTCAACATATATTTAATTTAATATAAATTAATGTTGGTTTTTAACCAACAACAATCATGGCCGTTGATTGGCACATGGATTATCGTAGCCATTGGATCCATGTGTGCCATGGATTGAGATCCAATGGATCCCAAACTAATATGTAAGGAGGGCAACCCTAGCCCTTGAGAGAATATGATCATACACGACTAGATAGAGTACACACCTACTCTACTCTCTCTCTCTCTCTCTTATTCTCGTCCTCTCTCTCCCTCTCTCTAAGGTGGCCGTCCATCTATGTGTTGAGAGAGAGATCTTCTCACCTTCGCCTTCGACTACTCGAGGATCTCCATCTTCTTTGGGGCTGCTTGCTCTAGAGGAAGATGACGGATTTCGTTGGACGAAATCAGGAGATTTGAGGCTTGGATCTTCGTCGAGGATTGTGGGAGTCACGCGTCTCATCATCACGCCCGCAAGTGCTGTCTTCGTGGATCAGACTTGAGACAGGAGTATCTCTTGCTTTAGAGATCTCGTGATAGCAACCACGCTTCGAGAGGTATTTCTAATACTTTGTGGTTTGATGAAACGATCCAGGAAAAGTTCTTGTGATCATGTGGTTTCATCACATGTTTTAAATTTTTTTAAATTCCGCTGCACCTTGCGACTAGTGTGACTAGTCACCCCGATCGCATAAGATGCGATCGTCATGCTTCCATGATGCGCTTGATGATTCTAAATATCCTTCACCATCATCCCGATGAAGGATCTAAAGGGTTCTATAAGCTTGGGGAAGCTTTGTGCGTCAGAGGGGCTACTACGATGAAGATGGTGAAGGTCGGATCTGCTTGGCAGTGGTGGCTCGCCTAAAGCTGCTCCGCATGAGCAGCTGGGAGATCGAATGAGGTTGTCGGTGCGCGTGAGTACCTATAAAGGATAGAAGAACTCAGGGTGGAGCTTCGGTCCACGTCATTGCATAGGGGGAGATGCAGAATGAGTGGGGGTGGAGCTTTGGGTCTCCGACGAAAGCGAGAGGTGGAGACCCGACCTAGTCTCGACCCGATTGTCAAGACTTAGGGTGATCATATTACATGAGAAGGTGCGGGGTGAATTGGAAGTCGATCGGAACAAATGTTGGTGTGTAACGAGGCTCCGACCAGATGGTCGAAGCAGAGGTGACTGCGGCGATGATGATAGGTTAAATCGAATCAAAATTGCTAATACAAGTGGGAAGGATGATACTTGAAGCTACCAGCGGATGCACAAACTCCAGACGAAGGGATGGACAAGTCTTGGCCTCGATCTGCTGTGACGGGTGTGAGAGGCTGCACGCAGTGGAGGTCCCTGGCCACGTTGGTGAACTGTGGCCTTTAAGCCAACAACCTTCGCTCCCAGGGCTCCTCCAAGCTGCAGTCACTCAGCTAGAGGTGTCTAGGGGTGAAGGAAGAGGCAAGACATGAGATGAGAGGTGTGAGAGGCGGGAGAAGATGTTAAATAGGTGAGCCAAGGGTCTAGAATGATTGACGATTCTTGTGAAACCCTAGGTAGATCCGGCTACGCCTAGGATCTGCGAGGAACCTGGATAGTAGGGCTACAATCGGGCACCGTGATCTAGGTCAAAGGTTGTCGGGTTTGGGTATAAGAAAATGGAGAACAAGCTCTGGTGAGAAGGCGGGCGACCAATCAGAATCAAGGATTAAAGAATAATACAAAAAATGATATTAAAAAAAGAATGAATAAAATGAAAGTTTTTTTTATTTTTCAAGGAATTTTTTTATGATTTTTAATTATTTGATGAATTAATATATTATATTATGTACAATATAACACATTATATACTGGTATAATATACCTATGTATTATATACAAGTATTTTTATTTATATTTACAAAAATACTTCTATTTTTTATTTATTTAAAACACAATTTTAGGAATATAAAATAATTTTTATTTTATTTTTACAAATTATCCAGGGTAAAATAAATAGTGGAGGTGATATATACATGTGTCTTTTATACAAGGGTTTGATGATTTTATTTTTATTTTTATTTTTCTTTTATTTTTTTGATTTTTATTTTATTTTTATAATATTATTAGGACAATATACAAGGATGTAAAAGAACGAAATAAATTTGATTTTATAAAAATAAATAAATAAGGAATATGTACAAGTATAGGTGATATATACAATACATAGTAGACCCTATCTCTCTCTCTACTTATTTTGTTTTGCAATTAGGTCAAGTCTTGACCTTCCCTTGGGGTCTGAGTCACTCTATATTTATTCTAAATACATCATTCTTTTTCTTTTCCTTTATTCTTTTATTTTTATCGAAAATGCATGCTAAATATTCAATATTATCAAGAGCATGCAGAAAGCTAATTTATTATATTTACTGGTATTTACAGGGTATTTTGCCAAGAAGAAGAGCTAAAATAAAAGAATATAGAGTGAGAATCATGGATTCATCACCCCCTATACTTTACTTTTACTTGTCCCTTATTAAACACTTATTTGAAAAAGAAGTGGAAAACAAAAAGATGAAAAGAAAAGGAATCAAAGTTGGTTGTTAAATTTATCTTCATTAAATTGGAGTATGGAGCTCAATCAGACCTTTGGATTATTAGTTTATTGAAACCCTATTGATAAATAGGTTTAAGACTCAATAGCCTCTGAGTTACATAATTCTATGGTCAAAACTCCTCAATAAACTAGATCAGAACATGTCTACATAGACAAACACTAAACACTATGCATCTTTTCTTGTACTGTGTAAGTGATATGTAGCTCTCTACCTTAGAAATGACAAAGCAGCAACCTCCCTCGACAAGGTAACTCTAATTCCCTAGTCTAACTACTCTTTCCTCGAGGAGCAGGGTATTCCCTACTAAGTTCAAGTTCAACCAGCTAAAGAAGACGGGAAAGAAGAGAATGGACCATGACCAGTGTAGCCGCGTATCCCTTGGAGCAAAGCCAATGTAGCTAAGTCTCCAACTGCAAGCTTCCATGAGATGAGAAGGTGGAATACAAAAACTTTGCTTATTTACTAAATACACTCCAACAGGCATTTTATTTTCAATTAGGCATATCGCCTTTTTTGGAGTATTTCATATTTTTTCACACATTTTTTTTATGTGCATACATACAACATATTTACATGGTGTAGGATGTGCATAAGGAGTCTTTATTTTTGAGCCAGTAGACTATCCCTCTTTTGAAGCATTATTGCAACCCACAGACTTCTGTCTTTAGACCTCAATGCTACTAGACCAGGTTGAGGTGCACATCCCTCCCTAAAGGAAGACGACATGTTCTGCCTAGAAGAACTACCCTCGTATGCTACACCAAGCTAAGGAATTATGCCTCCTGACCACCTCATTCGTGTTGGGCAATGTGTAAGGTGTGTGTCCAAGTCAAGCAATTGTCTCTGAGAGTCATGCGTGCGTTATTAAGTGTTCTACTTAGGCTCATCATGATGACTTGTGAACACATCCTACTAGACTCAATGAATTAAGTCACTATGAACCTGAAAAGTCTTAACCCAAAATCCTATAAGGTTCCTCTGAAGTTAGGTGGATTAAGGTCTTAACCAAGATCTATTTTTCAATTTAATTCCATACTAGTTTTAATGTCAACTATGATTCAGAAGAATATACAAGTCAATATGTACAAAAATCTTTTTTGTGCAATTTTTTCAAAATATGTAGATTTTTATGAAAGATTTTCGAATGCAAGAAGGAAGGGGAAGTTTTGCAAAATATTTACAAAAAATTTTTCAAACTTTTATTTTTCAATCATTTTCAAAAAAATCTTATACTAAATACATAATTTTGATACAAAAATATTTACAAACTTTTTACAATCAAAACATTTTTACAAACATTTGTTCAAAAATAGTTTATACAAGAGCTATTTACAATTGCTTGTACAACAAAAAAATTTAGATATTTTGTGATATTTTGGTTTATGATTTTTAGACATTTTATTTAACACACTCTCACAAAGTACGAGTTATGGCTAAAGTATATATACAATATATAAGACACCCCCTATACTTAGCTCGAACGATGTCCTTAGAATGATCAAAGAGCGGTGAAAGAAAGACATAACTCGTGCTGAGTATTTGGGAGTGAAAAAAATGCTATACTATAACGGCAAATGAAACAATACAATGAATAGAGGTCGGTGATCCCTCCTATACTTAGGATCGAGTAATCCTAAGTACAGTAGTCCATACACAAGGGGAAAACTGAGGGTTAGGATGTACAAGGTCTGCCTCTACTATACTTAGGGTAAAATATACCTATGTATAGGAAAAAAAACAGAGGTAAAAAGAATCAAAAGAATAATCACAAGTCTAATACCCCCTATACTTCAGGTAAAACACACCCTAAGTATATCATAATCATGAGATGAAAATGAGGTATTAGACAGAATGAATGATATAGACAACTGGATCAATACAACTGTGGAAGAGAAGTGATAATCAGGCATGAGATGCAACTCATGCAAAATGAATAGGGGCAACGTCAACGATCATCAGATCATGATCAAGATAAGGCTTCAGGCACTGACCGTTGACTCGAAAGGTGGATTCATATGACAAATCAGATATATCAATGCACCCATTGTCTTTCACCTTTAGGACCAGGTATGGTCCCTTCCATTTGCCTTGCAACTTCCCTGGAAATAATATCAACCTAGCATCAAATAGCCATACTCTCTCGTTCGGCTCAAACTGTTTATGGCTGATATGAGAATCATGCCATATCTTTACTCTCTCATATTGTAGGCTACTCGAAAAGGTTGTATCCCCCAGCTCCTCTAAGGCTGTCAACTCTGCTTTTCTCTGATCTCCTATACTCTTGGGATACAATAATAACTCAGTGACTTTCCATAGTGACTTGTGTTTGATCTCCATAGGTAAATGGCATGGCTTGCCGTAAATGAGATGAAAGGGAAATGTACCCAAAGGTGTCTTGAAGGAAGTCCGATAGACCCACAAGACCGAGCCCAAAAGCTGTGACCAATCCTTTCGGTCTGGGCGGACAACCTTC
Source organism: Ottelia alismoides (assembly GCA_037367405.1). Taxonomy (NCBI): domain Eukaryota; kingdom Viridiplantae; phylum Streptophyta; class Magnoliopsida; order Alismatales; family Hydrocharitaceae; genus Ottelia; species Ottelia alismoides. The sequence goes on from JAZKJV010002406.1 coordinate 356,364, forward strand.
TGCAAAATAGTCTTAGTATACCTATTCGATACTTTGGCAAGACCATTGGTCTGAGGGTGATATGGATTGGCAACACGATGGTCAATGTTGAACTCATTAGCAAGGGCCTTTACCTTATACTGTGAAATGATATTCTTTCTCAAGAATCTGCAAATGATTTTAGCATCTATGGTTCAACGGGATGGCCTCAACCCAACGACTCACGTAATCCACAACAAGTAGTATGTACTCGAATCCCTGACTCTTAGGGAATAGACCTGTGAAATTGATGCCCCATGCATCAAAACCTCACAGAAGTGAATGGGCTACATCAACATCATATCATGCTGTCCACAAGTGGCCATCCTCTGACATTCAGTACACCTCTTAATGAATTCATCAGAATCCTTAAAGAGGGTAGGCCACCCCTAGTCCAGATTGGAGCACTTCTGTGCTGTTCTCTCCCCAGAGTTTTGTCCTCCTGCCTCAAGCTTGTGGTAGTATGTGAGGATGCTATGTTGCTCCTCCTAAAGAAGGCACCGATGCCAGATGTTATCCCCTCCTTAATGATAAAGGATGGGAACCTCCCAATGGTATGACTTAGCCTTCGTAAGGAAAGTCTCAAGTCGTTGTCTGGGCCAACCTTGTGGAACTCTCTGAAGACAAGATAGTTCACAATTTCGGCGTAGCATGGAAACGAGGTGATAGCAAGGATCGCCTCATCGGGGAAGGTCTCCGTAATAGGTGCAATCTGGTCTGAATCCTCAAGGTTCTCTAAACGGGAGAGGTGACCCCTACCACATTCTCGACTCCAAGCTTATCCTTAATCTCAATAATCAAACTCCTGGAGTAGAAGGATCCATCTGGTCAATCTGTATTTGGAGTCCTTATTTGCCATGAGGTATCAGATGGCGGTGTAATCTATGAATATCGTCACTCTATATCCAAATAATATACGAACTGAACATGTCCAAAGCAAAGACTACAGATAGCATATCCTTCTCAGTTATGATATAATTCCGTTGGCGGCATCCAATGTCCGTCTAGCGTAGTGAGTGGCATATGGCCAATCCCATCCCTCCTCTATCCTAGCACAATCCCTACAACAAAATCAGAAGCATCCGTCATGATCTCGAATGGGAGAGACCAATCGAGTGGCTGAAGGACAAGAGCCTCAACACTAACCTTTGAGAGTCTCAAATGAGACTAGACACTTATCATCTATAATGAACTCGATGTCTTTCGTCAATAGATCAGTAAGCGATCGAGCAATATGACTGAAATCCTGAATGAATCGTCGGTAGAAACCGACATGCCCCAGAAAAGACCGCAACTTCTGCAAGTTGGATGGTGGATTGAGTTTCCTGATGATATCCACCTTGTCTGGATCAACCTCCATGCCCTATTGGAGATGATATGGCCAAACACCGTCCCCTGAGTCACCATGAAGTGACTTTTCTCCCAATATAATAAAAGATGACCTCAATATAATGCTGAAGTACCCAGTCTAGGCAGTCAAGACAAGCATCAAACCCATCGCCATAGACTGAAATGTCATCAATGAAGACCTCTAAACAATCAACCAACATGTCTGAAAAGATGGACAACATGCACCTTTGGAATGTAGCCGGGCATTACATAAACTAAAGGGCATCTGTATGAAAGCAATATGTCCCAAATGGATAGGTGAATGTCATTTTCTCTTGGTCTTCGGGCGCTATGACCACATGGTTATTGCCGTAGTACCCGTCAAGAAAGCAATAACGACTCTTTAGCTAGCCTCTCAATAATCTGATCAATAATTGGCAGCGGGAAGTGATCCTTCTTGATGACCTGATTCAATCGTCTATAGTCTACAAGACCCTCCAAGAAGTGGGTACCCGGGTAAGCTATCCCCTCTCCAGACTCGCTAACAACTTTAGTGATACCCGTCTTCTTACGTACCACATGTAATGGACTAACTCACCTTGGAGTCGGAGATGCGGTAGATAAAATCAATGCTCCACCATTTTGATATCTCCTTCATGACCACATCTTGAAGATTCGGGTTCAACGTCGATGGAACTCACGCGATGGCACTTTTAGATAAATATGGTGGGAGCACAGGTCTAGACTTATACCTTGGAGATCAGTTACACTCCATCCAATCACGTTGCCTTTTCTTTCAAGAACCTCCATCAAACGAGATTCTTGATCTCTAGTCAAATCCGCTGAGATAATGACTGGGAACATCTCATGCTCACCCGCAAGGAATTTGTAATTCATCGACTGCGGCAAAGGATTCAGTTCTAGACAACTAGGAGCTGGAAAATCCTGTCTTCTAGAATGTTTGAATGAAGGCTACCTGATCTGCATGGGAGAACTCTCGCAGTATGTGAAGATCTGGCAAAGACGACCCTGCTGATGTATTGTACTCTTTGCTGGCTCACTCTCCACCCTAGCTGTTGGCTTTGAAGGAATCAAGCAAGCCAAATAAACATCAAATTCATGCCGATCAATGCCTAAATCTGAGGGATCTGAATCACAAGAACATGAAATATAATGTTCTTCCTACCCACAATAATCAACCTTTAATGTTTCTAGTGCCAAGAGTATGCTCTTCGAAATCCCATCTGCCAAAATAACTAACTCTACAGTGCCCACTGGCGTGACAAAAGCTCATGATACAGGATTGGTCTAAACTGCCTCATCATCTGTAATCACAAAGTCACACTCCTAGTTGATGTCTCGCTCTGCATCTGTCATCTGCTCTGTATCACTAGACTGCTCGGAGTAGGCTCAATCTCTAGCTCTGGTGTCCTCGATCGTCTCTATTTGTACACTTTCACCCATGATGCGAAAGTATACCTTCCCACTGTCATGGTCGGACACTGCCTTGGCTGTGGCCAAGAATAGACATCCTAGAATGATGTGGGTATTTGTCACAAACTCAAAGATCTCCATGTCCAATACAACAAAGTTCACAGGGAATTTCAGGCCATGAATTGTGACGACCACGTCCTTCAATAACACTTTCAGCCTCTTGACATATCTATCAGCAAACTGAAGGATTGTCCTACTCTGTCGAAGAGGGATGAACTCCAATCAACCAAAAGGAGGTTAATAGAAGACCCGATGTCTAACCGTTGCTCATTGATGTGGCAGCTGACATATGGAGCTCCTGCATCAAGTCTCTTGGCTGGTAATTAGTTCTGAATGGTGAAGCAGGTGGCACAAGTAAGCACATAAATCTCTTCATTGTGGTTCCTTCTCTTCCTGCGGATGGTGTTCTTCTCTCTCAAGTTCTTCTAGAAGAGAGGGATATTCTCTACTTCCTCCTGTAAAGTCAGCTGAATCTGGAATTGATCGATCATTTGTTGGTTGAACTCTAGTTGCTTTGATTTTTTTTGGATTTTCTGGTTTATTCCCCTTCTCTAATCGGAGTACTTGAGGGAAAGGGATGGCTAGACCCTCTCCAAAGAGCGGGTCAGAAATAGGCTCATGTGTATGTGAATGAATATAGTCCATACCAATATCATGATGCAACACATATGGACTCGAAGGATATGCAGAAACCTTTCCTTTATTCATATTTTTGGTCTTTTCCATTTTTCTATTTTTTGTGCTTTTATATCCTGAGATACAAGATATGGTAACACAACTGAAGGAAAACTGGCGGCATCAAAACCACGTACAACATCTGTCTTTACACCATTAGCACTGCACCCTGGCTCAACAACTAGAAAATTGGTGGCATTGGTACCACCGACTGCATAAGGAATCACGACGGCCTCAGTATCGTCAGCTTTATCTACATCCTTGATGGCTTCATCACCACCGTCATCTTCATCATGCACGACATCAACACCGCTATTATCCTCGTCGAGTTCTCCAGAATCTCCACGGGGTTGTTGCTCAGACGTGGCGCCGCCAGCTGGCATCCTACCGCTCATAAGTGTCACAAAATCAACATCAAACACATAGATAGATATATCACCCAACATATCACTAGGAGTGGTACTCTCTGTAAACTATACCTGCTCATATTTCCTCTTGAGGTTGCTCTGGTTTGGTTCGACGTAAGCTTGTATGACAGCCTTGCCCTTGATGATATCCCTCATCTCTTGCTGGAACTCATCCATCTCTCGTCGGAAGGATGCCTGCTTGGGAGAAAGTAGGCCGGCGAGGTCATTAAGGGATGGGTTCTCATAGACATGTCCATGAGAACCGGACAGGTTGCCTCACTAGAAATGAGGCTGAGTCTACTGGTAATGTGGGGGAGGTTTGGAGTATTGCTGGTGTGGCTACCTCCACTACTGTCCCTAGTATGAGGGACGAGGACTCTGTTGGTGTTGCTGCTGGTATTGGGAGTGATGGGGCTGCTGTTGCTACTGGCTGCTCTGACCGACCTGAGCTGGAGGCTGCTGTTGGGACGAGGTGCCTCCGGTGGACCATTAAAATCTCGGGTGATGACAAGGAATTCCGGCTACGTTGACTTCCATCAACGGCTCTTGCTCGAAAGGAGGAGGGAGAAGAATTGCCAGTGGCCGATCCGGTTGATAGACCACCATATGAGTGTCCTAAGATGGTGGTGGCTGTAGTGCTACAACAGCTGCTAAACGGGCTCTACTTGGATGTGGTGAACTTGGCAGTACGTGGTAGAAGGCTGGATGGAGCTGCTGCTGTTGGAATTGTTCCATGACCTGAGCTGAGGCTGAGGAGACGTCTATGCCTCCTCGAGACACATGATCTGGGTCTTCAGGTCACTTATTATCTCTACCAATTGGTCGATCTATGTAAGGCCCTGACACTACTTCTTCTCAATGATCTCAATGCACCTCAATGACCTCGCTAATGATCCCCATGTCAGCAACTGAGGACTCGGCCCGTGCTGCTGTTGATGACGTAGAAGGACCGACATCGACTCGTGCAATCCTCTGGTAGGACACAACCTGTGGGAGGGGCTTCCCCTTAGTGTTTACCCTTGTACGGGACATCACCATGTAGTTTTCTGCCATCTCATCATAGATGGCCCAGACTTGGTCCTCATCCTTGATAAAATAAGACCCTCTACATGAGGCGTTCACTAGCCCCTACAGCTACTGTGTTAGCCCACAAAAGAAACATTGGAATAAGTTGGGCTTGGATATCTCGTGATGTGGACACCGGTCGATAAGCTCTCGGAATCGACCCCAAGCCTTGTGAAATCGCTCGTTCGGGATCATAGTGAAGTTGTTGATCATGGATCGTGCTACGTTGGTCCGGCCAAGTGGGTAGTACTTGTTCAAGTACTCGGTTCGGAGCTTCTCCCAGATGGTGACATACCTCCCCAATTTCTTCAGCCAATTGTTGCTCTATCAACTAAAGAGAATGGGAAGACGATCATCTTGATCGTGTCCTCATCCACAAATTTGTCATGGACATTACTGCATATCATCTCAAACTCATGGAGATGGAGGTGCGACTCCTCAGTGGCTAGCCCATGGAACTTGGGGGCAGAAGCTGAATATTCAGGGGGCGAAGCTCGAAATCACCTATGATCTCTGGAAGCTAAATCCAACGGTGGGTGAGAGTTGCACCTGGGATGTGCAACTGTCTCATCATCTACGACTGTCTGGATGTCTCCTGCGGCTCCTCGGGTTGTCCGGCTCCTCCTCCAGCTGCTAGTATCTCTCCACCACCTGGTCTCTACTTATCTCCTATGCTGGATCGCATCTCTGTCAGCTCTCAGCGCACCTCAATCATGAATGCTCCATGGTCTCTAATCTGGCACTACATCGTCTCCAAGGAGGCTAAGAGTGTGTTCTTGATGACGTCCTGGTCAAGTACATATATTGATTCCTGTGGCTGCTCATCGATGCATCCCTCACTACTGGCCATCTCTTGGGTCTTTGCAAAGGCAAAAGAGCCCAACTCAGGTGTCATCAAATGGACATATAACTGTGCTGGCCTCTGCTCTGGCACCTCAGGACTGGAAGAAGGTGGTTGAAGGGGAACAAGGTGGTAGAGAACTCAGGATGAAAGAGCAGGTTCAGGCTCTATAAAACTGCCCTAGATGAATGAAAATGAGTGCTTGAAAGCGGTGCTATCAAAGGCAACGTAAGGGACCTCCTTCCGCATCGTGATGTGGGGATTTATGACGATGAGATCTGGATGCAAACAAGATGAGAAAACAAATCCCTTTTTCACCTACTAAACACTTGACCTGATGACCATGAAAGATCGGTCGTTAATCTGGTCAATTTTAATTTAGGTGATAAATCATGACATCATAGTGATTAAGCGAGATATTGGGAATCCAATGCTCCCAGGAGACTGGCCTAAATCTCGCAACTAATTTTTCCCAGCTAGTATGGGTGCGAAGCGTTTACCTGCTACCCAATCTACCCAATATGCTAAGGAAGTCCCAGACCGATTACCGGCTACCCGATGAAATCCTCACTGGAGAAGAATTAGCTACAAGCCAAGTAGTCTGAAAGGAGATCAGATGTTCCTCTAGCCTAGTGTGCGGGTCACTCTCTCGCTGCAGATAAATCAATCAATGAGGGGATGACTCTCCGCAAAACAAGATTCTTAAATGAAGTGTATTTTAGGGTCAAGTTTGCATTAGCAGACCCAAATTATATATTATTTTTACTTTTTAGGTATTTTTTGATATAAAACAATATCTAATGAATTTTTCGATTTCATAGGTTATTTTGAGTCAAATAAAATTGGGGGAGGAAGTCGAAAAAGCCAATTCGCGATCAAACACTATGATGCATGCAGAGATAGAAATGCGTACCTGACTCTAACACTCTACATGCAGGGTGATTTGCACATAAAAGTAAAGACATAAATAAAACTATCTAAATGATGCAAGAAGAAATCGACCTTAGACGAGCAACTTCTATTAATCGTGAAGAATAGATAGCTAACTAATCAGAGAGAGAAGCCTGAGTACGGTCTCAGATGTCAATCGGTGTCCATCACAACGGATCCTGCCAGTGCTGTATACGACCTCTAGCGGTGTGTGGCCTCTCAAACGATTATGTTAGCTTTTTATTATTGATTATTAGATAGGCCCAATTATGTTCTATAGGAACATATAAGCAATTAGGTGTGGGGCCTTAGCTAATTACATCACAATCAATAAAAGTCCTAAGTCTAAGGGCTAAAACTTCGTGAATCAAATAGAGAAAAATATCAATGAAATCAAAACCGTGAAAAACCCGCTGAGGTCCCGATGAGTCTAAGTCCACAAGAGAGTCTCAAAGTCCACACTTAATACTACAAAAATAGTTATGCTAAAAAAACTACTCTATGAGATATAGCTGCTTTCATCTGCTCCTCTGCTCCTCCTCAAGTACGGTCTCCTTTAATAGAATGCAGAGACATCCTCGGGCGGTTCCTCGCCCAAAAAGGAAAACAAATGAGTGTCAGAAAATAGTAATATCAAGTAGAGACAAAAAAATGAACAATAGTGAAAAATGACTACTAACTTGTGCTCCCCGGCAACGATGCCATTTTGATGAGCATCCGACCGATTAGGGTTATATATCAAGTAATATCAAGGTCGTTGCCACCCCAATCAATTAGACGGGCTCAATCAAGAAGAAGAAACTACTTAAAGAAATATCAATCAATCACAAAATGTATAAGAGGTTCGCTATTTTATTTACCTATTATATCAACCTGGGTCAAACACAAGGAGCACGAAAAATCTACGAAGTAGTAAAATCTTAGAAATAAAATAAAAGATTATTAGTGGTTTTTATTTGTGCAAATTTTTAATCTTTAATAAGGAAACGAAAGCAACAATCAATAAAATAAGGCAACACACAAATCTTTTTGGATTTTTCTTGACGGGTAAAAATGCTCAGAAAATTAAGATAAAAATATTTTTGAATTTTTGATGTTTTAAAATATTTTTGGTAATTTTTTAAATTTATCTGATGTTTTTTAATTCTATAAAAATAAAAAAGTGTTCAAAACACATAATAGTGCACAACCAGGACCAAATTGCAAATTAGAAGTATCTAAAATGCCCACGATCCTGGTTTGCAATTTTATGAGAAAATAAATATAAAATGCTACAAACAGGAACTAAAACAACAATATTTGCATTTTTCTTTGATTTTATATGATATTTATAAGGTTTTTACTATTTTGTAATTTTTAGGGTTTTTGTGAGGTATCTCCAAACCAAATTGATGTTGGAGTGAAAACACCTAAAAATACCAGAAGTGGATTTTTTATAGAATTTTTAATTCATTTTTCAATTTTTTTATGGATTTTCAAAGATAGACGTGGCACTATTTAGGGGTTTTTTAATTTTAGAAAATAACAAATGCAAACAAATTAATCCAAAAAATATATAGTAAATACTATACACTAACATGAGTCAATGGTGATTTTTAGGTAATTTTTCGGATTAATTTGAAAATTATTAAGTCCAATAAGTAAGTATGCAATTTATCAAAGTTACATGGACCTATTTGCAAATATTTTAAGTCCTAAGACCAAACAATAACATGCAATAAAAACCTAGGGTCCACTTCTGCAAAAAATCCACTTCAATTCACGCACATGCTAATTAATCCACGCATAAGGGTATATTTGCAATTTTTAAAATTTTTCATTCATGTCATAACACCATAAAAGTTCCAGGATATAACATGCAATTAACCCACAATGCACGTGAACAAATACGTGACTTCAGCTCGTCAGGACTAAAGTGCGAATCTCAAAACTACGAGGTTCAAACTGTGAATACTTTAAACTGCAACTTTTATTTTATAAATTAAAGCACAATAAGGGTGCGTTTGATTGGGGGGTTACCCCCCACTTTGGGTGGGTAACCCTCCAAAACCCCCCCTTTTAACCCACTAGTGGGGCCCACTCCCTTCCCATCAAAACAATTATATATTATACCATCATATCATCTAAAAATCATAAAATACTCAACTTCTACTCACTATTCCAAACTTCAATACAATCACATCACAACAACCACCCACTTTTTCAAATTTCAATACAATCATATCATAATAACTACCAACTTTTTCAAATTCCAATACAATCACATCACACAAACCTTCCCAACCATTAACCCACCAACCAAACACACAAACACAAAACCGGGTTATCCACCCCTGGATAACCCACGAACCAAACGCACCCTAAAGAAAACGATGGGGTAAAGGGAGAAATATACCCCTTGGGGCACGTGGCGCACGATGTACCATGTGCTAAGGTGTGGCTCTAACCTGCTGTTGATGACAGATCTGACTGCTGCAGAGGATGTTGCGGACGTGTAGGGCAGATGCGTCATACCCTGATCCAACGACCAAAAACCTGGAAGTGTCGGGCGACTCTGATGAAGTCTGGCAGAGAGGGGGCACATCCGACAATGGAGGAGGGTGCTTGAAGAACAACCCCCAGGCGACCTTCAATCGAGCGAGGAAGGGAATTCATCGGCGCGATTAAGGATCTGAAGTATTTTGTAAGCTCGAGGAAGCTCTGCGTGTCAGGTGCTCTACACCGATGCAGATGGTGACGGCTGAATCAGCTTGGCGGTGGTGTCTCGCCTGAAGCTTCTCCGCCAGAGCTGCTGGGAGATCGAATGAGGTTCCTGATGCACGTGAGTGCCTGCAAAGGATAGAAGGACTTGGGGTGGATCTCCGATCCACGTTATTGCATACAGGGAGAAGTGAAACGAGTGGGGGTGCAGCTTTGGGTCTCCAACGAACGTGGGAGGTGGAGACCCGACCTAGTCTCGACTTTATGGTCAAGACTTAGGGTGATCAGATTGCGTGAGAAGGTGTGAAGTGAAGTGGAGCATTGATCAGAACGGATGGGGGTGCGTAACGAGGCTCCGACCAGATGGTCGGAGCAGAGGTGACTGCGGCAACAATGAAATGGTAGATCGAATTGAAATGGTTAAAACAGGTGGGAAGGATGATAGCTGAAGCTACCAGGAGATGAATAAACTCCAAGCGAAGGGGGTGGACAGGTCTTGGCCTCGATCTGCTACGAGGAGCGAGAGAGGCTGCACGCGGCGGAGGTCTCCGGCCACTTTGGTGAACTGCGGCCTTTAAGCCACCAATCTTCGCTCCCAGAGCTCCTCTATGCTATTGTCACTCAGCTAGAGGTGTCTAGGGGCGAAGGAAGAGGCGAGGCACGAGCTGAGAGGAGTGAGAGGTGGGAGAAGATGTTAATTAGGGGAGCCATGGGTCTAGAAGGATCGACGATTCTCGTGAACCCTAGGCAGACCCGGATGTGCCTAGGGATCCACGAGGATCCTGGATATTAGGGCTACAATTGGCCGTTGGGATCTAGATCAAAGGTGGTCGGGTTCGGGTGGAAAAAAATGGAGAGGAAGCTCCGGTGAGATGGCGGGCGACCCGACCTGACCTGGAAGGAGGTGTTGACCGGAGTCAACAAAACCCCTGGACCAATCAGAATCAAGGATTAGAGAATAATACATAAAAATAATAAATTATGTTAAAATAAAAAATGAATAAAATGAAAGATGTTTATTATTATTCAAGTGATTTTTCTATGATTTTTAACTTTTTTCTGAATTAATATATGATATTATATATAGTATAATACATTATATACAAGTATAATATACAAATGTATTATGTACAAGTATCTTTATTTAATTTGTATAAAAAATACTTCTGTTTTATTTTTTATTATTTACAACACAATTTTAGGAGTATAAAATAAATTTTATTTTATTTTTACAAATTATTCAGGGTATATAATAAACAGTGGAGGTGATATACACATGTGTCTTTTATACGAGGGTTTGATGATTTTATTTTTATTTTTCTTTTATATTTTCTATTTTTTTTAATTTTATAATATTATTAGAACTATTTACAAGGGCGTAAAAGAACAAAATAAATTTGGTTTTATTAGAAACAAATAAATAAGGAATATGTACAAGTATAGGTGATATATACAATACATAGTAGATTCTATCTCTCTCTACTTATTTTATTTTGCGATTAGGTCAAGTCTTGACCTTCCCTTGGGTTTTGGGACACTTTGTATTTATTCTTAATACATCATTCTTTTTCTTTTCCTTTATTCCCTTATTTTTGTCAAAAGTACATGCTAAATAAACAATATTAACAAGAGCATGTAGAAAGCTAATTTATTATATTTACAGGTATTTACAGGGTATTTTGCCAAGAAGAAGAGCTAAAATAAAAGAATAAAGAGTGAGAATCAAGGATTCATCAGCTCTGTTTCATCAACTAGATCGTTGAACGAATAGTCGCGAAGGAGTATTCTATTTCTTGGACGGATACTATGGTTACAATCAAGTTGTTATAGCTCTTGAGGATCAAAAGAAAACAACCTTCACTAGTCCATTTGGGACTTACGCCATCCGCATAATGCCGTTTGGGTTATGCAATGCTTCGATGACATTTTAGCGATGCATGATGGCCATATTCACAGATATGGTTGGAAGTTTTCTTGAGGTTTTCATAGATGACTTCTCAGTCAACGGAGACAGCTTCGATTAGTGCCTATCTTATCTAGAACGATTCTTGAAGAGATGTTGTGAAATTAACCTTATGCTCTTATGGGAGAAGAGTTGTTTTATGGTGACAGAGGGTATTATGCTTGGCCATGACATCTCAAAACGTGGCATGGAGTAGACCCTACGAAGGTAGACATTATTTCCAAACATGAGCCACTTACAAATTTGAAGCAAGTCAGGTCATTTCTAGGGCATGTTGGTTTATATCGACGATTAATCATAGATTTGAATAAAATTACCCGACCATTGACTGAGCTTCTGGGCATGGAGGTAGATTTTATAGTTGAAGTCAAAGCCCTACAAGCAATCAATCAGCTAAAAGAGCCGATCTCCCAGGCCCCTGTCCTTCAACCTCCATATTGGTCTCTCCCATTTGAGATCATGATAGACCCGTCAAACTACGCCATTGGAGCGACTCTTGGACAACGAAGTGATAATCTGCCATTTGCAATTCACTATGATAGTAGGACTCTAGATGAAGCTCAGAAGAACTACACTGTTGCTGAAAAAAGGTGCTAGCATTTGTCTTTGCCCTGGAAAAATTCGGATTCCACCTGCTTGGATCCAAAGTGATAGTGTATACAGATCACTCTGCCATCAAGTACTTGCAAGCCAACAAGGATGCCAAACCTAGACTTATTAGATGGATTTTTCTACTCCAAGAGTTTGATATGGAAATCTGTGATAAACCTGGAGATAAAAATGTGGTGGAATATCAATTGTCAAGATTACCAGAGCCGGACATTCCTGAGCAGAGCTTACTACCCTTGTTAATTCAACCAAATTATCGATCAAATTAAAAGTTAAGTTCGTTGCAGTCGGGTAATCAAGACTTCATCAAAAGCACCACTAAGACTTAATGAAAAATCAAGTTTAAGCGGCATATTTATTTTACTTGGGCAAGCCCAAGGTCGAACTCAGGGAGGCAGCTGTCTCCTTAGGTAAAATGTTTTTGTTAATTTTGAGATCAGATGTTCAAAAGAATATTTTTTGTCTTTTTTAGGAAATTTTATGCAATTAAGGAAAAACAATGCAATTTCAGGCCAAATTTGTAAGTTAAATTAGAAAGATAATAAAATGTAGTCATAAAACTTGGCCAGATGATAAAATGCAATGAAACTAAGTGTCTACCATTTTTTTGGAATTTTCAGATCTAGATTAATTAACTATGAATAAAATATGAATACCGGGCAATTTTCGCAAAAATAATTTTAATAAAAACCAAGAAACATTATTTTTCGATATAAAATTTATCCTATATAGGTCTAAGTTAGATAAATCCAGGAAAATTAATAAACATAAAAATCTATGTGAATTGGACCTATTAAAAATCAATTAAGCAAATTATTATTTGTTTTATTCAGGACTCCTAATGCATGTATATGCAATGATTTTTGGGGACAGTGTAGAGTAATTTATCCTAGTCTAATGTGTTTTTATGGGTATTTTTGGAGCAATAAAGAATTTAATATTAATTAAAAGGCACATAGTAGGCAAAATATATTAAATGTAATAATATTAAATCCAAGGTGGCTCACAAAAATAAAACACGTGTCACGTAAGATAGAGGACAATTTAAACTACAACATGCAATATTTAGAAATTAAAAATGATGCTATATGGACACCTAAATAGGCCTACAAAGACAAGGGCCAAAATGCAATACAGAAAATAAAAGTACTGAAAATAAAACGTGCATATAGGGACTCAAGTGCAAATACCTATAATGATGGGGGTATGAGTGCAAAATTCCCTCTAAGAACACGTGTTCCTCACGTGGCTCGCTTGGTAGGGACGAGAATGCAAATTCAGAAACTTTTCAGGGCCTCTGTGCAAATTACATAGCCCTCACATGAGAGACACGTGAGGGGCTAGGCTTGGACGGCGTTGGAGGCTCGGGCAGAGGCTCAGATGGCTCTGGAGGCTCGGGCTAGCTTCGGATCAGCTTCAGTCGCTCCGAGCCTAAGGTCGGGGAAGAGTCCATAATGTCGGTCCCTGTCGCTCCATACGCTCCACGAAACCTTGCCTCTCATCACTACCACCTCCACCTTCTCTATATAAATCCCGCATTTCCGGCCTTTTTCCACCACATCCGCCATAGCGAGAGGTATCCTAGAGCTCTTAGCTTCCCATTGGTGACAATAATTGAGGTTGAAATCGAGAGACGGTAGGTCTTCACCTCCGGCGAGATCCATGGCATATCCCCGTCGTGTCGCAGCTCCTCCGAAGAGCTACTTGAGCTCGGGCCCTCTACCATCCCTCGAGCGACGACCAGGAGCACTCTTCGACTTCCAATCCCCAGGTAGATCCCTCCATTTCCTATCCGATCTGCTTCCTTCTTTCCTTGATTCTTCTTTTAATTTATTCTGCCACCTCGTTCGATTTCACCTTCTACCGACCGACCACCAAGCTCCACCTTGGAGCTCTGATCATCGCGCACCTATCCAATCGCTCCGACAATGCACCACACTCCCCTCCGACCAAGGCTCCGCCTTCACGGCGGAGGAAGCCACCGGACCACTTTTGCCCCGCTTCCAGGCTTCACTGCACTCACACTCACCTCACGAGCACATTACACATGCTTACTTAAACGGACTAACCCTGCAGGTACCTTCATCTTCATTGGTCGGACCCCATGCTGGAGCCGCTTCGAGCATCATCTCCACCGGCCTCCGGTTGACTCTAGCCGCCTCCAGACCCTCCGGTAGACTCCTGACATTCCCACGATCTACCTGATCCATCAAAAGGTCTCCGGCGAGCTTCCACATCCTCAGGCAAAGGTGGCGGAGCCAGAGCATCATCACCGAAGCCCCGCCAAGTCCGTCACAGGAGGCGGCGGACCAGAGAAGAAGGCTTATAGCTAGTGTTGGATCTTCCCGATCCAACGGTTCATGTTACGCCACGTTGCATCGCCATCGACCTCCAGATACCGTTGGATTGATCGCAATCCACGGCCAGCAGCAAGCCTCGCATCAACAATTACCACCATTAGATCTCCCTGATCTGACGATCCTTGATTGAGCCACGTTGACCGCATTACGCCACCGTTGGATCGGCCTCGATCTACCAATCCATCCTTCGCCACGTGGAGACTCCGAGATCATGGAGGCTGGTGAGGATGAGGAAGGAATGGCCAACGTCGTGGGGGTGACAGGGGGCGGGGTAGGTTGCTGGAGTGGGACCGAAAATAGGAAGGGGCGGAGCTGTCGCGAGGTGGGCAATGTGGGTGAGGGTAGAACAGAGGTAGATGATAAAGTCTCCACCGTTGGATCTCACGATCCAACGATGGAGTGGAGGGTGCTAGTGAGCGGTTAGGATTAGATCGGGCCGATCAGATCGAAGGGTGTTGAGTGATGCCACGTGGCGAGATATGGTGGAGGCGCTAGAAAATGGTCCAGATTATATCTGGAGGGCGATCGAATGGTGAGAATTAGAAGCAGGAGGGGATGGCTGAGATGAGATCATGTGGAGAGGATCGGATGGTGATGGAGTGGACATGTGGAGAGCTGAAGAAGAGGCGTGGGCGGACGGCCTTGATGCGGTGCAGGCTTTGATCGAATGGTGGAGATCTGCTGTGGGAAGGAGCGGGTGAGATCCGATCATTGGGGCTAAGATCCAATGGGCATGGGCATGCCACGTGGGGTGCTAAGGTTATGGTGGAGATGTGGGGTCTTGATGATATGTGGGGATGGATCGGACGGCTGAGAGATGATGCGGTACGGAGGGCCCGAATCTAGAGAGAGGATGAATAATCGAACAGCTCAGGGCAGGGGGTGCATGGCGGTCAGTAGAGTGGGCTGCTTGGCAAAATCTGAGGGCACCACATGGCCCAATCTGGATGGCTGAAAAGAATGTGAGAAAAGGGGAAGAAGATGGCCGAATTTGGAAAAACTCAAAACATGAAAGTTGTAGATCTCGATGAGATCTACAAGTTTCTTGGTGACCAAAGATGGAAATGAGGTCAAATAAAGTAATACAATACAAGGGTACAAATATACATACATATAGTGTACAAAGGGGTCCCAAACCCAAGTTTTGCATACAAGCTCTGATTAAAATGAAATTAGTCTCATATTGAAGGTCTCTGAATGCGTAATAATTTAAAAGTGAGTAGACCTAGATTGGAGGCTATAGGAGAGGGATATGTGCATTCCAACGTCTAAGGTCTCCAACTGGGTTTGGGGTTTTATTGGGAAATTATTCAAGTTAGCAATTCTTGGTATTTTTCTTGTATTATTGTTAGTAATATATACACTATAGAGTTGATTTATTGGATTTGGATTTAGTATAAAATATATACAAATAGGGTGAATTTTACAAGTGATTTGGGCTTCTCATTTAATGCAGATGTAGATGTTAATATGTAGATGTTATCAATGCAATCATGAATGCTAATTATGCATATTTTTGTGGAAATATGCTCCTAATTACCCAGGAACAAGGCTCTATTTTCAACTTTAAGAGTGATGAATCATAGATTCATCAACTCCCTATACTTAAACCTTGCTCATCCCCGAGAAACTAAAATGAAATGCACAAGTGAAATGAAATTGGGTTCCATCCCAAGGTCATGAACAAAAGTTGAAAATGGAGCTTGACTCGACCTTTGGATTAATTATGTGGCGAAACCTTAATGGGATATGAATTTAAGACCTAACAGACTTTAAGTTCCACAAGTATTCTATTCAAGACGCCTCAACAGTCATATCAGAACAAATACTCATATGTATATTTCTGATGACTATGATTCTTACTTGTACTGTGTAAGTGATAACTAGCTCTCCACATCAGATATGGCTAAGAACCAGCCTCCTCTAACAAGGTAACTCTAATTACTGGTCCAATAACTCTTTCCTCGAGGAGTGGGATAATCCCTTCTAAGTTCAAGTGCGACCAGCTCAAGAGGAGGGGGTGGAGAAAAGAATGGACGGTAGCCATTGTAGCTACCTATCCCAGGATGACTGACCAGTGTAGCCAAGTCATCCAACTGCAGACTTCTTGCTAATATACATACTCCGACAGGAATTTTATTTTCACTTTGACCTGACTTAATTTTTTTGGAGTTCTTACATTTTTTAACTATATACAAGGTGCAGCATGTGCATCAGGAGTTTTTCCTCTGGAGCCAGTAGACTATCTCTTTTGAAGCATTATTCCAACCCACAACGTCCCATCTTTAGACGTCAACACCACCGGACTAGGTTGAGATGCACTATCTCCCTAAGGGAGGACAGATGTTTCCATCTGTATGCTACTCCAAGCTAAAGGATTCAACCTCCTCACCACCTCATCAATGAAAAGCTACGTGCATTGTGCTTGTCCAAGTTAGGTCATTATCTAAAAGAATCATGTGTGTGTACAAGATATTCTACTTAGACTAATCAAGATGACATGTGAACATAGACTTGCGGACTCAAAGAATTAAGTCACTTGACCTGAGAAATCTTAACTCTAGTTCCTATAAGGTTCCTCTGAAATTAGGCGGATTAAATTCAAATCAAGTCCCTCCTCAACATCTATTCATAACTTGGTTCGAAACGCACTAGCTTTCCATATTGCATATGCAAGATATGCAGATGAGATGTAGATGACATGCTATGTAAATGCAAGACTCTTTTTTTCTTTCTTTTCAGATGTAGAGATGATATGCACGAGTAAATAAGAAGCCTTTGATTTTTTTTATTTTTTGAACTTTTATGACAAAATATACAAGTATATTACAAATATCTGTGTATTTTACAAAAAGGTTTATCCATTTTACCCACCACATAATTATTGTACAATATATACAAAAATACGCGAAAGTACGAGCTATGGGTAAAGTATAAAAGTAATATATACACGTCCCTCATGTCCGCAGAGCATGAAAAGCGAGGAAGAAGACATAGCTCGTGCTAAGCGTAGGAGAGAAAAAAGGAACAAAAATGTATAGAAGTTGTCATGCCCCCTATACTTAGGCTCTGGCAGCCTAAGTGTAGAAGAGAATAAAAAACGGGGCGGATGAGGTCAAGAGGGGAAGTTGATGAGTATACATGATGGGCATCGGTCCCCCTATACTTATGCTTAGGTTAGCCTAAGTATAGGACGTGAGGGAGTATGAGGACCGATGTGATCGAGAGGATGTACAGTGAATAGTGCATGAACACAAGACACTCTCCCCCCTATACTTAGGATCTGGTCATCCTAAGTATAGTCGTAGATGAAATATATGATGCTGGGGCGAGTGATTAGAGTCACGGGAGGGAGGGGAAGAATATACAGGAATGGTGGGTATATACAAGGATTGTGGTCTGAATCTTTCTAGATGCTGCTGATGGCGAGAGCTCACTGCTACAAGGTCTCATGCGCGGCTCTATATATATCTACTGAATCTGTCTCGCGCATGAATACAATCTCCTCAACATGGACTAACTGTTCATTGGGTTTGACGAAGTGCTTCAGCAGTTGTCCATTGACTAGGAATGTCTGTGCTTCATCTGTGATATCTAATATCTCAACACATCTACTATCATGCATATCACGGACTATGAATGGGCCCGTCCAGTTGGATTTCAGCTTGCCTTGGAAAACCTTCAGCCTTGCATTGAACAACCATACCTTCTGTCCAGGAACAAAGGTCTTTCATGTGATATATCTATGATGCCAACGCTTTACTTTGTCCTTGTAGACCAAACTGTCGTCGTATACTCAGTTTTTGACTTCTACAAGCTCATTCAGATACATCACTCTTTGTTTCTGTACTAGGTGTGTGTTCCAGTTGACCTTCTTAATTGCCCATTCTAATTTGTGCACTAATTCTGCGGGAAAATGGTACGGCTTCCCAAATACCATCCTGAATGGAGAGGCTCCTAATCGAGTCTTGTAAATTGTCCTATAAGCCCATAGGACTTGATCAAGGATTTGAGACTAGTCCTTCCTGTCTGGGCCGACAAGCTTTTGCAGTATGGTTTTCACCTCCCTATTCTACACCTCAACCATGCCATTGGTCTAAGGGTGGTAAGGACTAGTGATACGGTATTCGATGTCGTAATCCTTCAAGAGCTTCTTCACATCTCCGTTCACAAAGTGGCTACCCCCATCTGATATCAACACTTTGGGGATCTTGAACCTAGAGATGATGTGATCTCTAATTAATTTACAGACAGTCCTGCTGGTTTTGGCTCGGGTTGGGATAGCCTCCACCCACCTTGACAGATAGTCTACCACCAGAAGGATGTATTCAGATCCGTGGCTAACAGGGAATGGGCCCATGAAGTCGATGCCCCATACGTCAAAGACATCACAAATTATGACAGGATGCATCGACATCTCATCCTTGGAACCAACGGTTCCTCCCATTCTCTAGCATACTGGACACGACTTCGCAAAGGTGATTGCATCCCAAAACAGAGTCGGCCAGTATAAGCCACACTCAAGTACCTTCCATGCAGTCCTCTTCCCAGAGTGGTGTCCTCCTGCCTCTTGACTGTGGCATAAAGTAAGGACACTCTGATATTCCTCCCGAGGAATACACCGTCTCCAGACACAATCAGGTCCTTCAAAGAAAAGGATCGGATCCTCCCAATGGTAATATCTCAAATCCAACTTGAGTCGGTCTATGTGGCTCTTGGGCCAATCTTCGGGAACCTTCTTGGAGACAAGATAGTTCACGATATTGGCGTACCATGGTAGTGAGTCGATAACAAAAATCGACTCGTCAGGGAAGGAGTCTCAAATTGGCGTATCATTAGAAGCATTAAGATCCTCGAGAAGGGATAGGTGATCAGCTACTACGTTCTTCTTTCCATGTTTATCACGAATGCCCAAATCAAACTCCTGGATAAGCAGAATCCACCTAAGAAGACGCACCTTTGCGTCCTTCTTTTCCATTAAATATCGTAGAGTTGTATGGTCCGTGAACACAGCTACCTTGGATCCAATTAAGTGAGATCTGAACTTATCCAAGGCGAACACTACCGCAAGCATCTCCTTTTCCGTAACTGTATGGTTACGCTGAGCAGTATCAAGAACATTTCTTGCGTAGTGTATGGCGAACGGGACGCCATCCCTCCTCTGTCCTAAAACAACCCCAACAACAAAATCTGATGCGTCCGTCATGATCTCAAATGGCAGAGACCAATATGAGGCCTTTAGGATCGGGGTGTCCATGATAATTCCTTGTAATTGCTTAAAGGCTTTAAGACATTTGTGATCAACAATGAACTCCATATCCTATCCTAAAAGATCAGTTAGCGATCGGGCAATCTTAGAGAAATCCTTGATAAATCTTTGATAAAATCCAACTTGCCCGAGGAAGGACCACAACTGTTTTACGTTGGTTGGTGGTTGGAGTCGTCTGATCACGTCCACCTTGGCTAGGTCAACCTCCATTCCTCTCTTGGAGGTGACATGCCCCAACACAATGCCCTCCATTACCATGAAGTGACTTTTCTCCCAGGAGAGCACCGGATTGACCTCACAACATCGTTTGAGGACTCGGTCCAGATTTCTAAGATAGGAATCGAAGGAATTGCCGTGGATCGAGAAGTCATCCATGAAGACTTCCAGAAATTTGCCGACCATTTCGACAAATACAGCAATCATGCACCTTTGAAAAGTACCAAGAGCATTACATAACCCAAAGGGCATGTGCCTGAAAGCATAGGTATCAAAGGGGCATGTAAACGCAGTTTTCTCCTGGTCCTCAAGAGCTATGGCTACTTGATTGTAGATCGAGAACCCGTCTAAGAAGTAGAAGAATTCTTTCCCCGCTAATCTCTCTAAGATCTGATCAATGAATGGTAGGCGAAAATGATCCTTCTTCGTCGCGGCATTCAGGCGTATGTAGTCCACACAGACGTGCCACGATGTGGGTACTTATGTCACAATCTCCTCTCCGTCCTCATTGGTGGTCGTCTGAATTCCTGACTTTTTTGGGACAACATGGATTGGAGCCACCCATTTGGAGTCAGAGATGGGATAAATAAACCCCGCATTGCACCATTTCTCTATCTCCTTCTTCACTACCTCTCGTAGATTTGGATTCAACCGGCATTGGAATTCACGAGAGGGTTTAGCCTCATTCCCCAAGTAGATATGGTGCGAACACAGAGTGGGATTTATCCCGTGGAGATCAGAGATGCTCCACCCTATTGCCTTATGGTTTTTCTCTAGGATCTCTAGCAAGTGAGATTCTTGCTCCTCAGTCAATCACGAGTTGATGATGACCGGATACTTCTTCTCTTGTCGCGCAAGGAAGGCAAATTTAAGCATTGTGGGTAAAGGTTTGAGCTCAGGTAAGGTGTGATCATCAAGGAAGTATGACTCAATTGAATATGGCTCTATACAGGTAGTGGCTGGATCTGTCCTTGAAATTGCTGCCACCAACTCATTCGACTCTGGAGTCGGATCGTCAAAGATATTCAAAATGTTTTAATACATACATGAACCAATGTTTTAAGAGTTTAGATGGATGTAGATACGATGAATGTCATCATTCTACTATCTATACTCAAGTCATTCATGAAGCTTCATAATAATCATTTTTTATGAATTTATTGAAGCATGTATAAATGTTGAAGTCCTCTTGTATTAAAATCTTTTGAATTCAACATAAGAGATTCTTTATCTTGAACAATGGTTGTTTATAGATAAAGGGAGCACAGTGGAAGCATGGGTCAGACCCAAGATGAGAAGTATAGTTAAAGAGTTGATCATACTTCTATGACTTCCATATGATGTACAAAGAGTTGGATGAATGCCTACACTGCAATAACTTGATGTGTTGATAGTGTGACTATCAAGTCTGTCTAGAATCCTTAGAGAAGGACTCAGATAGTGCATCATAATAATCTATATCTACATTTGATCGTTGAAACTGACTTGCTAATTTGATAAGATAAAGTCTAATAATCGTATCTCAATCTTCTAACAACACTTGCAATGTGTTGCACATGTTTTAGAAGATAGGAAAAAAATTGATACTAAGGTTTATAGTTATCCACATGGATATTGATGCAATTGTTGCAACAATCTCTGTTGGATTGATAGACTTCTTAATTTCAGTGGGAGAGCCTTAGTCTTAGAGAATGTCTCTATGACCTAGATATTAGAATACACTCATTGTTTGTTTCTAAATGTTGGAAATAAACATGAATTCTGAGATAGAACTATCATAAAGAGTTGTAATGGATATATTTCAGATAGTTGTCTAACATTTAGTGGACTCCACAAAACTAGAAAATTAATGAATGGTTCATTAAGATTTCTTATATTGAAAATCAAAACCTTTATAAGATCAATAGGAGGATGAAGATCATTTGACAATGATTTGGCATCAAGTCTTGGACATATGTCTACTGATGAGATCACTAGACTAGTAAGATATGAAACTTTAGAATGCCTAAAATTTCAAATCTTACATACTTGTGAATATTGTATTCGAAGAATGTCCAATACACCCTTTTCTTAGGAAAGGTGTAAGATGTCATGGTATTCGGGATCTCATACATATTGATGTATGTGGATCATCTGTATCATAGTGAACATCATGGATATGCGATATCTATTGATGATTATTTATGATATGAGATTTCTTCTCTTCACCTGAGAAACCTTTGAAATGTTCGAAGATTTCACAATTTTGGTTTGGGACCAAAGTTTGAAGGAAGATTAAATGAATTTGATCTAACCAAGGTAGCAAGTACCTATTATATGAATTCAAAGAATACGTTATGAAGATATGAATATCATTTCTATATTAATCCTCCTAGCACACCTAAACTCAATGGAGTTGTAGGGAGATACAACTGGATCATGTCTGACATGATTTGATCAATGATGAATTTTTAGCATAATTTCCTCTTAGTTTCCTGGTATATATGTAGTAGAGACTACATTATATATCCTTAATAAGATTCCATGCAAGTAAGCTGGAATCGAGCACTAAAGAGTGCTACTTCATTAGGAAAATAAAGGATGGTATTGGATACCTACTTTATGACCTTGAAATTCTTAAAAGATCTCATCTCTGAGAATGTGATTCTTAGGGATTGAGACTCTTGAGAATCAAGACAAAAATGAAGTGTAGGAACTCTTTTAATCTTTAAAAGATAATGAGGCTCCTGAAATCGGGAACTAAAAGAACAATTAAGGATGAAGCACTAATACTTCTTCAAATGAGTTTAAAGATGTATTCCATGTGTCAGTTAAGTCTGACAATGATCGTTCTTCATGTGATGGAGCTCCTGAGGATCATGACATGGAAAGATGGATGTTAGAAATAAATATCTAAGGTAGACTTCATATACAAGTGTTGTATACGGACCCTCGAGGATCCACCTATAAGGGTTAGACCCATTAAGGTGTAAATGGATCTTCAAGAGAAAGAGGGAACCTGATGAGAAGGTAGAGACCTTCAAAGCACGATTCGTAGCCATGAGCTACACATCGAAAGAGAAGACATTGCTTGCGATGAGACTCGCTCTTCAGTAACCATGCTTATACCCATCAGAATATTGCTAACTGTAGCAACACAACTTGGCTTTGACATATTCGAGATGTAAGTCAAGATTGCATTCCTCTAAGAATACCTCTCTGAGGATATTCACATGAAGTAGCCTTAGGGCTTCATGATTGGGGAACGTAAGGTGTGAAAGCTAAAGAAATCCATCTATAGACTCAAATAAGCTTCTTGTTGTTGGAGCATAAAATTTGATGAAATTATAAATGTTATAATTTCAGATATAATCTTGGTGCACCATGTGAAGCTTAGTGGGAGTGCCATTGTGTTCATCGTGCTAAATGTAGATAATATCCTAATCATTTGGAATGATATAAGGATGATAATAAGTTTTTTATGATCTGGCTATTACATACCTTGAGATATGATCTCAAAAGATGCCTCTTGGATCTTAGTTCTGAAGGTGTTCAGAAGCAAAGAAAAGAGGGTATTGGGAATGTCACATTTGTAGTACACCTTGGACATGTTCCATTTTCTGGAAATTCCAAGAAAGGCTTTCTTACCTTAAGATTTGGTACTGACCTATCTAAAGGGATAGCACCTCAAAGAGTTGAGGAAGTGAATGCTAAAACCGGTTGCCCTTTTGTGCATCAGTTATGAGAAGCTGAAAGAATGCTAGATTTGTACAAAAGCCAGATATCTGCCATGCAGTGGGAGTAGTAAACTGTTACTAATCCTACTATGGAGATAGAACATTTAATTGCAGTAATAACAATATCTTTAAAGATGACAAGGCTTTAGAGATAGTGATCTCTAAGTCTTATCTTCAAGAAATTAAGTCTTTTATATGGAGATCTAAAAGGTCTTAACTGCGAATACCTTAGGAGATAAAGATCTCCAGGGATAAGGGTATTCTGATAAGGATAATAGAAATTACATACTGGTTATAATAATAATTTTTGAGCTGTAGTGTCAAGGACACTATGACTGAAAAGATTGAGTATTGGTTGCATTAGATGCAACATTCGCATTAGATGCGGGCACTGTTACTAGGGATATGCAAGTGTCGTAAAAGGATTTCGCGTAGTCTCGCAGGAACAAAGTGACTGATCAACTAACCTAGCTATTTTCTAAATAGCCTATGATTGTCACATGAGTGTGGGTTTAACTGATTAGCCCATTGACGATCGCGGAAATACCCCTTTGAATGTGGTCTGATTAGACTAGTGCGTTGCAGTCGGATAGATCCGCAATCGGTCAAAAATAACCGCACATTTCGATTAATCAACGAATGAATATACGCGCGGTTTTATGTTTATTTAGCCTGGGCAAGCCCCAGGGTCGACTCAAGGAGGCAAAGGAACAACTCGTGATCGGATTAGACGTATTAGATTACGGTTTTCCAAGTGATATTTTTTTGGTATTCTTTTTCTAATTTTTTTTATGCAAGACACATGCAGGAATCAAGCCAATTCAAAGTTAATTCAATTAAGATATCAAATAACGTCCAAAAATTATGAAACTTGGCCAGATTATGAAATGTAATGAAATTAAGCTACCCTAATTTTTTTAGAATTTTCTGATGCAAGGATAATAAAAAATACAGACTTTAGTGAAAATAACTAAACCAATTTTAATAATTACCAAACGATTATATTTCTCAGAAATAAAATTAATCCTAATAGGTCTAAGCAAGAGCTATCCAAATCAACTTGAATTTCCTTAAAACACTTCACGGTTGATTAACTACAAATCGATTAAAGTTTTCACTAAATGATTTGTCTAGGACAAACTGTACGTGCAAATGATGTGAATTTTGGATATGTTGTAGCACAAACTTATATCTACCAATGATGATTTTTCAGAGATTTTTCGATAAGCAGACAATGCGAACTAAATTATTCAATCAACATGGGCAAAATATTGCATATTTTCACCAAATTAATTTCCATAATATTCTGCAAATCAGAAAAATACAAATAAATGTTATGATGGTAGAACAAGAAGTATACTAAACAATGCAACTTTCAGAATTAAAAATTGATGAGAAAATGATGATAAAATAAATATGCAAATGCAGGGGTATGAGTGCAATACAGAAATGAAATTGACAAACTCAACTTGTGCCTAAGGGCACTTCTGTAAATAAGGAAACAAGCAGGGATGAACTTGCAATTTTAACAAAAAAATAAAATAAAACAATTGAACCTTTTGTTTTTCTTCTTCTGCAAGTTAGAGGACGGCTAGGGCTCGTGAGATGGGGGGCGGCCAGAAGCTTGGGCGGCGCACGGCCGCACGTCGCGGCGTCGAGGGCGGCGCGGAGGGGACAAGCTTGGCCGCGCTGGCGGAGACGGCGCACGGGCGAGGAGGTCGACTGATGCGGTTGGAAGCGCTGGCGGCGCCCCGCCGCACGCGGAGGGACTGACGCGTGGGGGCAGCGCGCAGCTGCGCGCTGGAGGTGCTGCGGAGGTCGAGGTGTCGAGGCGCGGCGCCAGCGGCGAGGATGACGGCCGCGTGGGCTGCGCGGTCGGGGATCGGCTAGGAACCGCGCGGCGGCGCGCGCGGCCAGGAGGAGCACTGACGGGGCGGCGCGCGTTGAGCGGCGCACCGCGGAGGCGGCTGGGGGCTGCAGGCCGTCGCGCTGGGCGGTGCTCACACCAGCGGGCGGCTATGGACGGCTGGAGGAGGAAGGAGGCGGTCGTGGCCTGGCGTAGTCGCGACGGTGATGGCAGGGGGTTTGGAGGAGGGCCGGCGGTTGGCAGGCGGGGATGGGCGGCGGAGTGGAGGGGGGCGGCGGCGCACGGCTGCTTCCTCCCTGCTTCTTTTTTTGTATTTTTTTTTTTGCAAATTTTTTTTTTTGTATTTTGTTTGTGGTAAACAAGAAAATAGATGTAAAAATAAAAACAGTGGTGATGGTGTTGACAGTGATGAAATAAATGAAGATGGATGATGGTGGGAATGATGGTGATAGATGAATGAAATGTGGTGATGGCGATATGATTTTTTTTGTGATGAACAAGATAAACAAATAAGGTTAGATAAAAATGAAAAGGAAAAAGTCGAGAGATACTTACCTGTGATTCGCCGAAAATGGAGCCGCGTCGTGCGGCTTCTGTCGTGGCCTCAAGGAGATGGCGGATGCTCCGAAGCTTTGGCAGCCGATGTGGAGTTCTGCTGCAACGTGAATAAAAAAAATCCACGGATCTCGCCGAAGGAAATAGCCGTCGTTGCTCTACCTGAACGTGTCGCAACTGTCACCTACAACACGTGGGGGCTGTTGGCTCTCGTCTCTCAATTGGCGGATGATTAACAATGGAGGAGGTGATGTGATTATAAAAGAAGAGTAGAGGGAAGTTGGAGAGAATGGAGTGGTGGAGAGAGTGAAGAAAATGGAGGCTTGGAGTAGAAGGCAAGTAAGGGAAGAGGTAAAAGGGGTTAAAATAATTTATTTAATAATATAATATAGTAGGCTACTAAAAATGATTAAAATAATGATAGTAAAATAGTAATAATAATAAATCCGAAAATAGTAAAAAAATAAATCCGAAAATAAAAAATTGGGGTGACATGTGGCGGCTCCAGGAGCTGCCACATGTCGCTCCTAGAAAAATCAAAAATTAAATGTAAACAAAAATTAAAAAGAAATAATAAAAGAGATTAAAGTAAAAAGTGGTCAACACGAAAGTTGCTCGTCTCGACAAGATCTACAACTTTCGTGAAGGGCCGAAAATCAAAGGAAATCATCTGTACAAAAATGCATTTTTGGGTGGTACCTTATAGATATAAAATACCGCATTTTATCTTTTGTAATTTTTTTGTCATTTTTAAGAGAGAGAAAAATCAAAATAAAAATAGAGAAAATATGAGAGGAATATTTACAACTTAATCTAATTTTTTTGGATTTTTAATAATTAAGAAAATAAAAAGATAAAATATAGGGGTAAAATGGTCATTATGTACAATGTACAAAAGGGGCCCAAAACTCAAGTTTTGCATACGAGCTCCGATTTTAATGAAATTGGTCTTGTTTCGAAGGTCTTGAAATGTATATTACTTTAAAAGTGAGTAGACCTAATTCGGAGGCTGTATGAGAGAGATATGTACATTTTAAGGTTCCTAGTCTCAAACTTGGATTGGGGTTTTATTGGGTGATTTTGCAAGTTAGTATTTTTTAGATATTTTTCTTTAATTAGTGTTAGTAATATATACACCATGGTGTTGGTTTTATTAGCTTTGGAGTTAGTATAAAATATATACAAATAGGCTATTTTAACTAATATACAAGTGAATATTTACAAATGAAATTGGCTTCTTATTTAATGCAAGTATGAATGCTAAAATGCAGATATTATGCTTGCATGCATGAATGCTAATTTTACAGTATAAAGGGAAATATGCATCTATTTACTCGGGAACAAGACTCTATTTTCAACTTTTAGAGTGATGAATCACAGATTCATCAACCCCCTATACTTAAACCTTACTCATCCCCGAGCAACTAAAATGAAATGCAAGAGTGAAATGATTTTGGGTTCCATACCAAGGTCATGAACAAAAGTTGAAAATGGAGATTGACTCGACCTTTGGATCAATTGTGTGGTGGAACCTTATTGGGACCTGAACGTAAGACCTAACAGACTTCAAGTTCCACAAGTCTTCTATTCAAGACGCCTCAATAGTCAGGTCAGAACAAATCCTCCAACGCAAATTTCTGATGACTATGATTCTTACTTGTACTGTGTAAGTGAGATATAGCTCTCCACATCAGAAATGACTCGGAACCAGCCTCCTCTAACAAGGTAACTCAATAACCCGGTCCAGTAACTCTTTCCTCGAGGAGCGGGGTATTCCCTTCTAAGTTCAAGTGCGACCAACTCAAGAGGAGGGGGTAGAGAAAAGAATGGATGGTAGCCAGTGTAGCTACCTATCCCGGGATGCCTGACCAGTGTAGCCAAGTCATCCAGCTGCATTTTCTTTGCTAATATACATACTCCGACAGGTATTATTTTTTTCTTGGACCTGTCTGATTTTTTTGGAGTTCTTTCTTGCATTTTTTTTCTTTTTTTTTCTTTTTTTTTGGAACTATATACAAGGTGCAACATGTACATCAGGAGTTTTTCCTCTTGAGCCAGTAGACTATCCCTCTTTTGAAGCATTATTGCAACCCACAGCATCCCGTCCTTAGACGTCAACACCACCAGACTAGGTTGAGATGCACTACCCTCCCTAGAGGAGGACGGATGTTTCCACCCGTGCGCTACTCCAAGCTAAAGGATTCTACCTCCTTACCATCTCATCAATGAAGAGCTACGTGCATAGTGCTTGTCCAAGTTAGGTCATTATCTAAAAGAATCATGCGTATGCACGAGATATTCTACTTAGACTAATCAAGATGACATGTGAACATAGACTTGCGGACTCAAAGAATTAAGTCACTTGACCTGAGAAATCTTAACTCCAGTTCCTATAAGGTTCCTCTGAAATTAGGTGGATTAAGGTCAAATCAAGTCCATCCTCAATATCTACTCATAACTTGGTTCAGAACCCACTAGCTTTCCACCTTGCATATGCAAGATATGCAGATGAGATGTAGATTACATGCTATGAATGAAATGCAAGACTTTTTTTTTTGGAAAATGCAAGATAATATGCAAGAGTAAATAAGAAGCCTTTTTGTTTTATTTTTTGGTACACAACAATTATTTACAACAATTTTTAGTTGATACAATTTTTACATAGTATACACGAATTTTTTTTTGGTATACAACCTGTTTTACAACAAATTTTACAAGAATTTTACAACTTTTTATACAAGTATTATACATATAGTACATATTATACAAGTATACAAAATTTTACTTTATTATTAATTTTTTAATTTTTACAAAAGGTTTACAAGTATTATACAAGTATAAATTTTTTTTTTCAATTTTTACCCACCCATAATTATTGCAAAATATGTACAAAAATACGCGAAAATACGCGAAAGTACGAGCTATGGGTATCTATATATGTAATATATACATGCCCCCTATACTTAGCGTGTGCTATATCCTCAGAGCACGAAAGCGACTAAAAAGACATAGTTCGGGCTAAGCGTAGGAGAGCTAAAATTACAAAAGTATAGAAGTCGTCTCGCCCCCCTATACTTAGGCTCTGGCAGCCTAAGTGTAGAAGAAGATCAAAAATGGGGCGGACGAGGGAAAGATGGGAAATGGATGAATATATACACGGCGGGCATCGGTTCCCCCTATACTTAGGCTCTGCTCAGACTAAGTATAGGACAGGAGTGAGTATGAGAACCGATGTGATCTGGAGGATGTACAATGAATAGATGCGGGTCACTCTCCCCCTATACTTAGGATGTGGTTATCCTAAGTAAGTCATGAGATGATATGGAACCGGGGCGAGTGATTCGAATCACTGGGGAGGGAGGGAGAGAATTTATGTACAAGAAAGAGTTAGAAAATACAAGGATTAAGAAGGTTTGTGACGAACCTTCTTGCGGACGCGAGGAGGTGGATAATATACATATGTGTCGCTGTCGGAATCGTTCTCAGATGAATAATAGTGAGGTGTAGGGATCGTCCAACGAGGGTCGACACATGGCTGCTTGCTTAGATAAGGCTTAAGAACAGCCGAACTGAGCTCACTCATATAAATCACCTTATCCGGACCAGATGAGGATTCCTCTGAAGCTTCCTTCTCCGGAGTGGTGAAGGAGACTTTCTTAGTCGATTTTCTAAAACCTGAATCATTGAGAGGGAGATGAGAGCGACGTGCCTTGAGAGGTTCGGGGGAACACCTCGAGGAATCAATTCTCAACTTCCTCTCACTAGATAACCGACTAGAAGAGGGAGCAACCGTGCTTTTATGTGGAGTCAATTTTGTCTGCGTTGTTTCCTTAGAAGGTCCGAGTCGTGGTGTGGTGCTGACTATGGGTTCCTCATCAGACGAGTCACCATAAAGATTGTAATATTCCTGAAGGGTCAGCACGCGTCTCGGGAAGGAGCTAGTGGTCTCAGTTGGCTTGGCATTATTGGGCTCTTGTGTCGGATCATTGAAATGATCAAGGCAATCCTCAAATATCGTGTCCGACTCAATGATAGCTTCCGGTCGTGAGTCCTCCTTAGAAGCTGTCATGGTGGTGGTACAAGCAGTTGATGAAGTGGAGGTGTGGGGAGTCTCTGATCCAACGATCGTCTGGATAGTCGGTTTCTCAGGAGTAGCAGAGAGGTGAGACTCATCTACCTCTCGATGGTCATGACCGTCAGCGGATGTGCGGGTCACCTTAGAGTAAAGTTTATCAAAGAATGGATGAGGTCGAAGCGCTCCCAATGCTGAAAAATCGATTTCTCGAGTCTCGTAATCTATAGTCGCCTTAGTCAAGGCTAAGAACGGCTTCCCGAGAATAATTTGAGACTGGGAAAACTCTCCTCGGTGCTCGATATCAATGATCGTGAAGTCCACCTGGAGTAGAGCACCTTGGAAAGTAACGATGACTGAAATGTTTCCTCTCGACCGTTTGATGGATCGATCAGCCAGCTGAACGATCTCTCTCGATTTTCTGATTGGCCTGAGTTTGAGCTTGTCAAACACAGAGGTCGGGAGGATATTTATCGATGAGTCATCATCGATTCTTGCATGGGTAAAGATGATGTCTTTGATTTCACATTCAACTCGGGGCAACCGCTTCACTCTGCGGCTCTTGGTCTTTCTCCCCATCACCAAGGAGGTGGCCATAGACACTATGTATCTTTCAGTCCTTGTCCTCTTATTACCCGACCTCTTGGGCATCAATTTACTTCTCACAAATCGTTTGAGGGCGGGAAAGTGATCTATGGCCTTTATTAAGGGAAGTTTGAAAATCAGTTCTTCATCGAGTGCTTCCCTTAGGGCAGGATCCAATTTTTTTAGGTCATTTTCAATTTCAATTTTTATGTGGTTTTTTGGTTTTTCAATTTTTTTGGTATTTTGGATAGATGAATGATCGGACTCTGGATTGGAGGGCAAGTGGTTAGTAGAAGAGGGAGATAGAATGGACTCCAGCTGTACAGACGGTGTGGGTTTCCTAATGTTTGCTTGGCTTTCAACCTCAAAATTACTCATATCCTTTTCCACTTTCATTCTCAAGCTGGCAGAAATTGAGTTCAATATTTCCATGACATTTCTCAACTCATTACCGAATGATTCACTTTTCTCAATAAGTCTGGAAATGTCATCCTCCACAAAATTCCCATGACAATTCATGGGAGAGTTCTGCTCAATTGGAGGAGACTGCTGAGATGTTGAGGTCTCATACTCAACATACCTATACTCTGGCATGTATTCCTGGGTCGAGTATGGATCATCCGAATGGCAGATATTGGTCAGAGCCTCATATGATGGAGTCAATGAACGAGGGACTATTAAGTCTAGCTCATTAGTCCACTCCTGTGAATGTATAGGCTCTCCGAATGAAGGCTGGTTAATGGAGGCTTGATCACTAAAGTCAATCAAGTCTGGAAAATCATGATATTCAGGCCCCTCAATTCGGGTTGTTTGATCGATCAAATGATGCCCTAAGGTCATGTCGGGAGGTGTATATGTAAATTGTTATATGGTCCCTACTTGAGGTGAGAATGAAGTAAACGGGGGCATATAATTCTGCCAATCATCTGTCTCAGCCGTGGCTTGCTCTTCATTTAATCCTTTAATTCCTGCAAGCTCTTGAGAATAAGGACAGTCAGCCCAAGATGGAAGTGGATCCGGAATGTCAGAATATGGAGTAGGTGAGAAATGCGAAGAAGTGGAGAAGTCAGTCGGAGTTTTGACTTCAAGATCGGGTTGAGGAGGAGCCGGCCACGGGTAAGGGTCTCCCGTGGATGGCGGAGGAGAAAGCGAAGATGAACGGTATATGATCGAGGAGGAGTGACCAGAGGTCACGGTGTATGGGGACCAATATCCCGACATCTTGAGGAGGAAATGATGAATGCAAGAAGATTGAGGTAGAAAATGTGCAATTACACAGGATAACACACACGACAGACACAAAGACAAACGCAAGAGCAAAACCCCGAGTTCACACTCAACACGGTGAAGGACCCGAAACCGAGTCCAATTAATCTTGTAAATTTTAAGTGTGGTTTTCAAGCAAGATAGCAAGGATTACGCGACCTAAAGGGAAGTCGGCTCAGAGCCGGATGCGTCTTCCCTATTTAACCTGTCGCCTAAGATACCGCCGCTCCTTCCTTTCTTCGCTCCTATCCCAAGTCGATGGATTCAATGACCACACCCCTATCTACCTGCAAGCAGGCGGAGGCTGACAAGGCCGGAACTTCACCCCTGGGGGTTACTGGCAGCTTGTCGCAGAGTACCGCAATTTCGCCCCTATCTACCTGAGACAGGCGGAGGCTACTAGGTACTAGTCAATGAATCTGAAATTATTCGACTTGTGATATTTGCTAGGATTAGTTAGAACGTGATATGGAAGGCGGGGATTTGGGCTCTGCCTTAAGGTGTTCACACACACTCAATTACCCTCACTAAGCCTGAAAATAAGGTCGGGGTTACTCTCCCGCAAACAAGGGTTAATTTTAGTTAAATTTTTTTGGGTCCAATTAAATTAGCAGCCTTGATTTTAGAGATTAGTTATCACTGATATTAATCCACACAAGCAATCACGTCTACCGTCCAGTCCCAATTCCTTTATCCTAGGTTAGAAAACCGAGAGAGAATCGGAAAAAGCCGATGCGATCGAGAAAACGATGATGAATGCTTGGGTAAGAAGACTTACAGTGCCTCCAGCTCTCTACAATGCAGGATGCAGTACTGGATTGAAATTTTACACTATATGCAAATGCAAATGAGAAAAGCCGCTCCTAGACAGGAAGTTCTATTATCGAGTGAAGAACAGATTATTTTTGGCTAAGTTCTGCGGTCTAAGTGCGTCTTTTAAGTGCAATGTGTGGTCCTAAAAGTTACGAGCACAAGCAAATCCTAAATTAGCTCGAGGAGCCGCTAGTGCAAGCTAAGTTACAATTCACCCACACAGCACACGGGGACACGGTTCCACTATCTTTACAGACGCGAGAACCCAAACGGGAACCGCTGGAAATGATGCGGACACTTTTTACAAGTTAAAAAAAAAATAGAAATCTTTCTGGCGTCTCAACAGCCGACTTGATCCACGAATCGTCGGCCTCCGATGCACTTCGAGATGCGTCGACTTCAAGAAAGCCGCTCCAAGTCCACCGGGCCCTCGCACAAAAAGATATAAAAATGTCAGAAAGATAAAAATTAAATAAAAAAATTGAAGAAAAAAATGGAATAATTACAAAATGGAACTACCCGAGTGAATGGAAAATGCAAATCTAAATTTCTAAAATGATCCTAAGTCGTTTGCCTCCCCGGCAACGGCGCCATTTGACGATCGCGAAAATACCCCTTTGAATGTGGTCTGATTAGACTAGTGCGTTGCAGTCGGATAGATCCGCAATCGGTCAAAAATAACCGCACATTTCGATTAATCAACGAATGAATATACGCGCGGTTTTATGTTTATTTAGCCTGGGCAAGCCCCAGGGTCGACTCAAGGAGGCAAAGGAACAACTCGTGATCGGATTAGACGTATTAGATTACGGTTTTCCAAGTGATATTTTTTTGGTATTCTTTTTCTAATTTTTTTTATGCAAGACACATGCAGGAATCAAGCCAATTCAAAGTTAATTCAATTAAGATATCAAATAACGTCCAAAAATTATGAAACTTGGCCAGATTATGAAATGTAATGAAATTAAGCTACCCTAATTTTTTTAGAATTTTCTGATGCAAGGATAATAAAAAATACAGACTTTAGTGAAAATAACTAAACCAATTTTAATAATTACCAAACGATTATATTTCTCAGAAATAAAATTAATCCTAATAGGTCTAAGCAAGAGCTATCCAAATCAACTTGAATTTCCTTAAAACACTTCACGGTTGATTAACTACAAATCGATTAAAGTTTTCACTAAATGATTTGTCTAGGACAAACTGTATGTGCAAATGATGTGAATTTTGGATATGTTGTAGCACAAACTTATATCTACCAATGATGATTTTTCAGAGATTTTTCGATAAGCAGACAATGCGAATTAAATTATTCAATCAACATGGGCAAAATATTGCAATTTTTCACCAAATTAATTTCCATAATATTCTGCAAATCAGAAAAATACAAATAAATGTTATGATGGTAGAACAAGAAGTATACTAAACAATGCAACTTTCAGAATTAAAAATTGATGAGAAAATGATGATAAAATAAATATGCAAATGCAGGGGTATGAGTGCAATACAGAAATGAAATTGACAAACTCAACTTGTGCCTAAGGGCACTTCTGTAAATAAGGAAACAAGCAGGGATGAACTTGCAATTTTAACAAAAAAATAAAATAAAACAATTGAACCTTTTGTTTTTCTTCTTCTGCAAGTTAGAGGACGGCTAGGGCTCGTGAGATGGGGGGCGGCCAGAAGCTTGGGCGGCGCACGGCCGCACGTCGCGGCGTCGAGGGCGGCGCGGAGGGGACAAGCTTGGCCGCGCTGGCGGAGACGGCGCACGGGCAAGGAGGTCGACTGATGCAGTTGGAAGCGCTGGCGGCGCCCCGCCGCACGCGGAGGGACTGACGCGTGGGGGCAGCGCGCAGCTGCGCGCTGGAGGTGCTGCGGAGGTCGAGGTGTCGAGGCGCGGCGCCAGCGGCGAGGATGGCGGCCGCGTGGGCTGCGCGGTCGGGGATCGGCTAGGAACCGCGCGGCGGCGCGCGCGGCCAGGAGGAGCACTGACGGGGCGGCGCGCGTTGAGCGGCGCACCGCGGAGGCGGCTGGGGGCTGCAGGCCGTCGCGCTGGGCGGTGCTCACACCAGCGGGCGGCTATGGACGGCTGGAGGAGGAAGGAGGCGGTCGTGGCCTGGCGTAGTCGCGGCGGTGATGGCAGGGGGTTTGGAGGAGGGCCGGCGGTTGGCAGGCGGGGATGGGCGGCGGAGTGGAGGGGGGCGGCGGCGCACGGCTGCTTCCTCCCTGCTTCTTTTTTTGTATTTTTTTTTTTTGCAAATTTTTTTTTGTATTTTGTTTGTGGTAAACAAGAAAATAGATGTAAAAATAAAAACAGTGGTGATGGTGTTGACACTGATGAAATAAATGAAGATGGATGATGGTGGGAATGATGGTGATAGATGAATGAAATGTGGTGATGGCGATATGATTTTTTTTGTGATGAACAAGATAAACAAATAAGGTTAGATAAAAATGAAAAGGAAAAAGTCGAGAGATACTTACCTGTGATTCGCCGAAAATGGAGCCGCGTCGTGCGGCTTCCGTCGTGGCCTCAAGGAGATGGCAGATGCTCCGAAGCTTTGGCAGCCGATGTGGAGTTCTGCTGCAACGTGAATAAAAAAAATCCACGGATCTCGCCGAAGGAAATAGCCGTCGTTGCTCTACCTGAACGTGTCGCAACTGTCACCTACAACACGTGGGGGCTGTTGGCTCTCGTCTCTCAATTGGCGGATGATTAACAATGGAGGAGGTGATGTGATTATAAAAGAAGAGTAGAGGGAAGTTGGAGAGAATGGAGTGGTGGAGAGAGTGAAGAAAATGGAGGCTTGGAGTAGAAGGCAAGTAAGGGAAGAGGTAAAAGGGGTTAAAATAATTTATTTAATAATATAATATAGTAGGCTACTAAAAATGATTAAAATAATGATAGTAAAATAGTAATAATAATAAATCCGAAAATAGTAAAAAAATAAATCCGAAAATAAAAATTGGGGTGACATGTGGCGGCTCCAGGAGCTGCCACATGTCGCTCCTAGAAAAATCAAAAATTAAATGTAAACAAAAATTAAAAAGAAATAATAAAAGAGATTAAAGTAAAAAGTGGTCAACACGAAAGTTGCTCGTCTCGACAAGATCTACAACTTTCGTGAAGGGCCGAAAATCAAAGGAAATCATCTGTACAAAAATGCATTTTTGGGTGGTACCTTATAGATATAAAATACCGCATTTTAACTTTTGTAATTTTTTTGTCATTTTTAAGAGAGAGAAAAATCAAAATAAAAATAGAGAAAATATGAGAGGAATATTTACAACTTAATCTAATTTTTTTGGATTTTTAATAATTAAGAAAATAAAAAGATAAAATATAGGGGTAAAATGGTCATTATGTACAATGTACAAAAGGGGCCCAAAACTCAAGTTTTGCATACGAGCTCCGATTTTAATGAAATTAATCTTGTTTCGAAGGTCTTGAAATGTATATTACTTTAAAAGTGAGTAGACCTAATTCGGAGGCTGTATGAGAGAGATATGTACATTTTAAGGTTCCTAGTCTCAAACTTGGATTGGGGTTTTATTGGGTGATTTTGCAAGTTAGTATTTTTTAGATATTTTTCTTTAATTAGTGTTAGTAATATATACACCATGGAGTTGGTTTTATTAGCTTTGGAGTTAGTATAAAATATATACAAATAGGCTATTTTAACTAATATACAAGTGAATATTTACAAATGAAATTGGCTTCTTATTTAATGCAAGTATGAATGCTAAAATGCAGATATTATGCTTGCATGCATGAATGCTAATTTTACAGTATAAAGGGAAATATGCATCTATTTACTCGGGAACAAGACTCTATTTTCAACTTTTAGAGTGATGAATCACAGATTCATCACCCATTAATGTCTCTTTGGGCTAGTGGGAGATTGTTGGACATGCGAGCCCACAACGAGCCATTATGAAATAAATGTTATTGCACATATCATTCCTTGATCTGAAATGAAGAATAAATAATTTGCATAATAGGTCCCTCTATAAAATTAGGGTTATGTACCATGGCCGTCTTAATGATCATATAGCTGTTGATTCATTGAATGAATAATAGAGGTTGGTGTTTGGATGAATATCTAATGAGTTAGATAGAGGACTCATCAAGCATCGTCAAATGATTATTAAGAGATGATCTCCAGCCTGAGTAGGAGATGGCAATCCTTTCTCACATAGGCTGATATTTGACCGACCTCTTGATGCAGGTCCTCTGCATGGGAATAGTGATTCGGAGGTGTCAGATTAGTTAGGTCAATGGGTTGACTTAGCGAGATCGAGAAAACCTAAGTCCTATGTTGAATGCTGTCACAACATAGGAACACATCCTCTGACCAGAGACAGATGTGTTACTATATGTCTGAGTATGTACATTTGGCAGACCATTAGGTTGATGACCTAACCAAGGTCTATACACTGGCGAGCTGGTGTGCATATAAGGGCATATGAGTAATACGATCTCTCAAAGGGATCATACAAGTTCACTTATGAACCGGAAGACAAGAGCTCACTCAAGTGGTATTGGGACCGATCAAATTCCATGCATGGTCGTCGTGCTTCGGAAGCATGACAACAATTTGAAGGTATGATATATGATTTTGGAAAGCATTTGATCGATACCAAATCCCAATGACCAAGATTGAGAAACTTGGTGATCAAACCCAGAAGAAGACAGTGTAAAATTGATCTTCTTCTTAAGGTTGATCGTTGGTCTTCCAGTATGCAGGATGTGCAGGTACTGGGAATACCTGAGGGTAATGTGATCAGAAACGATTGTATAACCATGACGCTTCCAGTCCGAGGGAATGATGGAACAGGTCTCGATTTTAGTGACTCCT
Organism: Ottelia alismoides; assembly: GCA_037367405.1. Classification (NCBI taxonomy): domain Eukaryota; kingdom Viridiplantae; phylum Streptophyta; class Magnoliopsida; order Alismatales; family Hydrocharitaceae; genus Ottelia; species Ottelia alismoides. The sequence goes on from JAZKJV010002406.1 coordinate 393,976, forward strand.
CTCAGTAGAGAAGTAACTTGTTCTTAGTCCAAGTGTTGGACATTGATCTGAATGTGATTCAGATGCAATGAGAAGATTAAGTATACGAACTCGATTTAATCAAGCATCTGTGGGAGGTCCGTTAGATCTGGATTTGAGATGAGATCTCAACATCGAAGTCACTAAACGTGGAACAATATAATCGCCCTATCCTTATCTCCAAGTATCTGCGGAGAAAGCACATTATTCTTGAAGGAGTTCAAGAATAATTCTTATGATGAATTTAGTATCCAAGTAAGAGGGTCTTGATGATTAAATGAGATTTAATTATCAAGTATAATATAAATAAGATTCATATTGTGAGAATGATTGTCCAAGATAATTTAATGAGATTTAATTATCAAGTATAATATTAATAAGATTCATATTGTGAGAATGATTATCTAAGATACTTAAATGAGATTTAATTATCAAGGATAAGCAGATCGTGGATAGTGTTATCCAGAATATCTGTGTATATTATAAATATGATTTATAATATATCAGAGAGAGAGATAGAGAAATATTGTGAATAGCATATGTTAATTATTAATGTGGATTGGATTCACATTAATTAATTAATTGAAAATGTAATATACAAACTAGTTTGGGATGTGAATATGATTCACATATTTTTCAATGGCATGATTGAAATATTCACAAATTAATTTGGAATTAATTTGGTGGATATTATTGTAATAAAAGATATTGAAATTTATTAAGAAATAATAGGATAAAATAAAAAGGAGGCAAAAACACCACCAAAAGAGGTGGCGTCAGCTATGACTTAGTCATATGTGACGCCCCCTATTTTTTAGGGTGGTTTGTTGTCTCTCTTATTTTGTTATCTTATTATCTCTTAATAAATAATTTATGTTAATTAAATTGTGTTGATAATAATTCAACATATATTTAATTTAATATAAATTAATGTTGTTGGTTTTTAACCAACAACAATCATGGCCGTTGATTGGCACATGGATTATCGTAGCCGTTGTATCCATGTGTGCCATGGATTGAGATCCAATGGATCCCAAACTAATATGTAAATAGGGCAACCCTAGCCCTTGAGAGAATATGATCATACACAACTAGATAGAGTACACGCCTACTCTACTCTCTGTCTCTCTTATTCTCGTCCTCTCTCTCCCTCTCTCTAAGGTGGCCGTTCATCTATGTGTTGAGAGAGAGATCTTCTCACCTTCGCCTTCGACTAGTCGAGGATCTCCATCTTCTTTGGGGCTGCTTGATCTATAGGAAGACGACGGATTTCGTTGGATGAAATCAGGAGATTCGAGGCTTGGATCTTCGTCGAGGATTGTTGGAGTCACGCGTCTCATCATCGCGCCCGCAAGTGCTGTCTTCGTTGATCGGACTTGAGACAGGAGTATCCATTGCTTTAGAGATCTCATGATCGCAACCACGCTTCAATAGGTATTTCTAATACTTTGTGGTTTGTTGAAACGATCCAGGAAATGTTCTTGTGATCATGTGGTTTCATCACATGTTTTAAATTTTTTTAAATTCCGCTGCACCTTGCGACTAGTGCGACTAGTCACCCCGATCGCATAAGATGTGATCGTCACGCTTCCGTGATGCGCTTGATGATTCACAATATCCTTCACCATCATCGCGATGAAGGATCTAAAGGGTTCTGTAAGCTCGGGGAAGCTCTGTGCGTCAGAGGGGCTACTATGATGAAGATGGTGAAGGTCGGATCAGCTTGGTAGTGGTGGTTCGCCTGAAGCTGCTCCGCATGAGCAGCTGCGAGATCGAATGAGGTTGTCGGTGCACGTGAGTACTTGTGAAGGATAGAAGAACTCAAGGTGGAGCTTCGGTCCACGTCATTGCATACAAGGAGAAGCAGAATGAGTGGGGGTGGAGCTTTGGGTCTCCGACGAAAGCGAGAGGTGGAGACCCGACCTAGTCTCGACCCGATTGTCAAGACTTAGGGTGATCATATTGCACGAGAAGGTGCGAGGTGAATTGGAAGTCGATCGGAACAAATGTGGGTGTGTAATGAGGCTCCGACCAGATGGTCGAAGAAGAGGTGACTGCGGCGATGATGATAGGTTAAATCGAATCAAAATTGCTAATACAAGTGGGAAGGATGATACTTGAAGCTACCAGCGGATGCACAAACTCCAGACGAAGGGATGGACAAGTCTTGGCCTCGATCTGTTGTGACGGGTATGAGAGGCTGCACGTGGTGGAGGTCCCCGGCCAAGTTGGTGAACTGTGGCCTTTAAGCCACCAACCTTCGCTCCCTGGGCTCCTCCATGCTGCAGTCACTCAGCTAGAGGTGTCTAGGGGTGAAGGAAGAGGCAAGACATGAGATGAGAGGTGTGAGGCGGGAGAAGATGTTAAATAGGGGAGCCAAGGGTCTAGAATGATTGACGATTCTCATGAAACCCTGGGTAGATCCAGCTACGCCTAGGATATGCGAGGAACCTGGATAGTAGGGCTACAATCGGGCACCGTGATCTAGGTCAAAGGTTGTCGGGTTTGGGCATAAGAAAATGGAGAACAAGCTCTGGTGAGAAGGCGGGCGACCCTACCCGACCTGGAAGGAGGCGTTGACTGGAGTCAACAAAACCCCTAGACCAATCAGAATCAAGGATTAAAGAATAATACAAAAAATGATATTAAAAAAAGAATGATAAAATGAAAGTTTTTTTTTTATTTTTCAAGGAATTTTTAATGATTTTTAATTATTTTATGAATTAATATATTATATTATATACAATATAACACATTATATACCGGTATATTATACCTATGTATTATATACAAGTATTTTTATTTATATTTACAAAAATACCTCTATTTTTTATTTATTTAAAACACAATTTTAGGAATATAAAATAATTTTTATTTTATTTTTACAAATTATTCAGGGTAAAATAAATAGTAGTGGTGATATATACATGTGTCTTTTATACAACGGTTTGATGATTTTATTTTTATTTTTCTTTTATTTTTTGATTTTTATTTTATTTTTATAATATTATTAGGACTATATACAAGTATGTAAAAGAACGAAATAAATTTGATTTTATAAAAATAAATAAATAAGGAATATGTACAAGTATAGGTGATATATACAATACATAGTAGACCATATCTCTCTCTCTACTTATTTTGTTTTGCGATTAGGTCAAGTCTTGACCTTCCCTTGGGGTCTGGGTCACTCTGTATTTATTCGAAATACATCATTCTTTTTCTTTTCCTTTATTCTTTTATTTTTACCAAAAATGCATGCTAAATATTCAATTTATCAATAGCATGCAGGAAGCTAATTTATTATATTTACAGGTATTTACATGGTATTTTGCCAAGAAGAAGAGCTAAAATAAAAGAATAAAGAGTGAGAATCATGGATTCATCACCCCCCATATACTTTACTTTTACTTGTCCCTTAGCAAACACTTATTTGAAAAAGAAGTGGAAAACAAAAAGATGAAAAGAAAAGGAATCAAAGTTGGTTGTTAAATTTATCTTCGTTAAATTGGAGTATGGATCTCAATCAGACCTTTGGATTATTAGTTTATTGAAACCCTATTCGTAAATAGGTTTAAGACTCAATAGCCTCTGAGTTCCATAATTCTATGGTCAAAACTCCTCAATAAACCAGATCAGAACATGTCTACATAGACAAACTCTAAACACTATGCATCTTTTCTTGTACTCTGTAAGTGATATGTAGCTCCCTACCTCAGAAATGACAAAGCAACAACCTCCCTCGACAAGGTAACTCTAATTCCCTAGTCTAACAACTCTTTCCTCGAGGAGCAGGGTATTCCCTACTAAGTTCAAGTTCAACCAGCTAAAGAAGACGGGAAAGAAGAGAATGGACCATGACCAGTGTAGCCGCGTATCCCTTGGAGCAAAGCCAATGTAGCTAAGTCTCCAACTGCAAGCTTCCTTGAGATGAGAAGGTGGAATACAAAAACTTTGCTTATTTACTAAATACACTCCAACATGCATTTTATTTTCAATTAGGCATGTCGCCTTTTTTGGAGTATTTCATATTTTTCACACATTTTCTTTCGATGTGCACATGCCACATATACAACATATTTACATGGTGTAGCATGTACATAAGGAGTCTTTCTTTTTGAGCTAGTAGACTATCCCTCTTTTGAAGCATTATTGCAACCCACAGACTCCTGTCTTTAGACCTCAATGCTACCAGGTTGAGGTGCACATCCCTCCCTAAAGGAAGACGAGAGGTTCTTCCTAGAAGTACTACCCTCATATGCTACACCAAGCTAAGGAATTTTGCCTCCTGACCACCTCATCCGTGTTGGGCAATGTGTAAGGCGTGTCCAAGTCAAGCCATTGTCTCTAAGAGTCATGCGTGCATTGTTAAGTGTTCTACTTAGGCTCATCATGATGACTTGTGAACACATCTACTAGACTCAACGAATTAAGTCACTATGAACCTGAAAAGTCTTAACCCCAAATCCTATAAGGTTCCTCTGAAGTTAGGTGGATTAAGGTCTTAAACAAGATCTATTTTTCAATTTAATTCCATACTAGTTTTAATGTCAACTATGATTCAGAAGAATAAACATGTCAATATGTACAAAAATCTTTTTTGTGCATTTTTTCAAAATATGTAGATTTTTATGAAAGATTTTGGAATGCAAGGAAGGGGAAGTTTTGCAAAATATTTACAAAAAATTTTTCAAACTTTTATTTTTCAAACATTTTCAAAAAAATCTTATACTAAATACATAATTTTGATACAAAAATATTTACAAACTTTTTACAATCAAAACATTTTTACAAACATTTGTTCAAAATTAGTTTATACAAGAGCTATTTACAATTGCTTGTACAACAAAAAAATTTAAATATTTTGTGATATTTTGGTTTATGATTTTTAGACATTTTATTTGACACACTCTCACAAAGTACGAGTTATGGCTAAAGTATATATACAATATATAAGACACCCCCTATACTTAGCTCGAATGATGTCCTCAGAATGATCAAAGAGCGGTGAAAGAAAGACATAACACGTGCTGAGTATTTGGGAGTGAAAAGAATGCTATACTATAATAGCAAATGAAACAATACAATGAATAGAGGTCAGTGATCCCTCCTATACTTAGGATGGAGTAATCCTAAGTACAGTAGTCCATACACAAGGGGAAAACCGAGGGTTAGGATGTACAGGGTCTGCCTCTACTATACTTAGGGTAAAATATACCTAAGTATAGGCAAAAAAACAGAGGTAAAAAGAATCAAAAGAATAATCACAAGTCTAATACCCCCTATACTTCAGGTAAAACACACCCTAATTATATCATAATCATGAGATGAAAATGAGGTATTAGACAGAATGAATGATATAGACAACTGGATCAATACAACTGTGGAAGAGAAGTGATAATCAGGCATGAGATGCAACTCATGCAAAATGAATAGGGGCAACGTCAACGATCAGCGGATCATGATCAAGATAAGGCTTCAGGCATTGACCGTTGACTCGAAAGGTGGATTCATATGACAAATCAGATATATCAATGCACCCATTGTCTTTCACCTTTAGGACCAAGTATGGTCCCTTCCATTTTCATTGCAGCTTCCCTGGAAATAATATCAACCTAGCATCAAATAGCCATACTCTCTCGTTCGGCTCAAACTGTTTATGGCTGATATGAGAATCATGCCATATCTTTACTCTCTCCTTATATTGTAGGCTACTCGAAAAGGTTGTATCCCTCAGCTCCTCTAAGGCTGTCAACTCTACTTTTCTTTGATCTCCTACACTGTTCGGATACAATAATAACTCAGTGACTGTCCATAGCGACTTGTGTTTAATCTCCATAGGTAAATGGCTTGGCTTTCCATAAATGAGATGAAAGGGAGATGTACCCAAAGGTGTCTTGAAGGAAGTCTGATAGACCCACAAGACCGAGCCCAAAAGCTGTGACCAATCCTTTCGGTCTGGGCGGACAACCTTATGCAAAATAGTCTTCATATCCCTATTCGATACTTCGGCAAGACCATAGGTCTGAGGGTGATATGGAGTGGCAACACGATGGTCAATGTTGAACTTATTAGCAAGGGCCTTTACCTTGTCATTGATAAAATGAGTCCCCCCGTCAGATATCAAAACTCTAGGTACCCCAGACTGTGAAATGATATTCATTCTCAAGAATCTGCAAACGATCTTAGCATCTGCGGTTCAACGGGATGGCCTCAACCCAACGACTCAAGTAATCCACAACAAGTAGTATGTACTCGAATACCTGACTCTTAGGAAATAGACCTGTGAAATTGATGCCCCATGCGTCAAAAACCTCACAGAAGTGAATGGGCTACATCAACATCATATCATGCTGTCCACAAGTGGCCATCCTCTGACAGTCAGTACACCTCTTAATGAATTCATCATAATCCTTGAAGAGGGTAGTCCACCCTAGGCCAGATTGGAGCACTTTCTGTGTTGTTCTCCTCCCAGAGTTATGTCCTCCTGCCTCAAGCTTGTGGTAGTATGTGAGGATGCTATGGTGCTCCTCCTAAAGAATGCACCGATTCCAGATCATATCCCCTCCTTAATGATAAAGGATGGGAACCTCCCAATGGTATGACTTAGCCTTCACAAGGAAAGTCTCAAGTCGTTGTCCGGTCCAACCTTGTGGAACTCTCTTGAAGACAAGATAGTTCACAATTTCGGCGTAGCATGGGAATGAGGTGATATCAAGGATCGCATCATCGGGGAAGGTCTCTGTAATAGGTGCAATCTGGTCTGAATCCTCAAGGTTCTCTAAACGGGAGAGGTGACCCCCACCACATTCTTGACTCCAAGCTTATCCTTAATCGCAATATCAAACTCCTGGAGTAGAAGAATCCATCTGGTCAATCTATATTTGGAATCCTTCTTTGCCATGAGGTATCAGATGGCGATGTAATCTATGAATATCGTCACTCTATATCCAATAATATACGAACTTAACATGTCCAAAGCAAAGACTACAGCTAGCATCTTCTTCTCAGTCATGATATAATTCCGTTGAGCGGCATCCAATGTATGGCTAGCGTAGTGAGTGGCATATGGCAATCCATCCCTCCTCTATCATAGCACAACCCCTACAACAAAATCGGAAGCATCCGTCATGATCTCGAATGGGAGAGACCAATCGAGTGGCTGAAGGACAAGAGCCTCAACAACTAAACCTTTGAGAGTCTCAAATGAGACTAGACACTTATCATCTATAATGAACTCGATGTCTTTTGTCAATAGATCGGTAAGCGATCGAGCAATATGACTGAAATCCTGAATGAATCGTCGGTAGAAACCAACATGCCCTAGAAAAGACCGCAACTTCTGCAAGTTGGATGGTGGATTGAGTTTCTTGATGATATCCACCTTGTCTGGATCAACCTCCATGCCCGTATTGGAGATGATATGGCCAAACACCGTCCCCTGAGTCACCATGAAGTGACTATTCTCCCAAGATAATACAAGATGGACCTCAATATAATGCTGAAGTACCCAGTCTAGGCAGTCAAGACAAGTATCAAGCTCATCGCCATAGACTGAAAAGTCATCCATGAAGACCTCTAAACAATCAACAAACATTTCCGAAAAGATGGACAACATGCACCTTTGGAATGTAGCCGGGGCATTACATAAACTAAAAGGCATCTGTATGAAAGCATATGTCCCAAATGGATAGGTGAATGTCATTTTCTCCTGGTCTTCGGGCGCTATGACCACCTGGTTATTGCCGTAGTACCCGTCAAGAAAGTAGTAACGACTCTTCTAAGCTAGCCTCTCAATAATCTGATCAATAATTGGCAGTGGGAAGTGATCCTTCTTGATGACCTGATTCAATCGTCTATAGTCTACACAGACCCTCCAAGAAGTGGGTACCCGGGTAGCTATCCCCTCTCCAGACTCGCTAACAACTTTAGTGATACATGTCTTCTTACGTACCACATGTAATGGACTAACTCACTTGGAGTCGGAGATGCGGTAGATAAAATCAATGCTCCACCATTTTGATATCTCCTTCATGACCACATCTTGAAGATTCGGGTTCAACCGTCGATGGAACTCACGCGATGGCTTAGCGTCCTCTTTAAGATAAATATGGTGGGAGCATAGGGCCAGACTTATACCCTGGAGATCAGTTACGCTCCATCCAATCACGTTGCATTTTCTTTCAAGAACCTCCATCAAATGAGATTCTTGATCTAATAGTCAAATCCGTTGAGATAATGACTGAGAAAATCTCATGCTCACCCGCAAGGAATTTGTAATTCATCGACTGCGGCAAAGGATTCAGTTCTGGACAACTAAGAGCTGGAAAATCTGTCTTCTAGAATGTTTGAGTGAAGGCTACCTGATCTGCATGGGAGAACTCTCGCAGTATGTAAAGATCTGGTGAAGAGGACCCTGCTGATGTATCTGTACTCTTTGCTGGCTCACTCTCCACCCTAGCTGTTGGCTTTGAAGGAATCAAGCAAGCCAAATAAACATCAAATTCATGCCGATCAATGCCTAAATCCGAGGGATCTGAATCGCAAGAACATGAAATATACTCTTCTTCTACCCACAATAATCAGCCTTTAATGTTCTAGTGCCAAGAGTATGCTCTTCGAAATCCCGTCTGCCAAAATAAGTAACTCTACAGTGCCTGCTGGCGTGATAAAAGCTCGTGATACAGGATCAGTCCAAACTGCCTCATCATCTGTAATCACAAAGTCGCACTCCTAGTTGATGTCTCGCTCTGCATCTGTCATCTGCTCTGTATCACTAGACTTCTTGGAGTAGGCTCAATCTCTAGCTCTGGTGTCCTCGATCGTCTCTATTTGTACACTTTCACCCATGACGCAAAAGTATACCTTCCCACTGTCATGGTCGGACACTGCCTTGGTTGTGGCCATGAATAGACATCCTAGAATGATGTGGGTATCTGTCACAAACTCAAAGATCTCCATGTCCAATACAACAAAGTTCACAGGGAACTTCAGGCCATGAATTGTGACGACCACATCCTTCAATAACACTTTCAGCCTCTTGACAGATCTACCAGCAAACTGAAGGATTGTCCTACTCTGTCGATGAGGGATGAACTCCAATCAACCGAAAGGAGGTTAATAGAAGACCCGATGTCTAACCATTGCTCATTGATGTGGCAGCTGACATATGGAGCTCCTGCATCGAGTCTCTTGGCTGGCAATTAGTTCTGAATGGTGAAGCAGGTGGGACGAGTAAGCACATGGATCTCTTCATTGTGGTTCCTTCTCTTCCTGCGGATGGTGTTCCCCTCTCTCAAGTTCTTTTGAAAGAGAGGGATATTCTCTACTTCCTCCTGTAGAGTCAGCCGAATCTGGATTTGATCGATCATCTGTTGTCTAAACTCTAGTTGGTATGATTTTTTTGGATTTTCTAGTTTATTCCCCTTCTCTAAAAGGGATGGCTTGACCCTCTCCAAAGAGTGGGTCAGAAATAGGATCCTGTGTATGTGAAGGAATATAGTCCATACTAATATCATCATGCAACACATATGGACTCAAAGGAGATGCAGAAACCTTTCCTTTATTCATATTTTTGGTCATTTCCATTTTTCTATTTTTTGTGCTTTTATATCTTGAGATACAAGATATGGTAATACAACTGAAGGAAAACTGGCGGCATCAAAACCACGTACGACATCTGTCTTTACACCATCAGCACTGCACCCTGGCTCAACAACTAGAAAATTGATGGCATCGGTACCACCGACTGCATCTGGAATCACGACGGCCTCAGTATCGTCGGCTTTATCTACATCCTTGATGGCTTCATCACCACCATCATCTTCATCATGCACGACATCAACACTGCTATCCTCCTCGTCTAGTTCTCCAGAATCTCTACGGGGTTGTTGTTCAGACGAGGCGCCGCCAGCTGGCATCCTACCGCTCATAAGTGTCACAAAATCAACATCAAACACATAGGAAGATATATCACCCAACGTATCACTAGGAGTGGTACTCTCTCTAACTATACCTGCTCAGATTTCCACTTGAGGTTGCTCTGGTTTGGTTCGACGTAAGCTGGTATGACAGCCTTGCCCTTGATGATATCCCTCATCTCTTGCTGGAACTCATCCATCTCTCGTCGGAAGGATGCCTGCTTGGGAGAAAGTAGGCTGGCGAGGTCATTAAGGGATGGGTTCTCATAGACATGTCCATGAGAACCGGACAGGTTGCCTCACTAGAAATGAGGTTGAGTCTGCTGGTAATGTGGGGGAGGTTTGGAGTATTGCTGGTGTGGTTGCCTCCACTGTTGTCCCTAGTATGAGGGACGAGGACACTGTTGGTGTTGTGCTGGTATTGGGAGTGATGGGGCTGCTGTTGCTACTGGCTGCTCTGTTCGACCTGAGCTGGAGGCTGTTGTTGGGACGAGGTGCCTCCGGTGCACCATCAAAATCTCGGGTGATGACAAGGAATTCCGGGCTACGTTGACTTCCATCAACGGCTCTTGCTCGAAAGGAGGAGGGGGAAGAATTTCCAGTGGCCGATCCGACTGATAGACCACCATATGAGTTTCCTGAGATGGTGGTGGCTGTAGTGCTACAACAACTGCTAAAGGGGCTCTACCTGGATGTGGTGAACTTGGCAGTACGTGATAGAAGGCTGGGTGGAGCTGCTGCTGTTGGAATCGTTCCATGACCTGAGCTGAGGCTGAGGAGACGTCTATGCCTCCTCGAGACACTTGATCTGGGTCTTCAGGTCACTTATTGTCTCTACCAACTGGTCGATCTATGTAAGGCCCTGACACTACTTCTTCTCAATGATCTCAATGCGGTCAAGCTTCTCGCTAATGATCCTCATGTCAGCAGCTGAGGACTCTGCCCGTGCTGCTGTTGATGACGTATAAGGACTGACATCGACTCGTGCAATCCTCTGGTAGGACACAACCTGTGGGAGGGGCTTCCCCTTAGTGTAGACCCTTGTCTGGGACATCACCATGTAGTTTTCCGCCATCTCCTTATAGATGGCCCAGACTTGGTCCTCATCCTTGATAAAATAAGACCCTCCACATGAGGCGTTCACTAGCCCCTACAGCTGCGGTGTTAGCCCACAAAAGAAACATTGGAATAAGATGGGCTTGGATATCTCGTGATGTGGAGATCGGTCGATGAGCTCTCAAAATCGACCCCAAGTCTTGTGAAATCGCTCGTTTGGGATCATAGTGAAGTTGTTGATCATGGCTTGTGCTACGTTGGTCCGGCCAAGTGGGTAGTACTTGTTCAAGTACTCAGTTCGGAGCTTCTCCCAGGTGGTGACATACCTCCCCAAATTCTTCAGCCAATTGGTTGCTCTATCAACTAAAGAGAACGGGAAGACGATCATCTTGATTGTGTCCTCGTCCACAAATTTGTCATGGAAATTACTGCATATCATCTCAAACTCATGGAGATGGAGGTACGACTCCTCAGTGGCTAGCCCATGGAACTTGGGGGCAGAAGCTGAATAGTTAGGGGGCGAAGATCGAAATAACCTACGATCTCTGGAAGCTGAATCCAATGGTGGGTGAGAGTTGCACCTGGGATGTGCAACTGTCTCATCGTCTACGGCTGTCTGGATGGCTCCTGCGGCTCCTCGGGTTGTTCGGCTCCTCCTTCAGCTGCTAGTATCTCTCCACCACCTGATCTCTACTTATCTCGTATGCTGGCTCGCATCTCTGTCAGCTCTCAGCGCACCTCAATCATGAATGCTCCATGGTCTCTAATCTGGCACTGCATCATCTCCAAGGAGGCTAAGAGTTTGTTCTTGATGACGGCCTGGTCAAGTACATATGTTGATTCCTGTGGCTGCTCATCGGTGCATCCCTCACTACTGGCCATCTCTTGGGTCTCTGGAAAGGCAAAAGACCCCAACTCAGGTGCCGTCAAATGGACATATAACTGTGCTGGCCTCTGCTCTGGAACCTCAGGACTGGAAGAAGGTGGTTGAGGGGGAATAGGGTGGTAGCAAACTCAGGATCAAAGAGTAGGTGCCCTAGATGAATGAAAATGAGTGCTTGAAATCGGTGCTATCAAAGGCAACGTAAGGGACCTCCTTCCCCATCGTGATGTGGGGATTTATGACGATGAGATCTGGATGCAAACAAGATGAGAAAACAAATCCCTTTTTTACCTACTAAACACTTGACCTGATGACCATGAAAGATCGCTCGTTAATCTGGTCAATTTTAATTTAGGTGATAAATCAAGACATCATAGTGATTAAGCGAGAAATTGGGAATCCAATGCTCCTAGGAAACTGGCCTAAATCTCGCAACTAATTTTTCTCAGCTAGTATGGGTGCGAACCATTTACCTGCTACCCAATCTACCCAATCTGCTAAGGAAGTCCCAGACCGATTACCGGCTACCCGATGAAATCCTCACTGGAGAAGAATTAGCTACAAGCCAAGTAGTCTGAAAGGAGATCACATGTGCCTCTAGCCTAGTGTGCGGGTCACTCTCTCACTGCAGATAAATCAATCAATAAGGGGGTGACTCTCCACAAAACAAGTTTTTTAAATGAAGTGTATTTTAGGGTCAAGTTTGCATTAGCAGACCCAATTTTATTTTATTTTCACTTTTTAGGTAGTTTCTGAAATAAAACAATATCTGATTAATTTTTCGATTTCATAGGTTATTTTGAGTAAAAAAAATTGGGGTAGGAAGTCGAAAAAGCCAATTCGCGATCAAACACTATGATGCATGCAGAGATAGAAATGCATACCTGACTCTAACACTCTACATGCAGGGTGATTTGCACATAAAGTAAAGACATAAATAAAACTATCTAAATGATGCAAGAAGAAATCGACCTTAGACGAGCAACTTCTATTAATCGTGAAGAATAGATAGCTAACTAATCAGAGAGAGAAGCCTGAGTCCGGTCTCAGATGTCAATCGGTGTCCGTCACAACGGATCCTGCCAGTGCTGTATACGACCTCTAGCGGTGCGTGGCCTATCAATTGATTATGTTAGCTTTTTATTATTGATTATTGGATACGTCCAATTATGTTCTATAGGAACATATAAGCAATTAGGTGTGGGGCCTTAGCTAATTACATCACAATCAATAAAAGTCCTAAGTCTAAGGGCTAAAACTTCGTGAATCAAATAGAAAAAAAATCAATGAAATCAAAATCGTGAAAAACCCGCTGAGGTCCCTATGAGTCTAAGTCCACAAGAGAGTCTCAAAGTCCACACTTAGTACTACAAAAATAGTTATGCTAAAAAAACTACTCTATGAAATATAGCTGCTTTCATCTGCTCCTCTGCTCCTCCTCAAGTGTGGTCTCCTTTAATAGAATGCAGAGACATCCTCAGGCGGTTCCTCGCACAAAAAGGAAAACAAACGAGTGTTAGAAATTAGTTATATCAAATAGAGACAAAAAAATGAACAAAAGTGAAAAATGACTACTAATTTGTGCTCCCCGGCAACGATGCCATTCTGATGAGCATCCAACCGATTAGGGTTATATATCAAGTAATATCAAGGTCGTTGCGACCCCAATCAATTAGACGAACTCAATCAAGAAGAAGAAACTACTCAAAGAAATATCAATCAATCACAAAATGTATAAGAGGTTCGCTATTTTATTTACCTATTATATCAACCTGGGTCAAACACAAGGAGAACAAAAAATCTACGAAGTAGTAAAATCTTAGAAATAAAATAAAAGATTATTAGTGGTTTTTAATTATGCAAATTTTTAATCTTTAATAAGGAACCGAAATCAACAATCAATAAAATAAGGCAACACACAAATCTTTTTGGATTTTTCTTGACGGGTAAAAATGCTCAGAAAATTAAGATAAAAATATTTTTGAGTTTTTGATGTTTTAAAATATTTTTGGTAATTTTTTTAAATTTATCCGATGTTTTTTAATTCTATAAAAATAAAAAAGGGTTCAAAACACATAATGGTGCACAACCAGGACCAAATTGCAAATTAGAAGTATTTAAAATGCCCATGATCCTGGTTTGCAATTTTATGAGAAAATAGATATAAAATGCTACAAACAGGAACTAAAACAACAATATTTGCATTTTTCTTTGATTTGATATGATATTTATAAGGTTTTTACTATTTTTTAATGTTTAGGGTTTTTGTGAGTTTCTCCAAACCAAATTGATGTTGGAGTGAAAACACCTAAAAATACAAGAAGTGGAATTTTTATAGAATTTTTAATTTGTTTTTCGATTTTTGAAGGATTTTCAAAGATAGACAGGACAATATTTAGGGGTTTTTGAATTTTACAAAAAAAAATTAATCCAAAAAATATATAATAAATACTATACACTAACAGGAGTCAATGGTAAATTTTAGGTAATTTTTCAGATTAATTTGATAATTATTAAGTCCAATAAGTAAGTATGCAATTTATCAAAGTTACATGGACCTATTTGCAAATATTTTAAGTCCTAGGACCAAACAATAACATGCAATAAAAACCTAGGGTCCTCTTCTACAAAAAATCCACTTCAATTCACGCACATGCTAATTAATCCACGCATAAGGGTATATTTGCAATTTTTTAATTTTTTCATTCATTTAATAACACCATAAAAGTTCCAGGATATAACATGCAATTAACCCACAATGCACGTGAAGAAATACGTGACTTCAGCTCGTCAGGACTAAAGCGTGAATCTCAAAACTACGAGGTCCAAACTATAAATACTTTAAACTGCAACTTTTATTTTATAAATTAAAGAACAATAAAGAAAACAATGGGGTAAAGGGGGAAATATACCCCTTGGGGCACGTGGTGCACGCTGTAGCATGTGCTAAGGTACGGCTCTAATCTGCTGTTGATGACAGATATGACTGCTGCAGAGGATGTTGCAGATGTGTAGGGCAGATGCGTCATACCCTGATCCAACGACCAAAAACCTGGAAGTGTCGGGCGACTCTGATGAAGTCTGGCAGAGAGGGGGCACATCCGACAATGGAGGAGGGTGCAAGAAGAACAACCCCCAGGCGACCTTCAATCGAGCGAGGAAGGGAATTCATTGGCACGATTAAGGATCTGAAGTGTTCTGTAAGCTCGAGGAAGCTCTGCGTGTCAGGTGCGCTACACCGATGCAGATGGTGACGGCTGAATCAGCTTGGCGGTGGTGTCTCGCCTGAAATTTCTCCGCCAGAGCTGCTGGGAGATCGAATGAGGCTCCCGATGCACGTGAGTGCCTAAAAAGTATAGAAGGACTCGGGGTGGAGCTCCGGTCCAAGTTATTGCATACAGGGAGAAGCGAAATGAGTGGGGGTGCAGCTTTGGGTCTCCAACGAACGCGGGAGGTGGAGACCCAACCTAGTCTCAACTTGATGGTCGAGACTTAGGGTGATCAAATTGCGTGAGAAGGTGTAAAGTGAACTGGAGCATTGATCGGAACAGATGGGGGTGCGTAACGAGGCTCCGACCAGATGGTCGGAGCAGAGGTGACTGCGACAGCGATGAAATGGTAGATCGAATTGAAATGGTTAATACAGCTGGGAAGGATGATAGCTGAAGCTACCAGGAGATGAAAAAACTCCAAGCAAAGGGGGTGGACAGGTCTTGGCCTCGATCTGCTACGAGGAGCGAGAGAGGCTGCACGCGGCGGAGGTCTCTGGCCACTTTGGTGAACTGTGGCCTTTAAGCCACCAATCTTCGCTCCCAGAGCTCCTCTAAGCTATTGTCACTCAGCTAGAGGTGTCTAGGGGCGAAGGAAGAGGCGAGGCACGAGCTGAGAGGAGTTAGAGGTGGGAGAAGATGTTAAATAGGGGAGCCATGGGTCTAGAAGGATCGACGATTCTCGTGAAACCCTAGGCAGACACGGTTGTGCCTAGGGATCTATGAGGATCCTGGATATTAGGGCTACAATTGGGCGTTGGGATCTAGATCAATGGTGGTCGGGTTCGGGTGCAAGAAAATGGAGAGCAAGCTCCGGTGAGAAGGCGGGCGACCCGACCTGACCTGGAAGGAGGTGTGGACCGGAGTCAACAAAACCCCTGGACCAATCAGAATCAAGGATTAGAGAATAATACATAAAAATAATAAATTATGTTAAAATAAAAAATGAATAAAATGAAAGATGTTTATTATTGTTCAAGTGATTTTTCTATGATTTTTAATTATTTTTCTGAATTAATATATGATATTATATATAGTATAATACATTATATACAAGTATAATATATAAATGTATTATGTACAAGTATCTTTATTTAATTTGTATAAAAAAATACTTCTGTTTTATTTTTTATTTATTTACAACACAATTTTAGGAGTATAAAATAAATTTAATTTTATTTTTACAAATTATCCAGGGTATATAATAAACAGTGGAGGTGATATACACATGTGTCTTTTATACGAGGGTTTGATGAATTTATTTTTATTTTTCTTTTAATTTTCTAATTTTTTTTTAATTTTATAATATCATTAGAACTATTTACAAGGGTGTAAAAGAACAAAATAAATTTTGTTTTATTAGAAATAGATAAATAAGGAATATGTACAAGTATAGGTGATATATACAATACATAGTAGATTCTATCTCTCTCTACTTATTTTATTTTGCGATCAGGTCAAGTCTTGACCTTCCCTTGGGTTTTGGGACACTCTGTATTTATTCTTAATACATCATTCTTTTTCTTTTCCTTTATTCCCTTATTTTTGTCAAAAATACATGCTAAATAAACAATATTAACAAGAGCATGTAGAAAGCTAAATTATTATATTTACAGGTATTTACAGGGTATTTTGCCAAGAAGAAGAGCTAAAATAAAAGAATAAAGAGTGAGAATCAAGGATTCATCAGCTCCATTTCATCAACTAGATCTTTGAACGAATAGTCGCGAAGGAGTATTCTATTTCTTGGACGGATACTATGGTTATAGTCAAGTTGCTATAGCTCTTGAGGATCAAAAGAAAACAACCTTCACTAGTCCATTTGGGACTTACGCCTTCCGCATAATGCCGTTTGGGTTATGCAATGCTTCGATGGCATTTTAGCGATGCATGATGGCCATATTCACAGATATGGGTGGAAGTTTTCTTGAGGTTTTCATAGATGACTTCTCAGTCTACGGAGACAGCTTCGATTAGTGCCTATCTTATCTAGACCGATTCTTGAAGAGATGTTGTGAAATGAACCTTATGCTCTCATGGGAGAAGAGTTGTTTTATGGTGACAGAGGGTATTATGCTTGGCCATGACATCTCAAAACGTGGCATGGAGTAGACCCTGCGAAGGTAGACATTATTTCCAAACTTGAGCCACTTACAAATTTGAAGCAAGTCAGGTCATTTCTTGGGCATGTTGGTTTATATCGACGATTAATCAAAGATTTGAATAAAATTACCCGACCACTGATTGAGCTTCTAGGCATGGAGGTAGATTTTATAGTTGAAGTCAAAGTCCTACAAGCAATCAATCAGCTAAAAGAGCCGATCACCCAGGCCCCTGTCCTTCAACCTCCATATTGGTCTCTCCCATTCGAGATCATAATAGACCCGTCAAACTACGACATTGGAGCGACTCTTGGACAAGGAAGAGATAATCTGCCATTTGCAATTCACTATGATAGTAAGACTCTAAATGAAGCTCAGAAGAACTATACTGTTGCTGAAAAAAGGTGCTAGCAGTTGTCTTTGCCCTGGAAAAATTCAGATTCCACCTGCTTGGATCCAAAGTGATAGTGTATAAAGATCACTCTGCCATCAAGTACTTGCAGGACAACAAGGATGCCAAACCTAGACTTATTAGATGGATTCTTCTACTCCAAGAGTTTGATATGGAAAACTGTGATAAACCTGGAGTTAAAAATGTGGTGGAATATCAATTATCAAGATTACCAGAGCCAGACACTCCTGAGCTGAGCTTACTACCCTTGTTAATTCAACCAAATTATCGATCAAATTAAAAGTTAAGTTCGTTTCAGTCGGGTAATCAGGACTTCATCAAAAGCACCACTAAGACTTAATGAAAAATCAAGTTTAAGAGGCATATTTATTTTACTTGGGCAAGCCCAAGTTCGAACTCAGGGAGGCAGCTGTCTCCTTAGGTAAATGTTTTTTGTTAATTTTGAGATCAGATGTTCAAAAAAATATTTTTGGTCTTTTTTAGGAAATTTTATGCAATTAAGGAAAAACAATGCAATTTCAGGCCAAATTTGCAAGTTAAATTAGAAATATAATAAATTGGAGTCCAAAATTAATAAAACTTGGCCAGATGATAAAATGCAATGAAACTAAGTGTCTACAATTTATTTTGGAATTTTTAGATCTAGATTTATTAACTATGAATAAAATATGAATACAGGACAGTTTTCGCAAAATTAATTTTCATAAAAACCAAGAAACATTATTTTTAGATATAAAAATTATCCTATATAGGTCTAAGTTAGATAAATCCAGGAAAATTAATAAACCTAAAAATCTATGTGAATTGGACCTATTAAAAAACAATTAAGCAAATTATTATTTGATTTATTCAGGACTCCTAATGCATGTATATGCAATGATTTTTAGGGATAGTGTAGAGTAATTTATCCTAGGTCTAATGTGTTTTTATGGGTATTTTTGGAGCAATAAAGAATTTAATATTAATTAAAAGGCACATAGTAGGCAAAATATATTAAATGTCATAGTATTAAATCCAAGGTGGCTCAAAAAAATAAAACACGTGTCACGTAAGATAGAGGACAATTTAAACTACAACATGCAATATTTAGAAATTAAAAATGATGCTAAATGGACACCTAAATATGCCTACAAAGACAGGGGCCGAAATGCAATACAGAAAATAAAATTACTGAAAATAAAACACACGTATAGGGACTCAAGTGCAAATACCTATAATGATGGGGGTATGAGTGCAAAATTACCTCTAATAACACGTGTTCCTCATGTGGCTCGCGTGGTAGGGACTAGAATGCAAATTCAGAAACATTTCAGGGCCTCTGTGCAAATTACACAGCCCTCACGTGAGAGACACGTGAGGGGCTAGGCTTGGACGACGTTGGAGGCTCGGGCAGAGGCTCAGATAGCTCTGGAGGCTCGGGCTAGCTTCAGATCAGCTTCAGTCGCTCCGAGCCTAAGGTCGGGAAAGAGGTTCGGTGTCTCCACATGGCGAAGGATGGATTGGTAGATCGAGGCCGATCCAACGGTGGTGTAATGCGGTCAACGTGGCTCAATCAAGGATCGTCAGATCAGGGAGATCTAATGGTAGTAACTATTGATGCGAGGGTTGCTACTGGCCGTGGATTGCGATCAATCCAACGGTATCTGGAGGTCGATGGCGATGCAACGTGGCGTAAAGTGAACCGTTGGATCGGGAAGATCCAACACTAGCTATAAGCCTTCTTCTCCGGTCCGCCGCCTCCTGCGACGGACTTGGCGGGGCTTCGGCGATGATGCTCTGGCTCCGCCACCTTTACCTGAGGATGTGGAAGCTCGCCGGAGAACCCTTGATGGAACATGTAGATCGTGGGAATGTCAGGAGTCTACCGGAGGGTCTGTAGGTGGCTATAGTCAACCGGAGGCCGGTGGAGATGATGCTCGAAGCGGCTCCAGCATGGGGTCTGGCCAATGAAGATGAAGGTACCTACAGGGTTAGTACGTGCAAGGAAGCATGTGTAATGTGCTCGTGAGGTGAGTGTGAGTGCAGTGAGGCCTGGAAGCGGGGCGAAAGTGGTCCAGTGGCTTCCTCCACCATGAAGGCAGAGCCTTGGTCGGAGGGGAGTGTGGTGCATTGTCGGAGCAATTGGATAGGTGCATGAAGATCAGAGCTCCAAGGCAGAGCTTTGTGGTCAGTCGGTAGAAGGTGAAATCGAACGAGGTGGCAGAATAAATTAAGAGAAGAACCAAGGAAAGAAGGAAGCAGATCGGATAGGAAATGGAGGGATCTACCTGGGGATTGGAAGCTCGAAGAGTGCTCCTGGTTGTCGCTCGAGGGATGGTATAGGGCCCGAGCTCAAGCAGCTCTTCGGAGGATCTGCGACACGACGGGGATATGCCATGGATCTCGCCGGAGGTGAAGACCTGCGTCTCTCGATTTCAACCTCAATTATTGTCACTAATGGGAAGCTAATAGCTCTAGGATACCTCTCGCTATGGCAGATGTGGTGCAGTGATATAGAGAAGGTGGAGGTGGCAGTGATGAGAGGCAAGGTTTCGTGGAGCGTATGGAGCGACAGGGACCGACATTATGGAGATCATGGAGGCTGGTGAGGATGAGGAAGGAATGGCCAACGTCGTGGGGGTGACAGGGGGCGGGGTAGGTTGCTGGAGTGGGACCGAAAATAGGAAGGGGCAGAGCTGTCGCGAGGTGGGCAATGTGGGTGAGGGTAGAACAGAGGTAGATGATAAAGTCTCCACCGTTGGATCTCACGATCCAACGATGGAGCGGAGGGTGCTAGTGAGCGGTTAGGATTAGATCGGGCCGATCAGATCGAAGGGTGTTGAGTGATGCCATGTGGCGAGATATGGTGGAGGCGCTAGAAAATGGTCCAGATTATATCTGGAGGGCGATCGAATGGTGAGAATTAGAAGCAGGAGGGGATGGCTGAGATGAGATCATGTGGAGAGGATCGGATGGTGATGGAGTGGACATGTGGAGAGCTGAAGAAGAGGCGTGGGCGGACGGCCTTGATGCGGTGCAGGCTTTGATCGAATGGTGGAGATCTGCTGTGGGAAGGAGCGGGTGAGATCCGATCATTGGGGCTAAGATCCAATGGGCATGGGCATGCCACGTGGGGTGCTAAGGTTATGGTGGAGATGTGGGGTCTTGATGATATGTGGGGGATGGATCGGACGGCTGAGAGATGATGCGGTACGGAGGGCCCGAATCTAGAGAGAGGATGAATAATCAAACAGCTCAGGGCAGGGGGTGCATGGCGGTCAGTAGAGTGGGCTGCTTGGCAAAATCTGAGGGCACCACATGGCCCAATCTGGATGGCTTAAAAGAATGTGAGAAAAGGGGAAGAAGATGGCCGAATTTGGAAAAACTCAAAACATGAAAGTTGTAGATCTCGATGAGATCTACAAGTTTCTTGGTGACCAAAGATGGAAATGAGGTCAAATAAAGTAATACAATACAAGGGTACAAATATACATACATATAGTGTACAAAGGGGTCCCAAAACCCAAGTTTTGCATACAAGCTCTGATTAAAATGAAATTAGTCTCATATTGAAGGTCTCTGAATGCGTAATAATTTAAAAGTGAGTAGACCTAGATTGGAGGCTATAGGAGAGGGATATGTGCATTCCAACGTCTAAGGTCTCCAACTGGGTTTGGGGTTTTATTGGGAAATTATTCAAGTTAGTAATTTTTGGTATTTTTCTTGTATTATTGTTAGTAATATATACACTATAGAGTTGATTTATTGGATTTGGATTTAGTATAAAATATATACAAATAGGGTGAATTTTACAAGTGATTTGGGCTTCTCATTTAATGCAGATGCAGATGCTAATATGTAGATGTTATCAATGTAATCATGAATGCTAATTATGCATTTTTTTGTGGAAATATTCTTCTAATTACCTTGCAACAAGGCTCTATTTTTAACTTTAAGAGTGATGAATCACAGATTCATCAACCCCCTATACTTAAACCTTGCTCATCCCCGAGCAACTAAAATGAAATGCAAAAGTGAAATGAAATTGGGTTCCATCCCAAGGTCATGAACAAAAGTTGAAAATGGAGCTTGACTCGACCTTTGGATTAATTATGTGGCGAAACCTTAATGGGATATGAATTTAAGTCCTAACAGACTTTAAGTTCCACAAGTATTCTATTCAAGACGCCTCAACAGTCAGATCAGAACAAATCCTCATACGTATATTTCTGATGACTATGATTCTTACTTGTACTGTGTAAGTGATAATTAGCTTTCCACATCAGATATCGCTAAGAACCAGCCTCCTCTAACAAGGTAACTCTAATTACCCGGTCCAGTAACTCTTTCCTCGAGGAGCGGGGTAATCCCTTCTAAGTTCAAGTGCGACCAGCTCAAGAGGAGGGGGTGGAGAAAAGAATGGACGGTAGCCAGTGTAGCTACCTATCCCAGGATGCCCGACCAGTGAAGCCAAGTCATCCAACTGCAGACTTCTTGCTAGTATACATACTCCGACAGGTATTTTATTTTCACTTTGACCTGACTGAATTTTTTTGGAGTTCTTACATTTTTTTAACTATATACAAGGTGCAGCATGTACATCAGGAGTTTTTCCTCTTGAGCCAGTAGACTATCTCTTTTGAAGCATTATTCCAACCCACAACGTCCCATCTTTAGACGTCAACACCACCGGACTAGGTTGAGATGCACTACCTCCCTAGAGGAGGACAGATGTTTCCATCTGTATGCTACTCCAAGCTAAAGGATTCAACCTCCTCACCACCTCATCAATGAAGAGCTACGTGCATTGTGCTTGTCCAAGTTAGGTCATTATCTAAAAGAATCATGTGTGTGTACAAGATATTCTACTTAGACTAATCAAGATGACATGTGAACATAGACTTGTGGACTCAAAGAATTAAGTCACTTGACCTGAGAAATCATAACTCCAGTTCCTATAAGGTTCCTCTGAAATTAGACGGATTAAATTCAAATCAAGTCCCTCCTCAACATCTATTCATAACTTGGATCGAAACGCACTAGCTTTCCATATTGCATATGCAAGATATGCAGATGAGATGTAGATGACATGCTATGTAAATGCAAGACTCTTTTTTTTCTTTCTTTTCAGATGTAGAGATGATATGCACGAGTAAATAAGAAGCCTTTGATTTTTTGATTTTTTTAACTTTTATGACAAAATATACAAGTATATTACAAATATCTGTGTATTTTACAAAAAAGTTTACCCATTTTTACCCACCACATAATTATTGTACAATATATACAAAAATACGTGAAAGTACGAGCTATGGGTAATGTATATAAGTAATATAAACACATCCCTCATGTCCGTAGAGCATGAAAAGCGAGGAAGAAGACATAGCTCGTGCTAAGCATAGGAGAGAAAAAGGAATAAAAATGTATAGAAGTCGTCATGCCCCCTATACTTAGGGTCTGGCAGCCGAAGTGTAGAAGAGAATAAAAAACGGGGCGGACGAGGTCAAGAGGGGAAGTTGATGAGTATACATGATGGGCATTGGTCCCCCCTATACATATGCTCAGGTTAGCCTAAGTATAGGACGTGAGGGAGTATGAGGACCGATGTGATCGAGAGAATGTACAGTGAATAGTGCACGAACTCAAGACACTCTCCCCCCATACTTAGGATATGGTCATCCTAAGTATAGTCGTAGATGAAATATATGATGTTGGGGCGAGTGATTAGAATCGCGGGAGGGAGGGGAAGAATATACATGAATGGTGGGTATATACAAGGATTGTGGTCTGAATCTTTCTAGATGCTGCTGATGGCGAGAGCTCACTGCTGCAAGGTCTCATGCGCGGCTCTATATGTATCTACTGAGTCTGTCTCGCGCATGAATACAATCTCCTCAACATGGACTAACTGTTCATTGGGTTTGACGAAGTGCTTCAGCAATTGTCCATTGACTAGGAACGTATGTGCTTCATCTGTGAGATCTGATATCTCAACACATCAACTATCATGCATATCACGGACTATGAATGGGCCCGTCCAGTTGGATTTCAGCTTGCCTTGGAAAACCTTCATCCATGCATTGAACAACCATACCTTATGTCCAGGAACAAAGGTCTTTCATGTGATATATCTATCATGCCAACGCTTTACTTTGTCCTTGTAGACCAAACTGTCGTCGTATACTCAGTTTCTGACTTCTACAAGCTCATTCAGATACAACACTCTTTGTTTCTGTACGAGGTGTGTGTTCCAGTTGATCTTCTTAATTGCCCATTCTGATTGGTGCACTAATTCTGCGGGAAAATGGTACGGCTTCCCAAATACCATCCTGAATGGAGAGGTTCCTAATGGAGTCTTGTAAGTTGTCCTATAAGACCATAGGACTTGATCAAGGATTTGAGACCAGTCCTTCCTGTCTGGGCGGACAAGCTTTTGCAGTATGGTTTTCACCTACCTATTCTTCACCTCAACCATGCCATTGGTCTATGGGTGGTAAGGACTAGTGATACGGTATTCGATGTCGTAATCCTTCAAGAGCTTCTTCACATCTCCATTCACAAAGTGGCTACCCCCATCTGATATCAACACTTTGGGGATCTTGAACCTAGAGATGATGTGATCTCTAATGAATTTACAGACAGTCCTGCTGTCTGTGGCTCGGGTTGGGATAGCCTCCACCCACCTTTATAGATAGTCTACCACCAGAAGGATGTATTCGGATCCGTGGCTAACAGGGAATGGGCCCATGAAGTTGATGCCCCATACGTCAAAGACATCACAAATTATGATAGGATGCATCGACATCTCATCCTTGGAACTAACGGTTCCTCCCATTCTCTAGCATACTGGGCACGGCTTCGCAAAGGTGGTTGCATCCCAAAACAGAGTCGGCCAGTATAAGCCACACTCAAGTACCTTCCATGCAGTCCTCTTCCCAGAGTGGTGTCCTCCTGCCTCTAGACTGTGGCATAAAGTAAACACTCTGATATTCCTCCCGAGGAATACACCATCTCCAGACACAATCCGGTCCTTCAAAGAAAAGGATCGGATCCTCCCAATGGTAATATCTCGAATCCAACTTCAGTCGGTCTATGTGGCTCTTGGGCCAATCTTCGGGAACCTTCTTGGAGACAAGATAGTTCACGATATTGGCATACCATGGGAGTGAGTCGAAAACAAAAATCGACTCATCAGGGAAGGAGTCTCGAATTGGCGTATCATCAGAAGCATTAAGATCCTCGAGAAGGTATAGGTGATCAGCTACTACGTTCTTTCTTTCCATGTTTATCACGAATGCCCAAATCAAACTCCTGGATAAGCAGAATCCACCTAAGAAGACGCACCTTTGCGTCCTTCTTTTCCATTAAATATCATAGCATTGTATGGTCCGTGAACACAACTACCTTGGATCCAATTAAGTGAGATCTGAACTTATCCAAGGCGAACACTACCGCAAGAATCTCCTTTTCCGTAACTGTATGGTTACGCTGAGCAGTATCAAGAACATTTCTTGTGTAGTGTATGGCGAACGGGACGACATTCCTCCTCTGTCTTAAAACAACCCCAACAGCAAAATCTGATGCGTCCGTCATGATCTCAAAGGGTAGAGACCAATCTGGGGCCTGTAGGATCTGGGTGTCCATGATAATTCCTTGTAATTGCTTAAAGGCTTTAAGACATTTGTGATCAACAATGAACTCCATGTCCTATCCTAAAAGCTCAGTTAGCGATCGGGCAATCTTAGAGAAATCCTTGATAAATCTTCGATAAAATCCAACATGCCCGAGGAAGGACCACAACTGTTTTACGTTGGTTGGTGGTTGGAGTCGTCTGATCACGTCCACCTTAGCAAGGTCAACCTCCATTCCTCTCTTGGAGGTGACATGCTCCAACACAATGCCCTCCATTACATGAAGTGACTTTTCTCCCAGCAGAGCACCAGATTGACCTCACAACATCGCTTGAGGACTCGGTCCAGATTCCTAAGATAGGAATCGAAGGAATTGTCATGGATCGAGAAGTCATCCATGAAGACTTCCAGGAATTCGCCGACCATTTCGGCGAATACAACAATCATGCACCTTTGAAAAGTACCAAGAGCATTACATAACCCAAAGGGCATGCGCCTGAAAGCATAGGTACCAAAGGGGCATGTAAACACAGTTTTCTCCTGGTCCTCAGGAGCTATGGCTACTTGATTGTAGACCGAGAACCTGTCTAAGAAGCAGAAGAATTCTTTCCCCGCTAATCTCTCTAAGATCTGATCAGTGAATGGTAGGGGAAAATGATCCTTCTTCGTCGCGGCATTCAGGCGTCTGTAGTCCACACAAACGTGCCACGACGTGGGTACTTGTGTCATGATCTCCTCTCCGTCCTCATTGGTGGTCGTCTGAATTCCTGACTTTTTTGGGACAACATGGATTGGAGACACCCATTTGGAGTCGGAGATGGGATAAATAAACCCCGCATTGCACCATTTCTCTATCTCCTTCTTCACTACCTTTCGTAAATTTGGATTCAACCGACATTGGAATTCACGAGAGGGTTTAGCCTCATTCCCCAAGTAGATATGGTGTGAACACAGAGTGGGATTTATCCCGTGGAGATCAGAGATGCTCCACCGTATTGCCTTATGGTTTTTCTCTAGGATCTCTAGCAAGTGAGATTCTTGCTCCTCAGTCAATCGCGAGTTGATGATGACCGGATACTTCTTCTATTGTCGCGCAAGGAAGGCATATTTAAGCATTATGGGTAAAGGTTTGAGCTCAGGCAAGGTATGATCATCAAGGAAGTATGACTCAATCGAATCGGGCTCTGTACGGATAGTGGTTGGATCTGTCCTTGAAATTGCTGCCACCAACTCATTCGACTCTGGAGTCGGATCGTCAAAGGTTTTCAAGAAATCGATAAAAGCCACGTCCGACTCATCATCCTCCTCTTCTGATTGTCCTAAAGAGGGAAGGACTGTCAGGTCCAAATGGGCCTCTAAGTCATCGAATATGTAGGGAGATGCACTTTTTGCGCTGTGCTCGTTTCTAAGGGTCTAGCAAACTGACTCATGCACAAGATTTTCTCTGTAGGAGAGGGACTCATCAATGCTAGTTGGATTCTGTCTCCATTGCCCAATGGTGTCTACATGAATATAACCTGCTTCAAACGAAGAGTACTTGATGCTGGATTCTGAATCTGGCCTCTGCCATCTGGTCTGCTTCATCTCAAGTTCCTCATCTCCTCCTGGAGTTTGGAACTGTATCTTCCCGATCATGTAATCAAATAAGGCCCCTATTGTTCTGAGGAAGGGCCTTCCTAATATTATCTGGGAATCTCTCCAATTTCAAGTTGTCTCCATATCTAGGACTGTAAAGTCCACCATGTACTCCTGACCCTCGACTTTGATGACAACGTTCCTCAATTCTCCTTGGGACCTCTTGGTTGATTTATCTACAAACTGAAGTAAGGCTGTGGTTTTCCTAAGAGGTCCGAGATTAAGCCTCTCATAGAGGGTTGTAGGCATCAAGTGAATTGAGGATCCGTTCTCAAGGAGAGCGCGTGCAAACGTAGTGTTATCGACCTGACTCACAACAAAATGTACACCCATGTCTCTTCATTTCCTCGAAAAAGTATTCTTTATTGTGCAAGTAGTGGCTACTGACAAAACATGTTTCTCAACATGGCTTTTGGTCTTCCTGCTGACCCTATTAGGTGTGCATCACACTTTAAGGTTCTTCTAAAATGCTTGTGTCATGTCCACATACTTATCGAAAGGGATTGTGACCTTGATGTACTTGTTATAGAATTCTGCCATCTCAGGATCATCTTTTTGTATTTTTTGTCTCTTTCCTCCTTGAGAGCTCAGGGGAAAGGGATTATTGATAACTTAGATTCCGAAACCGAAAGATTGTCATTGAAATTAGGAACTGAGTTCTGTACAGGACTTTGACACTTATACTGACTCTGACTTTGACTGAAAGGAAATTTCTGCTGCAAAACTAGTGATGCATCTTACGCGACACCTGGGATATCCTTCTCAGATGGAGGTACGGGCTCTTCATCGATCTCACCGGCCTCACTGCTTGTGCTGTTCTCCTTCTTCTTCGAAGACTTGGAAGTCCTCTTCTTCTGCTGGTGGTGGTGGTGGTGCTGCTCCTCTACCTCCAAGTTCTCCTCAGGTAGAGACTTGGCGGCGTCTTCCTCCAGTGCCCGTGCCTGATCAGGTATGATCAAGGTCCTTTCACTACTGAGGGACATATGATTTACATTATCATACGAAAGGGTCTCATGTTCAGATAAAGAGTTATCTAAATAGCATACCTGATCTCGTGATCTGTTCTGACCCTGATTCTGGCTATTTGGGTTAGCATGAAGTTGGGCAAGAATTGGGGTCTTTGGCGCCATCTGTTGGTCCGGAGTACGGGAGACACGATTCAAATCAGTTCTCATATACAAGTAATCATTCTGAATCTGTTGGACCCTATCAGTCAGGGTCTGGATCGCCAAGGTGAGGGACTCAAATTCTCTTGTGGGCGGGGCCTGTTATTGCTGACTCGAGGATGAGTTCCTATATTGGCCATGCTGGCCATGCCGGTACTGCTACTGATAGGAAGGTGGTGAAGGGCCATGCTGACCCGAGTGGAATGTGCGCTACTGCTGGTGCTGTTGAGGTTGGTACCCTTGTTCAGGCCAGGACTGTACGAAGCGCGGTGTGGGGATGGAGCTAGTTTCCTGGTAAGCTAGGGAAGGTCGGTGTGGCTGACCTTACCCTGTCCTCGACTGTCTGCCGACGGGGTCATGGTTGTACCACAGCCCGTTGACCTCGAACACCTGCGGAGGCTCCTCTTATCTTGTCTTTACTTATGGGGGTGGGTGCTGCTCCTGCTGAGTGTATTTTTGCTCCTCTGCCCAGCTACTCTGAGGTCCCAATGTCTATTCTTGTATAAGATGAACTAAGTGTACAGGTACAAGTGGTGCGGAAGGGGCAAGTAGTCGTATCTTGGCTAACTTCTCAGTCAGTTCCTCCACTTGTTTCTGCAATCGTGAGAGTGCCTCAAGGTCAGTGACCCTCTTGTGAATCTGCTCGACCAAGGTTAACTTGTTAGCTATTATCCCCATGCTGGGGATGAGGTCGTCCGTCAGATCCTCTATAGTCCTCCTAGTTGTCTCGTTGGGTATGCTTGAAGGAGACAACTGATAGGCCCTGATGGCCTGAGATCTGCCTATTTTTGCCATATGTTCTAGGATCTTTCATACGACGTCTGCGTTCTTGTTCAGATATCTTCCTCCACAGGCGGCACTCTCTAACCCCTGCATCTCCGGGATCATGCCACAAAACAAGGTCTGGATAAAGATAGCTTTTGTAATGCCGTGGCAAGGGCATTTCTACGTTAAATCGTTGAATCTATACCAGGTTTCATGGAATGGTTCAATGGGTTCCTGGGAGAAACTCGCGATCTTGGTTCTCATTTGATTAGTCCTACGGAATGGGTAGAACTTCTTCAAGAAAAGGTCCTTGAACTGCATCCATGTCGTACATGTCACCCCGAGATTTTTCAACCAATGTGCGACCTTATCTCCTAAGGCAAATGGGGTGGCCTTCAGCCTGGCATAGTCTTGCCCAACCTTAGGATGACTACGGTTGTTGCAAACTAGCTCAAAGTCTCTAAGAAATCATAAGGTTCTTCATTGGCATTTCCGTTGAACTTCGGTAGCAAGCTCAAAAAGTGGGGCTTCAGCTCGAAGGCTTCAGGGGAACCTCAGGTACTAGCCAGCTATATATTTCATTCTTCGTGGGATTGTATGCGCCATGGGTTGGTCAATTCCTTCAGCCTCGATCAACTGTCCCATTCTAGCCACCAGTTCTGCATTCAGTTGTTCAGCTCTAGCTAGCCGGGCCAGGACTTGGATCATGGGGTCCTCTATGTGTTCCTCCTCGTTAGGGTTTTTCTTCAGCATTTTGTCCTCTTCTCCTGGGTAAAGAAGATGGTCTAGGTTACAAGACATATCAAGGAAGGGATTCTTACCGAGGCGATGGTATTCCTCAGTGAGATCAGATGAGAGAAAAGGGTTTGTTTGAGAGTAACCAAACTAGAGTTGAGGGATCCCAAACTCAAGAGGGTCATGAGCTCGGGTTGGCCCAACTTGCGCTTGGGCCGGTGAAGATGAGCTATGTCGGGGGTTCAAAGAAAGATAGGCAAATAGAGAGTAGATATCCCCCCCAGTCAGTCATCTTGGATGGCGAGAAGAAGAATCAGGATTTCTAAGTGCAAGATAAGATTTTACTCCTACTTGCAGCAAGTAAATGAATGCAAACCCTATTTTTCACACTCAACACGATGAAGGACTCAAAATCGAAGCTGCTTATCTGGTTGATTTTAAGTGTGAATTTATCAGACAAGTAGCAAAGGTTACATGGCCTATAGGGGAGTTGGCTAAAAGCCGGATGCGTCTCCCCTATTTAACCTGTCACCTAAGATACCCTTTCTTTCTCCGCTCCTATCATCGGCCAAAAGTTCAAGGACCTACCCCTATCTAACTACATAGTAGGAGGATGCTGACACGGCTCTAACTTCGCCCCAATCTACCTGCCAGAGTAGGCGAAGGCTACTAGCAACTTGTCATGGTGCACCACAATTTCACCCCTATCTACTTACCGGAGTAGGCGGAGGCTACTTGGCGCTGGTCAGTTGAACCCAAAGCTCAGCCGATGATATTTGCTCGGATCAGGGTACGCGACATGGAAGGTGGGGATTTTTGGCTCTGCCCTAGGGTGCTCACACACTTTAGTACCCTCACTCAGCCTGAAAACAAGGTCGGGGTTACTCTCCCGCAAAGAGAATTTCCGATTTTATTGATTTTTTTGGTCAATTTCGTTTAGCAGTCCCGATTTTAAGTTAGGTGACCACTGATTTAGTCCAACGACAAAGCACGTCTTTCGTGCAATCCCAATTTCCTTTGTATCCTATGCTTGATAAAACCAAGGGGAAGGAGTCGAGAAAAGCAGATGCAAGGTAAAAAAATGATGGTATGCAATGTTGAGAAGACTTACAGTGATCCTTTCGCTCTTATGTAGGATGAAAACAGAATTGTAAACTTTATTATTTATGCAATGTAAATGATAAAATCCACTCCTAGACAGGCAGTTCTATTAGCGAGTGAAGCACATATTGAATTTGGCTAGATCTGCGGTCTAAGAGCGTCTTTTTAAGTGTGAAGTGTGGGCCTAGAATTCTACGAGCACAAGCAAGTCCTAAAGTAGCTCTATGAGCCGCAAGTGCAAGCCTATTCTACGTAAACGCAATCCGCACAGCACACAGGGACACGTTTCCACTATCTTTACATGCACCAGAACCCAAATAGGAACTGCTGGAAAAATGCAAAAATAATGAAAAATGAAAGAAATTACAAGTCCTCACAAATATCTCAACTTATTTAATGGAAGCTCCTCGGTTCGCCTGGCGAAGCGCCTTTGACTCCTCGTTTTCCTTGCACAAAAATAAATTGAGATCAGATAAAGGAATACATAAAATAAATGAAAATAATTGATAGAGAAATATTAACTAGAAAAGCTGAGAATCAGACTACCCGGGATGGAAAATCAAAACTCAAAATTTCCTAAAAATTAACCTAAGCCATGCCTCCCCGGCAACGGTGCCATTCTGAAGAGGTCTCGTCTACCCTTGTTAATTCAACCAAATTATTGATCGAATTAAACATTAAGTTCATTGCAGTCAGATAATCAAGACTTCATCAAAAACACCACTAAGACTTAATGAAAAATGAAGTTTAAGCGATAGATTTATTTTACTTGGGCAAGTACAAGGTCGAACTCAGGGAGGCAGCTGTCTCCTTAGGTAAAATTTTTTGTTAATTTTAAGATCAGATTTTCAGAAGAATATTTTTGTCTTTTTAGGAAATTTTATGCAACTAAGGAAAAACAATGCAATTTAAGGCCAAATTTGCAAGTTAAATTAGAAAGATGATTAAATGGAGTCTAAAATTAATGAAACTTGGCCAGATGATGAAATGTAATGAAAATTAGTGTCTACAATTTTTTTTGGAATTTGCAGACTCTAGATGGATTAACTATGAATAAAATATGAATGCAGGGCAATTTTGCAAAATTAAGTTTAATAAATACCAAGAAACATTATTTTTAAATATAAAAATTATCCTAGATAGATCTAAGTAAGATGAATCCAGGAAAATTAATAAACCTAAAAATCTATGTGAATGGGACCTATTAAAAATCAATTAAGCAAATTACTTTTAGATTTATTCAGGCCTCGTGATGCATGTAAATGCAATGATTTTTTGGCACGTTGTAGAGTAATTTATCCAAGGTCTAATGTGATTTTATGGGTATTTTTGGAGCAATGAAGAAATTAATACTAATTAAAAGGCTCACAATGTGCAAAATATATCAAATGTCTTAAAAAAATATTATTAAATCCAAGGTGGCTTATAAAAATAAGACACATCACACAAGATAGAGGACAAGTTAAACTATAACATGCAATTTTTAGAAATTAAAAATGATGATAAATGGACACCTAATTATACGTGCAAAGACATGGGCCAAAAGGCAATACAGAAAATAGACTTACTGAAAATAAAACATGCGTATAGGGACTCATGTGTAAATACCTATAATGGTGGGGGCATGAGTGCAAAATTCCCTCTGAGAACACATGCTCCTCACGTTGCTCGCCTGGCAGGGACTAGAATGCAATTTCAGAAACTTTTCAAGTCCTTTGTGCAAATTACCCAGACCTTACGTGAGAGACACGTGAGGGGGCTAGGCTCGGGCAGAGGCTTAGATGGCTCTGGAGCCTCGGGCTAGCTTCGGATCAGCTTCGGTCGCTCTGAGCCTAAGGTCAGGGAAGAGGTTCGATGTCTCCACGTAGCGAAGGATGGACCGCTAGATCGAGGCCGATCCAACGGTGGCGTGATGCGATCAACGTGGCTCGATCAAGGACCGTCAAATCCGAGAGATCTAACAGTGGTAACTGTTGATGCGTGGCTTGCTGTGGGTCGTGGATTGCGATCAATCCAACGGTATCTAAAGGTCGATGGTGATGCAATGTGGCGTGACGAGAACCGTTGGATCGGGAAGATCCAATGGTAGCTGGAATCCTTCTTCTCCGATCCGCCGCCTCCTGCGATGGACTTGGCGGGGCTCCGACGATGATGCTCTGGCTCCGCCACCTTCACCTGAGGACGTGGAAGCTCGCCGACGACCCCTTGATGGCTCATGTCGATCGTGGGAACGTCAGGAGACCGGAGGGTCTGGAGGCGGCTGGAGACAACCGGAGGTCGGTGGAGATGAAGCTCGAAGCGGCTCCGGCGTCGAGTCCGACCAATGAAGATGAAGGTACCTTTATGGTTAGTATGTGCATGGAAGCATGTGCAATGTGCTCGTGAGGTGAGTGTGAGTGCAGTGAGGCCTGGAAACGGGGCAGAAGTGGTCTGGTGGCTTCCTCCACTGTGAAGGTCGAGCCTTGGTCGAAGGGGAGTGTCGTGCGTTTTCGGAGTGATTGGATAGGTGTGCGAAAATCAGAGCTCCAAGGCAGTGCTCGATGGTCGGTCGGTGGAAGGTGAAATCGAATGAGGTGGAAGAATAAATTAAGAGAAGAACAAAGGAAAGAAGGAAGAAGATCAGAGAGGAAATGGAGGGATGTACCTGGGGATTGGAAGCTCGAAGAGTGCTCCCGGTCATTGCTCGAGGGATGGTAGAGGGCATGAGCTCAAGCAGCTCGTCGGAGGAGCTGCGACAAGGTGAGGATATGTCGTGGATCTCGCTGGAGGTGAAGACCTATCGTCGCTTGATTTAAACCTCAATTGTTGTCACTAATGGGAAGCTACGAGCTCTAGGATACCTCTTGCTATGGCGGATGGGGTGTAAAGAGGCCGAAGGTGCTAGATTTGTAGAGAGAAGGAGGAGGTGGCAGTGATGCGAGGCGAGGTTTCGTGGAGTGTATGGAGCAACAAGGACGGGCGCTATGGAGATCATGGAAGCCAGCGAGGACGTGGGAGGTATGGTCGACGTCATGGAGGTGACAAAGGGCGGAGTAGGTGGCTGGAGTGGGACCGAAAATACGAAGAGGGCGGAGTTGTCGCGAGGTGGGCGACGTGGGCGATGGTCGAACAGAGGTAGATGACGAAGTCTCCATCGTTGGATGTCGCGATCCAACGGTGGAGCGGAGGGTGCTAGTGAGCGGTTAGGATAAGATCGGGCCGATCCGATCGAAAGGCATTGAGTGATGCCACATGGTGAGATATGGTGGCGGCGCAAGCAAATGGTCCAGATTATATCTGGAGGGCGATCGAACGCTGAGAATTAGAAGCGGGAGGGGATAACTGAGATGAGATCGTGTGGAGAGGATGAGACAGTGATGGAGTAGACACATGGAGAGCTGGGGAAGAGGCACGGGCGGACGACCTTGATGCGGTATAGGCTTTGATGGAATGGTGGAGATCAGCTTCGGGAAGGAGCAGGTAAGATCCGATAATTGGGGCTAAGATCCAACGAACATGGGCGTGCCACGTGGGGTGCTATGGTTAAGGTGGAGACGTTCGGTCTCAATGAGATCTGGGGGATGGATCGGACAGCTGAGAGATGATGCAATACGGAGGGCGGGGATTTGGAGAGAGGGTGAATAATCGGACGGCTCAAGGCAGGGGGCGTGTGGCGGTCAATAGAGTGAGCTGCGTGGCTCAATTTGAGGGCGCCACGTGGCTTAATCTGGATGGTTGAAAAAGAATGTGAGATAATTAGAAGAAGATGGCTGAATTTAGAAAAACTCCAAACATGCAAGTTGTAGATCTCGATGAGCTCTACAAGTTTCATGTTATCCAAAGACGGAAACGAGTTCAAATAAAGTAATAAAATACAAGGGTACAAATATACATACATATAGTGTACAAAGGGGTCCCAAAACCCAAGTTTTGTATACAAGCTTCGATTTAAATAAAACTAGTCTCATTTTGAAGGTGTCTGAATGTCTATTAACTTAAATGTGAGTAGACCTAGATTGAAGGTTGTATGAGAGGGATATGTGCATTCTAAGGTCTAAGGTCTCCAACTGGGTTTGGGGTTTTCTTGGGCAATTATTCAAGTTAGCAATTTTTGGTATTTTTCTTATATCATTGTTAGTAATATTTACACTATAGAGTTGCTTTTATTGGATTTGAAGTTAGTATAAAATATATACAAATAGGGTGAATTTTACAAGTGATTTGGGCTTCTCATTTAATGCAGATGCAAATGCTAAGATGCAGATGTTATCAATGCATGCATGAATGCTAATTATGTAATTTTTGTGGAAATATGCTCCTTATTAACCAAGAACAAGGCTATATTTTAAACTTTAAGAGTGATGAATCACATATTAATCAGCTAGCAATCGTCTTCACCCTGGAAAAATTAAGATCCCAACCGCTTGGATCCAAAGTGATAGAATATACAGACCACTCTGCCATCAAGTACTTGCATGCCAACAAGGATGCCAAACCTAGACCTATTAGATGGATTCTTCTACTCCTAGAGTTTGATCTAAAAATCTGTGATAAACCTGGAGTTAAAAATGTGGTGGAATATCAATTGTCAAGAATACCAGAGCCGGACACTCCTGAGCTAAGCTTACTACCGATTACGAAAACTTTCCCAGATGAAGCCATTCTATTAGTCACCTCACTCCCCCGGTTAATCGATATTGTGAATTATCTTGTGTCCAAGAGAACCCCACAAGATTGGACAAAGCTGAAAGTCAACAAATTTCTATCAAATATTCCTTTCTTTCAGTGGGCGGATCCTTGTCTCTTTCGTGGTGGGGCATATTGCATCTGGAGAAGGTGCATTCCTCATGAGGAAGTCCCATGTGTTGTCGAGCATTGCCTTGTTAGAGAATGAGGAAGACATCGCTTTGGAAGAGGAATGACAACAAAAGTTCTTCAATGCAGCCTTTGGTGGATGACTTTATTCAAAGATGCAAAAGACTTTGTTAAACATTGCACTGACTATCAGAGACTGGGCAACACTATTGAAATGAGAGATACAATGCCTCTGAAATACATTCAGATTTCAGACTTGTTTGAGGCAATGGGCATTCGCTTCATGGGACTGTATCCCAACAGTTAGGGTTTTGAGAATATTCTGCTTGCTACCGATTACATGAGTCATTGGGTGGAGGTTATCCCAACCCGAGCCGCTGACAGTTGCACCGTCTGTCATTTCATGAGGAAAAACATCATTGCATGGTTCGAGATCCCCTAAATTCTTATATCAGATGGGGGTAGCCGTTTCATCAATATAGAGGTGAATAAGTTGACATAAGAATTTTGCATTGAGCATCGTATCACCTCTCCATACCTCCCATAGTCCCATGGCCTGGTCGAATGTTCAAATAGGGAGATAAAAACAATTCTGCAGAAACTTGTACTTCGCGACAGGAAGAACTGGTTGCAGTTGCTTGATTCTGTTCTTTGGGTCTATTGACGTTGGACATGCGACCCCACAAAGAGCCATTATGCAATAAATGTTATTGCAAATATCATTCCCTGATCTGAACTGAAGAATAATTAATTAACATAATAGGTCCCTTAGTACAATTCAGGTTATGTACCGTGGCCATCTTGATGATCAAACAATTGTTGATTCAATTGTTGAATCATAGATGTTGGTGCTTGGATGCATATTAAAAGAGTTAGATTGAGGACTCATCATGCACCATTAAATGATTATTAAGAGATGATCTCCAACATGAATAGGAGATGACAATCCTTTTTACAATGGGCTAATATCTAATTGACTTCTAGATGCAGGCCCTCTACATAGGAACAAAGATTTAGATGTGTTAGATAAGTTAGGTAAAAGAGTTGATTTAACGATATCAAGATAACCAAAGACCTATATCGAATGGTGTCACGATATAGGCATGCATCCTCTGACCGGAGATAGATGCGTTACTATATGCTTGAGTATGTACATTTGGCAGACCGATAAGTTGATGACCTAATCAAGGTCTATACATCGGTGCACTAGTGTGCATACAAGGGCATGTGAGTAATTTGACCTCTCAATGGGATAATACATGTTCATCTACTAAACCAGAAGACATGATCTCACTCATGAGATATTGGGATCAAATTCCAAGCATGATCGTCTCGCTTTGGAAGCTTGACTAAATTTGTAGGTTTGATCTATATTTTTTGCAAACGTATGATCAATACCTAGGTATGATATATGTTTTTGGAAAGTATATGATCAATACCGACTCCCAAATGATCAAATGAGAAACTTAATGATAAAACCATGAAGAAGACAGTCTATATAGATGTAAAACTTCTTATTTATTCCAGGTCTTCCAATATGCAGGATGCACATGTATTAGGAATACCTGAGGGTGATGTGATCATAAATGATTATATAACCATGACTCTTCCATTCTAAGGGAGTGATATAGGTCTGTATTTTAGTGACTCCTCTCAGTAGAGAAGTATAGTCCAAATGTTGGACATTAATCTGAATGTGATTCAGATGCAATGAAAAGATTAGATCTACGACATTGAGCATCTATGGGAGGTCCCCGAGATCTGTATTTGAGATGTGATGTTGTTATCCATGTCACTATACGTGGAAAGTACAATCGCCCTATCCTTATATTCAAGTATCTGCAGAGAAAACACATACTTCTTGAAGGAGTTCAAGAATAATTCCATTATTGATAATGTATATGAGCAATGAGCAAAATAGATATTTAAATGTGATTTAATTATTATAAATAATGTGAATGTGATTCATATTATTTGGGATCGATAAAATTGGAGATCCGAGATGATTAAATGTGATTTAATTATCAAGGATGTAAATAATATTGATAACACTATCCATATTATTCATGGATATTATAAATGTAATTTATAATATGTTAGAGAGAGATAATTGTAATTTGTATTTACAATTTAATAATTGATGTGAATTGGATTCACATTAAACAATTAATTGTAAATGCAATTTATATTTTATTTTAGATATGTGAATAAGATTCACATTCTTTCAATGACATGATTTAAATTGTCACAAAATAATTTGGAGTTATTTTGGTGAATAATTATGCAATAAAAGTTATTGCATATGTGGAATTATTGTTGGAGACTAATATCTCAACAAATATGGAATGATGAAGTCTCCTTGCCATACATGGGTGGACGACCAAGTTGAGCTCTCTCAACTAGGTGGCTATCCATCCCATATATGGAATGGGGTTGCATTCATTCCAATTAATTCCATGCTTTGTTGTATGATTTAAATTGGAATATATTGATTGATTAAATATATTTAAATTAACTAAATCCAACAAATTTGTTGTCGGTAATTACAATACAACAAGATCATGGCCATTGATTGAAATCACAAATCAATCTCTACCATTAAAATTTGTGAGCATATGCATTGTGATCCATGGACATCCAAAATAGTATAAATAAAAGGGTAGCCCTAGCCTTTTATTTAGACAATACACACAATGTTAAATATAACAAATCTCTCTCCCTCTAATTTCTCATGATTGTCCCCTCTATATCTCAATAATGTGACCGTCGACTTGTTGACCTATGTAAATCGCATCGTCGTTATGCTACCGGATTGACTAATCGTGGATCAGCATCTCCTTCGGTGCACCCCTCTCATGAAGAAGACATGAAATCTTGTGAGACAAAACCAGGAGATTCGATGCTTGGATCATCAACATGGATTGCGAGGAGCATACGTTTCATCAACGTGCTCGCAAGCATCACCTCTGTCAGATCGGACTTGAGACAGGAGGTCTCTTCCTTTACAGAATAAATCAAAACCACGCTTCCAGAGGTAACCTTAATACCCTCTGGTGGTTTAGATGAGTTGATCCAAGAAGTGTCCTCGGATCATGTGGTCTCATTGTTTTTATTTTTTTTATATTTCGCTGCTCGAAGCAAATAATGCGACTAGTCGCTTCCGATCACATTTGATGTGATCCCCATGCCTCCATAATGCGCTTAATGATTTTCCCGTATCTTTCAAGTGGTATCAGAGGCATAGGTCAGAGGTTTTGGATATGGTCCATAAACCTAAGATGAGATGGGCATTTTTTATTGTGTGAAGTTTCATCGCATTTTGTTCATGCAACCCGGTTTTGTGCAACTTTTTCGCCCTGTTTAAATACCTTAAAACGAGTGTTTACCATTGGATAATGTTCTTCATTAAATTATCAAATCATAG
The DNA here is from genome assembly GCA_037367405.1 of Ottelia alismoides. NCBI lineage: Eukaryota > Viridiplantae > Streptophyta > Magnoliopsida > Alismatales > Hydrocharitaceae > Ottelia > Ottelia alismoides. The sequence goes on from JAZKJV010002406.1 coordinate 432,866, forward strand.
GACTTTAGTTTGCATGATTTGGAATCCATTTGCTCAAGTTATGATTGTTTTAGTGGACATGTATCCACTTTTGCGGGAATGGTATTTTAAAACACAATCAAGATATAACCATGGTTTGAAAATGCCTATAAATGTGTGTTTATCACTTGTATTCTATTATAAATCAACTTTACAAATCAAAGAAACTTTTTTTGTGTGGTTTGGGTTTTATTTGATCGAGTTATGCTAATTTTAGTAAGTATCAGTCACTGCTGGAAATTACATACTTTATCATGAAACTTGTGATTATTATTCAATTAAATTAATGAAAATTAATTTTTACTTTCCTAAAATAATTGCTGATGAATATTTGTGAAATTTTTAATGATGATGATTATTTCCTTTAATGACAATATTTAACCAAATTTGATAAGATAATTGATCTTGTTCACAATTTGTTACATCAATTTCAACAAACATAGTTGCCTGAATAGGATAGGGGATTTGTTTCACAAATCTATTTATATTTTTAATCAAAAATATTTTGAAGAATATTATATGGTGTAACTTCGATTGAAAGACCGTATCATCTCAAATACAAAATGATCAAATCACATTATCCTTACTTGAGGTGGATATGGTGTCTAGTCGAGGAACGTTGGGGTAGCAGGTTGCTCTGTGAGCAGTCTATCTCACTCCCGTCGATATAGCCATGACAACAGGTAAGGAAAGGATAATGCTTGAAGGATTGTGATGTATTTTTCTAATTATTAAAATTTCAATAATACGTATTTTGAGATTATACCATCCTTCAAGTAACAACTAAAAATTATTTATTGATTGATTGATTGTATTGATAATTGAGTTAATATGATTAAATCAATTAGATCCAAATAAATTTTAACTCTTTATTATGATAGAGTAGTACTTCACTTGAAATAATTAATTATGTGAATATGATTCATATCAATTAATTAGAATTTGAACATGATATGGAGCATCACATAAGTGACATCCATGGTCTTCCATCAAAGCGAAGGGTTCCATCACTTGGGATTCTATGTAGGAGACACATGTTCGAAGTGACAACTCCTGCATACAAGCGCATTTGGATCGGGCTCTTTGCTTCTCAAAAGAGTAAGGTCGTATGTGTAGTTTCCCTAATATCAATTCTTCATATTATTGGAGCAATAATGGATTACAAATATCGAGTGCTATTCCTGTTGACGGTTGGTTCAATTAACAACGGGTCAACATCATCTTGGGAGTGGTGGGCATGGGTGTTAAAGATCGAATTGGGAAATGCAAGTTGGACTTGCAAGGTGGAATGACTTCCCGTTTCTTTTTATCCGAGTTACAATTTCTCATATTATTGGGATGTAACAAAGATAAGAAGGGAGATCCTACATATTTCTTGAGATATAATTGTAAGTATATATCTTACATTGAAAGTGATTAAGGGAATGAACTTTCGAGGTTGACATGGCAAGACAACCTTGATATAAAAATTCTTAAATCAAAGTAAAATATGTAGTTATGCAAATATTTTATTTCAGTTAATCCACATTAAACCCACTCAATACTATACTCAATAATAACCAATAAATTTTCATCAATTGGATTCATGATCAAGATAGTGTAATTGCAGTTGGACACATAATGTATGTGATTGCAATGACCAAGTTTCTTCATAACAATGAGGAATGACAATTAAATAGACAATATGACAACAACCTAGGTTTGAGTGTCTCTATATTCTTTATCTCTCATCGAGTGTGCTATGGAAGTATCATGTTGATGATGAATGTAATTGTCAAATAATCCTTTTAAAATCTAAGATGTTTTGGCATACATATGTGCTCTCGACATTTAATCCTGAATGACATGGTTCGACATGGTTCGCTGTATTATGTAGAATGGTGCGTCGATAAGAGATGATGTACTCAAAATGTTTGAGTACCTACCCGAACCAAAATCTTTTTGAGTTTAGAAGGATGTAGATACAATGAGTGTCATCATTCTACTGTCTATACTCAAGTCATTCATGAAGCTTTGTAATATTCATATTGTATGAATTAAATGAAGCATGTATAAATGTTGAGATGTTCTTATATTGAATTCATTTGAATTCAATAAAAGAGATCCTTTGTCATAAGTAATGGTTGTTTATAGATTAAGGGAGCACACTGGAAGCATGGCTTGGACACAAGTTAGAAGGAAAGTCAAAGAGTTGACAATACTTCTTTGGTTTCCATACATATAACATCCAAAGAGTTGGATGAATGCTAATATTGCAATAAGCCAATGTATTGATAGTATGACTATCTATAATATCTAAGATCCTTAGAGAAGGACTTGGATAGTGCATCGAAATAATTTACATTTAATCATTAAAATTGACTTATCTGATCAGATCAAAGTCTAATAATTGTGTCTCATTTTTCTAGTAACACTTGCAATTGGTTACATATGTTTTAGACGATTAGAAAACTTGATCTTAAGGTTTATTGATCTTCCACATCGATGTTGATGCAATTGTTGCAACAATCTCCATTGGATTGACATACTTCATATTTTTATTGAGAGAATCCTTAGTCTTAGAGAATTTCTTCATGATCTAGATATTACAATATATTCATTGCTTATTTCTAAATTGTTGGAAATAAACATGTATTCCTGAAATAAACCTATCATAAAGAGTTATGATGTATATATTTCAACTAGTAATCTAACATCTAGTGGACTCTAGTAAATAAAAAAATTAATGAATGGTTCATTAACATTTCAATGCTGAAAATTAAACCTTAAAAAATTCAATAGGAGGATGAAGATCATTTGATAGTGATCTGGCATCAAGACTTGAACATATGTTTGTTTATGAGATTAATAGACTAGTATAATATTGAACTTTAGATTCTCTGGTAATAGTATAAGATGCATAGGTATTCAAGTTCTCATGCATAGAGATGTATGTGGATAATCTATATCTAATCATTAATTATATGTGATATCAATTGATGATTATTTATGATAAGAGGTTTATTCCCTTTACCTTAGAAACCTTTGAAACATTTAAATATTTAATAATTTTGGTTTAGAAACAAAGATTGAAGGAAGATGAAAGAATTTTATCTAATCAAGGTAGCATGTACCTATTAGATGAATTCAAAAAATACCTTATTTCATTCCTATCTCACTCCTCGTAATAAACCTAAACTCAATAAAGTTGTAGGGAGATACAATTGGATAATGTGTGATATGATTTGATCAATGATGAATATTGTCATAATTACCACTTAGTTTCCAGGAGTATATGTAGTAGAGACTACTATATATATCCTTAATAAGATTCCATGCAAATCTAAACCCGAAAATCCTCATAAGCTATGGATTGGAACCTAGTCAGGTGTTGGACACTTAAGGATTTAGTGTTGCTTGGTCCATACCTTTTTTTATTATGGATGCAAGTAAGATGGAATCTAGCACTAGAGAGTGCTGCTTCATTAAGAAAATAAAGTATGGTATTGGATTCCTACTTTATGACCTTGAGATTCCTACAACATTTATATCTGAGAATGTGATTCTTAGAGGATGACTTTCTTGAGAATTAAAATGAAAATGAAGTAAAGGAACTCATTGAATCTTGACAAGATAATGAGGCTTCTGAAATTGGAAACAAAAAGGACAATTAAGATGAAACATTCATACCTCTTCAAAATTAGTTTGAGGATGGATTTCATGTGTCAGATAAATATGACATTGATCTGACTTCATTTGATGAAGTTACTGAGGATAATGGCATGGAAAGATGGATGTTAGAAATAATGTCTAATATAGACTTCATATACAAGTGTCGTATATGGAACCTCGAGGATCCACCTATATGGGTAAGACCCGTTAAGGTGTAAATGGATCTTCAAGAGAAAGAGGGAACCTGATGAGAAGGCAGAGACCTTCAAAGCACGGCTCGTATCCAGAAGACAAACACGAAGAGAAGACATCGCTTGCGATGAGACTTGCTCTTCAGTGACCATGCTTAAACCCATCAAAATATTGCTAACTACAGCTACACAACTTGACTATGACATCTTCAAGATGGAAGTCAATATTGCATTCCTATATGAATACCTCTCTCAGGATATTCACATGAAGTAGCCCCAGGGCTTCATGGTTGAGGAAAGTAAGGTGTGCAAGCTGAAGAACTCCACCGATGGATACAATAAGCATCTTGTAGCTGGAACATTAGATTCTATGAAATTATAAATGTTATGATTTCAGATAGAATCTTGATGAGTTGTATGAAGCTTAGTGGAAGTGCCATTGTGTTCGTCGTGATAAATGTAGATGATATCCTAATCATTTGGAATGATATGAGGATAATAACAAGTGTTTTATGACCTGGTTGTTCCATACCTTAAGATAAGATCTCAATGGTATCTCTTAGATCTTAATTCTGAAATTGTCCAGAAGCAAAGAGAAGAGGGCATTTGGACCATAACATTAATGGTACACTTTTGACATATTCCATTTCGAGAGAAATCCAAAGGAAGGATTCTTTCCATTAAGATATGGTACTGACCTATCTAATGGGATAACACCTCAAAGAGTTGAGGATGTGAATACCAAAGCTATATGCCCTAGTGCATATACTTTGGGAAGCTCAATGTACGCTAGATGTGTACAAAAGCCAGATGTCTACCATGCAATGAGAGTAGTAAAATGATACTAATATTACTATGGAGATAAAACACTTGATTGTAGTAATGAAACACCTTCAAAATATGAAAAGATTTTTCAGATAGTGATCTTAAAGTCTTATCATCAAGAACTTAAGAGTTCATAGATAGTGATCTAAAAGATCTTAAGTACAGATGTCTTATTAGACTTAAGACTATGTCTAAGTATTAAGAGATAGAGATCTCCGGAGTAAGGGTATTATGATAAGGACAATAGAAATTACAGATTGGTTATAATGATTATTGATTTGTAGTGTCAAAGACACTACAACTGATTTATAAAATTGAGTATTGGTTGCATAAGATGCAACATTCGCATTGGATGCGAGCACTATTACGGGGAGATATGCAAGTACCGTAAAAGTACTTGGTGTAGTCTCTCAGGAACAGAGTGATTGATCAGCTTACCTAGCTATTCTCAAAGTTCGCCGGGCCCTCGCAAGTTCACCGGGCCCCCTCGCAAGGAAAATAAAATTTATATTAGAGAGATAAACAATAAAAAATATATAAAAATGAGCAGAAAAATAATTAAGAGAAAAGATAAAATGGATTAATTGTAAGTTAGCTCGAGGATCGAACTACCCGAGTGAGAGAAAACATGAATCTAATTTTCTAAATTCAAACCTAAGTTGTTTGCCTCCCCAGCAACATCGCCATCTGATGGAGTGCCTGAATGGGTATATTAGGTACTCGTTGTAGCACGACACTCAGCTAGTTAATTAGAACCGAGAAAATATGTCCACGAGGAGTGTCTCAGCTTAAATTTATATCTCGGTCAAGTCCGGAGTGGAACATAGGGAGGTAAAGGAACAACTTTGGGTTAATTTAGAACAATAAAGTCTACGTTTCCAATACTATTTTTTATATTTTTTAATGCAAAATGAATGCGAATGCAAAATGCAGCGAGTAGGCTCAAAGCTGCAACAATGCGGTTGCAATGCCTTGCTCGATAACAAGGAGAGGAATGATGCTCAGAGAGGAATGATCTTCCTGAAGGCAAAGTAGGTAGAAGGTCTTAGCAAAATCCGGTCCTTGTCCTGCTTCCACTCTCTTTGACTCGCCCATAACTAGTCCTGATGTTCAAGGGCTAACTGAGGCCATGAAAATCATCAGATGTCTTTCTTCTTAGTCAAAGTGCATGAGGAGGGTCCGCTCGGGCAAGGATTAGGCTCAACCAGAGCCCTCGGTAGCTGCGGGCAGACGCTTTGTATAAAGAATAGCTAAGGCCTAGGGCGCTTTGGTTCCCCTTATCGAAGCGTTGAAAAAGGCCAAAAGCCACCAACCAGGGGTGGAGTATGCTCCCCACCCCACCAGTCTTGCCCACGCTTGATGCTTGCTCGTTGTCCGGTCGGATTATGTTAATAGGAAAACACACAAGTTAGGTAAATTAATTTTAATATGAAATTAATCCAATTTAGCCAAATTATATTTTTCCTAGATACCTGCTCTAGTGGTGAATGTGAAACTCATTTTTTGGAATTTTAGACGTTAAAAAGCAACAATGAAAAATGCACACTTTTTATGGGTTTTCACGCAATTTTTCCACATAAACAGATCGTAAAAATTATGAAAAATTCAATAAAACTTAAACACGATCAAATGAGGCTAGAATATTTTTTGGAATTTTTTGAAAACAAATGAATTTTTTTATATTTTTTAATAAAAACAGAGTAATATCAAGTATTTAATTCTTAATGAACCACATTATCAATATTTCCAGAGAGCGAATTATCTTAATCCAGAGATAGGAATTTCGCAAAATTAATGCGTGTGGATTTAAATAAAAATCATTTAATTTAATAAAATAAATCTACAATTTATTTACGGCACAAGACAAATCCAATTAGGATAAAATTTGGATACAAATTAAATTACATTTCAAGGCATCATTTCTGATTTTTGAGGAATTTTTGGAGCAAATGTGAATTAAATATGAATTTAAGACCACATGTTGGGAAAAATATGAAATATTTAACTAAAATAATTTTATTTAATTACCCAAGGCTCGCACAAATCAAAATAAATAGCCAGATGATAGAGAATTAGTTGCTACACGACATGTTATTTTTCATTAAAATAAATGATGCTAAAAAGATGTCGAAATTAACACATGAACATAGGGATATCCGTGCTATTTCAGAAAATAAAACTTTGAATACAAAACATGCACATTGTCATTTTTGCAATACTAAAAACTTGAAATAAAAGTAATACAATTTTTACAAAAAAATAAAAAGTAAACAAAGAACCTTCTTTGTGCTTGCAGGCAGCTAGGGCATAGTATGGGGTGAAGGAGGTGGTGGCGGCTGTGTCGCGGGCGGATGTGCACGGTGGCAGTGGAGGCCAGCGGGACGGGCGACGCTCCTGCAAGAACATGATGGTTGGAGGCGACGATGGCTGGAGGTGGCATAGTACGTGGGAGCGTCGTGTGAGTTGCGGTGGCCGAGGGGAGGAAGGAAGCAGCGGTGTGGAGGGAGAAGCAGGCGACATGGCAACACACAACCGTGCAACCTGGAGTAGGTTGGAGGTGGCAGCCGCCACTGGCGGCGGTGACTGGAAAGGGTGGGGGCGTGGATGTTGCTTGCCCTTTGTTATTTTTTATTTATTTTTGATTTTTTGAATTTTTTTCATTATGTTGTATTGTGATTTTAATTTTATTAATTTGTTTTCAATCTCAAGAAATCAAACAATAACATGAGATGATTTGGTGGTGAAGGGGTGGTGGTATAATGAAGGTGTTGTTTTAAAAAATGAATATGATAAAAAAAATGGCGTTAGATAATATAAAATGACAAGGGAAATGAGAATGGGAAACTTACCCGAATATTCATTGGAAGGCATAGCAGCTACGCTGAACTCCTGTCGTGGCCTCGAGCATGTGACGGAGCATGCGAGGTTGCGCAACGACCTGGAGGAAACATCGATGTGAAGCGGAGCTCCGCGGATCTCGCCTGAAAGAAGGTCATCACTTTGTATCATGGTGGAACGTTGTCACCAATCGACCTCGATGAGCTCTCTCCTTTTCCTATAAGAATGGTCGATGGGGAAAATGAGGATGAGGAGATGAATAAAAAGAGAAAGGAGATGGAGGTTAAAAAAATGGTGGAAGAAATGATGTTGAATGGGAGGTTAGAAGAAGATAATGGAGTTGAATGGGAGTTGCTAGTAGAATGAGAAGTTAGAGTAGAGAAAGAAAAATAAAAAAATAAAAAGAGAATAAAATTTGGCTACTAAAAAATAAAATAAAATACAGAGAAAAGAGAGTGGAGAATTTACAAAATAAAACAAACAATATGTACTTGTTTTTTCGACTTTTCTAATTTTTATTTTTTTGTATTTTTTAATAAAAGTTATTTATAAAATAAATATAAAATAAATAACTAGAAATAAAGTAAAATACATTTTTTGGAATTTTTTGTTATTAAGAGAAGTAAATAAAAAATGAGAAAAGAAAATTATGTACATTATATAAAAAGTCAATTTGTCTTATTTTCAATAACAAGACATTTTTTGAGATTTTATAATAATGGCATTTATTAAATATATAACAAAGAAATTAATAGAAAAAGAAATAAATAAAAAAGGGTTAGTTTTGTAAAATAAATCAATGTCACATTTATTGCTTTATGTACAATTTACAACGAGGTCCCAAAACTCAAATTTTACAAACAAGCTCATATTTTAATGAAACCACTTTCATTAGATATATAATTATATAATTTTAATTTTAAAAGTGAGTTTGGTGAATTTGGAGTTCATACGGAGCAGGAATTTGGCCGGGAAGTAGGACTTTACGGCTTTTTCTCTTTAGGATCTAGGATTATTTATTTATGATAAAATTTATTTTATATTTTTATATTTTTATATACATATTTATAAACAAGTTAGAGAAAGAATTAGCTAAAAATGAATTGAAATGAAATTTTTAAAAATATATGAAGTTTGGGCTATTTACAGGTAAAAAACTCATTTATTTTATGACTTTTTATTATTAAAATTTTGTACAATATAATATATAATAATTAACGTATTTATTTATAAGAGTCATTTTTTTAATTTATGATTTTATGGACATTTAATAAAAATTTTACTCAGGGATTTTGTTAAGATTAATATATTGAATGATGAATCGTGGGTTCATCACCGCTAAAGGCGCTTCATCATGTGATGCATGTTCGTCCACTTGCCACGTGTTAGCATGAGAAGATGTGATGACGGTTCGACTTCAGTAGATGGGATTAGATCTTCAAGGAGAAGATCAACAGACAAGGATGCACAACATCCGACGGCTTTGGTTCAATCTGGTAGAAGCTCCTGATCGGATGACGCTCGGGAGTCTTGGAAGAACTCAGGAGAACCACACTAGACTGCTCCTTCTATCACTCGAATCTTACACCCTCGGCTGCTGAATGTGCTATTGAGTGTCAGAGAAGGATGCTGAAGTTGTTCCATAGTGAGTAGTGTCTCCAAAATGGCTCAAGACCCATCAGAAGGGCTTCGGCGAGACTAAAGACCTAGGGGGTATGCTCTTGCCTCGATGGCCCCTGTAAAGAGGTCTTTTCTCTTTGTTTCCTTTACGAGCGTGTTAACGGACAAAAGGCGGTCGCTCCTATGGTCGGAACGGGGCAGAAGGAATGGAGGTGATGCATGACGATGTCCTCTAGTAAACAACAGAGAGGGAGGAGCGATCTCCATGTCTGTGAAAAATCCAGGTGGGTGCAAGTGTGTGGGAAGTAGAGGAACAAAAGGGTAGGGTGATCGTAGTGAAAGCAGAGTCAGAGGATTGCTGGGATGGTTAGAAACGAGCGGCGGAGCCGAAGCTCCAGCGAAAGTGAATTTTTGATTTTACAAAAATAAAAGAAAGTTAAACGGAATAAAAGCTGACCCTACGCTACTGCTATGCTAAGGAATAGAAAGAACAAGGAAATAAGAACTTAGGTTGACCTAGACCAACTTGGAGCAGAACTTCAGGCAGAGAAGGTGGCTGAGAAGGACTGGCCTCGATTCAACGCTGCACGAGCTTGCTAAAGCCCCCTAGGAGTACATGCTGTCACCATGAATCACTAGATGCCTTAGGTTTCGAGTATCAGTAGTGGAAGAGGGATCGAAATTCGAATGGAGGTGCGAGGCGATGCTATATACAGGAGAGGTTTGACTAGGGTGTTGAGCATGATTCAGTGGTTTGTCGTCCACGGAATCAATATGGCGTGAAAGTTAATGGAATGAGCGACAAAAGTTGAAGAGACATCGAGCTAAAAAGGCATAAGGATCGGCATCCAAAACTGTCAGAAATGAGGTCAAAACCTCCGACAATCGCTAGAGCAACAAGGACCATGTAGTTGACACAGGTCAAACGAGTCCGAGCTCCTATTATTCCAGCAAGGACGCTAAAGGAAAAAATAGAAGAGAAAATAGGAAATAATTGAAAATAAAATAATAAATGCATTAATTAAATAATATTTATAAAATGAATATTATTTATTTTTTATGTTGCATTTTAATACGATTTATTTTTATGACTTAATTTATTACATGTTACTTTTTAGAAGTTCATTTTGAGGTATATTTACCAATATACTGGGAATTTTATTTTTATTTTGTATTTGAAATTTTATTATTTTATTTACATAATTTATATATTTATAACTCATTTAAATACACATAAATATATTTTTATTTTATTTCAGATGCTATTTATACTCTTGAATAAATAAATATATTTATTATATAGGTATAAGTATAATATATTTATCTATGTATTTATTATGTTTGTATTTAATCATTTTCTTAGTGGTTTTATTTTATTCTAAATATGTACATATACAATAACTAATATTTAAAAAATTATAAAAAATAAAATAATGAAAAAATAAGGAATAAAAAACTGAATATTTTATTAAGGTACATCGTACAATAGAGGTCCAAAATCTAACTTTAAATCTTAACTCCAAATTAAATGAAACCACCTTTATCAAATAGTTTATTAAAAGCTATATACAATTAAATGTAATTTTGATGCATTTTGAGTTCATATGGAGGAGATACATGTCTGGAAATTTGGGATTTTAGAATTTTATTCCGAGTATAAAATGTACAATGTGTATTATTTTTGTGTTAAGAAAATTTTGAATATTTCTATATATTTTATCTATAACTTTCATGTACAATGTTTATTTATTTGAGGTACAAATAATAAGAATAAAATTGGTCCCAAATATGAATTATTAAAGAATAAAAATTAGGGTTTTTATTGTGTGTTTGACCCTTATCTCCCCCTACTTTATTCCTTGGCGATCCAGTCATCATTATGCTTATGTCTCGAGGTCTAGGGTCATACCTTTGGCATTTTATTTCTTTTTATTTTATTTTCTTTATTCTTTTATTTTGGATTTAAACAATGCATTTTATACAATATTTTATATAATAAATAATGAATGTTAATTTATGCAAAATATGATATTTACATGCATTAAGCTTGGGTTTAAAGGCCAAAAAGAAAGAATAATGGTGATGAAATGGAGATTCATCACCCCTCCCCCATACTTGCCTTTGTTATTCCCTAGCAAACACATGCCTATAAGTGAAGAAAAGAAAACAAAGAAAAGAAAAAGAAAGAACTTGGATTGATTTCAACTTTCAAACTTGTCTTCGTAAAATCAAAGTTTTGAGCTTAAGTCGGGCCTTTGGATTTTAGGTGCAGTCAGAACCTTTGATTTGAAACACAACTTCCTCTTAGACGCATAAAAATCTGATCAAGTCTCCTCAATATCCATGTCAGAATAAGTCAACTCATACACAAGCCCTTATTACTATTAGTATATCATGGACAATGTGTGTGATATTTAGCTCTCCTCGTGTGAAGCGGTAAAAATCAGTCCTCTCCAACCTGGTGACCCTAATTCCCCAATTCAATAACTCTTTCCTCGAGAATAAGGGTATTCCCTTCTAAGTTCAAGTACAACCATCTCAAGAAGAGGATGTGTAGAGAAGAATAGAAAGTAGCGAGTGTAGCTACCTATCCTAGGATGTTTGACCAGTGTATCCTTGTCATCCCGCTACATGCTCACATACATATGAATTTGAAGCTCAAGCTTGCTTATTGACTATACAAATATGTACATACTCCAACGAGAATTTTATTTTCATTTAGTCTTGTCCACTTTTTTTGGAGTTTTTGATAGATTTTTTAATACTATAAACAACAACATTTACATACAAACTTTTTCTTCTTGAGCTACCAGACTATCCCTCTTTTGAAGCATTATTGTAACCCACAACTTATGTCTTTAGACCTCTTCTATACTAGATAGGGTTGGGGTACAATTACCACAAATGTGTGACTTCTGATGTTTCCATTGGCTTGTGTCTCATGTCGGCAAATCCAACCCTCTTCACATCAACTGAGGTGAGAAAAGTTTAAGGTGCAGGTGTGCAAGATAGGTCATTGTCAACAAGAATAATGCATGTGCTCCGAAATATTCTGCTTAGGCAGTCAAAATGACACTGAACCTAGTCTCATGGTCTTAAAGAATTCAGTCTAGTAAACCTGAAGTGCCTAATTTCCAATTTCTATAAGATTCTTGTGATTAAGAAGAATTTAAGGTCCAGTCAAGCTTCAATCTTCAGATTTTACTTAGACTAGTTCAATTATTAGTTTCAATCCAAAAAAATGCAAACATATGCATAATGCAAGGAAAAATTTTTGACATGCAATTTTTTGTTTTTTTTAGATTTTTGAAAAGATTTTGCAAATTTTTATACATTTTTTGAAAAGATTTTTTCAAATATTTTTTGGATTTTTAATTTTGCAAATTTTTAGGGATTTTTCAAAACATTTTTTTGAGAAAAGAAATAGGCACAGATATTTACACGGTAGTATATCTTTTATTTAGAAGAATTAGGGTGAAGGATTTACACAAGCTATTTATAAGTTTGTAAAGAATAATAATTTGCTTGAATTGTATACATATTTCTCAAAATCATTTTGAAACGATTTTTGCAAACACTTTGAAATCTTTATTTTTAAAATCTAAGTTGATAGATAATTTTTACAAACATTTTACAAAATATTAAAATCATTTTGTAAATATTTTCAAATAGTATATATAGATTTTTTTCAAAATATTGTTGTAATTATTTTCCAAACATTTGCAAATAGATTTTCAAAACATTTCATTTCAAACAAGAAGAGATTTTTTACAAAGAAATCATTTTTACAAAGGTTGAAAACATTTTACAAAACATTTTTTTCAAACGGTTTCCAAAAGATTTTTCGAGAAGATTTTCCAACCATTTTTCAAACGTTTTGCAAAATATTTGTACCCGATTTATTAATCTGTATATACCATGAATTGAATGAGTTTAATACAAGTATGTTCTTTACACTTGATTAATTATACTTTAGCCATACTTATTGAAATACGAAAGTACGAGTTATTGCTAAAGTATATACATCATATATATGACTCCCCATACTTAAATTAAGCTATGTCCTCATAGATCAGAGAGAAAAAGACAGGACATCACTCGTACAAAGTATAGAAAAGTCTAAACTATATCGATGAAATAATAAGGAATCAATGAATGTGAAGTCAACTGCCCCCCCCCCCCCATACTTAGGATGAAATAATCCTAAGTATAGCAGGTTGTATCTACATGAAGGGAGGGTTGAGGGTGGGAATATACGAAATCATCGGCACGACCTGTCTCCCCTATATTTCAGTTAAAATATCCCTATGTATAGACAAAATATCAATAGTTGAAGGAAGATGTGAGGAATTTAAGAATGAATAACTTGGGGTGGTCACCCCCCTACACTTAGGACAAAGTACATCCTAAGTATAGCAGTAATAAAATAGGTGAACATCTTCTCGAAAGGAAAAGTAAAATAAAAACAAAATGAAGAAAAGAAAGATCATTCAAAATTTTTTTTATCTGCTTTGTCAGATTATGCAGATGTGGTGGCGTTCAACTCATCTTCATATACAACTAGAATTTAATCTACAACGAACAAGATTGTGCTCCAGATATAGTTTCAGTAGCTTCACGTTGATCACAAAAGTTTGTGCATCAGTTGACAATTCTAATATTATTACGCTACTATTGTCACACACGTGCTTCACTACCAATGGCCCGGTCCATTTGCTCATCAAATTCCCTAGAAAATTCTTCAACTTCGCACCAAACAACCAATCCTTCTGACCTGGCTCAAAAGTCTTTCAGTGGATGTGTTTGTCATGCCACTTCTTAACCTTTTCCTTGTACATCAGGCCATTGTCATATACATGATCACAGAATTTAAGTAGTCGGTTCAGATCCAACTTTATGTGCTTCATAGACTTCTTGGAATCTAGATACAAACATTAATTGCCTACATGGATTTATGAATGAGTTCTACAGGCATATGACATGGCTTGCCCTATACCAGGAGGTAGGGAGACATTCCCAAAGGTGACTTGTACTTGTTTTGTTAGCCCAAAGAACTGAGCCAAGCTGCTGCGACCAGTTCTTGTAGTCTAGATGCACAAGCTTATGAAGAATTGTCTTGATCTCCCTGTTTGAGCATTGAACCAAGCCACTGGACTATGGGAGGTAGGGAGAATCGACATGATGTTTAATACAGAATTCTTGAGTCAGCTTCTTAACTTCTTTTTTAATGAAATGCACCCCTATTGGATATAAGAATCATATGATTCCCGGACCTTGAAATGATATGATCCTTTAGAAAATGATAGACGATGCGACTATCGACGGCTCGGGTTGGGATAGTCTTCACCCAAATACTTACATAATCGAAAACAAGCAGAATGTACTTGAATCTCCATCTGTTCATAAATTGGCCCATGAAGTCAATGTCCCATGCATCAAATAAATCTAAAATTTGAATAAATTTCAGGGGCATTGTGTCTATTATTCTGATTGTTCCTCCCATTTTCGGGCAGTCAGTGCAGTGCTTCACTTAGTCTCCGGCATCTTTGAACAAGGGTGACTACCAAAGGCCCATTGGAGCACTTTTGCTACTATTCTTCAGCCTGAGTGGAGTCCTCCAGATTCTCGATCGTGGCAATGTGCGAGAACACTTGTGAATTCCTCCTAGGGAAGACACCTTCTCCAGATACAATCTACCCCCTCACGAAAGAGATATGGATCCTCCCGCTTATAAAAATGGATATCAGACAAAAATTTGTCTACTTTCAGCTTCGGCCAATCTTGGGAGTTTTCTTGGACACAAGATATTTCACAACATCAGCATACCCGGGGAGCGAGGTGACTGACAATATAGCTTCATCTGGAAAGGTCTCGGTAATTAGCCTTAAACTCTACTCTGGAGACTCAGGCTTGGGTAATCTTGAGTGGTGATCTTCCACCAATTTTTTGACTCTGGGTTTGTCTCGGATATCAAGGTCAAACTCCTAGAGTAGAAGGGTCCATCTGATAAGGAGTGGGTTGGCATCCTTCTTTTGTTGCAAGCAGTGGATGGTAGAATGGTTAGTGTAAACTATGAATTTGGATCCAATGAGATTGGATGTGAACTTCTTCAAGGCAAAAACTACTGCTAGCAGCTCTTTCTCTATGAAAGTGTAGTTATTCTGAGCTTCATCTAAAGTTCTTCTAGCATAGTGAATAGCAAATGGTACAATATCTTTCCGCTGCCCCAACATGGCACCGATGGCATAATCTGACATATCAATCATGATATTAAATGGTAGTGTCCAATTCGGTGACTGCAGGATAGGGGCCTAGGTGATCAGATCTTTCATCTGTGTCATGGCTTGGAGCACATGGTCATCAACAATAAAATACATCTCCTTGCCTGGCAATTCAGTCAATGGTCAGGCAAGCTTGCTAAAATCTTTGATAAATCATTTGGTAGAAACTGACATGCCTTAGAAATGACCGAACTTGTTTGAGGTTGGTAGAATTCTCATGTTTTGAAATTACCTCCACTTTAGCTGGGTCAACTTCCATGCCACGTTTTGATTCTACGTGATCCAACACGATCCCTTCTCTCATCATGAAGTTACTCTTCTCTCATGAGAGAATGAGGTTCATTTCGTTGCACCTCCATAGGATATAGTCAATACATTGATTGAATGAATCCCCGTAGATAGAGAAATCATCTATGAATACCACCAGAAAACTGCCCACCATGTTGACAAATATTACTAGCATACATCGCTGAAATGTAGCAGGTGCGCTGCACAGACCGAATGTCATCCTTTGGAAAGCGTATGTCCCAAACGTAGATGTGAACATTGTTTTCTCTTGGTCTTCAGGCACGATTGCGACTTGTGTGTATCCAGAATAGCCGCCCAAGAAGCAGAAGTATTCCTTCGTGGTCAGTATCATAAAAATTTGATCGATGAAAGGCAATGGGAAGTGATCCTTCTTTATGGCGAGGTTCAGACATCTGTAATCCACACAGACTCGCCATGAGGTTGGCATTTTGGTCGGAATCTCCTCTCCTTTGTCATTAGTAACGATGGTGATCCCTAACATCTTGGGGACTACATACAGGGGACTCACCCACTTATTGTTGGAGATGGAATATATGTATCCGATATCACATCATTTCGTAATCTCCTTCACGGCAACCTTCCGGAGGTTTGGATTCAGTCACCTATGGATTTTATATGACGTCCTGCTATCTTCTTCGAGGTAGATGTAATGCAAGCACATGGATGGATTGATCCTATGGAGATATGATATTTGACAGCAGATTGCTATGTAGTTTCATTCGAGAACCTCCATCAGACGAGATTCCTTGTCTTCGCTCAGATGAGCATTGATAATGACCGAATACATGTTCAGTTCCCCCGTAAGGAAGGCATATATCATATTGGAGGGTAGAGGTATGAGCTCTGGCAGAGTGAGAGCTACTTAAGTGGTGACTTCAGCGATCACAATAGGTATTGGTTGTTTCATCAGTTCAGTGTCCACATGTGCCTGTTTTGCTTCTTTACTCAATGATTCATAGAATTTTTCAACTAAATTCTCATGATTGCATAAATCCTCAATAATCTGCCTTTTGTCTTCGAGGCTCCGGGTGCCCACATAGAATTCTATAAGCGCATCAATGAGGATCTCATCATCAATGACAAGGGAAATTCAACTACTTTCTCCACTCCTTCCTCAAGGAAGAGTAATTCATGATATCAATGTCATCCATGAATAAGTTTGTATTTAATTTTCACAAGAAATCGCAGTCTTATTGGCAGTTAGATGCAAGAACACTCGTCACAGATGCAGACTCTGTTGGTTTTGGTTCAGTTATGGTCTGTATATGCACTTTATGGTTGCTGGATATGAAAGTGATCTCTCCAATGTTATAATTCACTACCGCCTCGGTTGATCGAAGGAACGACCGACCGAGGATGATTGCTATGCGGAGCAGAGGTGCGGAGATGTCCATGTCTAGTACAACGAAATAAACAGGGAACTGGATTCCCTGAATCATGACGATCACATCCTCCAACATGTCCCTAGGCTGCTTGACTGACTTGTGTGCAAACTGCAAGATCATCTTTGTAGGTTTAATCGGTCCTAACTTGAATTCAGTGAGTAGTGAAGTTGGCATAAGGTTGACAGAAGACCTGTTGTCAAGCAATGTTTGCTTGAACTCTTGATTAAACATGTTGCACCTGATGAGTGGCGCTCCCTTGGCTTTCTTATTATTAGGAAGATTGTTGATGGCATTGATGGTTGCCATGGTGAGGATATGTTTCTCATTCTTTCCACTTTGGCTTCTAGAATTGTGGGGACGGGGTCGGTGACTTGTTGTAAATGCTTCTTTGAGTCCTTTCTTTACTGCGGGCATGTACTCCATGGCTTTCATCAATGGCATATTTAAAACCAAGTTCTAAATGATCTCGATAATCAAAGGATCATACAAAGCATTTTTCAGATTTTTGAATTTTTTGGTCTTTTTCATTGCTTCAGGAAATGGAATATGTACATGATCAGAAACTTTTTAAAAATTTTGTCCATATCATTGTTTACAGGTAGATGGCAAAAATGTATAAAATCATCTATAACTGGTTGACCAAAAAATGTAGGCTTGGTTTCATGGGCTGGCTATCGATCTGCTACATGTGCGGGTGTCTCCAATGCTAGCTGAACTCCACCAGGTCTGGAGATGTTGTTATCTTTTTGTGTTTTTGTATTTTCTTCATTTATTTATTCTTTCTTTGAAAATGGTTCTCCTCCAAAAATGTGTTCGGCTCCTACCGTTGGATTTGTTGATGACTCGCCATCGCATGCAAGATGCTTTCCCTTCGTTGTCGCTGATGGCTAGAGTGTTCTACCGTAAATACGAGTAACACCGTTAGATATAAACAAGTTATTTTCATTTGAATTGGGTAGAACACTGCAAGCTACGTGCTACTTGCATCGGAACTTATTTGGATTGGCCTTGACCTAGGTTGGGTTAATGGTTTTGGTAGCCATTAGGTTATCAATCTTTTGCCTCATTTCAGGCATATTTTTCATTAATTGTTCCAGACAAGCAAGAGTCGGGTTTACCGGTGCAACCTCAAAAGATTCTCCATTATATGGCCTCTGACCCAGGTAATGCTGAGGAGATTTCTACCGGTATCCATAAGAGTAGTGGTGGGGCGGGGGTGCAACCTCAAAAGATTCACCCTGATATGGCATCTGACTATGGTAGTGCTGAGGAGATTTCTACTGGTATCCATAAGAGTAGTGGTGGGGAGGTGGATAAGAAGAGTACTACTACTATTACTGCAAGTAATATGAATTCTGAAATTGAGCAACCAGCTGCTGCATATGATACTGGGATTACCGATAGCTCGGTTGCCGATAACATTGCCTCTAGTTGTTGAATTGCTGCAGAGACTGCTAGTACTGTGATTGGTAGGGTTGGAAATTCCTCCCTCCCTACTTTTGTTGGTGGTATGACCAATTGGTCAAGTTTTGACACTGAGTTTGTCCTTGAGGACAAGTCAGATGTTGACATTGTCCCATACACCTTTTACTTCTTGAATCTGTGATGGGGGTGGAAAGAACTGCTCCTGTAATACCGGCTGGTACAACACCATCTGCTTCCACTACTGCAGTGGCTCCTGCTAAGGGTCCTACACGTAGTATACATGCTTGATAGGCTGAGACAATAGAGGACTCAACTGAGGAGGTTGTGTTGATGCAGGATCCATCTGCTCAGCAAGAGTTTTGATGATAGTGAATATCGATTTGTAGGCTTTGATGATCCTGACAAGCATCTCCAACTACTTAGCAATCTGATCAAGCATGTCCAAACCATGGGTTCTCTCTTAAATCACAGCAAGTTTTTCGAGGTCTTGTAACCTCTTCTCAATTTTATCTAACTTGGACAAGTGGCTCTTTATGATACTTAGGCTGGATCTCTCATCCTTGTCCTCTGCATGGGCCCCTATTGATAGGCTTGTGGCTGGTTGGGGAAACCCTCATGTATGCTCGTGACAAAGATTGAGCTGCTTCTCCTTCAACCATGTCCTCAAAAATTTCCCAAACCACATCTTCTTCCTTGTTAAAGTACGAGCCACCACAGGAAGGATCCACTAATATTTGGCTCTCAAGTGTATGCACATCGAAGAAATGCTGCACCAGACTGGTCTTTGGAATCTCGTGGTAGGGATACTTGTCCAGCAGATTTTTGAATCTTTCCCACACTTCATGGATAGTCCCGTGGCGCTGCTGTATGAAGCTAGAGATGCGGGCACACATCTGATTCAAGCGACCGAGAGGTGAAATTTGTGTAGAAATGCAGACTTCAACTCCTCTCATGTGATCACTACCTTCTTTAGATGATTCATCCAATAAAGGGCCTTCTCTTGGAGTCTGAGTGGCAAGGCATTCATCTTGACCACCCCCAGAGGAATGTTGGGGTAATGATCTATTTCATAGATTAGACTAAATTATTGTAGGTAGATGTATGGCTCTTCTGTTGTATTCCCATGGAAGGACGGGAGTAGAGAAAAGAATTACATATTCTGCTTGAAATGGGCTTGGATGGGTGTAATATGAATCTACTCAGTGACATGTCCTGCCCTAGGGTTGTAAGTCTGATTCATTGTGGGCTTGGGCTGTGGTGGTCTTGCCTCTCCTCCTTCATGATGGGGTCCTCCATGTACATCTCATTCTCTCTATGAAATTCTTCATCTCTCCTAGCATCTCTATCAATAGTCCTCCACTTCAAATCATTAAGCATTTCTTGAAAGGTGACCTGTTCCAGTCGTTGGTTTGTCAACTGATGTTAGATGGCTTGAATCGAAGCAAGGAGTTGGTTGTTGACATCATTCTATGTGGTATACTGCCCTTCCCCTTGTTCTGGTTGTTCTGTTGGTTGGGGTTGCGGTCCCTTTTCTCTTCCTGTAGGAGCCATTTTTGAATTTTCTATACCTGTGGCTCTGCATCAGGTTCTTGATTTATATGGTTGAATAAACCCTAATCAGTCTTTGTCTGAGCACCTAATGCTGAGATGAGTCTGGGATTAAGATCAATTCCCGATGGTTGTGAATGGAGCACGTTATATTGACTGAAATCGATCTCCATCCACAAAAGGTTGGTTATGGGAGAAGATTTATCCTGATTTATTTGGAGAGAGCGTTGGATCGAGCTGTGACTCCATCATGAACTACGGATTTATTGGAGAAAGGATTGTGTTGAAAGAGGAAAGGATTAGGGAGTCCAAGGAGGAGTTCGCAAGGTCTGAATAGGTTTCTTGGAGATTGGCCCACATTATTGGAGATGTTGGCAACATGGAATCAATGTGGGTGTTGATAGATCCTCCACTAAACAATCCATAGGATGACATCTGAGAGGGTCGAAAGGAGATAGATGAGGGATGAAAGATACATAGATGAACAAGAAATAAAAGGAGTGTAAAATTGTAGATGGCTAAAAGCGAGCGGGGGTCAAAGAGAAATATGCAAAAGAGACAATGCAATAAAATGGCGCAAAGGTGTGATGTTTTTGAGTTTGATCTTAACAAAACTAATTAATCAAACATATAACAATGGATTCACCAACTCGACCTGTGAAGCCGTGAAGGTTTGGCGATATTTTTGTAAGTTTTAGATTGACTTTCAAGCAATTAACTTTGCATGAGTTCTTAAGCGCTAATCCTATATAAGCGAGAGTACTGCCAAAAAAGTATCTCGTACTTGTCATCCTCCTTTGTAACATGTATCCTATATTTTTTGAGGTCCTTGTGTCCAGATCTAGATTCCCTACTCAGTCAAAGAAATAGAGTAAGGAAGCTGATAGTGGAGAAGCAAATACTTTGGGTCAAATCTGTAATGAAATCACCCACAAGCAGATAAGAGCCTACTCGGATGCGGGATGATGAGATAAACACCCCCATGAAGGTGTGGCCTAAGCTCAAACACTTCGAAATTGGTCGTTGTTCTACAAAAGAGACAATCACTGTCAACGACTAAGTCCTACTCACCCACGTACGATAACATCACGGATGCTTCAGAAATCCAGACATATAACATGGCAGTATCCCATATGGGTTGTTGTTTCTAATTCTTACGATAGGGCTCTCTCACTTGGAAGGACACCTCCCTCCCTCAATAGTACTAGAAAACAATGAGGGCTTCTCTCACCCAATGCAAATCGACAACGCACATCTTTTTTGTCTTTTTGAGCTTTTTTATTTTTTTGTTTTTGTTGGTGGTGGTGGAAATGGATGTCAGATGGCATGGATCCTCCTCCTTCTTCTTCCTCACCCGTCCCTGTGGCTGGCACGACTTATGCAGAGGATGATGATTTACCGGTCAAAGCTTTATTCTTCCCATGGCTTGCAGTAGGTGTAGACAATGTCCTACCACTCCTGAGAGTGACAACATTACATAATGCAATGTTACAATCATCTGACTCTACAGGCACAGATTAGGCATCACATTCTACCTGCTCTTTGCATTTAAAACTGTTGGGATTTGCTTCGACCTATGTCATAATGGAAGTCTTGGGGGTGGTCGGGTCATCGAGCTTCTTTGTCATATCTGTTAGGCCTTTTACAAGTTGGGATAAGCAATCCAGGGTAGGGTTCATAGGACTTGCCTCAGAAGGTTTAACATGCAGGCCACATTGTGGTTGACTATTGTGGGGCTGAGGCTGTTGTTGTGGATGATGAGGTGGAGGAAGCTAGTACTGCTGATAGGAGGGAGGAGGGTACTGATGAAATGGTGCAGCCATGTATTGGTGATACGGCTATGACTGGCGGTACTGTGGTTGTGCATACTGATGATTCTACCTCCATTGGTGTTGGTACTATAGAGGCTGGTGGTATTGAGGTGGAGGTTGAGAGGATTGCTGAAAACAACTACCATGAGGTTGGTGGTAAGCCCTATTGGCTGGTGGCTGGCCATGTGGATGTCCAGTAGGACAGGCAAGCTGTGCATCATTTCTTTATACACCATTAACTTCCTGAATCAATGATGGTGGTGGGAAGGCTTGATCAGAAGGTGGGAGGAAGTCTGGTTGGTAGACTACCGGCTGCTGATGCGGCAAACCCGGATCGGGCGCATGCACTTAGTATACGTATTGGACTGTCGGTGGTTGCTGACTCGGTTGAGGTTGTTGTGGCGGTGATGGCTCATCCTTCTTCTCAACAGGAGTCTATGCGCCTAACATTTTTGTTGATTTTTCCTTTTGCCTAGGTTGTCAAAATTTGAGGGAGAAAGTGAAAATACAATGCAAGTCGAAAAACAATAATGAATGCTCAGATAAAAGACTCATAGTTATTCCAAGCTCTCTCCATGTGGGATTCAAGGCTGAAATTTGTAAACCTAGTCTATATGTGAATGCAATGATGAGATCATCCTAAGAGCAAACATTACTATTAGCATGAGGAACTGAATGTCAAACCCTATAATGATCACCCGAAAGTCTAGTCTTGGATACAGCCTCGGTGCCCACCACAACTAGTCCTGCAAGCATTGTATGGTGTCTCTCTTGGAACTCAATGATCAATCTAAGATTTAACAATTAAATTTGAGCTAAGTACAATAGAAAAGTAATCTATAGGAACATAAATTGCATTAGAGATTTTGACCTAGCTAGTGAGCAAGCACACCTTGATCTAAGGGCTCAATCATAGAAAAAAATAAAATAAAGGTGGAAAACTCAAAACATGGGAAACAAAGAAAATAAAGGTAGCAGAAATCACGAAAAACTCGATGAGCCCCCAAGTGAACAAACACTTGGAATAGGGCTCAAGTGTTCAAGAGTCCAAGTACCTATATTATTACAAATTTAAGAAGCATATATAAATGACACTTTCTCACCAAAAGTAAAAAGTAAAATCTATACAAAATACCTCTCTCTCTCTCTCTTGTTCTCTCTTGCCGGCTAGGTCTGAAGGTTGGCTCCTCGTCTCAGGGGTTGCACCGAATCTCCTAAGAAATCTTCCCTAGATCCACAGTCCCTCGCAAGAAAAGATAGAAAAGACAAATGTTAGCATAATAAAAATTTATATTAAATAAAAGAGAAAATAAATAAAAAATGAAATAATAAGACCCAAAAATCTATCCTATGTGTTGCTCCCCGACAATGGTGCCATTTGATCATACAGGTTTTGTGAGGGTATAAAATAATATGCTCATGGAGTGCGAAGATAAAATGTTGCTGAGGCGACTGCTGATAAGGTCGCGTGGTCAATCAACAATTAACCAAAACAATGTATAGAAAAATCCATTCAAGCAGCGTGAATAAAAAATATTATACCCTGCAATAGATTGTATAGTGGAAAAGCATAGTAGGGGTCGAACACAAGAAACAACGGAGGACCTACAATAAAAGTTGGCTAAAAGAAGACAATAAATGATTACGGGTATTTTTTAGGGAATTCTGAATTTTTGTGGGGTTTTAATTATGTATTATTTATGGATTTTTAATTTTATTTTTTAAATTGTTTTTAATTTATAATTTTTATTTTCTTTTTATAATTTTCTTATTTTAATTTCTTTTTAATTTGAATAAAGAATAAAGGCTTATATATATTTATATATACATATAATATAGAGTAATATAATTATAAATACAAATAAAAAATAAAGAATACAATATTTTTTGTATTATTTATATTTTACTACTATTTTTTGATTTTTTTCAGTTTCTGTTCTATTTTTTATAAATTTTAAAATTCAAAAATATCTTAAAACAATGATTGAATAAATAGATTGATTTGTTTTAGAAATTAAAAATACTAGATAAAATCAAAATTTCCAAAAATTATTTTAATTAATAATATATAATAAAAAGAAAAGTATGAAATAATAATATATATTTCTAGATTTTCTTTTTCTAGGATTTTTGGTCTAAAGATATAAAATACAATAATAAATGAAATGTAACTTTTTTTTGGAGTTTTTCAAAAAGAGGTTAAATTTTTTGGTAATTTTTAATTCAAACAAGGACAAAACCATGCTATTTTGATTTTTAATAAATATAAAAGTATATAAAATACAAAACCAAAAGTATAGTATGAAAGAGTATGCTAGCAGGCACTTAACCCTGATTGTTCTTGAAATTTGTAGCACATATGATATTTATAAAATTTAGAGAACAAACACAAAAAAATGTTCAACTAGTAAGGGTTTTAATACGATTAAATAAACATCATAGGGATATAATGCAAATTACACAAAATTGACAACTAATATTTAAACTTTAAGTACTAAAAGCAAAATACCAAACCTACAAGGGGTTAACTACAAAATACCATGCTCACTTGGGATGATGCATGAGCTCAGCTAGTCAGGATAAAAAGAAGATAGATGAAAGATTGAGGTCCTTTTAGCAATTTCTACAAAAAAATTTTACATTAATCAAACAAGTTACAAGACTAAATAAAATTCATCAAAATCGGGTGTAAAAAATGCAAATTACACCCTAAAGGCACTTCATCGTGCGATGCGTGTTTGTTCACTTGCCACACTTCCACACGAAAAGGCGCGATGACGGTCCAGCATTAGCGGTTGGGATCTTCAAGGACAAGATCAATGGTCGAGGCTCCTAATCAGACAGTGCTCGAGAATCCTATATACTCGAAAGAACTACATTATCCTTTTATCGCTCAAATCTTGCACCTCTGTCTACTGAATGCGCTATTGAGTGCCGGAGAAGGATGTTGAAGATGGTCAACAACGAATTTGGTCTCCGAAATGGCTCGAGAACCACCAGAAGGGCTTCGGCGAGATTCAAGACCTAGGGGTATGCACCTTGTAAAATGGTATTTTCTCATTGTTTCCTGTATGAGCGCGTTAGTGGACAAAAGGCGGTCGCTCCGATGGTTAGAATGGGGTGGATGGAGTGATGGTGACGTGTGGTGATGCCCTTCGGTGAATGGTAGAGAGGGAGGACTTATCCTCAATCTGTGTAAGATACATGTGGGTGCAGGTGCGTGGGATGTAGAGGAGTAAAAGGGCAAGGTGATGGCAACGAAAGCGGAGTCAGAGGATAGCTGGGATGGTCGGAATCTAGCGATGGAGCTGAAGCTCCGGCAAAATTGAATTTTTGATATTATGAAAAATAAAAAGAAATTGAATGAAAAAACCCAACCCTACGCTATTGTCGGGTTAAGGAATATAAAGAACAAGGAAGAAAAACTTATCCAGACTTGGACCAACCTGGAGCAAAGCATTGGGCAGAGAAGGTGACTGAGCTGGACCGGTCTTGATTCAATGCCACACGATCTTGCTAAAGCCTCTTAGGAGTACCTACTATCATCAAGAAACACTATACCCAAGGTGTAGGGTTTCGGCAGTGGAATAGGCATCGAAATTTGAATGGAGGTGCGAGGTGAGGCTCTATACAAGCAAGGTTTGACCGGGGTGCTGAGCTCTATTCACTGGTCTATCGTCTAAGGAATCAATATGGCTTGAAAGTGCACGGAACGAGGGACAAAAATCGAACAGACATCGATCTAAAAAGGAATAAGGATCGAAAACCAAAAGTGTGAGAAATGAGGTTAAAACCTCTTACAATCACTAAACCAACAAGGACCAGGGACTTGACCCGGGTCAATCGAGACCGACATCCCATTAGTCCAGCTAGGACTCTAAAGGACAAAATAGAAGCGTAAATTGGAAATAATAAACAATAAAATAATAAGTGAAATAATTAAATAAAATTTATAAAATGAATATTGTTTATTTTTTATGTAGTATTTTAATATGATTTATTTTTATGACTCAATTTAATACATGTTACTTTTTACAAGTTCATTTATAGGTATATTTACATATATATTGGGTATGTAAATTTTATTTTGTATTTTAGAATTTATTATTTTATATATATATAACTTTTATATAAATTAATAAAATATACATAAATATATTTTTATTTTATTTTTCTGATGTTATTTATACACTTAATAAATAAATATATCTATTATATAGGTTTAAGTAAAGTATATTAAACTTTGCATTTTATTATTTTATTTTTATTATTTTCTTGATTATTTTATTTTATTCTAAATATGTAAATATACTAAAAAAATATTTACAAAATTATAAAAATATAAAATAATAAAAAATTTAAAGAACAAATAAAATGAATATTTTATTCAAGTATATATTACAATTGGGGTCTAAAACCTAACTTTTCATGTTAAGTCTAAATAAAATGAAACCACTTCATTACGTAGGTTATTAAAAGTTACATACAATTATAGTTGATTTTGATGCATTTTGAGTTCATATGGATGAGATACAGGTCTAGGATGTTGGGATTTTGGAATCTTATTTTGAGTATAAAATGTACACTATGTATTATATTTTTGTGAAGTAAATTTTGTAATTTTCTATATATTTTTATCTACAACTTTCATGTACAAAGTTTCTTTATTTGAAGTATAAATAATAAAGAATAAAATGGGTCCCAAAAATGATTTTTTGAAGAATAAAAACTAAGGTTTTTATATTGTTTTTAACCCTTATACCCCCCTACTTTATTCCTTGTCTTCCTAGTCATCATGATGCTTAGATCTTGGGCTGTAGGGTTATAAATAAATTTGGCATTTCATTCTTTTCCTTTTCTTTATTCTTTTATTTCAGCTTTAAACAATGCATTTTATACAATATTTATATAATAAATAATAAATGTTAATTCATGCAAAATAATGATATTTACAAGAATTTACCTATGGCTTAAAGGCCAAAATGAAAGAATAAATGTGATGAAATGGAGATTCATCAAGAGGCAAGTGAAACAGAAGACGAATCTAACATGAAAACATTATTCATTGCATTATAAGAAACATAATTCTTTAAAGATGAATTGTTTTTGTACAACTTGGAATCAAAAATAAATCTATCTACAATAGATTGTAGAATATATGTTGTTGGTATATTCTCCACAAATGTAGGTGCAAGGTCCTCTGTAGACTCCAAACTTTCTCTAAGTTGCTATTATACTCGTGTCCTCCTCCTCTCTTTTTCCTGAGTAGATAACCTCATTTGTTGTTAAGGGGTTTGTTGAATATGATGCCTCTCCTCCTCATCCTTTGGAGACTCCTTAGGTCGAGCTCCAGAGGTGACCCTCTCCATGTCCCTTACCCGATCATGTACGATTGAAGGATATTGAAGAATCCTTAAGCGCATCACGAAAGCGTGAGGACCGCATCATATACGATTGCGAGCAACCTAGTTGTACTAGTTGCTCGGTGTAACGGAATTTAAAAAAATATTCGATGAAACCACATGAACCAAGAAAATTTCTTGAATCATTTCATCAAACCACACAATATATAAAGGAATACCTCTTGTAGCATGGTTGTGATCGAGCCTCTAAGAGAAGAGACCTCTTATCTCAAGTCCCATCTGTCGGAGGAGATGCTTGCGAGCGTGGAGATGAGTCGTGTGCTTCTTGCAATCTAAGTTATCAATACAAGCAATGGATCTCTTGATCTTGTCCCTTGAGATCGAACGGCCTCTTCACGAGCGAGAAGCACCAAAGAAGACGGAGACCCAAGAGTCGTCGAAGCGACATCACAACGGTGATGCGACGACGAAGGAGACCTTCTCTCTAAGATTGGAGTGGATGGTTACTCAAGGAGAGGGGGGGTGGGGGACTTGGCATGAGAATGAGAGAGAGAGAGAGTTGTTGTTAAAGTTATTGTAACTCGAAGAGTAAGGGGTGCCTTTTATTAAATAGGGTTTTGGGAGTCCATGGATCCCAATACGTGGACAACACAAGATCAATGGATGGGATTAATTTGTGTATCTTTCAATGGCCATGATGTTGTTGTAAAAAACACAAGAACAATTAATTTAAATTAATATATATTGACAAATCAATATAAATCAGTTCAAATTAAATCACTTGACCTTGGAGATAAGAGGTGAGAGGTTGTGACCTAATCTGTAAAAGGGGGGACGACCACCCTCTTCGAATGGAAGTTGGTGGTCGTCCACCCACTTAGTTGTATTAGGTCAATTCTCCTCATTATCACATGAGATATCATTATTTCATGATATCTCCAAGTTTTACAACAAAAATTGTTGTAAATTATTCCATAAAAGAATTCTTAGTTATCTTGTAAATATTGCAATCATGTCATTGGAAAAAATGTGAATCTCATTCACACCTTAAAACAAAATGTAAATTATATTTTCAATTAATGATCCAATGTGAATAAAATTCACATCAATAATTTATTAACAAATATAAACCATAATAGTCTCTCTCTAATATATTATAAATCACATTTATAATATTTGTGAATAATTGGATAATGTTATCCACATTATTCATTTCCATAATAATTAAATCACATTTAATTATATTGGATAATCATTCTCATACATTCAAATAATATGAATCACATTCACATTATTCATAATAATTAAATAACATTTAACTATCTATTTCACAAAGCGTAGATATAATTCAATAATGGAACTATTCTTGGACTCTTTCAAGAATTATGTGCTTTCTTCGAAGATACTCAGAGATATGGACACGACCATCGTACGTTCCACATATAGTGACATGGATATTGAGATCACATCTCAAATATAGATCTTATGGACCTATCATAGATGCTTGATTTAATCAAGTCCGCAAATAAAATCATCTCATTGCATCTGAATCTCATTTAGATCAATGTCCAACACTTGGACAGATATCAGATTACTTCTCTACTGAGAGGAGTCACTAAAATCCAGACATGTTTCATTACTCACTCGGAATGGAAGCGTCATGGTTATACAATCGTTTATGATCACGTCACCCTCAGGTATTCCTAGTATATGTAATACAACATACTAGAAGACCTATAATAAACCCGAAGATATAGATCAATTTCACACTATCATCTTTAGGGTTTCATCATCAAGTTTCTCATTCTTGGCCATTGGGAGTTGGTATTGATCATATGCTTTCCAAAAGCATATATAATACCTTAAAATTCTTGTCATGCTTCCAAAGCACGATGACCATGCATGGAGTTTGATCGGTCCCAATACCTCATGAGTGGGCTCTTGTCTTCCGGTTCACAAGTGAACCTGTGTGATCCCTTTGTGATATCGTATTGCTCATATGCCCTCATATGCACACTAGTTCATCAGTGTATAAACCTTGGTTAGGTCACCAACCTATTGGTCTGCCAAATGTACATACTTAGACATATAGTAACACATCTGTCTCTGGTCAGAGGATGTGTGCCTATATCGTGACAGTTTATGACATAGTACTTTGGTTATCTCGATCTCATTAAGTCAACTCTTTAACCTAACTAATCTGACACCTCTGAATATCTATTCCTATGCAGAGGACCTGCTCGTTATTCTTTAGGGACAAGTGGTTGATGTCCACTTGCGTGTCATGAATCTCATTTCGGTAGGAACGAAGCTCATCAAGAATCTGGTACTGAAAGTCATGGGTGCAGACGAAGAGGCATTTTGCTGAGAAGACTGATATCGTGAGTACTTGTCTTGATGGCCTTGATACTTTTGAGGTTGCTTTTGGTGTTGGGGATGATGTTGGTAAATCGGGCCTTGTTGGCCCGATTTGTATTGCCTTGGCGATCGTACAGTTGTTGCCTTTACTAAGGCTGATAAGGACTAGGGTAGTGCTATAGAGGATGTGTTATAATGGTGGGATATTGTACAAGATAATGGGATGCTGGTTAGACTATGGGTCCTCTGTACTTCCCTGTTGAGCATGGTCCTGAGTGTACCATACACCGTTCACCTCCCACAATGGAGCAAACTCTTCATGTACTATCTTAGCTGGTGATGTCTGCTGCGGAAAGATTGGGTATAAGAGTGGTCTTCTGCCCATTGCTGGTATTTCCCTGACATCGACTGCTCCTGTACATGGTGTACGTAGAAAACATGAGTATCAAGTGTAGCCACATCATGTATCTTAGTCTTGGATACCTTCTCTAATAATTCCTCCACCTGCTTTGAAAGCATGGTTAAGCTTTCATGGTTAGTAATCCTCTTATCCATCCGTTTTTCGACTACTATCAACTTGATTGTAATAATCCCCATGTTGGGGACCAGGTCTTATGCGGGATTTCTCACAATCCCCCCCCCCCCGTGATATGAATGCAATTAGGGAGTAAGTGTATGCCCTATTGTCTATCTATACGTGACTAGTGCTAGCCATCTACTCAAATACCATTTAGACGGTATCCGCTACACGTGATGTATAACTACCTCAACAAGAAGTGCTCAACAAACCTTGCATCTTATGGTTGAGACCAGTGAATAAAGATTGGACCATGATGTTATCATCTAATCCATGACATGGAAACCTTTATAGCTTATCCTTGAATCATTCCTAG
This sequence comes from Ottelia alismoides, assembly GCA_037367405.1. Lineage (NCBI taxonomy): Eukaryota > Viridiplantae > Streptophyta > Magnoliopsida > Alismatales > Hydrocharitaceae > Ottelia > Ottelia alismoides. The sequence continues at coordinate 463,382 of JAZKJV010002406.1, forward strand.
GTATCACAGAAAGGTTCATTAGGTATCTAGTAAAACCTCGTTATATGTGTCCTTATCTGGTTAGTTCTACTCATAGGGTATACCTTCTTTAAGAACATGTTCTTGAACTAAGCATAGGTGATCACTGTAATACCTGAAAACATAACCTAGTAATCTGCCTTATCTCCCAAAGCAAATGGAAGGGCATTGAGCCTATATAATTCTGCTAACCCTAGGGAGATGAAGGTTTGCACAAATGAGCTCAAAGTCCATCAGGAAGGCATATGGTTCCTCTTTGGCATTCCCGGTGAAATGTGGTAAGAAATTCAGAAAGGGCATATTCAAGTTGTATTCGATTTCCGACTTTATGGGACTTAGGTAATTTTGCACTCTGAAATGTCATGGGTAGTATTCCGCATCAATGTGGGCATCAACCCCTACATTCAATTTTCCCATCTGAGCACTACGTAGGGCATGCTGCTCAGATCCAGCCAACCTAGCTAGTATCATCTAGAAATGATTATCACGATCTTCTTCCTCGTCATCTTTCTTCTCGGGAGACATCTTGAATAAAACTTCTTTGTCCCCTTCATTAGGAAATGGATTTGAATTAGTCGACGCTGATGAACTTAAATCATCCTAACCAAGGAGAAGGTCTTCCCTGGCAAGTGGGGAAAAAAGGAAGGGGTTGGTCAAGTTGACCATACCTAAAGTGAGTTAGCATGGACTCAAGAGGGTCATGAGTCCATTGATGTCTAGGAAGTGAAGGGACCTCTGAAGACGATCTTTTTGAAGGGTTCAATGATGAATTTACCAAGTCCGAATAAAAATTCCTCCAACTAGCTATCTTCTATGTCAAGAGGACCATATATGAACACGGATATCAAGGAGAATCTATGCACTACAAGGCACATAAATGCACAAAGAAAATTCATACAAATCAAACACAATCCAAGCCCTTTGATATCGCCATGGGAAGGCCATAAAGGTTCGACCGAATTATATTATCAATTTCTAGTTGGTGGTAATACAATATTTTAGTCCATTACGCCTAGCATTGCTCCTGTGTGCTCCCAATCAATGAGGTGATCTGCCTAGACTACATGTTTTCAATATCACATCGTAAAGGAGACACATAGGCTTGTACAACCAAAATGTTTGTAAGATCGAAGGCAAGCTCTCGAAGCTCCCAAGCCCATAAGAGTCAGACCAAGAGATTTAGGAGGGAAGTCAATGGATTTGTGCTCTTACCTTCATGTCTGTATCCTTACCCACTCTGTCTAGAGGTAATTACATGTGTCCAATGATGCATTTGTGCACCCATAATGCAAGTGTTCATTTTATCCCATTTTTTGTCATATTGCATCAATTCAACCTTGAATTTTAAAGTTTTAGTTATAGATGATATTTATGTGAGAACAAATTATATGCCTACCGTCCAGTCCCTTGTCCTTTTAGACTTAGGTTAAAAATCAAGAGAGGAATCAGAAAATGGAATGCAAGCGAGAAACTATGATGTAAGCTAAGATAAGAATGTACTTGAGCTAATTATACATGTTTATGTGTGTCTTTTTAATCTTTAAAGAATGATGTGAACAATTAATATACGTGGCCAATATTACGAGGGCACAAATAATCTTGATTTTGAATTTGAATGGAATTTGAATCGTAAAATGTGCCCGTCGTAAATACCGCCACTTAACTCGATAACCACTCTCAACACAACCACAATAAAGAAGAAAAATAATGTTCGAGTCTATGATACATGTGTGTGCTCTCAAACAAGACCATTGTAAATGAAGCAATTACCTAAGTAATTACAAATTAATAATTACAAAAATGAAATGAAATCTCTTCCTTAAAAAAATAAATACAATCTCCTTGGCTATTCAGCAGTGGGATTGATCTACGTTTGTCGACTCCGTTGTACTCCAAGTCCATTAGACGCTCATGCATAAAGATAGAATATACGTAAGAGAGATATTTACACACTATATACAAAAGTAAAAAGAAAATATAACGAATAAATGACTAAAAAGAAAATAAGAAAATAATTACAAAATTACTCAGTGTTCAGACTACCCGAGTTAATGGAAAGCCTAACTCTGAGTTTTCTAAGTGAGCCTAAGTTGTTTGCCTCCCCAGCAACATAACCTTTTGACGATATCAGAAATACCCTATATTATTTTTTCTTTTTTGTGTCGTAGTTGGGAACAAGGATCAATCAAAATTTAACCACGTAAATAAATAATTCAATCAATTAAGCAATATGTGGTTTTGTGTTTATTTAACCTAGGCAAGCCCCATGGTCGACTCAAGGAGGCAAATGAACAACTTAGGGTTCAATTTATCTAAGTTAATTATGTTTTTCAAAAGATTTTTTTTAATTTTTATGACATGAAATGCATGCATGTAGAATGGATACTTATTATTGGTTTTCTATAATTTTTCATGCAAATGGCATACAAAAATTATGAAAATTTTATAAGAGGTTGGAAATGGTGAAATTAACCTAATGTGATTCTTTGGAATTTTCTAATGAAAAAAGAATTTTCTAGAAATTAAATAGTGCATGTCATGTGATTTTTAGTAAATTAATTTTACTAAATAGCAAACTTGACTAATTTCTAAAAGTAAAATTAGACTAGATGTATCTAGCTAATATCTATCTAGAAAAAAATTCTAACTCCTAAAATTATCAAGTTTACAAAGAAGTAAAAATCAATTACATCAATCACCAAATAACTTATTCTATGAAAATATGCCTGTAAATGGGTTGTTTTTTGGCACATATTAGAATGTTATTAATCTTATAAAGTGTGAATTTTAGAATTTCTAGAACAATGTTGAATTATTATGAATTATAAAGCTCACAATGCGTAAAGTGTGCCTATAATCACCAGAATAATATTAATAAATCAACTTTAACTCACAAAAATGCCATTAAATATCCATTCGATAAAGGAGTAGTTTGTCTACAACTTGTCATTTTATAACAAAGATATGATGCAAAAATGATACTCCAAATGAAGAGCAAATGTAGGGTCCTTCATGCAATACATGAAATAAAATAAGTAAAATAACAACTAACAAGGGCTAATGTGTAATTACCCAAACATGGGTGGGGTATTGTGCAAATGATCAAGGTGCACACGTACCTGACATGTGCTATTGTCGGTTGGGACCTTTTCACAAATATTTGGAAGCATAAGGGCTTGTACGCAACTTCCCCAGCCCAGACGTGTGTCTCACATGTAGATGGAAGTCCCAATTAGCAGCTGCAACCACAACTCCAGGTGGTGGGCGGAGCGATGTTTGAGTCCACATGAGGTTGTGAGCTCAAGTGGAGGTGAGAGCTCCTGATGTGGCACCCTAATAGTTGTGGGATCAAGGCACGTGAGCCTGATCTGACAGCCATTGTGCGTAGAGGATGAGCGAGTAGTGAACTACAAAGGAGGGTGGCAATGATGCGTTGGGTGTGGTGGGTGAGGTTGCGATCAAGGTGGATGGGAGTTTACGGGTGGAACTAGGGCTTTGATAAAGGATCGAATGTGGTCGCTATGTAGGCACTTTACAAGGGTGGAGCTATGGCGTGGATCGATGGAGAAATATAAGGGGCAAAGGTAAGGAGTTGTTGTCATGCGAAGGCTAAGCGAGGCGGTAGAGCTTGAGGTGAGAGGTAGAGAGAGGGTGAGGTGTAGATTGATGTCACAAAGGAGAATGCATGGCAAGAGGTGGTGACGAGGAAGGTGCGTCACTGTAGTGAGGGTCGGGGTGCGAGGTGGTGGAATTCGAGCGAACAAAGGTTCGACGGAGGAGATGATCAGTGGAAAAGAAGAGTAATGGAAGGAGGAGGAAGGGAAACAGGAATATACCTGAGGGTTGCCACCTGAAGTTGATGCTCTGATGGGGATTCATATCCTTGCTCGACGGATTGGCTGTATGGAGTGGGAGCAAGCTTCATGTGAGGCTAGGGATAGTGAAGATTGTGCTTCATTGGATCTCATCCGAGGAAAGGAGGGTGTCGCTCACAAGACAATGGCACAACTGTTGTCACCAACTACGAATAGAAATTTACCTCCTAATCTCGTGAATGATATATGAAAAGGAAGAAGGACGATGAGTCGTAATGATCGTGGAGAAGGGAGGTGTAACAGCCGTGAGCCATTGGGCAACCGTCGGCTGAAGGAGGAGGGGAGTAACGACCGCAGGCCGCCGTAAAAGGCAGATGGATGTGGAATGGCAGTTGACGAAGAAGGCGGGGCCCTTGGATCAACCCAGATCTGAAGGTGGAAAACATGCCATGTGGCATAGTAAAAGAAATTAAAAAATAAAAAATAATAATAAAAGATAAAAAATAAAAATAAAAAAAGGGGTAAGAGGGGGCGACACGTGGCAGCTCGAAAAGCTGCCACGTGTCACCCTTAGAAAAATCACAAAATAAACTAGAATAAATTCTAAATAAATAAGCAAACGATGTCAAACAAAAAAGTAATATTCATGAAAGTTGTTTTTCAGGAGAGATTTACAACTTTCATGAAGGAAGCAAATCCAAAAGAAATCATCTGTACTAACCCATATTTTTGGTGGTCCTCTATAGATACAAAATACCTGTATTTTTATTTTTTTGCATTTTTTGTGATATTTAAATAATGAAAAAATCAAGATAGAATTGGATAAAATATAAAACTAAATAATTACACTTAATCAAATTTTTATTATTTTTAACAATAATAAAATAAATAAATAAAATAAAAGGGGCTTATATACATATTATATATAAGCTCATAGTGATTTGTTTTCTTTGAATTTTACTTCAATTTTTGTCTAAATGTTTGTACATTTTAATAAAACATAATCAAAGAAAATAAATGAAAAATAAATAAACCAAAAGAAGTTATTTTTGTACATAAAATAATAGGGTTAAATCAATCTATATGCACAATATACAATGAGGTCCCAAAACCCAAGCATCACATATGTTCTGATTCCTTGAATTTGATCGTGTTTTGTAGATAAATGCATGTATATTAATTCAAATGTGTTTAGGAGTTCATAGAAGACTATGAGAGAGATATTAACAATTGTAGCATTCGGTCTCTGAACTAGGGTTTGGGTTTTATTGAGCAAATATATAAGTTAGTATTTTTCGGTATTTTCCTTTATTCATGCTAGTAAAATGTACACAATAAAATTTATTTTATTTTATTTGGTATCAATGAAAAATAATAGAAAATAGTGGAAGTTATGGTAATTTACATGTGATAATGTACAAGATAGTTGGGCTTCTTTTTAAATGCAATTATGCATGTTAAAACATGAATATTATTTACATATGAATGAATGATAGAAATGCACTTTAAATGAATAAATGCAATTAGTCACATGGGAATAGAGCTCTATTTTCATCTTAGAGTTATAAATCATAGATTCATCAATATGCTTGGGGACTATGAATACTCAAAGAAAGATAAATGCAATCGGATCCAAAAGGCGCAATCAAACACAAAGCAAACTCCAAATTCACCTACTCAAAACAGTGAAGACTCTAAGAGAGTGTTCATTATCTTTTCAATTTTAGAGTTTGGTGATATCAAGCAGTCGATTAATCAGACAAATAGGTGTAGTCTCCTAGAGTGATACTGTCCAAATTGTGTACCACACCTACTTGAACATAAGACACTTCATTTATAGTCGTAGGGAAGTGCTTGCAGCAATAACATGGCACAAGTGCCAACATAAACGCTTAGGGTACAAGTCCAAGGTTGGGGGCTCTATGTGTTTGTGCCTCATTCAGTCAGAAAGGTACATGTGTCCAATGTGGGAGTTGCTCTTCCCAAGGCAATGAATACATTACATTTGATTTTAAGATCTAGTGGATTTAAACAGTCCCACATTTTTAGTTATCACTTTTTTTGGTTATTTTTCATGCAAACGCCTAACGAGTTTAAATTCCTTTAGTATCTTAGGTGTTCAAAATGAGATGGAGATGTCGGGGAACCATTGCAAGTAGAAATCGATGACAAATGCTAGGTCATAAGTACTTACATTGCTTCTAGTACTCTCTATGCAGGATGCTAAACGAGAATTGAAACTATACTATATGCAATGCAACCGATAAAATCACCCTAAGTCAGAAATTGCTATTAATATGAAGAACAATTGGTTGACCTGCTCAAATTAGATATCCAAAAGTTCGGTCTTGGAGGGTCATCAACGTCTGACAAATCAGATCCTGCAAGCGTTGTGTCGACTCACTCACGGTACTTGGTGTTAGATCTGGGCAATCAACAACAATTTGATTTAATCTATGTCTAAGTGTATCAGATAACTATAGGTGCATGGTTGTAGGTATTAGATTAATCAATCAAGCAGTTCCTAAATCTAAGAGCTCAATTACACAAAACAAATAAAAAGAAAGGCAAAAGACTAAAATCTTGAGAAACAAAGACAAAAGAATGTGAGAAATCCACGAAAAGGCGATGAGGTCCCCCGGGTGAACAGATACCCGATGAAATGGACCTGTGAGTGTCCAAATGTCTCAAAGTGTCAAAATTATTACAATATTTCGAATTAATAAAAAGACATCATCTCATTAAATAAAAATAAAAGTACATCTGCCTTAAAAAAATCTCTAAGTCTTCTCATGTTGCTCTCTCTTGTTGGCTTAGTCTGAAATGTTGACTTCACTTCACTCGGGTGCACCAGTCCTCTGAAGAAGTCCGCCCGCAATCCACAGTCCCTCACAAAAAGGTCCAACAAAGAGATGGTCAGAGCAGGTCAACATAGATAAAAAGAAATAAAATAGAAAAAGCAAATAAAGCGGACAGAAGAAAAGAAATAATATATATGGCCTAGTTCCCCTACAATGACGTTATTTAATGGAGGCTTTTACACCAGTCTACTAATCAAGCATGATTAGGAATCATTGTGTAATCGATTTTCTCTTCAATCGACAATTAACCCATTAATAAGATAGGTAATTTAATTAGTGCAAAAAAATGAGTTAAATTTTATTATAACTCCAATATAGGTATATACAGGTGTAAGTATGTTAGAGTGTTGAACATAAGGAGCAATGTGATCGATTGGAAACTAATAATTAATTATTGTTAATTAATAGTAATTCCATGTTATTTCTTTTTATATTTTTATTTTTAATTGCTTTGTGAGTTTTATTTTTTTGATATTTTATTTGATTTTTAATTATGCAAATGCTTTTGAGATTTTTATATTTATAACTAAATATATAATAATAATACAAGGAAAAATATATATAGATAATAAGAGAGAAAGATAAATAAAAGAGAGAAGAAAGTCTTTTCGGATTTTTACACCCATAACTCCGGAGTAATTTCTACATAATTACACGAGAAATCCTGAGTAATGCATAACTCTTACATGACATAATCATGTGTTATGTTCCATTTGAGATGCCCCCTATAATTGACGATTTAAGTTAAAAAAAGACAAAGTTGCCCATAATGCCCATTCTTATTTGCAAATGATTCCATCGCATTCTCTCGCCATGATATGGGAGTCCGTGTGTCGAGGTGGGAGTTCATGTCATGTGAGAGGCTCGGTTGCGTCACTCTATTTTCCTCTTTGTAGAACTTAATCCACTGAAGAATCTGCGAAGGGAGGAAGAGAAGCAAATAAGGGAATCGACCCCTTCCAAGGGAACAAACTATTGTACTTATAGAAGAAAATAAAGAAGAGGGAGCCTTTGAAATTGCAATATTTGCTGCTAGAGAAATTGAGAGTCGTGCACACGGACGTTGCTGTAGTTTGCACGGGAGATGAGAAGACTCAATGCAGCATTCATCATCGATTGCAAGTTGGAAAGATGGGTGAGCCCATCTTGTAGGAGAAAGGGAACTGAAGTGAAACTGCTATTGATGGAGGAAACTAGCAACAGTTGCTCGTACTTGCTGAACATGGAGAGAAAAATGGGGGCAGCGGTTTCATGTGTGAGAGAAGAGAGAAAAGAGATGGGATGTCGTAGACTGTGTAGGGAAAAGGAAGAGAGAGAGGGGGATAGCGAATCTAACGTGACACGGATGTGAGAAGTTGTGCTCTCTCCCGAACTCGAGCGGCAAGCTTCTCCCTGATTGTATGAAATCCGCTCCTCCTGAGCCCGAGCGACGAGGAGGGTTAGGCAGGTTCTGGAGGAGTTCAGATCTCGAGCAGCGAGATTCTCCCTGATTGTATGAAATCCACTCCTCCTAAACCCGAGCGACGAGGAGGGTTGCACGGGTTCTAGAGGAGTGGTTGGTGGAATGGGAGAGGAGCAGGAGGCAGGCCTAAAGGGGAGGCAGTTAGCTTTAATAGAGGGGGCAGCAGGCCCGAAAGGTGGTGGTGGGTTGGAGGGGAACAGGAGGACGAGGCTGCGGTTGGAGTGGTTGGCTGCAAACGAAGGGGCAACGGAGGGGTGGAGGCGGTGGTTGCAGGCGAAGTGGCGGAGGAGGAAGAAGGAGAGGGGTTGGTTATAATGCAAGCAGATGGAGGAGGAATGAGGTTTTTTAAAAAAATAATTTTTTTTAGGAGTTGTTGGATAGACTAAGGGTTAGATTAACCCAATGATATGATTGGGTTAAGGGGAAAACTATAGGAGGGTTATGAGTGTGAGACAGAGTGAATATCCATGGTTTCTCGTGTAATTCACTACTATGCAGGTTTATGATTGTAATTGTGAAATTACTCAGGGTTATAGGTGTAAAAATCCCATCTCTTTTTGAATTTTTAAATTAAGCCAAACAAAATTAAAATGACGAAAATAAAAATCTTTTTGTTTTTTAAATATTTTCCAAATGTTTTTTATGATTAATAATGAGTTTTCTAATTTTTACGGGTTTTTATTTTATTAAAAAGTATAAACTAGTGAACAAGTTAAAAGTGAGAAATTGTTTTGTATTTTAAAAATAGATAATATTTTGGTATTTTAATTACTATTTTTAATATATACTATATATAATAAAGAAAAATACAAAATAGAGAATGATATTTTGGTATTTAATCAAGGATTATTATTTTTATTGTGTTTTTAGGGTTTTGTGATTTTTACAATTTTTGCTTTGTATTTTTTGTGATTTTAAGATGTGTGTTAATATATAATATAATATATGTAATATATTTTTTTAGTAATTTTTTGATGAAGTTTTTTTTTTATTTCCATATTTAGTAAATAAGAAAATTCAATAAAATTCCAAGCAAAAAATATATGTCATTCATCCAGATGTCAAGTAGTTAAATTAATTTTCCTATATTTTTTGGAGCTCTAAAAATATTTATAAACACTAATAAATAGAAAAATAAAATTATGTAGTTTACAGGGACCCATTTGCAATTAGTGAAAACATAAATTTGATTTCAATATATCTAGGAAGTATAAGGTACAAAGTGCAAATATAAAAAAGGCCTCACATGGCACGGTGCGTGGGGTGATGTGGATAGGGACCAAATTGCAAATAAAAAAAATATTGAGGTCCTTAGTGCGATTTTTAAAAAGAAATTATACAACTACAAATGAAAAATTAATTACTGAAGATAAAATACAAAAATGAGCGGGCCAATGTTAAAATTACCACTAAATAGCGCACCAATGAACAGATCAAATCTTTTACTTAAATGCATGGATGACATAGATGCCGCCATACCGCTTCATGGACTAACGCTTCAGATTAGACACAGGCCAAGATCGAATGGTAGAGCTAGTCCTGATCTAATGATGGCTTCTCAACATGGGAGAGTCGCACGATCATACGTCAATGAAGACCAATGAAAGAAAAGGGAAGAACTAGAGCCTGATAACTCTTCGATCAATGTTATCTCGTGTCTCCCACCATCATTCTTCGCTGCTAAGATGATCTATAGGATCCAGGAACGATTCTGTTCTGGTTGATATTCTCAAAGTAGTCTGGGTCCCATCAATAGGGACTTGAAGCTCAAGGAAGCTAGAGCACCTGGAAGCTTCTGTGCAGCAACAAAATTGACCCCAGATGTGGTTCTTCAGTGCCCAACCTGCACAAGAAGAAGAAGGGAACAAGGGCAATGGAGATGCTCATCTTATTGGGTGGAAATGGGGCTTTGGGGAGAGGTTTCGACGAAGGTAGAGGATGTAACCTTAATTGATCATGATCTGGGTAGATCAAGGTGGAGGGATAGAGTGAATTGCAGAGAAGGTAAAGGGGGGCAAAATGACAGTGATGTGACGTTTGAACGATGGGTGGCTTCATGGTGAACACTGGTCGGAGCTCTAGATCTTGAACGTACTTTAAACTGAATCGAGGCTACAACAACGCAACAACCATTAAATAAAAAATAGAATTAAAATGCATAAGGATAATGCAATTAGAAAATACCTATCTTGACCTCGATAGAGCTCTAATAGATTTGAAGATGTTGTCATCGAAGTTAGGCTCTGATCTTTAGGGATCAGTGCCAAAATCCTCCTTCTTTACGCTGTTGAATGACGATTCCTCTCCCTGTCACGAAGAGGTCTCAAGATTAGGTGTTCATCGGAGTTACAGATCCCGAATGGCGAATCGAAAACAAAAAGTAAGGCTTGGGTTTATTTTATAACTGACAGGAGGAGGTGTCAAAAATTGGAAATTCGAGCGTATCTACAGTATGTATAATCGATTTGGACGTAGGCAGTGAATAATGGATATGTGCTTGCAAAGATGGTGTGAAGAATCAAGCAGAAGGAGTGTTTTGAAATCTAGGAAAAATGAAGTATGGGTCCCAAGAATGTCTGACAATTCAGAGGAGGCAGAAGGGCAGTCGACTGGGAAGTCAACAAATGAAAGCACCACATTGGGCCATATCAGCACGCAAGAGGACAAAATATGATTTGAAAGAATAAATAATAAATGTTTATTTTTATAATGTAATTTAACATTATTTTTATTTATTGTTAAACTTTTATTTACTAGGTATTATTATTTAAATATTTTACACTTTTTATATTCTTATTTATTTGTAGCCTTTTATTCATAATGATATAATTAATTATTGTATTTTATATAATATATTTAAACCATATTTACATATTTTTATTTCATTTTAATATTTTTGTTTACACCTAAAAAATGTATATATGTACATTATAGGAATATTATATCTGTATTTTAGTATTTGTTATTTATTTAATGGCATTTTTACATCATTTTATGTGTGTTTCTATTTTAATTATGTTTTACATAAAATATACAATATTTTAAAAATATAAAAAGAATTGAAATGTAAAAGATAAAACTTTTGAATAATATACGCATATATGTAGTATAATAGGGACGATAAAGTCGACTTTTGCATCTTAACTCCATTTTTAATGAAACCACCTTCATTAAATAGATAATTTAATTTAGAGTACAATAAATGAGCGTTTGGTTCATTTTAAGTTTGTATGGGGGAATTATTGGTCTGTGAAGTTTTGTTTGCTGCTTTTCTTAAATGCATCCTCGTCACACTGTTTCTTATTTTTATTTGCAATTATTTTTGTATTTTTCTATTATTTTTATGTACCAGCCTCATGTTGAGAGTTCCTTTGTTTGAGTTGGATAAGATGCAAAAGCAAATAGGGTAAAAATGGTTTTTTAAAATAATAAATTAGGGTTTTTTGTGTATTTTGTACAACTAATTGGCCTTATCTCCCCCTACTTTATTCCGGGTCAACTAAGTTAATATAGACTTGGTCTTGGAGTGTAGGGTTATTCAGTATCTTTGATATTTCATTTTCTTCTTTTTTTTCCCTTTATTCTTTTATTTTGGAATTAAATATATGTATTTATTTAGTATTTATAAGTTAAATCATGAACCATATTTCGTACATATTAATGATATTTACGTGCATTTAACTAGGGGGTTTAATGCCAAAATGATAGAATAAAGGTGATAAAATGGAGATTCATCTTTAGCATGAAAGGAATCATCATCTTAATATAATGGAGAGAACGATCAAAGCTGATAATGTCGATCGTGGAGAAGGATGAATCAATAATAGATTCATCCACATCAATCGCAGTCTCAATAAGATAGGGCATGTCAAGATCAAGAGACTTACTATGAAATTGTATATCTGATGCACATAAGGGATTTTTACCCAGTAGACCCTATACACATTTTAAAATGCCTCTATGACCTTTTGCACAACGTAATTACCCCATTAACCCTGTAAATTAACCCAAGAACCTCCACGAGCTTAAAACATATTACTCAGAGGGTTCATGGGGTAAGAATTGGCAAGTTTACTGGGTCGAGGGAGGAATTAGGTTTTTTTCAAAGGTTGTAGAGGTGATTGGCAAAGTATATAGGGTCTGCCGGGTAAAAATCCCTACACATAATGTAGACAAATCATGGGACTCATCGTATATTACAAGACCTTACTCATCCTTGTGAATGTCTTCAAGGAGAGAAGACTCAAAGAACTCAAATAAATCAGATAAATTAGAGGACTCGGTCTCATCATCCAACAAATCAAATTCACACTCAAAAAGTAAAATCGAGTACAAAGAACACAACTCATCCTCCCGTAGATACCCTCATGGAGTGATTTAAATTCATTGATCTAACTTAGGGGAGAGAATGAAGGAAATAACTCGAATAATGGGTTCTCCCTCCAAGATAGAGAAGATCCTATCATTGGACTAGAAATTATAGGACCAAAGAAAGTTGGGAAATGATTAGAGAGATCATTCTCATGCTCGAGAGAAAAGAACTGGTGTGCATAAAAAATGTGTAGCCTAGGTCCATCATAAAATATGTCTGGATCAATAATTTGATTAATATCCTCAATACGAGTCTCATCAGACAGCTCAGAATTGTCAAAAGAAATAGAAGGTGACATTGGTGGGCACAAAGAGGGAGGGTCATACATGTAGAACATAAACCTGTACAAGATATAAAGCATATGGTCATTGATCTCAAACATTACAAGATGAAATTATGGTTCAAGAAGAGAGTAATTCTGAACCGGACCAGAAGAATGGGGGTAATATGGATGAAAAGAAGCCGCAAGATCTGACTGAAGAGACGAATGACACAATAATCATGACACAAACTAAAATAAAAAGAAGACTCAAGGACCGCAAAGACTCGAAGACTGCTAGAACTCAAAGAAAGAAGAATGCAATGGATCAAAAAACCACAATCAAACACAAAGCAAACTCTCAATTTACCTACTCAATATAGTGAAGACCGTAAAAGTACAGTCGTTATCTTTTCAATTTTAGAGTTAGGTGATTCAAACAATTGATTAATTAGTCTCAGAGGTGTAGTCTCCTAGAATGGTTGTGTCCAAGTTGGCATACCACACCTACTTAAGCACAAGACCACATTTTCAAAGGTCGGAGGTAGGAGCATGCAGCAATAATAGAGCCTAGAAGCCAACCCAAGTGCTTATGGCACTAGTCAATGGTTTGGAGTCTAATTCTTAATGTGTATGTGCCTCACTCGATATGGAGTGTACCTATATACAGTGTTATCGTTTCTCTTCTCAAATCAATGAATCAATTGCGTTTACTTTAGGATTTAATGCAGTTTAACAATCCCAATTTTATTTGAGTTGTCACATTTTTTGTTATTTTCATGCAAGAGTCCTAGAGATTTTTCTGATTCCTTTACTAACCTAAGTGAAAGAAATAGGGGAGGGAAGCCAGAAAATTCGATGTGCGAAGAAGATGACATGATAATGCCGGAGAAAAGATGTGTACCTTTGCTTCCCAGCAATCTACATGTTAAATGATCCACGTATAAAATTAAACTAAACTATATGCAACACAAGTGTGAAATCATCCTACACAAGAATTTCTATTAGTGAGAAGAAAGATTTCATTTGTCTAAGGCCAAATGCAGCAAATTATAGGTACATAATTCTATTAAGTGGTTGAACCTATTAATTACTGGGCTCAACACAGATAGAAACCTAAACTAAGGGCTCATGCACAGAAAACAAAAGAAAATAAAGTAGGAAAACTCAAATCGTAGGAAACAAAATAAAACAAGAGGAAAATAGGTAGGATGAAATAAGAAAGTGGTTATGCATCCGATCAACTAGGGTTAAGTTACTAATTAAGAAAGTGTCGTTGTGACCGTAACCAATCGAATAGTCAACGAGAAAATAAACCACTTAAGAAATCAAACAGAGAAAACAAGCGACATTGCTACTTTTGTTAACCTGGTATAGCGATCAGGGTCGAACACAAGGAGCACTATTATACACTAAGTAGAAGATTTCAGACATGCAAGGTGTTTTTATTGTTTTTAGTGGTTTTTAATTTTGCAAATTTTTAAATTTTTAAAGTAAAGGAAATGAGCGCAGTGACCGAAGACACACACGTAGACACACAATTTTTGTATTTTTTAAATAGGCCAAAATGTTCACAAAAATGCAATAAAAATATTTTTGGGTTTTAGTGTTTTCTGTAATTTTTATATATTTTTCAGATGTTTTTGTAATTTTCTAAAAATCAAATAGTGAGAAAAACAATAAATTGTGCATAACCAGGACTGTTTACCAATTAAAAATAAGTAAAAAGATCAAACATCCTGGAGGTTATTTTTAAGATAAACTAGAGGAGAATACCCACAGTCAGCAACTAAAATCAGATTTTTTTGATTTTTCTACAATTTTATATAATTTTTGTAGGTTTTTAAGTGTTTTGCAAATTTTTAAGTTTTTTATGGGAAATTTTCAACAACATTTAGGAAGGAACTAAAAGGTAAATAAAGGAAACTATAGTAATTTTTACAGAATTTTTAGATGATTTTTCAATTTTTTATATATTTTTCAAAACAAACAGGGACTTTTTAGGGTTTTTTGAATTTGTAATAATAGAAAATGAATGTAAATTAACAAGAAACAATTACCACAAGGAATACATGCAATCATGGACCACACGTAAATTTTGGGCAATTTTTAGACTTAATTTAACATTTACTACAATATAAAAGGTAAGTAATTCAAAACAGATTGCATGGACAAATCTACAATTATTTTAACTCCTAGCACCAAGTAGATAATCAATATTAAAAGATCGATGGCCTTTATTTGCAATTAACCCAGCAAGCACATGCGCATCATGTGAATCGAATGAACAAGGGTATATGAACAATTTCTCAAAATATTTAAAGCATTCAGTAATAGATAAGAAGTTCAGGACTTGCACTGCAATTTGCCTACAAAAGCATGTGGGGAAGCACGTGGACTCAAGTCGACTAGACTAATATGCAAATGTGAAAACTACATGGGTCTTACTGCAAATGTTTTTAACTACATAATATTTTTGTTGGACTAAGACAAAATAAAAAGACCTGCAAGGGAAAACTGTAAAATATCCTTGCAGGCGTGAGGCAATGCGTAACTCGATCCGACGGTTCTGACCTCAGCTGCAGTGTATGGCTCTGATGACCATTACGAGGTAGATCTGATGTCTTAGATCGCTGGTGAGTGTATGTGCAAATCCACCCGGAAAGCTGATCTGACGCCTATGAAAAGAAGCTGGATGTGTAACTTAGATCGAATATGGATGAGAGTCTTTGGATTGGACGGACGTGAAGGAAGCTGGAAGAACTGGTGGCCGGGGAACTTCGATCATCAATATGTGGCGATCTGCTGGTTTGATCAATGCTACCGAGGTCCATCATCTTCGCAAATGGTACTCCGCTTCGACTGTCTAGCTCCGATGAGGTGATGGCTGGTGGCGTGCTGGTGCTCCACCACCTGGAGTGCTCCGTCTTAGCAGTAGGAGCTCAAAATGATTGTCTTGTGCATGCATGCACCTGCAAAGGAGAGAGATACTCGGGGGATTTGCTCTGGTCTTGTTATTGCAGGTAAACATATCGAGAAGTGGTGGGGGAATGTAAGTGACTTCCGACAGAAATGGGGGAAAGACATCGCAGCTCGAACTTGCTTTGATGAGAGAAGCCCAAGGTGATCAAAGTGTGCTCAAAGGATGAGGGAGAGATAATGGGTCGATCTGTAAAGCTGATAGTGATTGTGAAGCTCTAACCACGGTGGTCAGAGCTTCAACGACGGCAAGTGGCTAACGAAGGGAATCGGAATGAACGCTGAACTGGAAGTGGAGTAGAGGTTACATGAGTATCCTTTGATGGTTAGTGATGAACTGTAGAGTGGAAGGAGGGGTCCTGTCCTTGATCAGGCTTCGACAGACCTGGGAGTATGTACGTAGTCAAAGTCCAACCACGTAGTGAGCTACATTCGAATTGAGCACCAAATCAAGCTCTGAAGGGCTCTTCGAGGAGATGTCACTCTCTTGAAGGTGGCTAAGGGTTATGATGGCGTGAGGAAAAAGCTAGAGAGTGAGGGTGACAGGGAGGAGATTTTATAGGGATGGCTTAGGGTCTAGAAGAATCGATAGGAAACACGAAACCCTAGGGAGATTCGTACCATCACAGGGATCTGCAAAAAACTCGAATCTACGAGGAATCTTGGGTACAAATCTCAAGGCAAACTGAGATCAGAGTCGGGTAGGGAAATGGCGAGAAGGGCTCTGGCAAAGCAGAATCGGGGTTGACCCGATTGGGGGGAAGGGTTGACTACGGTCAATAGTCTGAGATGGACCAATCAGATTGTAGGATTTTACATAATTAATAAAAAAATAACAAATGTCTTCAAAATAAAAAATGAATCAAATGAAAAATGTTTGTAATTTCTCAAACATTTTTCTATGATTTTTAATTATTTTTATAATATATATATATATGTGGTATGTACGATATAGTGTAATATGTATAGGTATAATACACCTATATTATATACATGTAATTTTATTTTATTATTGTATAAAAATTCATTGTATTTTATATTTTATTTTATTTATAACATAATTTAAAGAGTATCAAAGAAATTTTTATTTGATTTATACATGTCAAATAAAGGTATTAAATGAATAGGTATTATGTACAATATTTTTGGTGTGGGTAATGTACAATAGAGTTTTGATTTTATCTTTTATTTATTCATGTTTTATAATTTTTATTTTATTTTTATTTTTATTTTGGAGATATGTACAACTTTTTACAAATATAGTATGCACAAAATAAAATTTGAAGTATTTACACATACTAGCAGCATAGGAGACTATCTCCCCCTACTTCATTCCTTATCGATCGGGCCAATTATTGGCCTTCTCTCGGGGTTTGGGTCAGTATGTACTTATTACTTAATTACATCCTTATTTTTCTTTTTCTTTCCTCTTTATCTTTTTGGAAAAATATGTGCAAATTATGGAATATTAACAAAGTTAAGCACAATTGTAATTTATTATATTTACACATATTTATATATTTTTTTGCTAAAAGATGAAGCTAAAACAAAAGAATAAAATATGAGAATCAGAGATTCATCACCCCTCCCAAACTAGTTTAAATGTCAACCATAATGCATATACAAATATTTACAAAAACACTGTTTGGCTGGAATTTTTCAAACTATGCAAATTTTTGTAAATTTTAATTTTCAAAATTTTTAGGTATGTTAGAAAAAGGAGTAAAAAGAAAGAAAAGTTTTTACGAAGATATATACATATTTACATAGAAGTTTATAACACAGGTTTTACATACACATGAATTTTATCTACAATATCCTATGCCAGCTTTATTAAGGATACTTAGTACATAGAATTTTAGAGGTAGATGGTATTTTTAATGTACATATATATACAAGTAGTATTCATACCCTATACTAATTTCCTTTTGTGGAAAAATAATTTTGCAGATATTTTTCATTTTTTTTAAAAACTATTTTAACAAACATTTACAAACTGTTTTTGCAAATATTTTATTTTCAAATAGTTTTCAAAAATTTTGTATAGTATATCTATATAGAAATTAATTTTACAAATCTTTTTGCAAACAACACATTTTTACAAACATTTTTACAAAATTTGTACAAAAATATTTTTTGTAAACAATTTTTACAAAGCATTTTTTATACCATTTTGATTTATGTTTTTATAAAAATAGCCATGCTATTAACAGACAAAGTATGAGTTATGGCTCAAGTATATATACAATATATACGACACCCATCTTTACTTAGCTCGAACAATGTTCTGAGAGTGATCAGAGAGCGATGAAGGAAGACATAACTCGTGCTGAGTATAGAGAAGTGAAAAGAGTCCTATACTACAACAACTCAAAAGAATGAAAGAATAGAATAAATAGACGTCGGTGATCCCCCTATACATATGATCAAGCAATCCTAAGTATAGAAGACTGTACATAAAAGGGAAAACTGAGTAGATTGTACATACATTACCTCTCCTATACTTAGGGTAAAATATCCCTGAGTATAGGAAGCAAAAATAGAAGTAATGGGGAAATGGATAATAACAAGTCTAATACCCCCCTGTACATAGGATCAAGTACATCCTAAGTATAGCAAAATCGTAAGACAGATCTGGACTATTATACAAAAATGAATGAATGATATAGATAATGTGGATCTATACGGCTGTAGAGTATAAGTGAAACTCAGGTATGAGATGTAGGTGATGTGAGTCAAAGAACACATCTCATACAAAATGAAAAGGGACAACGTCAACTGCCACATGATCATGATCAGGATATAGTTTCAGGCGCTGACCATTGACGCGAAAGGTGAACTCAAAAGTCAACTCAGATATGTCAATGCTATCATTGTCGTGCACCTTTCTGACCAAGTATGGTTCCTTCCATTTACTCTGTAATTTCCCTGGAAAAAATCTCAACCTAGCATAAATAGACATACTCTCTGGTTGGGCTTAAACTGTTTATGCTTAATGTGTGAATCATGCCATATCTTCACTTTGTCCTTATATTGTACGCCTCTTGAGAAGGTTGTGTCTCTCAACTCCTCCAGGGCTGCCAAATTTGCTCTCCTCTGATCTCATATAATCTCTGGATCCAGTAATATCTCAGTAACTGCTTAAAGTGACTTATGCTTGATCTCAACAGGTAAGTGGCATGGCTTGCCATAAACGAGTTGAAAAAGGAGATGTACCCAAAGGTGTCTTAGAGGAAGTCCTATAGTGCCACAAGACTGAGTCAAAAAGCTATGAACAATCCTTTCAGTCTGGCCGGACAACCTTCTGTAAAATAGTCTTAATCTCCCTATTTGAAACCTCAGCAAGACCATTCGTCTGCGGATGATTGGTGTGGCGACTCTATGGTTAATGTTGAACTCCTTAGCAAGAGACCCTGCCTTGTTGTTGATAAAATGAGTCCCCCCGTTAAAAAAATCAAGACTCTAGGTACCTCAAATCATGAAATGATATTCTTCCTCAAAAAATTGCAAACAATCTTTGCATATGCAGCTCGGGCAGGATGGCCTCAACCTAATGACTCACATAATCCACAACTAACAAAATGTACTCAAATCCTTGACTCTTAGGGAATGGACCCATGAAAATGATGTCACATGCATCAAAAACCTCACATAAGTGAATGGTCTGCATCGAGATCATATCTCTCTATCCACAAGTGCCCATCCTCTGACAGTCTTTACATCTCTTCATGAATTCATCTGAATCCTTGAATAGGGAAGGCCACCAAAGGCCGGATTGGAGAACCTTCTGTGTTGTCCATCTCCTAGAGTGTTGTCCTCCTGCTTCAAGCTTGTGGCAATAGTTGAGGATGATATGGTGCTCCTCCTAAGGAATACCCCAACGCCAGACACTATCTCCTCCTTCATGGTAAAGGGTGGGATCCTCCCAATGGTACAACTTGGCCTTCTCGAGGAAGATCTCGAGTCACTATCTGGGCCAACCATGTAGAACTTTCTTGGAAAAAAAGATAGTTCACAATGTAAACGTGCCATGGAAGTGAGGTAATAACTAGAATTTCCATGTATGGAAATGTCTCAGTAATAGGTGTGGTCTCATTAGAATCCTCAAGATGCTCTAATCGGGAGAGGTGATCCACCACCCCATTCTAGACTCTGGGTTTATCCTTAATCTCTATATCAAACTCCTTGAGTAGAAGGATCCATCTGGTCAATTTGGCAATTTGGCTTTGGCATCCTTCTTGGCCATGAGGTATCAGATGGCAGTGTAATCAATGCTGATAGTCACTCTACTAGATCCATGAATATAAGATCGAAACTTATCGATGGCAAAAACTATGGCTAGCATCTCCTTCTCAATCACGTTGTAGTTCCACTGAGAGGCATCCAAAGTTTGGCTTGCGTAGTGAATGGCAAACGGTGCATTATCCCTCCTCTTTCCAAGCACAACCCCTACGGAAAAATCATAAGCATCCATCATGATCTTTACTGGGAGAGACCAATCGGGTGGTTGAAGGACATGAGCCTGAATATCCTAATTCTTGAGAGTCTCAAAGGATGAAAGACACTTATCATTTATGATGAACTCAGTGTCTTTCTTGCCAAGGATTTTGTACTTCATGCTATGTGGCAAGATCATCAGTTCTGGGTATGTGGGAGCAGCGGATCTGGTCTCTGAAAGGTCTGAGTGAAATCTACAAAATCTATATGTGAGAACTCTCGCTGGATTAGTGAATCTGACGAAGACGATCCTGCTAGTGTGTCTTTCATCTGTGCTGTCTCAATCTCTGCCCGAGAAGTAGGCTCTATAGTCATTAGACACGATAAATAATTATCGAAATCCTGCCAATCAAAAGCGGTGTATGAGCCCAAGGGATCTGAATCTGAATGACAAGAAGCATAATTTGCTTCGCTACCCAAATCACAATCATTAGTCTCTAAGGTGTCTTGTGCCATGAGTGTGCTCTCCGAACTCTCATCAGCTGTCATCTGTGGCTCTGTAATCTCTGAAGGTGCGATAAGAGATCATGAAATCGGGTATGTCCAAATGACTCATTATCTGTAACCACAAAATCACACTCCTGGTGAACGTCTAGCTCTGAGTCTGTCATCTTCTCAGACTCTACTAGAAGAAAGTTGAATCTCTGACTCTGATCTCCTCAATCGTCTATATTTGTATATTCATTCCCTCGATGCGAAAGTCTACCTTCCCTCTATCATGATCGGACACCGCCTTGTCTTTGTCCAGAACGGTCGCCCTAAAATGATGGGGGTATCGGTCATACATTCAGGGATCTCCATGTCCAACACAACGAAGTGTAAATGGAATTTCAGGCCCTGAATTGTGACAACAATGTACTTTAATAACCCCTTCGGCCTCTTGATAGATCTATCTGCAAAGTGGAGAACTATCCTGCTATATCTAAGAGGGCCAAACTCGAATCGGTCAAGTAAGGCGGCTGAGAGGAGGTTAATCGAGGATCCACTGTCTAATAGTGTTTGATCGAACTGCTACTCATGAATATGGCATCTGACATAAGGAGCTCCTGCATCGGGTTTCTTGGTTGGCAAACGGTTTTGTATGGTGAAGCAAGTGGCATGAGGGAGCACATGGATTTCTGCATTGTGGTTTCTCCTCTTCTTCCTACAATGGTGGTCTTCTCTCTCAAGTTCTTCTGGAATAGAGGGATGTGCTCAAGTGCTTCTAGATGAGTCAACTAGATCTGAAATATGTCTATCATCTGCTCGTTGAACTCTATTTGGTGCCTCTTTTTGGGATTTTCTGGTTTAGGGTCCTTCCCTAACCATAGTGCTTGAGGAAGGGGATGAAGGGACCCTCATCAGAAGAATGAGGGTCGGGAGTAGGTTTTTGAGCATAGAAAGTGCCAGAATCCTTGCAAGCATCATCAATCACCACGCATGGATCCGAAAGAGATACAAAAACCTTTTCTTTATTCATATTTTTTTATTTTTGATGTTTTTTCATTTTTTTGTATTTTTTTCTGAAAACATCCCAGGTACAGGGGAGGATAAAATAACTGTAGGACTATTGGCGGCCTTGGTACCGCCAACATCTGAACATGCGGTATCAGTACCACGCTTTGGCCTAGAATATGGCAAATTGGTGGCGTTAGCACCACCTTCTACAACTGGAGATATGACAATATTAGCACCGTCATCTGAATCATCGTACTTAGTGGCATCAGTACCATCATCATCATGGTTAGAGGCATCAGTACCACTCCTGACTCCGTCTGACGCCCTAGAATGTATAGTGGGATGTCGCCTAAAAGACTCCGCTGACTGGCTTCCTACTGCTCCTAAGTGTTACAAAATCAATATAAAATAAATAATGAATGTCATCCATAATATCACTAGGACAGGCGGTCTCTGTAGACTGTACCTACTCAGATTTCCTGTTCAAATTGTTAGGATTGGGTTCAATCTGAACAGATATTGCAGCCTTTCCCTTGATATCTTTTTTCATCTCCTGTAGGAACTCGTCCATCTCTCGTTGGATGGTAGCATGCTAATTGGACAACATGTGGGCAAGGTCTCAAGGGTTGGGTTCTCACACGAGTGTGTATGAGAATCGTACAGGTTGCCTCATTGTGTTGGAGATGATATGACCAAGGACTGTCCCTTGAGTCACCATGAAGTGACTCTTCTCCCAAGATAATACAAGGTTGACCTCTATGCAGCGCTGACCGAGAAGTCATCCATGAAGACCTCTAAATAGTCGCCCACCATGTATGAGAAAATGGACAACATGCAACTTTGGAATGTCGTCGGGGCGTTACATAGACTAAAGGGCATCTGTCTGAAAGCATAAGTCCCAAACGGACAGGTGCTCTTCGGGCGCAATGGCCACTTGATTGTAACTGGAGTACACGTCATGAAAACAATAGTGACTCTTCCCAGCTAGCCTCTCGATAATCTGATCAATGAATGGCAGTGGGAAATGATCCTTCTTGTTGGCCTGATTCAATCGTCTGTAGTCCACACATACCCTCCAAGAAGTGGGTATCCGGGTAGCTATCTCCTCTCCAGACTCACTCACAATTGTAGTGATACCCGTCTTCTTGGGTACCACATGTAATGGACTAACCCAATTGGAGTCGGAGATGGGGTAGATAAAATCGACGCTCCACCACTTTGATATTTCCTTCATGACCACATCTCGAAGATTCGGGTTCAGCCGTCGCTGGAACTCACGCGAGGGCTTAGCGTCCTCCTCAAGATAGATGTGGTGGGAGCAGAGAGCCGGACTAATTCCCTGGAGATCAGCTATACTCCATCCTATCGCCTTGTGGTTTCGTTCAAGAACCTCCATCAGATGAGATTCTTGCTCTCCAGTCAAACCTGCTGAGATAATGACTTGGTGCAGCTCACCCGCAAGGAACCTATACTTCAGCGACTGTGGCAAGGGCTTCAATTCTGGACAACTGGGAGTTGGCAGATCTGGCTTCTGATATGTCTGTGTGAAGGCTACAAGGTCTGCATGAGAGAACTCTTGCTGTGCATGAAAATCTGACGAAGGGAACCCTGTTAAATCATCTTTGAACTGTACCGGCTCTCACTCTGTCCTAGCTGTCGGCTCAGAAGGAATTACACACGGTAAATAGACATCAAAATCATCCCAATCGATGTCTGAATCCGAGGGATCTGAACCAAAAGAACAAGAATGAAATTCTGCTTCACCACTCATCACGGGACTGTCAGCCTCAAAGGTGTCCTCGTCCAGGGGTGTGCTTTCCAGGCTCTCAACTACCATAAGCTGTAAATTGAGTGAATCTATAGGCAAGGTGAGGGTTTGTGCTACTGGATCTGTCCAAATGGATTCATCATCTGTCATCACAAAATTACACTCCTAGTAGACGTCTCGCTCGTCCTCTGTCATCTGCGCGGTATCACTGGACTGCTCTAAGCCTGCTGATTCTCTCGCTATGGTGTCCTCGATCGTCTCTATTTGTATACTCTCACCCTCTACGCGAAAGCACACCTTCCCACTATCATGATCAGTCACTGCCTTAGCAGTTGCCAAGAATGGGCGTCTAAGTATGATGGTGGTATCTATTACCGACTCAGAGATCTCCATGTCCAATACAACAAAGTCCACGGGGAATTTGAGGCCCTGAATGGTAACGACCACATCTCTCAACAACCCCTTCGGCCTCTTAGTCGACCTATCAGCAATCTGAAGGACCGTCCTGCTCCGAAGAAGAGGACCAAACTCGAATCGGTCGAGTAAGGCTTCCGGAAGGAGGTTGATAGAAGAGCCGCTGTCTAATAGAGTACGATCGAACCGCTGCACCAGAATCTCGCATCTAACATAGGGAGCTCCTGCATCAGGTCTCCTGGCTGGCAATCGGTTCTGAATGGTGAAACAAGTAGAATGGGTGAGCACATGGATCTTATCTCTGTGGTTCCTCCTCTTCCTGCGGACTGTAATTTTCTCTCTCAAGCTATTTTGGAAGAGGGGGATGTACTCAAGTGCTTCCTGTAGAGTCAGCTCAATCTGAAATCTATCAATCATCTGGTTGCTGAACTCTACCTGTTGAGTCTTTTTTGGATTTTCTCTTTTCTTCCACTTTGATGAATGTGTGATTCATCACTCTAAAAGTTGAAAATAGAGTCTTGCTCCTGAGTAAATAACAGCATAATTCCCTTTATAGTACATAATTAGCATTCATACATGCAAGTATAATATATGCATTTTAGCACTCATATCTGCATCGAATAAGAAGCCAATTCCACTTATAAAATATCCACCTATTATCTCCTCAAGAATAAAAACACCATTAGTAATAATATAGGGATAAAGGTCAGAGATCTCCTTTGTAAAACATCCAATAAACCCTAGAACCCCTGTCCATAAAAAGCCCATAGTTCTCTTGTACAAACTCCAAAATAGGTCTACTCACTTTCAGATGAATACACATCCTTAGACCTTTAAAATGAGACTAATTTCATCCAATTCGGAGCTCGTAGGAAGAAGTTGGGTTTTTGGGCCTCGATGTATACTATATATGTGTATATTTGTTATCCTGTATTTTTGTATCATATTTAACCTCATCTCTGTTTTTGGTCAACATGAAACTTGTAGATCTCATTGAGATCTACAACTTTCATGTTTTGAGTTTTTCCAAATTCGGCCTCCTTCTCTCTCTAATCTCATTTCTTCTTGAAACCACTCACAGCTTGGAACGTGGCACCCTCTGATTGCGCCACGTGGCCCTCTCCCCTTGCCTTAGCCGCCCGCGCCCACAGCCGTTGGATCTTCATCCGGATCCAACGGTTGCGCCATCTCCACATACACCCTTTATTCCCACCGTCCGATCAAACCCGTGGGCTCATCATCACCATCCACCAGCGCATGTATCTCCTTTCGCCACGTAGCAGCCTTGCACACCCTACGATCATTTCGGGGCTTCTCCATCTGAGCCGCTAGCTCCACAATCATCGCCAACCCTTCGGTCAATCGCTGGAGTCAATCACGGCCGCCCGCTCGCGCTTCGTCTCCAATGCGCCACGTGGCACACCGCTAACCCTTAGATCGCTTCGCCTCAGATTAAATCAAGCTGATCCTTAGCACTTTGATCCGGGCCGTTGGATCACAAGATCCAACGGCCACGACTCCGTCTTCTACCTCTGGCCCCCATCTCTCCCACGATCTCGATCTTGCACGAGGGGCCGCCCCTGTCTATTTTCGTCTCCACTCCAGTCACCTTCTCTGATCACCAACGCCACCACAACCATCACCACTCTTCCGTCATCCTCGCCAGCTCCCTCACTCCCCACGACTCCCACCAGAGTCGCCCCACGACGACCTCGAACACCACCTCCCAGCGACTCCTGCCATCACCTTCACCTTATAAATCATTGCCCTCCGGCCACGTTCTTCCCCATCCGCCATTCTAGAGAGATTCCCTGAGCTCCGGCCTTCCAATTGGTGACAGCAATTAGACGAAATGTTGAGCGAAGAACGGGCGTCTTCTCCGGCGAGATCCACGACGTCGCTACGTTGTGTTGCAACTCCTCCGACGAGTTGCGTGAGCTCAGGCCATGTATCGACCTTCGAGCGACGACCAGGAGCCCAGACCCGAGCTCCATCCCCCAGGTAGCATCCTCCATTCTCCTCTGATCTTCTTCTTATTTTCTCCTTTGATTTCTCCGATTTAATTCGCCCTCTGCAATCATCTTCTCACTCCACCGTCCTCCCTCCGAGCTCCGCAACGGAGCTCCAATCTTCGCGCTACCATTATTTTCCTCAAACGCCGTACCCCACCTTTCACTGACGCCAGCTCCTCCACCTGGGCAGAGCTCGATCACCAGACACCCCCACTGCTACGCAGGCCTCGCCTTTCACCCAGCACAACTCCATGAGCACGCGCACGCTTCGGCTATATCTCTAACCCCTGTAGGTACCCTCGCTGTCACTGGTTGGAACTTCGTCAGAGCGTCATTCAAGCTCCTCCGTCACGGAGCTCCAGCGCAGCTCCTTCCCCTCTGAGAGGACCGGACGTTTTGCTACCTCACCACGCATCTTCCGAGCTTCTCTAGATCCTCCATCGACCTTCACCGACGACTGGAGGGCAGGGCGGAGCTTGAGACCTTCTGCCGGAGCACAACCTCCTCCGCCACGAGAGGTAGAGGACCGTTGGGCACGAAGTCCAGCCACCGTACGATCCATTTGATCGAACGGCTTAGAGGCATCCACGTCGCCTTGCGGAGCAGCCGTAGGATCAGGCGGATCCCACGCATCTGGTCACTTCACGTCACCATCAGCAAGAGCAGCCGAGGGCTGTTGGATCCCTCTAGATCCAGCGGTGCTTCGTCGTCCATGTCACCCTCTTCATCGAGCTCCAGGTACCGTTGGATCAATCTAGATCCAACGGTCACTAATCGACCACGTCGCCATCAGCAGGAGCGAGCCCCTCACCGTTGGATCGATCGATGATCTGACGGACTCAGACACACCACACGTCATCAGCCAGCAACCGTTGGATCATCCTTGAACCAACGGTCTAGATCGCGCCACGTCGCCCGATCCGAGCCTCTTCCCCGACCTCTAGGCTCGGATCACCCGAAGCTTCTCCGAGCCTCATCCGAACCTCCAGAGCAACCGAGCCTCGTTCCGAGCCTCCGACATCCACCGAGCCTAGGGCACCTCACATGATTCACACGTGCGGCCTGGGCAAATTGCATTGAGGCCCTTGGAAGTTTTCGATATTACATTTTAGTCCCTGCGAAGCGACCCCACGTGAGGAGCATGTGTGTCTGTGGAGAAATTGCATCTACACCTTTGCATTATAGGTAATTGCATAATAGTCTTTGTCAACATATTTTATTTTTAGCAATTTTAATACCTATACTTCATTTATACCCCTGTCTTTGCACGCATATTTAGGCATTCATCTTAATTCATTTTTGAGTTCTAAAAACTGCATTGTGTAGCTTACATTGTCCTCCTCATTATGTGACACTTGGCACATTTTTGTAATATCAGTGGAATTTTTTATTAATTAATTGGTTCATTTATGTGATATTTTTCCTAATTTAACCTTTTAATTAAAAGTAATTTCTCTATGACTTCAAAAATTCCTAAAAAATCACAATAGATCTAGGATAATTAGCTTCACCTTGCATAAAAATTTCATTTTAGTTGCACGCATTTCGAGGCCTAAATAAATTATTTATGATTTCCTTAATTTATTTTTAATAAGTTCATTTCACATCAAAATTAAGGTCTGATAATTTTCCTAGATTCCTCATCTTTAGATCTATCTATGATAATTTTTATTCCCAAAAATATTGTGAGTTGATATTTATTAAAATTAAATTGTCAAAATCACCCTGCATTCATTTTTAATTCATATTTAATTCATTTAGTGTCAGAAAATTCTAAAAAAATTAGGGTAGCTTTATTTCATTATATTTCATCATCTGGCCAAGTTTCATCATTTTTGGACTTCATTTGATTACTTGTCTGATTTAACTTCAAAACTGGCATGATTTTGCTTGTGTCTTGCATAAAAAATTGAAAAGACCAAAAAATATTCCCTCTGAAAATCGAACATTGGAAATTTGCTAAAAATTCACCTAAGGAGACAGCTGCCTCCCTGAGTTCGACCTTGGACTCCCAAGCAAAAAAAGTTGCCACTCGAAATTAAGTTGTAAAACAAAAATTAAAAGTGGTTTTTGATTTGCTCTCGTTATCTGACTGCAACGAACATTGGTAATTAATTTGAATATTAATTTGCTCGAATCAACAAGGGTAGCGGGAGCGTTATCAAAATGGCGCCGTTGCGGGGGAGGCACGGCTTAGGTTAATTTGTAGTTATTTCTAAGTGTTTGATTTTCTATCCCCGAGTAGTCTGACCCCCGGTTTTCTTGTGAATATTTTCTGTCTTTTAATTTTTGCATTTTTTTGTGTGTCATTCTCTGACCTCAATTTATTTTCTGTGCGAGGAATGCGAGGACTCGAAGACACTTCGAGGAATCGACAGATTAATGTCTTGAGTGATTTGAGAGAATTTGTATTTTAATTTTATTTCAATATTTTTCGCATTATTTCCAGCGGTTCCCGCTTGTGTTCTCGCGTGTGTAAATATAGTGAAACCGTGTCCCCGTGTGCTGTGTGGTTTGAATGGTAATTTAGGCTTGCACTAGCAGCTCCTCGAGCCACTCTAGAGTTTGCTTGTGATCGTAATTTTTAGGACAACACAACCACTTAAAAGACGCACTTAGACCACAGGACTTAGCCAAATCAACATGTTCTTCACTCGCTAATAGAACTGCTTGTCTAGGAGCGGATTTTGTCGACTGCATATGCATGTAGTGTAAAGTTTTCAATTCTGTTTTGCATCCTGCATAAAAGCGAAGGGATCACTGTAAGTCTTCTTAACTCAGCATACACATCATTGTTTTTCGTGCATCGGCTTTTCTCGATTTCCCCCTCTGTTTTTCACATTTAATTTAAATAGAAATTGGGACTGGACGATAGGCATGCTGTGTGGTTGGACTAACAAGTGAGAACTAAACTTAAAACCGGGACTGCTAACATTATTGACCAAAAATAAATAAAATTGGAAAATCTGTTTGCGGGAGATTAATCCCCGACCTTATTTTCAGGCTGAGTGAGGGTACTTGAGTGTGTGTGAACACCTTAAGGCAGAGCCCAAATCCCCACCTTCCATATCACGTTCCAACTAATCCTAGCAAATATCACAAGTTGAATTTTTAAGGTTCACTGACTAATACCAAGTAGCCTCCGCCTGTCTCTGGTAGATATGGGCGAAATTGCGGTACTTCATGACAAGTTGCCAGTAACCCTACGGGGTGAAGTTCCAGCCTTGTCAGCATCCGCTTGCTTGCAGGTAGATAGGGGTGTGGTCTTTGAATCCATCAACTTGGGATAGGAGCGAAGAATGGAAAGATCGGCGGTATCTTAGGCGACATGTTAAACAGGGAAGACGCATCCGGCTCTGAGCCGACTTCACTTTAGGCCGCGTAATCCTTGCTATCTTGCTTGAAAAATCACACTTAAAATATACAAGATTAATTGGACTCGATTTTGAGTCCTTCACTGTGTTGAGTGTGAACCCAGGGTCTTGGATTGAATTGTTTGCTTCAGGTAGGAGTCAAATCCTATCTTGACTTAGAACTCCCATTTATTCTCGCCAAATCAAGATGAGTGAATGGGGTGATATCGGCTCTTTATTCACCAATCTCTCTTTGAGCCCCCCACGAAACTCCTCTTCATCAGCCCAAGCGCACCTTGGACCACCCAGGACTCATGACCCTCTTGAGTTCTGGTTCCCTCACACCCAGGGTGGTTACTCTCAAACCAACCCTTTCCTCTCCTCTGAGCCACCGAGGAAGACCATCGCCTTGGTAAGAATCCCTTCCTTGATTTGTCCTCTGACACCGACATTGTTTCATACCCAGTACTAGAAGCCACCTAAGCAGCCACCGGATGAGGATCAATTGTGACAAATTCTTAATCGCCTTGCCACAGCCGAACAACAAAATGCAGATCTCACAGCTAGAATGGGACAGATTATTGCAGCAGGAGGAATCGACCGACCAATGGTTGATACCTACAACCTAGCGGAGAATGAGATTCAAAGTTGGTTGGCATCAGCGGTTCCCGCCGAAGCATTTGTGCTCAAGCCCCATTTCCTTAGCCTGCTACCGAAGTTCAACGGAAATGCCCATGAAGAACCATATGCGTTCCTCCGAGACTTCGAGCTGGTTTGCAACAACCTTAGCCATCCTAGTGTTGGGCAAGACTACATTAGACTGAAGGCCACCCCATTTGCCTTAGGAGATAAGGCAGCACATTGGCTGAAAAACCTAGGGGTGATATGTACAACCTGGATGCAGTGCATGGACTTATTTCTGAAGAAGTTCTACCCTCTTAGTAGGACTAACCAAATGAGAACAAAGATCACCAGTTTCTCCTAGGGACCCAGTGAACCCTTCCATGGTGCCTGGGATAGGTTCAATGACTTAGTTCAGAAATGTCCCTGCCACGGTATTTCTAAGGCGATCTTTGTCCAGACCTTATTCTGTAGTTTAACCCCGGAGATGCAGGGGTTAGTTAGTGCCTCCTGTGGAGGAAGCTATCTAAATAAGAACGAGAACGATGTATGGAAGATCCTAGAGCAAATGGCGGAAACCGGCAGGTTGCAGGCCACCAGGGCCTGCCAGTTGTTTCCCTCAATCCTATCCAACGAGACAACCTGGATGACTATAGCGGATCTGACCGAGGACCTCATTCCCAGTATGGGGATGATTGCTGATAAGTTAACCATGGTCGAGCAGATCCACAAGAGGGTCACTGACCTTGAGTCTCTCTCACGTATGCCAAAGAAAGCGGAGGAACATACTGAGAAGGTAGTTAAGATAAAGCTACCTGCCCCTTCTGCACCACCCGCACCTGTGCACAGAGTCCATCTTGTACAGGAGAAGGCACCGGGGCATCAGAGCGGCTGGTTGGAGGATCAGACTTACACCCAGCAGGACCAGCATGCACCCCCACAAGTGGAGATCGGATACGAGGATCCTCCGCTGGTGTTTGAGATCAACGGGCTGTGGTACAGCCGTGACCCCGTCAGCAGACAGTCGGGGATGAGGAACGGTCAGTCTCACAGACCTACCCCATCTTACCAAGGAACCAGCTCCGTCCCCGCACCGTGCTTTGTTCAGTCCAGGTCCGAACAAGGGTACCAGCCTCAGCAGCACCAGCAGCAGCAACGCACATTTCAGCAGGGCCAGGCACCGTCCCACTAGCAACAACAGTATCGACATGGCCAGCAGGGCCAGTACAGGACCTCATCCGCAAGCCAGCATCAGCCAGCCCAGCCCACCGAATTGGAGTCCCTCACCTTGGCGATCAAGACCCTGTTTGATAGGGTCCAACATATCCATAATGACTACATAGATATGAGAACCGATCTGAATCGTGTCTCTCATACCCAGGATCAACAGATGGCGGCAAAGACCCCGATTCCCGCACAGGTTCAGGCCAACCCGAACAGCTTAACCCATGGCCAGAACCGGCTTCGTGATCAGGTATATTATTCAGATAATTATTTATCTGAACATGAGATCCTTTCGTATGATAATGTGAATCATATGTCCCTCAGGAGCGGAAGGACCGTGACCATACCTGATCGGGCACGGGCACCGAAGGAAGGAGCCGCCAAGTCTCTACCTGAGGAGAACTTGGAGGAAGAAGAGGAGCACCACCACCATCACCACCGGTAGAAGAAAAGGGCGTTTGAGTCCTCGAAGCAGCAATCCCGCATCAGTATAGAGTCCGGCGGAATCGATGAAGAGCACGCACCTCCATCTGAGGAGGACCGTCAAGAAGTCGCGGAAAACGCATCACTGATTTTGCCTCAGCATTTTCCTTTTAGTCAGAGTCAGAGTCCGAGTCTGTTTAAAAGTCAGAGTCATGTACAGAACTCAGTTCAAGATTTCAATGAAAACATTTTAGTTTCAGAACATGAGTTAGAGTCAATAATCCCTTTCCCCCGAGCCCTTAAGGGTGGAAAGAAGAAAATGACAAAAATCCAAAAAGATGACCTTGAGATGGCAGAGTTCTGCAACAAACACATCAAGGTCACAATCCCCTTTGACAAGTACGTGGAAATGACCTCTGCATTTCAAAAATAACTTAAGGTGAGATGCACACCTAATCGGGTTAGCAAGAAGACCAAAAGCCGTGTTGAGAAACACGTTTTATCAGTAGCCACGACTTGTGCAATAAAGAACGCGTTTCCCAGGAAACGAAGAGACATGGGTGCACACTATGTAGTAAGTCATGTTGCTGACATCGTGTTTGCGTGCACTCTCCTGGACAATGGTTCCTCAATTACCCTAATGCCTACAACCCTCTATGAGCGGCTTAATCTCGGACCTCTTAGGAAATCTAGAGCCCTCCTGCAGTTCGCTGATAAATCAACCAAGAGGTCCCAAGGAGAATTGAGGAATGTTGTGATTAAAGTCGAGGGGCATGAATACATGGTGGACTTCACTGTCCTAGATATGGAAACCCCTCGTAATTGGAGAGACTCCCAGATCATCTTAGGCAGGCCCTTCCTCAGCACAGCAGGGGCCTTGTTTGATTACAAGATCGGGAAGATCCAGTTCCAAACTCCAGGTGGAGATAAGGAACTTGAGATGAAGTAGACCAGATGGCTGAGACTGGATTCCGAATCCAGCACCGAGTACTCTTCAACCGAAGCAGACTGCGATCATGTAGACATAGTTGGGACATGGAGACAGAATCCAGCCAACACCGATGAGTCCCTCCCCTCCGGAGATGATCCCGTGCATGAGTCAGTTTGCGAGGTCCTCAGAAACGAGTATAGCTCAGAACTTGCATCGCCCTACATCTTCGATGACTTTGAGGCCCAACTGGGCCTGTCAGTCCTTACCTCTTTAGGACAATCGGAAGATGAGGATGACGAGTCAGACGAGGCTTTTGCCGATTGCATGGAGACCTTTGACGATCCGACTCCAAAGTCGAATAACTTGGTGGCAACAATAATAGAGAAAGATCCAGCCACATCCAACACCGAACCAGATTCGATTGAGCCAGATTTCCTAGACGATCACACTATACCTGAGCTCAAGCCTTTCCCCACAACACTGAAATACGCCTTCCTTGCGGGTCAGGATAAGAAATATCCGATCATCATCAGTTCGCGATTGACCGACGAGCAGGAATCTCTCTTGCTAGAGATCCTGGAGAAAAACTGCAAGGCGATAGGTTGGAGCATTTCCGATCTCCACGGGATAAATCCCGCTCTGTGTTCGCACCATATCTACTTGGAGAATGAATCCAAACCCTCTCGTGAATTCCAATGTCATTTGAATCCAAATTTACGGGAGGTCGTGAAGAAGGAGATAGAGAAATAGTGCAATGCGAGTTTTATTAATCCCATCTCCGACTCTAAATGGGTGGCCCCAATCCATGTGGTCCCGAAAAAGTCGGGAATTCAAACGACCACCAATGAGGACGGAGAGGAGATCGTAACGCGAGTGCCCACGTCGTGCCGCGTCTGTGTGGATTGCAGACACCTGAATGCCGCGACGAAGGAGGATTATTTCCCCCTGCCGTTCATTGATCAGAACTTAGAGAGACTAGCAGGGAAAGAATTCTTCTGCTTCTTGGATGGGTTCTCGGGCTACAATCAAGTAGCCATAGCTCCGGAGGATCAGGAAAAGACCACGTTCACATGCCCCTTTGGTACCTATGCTTTCAGGTGCATGCCGTTTGGGTTATGCAATGCTCCAGGTACTTTCCAAAGGTGCATGATTGCTGTATTCGCCGAAATGGTCGGCGAATTCCTGGAAGTCTTCATGGACGACTTCTCGGTCCACGTCGATTCCTTCGATTCCTGTCTTAGGAATCTGGACCGAGTCCTCAAACGATGTTGTGAGGTCAATTTGGTGCTCTCCTGGGAGAAAAGTCACTTCATGGTGACAGAGGGCAATGTGTTGGGGCACGTCATCTCCAAGAGAGGAATGGAGGTTGACCCTGCTATGGTGGATGTGATCAGACGACTCCAGCCACCAACCAACATCAAGCAGTTGCGTTCGTTCCTTGGGCATGTCGGATTTTATCGAAGATTCATCAAGGATTTTTCTAAGATTGCTCGACTGCTAACTGAGCTTTTAGGCAAAGACATGGAGTTTGTTGTTGATCACAAATGTCTTGAGGCCTTTAAGCTATTACAAGGAATGATCATGGACACACCTATCCTACAAGCCCCAGATTGGTCTCTACCTTTTGAGATCATGACGGATGCCTCAGACTATGTTGTTGGAGCTGTGTTAGGACAAAGAAGAGATGGTGTCCCGTTCGCAATCCACTACGCAAGCAAAGTGCTTGACACTGCTCAGCGTAACTATACATTACGGAAAAGGAAATGCTTGCGGTAGTGTTTGCCTTGGAAAAATTCAGATCTCACTTAATTGGATCCAAGGTAATTGTGTACACTGACCACACGCACTGCGATACTTGATGGAGAAGAAGGACGTCAAGGCGCGTCTTCTTCGGTGGATTTTACTTATCCAGGAGTTTGATTTGGACATCCGTGATAAACCTGGAAAGAAGAACGTAGTAGCGGATCATCTCTCTCATCTCGAAGATCTTAATACTTTCGAGAATTCACCTATTCGAGACTCCTTCCCTGACGAGTCGATTTTTATTGTCGACTCACTCCCATGGTACACCAACATCGTGAACTATCTTGTCTCCAAGAAGGTTCCCGAAGATAGGCCCAAAAGCCACATTGACCGACTGAAGTCGGATGCTAGACATTACCATTGGGAGGATCTGATCCTTTTCTTCGAAGGATCGGATTGTGTCTGGAGACGGTGTATTCCTCAGGAGTAATACTAGAGTGTCCTTTCTTTATGCCACAGCTTAGAGGTAGGAGGACACCACTCCGGGAAGAGAACCGCATGGATGGTACTTCAGTGTGGCTTTTACTGGACGACTCTGTTTCGCGATGCCATCACCTTTGCGAAGTCGTGCCCAGTATGTCAGATAATGGGAGGAACCGTTGGTTCCAAGGATGAGATGCCAATGCAGTCTGTCATCATTTGTGATGTCTTCAACGCCTGGGGCATCGATTTCATGGGCCCATTCCATGTTAGCCACGGATTCGAGTACGTCCTTCTTGCGGTAGATTATCTATCCAGGTGGGTGGAGGCTATCCCGACTCAAGCTTCAGACATCAGGACTGTTTGTAAATTCATCAGAGAACACATAATCTCTAGGTTCAGGATCCTTAAAATTATGATATCAGACGGGGGTAGCCACTTTGTAAATCGGGAGGTGAAGAAACTCCTGAAGGACTACGGCATTGAACACCGTGTCGCTAGTCCTTACCACCCACAAACCAATGGTATGGCTGAGGTGTCGAATCGGGAGGTGAAGACTATATTGCAAAAGCTTGTCCGCCTAGACAGGAAGGACTGGTCTCAGATTTTGGATCAGGTCCAATGGGCGTATAGGACATCTTACAAGACACCGTTAGGAACCTCCCCATTCCGAATGGTATTCGGAAAGCCGTGCCATTTGCCCGCAGAGTTATTGCATAAATCAGAATGGGCAATTAAGAAGGTCAACTGGAACAGACACCTTGGGCAGAAGCTGAGAGAAATGGATCTGAATGAGCTTGTGGAAGTCAGAAACCGTGCATATGACAACAGTTTGGTGTACAAGGACAAGGTGAAGCGTTGGCATGATAGATATATCAGACGAAAGACCTTTGTTCCTGGATAGAAGGTATGGTTGTTTAATGGTAGGCTAAAGATCTTCCAAGGCAAGTTGAAGTCCAAGTAGACAAGCCCATTTGTCGTCCGTACGGTGCATGATAATGGATGTGTCGAGATCTCAGATCTCGCAGATGACGCATCGACATTCCTAGTGAATGGACAACTATTGAAGCACTTCGTCGAATCCAATGAGCAGTTAGTCCATGTTGAGGAGATTGTATTCATGCGCGAGACAGATTCAACAAATACATCTCGAGCCGCATATGAGACCTTGCAGCAGTGAGCTCTAGCCATTAGCAGCATCTCGAAAGATTCAGACCGACTCACTTGTATATATCATCATTCCTGTACATTCTGTCCTTTGTCCCCCGCGACTCTAGTAACCCGACCCCGCCTCATTAAATCACTATCTTGGACTATACTTAGGATGACCAGATCCTAAGTATAGGGGGGATGAGCCACCTGAGTCGGTTCACTGTACATTCTCCAGATCACATTGGTCCTCATACTCACTTCCGTCCTATACTTAGGTTGACCTGAGCCTAAGTATAGGGGGGGACCAATGCCCTCTTTGTATATTCATCCACTTCTCTTCATGACCTCGTCCGCCCCACTTTTTTACTTTCTTCTACACTTAGGCTGCAAGAGCCTAAGTATAGGGGGGCCGGTCGATTTCTATACAATTTCCATTCTCTTTAGCTCTCCTACGCTTAAAAGCTATGTCTTTTTCCTCGCTTTTCATGCTCTGAGGACATAGCACATGCTAAGTATAGGGGGCATGTATATATTACATATATACATTACCCATAGCTTGTACTTTCGCATATTTTTGTATATATTTTTTGCAATAATTACGGGTGGGTAAAAATTCGAAAAAAACGAAAATGGAAAAAATAGGCTTCTTATTTACTCTTGCTTATCATCTCTGCATCTGAAAAGAAAAAGAGTCTTGTATTTCAATCATCTACATAGCATGTCATCTGCACTTCATCGGCATATCTAGCATATGCAAAGTGAAAAGCTAGTGGGTTCTGAACCAAGTTATGAGTAGATATTGAGGATGGACTTGATTTGACCTTAATCCACCTAATTTCAGAGGAACCTTATAAGAACTGGAGTTAAGGTTTCTCAGGTCAAGTGACTTAATTCTTTGAGTCCGCAAGTCTATGTTCACATGTCATCTTGATTAGTCTAAGTAGAATATCTCATGCATACGCATGATTCTTATAGACAGTGACCTAACTTGGACAAGCACAATGCACGTAGCTCTTCATTGATGAGGTGGTGAGGAAGTAGAATCCTTTAGTTTGGAGTAGTGCACGGGTGGAAACACCCGTCCTCCTCTAGGGAGGGTAGTGCATCTCAACCTAGTCTGGTGGTGTTGACGTCTAAGGATGGGATGTTGTGGGTTGCAATAATGCTTCAAAAGAGGGATAGTCTACTTGCTCAAGAGGAAAAACTCCTGATGTACATGCTGCACCTTGTATATAGTTCAAAAAAAATGCTAGAACTCCAAAATATATACAGGCCAGATAGAAAAAAAATATACCTGTCGGAGTATGTATATTAGCAAAGAAACTACTGCTGGATGACCTGTCTACACTGGTCAGGCATCCCAGGATAGATAGCTACACTGGCTACCATCCATTCTTTTCTCCACCCTCTCCTCTTGAGCTGGTTGCACTTGAACTTAGAAGGGAATACCCCGCTCCTCGATGAAAGAGTCACTGGAACAGGTTATTTGAGTTACCTTGTTAGAGGAGGCTAGTTCTGAGCCATTTCTGATGTGGAGAGTTACATTTCACTTACACAGTACAAGTAAGAATCATAGTCATCAGAAATTTGCATTTGAGGATTTGTTCTGACCTGACTGTTGAGGCATCTTGAATAGAAGACTTGTGGAACTTGAAGTCTGTTAGGTCTTAAGTTCAGGTCCCAATAAGGTTCCGCCACACAATTAATCCAAAGGTCGAGTCAAGCCCCATTTTCAACTTTTGTTCATGACCTTGGTATGGAACCCAAAATCATTTCACTTTTAAATTTCATTCTAGTTGCTTGGGGGAGAGCAAGGTTTAAGTATATGGGGTTGATGAATCTGCGATTCATCACTCTAAAAGTTGAAAATAGAGTCTTGTTCCGGAGTAAATAGCAGCATATTTCCCTTTATAGTACATAATTAGCATTCATACATGCAAGCATAATATATGAATTTTAGCAATCATATCTGCCTCGAATAAGAAGCCAATTCCATTTATAAAATATCCACCTATTATCTCCTCAAGAATAAGAACACCATTAGTAATAATATAGGGATAAAGGTCAGAGATCTCCTTTGTAAAACATCCAATAAAGCCCTAGAACCCTTGTCCATAAAAAGCCCATAGTTCTCTTGTACCAACTCCAAAATAGGTCTACACACTTTAAGATGAATACACATCCAGAGACCTTTAAAATGAGACTAATTTCATCCAATTCGGAGCTCGTAGGAAGAAGTTGGGTTTTTGGGCCTCTATGTATACTATATATGTGTATATTTGTATTCCTGTAATTTTTTATCATATTTGACCTCATCTCAGTTATTGGTCAACATGAAACTTGTAGATCTCATCGAGATCTACAACTTTCGTGTTTTGCGTTTTTCCAAATTCGGCATCCTTCTCTCTCTAATCTCATTTCTTCTCGCAGCCACTCACAGTTGACCACGTGGCGCCCTCTGATTGCGCCACGTGGCCCTCTCCCCTTGCCTTAGCCGCCCGCGCCCACAGCCGTTGGATCTTCATCCGGATCCAACGGTTGCGCCATCTCCACATACACCCTTTATTCCCACCGTCCGATCAAACCCCTGGGCTCATCATCACCATCCACCAGCGCATGTATCTCCTTTCACCACGTAGCAGCCTTGCACACCCTACGATCATTTCGGGGTTGCTCCATCTGAGCCGCTAGCTCCACAATCATCGCCAACCCTTCGGTCAATCGCTGGAGTCAATCACGGCCGCCCGCTCGCGCTTCGTCTCCAATGCGCCACGTGGCACACCGCTAACCCTTAGATCGCTTCGCCTCAGATTAAATCAAGCTGATCCTTAGCACTTTGATCCGGGCCGTTGGATCACAAGATCCAACGGCCACGACTCTGTCTTCTACCTCTGGCCCCCCTCTCTCCCACGATCTCGATCTTGCGCGAGGGGCCGCCCCTTTCTATTTTCGTCTCCACTCCAGTCACCTTCTCCGAGCACCAACGCCACCACGACCATCACTACTCTTCCCTCATCCTCGCCAGCTCCCTCACTCCCCACGACTCCCACCAGAGTCGCCCCATGACGACCTCGAACACCACCTTCCAGCGACTCCTGCCATCACCTTCACCCTAAAAATCATCGCCCTCAGGCCACGTTCTTCCCTTTCCGCCATTCTAGAGAGATTCCCTGAGCTCCGACCTTCCAATTGGTGACAGCAAGTAGACGAAATGTTGAGCAAAGAACGGGCGTCTTCTCCGGCGAGATCCACGACGTCGCCACGCCGTGTTGCAACTCCTCCGAAGAGTTGCGTGAGTTCAGGCCATCTACCGACCTTCGAGTGATGACCAGGAGCCCATACCCGAGCTCCATCCCCCAGGTAGCATCCTCCATTCTCCTATGATATTCTTCTTATTTTCTTCTTTGATTTCTCCGATTTAATTCGCCCTCTGCAATCATCTTCTCGCTCCACCGTCCTCCCTCCGAGCTCTGCGACCGATCTCCGATCTTCGTGCTACCATTATTTTCCTCAAACGTCGTACCCCACCTTTCACCGACGCCAGCTCCGCCAGCTGGGCGGAGCTCGATCATCAGACACCCCCACTGCTACGCAGGCCTCGCCTTTCACCCAGCACAACTCCACGAGCACGCGCACGCTTCGGCTATATCTCTAACCCCTGCAGGTACTCTCGCTGTCACTGGTCGGAACTTCATCGGAGCGTCATTCAAGCTCCTCCGTCACGGAGCTTCAGCGCACCTCCTTCCCCTCTGAGAGGACCGAACGTTTTGCCGCCTCGCCACACATCTTCCGAGCTTCTCCAGATCCTCCATCGACTTTCACCGACGACAGGAGGGCAGGGCAGAGCTTGAGACCTTCCGCCAGAGCACAGCCTCCTCCGCCACGAGAGGCGGAGGACCGTTGGGCACGAAGTCCAGCCACCGTACGATCCATTTGATCGAACGACTTAGAGGCATCCACGTCGCCTCGTGGAGCAGCCGTAGGATCAAGCGGATCCCACGCATCTGGTCACGCCACATTGCCATCAGCAAGAGCAGCCAAGGACCGTTGGATCCCTCTAGATCCAACAGTGCTTCGTTGTCCACATCGCCCTCTTCATCGAGCTCCAGGTACAGTTTGATCAATCTAGATCCAACGGTCACTAATTGACCACGTCGCCATCAGCAGGAGCGAGCCCCTTACCGTTGGATCGATCAATGATCTGACGGACTCAGACACGCCACGCATCATCAGCCAGCAACCGTTGGATCATCCTTGATCCAACGGTCCAGATCGCACCACGTCGCCCGATCCGAGCCTCTACCCCGACCTCTAGGCTCGGATAACCCGAAGCTTCTCCGTGCCTCATCTGAACCTCCAGAGCAGCCGAGCCTTGCTCTGAGCCTCCGACGTCCACCGAGCCTAGGGAACCTCATGTGATCCGCACGTGCGGCCTGGGCAAATTGCATTAAGGCCCCTGGAAGTTTCCGATATTACATTTCAGCCCCTGTGAAACGACCCCACGTGAGGAGCACGTGTGACTGTGGAGAAATTGCATCTACACCCTTGTATTATAGGTAATTTCATAATAGTCCTTATCAGCATATTTTATTTTTAGCAATTTTAATTCCTGTATTGTGTTTATACCCCTGTCTTTGCACTTATATTTAGGCATTCATCTTAACTCATTTTTGAGTTTTAAAAATTGCATTGTGTAGCTTACATTGTCCTCCTCATTATGTGATACTTGGCACATTTTTGTAATATCAGTGGAATTTTTTATTAATTAATTGGTTCATTTATGCGATAATTTGCCCAATTTAACCTTTTAATTAATAGTAATTTCTCTGTGACTCCAAAAATTCCTAAATAGATCTAGGATAATTAGCTTCACCTTACATAAAAATTTCATCTCAATTGCACGCATTTCAAGGCCTATATAAATTATTTGGTGATTTCCTAAATTTATTTTTAATAAGTTCTTTTCACATCAAAATTAAGATCTGATAATTTTCCTAGATTCCTCATCTTTAGATCTATCTAAGATAATTTTTACTCCCAAAAATATTGGGATTTGATATTTATTAAAACTAAATTGGTCAAAATCACCCTACATTCATTTTTAATTCATAGTTAATTCATTTAGTGTCAAAAAATTCTAAAAAAATAGGGTAGATTAATTTCATTATATTTCATCTTTTGGACAATTTTCATCATTTGTAGACTTCATTTGATTACTTATCTGATTTAACTTTAAAACTGGCCTGATTTTGCATGTGTCTTGCATAAAAAATCGAAAAAGACCAAAAATATTCCCTCTGAAAATCGAACATTGGAAATTTGCTAAAAATTCACCTAAGGAGACAGCTGCCTCCCTGAGTTCGACCTTGGACTCCCAAGTAAAAAAATTTGCCACTCGAAATTAAGTTGTAAAACAAAAATTAAAAGTGATTTTTGATTCTCTCTCATTATCTGACTGCAACGAACATTGGTAATTAATTTGAATATTAATTCGCTCGAATTAACAAAGGTAGCGGGAGCGTTATCACCCTTTGCCAAGTGGAGTGCTTGAAGGAAGGGGATGGAAGGGGCCTCCTCAGATGGAGGACTAGGAAGAGGTTCCTGTGCCTATGAAAGAATGGAATCCATACAATGATCATCATGCAACAGATATGGACCTCAAGTGGATAAAGAAACCTTTCCTTTATTCATATTTTTGGTCTTTTTTCTTGTTACCACAATCCTGGGATACAAAAGGTGGCAACACAACATGTGGGAGCTCAACAAAAGTAGAAGTGGTGGCCTTAGTACCACCAAAGACATCTGACTTTGCGGCATCAGCACCGCGCTCTGCTCTGCATCAAGTAGAATGGTGGCCTCAGCACCACCGTCTGCATCTGGTATCGCGACGGCCTCAGCACCGTCATCTGGATCTCCATCATTGGTGGCATCAGCACCACCGTCATCAACATCATTGATAGCAGCATCAGCACCTCTACTCTCCTCATCTAGCGCTCGTGGTTCCTCGTGTGGCTGTTGCTCAGATAAGGCGCCGCTGGCTGGCATCCTACCGCTCCTAGTAGTCACGAAATCAGCATCACAAAAGGAAGACGTGTCACTCAAATAATCACTAGGAGAAGTATCTTCTGTAAACTGTACCTGCTCAGACTTCCTCTTCAGATTATTTAGATTAGGCTCGATTTGTGCAGGTATGGCAGCCTTGCACTTGATGATATCCATCATCTCCTGCCATAACTCATCCATTTCCCGCCGGAAGGATGCCTGCTGATCCGAAAGCAAGCGGGCGAGGTCATCAAGCGATGGGTTCTCAAAAGCGGGTGCCTGAGAACCGGAAGTGTTCCCCTGCTGGAAATGAGGCTGCTGTTGGTAGTGGGGAGGTTGCGAGTATGTCTAGTGAGGTTGCTGATGCTGCCTCCACTGTTGTCCCTGATAGACGGGACAAGGACCCTGCTGGTACTGCTGGTGGGCATATTGGAGCTGCTGTTGGTGTTGGCTGTTCTGATGGCCCTGAGCTAGAGGCTGCTGTTAGGATGAGGTGCTACCAGTGGTCTAATGGAATCTGTGGTGATCGCGACAAATCCCAGGCTGTTGTTGATACCGGTCGTACCATATCCCATTGTCTTCCATCAATGGTTCCTACTCAACGGGGGGTGGTGGAAGAAATACCAGTGGCTGATCCGGCTGATAGACCACCATCTGAGTGTCCTGAGATGGTGGTGACAATGGATAGTGTTGTAGCTGCTGGACAGATTATGCCTGGATCTGGTGAACCTGGCAGTACGTGGTAGAGGGCTGGGTGGAGCTGCTACTGCTGGGATCAACACGTGACCTGGGAGGCTGATGAGTGGACGCATGTGCCTCCTGAATGCAAAGAATCTACGTCTTCAGGTCACTCAAGGTCTTCGTCAAAAGGTCCATCTGGGCAAGACCTTGACTCTGCTTCTTCTCAAGAATCTCAATGCGGTCCAGCTTCTCTTAAATGATCCCCATGTCGGCAGCGGTGGATTCATCCTGAGCTGCGGCTGCTGACGAAGTGTGTGTACTGGCATCGATGCGTGCAATCCTATGATATCCAACTGCCTGTGGTGGAAGCTTCGACTGTGTGTAGACGCGGGCTTGGGCCATGACTGTGGAGTTCTCTGCCAATCCCTCATATATCTCTCAAACTACGTTTTCTCCCTTATAGAATTAAGATCCACCACAAGAGGCATTAACAACCCCCTACAGCTCCGGTGTCAGCCCACAGAAGAAACTCTAAACCATATTGGGCTTGGATATATCATGATGTGGACATTGTTCAATGAGCTCTCTAAAACGATCCCAAGCCTCATGGAACTTCTCATTTGGGACCGTGGTGAAATTGCTGATCATAGCTCGTGCTGTGTTGGTCCAGCCGAGTGGACAGTACTTGTTCAAGTACTCATGCCAGAGTTGTGCCCATGATGTGATGTACCTTCCAAGATGCTTCAGCCAATAGGCTGCTCGATCAGCTAATTAGAACGGGAAGGAAATCATCTAGATTGTGTCCTCGTCCACCAGTTTGTCTTGGACAGTGCTGCAAATCATCTCAAACTCCTACAGATGGAGATGAGGCTCCTCTGTGGCTAGCCCGTGAAACTTTGGCAATAGCTGGATGGTCTGCGGGCGAAGCTCAAAGTTCCCAAAATTGGACAGAAGTTGAATCCATAGGTGAGTGAGGGTCGCGGCTAGGTTGTGCAACTGACTCATGGTCATCGGTGGTGGCCTCTCCTGGTTACATTCTCCTCCTTTGCCTGCGGCTTCTGGTATGTCTCCTCCACTGCCCTCAAGTCTGTCGTCTCTTCCTTCTCGCATCTGTGCTATCTCCCTCATGAGGTCACCCATGAATACTCCCTGGTCTCTGATCTGTCTCTACATGGTCTCCAA
Organism: Ottelia alismoides; assembly: GCA_037367405.1. Taxonomy (NCBI): domain Eukaryota; kingdom Viridiplantae; phylum Streptophyta; class Magnoliopsida; order Alismatales; family Hydrocharitaceae; genus Ottelia; species Ottelia alismoides. The sequence continues at coordinate 507,108 of JAZKJV010002406.1, forward strand.
GGATGCTAACAGTGAGTTGTTGATGGCAGCTTGATCATATAGGAATGGTAGTGGTCTCTGCTCATATGGGTGTTACTCTTTGCCGTCCATACCTTGGGTCTCTGCAAAGGCAAAAGAACCCATCTCAGGTGCCTTCAAATGTTCTGAGCTCTGTGCTGCACTAAACTCCGACACCACTGGACTGATGGAAGAAGAAGGGTGGTCGAGGGAGAAGAGGGTGGACGTATACTCAGGCTCGAAGAGTGGGTCAGGACTCCCCGAAGGCGACCTAGATGAATAGGAAGGAGTGCTCGACAGCGGTGCCACCAGACGTGGCCTAAGGGATCTCCTTCCCATCAATTTGATCATGGAAAAGGGCGGATGAGATCTGGAATGAAAACAAGATGTGAATACAAACCCCCAATTCACCTATACAACTCTGGAGCTGATGACAGTGAAGATTCGGTCATTTATCTTGTTAATTTTAGTTAGGTGATCAATCAATCAATCAAAGCGATTAAGCAAGATTTTGGGAACCCAACTCTCCTAGCCGACTGTCCCAATCCCAATTGAGATCTTTCCCAGCTAGTAGAAGTTGCGGACCGTTTACTGGCTACCCGATCAACTCCCTCTGCAAAGGACGTCACGGTCTGCTTTACCGGTTACCAGAGAGATCCTCACTGGAGAACAACTCACCAAGACCAGTAGTCAACTAGGATATCAGGCATGGCTCTATCCTAGTGTTCGGGTCACTCTCTCGCTGCAGATAAATCAACCAATGAGGGGATTACTCTCCCCAAGATAAAATTTTTGAAAGAATGAGGTGAGTTTTATGGTCAAGTTTGCATTAGCAGTCCCATTTGTATGATTTTCGCTTTTTTAGTTATTTTTCTGAAATGAAGACAACTCTTAATGAATTTTCCGATCTCCTTGTTATCTAGGGTCCAATAAAATGGGGGAGGAAGTCAGAAAATCCGATGCGCGATCAAACACAATGATGCATGCAGAGATAGAAATGCGTACCTTGCTCCAGCACTCTACATGCAGGGTGATCCGCGCATAAAATAAAAGACAGAAATTAAACTACCTATATGATGCACGAAGAAATCAACTTTAGACGAAAAATTCTACATGAGAAGAACAGTAGCTAAGTGGTCAACAAAAGGAGTCAAAGTCCGGTCTCTGATGCCGATCGGTGTCTGCCACAATGGATCCTGCCAGCGCTGTATACGACCTCTGGCAGCACGTGACTCCTCAGGTCACCAAAATAGCTTTTTCTTTTGTGAGTTATTAATTAGGTCCACTTGACGATCTATAGGCACAAGCAAATGTATTACGTGTTGGATCCTAATCAATTACATCACAATCAATAAAATCCTAAGTCTAGGGGCCAAAATCTTTGTGAATCAAAATAAAAGAAAATTGAAGAAAACAAAACTGGCGAGAAAACCGAGCAAGCAAACGAGGACCCAAGGGAACAATCCCTCGGGCACTGGACCTCGTAAATGTTGAAGTGCCCAAGTCCTGTTTAGTTACAAATTATGTATCTCTCTCTCTCTCAATTAATTACACAATTATATGCAAGAAAATAAACTAGAGCTACACTACAAAATCTCCAAGTCCTCCTCGTGCAGGGGTAGCATGCCGAAGCTGGCTTCACTTGGGTGCTCAGGCGCCTATGAAAAGACGCCTTCCTCGATCCGTTGTACCCACGCCTAATATCCTCGTGCGTTCACCTGTCCACGTGGCACACGCACAACGCGCGATGATGGTCTGCGGCCGACGACCACGATTAGATCTCCAGTAGTGGATCAGATGGTTGAGCTTCGTGGAGATCTAACGGTGGCTGCTCGATCTGGAGGTGCGGCCCGATCTAATGGTGCAGGATCAAGGACGAAGAACATGAAGCAATGCCAATGAGGCGAGCTTCCTCGCTCCAGATCTCAATACTCTGGCGTCTTTTGAGCTTCAAAAGTGGCCGACGATGCTCCGCAGGGCTTCCTCTGGGTCCTGGTGGCTCCAAAATGCTCTGGCGATAACCAGAGCTCGTTGGGGAAGACGGCAGAGCTAGAGGGCTTCACGGGTCTCCGACGAGGGTCAAAACGAGCCCCAGGATCTCTTCAATGTACGAAGATCTGCCAAAAAGGGTGAGAGGGTCCAGGGTAAAATGCCTGGACCCCATGAAGGTGGAGTGTAGGTGCGAGACAGAAATGCAAGGTGGTGGTCGGAGGTGCACTCCGGCGAGGTGCTCATGGAGCGATTTAATGGACAAAACATGGTGATGATCGGGGGGATATGATCCTAAAGCTACGGGTGACGAAATGCGTAAGAAAAATGGAATAAAAGGGAAGACCTCGAAGGTGGATCACCTAAGGTGGGGGTACCTCAACATCGGAGTTGGCGGAGGTGGTGGAGGTGCCTCTGACCTCCTTCGCCTCGGCTTCGACACGGGAACGGAGCTTTAGGATATGATCCTAAAGCTACGGGTGACGAAATCCGTGGAGTACGAAAGGGACAAAGAAAGGTGGACCAAAGGGACTCGAATTTTGAAATGGAAGTCGGGTCTACATATAAGGGGTTGACGGCCGAGCTCCATAGATCGAGGTAGAACGGGAGGATCGATGACCTATTCCCCGAAAAAAAATGAAGAGGCGTGAATGAGGGTTGATCGAGGAGCAAAAGTCGTGAAGAGACTTGGCCGAGAAGGTGCAAGGATGTTCCTCGAAAAAACTGAGAAACGAGGTCAAAAATGCAGCTCGGACAAGGTCACATAGGGGAGGACAGCCAGTTGACCGAGGTCAACGTGGACTGTAACCTGGTTGGTCCACGTGGACCAACCAGGAAAAATCCCTGGAAAATGTTTTATAAATTCATTTAAGAATAACTAATGATTTTATTATTTTTAGGTTATAAATAAAAAATACTTATAATTTTATGATTTATTTTATTATGATTTTTATTTATTTTTATGAGTTATGAAAATACAAGTTACCTTTTTAGGCCCATATAGGTTTATATATCTATGTATTTTACTATTTTATTTTTATTTTGTGAATTTAATTTTATTTATTTTGTGTATTATATTATAAATTTATATAATATTTTTATACACTTAAACATATTTTTTTAAGTAAGAATTTTACACGTATATATACAGGTGTTATACCTATGTATGTTATATACAAGTATTTTATTTTATATTTTCTTGAGATTTTTATTCTTATTTTAATGTACATATACATTATAATTAATATTTACAAAATTATAACAATATAAAATTATAACAATAATGAATAAATAATAAAATGAATATTTTAATCTGTACAAGTATACAATAGGGGTCCAAAACTCAACTTTCAAACATTAGCTCCAAAAAATATGAAACCACGTTCATTAAATAACTTATTTAAAATTATATACAATTAAAGGTGATTTTGATATATTTCGAGCTTTTATTTGGGAGATACAGGTCTGGGAAGTTAGGATTCTAGAATTTTATTCAGACCATAACATTTTATCTGTACATTATTTTTGAGTGAAATAAATTTTGTATTTTTCTATATTTAATTATCTACAACTTTCATGTACAAAGTTTCTTTATTTAAAGTATAAAAAGGGGAACCAAAATTAGGTTCCAAAATGAATAAAGAATGAATTGAATAAAAAGGGATTTCTATTGGTTTTGGCCCTTATCTCCCCCTACATTATTCCTTGTCGACCTATTCATCTAGATGCCTAGGTCTCGGAGTTTCGGGTCATAAAATATTTACAATATTTTATTCTTTTTCTTTTCTTTTCTTTATTCTATAATTTTCGCTTTAAAAATTGTATTTTATACACTATTTACATGCACATGCATGGATGCTAAGATGCTGGAATTATGGGTATTTACATGCATTTGCCAAGGTTTTTGAGGCCAAAATGATAGAATAAAGATGATGAAATGTGGATTCATCAACTCTCGACGTTCTTTAGTTCCTACAATCAAGAATATTAATGCTCGATTCTCGAAGGAATTAGCCCAAGTTGTTAGGGATTCTTACAGTTCATAATAGTTCTAGACAAGGCTATATCAAATAGAGGTTGGATGCGATTTGAATGACTTGGAGGTGGAATTGAGTAACAAACTAAAGATGGTGCTTAACTTTATCTAATGACAAGATTAATAAAACTAATTGGACAGGAATTACAATGAAATACAGGGATTGAATTGGAATGAGATCTGGAAGTTGAGGTATATTACCTCAGGTGATAGCTCGACGACCGACCTTTGTCAGAGCTCAACACACACGACGGCGTAATGCAAGGCTAGCGAAGGCCTTGGAACTTTCCTCAATTGGTCAGACTTCCATGCGAAGTGACCTATGGCCCTGTCATGACCGAAATGAGGTCGGATGCTGGTGGAGAAGAGAGGTGACAACCTGGTTGTTATGGTATAGGGAGAGTTAGTTGCAACTAAACAACTTAGATGTGATTTATAGAAAGATCGATGGATGTTTACGTTAGGATCAAGAGTAGGATTGGAAGGTGGATGTTACGACGGTAGAATGGAGGGTTAGGATTGATATTAGGATGATAGGTGGAGCGGGAGAAATTTGTTGAAGAAGGCTGGTTATAATAGTCTACAACGGACTTAATTCTTGAGGAAGATAAACCAGGTGCTGAAATGTGTCTGCACCTGGTTGGCTAGATGGTAAAAATACATTAATAATTACATATTAAATCACAAATAATGTTATTTTAAATAGGTATAAAAATAAAAGATAGCTAAATAAATTATCTAATTTATAAAAAAATAATTTTAATAAATAATAAATATTTAGTGGAATATAAATATTATATTAATAAATAGGTATAAATAATATTTGATAAATATGTATTTAATTTTTAATTTAACAAATTGATAATAATACCTTATTTTTATATTTTCTTTGTTATGAGAATAATAAATAGAACATATGTTAATTTTTATGGATTTTAATAAATCAATTTAAATATATTAATAAATACGGGTACATGTTACACAAACCAATTTTGTCTATAAAATAGGGTTTTTGTTTTATTTAAAATAATAAATAATATAAGAAAATTCTGAAATAAATCATGGTTAAAATACAAGATCATGAAAATAATAAAACATTATAAAATCATTAAAAATGTGAATAATGTATTCTAGATAAAATAAATAGCCCAGAAACCCAGTAGTCATTAGGTCCCGAAACTGACTTTTTTGCAAATAGACTCCAATTTTAGTGAAATAACCTTCATTAATTACAGCATATAATTTTATGAACTTTAAAGTGAGTAGAGTTAAATTAGAGTTCATATGAAGAAGTTATGATGTTCGGATGTTGAGAATTTGACAATTTAACAATCAGATTTCTTGACATATGTACAAGATAATATGTTAACTTGTTTTTATAATTTTCTATACATTTTTAGAAATAATTAGGAAAAGAGTTTGGTGAAAAATATGTTCATATGAATTAACTATAAATTAATGAAGATTTGCTAATTATTTGATAAATAATGAAGAATGTGTAGAGTGTATAATTAATTCTTTTTTTATTTTCTTTCCTTATCTCCCCTACTTATTTGTTTGTCGACAAATCCATGCTGACTTGGTCTTGGGGGTTAGGTTATAAATATATATTTCATCAATATTTATATTTATAAGTTTTACATATAAATATTTACAATGTACCTTCTTTTTATTTTCTTTATTTTTATTGTTTTATTTATTTACATGTTTTGGATGCATAAAAGTGCAATTTTATTCATGAGTGTAGTTTTGATAAAAGATGGAAATTAATGAATATTTACTTTTATTTTTTAAGAGTTTTAAGATAAAATGCACATAGAATGTTACGGAATCATGGATTCATCACAAGCCCAGAGGAGGGGGCTTTGACGAATGGAGGAGGTGGAATTTAGGAGGAGCTCATCCAACACACGATCGAGCTAATATGGAATGGCGGAGGTCTGGCGTAGGGTGAGTGGTTGATGGCGATGAAGACACTCCAAGGCAATGGAGCAGAGGTAATGGAAGCGTGAGGCAAAGGCAGGTGGTGAGGTAGAGGTGTGCGCGAGGTTGCAGCTCCAGGCGAAGGCATGTGCAGAGGAGCTGCGGTCGGAGGTGATGAAAATTGGAGGCGGATGCGAGGGTTTGGTAGGCGGAGCAATGCTCCAGGTGGTGGAGGAAGCATGAGTGGAAGCTTTGTATATGTGGAGTTTGAAGCAAGGCAAAGAGAGAGAAAGGTGGACGGTGTGTCGCCTGGAAGATGGAAAGGGAAAAAGCTCTACCTCCGATAATCGACTAAGTGCTAGGCAGAAGCACGGGACTCAGCCGATCATCTCACAACTGATCAGTAGCAGAGGAAGAAGATACCTCTAAATCACGCCTTTGAGGGATCATCGCTTAAGGCCTGGGCCTCTATCACATGTCGTATACCTCAACTTCCTCTCTTTCTTCGATGATCAATGATAGAGGATCACCTAGCTGGCGAGCGACTACGGGGGTTTTGATGGGGAGACAGTAACCGTCGAGGGAGGCATAAAGGCAAGGAGTCGGTCATTACAGAGGCATAGAGAAGGTCAAATGGCTAAGGCGGTGGAGGTAATGGCCAGTGTAGGAGAGGGCGGAGGGCAAAACAACTGGAAGGGAGAGTAGACGGTCACGTGTCGGGTATGTGCATGAGGAGAGGTGAAGGGTGGGTCATGTGCTAGGCACGTGACCTGGTGAGGCCTGGAGAGAGAAAGAAGAGAGAGGGATGGAGAGAGAGAGAGGAAAAAGAGAGGGAGAAGCATGAAATGAATATAAAGATTAAAATAAAAATAAAAGTAGATAACACTAAAATAAATAAAAACTAAAAAAAACTAAAATAAATTAAAATTAAATAAAGTAAATAAAAATAAAAAGAGATGGTAAACGAAGTCAAATGAAAATTTAGTGAACACAAAAGTTGTTTGTCTCGACGAGATCTACAACTTTCGTGAAGGACCCAACAACAAAAGAGGTAAACCATATAAAAAGTAATTTTAGAGGTACTTTATGGATAATAAAATATCACGTTTTTGCATTTCATAATTTTTTGTATTATAATTTGATTTCAATTAGTGGATTAATATATATAAAATATATACATAATTAATCTAATTTTTATGGATTTTTTATAGATTAGAAAAAGAGAAAATTAAGATAACAAAGATACAATATATACAAATTATACAAAGTCAGATTTTTGTTTTTTCTCTTGATTTTTTGATTTTTATGCATTTTAATTCTTTATGCCATGTTAGTTAATTAATCAAAGCATATGATAGAGAAAGAATTAGGTTAAACTAATGATTATTTACACATAAAATAATAAGCTCAATTCAGTGTTAATTATTTCCGGATTTTAAATCCTAATATTAGTACAAATAGTGAATGTTAATTAATCAAATTTAAGGGGTTTAATTAATGATTTATAAGGATGATTTTACTAAAACATCCATATAGAGTAGATGAGTCATGGATTCATAACATCCTTGTATTTAGCTCTTTGATTGTCCCCAAGCAAAATTTTGTGAGTTAGAAGGTAGAATCCCAGACTGTGCAAGTGCGAATTTCAAAACTTGTCTAATTAAGAATCCAAGGTTTTAGTGGTTCCAAAATTCTTAGCTCATCTAGGCTCTAGTCAAAAGGAATTCAACTTCTCTAATTATCAGACTCTCTGTTTTTACATATAGCATAAGGGATATGACATTTAATGTGTACTGCAATCATGAGAGCGAGTGGAAACGTCCCTCAATGTTCAAGTCCAAGAGACTCTCCTCAAGGTCCTAATCCTCAACACTAGGGAATAAATCAGCTCTTGCATTTAATCTGTCGTCTTAGTAGATTGTCAGACTTGAAAGTGTATATGATAGGCAAGATGATGGAGGATTTAGGTTTGTATATTTACTTTTCCTCAAATTGGAACAAGGGTCCTCTCGAGTGCCTTATTATCAACACGTGTATTTTTAGGTGTTGATCGGTATGTTGTCAAAAGTTGTTGAGTCGTATGTACTTGTTTTCCTAGAAATACATCGGGTGTGTCTTCTTTAAGTATCTAATATACTTACACCCATACTTTTATCGCTTACGATGCGGAGCCCTTTTTGAGGTACTAGCCCGACTTATTCATACTTGTTAGCTTTGGTCCAAGTGGACATTTTGAAATGGTTGGGAGCGCTTGCCTTTGATAGATGCTCTTTGTAATTTGACTTTGTATTTGAGATCTCTTTTCTTTCAATGCTTCTTTCTTTTCTTTTCTTTTTGTCTAGCTCTACTACTTCTACCAAAAGTTGGCGCAAATTGAAAAATAGTTTCATCACACCCTGGCACATAGATTAATATCTTGAGATAGCATGCGAATTTGTTCACATACTGACTAGGGTTTGCTGACACTCAGGTTTCTTGAAGCTTTCATCAACTTTATCCCATTCTCGAGTATCATAAAATAAGGTCTAGACTCAAATCTCAAGTCCCTGTCCCTCAAGTGAAATCTCAACTCATCTCACCATTCGTGCAATTGTGCAAGTGGTGTGCTATTCATATTCTTAGAAGGTAGAGATTGAGAGTGCAATATAAGGCTCATATCTTTTAAACTAGGGAAGTGTGGATTATTAAGTCTAAAAACCTAATTACTAAGGTTGGTTAACTCTGAACCAAAGGACCTTAAAAACCTGAGTTTCTTTCATTCCTCAAGTCTTGAGTGATAGTGAAAATGTCAGGGATAAAACCTTAAGTTAGTTTAGTTTAGTTTTTCTTTATTTGTGTGCTTATTTGTTTTTTTAAACACCCTAAGTTTTTTTAAAAGGTTATTATGTACACAAATAATTTGGTATAGTGTACATAATATACACAACTTATACCCATACATGATTTTTGATAAAAACAACTAAACTACGAGCTATGGATAAAGTACATAGAATATATATATATATATGGGAAAAGGGAAGCTACACCGGGTGGTGCAGCCAACTAGCTACACCCGGGTAATTTTCTCATTGATTTTTGATTTTTTTGAAGGAAACTTATGGGGGATTTACTTAGTTTATTGTGTGGAATATGTATTTCAAATTTCATGCAAATCAAACACTCCTAGCATGCCCATCTAGATATGGTCAATTTCAATGATTCTGAAACCGTTAAAATGTCATAGCCTTGATGGAGATGATAGAAATATAGAATTTAGTTGAAATCGATATGATATCATGGTGATATATAGTGATTTAAATCCCCCTCGATTTCATTTCAAAAAAATAAAAAATCAATGAAAAAAATGACGGGGTGCAACTAGTTAGCTACACCCCCAGGTGCAGCTTCCCCAGCCCCTATATATATATATATATATATATATATATATATATATATATATATATATATATATATATATATAAACACCCTCCCATACTTAGCTTGTGATGTGTCCTCATGGCACAAAGTGAAATGTAGACATATCTTGTACCAAGCATAGTCGAGTGAAAAGAAAAAGAAGTCCACTCGCCCCCTATATTTAGGCTTTTAAGGGCCTAAGCATAGCAGAAGAGCAAGAAATGAGGCGATCAAGGGTGAGAAGAAAAGAGCAAAAATGATGTATACACGATGGTATAGGTCCCTCTATTCTTAGGCTCAGGTTAGCCTAAGTTTGAAAGACCAATCATAGGTGGAGGACCGATTAGATTTGATAAGGATATACAAGGTCAAGGAGGTTTGCGATGAACCTTCTTGCAGAAATGTGGCGGGAGATAGTATGGACATGTATAGGGTGGTGAAGAGGAAGAGGATGAAGAGGCCCAACAATCATCAGAGTCATCCTCAAAAGAATAGTAATCATACACAGAGGATCTCCAACTATTATAAACAAGAGGTAAGTGCCCATTGATCACAACTGCACTTATTGTAATTACCCAATGCACAACTTCAGGATCAGGCGACGATTCTTCAGAAATCACATGGTTTCTAAAATAAAATATGACTTTCTTGGTCGGTTTATTTATGTTAGAAGCACTGGGAGGAAGATGGTCAGAGTTCTTATCCCTATCATAAGTAACCGGTGTAACATTTATGGGTTCCTCATCAAATGAATCTCTATAAAAGTTGACCAAATCTTGTTGGGTCATACAAGGTTTTGGGTGAGGGAGCATGCTTCTATTGGCATTGTGATCGATGGTTGGGGATGATGATGTCACCTTTTGCTATCCATGAATTTTAATGATATAAAAGTTTTCCCGAGTCGGCTCCTTATATGGTTCAAGCACTTCATGAATTACTGATGACTCAAATATTGGACCACTCAAATAATTGCGACGATCATCATAAACGTTGTCCAATTCTTCATATGCTCCTAAATATTGTTTCCTCCTAGGAGTAGTATAAGGGTAGGAGGTGTGGTGAGAATTGATGGTCAATCCAACAGTCGGGCTCTCGGGTGTCTCTCCTAGGGTTTGCGTCTGTGTTTCCTGATGACAGATCTGGTCGTGTGGAGTGTTCTTTCCCTGATCATGACTGTCGGTTAAAGGATGGTTTGTCTCAAGATCGGGTATGTCATTGAGGGTTGTTCATTATGGTCTGAGTTCAGAAACTTGATGTCTTGAGTCTCCCAATCGATAGTTGCCTTAGCAGAGTCTAAGAATGGCTTTCCTAAAACGATAGGGGACTCAGACCAATCTCCATGTCACTCAATGTCAAGAATAATAAAGTCCACTTTGTGCTTCTCACCTCGGAATTTTATGATGATGGAAACACTTACTCGCGGACTTTTCATTGATCGATCTAGAAATTGAACGATTACACTCATCTTTTTATGCTGTCTGAGCTTGAAATGATCAAATACAATCTTGAAGGATATGGAGAGATCCTAAAACACATCACGTAAGCGTCTGGATCGCATCGAATGCGATCGGGAGCGACTAGTCGCACTACTTGCTACGGATAGCAGAATTTAAAAAAATTTAAATGTGATGAAATCACATGATCCAAGAACCTTTCTCGGATCATTTCATCTAAACCACAAATAGGTACAAGGGTTACCTCTTGAAGCGTGGTTGCGATCGAGTCTCTAAATGAAGATACCTCCTATCTCAAGTCCGATCCAACAAAGGAGATGCTTGCGAGCGCGTTAATGAGCCGTGTCCTTCTTCCAATCCAAGTTGATGATCCAAGCAATGAATCTCCTGATCTCGTCACACGAGATCCGACATCTTCTTCACGAGCGAGGCCCACCAAAGGAGACAAAGATCCGTGAGAAAATACTCCAGTAGCATAGCGACGAAGCTGCGTCGATGGCGACTCTCTCTAAGGCTCCATGATGAACGGCCACAAGAGAGAGAGAGGGAGAGAGGCATATGACGTGTAGAGAGAGGGAGAAAGAGAGCATTCGTTGTTGTCGAAAACCTGTTAACCGAAGAGGAAGGGGTGCCTCTTCTTATATAGGGTTTTGGGAGACCATGGATCTCAATCCATGGACAGCACACAATCAATGGTTGAGATTGATTTCTATTTCATTCAATGGCTAAGATGTTATTGTAAAACACAACAACAATTGATTTAATTTGAATTAATTTATATTGATAAATCAACGTAATTAATCCTAATTTAAATCACTTTGATTATCGATCATCTCATGAGATCTCATTATCTCATGATATCTCCAATATTTATAAAAATAATTGTTTTAAATATTTTTCACAAAAATAATTCACAGTTATCTTGTGAAAAACATCAATCAAGCCATTCAAATTATGTGAATCTTATTCACAACCCAAAACAAAATGTAATTATATTTTCAATTAACCATTCAATGTGAATCCAATTCACATTATCAATTAATCAACAAATATAAATCATAATATGCTCTCTCTAATATATTATAGATCACATTTATAATATATCTGATTAATATGGATAGTGCTATCCACATTATTCATATCCATGATAATTAAATCACATTTAATCATCTTGGATCTCTTTTCTCATGTGCCCAAATAACATGAATCACATTCACATTATTTAGACATTAGATAATTAAAACACATTTAATTATCTCAGATAACTCTCCTTATAATATGAATCAAATTCATATTATTCATGATAATTAAATCACATTTAATTATCCATTTTTCTCAATGCTCGGATACATATATCAACAATGAAATTATCCATGAACTCTTTCAAGGATAATGCGCTTTCTCTGCGGATACTTGGAGATAAGGACAGGGCGATTGTATTGTTCCACATATAGTGACTTGGATATTGAGATCACATCTCAATTTTAGATCATGCGGACCTCCCATAGATGCTTGATTAAAACAAGACCCCAAATCTATTCTTCTCATTGCATCCGAATCACATTCAGATTAATGTCCAACATTTAGACTAAGATCAGATTATTTCTCTATGAGAGGAGTCACTAAAATCCAGACCTGTTTCATCACTCCCTTGGAATGGAAGCGTTATGGTTGTACAATCATTTATGATTACATCACCCTAAGGTATTTCCAATACCTGTACAACCTGCATACTGGAAGACCCAAAATAAACCTAAAGTTTTAGATCTCTTTTAGACTATTTCCTTTAGGGTTTTATCATCAGATTTCTTATTCGATCATTGGGAGCCGGTATCGATCGTATGCTTTCCAAAAGCATATATCATACCCAGATGTTGATCATATACTTTTCCAAAAGTTTATATCAAACCTACAAATTCAGTCAAGCTTCCAAAGCAAGACGACCGTGCACGGAATTTGATTCTTCCCAATATCTCATGAGTGAGATCATGTCTTCTGGTTCAATGATGAACCTGTATGATCCCTTTGAGAGATCGTATTACTCATATGCCCTTATATGCACACCAGCGTGCCGGTGTATAGACCATGATTAGGTCATCAACCTATTGGTCTGGCAAATGTACATACTCAGACATATAGTAACACATCTGTCTCCGGTCAGAGGATGCTTGCCTATATCGTGACAACATACGACATAAGACTTTGGTTTTCTCGATCTCGTTAAGTCAACTCTTTAAACTAACTAATCTGACACCTCTGAATCTCTATTCTCATCCAGAGGACCTGCATCAAGAGGTCGGTCAGATATTATCCAAGTGAGAAAGGATTGCCATCGCCTACTCAGGCTGGAGATCCTATCGTAATAATCATTTGACGATAGTTGATGAGTCCTCAATCTAACTCTTTAGAGTTCATCCAAGCACCAGCCTCTATGATTCAATAATTGAATCAACAGTTGTATGATCATCAATCTCCCATTAGCCCAAAGAGCCATTAATGGGCTAATCATTTAAACCCACACCCATGTGACAATCATTGGCTATTTAGAAAAAACTCTAGGTAAGCTGATCAATCACTCTATTTTGAGAGACTACGCCAAGTTCTTTTACGACACTTGTATATCCCCTAGTTACAGTGCTCGCATCCAATGTGAATATTGCATCTTATGCAACCAATACTCAATCTTGTCAGTTGTAGTGTCCTTGACACTACAACTTAATAATTATTATAACCAGTATTTCCATAATCCTTATCAGAATACCCTTATTCCTGGAGATCTCTATCTCCTAAGGTCTCCATAGTTAAGACCTTTTAGATCATTATCTATAAAGTCTTAAGTTCTTGAAGATAAGACTTTGATATCACTATCTCAAAAATCTTTTCATCTTTTAAGATATTGTATAACTGCAATCAAGTGTTTTATCTCCTTAGTAGGATTAGTAGCATTTACTAATCCCACTGCATGGTAGATTTCTAACTTTGTATACATCTAGCATACACTCAGCTTCTCGTAACTAATGCACAAGGGCAAGTAGTTCTAGCATTCACTTCCTCAAATCTTTGAGGTGCTATCCCTTTGGATAGGTCGGTACCATATCTTAAGGGAAGGAAGCCTTTCTTGGAATTTTCCAGAAAATGGAACATGTCCAAGGTGTACTACTAATGTGACGGTCCCAATACTCTCTTTTCTTTGCTTCTGAACATCTTCAAAACTAAGATCTAAGAGGTATCCTTGAGATCATATCTCAAGGTATGGAATAGCCATTCTATAAAACATTTATTATTATCCTTATATCATTCCAAATGATTAAGGTATCATCTATATTTAGCACGATGAACACAATGGCACTCCCACTAAGCTTCACATGGTACATCAAGATTCTATTTAAAATCATAACATTTATAATTTCATCAAATCTTATGTTCCAACTACAAGAAGCTTATTTTGAGTCCACGGATGGAGTTATTTAGCTTGCACAGCTTTCTTTCCTCAACTACGAAGCCCTGGGGCTACTGCATATGAATATCCTCGGAGAGATATTCGTGGAGGAATGCAATCTTGACTTCCATCTTGAAAATGTCAAACTCAAGTTGTGTAGCTATAGTTAGCAATAATCTGATGAGTTTAAGCATGGTCACATGAGAGAAAGTCTCATCGCAAGCGATGTCTTCTATTCAGTGAGTAGCTCATGGCTACAAGTCGTGCTTTGAAGGTCCCTACCTTCTCATCAGATTCCCTCTTTCTCTTGAAGATCCATTTACACCTTAATGGGTCGTACCCATATAGGTTGCTCCTCGAGGGATCATATACAACACTTGTATATGAAGTCTACTATAGACTTTATTGCTGAAGTCCATCTTTCCATGTCATGATCTTTGGAAGCTTCATCACATGAAGTTCGATCATTACCAAATTTCTCTGATACATGGAATACATCTTCAAACTCATTTAAAGAGGTGTTAGTGTTTCATCTTTAATTGTCCTTTAAGTTTCCGATTTCCGAAGCCTCATTATTTTCTCAAGATTAAATGAGTTCTCTTTACTTCATTTTTATCTTGATTCTCAAGAGAGTCATCCTCTCAGAATCACATCCTTAGAGATGAGATCTTTTAAGAATCTCAAGGTCATAAAGTAGGTATCCAATACCATCCTTTATTTTCCTAATGAAGTAGCACTCTCTGGCACTAGATTCAAGTTTATCAGCAGAAACCTAATTAAGGATATATAATGTACTCTCTACCACATATATATATATACCTGGAAACTAAGAGATAATTATGCTATGATTAATCATTGATCAAATCATTTCACACATGATCAATTGCATCTCTCTACAACTCTCTTGAGTTTAGGTATATTAGGAGGAGCGAAATAGTAATGATATTCATATCTCCATAAGGTATTCTTTGAATTCATCTAATAGGTACTTGCTACCTAAGTTAGATCATTTTCATTTCATCTTCCTTCAAACTTTGGTTCTAAACCAAAATTACGAAATCTTTGAACATTTCAAAGGTTTTTAAGGTGAAGGGAAGAAATCGCATATTACAAATAATCATCAAATGATATCACATATCATCAATGTTTATTATGACACAGATGATCCACATACATCAATATATATGAGATCTTGAATACCTTGACATCTTACACCATTCCTAAAGAAGGGCGCATTGAACAATTTTTCTTTGAATACAATATTCAAAAGTATGTAAGATTTGAGATTTTAGACATTCTACTATTTATCTCTTACTAGTCTATTGATCTCATCAACAAACATATGTCCAAGGTTTGATGCCAGATCATTGTTAAATGATCTTCATCCTCCTATTGATCTTTTAAGGTTTAATTTTCAGTATTAGAAATGTTAATGAACATTCATTAATTTCCTAATGTAGTAGAGTCCTCAAGATATCATAATACTACCTGAAATATATCCATCATAACTCTTTATGATAGGTCTATTCCAGAATTCATGTATATTTCCAACACTATTAAATAAACTATGAGTGTTTTCTAATGTCTAGGTAGTAGAGACACTCTCTAAGACCTAGGGCTCTCCCACTGAAAATATGAAGTCTATCTATCCAATAGATATTGTTGCAACAATTGCATCAATATCCATGTGGATGACTATTAAACCTTAAGATTAAATTTTCTAGTCTTCTAAAACATATGCAACCAATTGCAAGTGTTATTAGAAGAATGAGAAACAATTATTAGACTTTGATCTTATCAAATAAGAAAGTCAATTGCAGTAATTATATGTAGATGTAAATTATTTCGATGCACTATCTGAGTCCTTCTCTAAGGATTGTAGATAGACTTGATAGTCATACTATCAATACATCGGCTCATTGTAGTATTGGCATTCATCCAACCCTTTGGATGTCATATGTGTGTGGAAATCATAGAAGTGCAGTCAACTCTTTGACTTTCCTTCTAACCTGGGTCCGACCCATGCTTCCACCGCACTCCTTTCATTTCTAAAGAACCATTGCTTAAGACAAAGAATCTCTTATGTTGAATTCAAAAGATTTCAATATAAGAGTATTCGACATTTATACATGCTTCATTTAATTCATACAATATGAATATTATGAAGCTTCATGAATGACTAGAGTATAAATAGTAGGATGATGACACTTGTCATATCTACATACATCTCAACTCTTAAAGATTTAGGTTCAGGTAGGTATTGAAATATTTTGAATACATCCTCTTGTAGAGCTACCATTCTGCATGATGCAGTGAACCATGTCATTCATGATTAAATGTCGAGAGCACATATGTATGCCATAACATCTTCTTCGATATTATAAGGATTATTCGACAATTATGATCATTATCGACATGTCACTTCCAAAGTACATTCGATGAGATCAAGACTATAGAGAAATACAAATCATAGGGTTTTAGACCTATGGTCTATTTAATTGTCATTCCTCATTATTACGAGGAAACTTGCACATTGCAACCATATACATTATGTGTCCAACTGCATGTACAATATTTTGATCATGGATCCAATCCATGATATTTTACTGGTTATTATTGAGTATAACATTGAGTGGGTTTAATGAAGGATTATCTGAAATAAGAAATTTGCATACATATATATAAATATATGCATATTTTACTTTGATTTAGGAATTTTTATATCAAAGTTGTCTTGCCTTGTCAACATTGAAAGTTAATTCCCTTATTCACTTTCAATGTAAGAGATATACTTACCATTATATCTCTAGCAAGATCTAGGATCTCCTTTCTTATATTTGTTACATTTCAATAATAAGAGAACCTGTAATTCGGATAAAAAGAAGCGGGAACTCATTCCGCCTTGCAAGTCCAACTTGCATCTCCCAGTTCGATCATTAACACCCGGGTCCACCACCCTTAAGGTGGTGTTGACCCATCATTAATTGAACCAACCGTCAACAGGAATACAACTTGCTGTGCACAATCCAATATCGCCCCAATAATGTGAGGACCTGATATCGGGGTCACTACGCATACATTCTTACTCTTTCAAGAAGCGAAGAGTCCGATCCAAATAGATTGTATGCAGGAGTTGTCACTTCGTATAGGCGTCTCCTACATACAATATCTGGCGACGGAACCCTTCGCCTTAACGGGAAACCATGGATGTCACTTATGTGATCCTCCACCTCATATTCAAATTCTAATTAATGATTATGAATCATATTCATTATGATTAATTCTTCCAAGAGAAATAACCACTCTATTCATACTAGAGTGTTTTAATTTTAATTGGATTCTAATTAATCTAATTATATCAAATTAATGATCCAATTAATATCCAACAAACATTTTAATTGTTACTTGAAATATGGTATTATCTCAAATACATATTATTTCAAATTTAAATATTAGAAAAATACATCATGATCTCTCATGCATTATCCGTTCCCTACCCGCTGTCATGGCCAGTACCGACGGGAGTGGGACAGACCGCACACGGTGCAACTTGCTACCCCAACGCTCCCCGACTAGACACCATATCGACCTCGGGATTAGATGCCAAGTCAATCACTTTGTACTTGAGATGATAATCGGTTTTTCAACTGAAGTTATACATATAGTAATAATCAAAACCATTTTGATTATAAGGAAATTTGCGAGACAAATTCTCAAACCAATTCAAGTAACATGTTTGTTGAAAGTATATCAAGTAACCAATTGATGATCTATATCATATCTAATCATTTATTGGTTGAGGCAATATCATTTAAGGGAACAATTATCATTCAAATATTTCCCAAATATTATCCATAATTATTCAGGATATTAACCATTAATTTCACAAGTTTCTTAAATGACTATCACAAGGTTCATGATTTAGATTGCAATTTTCAACAGTGACCCTCACTTACTAAAATTAGCATATCTCATTCATTTTAAATCTAAATTAAGCAAAATCAGTTTCTAAAGTTTGCTAACCTGACTTAAAATATAATCTACATGATTAGCACACATTTCCAGGCATTTTAAAACAGTAATTAACTCTTTAAAACGTCATTATTCGCCAGTCCTGAGACAGCGGATATATGTTCATTAAAATGATCATATCTTGAGTTATCGGATTCCAAATCACACAATCTCAAATCCCAAGGTTTCCTTAATTAATGTAGAACATTATCCAATTTAAAATTTTGCGTTTAAACATTATAAACAGGGACGAAATTTTATCTCAAAACAGGGCTGCGAAAATTGAAATGCGATAATTATTCACGAACCCTCACGCGCCAAATCTTCTTAGGTTAATGGATCGTATCCAAAACCCCATAACCTATCTCTGATACTACTTGAAGGATATGGCGAGATCCAAAAGGTGCAACACAGAAGCGTATGGATCACATCAACTGCGATCGGGAGCGACTAGTCGCACTAGTTGCTCCGGGCAACGGAATTTAAAAAATTTTAAATGTGATGAAACCACATGATCCAAGAACCTTTCTCATACCGTTTCATATAAACCACAAATAGGTACAAGGGTTACCTCTTGAAGCGTGGTTGGGATCGAGTCTCTAAATATAGACCTCCTATCTCATGTCCGATCCAACGGAGGAGACGCTTTCGAGCTCGTTGATGAGACGCGTCCTTCTCACAATCCAAGTTGATGATCCATGCGACGAATCTCCTGATCCCATCACATGAAATCCGACATCTTCTTCATGAGAGAGGCCCACCAAAGGAGACAAGGATCCATGAGAAAGTACTCCAGCAGCATAGCGACGATGCTGCGGTGATGGCGACTCTCTCTAAGGCTCCATGATGGACGGCCACCAGAGAGAGAGTGGGAGAAAGGCATATGACGTGTAGAGAGAGGGAGAAAGAGAGCATTCGTTGTTTTCAAAAACCCGTGCCTCGAAGAGCAAGGGGGCCTCTTCTTATATATGGTATTGGGAGTCCATGGATCTCAATCCATGGACAACACACAATCAATGGTTGAGATTGATTTGTGTTTCTTTCAATGGCTAAGATGTTGTTGTAAAACATAACAGCAATTGATTTAATTTGAATTAATTTATATTTATAAATCAACATAATTAATCTTAATTTAAATCACTTTGATTAGAGAAGAGATAATGAGAAGACTAAACCACATCCCCTAAAAAAGGAGGACGGCTATCAATCATCTCATGAGATCTCATTATCTCATGAGATCTCATTATCTCATGATATCTCCAAGATTTACAACAACAATTGTTGTAAATATTTTTTACAAAAATAATTCACAGTTATCTTGTGAAAAAATCAATCAAGACACTGAAATTATGTGAATCTCATTCACAACCCAAAATAAAATGTAATTATATTTTCAATTAATCATTTAATGTGAATCCAATTCACCTTAACAATTAATCGACAAATATAAATCATAATATGCTCTCTCTAATATATTATAAATCACATTTTAATATATCTGATTAATATGGATATCTATCCACATTATTCATATCCATGATAAATAAATCACATTTAATCATCTTGGATCTCTTTTCAATTGTGCCCAAATAACGTGGATCACATTCACATTATTTAGACCTTTGATAATTAAATCACATTTAATTATCTCAGATAACTCTCCTTATAATATGAATCAAATTCATATTATTCATGATAATTAAATCACATTTAATTATCCATTTTTCTCAATGCTCGGATACATATATCAGGAATGAAATTATCCATGGACTCTTTCAAGGATAATACGCTTTCTTCATTGATATTTGGATATAAGGACAGAGCGATTGTATTTTTCCACATATAGTGACTTGGATATTGAGATCACATCTCAAATCTAGATCTTGCGGACCTCCCATATATGCTTGATTAAATCAAGACCACAAATCTAATATTCTCATTACATCTGAATCACATTCAAATTAATATCCAGCATTTGGATTAAGTTCAGATTACTTCTCTATGAGAGGAGTCGCTAAAATCCAGACCTGTTTCATCACTCCCTCGGAATGGAAGTATCATGGTTATACAATCGTGTATGATTACATCACCCTCGGGTATTCCCAATGCATGTACATCCTGCATACTGGAAGATCCAGAATAAACCTAAAGTTTTAGATCTCTTTTAGATTGTTCCCTTCAGGTTTTTATCATCAAATTTCTTATTCGATCATTGGGAGTAGGTATCGATCGAATGCTTTCCAAAAGCATATGTCATACCTTGGTGTTGATCATATACTTTTCCAAAAGTATATATCAAACCTACAAATTCAGTCAAGCTTCAAAAGCGAGACGACCGTGTACAGAATTTGATTCTTCCCAATATCTAATGAGTGAGGTCATGTCTTCCGGTTCAGTAATGAACCTATATGATCCCTTTAAGAGATCGTATTACTCATATGCCCTTATATGCACACCAGCGTGCCGGTGTATAGACCATGATTATGTCATCAACCTATTGATCTGTCAAATGTACATACTCAAACATATAGTAACACATATGTCTTCTGTCAGAGGATGCCTGCCTATATCATGACAACATACGACATAGGACTTTGGTTATCTCGATCTCATTAAGTCAACTCTTTGACCTAACTAATCTGACACCACTGAATCTCTATTCCCATGCAGAGGACCTGCATCAAGAGGTCGTCAGATATCAGCCAAGTGAGAAAGGATTGCCATCTCCTATTCAGGCTGGAGATCATCTCTTAATAATCATTTGATGGTAGTGGATGAGTACTCAATCTAACTCTTTAGATATTCATCCAAGCACCAGCCTCTATGATTCAATAATTGAATCAACAACTGTATGATCATCAAGATGGCCATGGTACACAACCCTAATTGTACTAAGGGGCCTATTATGCAAATTAGTTACTCTTCATTTTAGATCAGGGAATGATATTCACAATAACATTTATTGCATAATGGCTCGATGTGGGCACACATGTCCAACAAATCTTTGGGAGGATGTTTAATGTCGAATCATCATCTAACCAATCATTTTTGAATAAGGAATCCTCAATTTCACACATGATCCAAGTTAACCTCTTCACTTTGTGGCTTTTGTTTTTATGATTCACCACTAATGAACTAGTCATAGATATGACATGATATTCAGTCCTTGATCATTTCTTGCCTGTCTTTTTAGAGTTTAATCGACTCTTCACAAATCTCTTTAGATCGATCACATACTCTATGGCCTTGATTAATGGAAGCTCTAAGGCCAAACTCTTGCAAAATGCTCCCATTTCAAAATTGTCCTTTTTTATTTCCAGGTTTTTCAATTTTTTGGTATTTTCAGTGTGATGATCGGTCAGTTGGTTAGAGATCAGTGGTGGTTGGGTTTGAGTGTTAGTCTCGTGATGGACTTGTGGTTCGCAAAGTAGAATCCTCACTTCTTCCTTATTCTTCGTTGACTGAATGAGATTATATATTTGTTCAGTCAAAGCGTTTTCTCTATGGTTGATCAGAGCAATCTCAACCTCAAACATTTCAAGCTTTGGTGCAGAATGATTGTACTCCACATGTTGTGACTCTAGCATGTAGCTCTGAGTAAAGTAGTGATTATTCATTGTATTTGTAGTCTGATTATGAGCCATATTTTCTTGACTCTGGATTTCTCGTGGATTGTCAAAGAAAAAGTGGTTGTACTCAGAAGGAGAGTAAACCTGAGTATGGAATTGTGTAAAGTCCATAGTATTCAGAAATCGTGTCTCTTTGTCAAAACTGGTTACTCTATTTTCTATCCTCAAATCTTCCTGGTCTATTATGTTCATTTGAAGGTAATAATGTGAGAGCGGTCTAGTCCAGGAAGAAGTGCGGGCATGGGGTGGAGTGAAGGGGGTAGATGGAAATGATGGCTATGGGGGACTGGTTTCAAAGAGAGGGTTTCCCTGGAATGAAGTGTATCAGGACATGGTTGTGTACGATGGACCCACGGAGTCTGGGTAAGAAAACCAATGTGCCAACATTTTCTCAAGAGAAAGGTGGAGAATGATTTGCGAACGTCGATATGCATGCAATTGTAAGAATTTTGACTCACACAAGACAAACACAAGATGAACTCGTAGATTCACCCACTCGACACTTGTGAAGGCACATTAGTGTTTGGCCGCTTATCTTTTCAATTTTAAGTTAGTGACAAAATGATATTTGAGTATATTAAGCGAAGCTTTAGGTTCAAGATAGTGTTACAAAGAGTGGCTCAAATTCGTACAGCTAGTTGTACCTATTTTCAATCAGTATGGGGGTAAGTACAGACCGTAGAACGACTACCTGTATTACTTCAGGATGTTGCCTTACATGTTGTCCTTTAACCACCCAATCTTCTAAGGGAGATTGTAATTCCCTCACTAAGAAGTAGCCAGTTGTTTTAAATCCAGTAGTCATAATGAAGCCTCCAAATTTTAGTTCGACCCAAAGTGTGTGATTCTTATCCTTAGGAAAACAATGAGTGGGTTTCTCTCCACTAGACACAATGGTTAATTTTATGTCAAATTTATATACGATTTCCTTTATTAGCAGTCCCAGTTTTAAATTCAGGTTATCACTTGAGTATTATGTGAGCATTGAAAATCATGCCTAATGAGCAGTCCCAATTCCTTTAAATCCTAAGTTGTAAGTTGAGGTAGAGGACCGAGAAAGCCAATGCAAGCATTTAAATCAATGATGCATGCTGAGAAGGAGACTTACCATGATTCCTCGCGTTCTTCATGAGAGATGCAAGACAAAGAATTTAAAATTTACAGTAAATGATATGCATAGACGAAAATTCCCTAAACAGATTGTTCTATTAGTGGTAATAATTCATTTAAAATCTTGTTTAAGTAAAACGATCTATAGTATGTATAGTTAGTGGAAAATGTGTGGCTTAAAAATTATGAGCACAATAAAAAATAAATCTAAGTTAGTGTATGCGCAATTGATTTCTATGCCACTCCAGTCGGGTCCCAACCACACAGAAGTGGTTGAAACAGACCCGACACACCACAAAATGTCCAATCCAAATTATTACAATACTTAGGGTTCACAGAGTACCTATAAAGGTGCAGAAAATAAGACGTAATCTATGCTCTCTCTCACAAAAAATAAAATTCAGTCTTCTTTGTAGGCTCTTGAATTTGTGTCCAAAAAGTGCTCCAAGTTATCTACAGAGAGAGAAAATATAGTTAATATATGTACTGAGAGAGAAAGAGATGCAAATGCAAAAATTAAAATGCGCGAGAAGATAATAGAAAAAATGACAAAGAAATTAATTTCACAAAAATAATTACAGAAAATAATTTAAAACACTTCATAATTCCACAGCAACGACACCATTTGATTAATCGTTATTTTCACCTCTTTAAAAATCAATAATTGTAGTCTAGTGGTGATTCTTTTCTCCTGTCACACATGTGATCCGAGTTCGATCCCTGACAATGGTGCCATTTGATGAATCGCTATTTTCACCTCTTTAAATATTAATAATTATAGTTCTGGAGATGAAAAGTGATCTATCAAAAACCAGAATCTTTGAATATTGTGGAGAACTTTTACTTGCTAAGTATACCAAGGTCGAACACAGGGAACGATGATTTTCAGTTGTACAGTTTCAAATTTATTATAATTTAAAGCTAAGTTAATTTATGTGAAAAAAGAAAGTGCGGAGATGTACGATGCAAAATAAATAGAGAGGACAAATAAGAACATGACATGTAGTGATGATTTTTAATCTCGATAAAAATGATTAATATCCTCGATAATTTTAAGAAATATGTTTAAATAATCCAACTTGATCGCTAGTTGATGAATTATTAATCGAACAAGCTCAAATATCAATAATATATTCTCAAGGTATTCTAGCCTGAATTTTTTGTGATTTTTAATCCTCAAACAATGAGGATCTCCAAAAAAAATTCGCACCATATAATAATTCCTCCTTGATCTTTCCCCTCGTAAAGATGAATTTCTTAAATAGTGATCCAAAATAAACAGAAGAGAATTAATCAACTTAAACCCCCAATAGAATCACTGCAAAATAGATCCTAAATTTTTTTAATAAATTATTGCACAAAGTGTCAGAAATCAGCCTACATAGATCAGTTGAACCTCAAATAATTATCATCAAAAAATACCCTATAATAACTGCACAAAGTATAAAAGTTATAGAGCATTCAAATAGCTTCAAAATGACATATTATATTCTAAAAATGGAATTTTAATGAGAAAGATAGCAAAAAACAAATTCTAGAGACTAAATGTAATAAAAATATATATTTCCTTCTCAAATGGGTCCCTGGAGGACTTTTTGTAATATGAAAAACCCATAGGGGTTTTGGTGCAAATTTTCCAAGGGACCACATGCGTTGTGTGTGCTGCTTTCAGGTGGGGGCTCTTGTGAAGTTTGCTGGAACTGCATGTGCCTTCTTCTAATATTTCCCAAGCTCACGTGTGTAGCATGTGATGCTGATGTCACGTGTGGCGAGGGATCCACTTGTGTATATGGCCGGTTAGGGGCCTTGATGAAATATACCCCTGCCCCCACGTGCTCCTCATGTGAGGGGGGAGTTGGGAGGTTGATGCGGGCGGTGTGCGGGCTGTGGGGGGTCTTCAGCGAATGGAGAAGGTGGCATCGAGGTGGAGCTCAATCGACACATGACTAAGCTATGGCGAAGCGACAGAGGTCTGTCGTATGGAGTATGGTTGATGGCAGTGAAGACACTCCAAGGCGGTCGAACGAAGGAGATGGAAATGTGAGGCAGTGGCACGTGGTGAGGTGGAGGTGTACAAGTGGTTGAAACTCCAGGCTAAGGCATGTGCGTGGGAGCTGTGGCTGAAGGTGATGAAGAATAGAGGCAGACGCAAGCGTGCAGCAGGCAGAGCGATGGTCTAGGAGGTATAGGAAGAATGAGTGAATGATCTATGGATGTGGAGGACGAATCAAGTCTAAGAGAGAGAAAGGAGGATATGGTGTCAACTGTAAAAGCTCTCTCTCCTATAATCACCTCAATGCTCTGTAGAAGCAAAGGGCTCAATCGATCGTCTCGTGACTGATTGGCAATAGAGGAAGGAGATCCCTCTAGATCACACCTTCGAGGGATCGTCAATGAAGGCCTAGGCCTCTGTCACAAGTCGCATCCCACAACTCCCTCTCTCTCTTCGATGATCGATGATGGCAGATCCCCTGACATGCGAGCGGTTGCGAGGGTTTTGAAGGGGGGAGACAGTAACGATTGATAGAGGCGTAAAGGTAATGAGTTGGTCATTGCAGAGGCATGCAGAAGGGTGAACGACCGAGGCGGTTGAGGTAACGACCGATGTAGGAGAGGGCGGAGGGCGAAACTGATGGGAGGGAGAGCAAGCGATCACATGCCATTAATGTGCAGGTGGAGGGAGAAGGAGACATGTGCGGGGTAGGTACGAGCAAAGATGTGAAGGTGGGTCACATGCTAGGCATATGGCCTGGTGAGGTTTAGAGAGAGAAAGAAGAGAAAGGGAAGGAGAGAGAGAGAGAGAGAGAGAGAAGAGATAGAGAGAAAGAATGAGGAAAAAGAGAGGAGTAGGAGGAAAGGAAAATAAAAATTAAAAGAAAAAGAAAACTAAATTAAAGTAAAATAAGTAAAATTAAAAATAAAATCAAAAAGTAAAATAAATAAATATATAATATAATAAATAAAAATAAAAAAGAGATGGTAAATGAATTCAATTGAAAAAGTGGTCAACACGAAAGTTGTTCGTCTTGATGAGATTTACAACTTTTGTAAAAGACACAACATCAAAAGATGTCAACTATAAAAAAAGTACATTTGGAGGTACTCTATAGATAATAAAATACCATATTTTTGCATTTTCCATTTTTTTAATTTAATTTTAATTAGTGGATTAATATATATACAATACATACATAGTTAATCTAATTTGTATGGATTTTGATAGGTTAGAAAAAGGGAAAATAAAACAAAAAGATAAAATATATACAAATTATATAAAGTCAGATTTTTGTATTTTCTCTTGATTTTCTGATTTTTGTGGATTTGCTCTTGATAGCATGTTAACTAATTAATCAAAGAATATGATAGAGAAAGAATCAGGTTAAAATAATGATTATTTACACATAAAATATTAATCTCAATCTAGGGTTAATTATATATATTTTTTAAACCTTAATATTAGTACAATTAGTGAATGTTAATTAATCAATTTTAAGGGGGTTTAATTAGTGATTTATTAGGAGAATTTTGCTAAAACATACATATAGAGTAGATGAATCATGGATTCATCAGTCCAACTTACAAATAAATCATAAAATATCACTAAATATTGAGATTACAAGAATAAATCAAAATATAAATACCACAAGGGTTTAGGTGCAAAATGTCCCACTGTCCCACTTGTATGCGCACGTGAGGTGACGTGGACATGACCTAAATGGAAATATGAAAAGTTTGGGGATCCGAGAGTAATTGTTACAAAAATTTAACAACGTAGATGAATGCTTTGTGTACTGAATATTAAATACAAAACATGGGGGGAAGAAGTGCAAAAATTTACCTCTACGTGCACTGATCAACGACTAGATGCGATTCACTTAAGCACAATGGACGTAAGAGATCACACCATACCCTTTTGTAGATGAATGGTTGAGATTAGATCAAGGCCCATATCTAACAGATATGAGGGCCTTCAGTCTGACAGTATCTACTGCATCCAGTACTGGCTCTTAATAGAACGGTGCAGATGTGATGAGGAGGAACATGGAAAAACACATGAAGGGGGTTGCTTTGATCAATGACTACGTGCTGCTCCGGTCGCCTAGAGTGTTCCCACCTATTTCAAAACAGATCTGGAGCGCCTCTGCAGCTGTTGATACCCTCAAATGGATCTGAGCCCCATCGATAGGGGCTTGGAGCTCAAAGGTACATGGGAGTTGTTTCCTAATGTGGATACCCCTCAGATGTGGTCTTCACTGCAAATAGGATAGAGATCATGGTAGCACAAAGGTGAACCTTCTGGCTATATTGGTGGAAGATCCTAAGTGAAATGGAGGTGTAGTGGAGAAGTCTAGTGAGGCGGAGGAGGATGACCTAGAAACTTAGATACATGAAAAATCAAAGGGGTTTGACGGAACGAGAAGGTGTAGAAATGGACAGGGAGAGTGATGAGGTCAGTTGCGGGTTGAAATAGAGGTCGATATAGTGGTAAATGATGGATGGAACTCTAGAGCTCTGACGTACTAAAATTTAAATACTACACTAAAGTAATCGATTAAAACATGAAGTAAAAGCTGGAAATAACAATTGAAATTAAAATCTACCTAGAAATGCAATAAAAAGGAGTAGTTTTTACCTAGGGACCAAGGAGTAGGAACTATGCGGCGGAGCATCACCGATGATGGTGGATCACACTCCCTACACCTTGTATGCATTACATATCTCACAAGGAAGATGATATCACAACACTCAATCCAATCATGCCATGATCCGAGGGTTCTAGTGCAAAGAAATGGATCAAATTTCAAAATGGAGCAGAATATAAGTATTTGTACATGCGGATGTTTTACTAGGTTTCGGCTCGATGTAGTGATCCACCGATCGAGGTGATGTGCGCACATGAAAGAGTGAAGATCGAGGAGGGAAAGACAAGAAGGAATCAAGTAAAAATGGTGAAAGAATCAGACACATAAAAATGGAGAAGATGGGTTGCTAACATTTGATAGGCGTTGTCCTATAAGGGGAGAGCAACTGACTGAGGTCCATGTGGACTCGCTGCTCACTGGTCCACGTCAGCTTAAGAAGGACAAAACATGGAATAATTCTCTTATTAAATAAATTTAAAATAATAAATGATTTTATTATTTTTAGGTCAAAATAAAGAAAATCTTTATTATTTTATATATTATTTTATTATGGTTTTTATTTATTTTTACAAGGTGATTTATTAGGTATTAATTTTTACAAGTGTAATTATAGGTATATTTACCTATGTATAAGGTATTTTATTTTTATTTTATATTTTATTATTTTATGTACAATTTTTATATTTATAACTTATTTAAATACATATGTACGTATTTTTATTTTATTTTTTTGATGTTAATTGTTTACTCAAATAAATATATATAAGTATTTTACATGTATAATTTACGTATGTATTAGAGTAAATTATTTATTTTTATGAATGTTTGATGCTTTTATTTTAATTTTATTATTTACATATGTTTTTAATAATATTTACAAATATATAAAAATATTAGATAGTGAAAAATATAAATATTAAATATAGTGAATATTATATACATGTATATTACACAATGATGGATCAAAAGATTACTTTTGCATCTCGACTCCTAATTAAATGAAAGCACCTTCATTATTAGATAACTAGATTTTATGAATAATAAAGTGACTTTGGTCAATTTTGATTCAATATGGAGAAAATGCAGATACGATCAGTTTTCTTTGCGGATTTTTATTCTGTATGTGTTATACACACTGTGAGTTATTTTTCAATGAAATATAATTTGTATTTTTCTTTGTATTTTTATGTACAAGTTTCGTAAAGAGGATTTTATTATTTGAGGTATAAAAATAGAAAAATAGAAGAGGTCCCAAATAACCTATTATTAAGATATAAAATTATGGTTTTTGTGCAATTATTGGCCCTTATCTCCCCCACTTTATTCCTTATCGACCAAGCCAATTCTTGACTTAGTCTTAGGTTTAGTGTTGTTCCATACCTTTGGTATTTCATTTCTTTTTCTTGTCTTTCCTTTATTCTTTTATTTTAGAATTAAATACATTATATTATACACTATTTAATTATTAATAATGAAATGTGGCTTTTTACAAATTAAGGCTATATACATGCATTTAACTAGGGATTTATGGCCAAAATGAAAGTATAAAAGCGATGAAATGGAGATTCATCACCTCCCTATACTTACCTTTGTAACCACTTATGCTAATCAATGCACCAAAATAAAATAAAGAAAAGAAAAATAAATAAATTTGATTGATTTCAACTTTTAAACTTGTCTTCATAAAATCAAAGTTTGGAGCTTAGTCAGACCTTTGAAATATAGGTTTGGTCAGAATCTTGTTAAGAAGTGGACTTGAAACTCAACAACCTCTAAGAACCACAAAACTCTGACCAAGTCTCCTCAAAAGCCACGTCAAAACAAGTCTATATCATTCGAAGTCCCTTATGACTATGAGTCTATCTTGTACAGTGTAAGTGATATGTAGCTCCTCTAGGCTGAAGAAGTAAAGAGATAATCTTCTCCAACATGGTGATCCTATTTCCGCAATCCAACAACTCTTTCCTTGAGAAGCAGAGTATTACCTTCTAAGTTCAAGTGCAACCGGCTCAAGAAGGGAAGGTGGAGAAGATAATGGATGGTAGGCAGTGTAGATACATATCTTAGGATGCTCGACTAGTGTAAAGAAGTCATCCAGCTGCAGTCTCACATGAATATTTGACTTTTAAGCACAAGCATTCTTATTTCATATACATACTCTGATGGTAATTGATTTTTCTTTGATTTTTGCCCGTGTATTTTTCTTAGTTTTTAATTTTACATTTTTTAAATACTACTTACAACAACATTTACATAAGGACCTTTTCCCCTTGAGCCGGTAGACTATACCTCATTGAAGCATTATTGCAACCCATGAATAGTATCCTTGGACCTCGTCGCTATTGGATCGGGTTGGGGCACAATGGATACAAATTGTGACCGTGTGTTTGCATTCACTTATGCCTCATGCTGGCAAATCTAGCCCTCTACCACTTCAACAGAGTTGATCAAAGTGTAAGATGCAAATGTCCAAGTTAGGTCACCGTCGATAAGAGTCATGCATGTATTTCAAAACATTCTACTTAGGTAGTCAAGATGATATCTAAACCTAGTCTTTTGGTCTCAAAGAATTAAGTCTAGCTGATTTGAAGTGCCTCAATTCTAGTTCCTCTGAGGTTCCTGTGATTAAGTAGATTAAGGTTCAACCAATCTCCTATCTTCAGATTTTATTTAGACTAATCATTAAAAATCTGAAAAATACAAATGCAATGCTATGCAAAGAAAATCTTTTTGTTTAGAATTTTCTGATTTGAACTTTTTATGGATTTTTGAAAAGGTTTTGCAAATTTTTGTGTATTTTTTGAAACATTTTACAAATTATTATGATTTTGAAAATTTTGAAAATTTTAGGTTTTTTAAAAATAAAGGTTAGTGAAAGAAGTATGTGCAGATATTTACATGGGAGTGCATTGATATTTACAAGAATTGGGTATTGAAAGATTTACACTACGAGCTTGTACAAGATAGGTTATTGGTTACTTACAAGTTCTATATACATGTTTTACACAAATTTTATAAGGAATTTTATTTGAGTTTTTATTTATACAAGGTTCTCAAAACATTTGAAATCATTTTCACAAAACATTTTATAAACTTATTGTTGCAAATAATATGACAAACATTTACAAAATTTTGAAAATCGTTTTGCAAAGTTTTTTTTTCAAATAGAATTTATAGATTTTTCCAATTATTTTTACAACCATTTTCCTAATCGTTTGCAAAAAGATTTTAAAAACTTTTTATTAAAAAAATAAAATAAATTTTTACAAATAAAAGATTTTTACAATGGTTCGAAAATATTTTACAAAATATTTTCCAAACAGTTCAAAAGATTTTTAGGACATTTTTAATGATTTTTACAATATTTTGCAAAACATTTTTATCCAATTTATTAATAAGTATACAGAAATAATTGCGAAAATTTTTATACATATTTATATAGGTTTATTACTTACAATTAATTAATCGTATATCCTTATTCATATAGTATTTTAGCCATATTATTCAGAAATATGAAAGTACAAGTTATGGCTAAAGTATATACAACGTATATATGAACCCCTATACTTAGGTTGAGCTATGTCCGCATAGATAACAGAGAAAAAGAAGACATAACTCATACTAAGAATAGAAAATCCTATACTGCAATAAATGAATAATGAAAGAATGAGAAGTCGACAATCACCCCCATACTTAGGATCAGTTAATCCTAAGTATTGCATACTGTATACAAAGTAGGGAGGGTCAACGGTGGGAATGAACAGGTGAACACCTTGGTATATCTCCCCCATAACACCTTGGTATATCTCCCTCATACTTATGGTGAGAGATCTCTACTTATAGACAGGAATATCAACAAGAGATGAGAAATGAGAGGGGACAAATAATATGATAACAAGAAAAAATATGGTATGGGTATAAACACATAAGCCCCCCACTATACTTGGGGTAAGAGATTCCTAAGTACAGGCAAACACATGAGTGATGGAACATAATGAAGAGAGAACAACTTGGTCTACACCCCCTATACTTACGGCAAGGTAAGTCCTAAGTCTAGACACTAATTTCAAACAATATATCTAGGGTGTAGGATAGACAGAATATATAAGGAATATAAGATGAAACACATATAAACAAGACATATGGAGTGTTGAGGTGCCTCTCAACAAGCGCTAGGTTTTACGCCCCCAGCTAGGCTCAAGTGTTAGGACAATGTTGTATCATACTTCAAGATTGCATCTATCAGACATATGTCATACTCTTGTTGTCTTCACAAAATGATAACAATGAAGAAATCAAACAGAACACCCATATATGCAATCAAGTGGGTGTATACTGTAGGGAGAAGATAATTGACCACTAAAACTGGGTCTGGTAGGGCAAAAGAAATCATCAGCTTGTAAGAATGGAATTAGTGATCAAAGTCGAAAAAATCAAACATTGAGAAGGATGGATCAATGATGGAATCCTCAGCATCAATCACAGTCTCAGTAAGATACAAAGAGTAAAGATCAGGAGACTCTCTAAGCAGTCGGCCATACGATGGTCATATGGTCAAAAGATTAGAGAAATCATCAAATGCCACCAAACATGTCTTGTCCTCACGAGGGTCATCGAGAAGAGAAGACTCAAAGGAGTCACATAATTCATACGACTCATTCTTGGCAGTCGATAGACTGGCTGCATAGTGAGAGGGTGAGACTAAGTATCTTTGAGTTACATAATTCATACGACTCATTCTTGGCAGTCGATAGACTGGCTGCATAGTGAGAGGGTGAGACTAAGTACATAGAAGGTGTTACATCCACGTACAGAAAACCCTCGGGGTGTAATGCAAGCTGATCGATGGAAAGTATGGTAATGTTGGCATCTAATCTCTCATCCACGAAGAAATCATCACACTCGTCTATTGAGAGGATGTGAAGTTGATGGGCGGACTAACAAGGCGAGGCATATGAAAAAGAAGGTCCTCATCAAACAACATCCACTGGAATGCCTTAGGGTATTTGTCAAAGTCAACTATGTGCTCTATGGGGATCTGGAAGAAAAGGGGAGGAAAATAGATCAGTTGATAGGATGGGTGACACAATGCGGCTTCCGACTTCATATCCTATGGTACCGGCAAAGGTGGTACAACGTGCATAACCTACTCAAGGGTCATTATTGGGAAATGGAATCTGACAACATTGATATCATCATCCTCAATTTGTATTGCCATAGAGATCGCATCCTCAACAAGGTGTGGAAATCAAGAACCTCAATAAAAGCATCACACAAATTAGATTCATAATCCGTTGGAGGAAGCACACTCATTCCCGACTCATTTTTGTCCATCTCACTCAAGTCATTATTATCCTTAATGCAGGCCCCATCATACAAAACATCATGCCTAAGTATAGGAGAAGGTCAAACGAGAGGGAATGAAGAGGGCATGTGAGACATACAAAACAAAATTTTGGATAGGACTCCAACCACACGAGGGTTGATGTCAAATCAGATGAGGCAAAACTGTGGTACACGACAAGAATCATCTTGAGCCAGACCATGGATAGAGACACGATGGTGATATGGGTGAAAAGAAGACACAAGATCTGGCTGGAGATATAGACAACCCTTGATGGCAGTGCAGATGATGAGAAACAAGAAAAAATACTCATGAAAACGAAGAAAAGAAGAAAAGGCTCAAAGACTGATAACTTGAAAATGAGTTAAACGCACTCAGATCCAAAGTCCACAATCAAACACCAAGCAAACTCCAATTCATCAACTCGACGTAGTGAAGACCATAAGAGATAAGCTGTTTATCTTTTCAGTTTTTAGAGTTAGGTGAATATCAAGCAGTTGTAAAATCTCACAGGTGTAGTCTTCTAGAATTATCATTCTTAATTCAGTGAATCACATCTACTTGAACACGAGAACTTAGCCTATGGTTGGAGGAAAGTGCTTGCAGCAACTAACTTGGCCTAAGAGCTAACCCAAGTGCTTAGGACACAAGTCCAAGGATGGATGCTCTAGTCCTTAAGGGTAGGTGCCCCTCTCAATCAGAATGTAACTTGTGTACAATGAGGGAGTTGCTCCTCCCAAAATAATGAGTCCAATTACATTTGATTCTAAGGTCAAATAAAATTAGCAGTCCCAATTTTATTTTGGCTATCACTTTTTTTGAATATTTTTATGCGAATGCTTAACGAGATTCCAATTCATTTAGAATCATAAGTGGTTAAAATCATAGGAAGAGATCAAAAAAGCAATGCAAGTGTAAAACCAATGATGAATGCTGAGTCTGAAGTGCTCACCTTACTTCCCAGCTCTCTCCATGCGAGATGCTAAATTGGAGTTGAGACCTATGCTATATGAAGATGAAAAGCTGATGAAGTCATCCCAATACATGAATTGCTATCAGCGTGAAGATCATATGTTAAATGCTCAAATAGGAGACCTAAAGGTCTAGTCTTGGAGGTTTGTCGGTGTCCGACAAATCGGATCCTGCAAGCGTTGTATCGAACCTCTCTCGATGCTCGATTTCAGATCTAAGCCTAAGCAAAAGATTTATAGGCACACGGAATAATTAGGTCTTGGGACCTAGATTAACGAGTAAGGAAATCCCTAAGTTAGGGCTCAATCACAAAAAACAAGGAAAACGGTCGAAAAACTCAAAACTCGAGAAACAAAGAAAACGAAATGCGGGATAAACTGGGAAAAGCCGATGAGGCCCCATGTTAACAATCACCTGGGCAATGGACCTTGAATGGCGAAGTGTCCAAAATTATTACTAATTATAAGTCTCTTTTTCACTCTTAAATTATAAAAGAAAATAAATGTACAACTGCTCTCAAAATATTTCTCGTTCCTCTCCTACTGCTCTCCCCTATTAGCTTGTGCTGAAAAGCTGACTCTACATCATGTGGGTGCACTGGTCTCCCTAAGAAGTCCTCCCTCGATCCACGGTCCCTCATAACAAAATAAAATAGAGAGATGGTCAGAATATTTCTATATAGAATAAAAATAAAAGTGGAAAATTGAATAATGGAAATAAATAGAAAAAGAGAGAAAAATAATTTATGTGATGTTGCTTCCTGGCAACAACGTTATTTAAAAAACACGAGGGTTCGACGCCACTAAGGAATTTGACAAGCCATATACTCAGTTTTTGAGATGACAAGTCAAAGCCGAACTTATTCAATAATTAACCCACGTATGAGAGATAAAGCAATGCAATATGTGTATAGAGTTAAAATTTATTACAACTCTACAAAATGTGTGTATAATGTAAGTATGTAGAGTGCCGAACTCAGGGAGAAAATAAGATAGTTTGGGAAGTGAATCCAAAATTTTCCTTCTCTTGTCTTTTTATTTCAATATTTTTTTAAGTTTTTTAGTTTTTATATTTCATTTGATTTTTAAAAGACAAATACTTTTGTTATTTTATATATTCTTTTTTTGTTAAAATAAAAATAAAAATAAAAATATTATTAATAATAATACTAATTGTCTAGAAGGATATATATAAATAGAGTAAGAGAGAGGTGAAGGAAAATGTTTTTGTATATATATTTTTAATAAATTTAAAATCAAAATAAACTAAATAAAATATTTTTGACGTTTTTAATTTTTGCAATTATTTTGAAACTTTTAAAGGGTTTTTTATTTTTTTGTGGATTTTAATGTTGAACATAAAAGCAATAAACTAAAGCACAAAATCAGGGAACATATAGTGTGCCTAAAATTATTATTGATTCATAATGGGCCCAAATACAATTTCCCAACAAAATAGATCAAATACAATTATAAATTTTTCTTTATTTTGTTGATTTTTATGGTTTTACTTGGCAATTTTATTGATTTGAATGTGTGATAAAAGAAATAAATATCTACCTAATATTTTTTGGAATTTTTCGATTACTTTTATATTTTTTTGGTATTTTATATCCATGCATGGAATAAATGCTCTATTTTTAATTTAAAAATCGAAAAATAATGAAAAATTACCTAATAAAAATGTGTTAGAATAAAATTGAAAGCACCTAACCTAATTTTTCTAGATTTTTTAGAGCATAAGAGACATTTAATAAAAATAAACTCTAAAAAAGAAAATAAAATGCTGCAAGGGAAAATTTTTGCAATTTATAAAATGTTTTCATGCATACCAGACCATCCTACAAAAGCTCAAGGGCCAATCATGTAAAATGCCCAAATATATCAATATTATACGTACTGGCATGGGTATTTTTACAATCAAAAGAAAGTTCCAGGTCCAATTTGCAATTAACAAAAGGTTCCAGTTCTAGGTCCAACTTGCAAAAAGTTCTGGTTCTACGGAGTGATGGGTCACCCCAGAAAAAGGGGGTAAAGATGGCAAGTCCATCATTCTGATAGGTTAGGTGACCTGGGTTGAAAAGTTGACCGGGGTCAATAAAGGGAACCCCCTAATTGGTCCACATGGACCAATCGAGAAATTCCAGGCACAAAATACTTTATTAAATAGACATAAAATAGCAAATTATTTTTTAGTTCACAACATAAAAAATATTTCTTATATTATGTAGTAATTTATTATGATTTTTATTTATTTTTACAAGTTAATTTAATAGGTGTTAATATTTCCATGTATACTTATAGGTATATTTACCTATATTTAGTATTTTTTATTTTTGTATTTTGTATTTTATTTTGTTAATTAAATAATTTATATGTTTATAAGTTACTAAATTAATCTTCTTCTATTTTTAATATATTTTTCTGATTTTATTTATTCATTTTAATAATTAGGTATATATATTATGTATGAATGTAACATGTATGATTTACCTGTAAACTATAATACCATATTTATTGTAATGAACTTTTAATGGTTTATTTTATGTTTATTATTGAATTGTGTTTATTGTAATCTTTACAAGTGTATAAAAATATAAGATAGTGAAAAATCTAAAGAATAAATATATTCAATATTATATACAAGTACATTGCACAATGAGGGCCTGAAAGCCAACTTTTAAGTCATACCACCAAATTGAATGAAACCACCATCATTAAATAGATAATTTAATTTTATGAACAATAAAAGTGCGTCAATATGGAGAAGATACATGTTTGTAAAGGTTTCTTTGTGGCTTTTTATTATGTACATCCTGGGGTCACTGTGCATTATTTTTGAATGAAATCAATTTTGTATTTTTCTTTGTATTTTTATCTACAATGTTCATGTTGAAGGTTTATTGATTTGCTGTATAAAAATAAAAAACTAAAATATGTCCCAAAATTCAAATATTGATAAATAATTAGGGGTTTTTGTATATTTTTTGTACAATTTCTCTGCCCTATCTCCCCTACTTTATTCCTTATCGACCAAATCACCATGATGGTTGGGTCTTGGGTACTAGGGTCACTCAGTGTCTTTGACACTTCATTCTTTTTCTTTTCTTACTTTATTCTTTTATTTCATAATTAAATATAGTCTTTTATACAGTATTTATGTATCAATTAATGATGATTATTTTTTGTAACTTAATGCTTTATATATGTATTTATCTAGTGATTTAAGGACAAAGTGAAAGAATAAAGGTGATGAAATGGAGATTCATCACCTATATTCGCCAAGTGGTGCGACATTGGTAACTGCTCATCCGCCTTTTTTCCCGATGGCTCCAACAGATGTCTCCATTCGAATCTTGCACTAATTTCTAACCCTAACTTCTACACTCCACCCTGACATCTAACTTCCTATTATCCTAACTCCAACAAGCAACTAGAGGTGGTTGAAACCACTGCCTGGGAACAACTAACCATGACCTTCTTCCTTCAAATAAGCCCCAACTGGAAACTGCCTATGGTTTTCCACCTTTACGAGAGATAGCCCTAGCTTCTCCATCCCTTCTTGACGGGATTAAGGTAGGATCAAAGAGTGAAGATGGGCTCGATCTCTGGTGTTGAGTCATGGCAAACACGTCATGTTACGACATCTAAAGACGGTCGTTCAAGCTTTCCCCGATGGCTAAAGGGGCTAAACGAAGATTGGAGGGTCTTCCAGATCCTTAGCCCAAGCCTCTCACTTCATTGTGTTTGTCTTCAACTTAGGCAAGGTGCCTTTCTTTGTTTTGTTCTTATTCCACCTCTTTAATAGGGATAGAGTAGTTAATGCTTCCTGAAATCGATGTGACCCCAACTCTCGTCGAAGATCATGGAACTTCGCAAGAGGATTTGAACCACTTCTCCCCTTCTCCATAGCCTGATCTCGTTCGTCCCCTTCTTCTCTGATTGTCGGAGAAGAATCCATATTTTTGGCTATGCTAATATTCTTGATAGATCTTTGATTCAATGGTCCGAATACTCTAAGAGGGTCCATTCTAGAGGATGTTCATCTGTAGGTGAGAGATGATCAGGTGTTCCGAAGATCTTCCATGCTTCTCTTCACCATCAGGATCTCCATGAGGTTTTCATGAAGCTTCCTCGATCATACATCAGGTTGGAGGAGCCAAGATGAGCCCAGTAGCTCTTGCTAGAGCCCTACCTCCTCTACCACATAAGAAGAAGGGATGAGGAGACACCATAGTACAAATGACATTAGATAAGGTCCAATCAAGATTGATCGAAGAGCTGAAGAATCACCACATAGTCTTTACCGAGCCAGAATACTCGGGTGAGCCTAGCCCAAGTGACGAAGCACCTGGTCACCCCACATATGGCCAAGCTGCATGCATCCGACCCGAGCCTCATCGCGTGTGCCAAGCTCGTACGTAGGTTCGGTAATTTACAACCAAGTGCCCGTATGTCTCCAAAATTATAGAGAGGTCCTCTCATGTGCATACCTCATGTGTGCGCTTGGGAATAATTGCACTCTTGCACTATCGATTTCTTGTATTTGCAATTTAGTCCCTCTGGGGACCATTTTGTATTATGATGAATCTCCATTTCATCATCTTTATTCTATCATTTTGGCCTTAAAAACTCTAGCTAATGCATGTAAGTGGCATTAATTTGTACAAAATAGCATTCATTATTTATTGCATTTATTATGTAAATAATATTGTTTTTAATGCTAAAATTATAGAATAAAGAGAATAAAAGAAAAAGAATAAAATACTAAAGGTATTTTATGACCCAGAACCCTGAGACCAAGTCAAGAATTGAGTTGGTCAAAAAGGAATAAAAAAGGGGGAGATAAGGGCAAAAAATACAATAAAACCAGATTCTTTTATTCATTCAATAATTCGTTTTTGACGCCTATTTTGTAATTTATTATTTATACATCAAGTAAATAAACTTTGTACATGAATGTTGTAGACAATAATGTAAATAAAAATATAAAATTGAGTGTATATAAAAATAATACACTATGTACTTTTTGTACACACAATAAAAAAGCCAAAATCCCAACTTCACAGACCCATATCTTCCAAATAAAAACTCAAAAGGTATCAAAATCACTCTAATTGTATATAAAGCTATCTAGTTGAGGTGGTTTCATATTTTTTAGAGTTAAGATGTGAGAGTTAGGTTTTGGACCCACATTGTACAATATACCCGAATAAAATATTCAATTTATTCATTCTTTATCATTTTTACAATTTTATATTTTTAAAATTTTGTAAATATTATTTATAACTTATGTACATATTAAGACTGGGATAAAACACTAAATAAAATATTAAAATAAAATGAGGTATATAATACATAGATGAAATACTTATAGGTATACCAACATATTACATATGCCTATTTAATTAAATATACACAATATATCATAAAAATATAATAAAATATATTTATACATCGAAGATAAGGTATAAATATATAAAGTAAGATATTAAAATAAAATATACAAAATAAAAATAAAATAAGCCAAAATATAGATTAATATACCTATAATTATACCGCTAAAAATGAACTCATAATAAATAGCACCAAAAAATAAAAATCATATTAAAACACTACATTAAATAACAAGAATTTTTTATTTTTAAGCAAAAAATAATAAAAACATTTGTTATATTTAAATTAATAAAATTCTAATGAAACATATAGTTTTGTATTTTAGTGCCTGAGCTGGACCAATCAGGTCCCTCCGATAGTTATCCCCTAGTTAACTATCCCCCCAATCCTCATGAGTTGACGTGCCCATCTTTTTTTCCATTTTCTACCCTTTTTCCTAGGTGTTTCATCAATCCTTTCCCCTCGATCTCTTCACAAGAAATGATCATTGTTCTATCTTTATACATGCAATCACCATAAAACCCTTGTACATAGCCACCCAACTTCCCTAATCATCGAATAATGAGGGTCGTCCCCTCTGTGTATAAATAAAAGTCTTCGCCTCTCATTCAAGTTTTGATAGTTCTCCTAACCCTAAACCTCTTCGTGGTGTGTGTGTGTGTGTGCGTGCACCTGGTGACAAAAGGAAAACTCCCGAGCCCAGGAGCGTGCGATTTGGCAATTAGGAGTGATCAAAGGTCGTCGGTCGGCCACCTCTGCTCCCTAGACGTTAGACTATATATAAGAGATACCTTTTTTATTGCTTTTTAAGTAGCCTTTATCTGTAGCTTTCATTTGCCATTCTTAGTTTAGATTTTCATTAGTTAGATTAATGATAAGATCCATATGCATAGTTCATTGGGGCAGAGCGCCAGCGAACCCGTCTGTCAGTAATCATCCAATCTCCGCTGCCCTGACTGCCTCCATATCTTTCCCTCTCTTTTTCTCCAACTAGCCGCGCCATTTTCCCCCTTCGATTAACTCTAGATCGAATCCACCGTGCTCCTCCTCTGATCACCTTGTCGGAGAATTCCCATCTCCTCATCTTGAACCTATTCCACGCCTAACTGGGTCGAGGCACTTTGCGCTCGACCCACGAGTTTATGAATGCAGGAACCGTGCATGAAGGAGCCCATCTGAGGCAGTTTCGAGGTTCCAAAGCACCTCCAGACCACCTTACCCTCCAGAGCACCTCCGATAAGCTCCAGAGCCTTTTGAGGATCCTAGCAGGTCCGTGGCGAGTACAAGAGCATGTAGAGCCACTCGACAACAATGGAGAATGTCGGAGACATATGCTGGACCGGATCGAGTCTTGCTTGGATGAGTTCTTAACCAGTTCTTTCACCCCCGCCCTCCACCGTCTGATGAAGCGCTGCGTGCCAGATGCGACATGAGACGTCCAATCATGATATCCCTCGACTGTTGGATCGCTCCCAACGATCTAATCTAGACTGCTGATGATCAAACTGGTATCGTCATAGGAGAAGACACCACGTGTCAAGTGAATGAACATCAGTCTCCGATCCTGCGCTTTAATGTGGTATATTGCATATATTAGCGCCTACTTTTTGTACTAATTATTTAGTCATGTAAATAAAAATATAACATTTAAATAAAATGGACATTTTGTATAAGGCCCTACTTCTTGTAATTGCATTTTGGTCATGTCAAGCTCAGCTCATGG
The DNA here is from genome assembly GCA_037367405.1 of Ottelia alismoides. Taxonomy (NCBI): domain Eukaryota; kingdom Viridiplantae; phylum Streptophyta; class Magnoliopsida; order Alismatales; family Hydrocharitaceae; genus Ottelia; species Ottelia alismoides. The sequence continues at coordinate 548,169 of JAZKJV010002406.1, forward strand.
GTTGTCCCACATGAGCGGGGCAAATTGTTTGGATACCCCTGTGACTTTTTGTATTTAGTTTTAGTCTCGTAAAATGTAATTTACGTTGTATAATTTTGGCACATCTGCAGATGAACCCCTGATATTTATTTTAATTGCAAATATGCCCCTACCAGCTTATGTATTTTTGGTGTTGGGATTTCATTTGTTTAAAATATCACCCTAGCTCCTAAAAATTCGCAAAAATAGAGTTAGATGCCATGTACCATGTAATTTCATGGCATGCATTTATTTCATACTTTAGAGCATTTTAAAAATTTATTAAAAATCAAAAGGAGTCCATTTCTATTCTTTCTACAATAGAAAATACCAAAAAATATCAAAACTTTTTAAAAATTCCAAAAAATTATATAGTGTCTATTTTAGTATATTTTAATTATAGATCAAAAATCACTAAAAATGGAAAAAAAATCTTCAAATTTGAAAAATCCCAATGTGTTTTATAAAAATATAAAAAATCATGAGTAAAAATCCAAAAATATGTTTTTTATTTCTTAATTTTCTTTATATTAATATTTATATATAAAAATTGATTTAAGTAATTTTTGATCTTATTTAACATGTTTAAAATTCAAATCAGTTTTGGATATTTATTAAATCCCTGATTTGGGATATTTTTGACTTTAAAAAGCCATAAAAATGAGCAATAATTCCAGAAAAATCATAATAACATTAGAAAAATATATAAAATCCAAAACCAATTTTTATTTTACATTTTATTATATTTCTTCGTATTTATTCTATATTGTATATATAGCTTTTTGTGTCATATATATATGTCTTTCAAAGAAAAAGAAATATAAAAATCTGAAAATATAAAATGAAAATATAAAATTATAAAATTAGAAACAAAATAAAATAAATATACAAAATAAATAAAAAATAAAATTGAATAAAAAAAGGAAAAAAAACAAAAACACGTAAAAAGATATATGTATGTACAAGATAAATGACATGGTTGTATATAAATATTTTGTTCACAAATAACCATAGGCTACACATATTGCTCTCTGTGGTTCTACCTCTTCGTACTTACTTATTGTGCAACATGTAGTAGAGAATTATAAATTTTAACTTACTTTGTGCTATTCGTTGCTTTTATTTATTTTGTGGGTTATTTGCTGATTGATTAGTGACTTTTGGGTGATGAAGACACCGACTGCGGTTTCGCCTTGTGAAACCATACGATCCTCAATTTTTCTTCTGTTATTAGATGTAGCCGTTGTTGGGGAGCAATGAGCATATCCTATTTTTGTCATTTATTTTGTATAGTCATTTGTTCCTATACATTGATTTATTGATGTAAATAATAATTGCTTTATTTCGCATCTATTCATTCAAATTTTCTTTGTACATAGCTCACTTTGATTATATGTGCTAATATTGTTTCTTTGTTACTTTGTTGCAAGGGCCTGCCACTCGAGGAAGGCTTCTTAGGTGGTTGATGCCACCAAGATTGGTGGAGGCTAGTCTTTACTGGAGAGGCTACGAAGGAAGCAAAGAAAGGAAATTTAACATAGAATTAGATTAGCTCTATTTATGTATTTATTGGTAAGAGAGAAACAATTTAAATATGTAATAATTAAAGACTTGGACTCTGCTCTCCAGAATAAGGTCCAATGCCTAGTTGTCTGTTCACGTGGGGGCCTCATCGTAGTTTTACGTGTTTTCTCACCTTCTTTTTTTTATTTTTCGTAGTTTTGCGCTTTCCGCTTTATTGTATTTTATTTTATGTACATGGAGCCCCTAAGCTAAGGTGGCTTACCTAGGTAATTAGGTCAAAACCCTAATAAGAATGCATGTTTCTATAGTCTCTTACTTTTGGATCTAGTCAAATTAATAACTTTTAGTCATTTGATTTTTGACAATGTGTCAAGAGAGGTCGTATACAATGCTTGCAGGACTCGTTGTGGCGGACACTAATCGAGATAAAAGACCGGACCTTGGTCTCATTTCTGAATAACTAACAAGTGGTTCTTCACGATTAATAGCAACTACTGTTTAGGGTGTTTTTGTCTATTACACACCGCCATGTACATAGGCTTAAAAATTCTATTTTGCATACAACATGGAGAGAGCTGGGAAGGAGTATAAGTCCTCTAACTCAACATGCATCATCAGATTCAGTGGTAAGATTTCCATCATTGAATTGACTTGCACAGCTTTTTCGCTGTCTCCCTCTGATTTTGAGCATCTAGGACTTTAATGAAATCTACAAAAACGATGCGCACTTGTATGAAAACAAATAAAAAAAAGTGAAAATAAAAAAATCAAAACAAGGGGACTGCTAAATAAACTTTGACAATTAAAATCCGTAGTGGACTTTCATTATTTTGGGTTCATAAATCCCTCATTAATTTTAGGTACCTTAGGAGGGGACAAAAACCCATCCCATGAGCGAGGCATGACCGGCTAAGATTAGAGCCCAAAACCCAGTCTGTAACTGCCTTGTGTATCGCCTGGATTTCTGAAGAATAGGTGCTTTTATCGTACATGACTGAGTAGGGCCTTGACAGCGATGGTGTTCCCGCCTTGTGTAGAACATCGACATGGTATGAAGTATCGAGCTTCGGCCAGGCCTTCACGGCAGTGTCTATCTCATCGGTTTGCATCTGAGTAGGTTCTTGCACACTCATGGGTGATTCCATTGCGAGCGAGGACTGAAGTAGCGGTTTTTCCTATCGGCTTCCTCTCTCTATTTCTTTGGATGAGTAGGGATCCAGGAAGGGTTACAAGGACCTTAAAAAGTGCAAACTACATGTTACAAAGGAGGAGGACAAGTACGGGATACTTTTCTGGCAATACTCTCACTCCTATAGAGTTAGCATGCTAAGGACATGTTACAAGATATGCGTGAAATTACAACTCTAAAACTGAAAAGATAATAAATAGCTGAACCTTCATGGATTCACATGACGTGAATTGGTGAACCAAATTTTGTATTATGTTTGTATGGATCTAGATTAAGGTTCAAAGAATAAAGTCTCGTGCATTTGCGCAAATTTTGTCATATGTGTCTCCCTTTTTGACCCCTACTCAGTCGATCCTTTCTATTGTTTTACACTCCATTTTATTCCTCATTGACCACCATATCTTTCCTCCTACATCTTGCTTCATGATGTCGATCCATGGATGGTTCAGTCAGGACTCTACCATTGTCTACATCGATTCCATAAACTCGACCTCATCAATAATTCGAGGTGATACTCGAGAACCCAACCTGAACCTTGCGGGTTGATCTCCACACTCCTCATCTTCTATCCGTTCTTTTTTACCACCCAACAAACAGGGACCACTCTTGTCCCACCTTCACCATTGTGAATGAGAGTCGATTACAATCCACATATTTTTTATTCACAACACTCTGGGATTGACCCCAATTCCATATTCATCTTGGTAGCTGGGATTCAATTACAAGTGGTCAGATTGTGAATTTTTCACATTTCAGATAGAAGCCGGTCCTAGTCTTGGATCCCAACACAGAATTCATCTCATCGGACTCAGATCCAAAAATGGCTCCCCAAGTAAAGGGAAAGGGTCAGCAGCAACCATCCCAACCGGAGAAAGGACATATGCTTGACCAGAATCAAGTGAATGCTCAACTATTGGCATCCATCTAGGCCATCCAGCAGCAACTGACAGAGCAGGCCCTAGCACAGACTATGTTCCAGGACATGCTGAATAATGTCATGAATAGACAAACAGGAGGAGGAGACGGACTAGCCAGAGGAGGAGGTGGACCCTGTGAGGATCCCAATGAGGAAGAGCCAGACCAGCGAGGCAGAAACCCACACTTAAGGAAACATAAAACCTTGGAGATGGTTAGATGACCGAGTGGATACTCATTCCATCGGTGCAAGCTCACTTCGAGCTTAAGCCCCAGTTCCTAGCCCTTCTACCTTCAATTCACTGTAACACTAGTGAGGAACCTTACATTCACCTGCAGCAGTTTTCACGCATCTGCTGCACTACCCACTACCCCAATGTACCTTTGGATGTAGTAAAGATGATGGCATTCCCCTTCAGTTTGCAGGACAAGGCCATATGCTGGGTCAATCATTTGGGAAATGTTGTAACGACATGGGAGGAATTGAAATCCACCTTTCTACACAAATTCTATCCTCTCGGTCAGCTCAACCAGATGCGAGTCAGAATCAACAACTTCTCCCAGGGAGCCTACGAGACCATTCATGAAGATTTGGAGAGATTCACAGACCTGCAAGAGAAGTGACCCCATCATGAAATTCTTTGGACCAGCTTGGTCCAATACTTCTTTGGGGGACTAAATGTAGACAGACAAAGGCTCGTCGATGCAGCCTGTGGGGGATCACATATCAACAAGGATGAAGATATAGTTTGGCAGATTTTTTAGGAAATGACCAAAGGGGAGGCCGCCCTATCTTCATCCAGAGCTTATCAGAAGCAACCCCAGATCCTCCAGAAGCAATTACATATGGCAGCATCTCGCGAGGTGGAGAGAGATGAGAGCTCCAACCTCAACATCATCGTATGACATCTCTCAATGGTCGATATTATTGAAAAGCGATCACGGAATCTTGAGAAGCTCTCGGTTATCGAGAAAAGGATGCAACACTTGGATAAGCTAGACTAGATCACCAAGTACTTGAAGCTGCTAGTGAGCACTATCAGTTCTGTTCAGTCGGTGACACCATCATCAGAGACTCCTGCTGAGAAGAAGGACGAACCGTCACCGCCACATCAACCTCATCTGAGTCAGCAGCAGCCAACCATCTAGCATGTATACTATGTGCAGGCACCCGAGCAGCCCCGCCGCAACAGTTGATGGTGCTATACCATCTAGACTTCCTTACTCCTTCAGGTCTAGCATTTCCGCCACCACCACTGATTCAGGAAGTCAACGGTGTCTGGAGCATTGGTGCACAATCAACCCATCCTGCAGGACAACACTAGGGTCAGCCACATGCCAACCGACCTTACCACCAACCTCAGGGTGGTCGCTATGGACAATCCTTTCAGCCTCTGTACCAGAATCACTCGTCTCTACAGTACCAAAGCAACTAGAGACAGTCACAGTCATACCCTAAGCCTTAGTACTGCCATCAACAGCTGCATCACCAGTACGCGGTCGTACAACAACAACAGTATCCTCCTCCTCCATATCAACAGCATCATCTTCCTCCTCCTCCACAATGCCTTCAGTAGTCGCAACCTCAGCCTTCCACTATCAGTACAATGTGGTCTTCATGTTGAATCTTCTGAGGGAGCCCTAGTGAACCCTACCCTGAATTGCTTGGCCCAACTAGTGAAGGGTCTAACAAAAAGGACAAAGAAGCTAGATGACCTGACCGCCGTCAAACTCCTATTCCATCTTAGGTCGAAGCAAATCCCAATCATTTTAAAAGGAAAGAACATGTAGAATGTGATGTCCTGTGCATGCCTGTCGAGTCAGATAATCATAGTTTTATTTTTATCTAATGCTATAACTCTCATAAGCAGTAGGATTTTACCTCCATAAACTGCAAACCAAGGGATGAATAAAGCTTTGATAGGTGAATCATCATCTTCTGCATCAACCGCGCCATCTACAGGTCTGGGTGAAGAAGAAGGAGGAGGAACCATACCAGTTGCTACCATCTCTACCAGCAAAAAGAACAAAAAAATCAGAAAAAGCAACAAGACCAAAAATATGATCGTTGTTGAAGTGAAGACGCGCTAGCCACAGAGAAGCCTATAACAACCAATCCTACTCCAGCTGACGGAGCTGATACAACACCTTTTACTTGTCCACCAGCATTTCGGTCGCCAACATGTACTCCTTTTTGTGAACTGGATGTCCACAATATTATGGATAAGGATTTTGTTGTAAATAAGAACTCTGATTCTGATTTCAGTATTATAAATATTCCATTTCCTAAAGCAATAGAAAATTTCAAAAAAAATGCAGGAAAAAGTGCATTATCTGATCCTAGAGTTGTGGATATCATCAATAATTTGACTGTTGCGATTTCTTTAATGATGGCCATGGAATACATGCCCGCTGAAAAGAAAGGTTTGAAAGAGGCATGTACAAACAAGCATTGATTAACACAAAACTACAGACACCGACATGTTGAGAAGCACGTTCTCACCATGGCTACAGTCGCAACGATCAGCTATCTCCCACAGAAGAAACTAGATAGGGGAGTGCCTTTAATCAGATGCGAGATATTCGACCAAGTTTTCGAGCGAACTCTTGTTGAAAGTGGCTCTTCCTTCAACCTCTTGGCCTCGTCATTGATGGAAGAATTCGGGCTGGGTCCATTAAATCAGACACGTATGGTCCTCTAGTTTGATGATGGATTCATCAAGAAGCCCTGAGGTGTGTTGGAAGACGTGGTGGTAAGGTGCATGATATGTAGTTACCTATTGACTTTGTAGTCCTTGATATGGATTCCCTTGCACCCTTACTTCAGACTCCCATTATCTTTTCATGGCCATTTCTGCCTACCGCAGAGGCCATAGTTGACTATGGATATGGCAAGATAAAGTTATGCTCGAGCACTCATAGAATTTCAATAGTCATGGTCAACGAGCCTAAAGTTGTATCTGATGAAAGTCTGGCAGCACCGCCGAAGCACACTGTGATTTAATAACAGAGATTAGAGATCCATCAATCTCTTTGAATGACCAATGGACACAGGAATTCCTCTCTCTTGGGGAAGAACTAGAAAATACAGTCGACTTAAGCTTCGATGACAATTGGGAGAGAAAATCTGATTCGCTGATGCACCTCTTTGACATCGATGATTCATTCCAACTCGAACATGATGGCTTCATTGCAGACCTGTTCGGCACATTATCAGCTGAACAACAAGACACTGAGGTTGGTAGAGCTACTTTCAAAGTTTAGACCAATGATCCTCCAACCAGCACAGTCTCTGAAGTAATCAAGAAGCAAGCCAGATCAGAACCTGAATTAAAGCGAATTCCGGCAGGCCTTAAGTATGTTTTCCTTGCATGTGCAAAAAATATATATCCGATCATCATCAGCAGCAGGCTGACTCTATAGAAAGAATCTTGACTTCTCGAGGTTCTAGACAAATAACCACAAGGCACTTTGTTGGAATGTTTCAAATGTCTGCTGGATAAATCATGCGATGTGCTCACACCACATCTACCTGGAAGAAGATGACAAGCCATCCTGTGATTTTCAAAGAAGATTGAATCCAAATCTGAGGGACTTGTCATGAATGAAATCATGAACTGGTGTGATGCATGCTTCATTTATCCCATGTTCGATTCAAAATGGGTGAGCCCCTTGCACATAGTTCCAAAGAAATTCGGGCTCACTGTGGTTATGAATGCTAGAGGAGAGGAAATATCTACTTGAGTACCAACATCCTGCTGTGTATGTGTTGACTACCGTCGTCTTAATGCAGCAACGAAAAAGGACCACTTCCCCTTACCATTCATTGATAAAGTATTGGAAAGATTAGCTGGCAAGGAGTTCTTATGCTTTCTAGATGGTTACTCTGGGTACAATCAAGTGGCAATCACCCCTGAGCACCAAGAGAAGACTACCTTCACTTTCCCGTTTGGCAACTACGCTTTCTAGAGAATGCCCTTTGGATTGTGCAACGCGCCTGCGTCATTACGAAGATGCATGCTTGCAACATTCGTCGAGATGGTGGGCAGTTTCATCGAGGTGTTCATGGACGACTTCCCCGTCTATGGTGACAGCTTCGATTCTTGTCTTGAGCACCTGGATAGAGTACTTCAGAAATGTCGTGGAGTCAATCTGGTGTTGTCATGGGAAAAGAGCCACTTCATGGTCATAGAGGGGATTGTGCTGGGTCACATCATTTCCAAACGTGGCATGAAAGTCAACCCGATAAAGGTGGATGTGATTGCCAATCTTGATCCACCTTAGATAGTAAAAAATGTGAGGTCATTCACGAGGTATGTGGGATTCTACAGGAGATTCATTCGTGACTTCAGTCGAATTGCCGATAAATTTTTATGCAAGGAGACAGAGTTCAATGTTGATCAGCAAGTTCTCCTTTCATTTAATCAACTGAAGGATCTCATCACCCAAGCTCCAGTCCTACAACCACCCGAATGGTCATTACCATTTGAGATCATGACCGATGCGTCAAACTTTGCTGTTGGGGCAGTACTAAGATGATGGGACAAAAGAAAGGCAAGGTACCCTATGCCATTCACTATGCCAGCAAGACATTAGATGAAGCTCAGAAAAATTACACAGTGACAGAGAAAGAATTGCTGGCTATGGTATTCACCCTTGAGAAGTTCAGATCCTATCTGCTTGGATCAAAAGTCACCATCTTCACTGACCACTCTGCTATCTGATACTTACAACAAAAGAAGGATGCAAAACCAAGATTGATCAGATGGATTCTTCTTCTCTAAGAGTTCGATTTGGAGATAAAAGACAAGCCTGGAGTTCAGAATGTGGTACGAGATCACCTCTCCAGAATTGAGCAGCAAGAGCCTCTACTGAGCAGTGCACACATCACAAACACCTTCCCTGACGAATTGATTTTTGCCGTGGATTCTCTCTCTTAGTATGTTGATATTGTGAACTACCTCATATCTGACGTGGTTCCACATGATTGGATGAAAATCAAGAAGGACAAGTTCTTGTCCACTATTCATTTTTACCAATGGGAAGACCCACTTCTATTCAGGGAAGGAGCAGATTGCATTTGGCGCAAGTATATTCCTTAAGAGGATCATCATATCGTCCTCGAGCATTATCACTCCCTCGAATCTGGTGGACATCACTCTGGAGAAAAAAAACAACAACAAAAGTATAGCAGTATGGCCTCTGGTGGTCGACATATTTTAAGGATGCTGCATCCTTTGTTAAGCATTGCACTGACTGTCAGAAACTAAAAGGAACCCTTACAAGTAATGACGCCATGCCACAGAAATTCATTCAGATTTCAGATGTATTTGATGCTTGGGGCGATAATTTATGTGACCCTTTCCTAACAGTCAGAGATACGAACACATCCTTCTTGCTGTTGATTATGTGAGTCACTGGGTTGAAGCTATCCCCTCTCGAGCTGTAGACAACCGTACAGTTTGTCACTTTCTGAAAGAGAACATCATCTCGTAGTTAAGGATTCCGAAGATACTGATATCAGAAGGGGGTATACACTTCTTTAATAGAGAGCTCAAGAAACTAATGAAGGAATATGACATTGAGCATCGAATCACATCTCCTTACAATCCCGAAACCAATGGCATGGTGGAATTATCAAATAGAGAAATCAAGATGATCCTCCAAAAGCTTGTGAAGCCAGATAGAAAGAATTGGTCCCAACTCTTGGACTCCATTCTATAGGCATATAGAACCGCTTTCAAGTTTCCCTTTGGCATGTCGTCCTACCGTCTTATATATGGGAAACCATGTCATCTGCCCGAATTAATTCATAAATCTTTATGGGCTATCAATATGTGTAACTTGGACTCACAGAAAGGTGGTCAGAAAAGAAAAGAAGATCTAAATAGGCTCCTCGAATTCCGAGACTATGCATATGATAACACATTAATATACAAGGAGAAGGTTAAACACTGGCATGACCGGCACATCAGATGAAAGACCTTCAAGAGTGGACATAAAGTGTGGCTATTTGACAAAAAGTTGAAGATCTTCCCAGGCAAATAAAATAGTAAATGGACAGGGCCATTCAGAGTGAAATAAGTGCATGACAACAGAAGCATTGTGATATTAAAATTGTTTCCTGGCACACCACCATTCATCATCAATGGCCAGTTGTTGAAGCCTTACAACGAGCATGACACTTATGTGGTTCTTGTCGATTCTGTCCAAGTAATATGCAATGAAGAAGCATCCACAAAATCAGCAACATCGCAAGATTCAGATAATGTTACTCAAAAACTCTTTCTTTAAGCTTCAAAATTTTCTTCTTTTCTTCTTTTCATTTTCATTCTTTATAGTCTTACCGAAAAGGTGTCGCCCCTTTTGGTCAGTCTTCTATACTTAGACGTGCCTTGTTCTAAGTATAGGGAGGGGTGTGCACCCAATGTTCTTTCATTCATTAATCCCCTCCCCCGTTCGTCTTCTTGCCTATACTTAGGGATATTTGACCCTAATTATAGGGGGAGACAGTCCGAGCTGTGATTTATTCTTTCCCACCCTTGACCCGCCCTACCTTGTGTATAGTCTGTTATACTTAGGATTATTTGATCCTAAGTATTGGGGGGCAGGTCAACTTCTGATTCATCTATATCTTCATTCTTTCATTACTTATTGAGTCGTTTTAGTATTGGCTTTTCTATACTTAGTACGAGTTATTTCTTCTCTTTTTCATTCCGATCTATGACGACATGGATCAAGTTAAGTATAGGGGGGACGTATATACTCTGTATATACTTTAGCCATGACTCGTATTTTTGTATAATTAATAATAAATATGGCTAAAATACTATATATACTTATATAATTCATTAAATCAATTAAATAATGCAGTGTATTCCTCAAATTCTTTTTGTACATACTAATTAATAAATCATGTCTAAATTCTTTTGCATAATATTTAAAAAATAGTTTGAACGTGAAAAATCTTTGGAGAACTGTTTGAAAAGAATGTGTTCAACCTCTGTAAAAATGTTTTGTTTGCAAAAAATTCTTTTCTTGGCGTGAAATAAAAATATTTGAAAAATGATTTGCAAATGATTTGGAAAAATGGTTGCAAAAATTTTTTGAAAAATCTATCTATACTGTTTGAAAAACCGTTGTAAAATGATTTTAAAATGTGTGTAAATGTTTGTAAAAATTGTTGTAAAAAATATTTTGGACTAAAGTTTTCGAAATTGTTTGCAAAATCTTTGTCAAATAAGTTTGAGGAATATATACATCACTCTAAAATTTGTTTTAATTGTGTATACACATCTAATAAAAATGATCACTTATCCCTTGTAAATTCTTAATAATCCAACTCTTGTAAATATAAGATTCAACCCCATGTAAATATTTGTACCTAGTTTTTATGCCAAAATCTTTTGTTTTAAAATATCACAAAAATATTTGCAAAACTAAAATACCAAAAATATTCGCAATTATTTTTGAAAAATATCAAAAAAATTTGCATATGCATTATCTTTTTAAAAAACCCATAAAAACTTCAAAACTTTAAAAAATTGCATTACAAAATTATTTTTAGCATTGTACATAGCCTTCTCATAGCATTCGCATTTTTCGGATCTAATTTGATAATTGAACAAGTCTAAGTAAAATCCAAAGATTGGAGCTCAGTTGGACTTTAAATTGACCTAATTAATGTGAACCTTATAGGAACTGGAATTGAGGTACTTCAGGTCTAGTTGATTTAATTCTTTGATCATGAGACTTGATTCAATGGATTCCTGATTGCCTAAGTAGAGTATTTCAGAGCACACACATGGCTCTTATCGATAATGACCTAACTTGGACACCTACACCTTTCACTTGGCTCATCTCATTTGGAGTGGTGAGGGGATTGGATTTAACGGTATGAGATGCACACAAGTGGAAACATTTGTCCTTGTCTAGGGAGGGAAGTGCACCCAAACCGATCCAGTGGTGTAGATATCTAAAGATAGGAGAGTGTGGGTTTCAATAATGCTTCAAAAGAGGGATAGTCTACTGGCTCATGTGGAAAAACTCCTTGTGTAAATGATGTTGTATATAGTATTTCAAAAAAAACTCCAAAAAAGTGTACATGCCCGATTCAAAATAAAATGCATGTCGGAGTATGCATATATGTTGTATAGTCAATAAGCAAGCTTGAGCATCAAAGTTATACCATGAAATTTTACAACTGGATGACTTGACTACATTAGTCATGCATCCAAAGATAGGTAGCTACACTGGCTACTATCCATTCTTCTCTCCACCCCTCCTCTTGAGATCGTTGCCACTTGAACTTAGAAGGGAATACCCCGCTCCTCGAGGAAGGAGTTGCTAGATTGGGGAATCACTGGGTTGTCATGCTGGAGAAGTTATATCCTTTGTCATTTTAGTTGAGGGGAGCCACTATTGCTTACAATGTACAAGTCAGATTCATAGTCATAAGGGTTTTGCGTATGAATTGAAGTGTTCTGACTTGGCTATTGAAGGGACTTGAACAGAGTTTTGGAATTCTCCAAGGCGGATGGATTTCAAATCCAATTCCCAATAAGGTTCCGACCACACTAAAATTCCAAAAGCACAACTTTTAAGATCCAAACATTGAGTTTGTAAAGATAAGTTTGATAATTAAACTTAATCCATGTTTCTTTCCTTTTCTTTTCTTTATTTTCTTTCTCGACACTTATTACATAAATGTTTATTGGGGACTAGCAAAGGTAAGTATAGGGGCGATGAATATCCATTTCATCACCTTTATACTATCATTTTGTCCTTAAAAACCCTAGCTAATGCATGTAAGTGGCATTAATTTGTACAAAATAACATTCATCATTTATTGCATTTATTGTGTAAATAATATTATTTTTAATGCCAAAATTATAGAATAAAGAGAAGAAAAGAAAAAGAATAAAATACCAAAAGTATTTTATGACCTTGAACCCCGAGACCAAGTCAAGAATTGAGTTGGTCGACAAGGAATAAAGTAGGGGGATATAAGGGCCACAATACAATAAAGATCGATTATTTTATTCATTCAATAGTTAATTTTTGGCACCTATTTTATATTTTATTATTTATACATTAAATAAAGAAACTTTGTACAAAGTTGTAGACAATAATGTAAATAAAAATATAAAATTGACTTTATATATAAATAATACACAGTGTACTTTTTATACACAAAATAAAATTACAAAAATCCCAACTTCACAGACCCATATCTTCCAAATAAAAACTCAAAATGTAACAAAATCACCTTTAATTATATATAACTTTAATAAGCTTTTCATTTTTTAGAGTTAAGATGTGAAAGTTAGGTTTTGGACCCTCATTATATAGGATACCCGAATAAAATATTCATTTTATTCATTCTTTATCGTTTTTACAATTTTATATTTTATAATTTTGTAAATATTATTCATAACTTATGTACATGTCTAAACAGGGATAAAACAATAAATAAAACATTAAAATAAAATAAGGTATATAATACATAGATGAAATACCTATAAGTATACCTACATATTACATATGCCTATTTATTTAAATATACAAAATATATCATAAAAATATAATAATAATATATTTATACATATAAAAATAAGTTATACATATATAAAATAATAAAATAAAATAATAAAAAATATACAAAATAAAAATAAAATAAGGCAAAATATATATGAATATACCTATAATTACACCCCTAAAAATTAACTCATAATAAATAACACAAAAAAATCATATTAAAATAAAACATTAAATAATAAACATTTTTTGTTTTATAAGCAAAAAATAATAAAATCATTTGTTATATTTAAATTAATAAAATTCTAATAAAACATGTAATTTTGTCTTTTAGTGCCTGAGCTGGACCAAACATGTCCCTTCAGTGGTTGTCCCTCCTGAGTTGATGCGCATGTATTTTCCCCCATTTTTCTGCCTTTTTTTCCTGGGTGTTTCCTCAATCCTTTCCCCTCGATCTCTTCACAAGAAATGATCATTGACCTACCTTCATACACGCCATCACCATAAAACCCGTATACATAGTTCCCCATCTTCCCTAATCGTTGGTCAATAAGGGTCATCCCCTCTATGTATAATTAAAAGTCTTTGCCTCCCTTTCGAGTTTTGATCCTTCTCCAAGCCCGGAACCCATTCGTGGGATGTGTGTGTGTGCATGCGTGCGTGCGTGCACCTGGTAATAGCAGGAATGCCCCCGAGCCCAGAAGCATGCGATCAGGCGAGGCAGAGCGATCCGAGGCGGCAGACCGGCCACCTCTGCTTCTTGGACGTTAGACCAGGTATAATAGCTGCATTTTTTCTTGCGTTTTAAGTAGCCTTTATCTATATCTTTCATTGTCATGCTTAGTTTAGATTTTCATTAGTTAGATTAGTGTAAAGATCCATTCGTGTAGTTCATCGGAGTTGAGCTCTGGTGGAACCATTTGTGTGTAATCATCCGATCCATGCTGCCCTGACCGCCTCCATATCTTTCCCTCTTCGTTTCTAGTCACACCATTTCCCCCCTTCGATTCGCTCTGGATCAAAGCCGCCATGCTCCTCTGATGATCACCTCACTGGAGCACTCCCATTTGCCCCATCTTGAACCTATTCCACACCTAATTGGGTCGAGGGACTTTGCCCTGGACCCACGAGTTTATGATTGTTGGAACCATGCAGGAAGGAGCCCATATGGGGCAGTTTCGAGGTTCCAAAGCACCTCCAGACCACCTTGCCCTCCAAAACCCAGCAGATCCGCAACGAGTACAGGAGCGCGTAGAGCCACTCGACGGCGTTGGAGAACGTCGGAGACGCAAGCTGGACGGTATTAACTCTTTCTTGGGGCAAGTTCTTCACCTATTCTTCCACCCTCGCCCTTTACCATCCGATGAAGCGTAGCATGGCAGATGCAACATGAGACGTTTGATCATCAGAGCCCTCGACCACTGGATCGCTCCCAACGATCTAATCCAGACATCCAGACCACTGATGATCGAACCGGTATTGTTGCAGGAAGAGACACCACGTATCAAGTTAATGAACATCAGTTGTCTTCCTACGCTTTAATGGGGTAAATTGTATATATTAGCCCCTATATTTTGCATTTATTATTTTAGTCCTATAAATAAAAATATAACGTGTAAATAAAATGGAGATTTTGTATAATGGCCCCTATATTTCTTGTAATTACATTTTGGTCCTATCCAGCTCGGCTCACATGTTGTCCCACATGAGCTGGGCAAATCGCAGGGACACCCCTTCGACTTTTTGTATTTAGTTTTAGTCCAGTAAAATGTGAATTACGTTGTATAATTTTGGCACATTTGTAGATGAACCCCAGATATATATATATATAATATTCCCTTGCCAGCTTAAGTATTTTTGGTGGTTTGATTTCATTTATTAAAAATAGCACTCTAGCTCCCAAACATTCGCAAAAATAGGGTTAGTTGCCTAGTATCATGTAATTTCATGCCATGTATTTTATTCGTATTTTTGGGCATTTTAACCATTTATTAAAAATAAAAAAGAGCCCCCTCTTATTCTGTCTACAGTATAAAATACCAAAAAAATATAAAAACATGTTGAAAAATTCCAAAAAAAAATATATAGTTTCTATTTTAGTATATTTTAATTGCAAACGAAAAATAACAAAAAATGGAAAAAGAATACTCTTAAAATTGAAAAACCCCAAAGAATTTTAAAAAAATTTAAATAATCATGAAAAAATACAAAAATATATTTTTCTATTTCTTAATTTTCTCTATATTAATATTTATATATAAAATTTTATTTGTGTATTTTGGATCTTATTTAATATTTTTAAATTTAAAATCAGTTTCAGATATTTATTAAATCCCTGATTTGGGATATTATTGAATTTACAAATCCATAAAAATTAGAAAAAATCCAAAAAAATCATAAAATAATAAAAATATATATAATACCCAAAAACAATTTTTATTTTACATTTTATTTATATTTAATTTTATTTATAAATATATTATTCTATATTTTATATATAACTATATATATCCTATATATATGTCTTTTAAAGTAAAAGAAATATAAAAATATGAAAGTTTAAAATGAAAATATAAAATTAAAAAAATAAAAATAAAATAAAAGAAATATATAAAATAAAGATAAAATAAAAAAATTTAATTAAAAAAGAAAAAAAAACAAAAATCGAAAAAAAAGATATATGTATATACATGAAAATTGATATGGTTATATATAAACATTTTTCACAAATAACCATGGGCTACCCATGTTGCTCTGTAAGGTTCGACCTCTACATACTTGTTGTGTACCTTGTAGTAGAGAATAATAAATTTTATGTCACTTTGTGCTATTCGTTGCTTTTATTTATTTTGTGGGTTATTTGATGATTAATCAAGGACTTTTGAGTGGTAAAAACACCGACTACGGTTTCGCCTTGTGAAACCATATGACCCTCCAATTTTCCTCTGTTTCATATTATTTCTTGCTATTTTATTTATGTTTTTTATTACGTTCATGCCCTTGGATATTTTATTGAATAACTTGAGCAACATGACTCTGATTTAAGTGATTTCAATTTTTGTGTGATACTCATTTGATTATCTATGATGGCATTATTTATTCTCTGTTGTGACACAAATTATGATTGATTAATTATAGAGATCTTTGGAGCTTTTCTTTGTATTAAATGAACATTGGCTTCAATTATCCAATTAAATTGGACCTCGAGTCTTTCTTCTTGTTATTACTTAAGTTGTTACATAAATTAAGGGCTTCAATTACGTACTTACATGCATGTGATTATTTCATATCATTCTGATCATTGTATTGATAATTTAACTTGCACCAAATATGAATAAAAATGCAAGATCATTGACATTATTTTGTAATACATTGCATTGTGATCTTTGACATAATTAATGTATTGGTCTCTTATCTTAAATATTAATGTCTGATTAACTATGTTAATAGCCTGTGTCCCTATGCTCGACCTTGGAATTGCCCAGGTTTAACTAAGGTCAGGTTATCTTCACAGAGATCTAATTGACTTGGTTCTGATTGATTACTATTTGGCCATATTACAACCAGTGAATATTATAATTGCCCTTTAGTGTTTCATCACTGCATAATCTTCAAAATCAACACACCACATTTGTGCAATGCACAGGATTACATGCATCAAATAGAGTCATAATGTATGGTTCATCATGTAATTACAAAAAATATAGATATATTTGGATAAAGTTTAGGAGTTATGTTG
Source organism: Ottelia alismoides (assembly GCA_037367405.1). Taxonomy (NCBI): domain Eukaryota; kingdom Viridiplantae; phylum Streptophyta; class Magnoliopsida; order Alismatales; family Hydrocharitaceae; genus Ottelia; species Ottelia alismoides. Next base: position 565,091 of record JAZKJV010002406.1, read on the forward strand.
TAGAGAATCCTTTTTACTTCAGATCCAAACTTTGAACAAGAATGGAAAGGGATTTTTAGATGAAGACACCTAAAATTAATTCCATTTACCTCATAACTCTTCCAATATTCCCTTGTTACAATATGACCCCGACAATCATGCTCAATTTACACGTGCTTTTGTTTCTATTACATATTTATTTTGGAATATTGTTAAAGAGACATAAGTATATGATCTGTTTTTGTTAGGATTTCATGGGTCAGTATTCATGCAATTGAACGAGAAATAATATTATGTCTCTTTAGTATTCGATTTTTTTCATACTTGGGTACTTGCATAATATTATATGGATGATATATTTACAATGTCATTAATTTCAATATTCCATATTATATGTTGGCATAAATAAATTTCTTATAAAAAAGTCACAGACTACGACACCCCCAATCTGTAGAATCCAGATACTCAGCAATAGTCAAATTCATATGTCATGATTAACATTCGAAATGTAAAGCAGGAATGTAATAATTGAAATAGAATGCCCAACAACACATTTGCATTCATGGTTCCCGACAATTTATATAAAAACTATTTGAACGAAGTCCTCAACTTAATAATATTTACATTACTGAATTTAGAACCGCAAAAGGTATATGATGAATTCCCATTAAAGCACATTAATTATTTCATATTAGGTTTGAAGTCCCTGGATAAATGCATGTAAATACACTAACTTGCATGAATTAAGATTTATATGTTGATAAGTATATAGGATGTACAAAGTTTTATTTAAGCCTAGAATAAAAGAATAAATATAAGAAAAGGAAGATAAAGGAAGTTTCATAAATACCAACTGACCCTGACCCCCGAACCCAAGTCAAAAGTGACTTGGTTGACCAGGAATAAAGTCGGGATAGATAAAGGAAAATAATGTACATATATAATGAAAACCCTTAAAGTAAGGAATACAATATACTTGTAAATAGATCATTCTTACACTATTTTATTCGATATTCTATACACCTCAAATCAATAAATTTTTAACATGAAAATTGTGCATATTAATTTATATAAAATAATAAAAATATTGATAAAAAGATATGATTCACATATCAATTTGTATACTCATTTGAAAAAGGCGTAGAATGAACTTCACAGATCAATATCTTCTCCATATTAATTCAAATAGAACCAAACTTATCTTTATTATTCATAAAATTAAATTATCTATCTAATGAAAGCTGATTTATTTTAATTAGAGTTAAGATATAAAAGTCGGCTGATTGGAGCGCATTGGGACATGCATATCTATATTTTTACCTAAATATTTACTATACATATTTTTATTACTCTTATATATTTAAATAAATGTACATATTGTATAAAAATAAAAAAAATATAAATCAAAATTATATAACCTTAAAAATACCAAAAAGAATTAATATAGACCAAATAATAGGTATATTATACCTATAATGCATAACATATGTAATTATTAATAAAAATAAACAAAGTATAAAAATACCAAAAATACATAATAATATTTATTAAATAATATTATGAAGAAATAAAAAAAAATTTAGTTCTAAATGTCAAAATAACCAAACAAAAATAAAAATACATATTGTATATATATTAAATAATACCTATATATAATACTTAAATAATTAAACATAATAGAAGGAGGTAAAAATAAATAAAAATATAATAAAATATCTTATTATATAATAAACAAATTTGGTGTTTTAAATTTTATTTCGTAAAATACCTGGTTTATTTATTTTGATTTTTCTTTTCTTTTATTTAAGGTTTGTCATTTTCTAGCATTGGCCCAATAAAGAGGCAAGGAGTGTTGACCCCTGGTCAACATCACCTCCCCCTCTCTGTTGCATGTCAGATGTTGTCAGGTCCCCCCTTTTCTCTGATTTTTGGCGTTGTATCCTTACCTCTTTTGGACCCATCACCTTCATCAATTTTGTACAATAAATTATGCTCTTTCACGCCATACCATTGACTCAAATCCTTGATGCCCAAATAAGCTGAATTTCTCGTGCCCCCGCTTGTGCTATATAGTATCAACTATATCCCTTGTTCAACTTGGATCCTCTTTCACTGACGTAACCCCAAGGAACAACTGTGCTAGGGTTAGATCTTCATGACAAGGAGCCTCTCTTGATGTTTCATGGTGTGGATAAGGAGTGGAGGCACGATCCGCTTTGCTTGGAGTTCTACTTCGGTGTAGGTCTCTCCAAAGTAATTAGGGTAATGTTAAGGTTTAGTTTTTTTTATTGATTTTTCTTCGCATTTCAATTCTGCATTTATTCCAACATTTTATTTGATGTTATTTTATGTTTTTAGCATTGATCCAAATAGGTTAGAGATTGTCGGAGCAGCAGTTCCACCATGACTCAGGTTTGTTTTGATCTCACTCCACCACCATCTCCTTCCTCTTCACATTCTCTAGCTTACCCATCACCCAGAGCACCTAGGTCCTCTCCATATCAAGCGACGCCATCTCCTTCCACCACTATATTCTGGAGACCCTCCGCTCTAATAAAAGGGCCAGTCTAATCGCCCTTGTGTCCCTGTTATTCTATTGCAGGATCAAGCTTCAAGAACCCCTTTTCGTACTTGATTATAGCTTGCTTGAAGCTCCAAGTGTACAAACTGCTCCCCCGACCTCCATGCCTCCACTGTTGAGGCATGCACCCTTCTGGTGGCACCTGAAGCTGAGGAGGACCTACAGAAGCCTCCCTAAGCAGAGTTCCTTTCTAATTTATCTAGGAGGCCTCTTTGCCATTGGATCTTGATCACCTCCCATTTCATAGCAAAGCCACAAGATCTTGAGGTGCTTAGACAATTGATTCATCTAAGGATCGACTCTTTCTCATTGGATAGCAAAGTGGTACTTTTGATCTCAACCACTCATTCATAAGTGGGCACACACTCATCAATTAGACCACGTGTGGAAGGGGTATTTTGTAGCTCACCCCTGTGCAATTTGTTTTTATTTTAGTACTTAATCTGTCATTTTCTTTGTAAGATATTCAGGATATTTTGCATTTTTGAACCCAAGCTTCGTCTAAATCACTTAGGTCCAATCCATGTCACCTCATGTGGGATCCCATGTGGGACCTGTTAATAAATGGATAGAACTTTTTATGAAATTACAATTGAGTCCTTGCTTGTTGTATATTAAATGGAAATATTTTTGGGGAAATTTGCCTATTGAGCCACTGACTATGGTTTTACTATAAAATAGCCCCTACTAAGTGATATTTAAATTATCTTTTAATCGGTTTAATTGCTTAATTCCCCCTAGACTCTTGGTTTTTCTTCTTAAATGCATGCTCGAGTTCTAATTATTGTACTTAGGTCCTTTGCTTGTTGAATTAATTCTATTCTTTATTTTAATTGTTTTAATTTCTTAATTAACTCTAAAAATGTTAGGAAAATATATTAGATACCTTACTTTATATTTTATTACATATATTTATTTTTAGTATTTGAAATTGTTTTCCTAATTATAAAATAAAAAACAAGATATTTTCACTGATTTGAGTTATAAAAATCCTAAAATTTCATATATAGGTCCAAACATTGCCAAAAAGTAGGATAGTTATATCTTGTTATTTTCTAACACACATCTCAAATTCATAAAAATATAAAACAGAAACATTGCAAACTAAAAAAACACTAAAATACTTATATAAAATTATTTAAAATTATCTACAAACCTAAAAAATTATCTTTTAAAGCATTGAATTTTCTTTGTTTCTTCTAGTTTAGAGGAAAATTGATATTGGCTCTTTCTGACTGATATATATTTATTAGGCCCATTTCAGTCTCTTATATTTTCTATTTACTTTATTTTATGTTTTTTAAACTTTAAAATTCAATAAAAATCATAAAAATTCCTTGAAAATACCATAAATAGATTAAAATATATAAAACCCAAAAGTATTCCAGTGGCACATTTTGAGTTTATTTCACATTCGAAAAATACAAAAACATTCTCTCTATCTCTTTTATCTCTCTCACCTGCATACCTTATATTCTACATTATAAAATTAATTAAAACATTTTAAAAATTTAAAAACTCATTAAAATGATAAAAACTAATTAAAAAGACAATAAAAAATAATATATTAGTTAAAAACCCATAAAATAACCAAAAACCAAAAGGCTTAAAACCCTACAAAAACAATTAGTTTATTTGTTTAGATTAGGTTTATTTTGTGATCTGTCCACATTTGCTCCTTTGGATGACACACTGTCTACTTGCCCTATACACATTTTATTTAGAGTTACAAATAATAAACCATGACTCACATTACACTTGCAATGATTTCTACTACCTTCTATTCATCGGTTTGATTGTTGATTAAATTAAGTCCGTTAAGTGGCTAACACATCACTGCTGGTCCTGTCCTGTTCGGATTTGGTAGACCCCAACACAAAGGGTGTCATTGCTGGGGAACAACAGTCGGGTAGAATAGATTTATTAGCTATTTTCTTGCTTGTTTATTTTTTATTTGGATCTATATTATCTTACTTATGTTTGACTCATAATTGTTTCTGACATCATCGCGTGTTCACCTTTGTTGCGAGGGACCGCTTATCAAGGGAGGATGTCTTCAGATAGTCATTGCACCATGTGAGGCAGAGCCAATCATTCTTGACCGATCGACAGGAGAGAGCATCAGAGGAGTTCGAGAGTCATATTGAGGAGCATACTAGCATTTAGCTTAGATTAGTTTATTTTTATTTGTATTAGTGAGAGAGAGAGAGCATTTTGAGTATTGTAATAAGTCTTAGACCTCTTAGACACTTAGATTTATTTGAGGGTTGTTTTGCCAAGTGCTAGTGCACTTGGGAGATTTCACTGAGTTTTCCATAATTTTTATCGCCTTCTATTGAATCTCTAATTCTTATTCTTTATTCTTTTATTTTAGCTTCATCTTTTAGCAAAAACATCTATAAATATGTGTAAATATAGTAAATTACAATTGTGCATACCTTTGTTAATATTCCATAAATAGCACATATTTTCCAAAATAAAATAATAAAGAGGAAAGAAAAAAACAAGGGTATAATAATGTAAATAGTACAAACTGACCAAACCCCGAGAGAAGGCCAATAATTGGCCTCATCGACAAGGAATGAAGTAGTGGGAGAGAGGGTCCTATGCTGCCTATATGTGTAAATACTTTAAATTATATTTTGTGCATAATATATTTTAAAACACTTGTACATATCTCCATAATAAAAATAAAAATAAAATTATAAAACATAAAATAAATCAAAAAGAAAATCAAAACTCTGTTGTACATTAGACACACCTGTACATATTGTATATAATAATTATTCATTTAATATCTTTATTTGACTTGTAAAAATCAAATAAAAATTCTTTGACACTATTTAAATTTTGTTATAAATAAAAAAATATAAAAGAAAATGTATTTTTGTAAAATAATAAAATAAAAATACATGTATATAATATATAGGTATATTATACATATACATATTACACTATATTGTACATACCACATATGTATATTTTATAAAAATAATTAAAAATCATAGAAAAATAGTTTGAAAAATTACAAACATTTTTCATTTTATTCATTTTTTATTTTGAAGCCATTTGTTATTTTTCATTAATTATGTATATCCTGCAATCTGATTGGTCCATCTCATACTATTGACCACAGTCAACCCTCCCCCCAATACGGTCGGGCTCGATTCTGCTTCACCGAAGTCCCTTCTCTCCATTACCATGCCCGACTTCGACCTCCATTTGCCTTAAGATTTGGACCCTAGATTCCTCTTAGATCTGAGTTTTTCACAGATCCCTATGATTATCCGAATCTCCCGAGGGTTTCGTGTTTCAAGTCGATTCTTCTAGACCCAAAGGCATCCTTATAAAATCTCCTCTCTTCCACCCTCACTCTCCAGCTTGTTCCTCGTGCCACAAACACCCTTAGCCACCTTCAGTAGAGTGACAGCTCCTCAAAGAGCCCTTCGGAGCTCGATTTGGTGCTTGATTCAAACGTAGCTCACTATGTGGTCGGACTTCCACCGCGTACAACCTCCCATGTCCGCCGCAGCCCAGTCGAGGCCGAGAGCCCATCTTTCACTCCGCAACTCATCACTAACCATCGTTGGATACTCAGGTAACGTCTACTCCACATCCAGTACATCGTTCATTCTGATTCCCTTCTCCAGCCACCCACCGCCATTGAAGCTCTGACTACCGTGGTTAGAGCTTCGCGATTGCTCTCAGGCATACAGATCGACCCATTATCTCATCCTCATCCTTCGAGCACACTCTGACACATCGAGATTCTCTCATCTGAGCAAGTTAGAGTCGCGACGATTATCCCCCATTTCTGCTGGACATCACTTGCATTCCCCCGCTGCTTCTTGATATGTATACCTACAATAACAAGACCGGAGCAAAGCCCTCGAGTCTCTCTCTCTTTTGCAGGTGCAGGCACACACAAAGCAACCGATTCTGAGCTCCTGCTGCTCATGCAAAGTAGCTCCAGGTAGTAGAACACCACCACAACTGTCAGACCGTCCATCCCCTCATCAGAGACAACGAGTTGAAGCAGAGTACCATTGTGAAGGTGTTGGACCTCTGGAAGCGTCGATCGACCAACACATCGCCACGTATAGACGATCGATGTTCCCCAGCCACTAGTTCTTCCAGTACCCTTCACGTACGCCCGATCCAAAGACTCTCGCCCAGATTCAGTCTGATCTACACATCCAACCCCTTTTTAGAGGTGTCAGATTTGCTTTCCAGACGGATCTGACATACACACTCACCTGTGATCTGAGTTGTAAAATCCACCTCCTAACAGTCATCAGAGTCGTACACTACAACCAAGGTCAAAATAGTCAGATCGAGCCATGCGTCGCCTCACGCATACAAGGGTATTTTATACTTTTTCCCTTATAGATTTTTTTATTTTGTCTTAGTCCATTAAAAATATATGTAGTTAAAAACATTTTCAGTAAGACCCCGATAGTTTTCATATTTTCTTATTAGTCCAGTCGAGTTGCATCCACCTGCAGCCCCATGTGCTTTTGTGGGAAAATTGCAGTGCAAGTTCTGAACTTCTTACCTCTTACTGAATGCTTTAAATATTTTGGGAAATTGCACATATACCATTATTCATCTGATTCACGTGATGCATATATGCTTGCAGGTTAAATTACATAAACTTTTAATACATGTTTTCTGCTAGGCCGTAGGAGTTCTAATAATTGTAGAGTGGTCCTTATAATCTGTTTTTGATTACTTGTCTATTATTTAGTGTAATAAATAACAAATTAACTCTAACAATAGCCCGAAATTTACTCGTGGTTCCTGATTGCATGTATTCCTTGTGGTAATTTTTTCTTGTTAATTTGCATTCATTTCTAATAATTAAAAATTAAAAAATGCCCAAAAAAGTACTTGTTTATTTTGAAAAATGCATAAAATTTTGAAACATCATCTAAAAATCTCTATAAAAATTGTTGTTGTTTAGTTTCCTTTTAGTTCCTGCATAAATTTTATTGGAAAAATCGCTATAAAAACCTAAAAAATGTAAAACACTTAAAACCATACAAAAATCATATAAAATCATTAAAAAATCCAAAAATACAAATTCTAGTTCCTTACTATAGACATTCTCCTCCTATTTATCTTAAAAATAACTTCCAGGAAGTTTGATCTTTTTACATTGGCAAAACGGTCCTAGTTGTGCACAGTTTATTATTTTTCTCACTCTTTGATTTTTTGAAAATTATGAAACATCTGAAAAATATGTAAAAATTATCAAAAACACTCTAAGATACACAAAACCAAGAAATATTTTTATTGCATTTTTTCTGAGCATTTTGGACCTATTTAAAAAATATAAAAAGATTGTGTTTATGTCTTTGTTCATTGTGCTCATTTCCTTTACTTTCAAAAATTAAAAATTTGCAAAATTAAAAACCACTAAAAACAATAAAAACCCCTTGGATTTTTGAAATCTGCTACTTAGTGTATAATTGTGCTCTTGGTGTTCGACCTTGGTCACTATACCATGTTAATTAAAGTAGCAAAGCTGCTTGTTTTCTCTGTTTTAAATAAGTAAGCGGTCAGGCAATTTGACTAATGTGTTGTATGAATCGTCGGTAGAGACCGACATGCCATAGAAAAGATTGCAACTGTCTCAAATTGGAAGGTAGAGTGAGCTTTTTGATGATATCCACCTTGGCCGGATCAACTTACATGCCCCTATTAGAGATGATGTGACCAAGGACCGTCCCTTGAGTCATCATAAAATGACTCTTCTCCTAAGATAAAACTAGGTGGACCTCTATGCAGCACTGAAGTACTCAGTCTAGGCAAGCAAGACATGCATCAAACCCATTGCCGTAGACCGAAAAGTCATCCATGAAGACCTCTAAACATTCTCCCACCATGACCGAGAATATGGAAAGTATGCACCTTTGGAATGTAGCTAGGGCATTAATTAAACCAAAGGGCATCCGTCTAAAACCATACATTCCAAACGGACATGTGAACATCGTTTTCTCTTGGTTTTCAGGCGCTATGGCCACATGGTTTATTGTCTCATTGTCAGAGTTCAAACGGAAGAAGACATCGCCACCGCAACCCACTAATTTGGGGAAGAACACCGACGAACATGCATGGTACAAGCTTACGACACGTGGAGGATACGAACAGCTGAGATCAGCGTGCATCTTCTAATCTGAGCCGTCTACATGAACAAGTGCAAAAATTGCATATTAGACCCAATGGAGTTCCAGAATTTCAGTCGCACCCCAGAGGTTTCTTAGATTTGCATTTAGGTCCTCATGCAGGGACCTAAGTGCAAGAGTTCTAGAACTTTTCTTTCAAACAGGTCCCTGACCAGGGACCTTTTTGAAAGAGAATCCTTTATATTTATTTTGTATTTTTTTATATACATTCTACACTAGACATTGACATTGTGGACCTTGGACTTTATTATGTTGAGTATTATTTTTCTACATTTTGTTTCGAGTCGATTTTTGAGGATTTTAGCACGTGATTTTCTCGCCATTTAATTCTTCACCTTCCGACTTCGTTTCGATTTGATTTCGTGTGCTTTCTTTGAGATCGTTGCTCGAGCGAATTATCTACCATATAATATCATCTATCTACTATATTTTTCACATACTATATTGTAGATAAATTTGTTTTGAAAAATACCACTTTGAAAATTAAATAAAAATTGGAAGATCAAAATAAAATAAAAACTCAAAATTAAAAATCAATTAAAAAGATTTTCCCGACTTTTCATTCTTTCTTCAAGAAGTTTGCCTCCTTGTGTTCGAACAAGGGAAACTTACCTGGCTAATAATTAGTTTAGATAAAATAGGAGAGAAATCTATTAATTCTCTTGCTCTCTCCTATTTTATTGAATTTTGTTTGATTAATCGCATTTTGTCTTTGCAGTTTTTCTACACCGACATCTCTATTAACAGTGGGTAAAAATCCAGTTATCATAATGGCGCCGTTGTCGGGGAGGCATTAGTTGTACTTCGATTTTTTTACATTTATTTTGTGATTTTTGTTTCTTCTTGTTTTTCGAGTCTTCTTACGGTTTTTTTTGTTTTTCTCGAGCTGTTTTGAGTTTTCTCGATTTTCTTTCAAGTTATTTTATGGCTTTTACGTTCTTTTACGGTTTTCTTGATTTCTTTGATTTTACGATTTTTTGTGTGATCGCTGACAAGTTTTGTAGGGCCTGCAGGATCAGCCGACTTCTTAGGAAGCTGAACTACTTGAGAGTGCAGAGATCGATTCTTTCTCTACAAGTCGGTTGTAGAGGAACAAAGCAAGTTGGTAGAGTTTTTTTATGTATATTTTTTTGTATTTTGTGAGAGAGGAAGGGGCATGTGCTCATTTTTTTTATTTTAGTAGAAGGGGTCCACTAAGGACATCCTGATTTGTATATCAGACTTTACACTTATTCGGGGTCTATTTCGCTTGGAGCCAGCACACTTTGGGGACCTCGCCGTGAGTTTTGGTTTTCTATCGATTTTTCTTTGTTTCACGTGATTTCGTGGAGCCTAGGGGTACATGCTTGTTTGATTAGACGACTAAAAACCTATATCCCTAATCCACACTTATGTGTAACTCATTGATTTGAAAAATCAATCCTTTCTTATGCTAGAGTTGTTAGCTAAGGACTCGCTTTTTCTCGACTTTTCATGCATTAGCCTAGGGTTTTTAAAGTTCTGTGCAGATCACTTGCATGTAGACTGCTGGCATCAGGTACGATATCTATCGCTACATGAATCATTGTTTTTCACTGTATTCCATGATTCTCCCTTTGTTTGACAGATTTTGAAAATTTAAAAAGAACCAAAACCCTATTAGATATTGTTGAAAATATCCAAAAAAGTGAATTTTTAAAAAAAAATTAAGAAAAACTTGATCAAAAATAAAAAAATACCTGGACTCAATTTGTATTGGGAGAGCAATCCCCTCGTTGTTTGCAGGTACTCTCTAGACAGAGCGAGGCATGTACACTTAAGGAATAGAGCCCAAATCCATGTACTTGTGCCCTAAGCTTGCACTCGCTCTCGAGTCCTGTTACTTGCTGCAAGCACTTGCCTCAGACATTAGTAGAAGTAGTCTTGTTTAGGCTGGTGTGCACTGCCAGCTTCAACACGAACTACTCGAGGAGACTACACCTGTGAGATTGATATAATAACTGCTTTATCACCTAGCTTTAAAATTGAAAAGGTAAAAGACTGAGCTTTTAGAGTCATTGTTGTGTGATGTTGGTGAACTTGGGGTTGCATTATGTTCGAGGTGTGCATTGTACTGCGTCTTATACGCCTTCACACTCGTGTTTTTGACTTGACTTCGTGCTCTCTCCCGTATTTCCTTTTGACATCGAAGATGACGACCAGATAGATTTTGCGCTCAGACTCAATGAGCTTTCGACGATCCAATATCTGTCGTATGTCTTCATAGACTCGGGATGACCCTCTTCCCAAGTTGGTCCCATCTAGTCACGAGGAGAGTCAGACCTAGACTCCCTCGCTTCCCAGTCCTTCTATTGAGGCAGACCCATTCCTCAAGTTTTCATTTATTTCTCCTATTGATTTTTCAATGAGTTCTTATTAAAAGTTTTCCTTCCCAGAGGATTCGAATATCATGTCTAGAATGATGGGGCCAGTTTAGGATAGAGCCGTTGAGGATAGACAGACCGAAAAGAGATACACAAATGAGAGACATGATCCAGCTTTAGATATTACTATAGGGATTCTAGACACATTACAGCAAGTGATCCTATAGATCAGAGATCGTTGTAGAGTCTAGGATGAGTTGAGAGCTGAGATCACTACACTGAGAGCAGACTTGGAACCCACCACCACCTACCGTGGTTCCTGCTACATTGAGAGATGAGTATGACCCAGGAGCCAGGACGCTATAACGTTGGATTCGATTACCACCGAATCAAGGGTCATACGAGTTGTGATCGTCCTTCATTTCGTTGCTTCCCATATACTACGGGAATGCTACAGAGGAGTCGTTTACCTTTCTACAGCAGTTCGAGATGATTTGTGGTATGCTATTTATCCAAAAGTTAAACAGGAGGTTGTTCGCCTCAAGGCCTTCTCCTACACCTTAGCAGATAATGCGCTTTACTGGTTGAGTCACTTAGGGAGGGAGATTTCAAAATGGAATGATCGGAAGTCCACATTCCTACGTAAGTATTTTCCTCTAGGACAGACGAACATGATAAGGAGCCAGATCACCAATTTTACACAGTTACAGCGTGAATCATTCCATGAGGTATGGGATCGATTCATGTATTTGACAAAGAGATGCCTACATCATGAGATACGTTATGAATCAACGATTCTCATTCTTTATTCTTTTATTTTAGCTCTCTTTTTTCATAAAACCACCTGTAAATACCTATAAATACAATAACTTAGCATTTTGCATGCCTTTGTTAACGATGCATAATTAACATCTATTTCTAAAAAATAAAATAATAAAGAGAAAAGAAAAGGAAGTATGTATTTTGAAGAAATACAAAGTGACCTAAAATCCCAAGAAAAGGTCAAGTCTTGACCTGATCACAAAAGAAATAAGTAGGGAGAGATAGGGGCACTCTATGTATTGTATATATCACCTACACTTGTACAATTTATTTATTTATTTATTTGACAAAATAAAAATTTTATTATTTTACATACTTGTATATAGCCTTAGAAATAATACAAAAATAAAATAAAAATAATAACAACAAAATAAAATAAATAAAATAAACAATCCCTTGTACAAAATACACATGTATATAATCCAATGCCCATTTAATTTACACTTTTAAATAATTTATAAAAATCAAATAAAAATATGTTTATATCGCTTAAATTAATGTGTAGGTAAATAAAATATAAAATAAAAAGAAATTTTATAAATAAAATAAAAAAATACTTGTGCATAATACATAGGTATATTATACATGTATATAATAATATATATTGTATATACATTATTTTATTTTTCATAAAAATAATTAAAATAACAGAAAAATAGCTTATAAAGTAATAAATATTATTTATTTTATACACTTTTTAATTTAAATTCATTTACTATTTTTATTCAGTTTTCTTTTATTTTTGTAAATCTTGGATTCTCATTGGTCCACCGGGATTGTTAACCCAGGTCAATGGTCTCTTCAAGCCGGGTCGGGTTGCCCTCCTCCTCGTCAGAGCTCCTTCTCTGTTTTCTAGCACCGGACTCGACCACCTTTTGCTTTGATTCCTACGCCTGATTATTGTCCTAACATCCAAGATCTTCGGAGATCCCTAGGCATAGCCGGATATGCCTAGGGTTGCGCTTCCCTTGTCGATTCTTCAAGACCCTTGGGCATCCTATATAAGATCTTCTTCCGCCTCCATGACCTGGCAGCTCATTCCTCGCGCCACCACAGACCCCTATCCACTTCAGGAAGAGTGATAGCTTATAGGAGGTGCCCTTGGAGCATTGTCTGGAGGTCCGAGCAAGCGTAGCTTGTCGCGTCATTAGAGAGATGATGTGATAAGCCTCTCAACCTTCCATAGCTTGATTGAGGCCATAACCTAGAATTCCACGTTCTCCTGGAGCTTCTGAGTCCATATGAACCTTCAGGTATCACTTTTATCATCTGCATTTTCCCATTCGATCCATAGCTCTATTTCATTGCCGTTGTACAATCTTGAGCTCCGACCAGTTGGTAGGAGCTCCACGCCCACCTTCATCCATTCAGATAGGAATTTCGACTCACCCCCCACCTTCCTTCACAACCTGATCACCTTGAGGCTCGACCATCAGGTCGAGATTAGGTCGGGCTTCCTCCTTCACCTTTGCCGGAAGCCCAAGACTCATCCCATGTCGCTTCTCCTATTTCCTAATGCAATAAACCCGATCGGAGCTACGCCCCCGAGTCTCCCTACACTTTGCAGGTTCCCGAGCGTGTACGGAACCCTCTCTGATATCCTTAATGCTCCAGCGGAGTAGCTCTAGGAAGGATGTCTCTACCAAGCCCATCCGACCATTCTCCCTTCCCATCGGAGCAACCCACTCGACGCAGAAGCCCCTCAGGAAGGTGTTGCACTTTGCCGTGAGTCAATCAGACCCTCGAATCGCTAGGGTTTTTCGATTGAAGCTCGCCAGGGAGCAGGTCATCCAACATCTATCGGAGCCGTCTGATGCACTTTTGTACCCAGTTCTGATCGTAGCCATCCATTCGTGCCTTCTACCAACGCTCTGGCCAGAACCTGGCATCATCTCAACCTCCCGACCATGACTTCCCGCAGACCGTTGGATCTGGTCTGACGTAGCAGATCTGACATGCACGTCCTCGATCATTCCTGAGCCATCAGATCACTTTGTAGAAGAGCATCAGAGCCGTCAGAGCGCCCACGCGCGCCTACGTGCCTCAGGGTATATTTCATAGTTTTCCCTGTATGTTTTGTATTTCGATTTAGTCTAGAATATAAAATCTGTAATTATAGACATTTGCAGTTTAGACCCTATGTTTTTTGTAATTGCATTTTAGTCCTTCCGATTTGGAGTCATGTGTGTCACCACGTGCTTGTCTGGGATATTTGCAACTTCTCTCCCGTACTTTTATGTTATTATAAATGAAGGATGAAATTTTTATAATTATTGTTTGGTCCTTGTGAGCCTGGATCACGTGATGAACGTGTTTTGATTGGACTAATTGCATATTTAGCCCTAACCTATATTTTATTATTATTTGATTGATCATGAAACTTAAAATAATTACTATTTGGTCCCTCTAAACTGTGTTTAACTCCTTGTGTTTTTCTAGACTTAATAAATAGTAAATTTGTTCTATAAATTACCTAAAAACTACATCTAGCTCCTGTTAAAGTGTATTATTTATGGTAATGTTGGTGCCTTGATGTACGTGTCTTTTCCATTTTCAAAAATTGGAAAACCTCTAAAAAGTGTTCTGTCTAACTTAGAAAAATTATAAAAATTCTAAAAATGTTTTAAAAATTCCACAAAAATTATGATGCCTGTCTTTTATTGTGCCTTACCTTCAACATTAATTTCGTTTCAAAATTCTTTATAAAACCCCTAAAAATAATAAAACAACCAAAAACTTATAAAAATCATATAAAATCAGAGAAAAATCTAAAAAAATTCTAGTTCATGTTTGTAGATTCCAATTATATTTGATTAAAATTGCATCCAGGAACTTGGGGCACTTTAAATATTTTTAATTTGCAATTTTGTCTAGTTTGTCAACTGTTTTACATTTTTGACACTGTTTTATTTTTAAAATTCATAAAAACATTTAAAAATCCTCTAAAAATAGCAAAAACACCTCAAAACCCTTAAAACCCAAAAATATTTTACCTTATTTTTCTGGGCATTTTTTATTATTTAGAAAAAAACCAAAAATAGTGTTGTGTGAGCTTTGTGTATTTTGTGCTTGTTTTTTGTTTTTTTTTTGAAATTTAAAGGTTGAAAAATTAAAAACCATTAAAAAATATTTTATTTTTGAAATTTGATTACTTAGTTTTTAAATCGTGCTCCTTGTATTCGACCCTGGTAGCTATACCAAGTAAATAAAAATAGTAGACTGCTTACATTGATTGCTTTATCTTCTTTAGTGGTTATTTTTCTGGTTTATAGATTGGATTGATAGAGGACATTGACATTTCATATTTTTCCACCTTAGTTAATCTTAATTTTCATCTCATTAGAATGGCGCCATTGCTAGGGAGCACATCTTAGTAGTTCGATTTTACTTTTTGTTTTTTTTTGTTTTTTATTATTTTTATATCTCTTTGATATAACTACCTTCTGACATTTCTCTATTTCAGTTTTTTTGCGAGGAACAGCTAGAGGGATGATTCGGTTTTCTTTTGGAGGAGTCTGCATCCGAGGGGAGCAGAGGAGCGATAGACTATCTGTGGTATGTTTTACTGAGTACCGGTGTACTCGAGGGACCACACCGCAGTTTTCCACGATTTTTTTATTGATTTTTTGATTTTATTCTATTTGAGGACTTCTATCTTATTACGTCGTAATTTGCTAAGGTCCCAACACTTAATTGCTTATTTGTTCCTATAGAACGTAATTGGACTTAGCTAAAATAAATCTAAAAAAGTTACCTCATTGGGATTAGAGACCACATGCTGAGAGAGGCCATATACAGCGCTGGTAGGAACCATTGTGGTGGGCACCGATGGGCATCGAAGACCGAACTCCGGTCTCTCTTCCCGATAGTTAGCTAATGTTCTTCATGTAATAGAAGTTGCTTATCTAGGGACGATTTCCTTGTGCATCATATAAATATTTTATTTCATGTATTTTATTTTATGCATGGATCACCATGCATGCAGAGTGCTGGAACAAGGTACGCATTTCTATCTCTGCATGCACCATTGTGTTTGATCATGCATCGGCTTTTTTGACTTCCTCCCCCAGTTTTATTGGACTCAAAATAATATAGGAAATTGGAAAATTCGTTAGGTGTTGTTTTATTTAAAAAATACCTAAAAAGTGAAAACTAAAAAAATTGGGATTGTTAATGCAAACATGACCTAAAACCGATCTCATTTAAAAATATTTGTTTAGGGGAGAGTCACCCCCTCCTTGTTTGATTTATCTGCACCATGAGAGCAGCCCGCACACTACGATAAAGCCATACTTGATCACTCTTCAGACTACTAGTCTCGTGGTTAGTTGTTCTCCAGGGAGGATTACACCGGGTAGCCGGTAATCTGTCTGGGACTTCCTTAGCAGATTGGGCAGATCGGGTAGCTGGTAAACGGTCCCCACCATACTAGCTGGGAAAAACTAGCTTTGAGGTTCAGGACAGTATCCTGGGAGTATTAGGTTCCCAACAACTTGCTTAATAACTCTGATAGATTGATTTGTCAACTTAATAAAATTTGACAAGATTAACGATCGATCTTTCACACTCTTGAGCTCGCATTGCATAGGTGAACTGGGGGTTTGATTTCTCATCTTGTTTGCATTCCAGATACACTCGTCATAAATCCATGCATCATTATGATGTGAAGGAGGTCCCTTAGGTTGCCTTTGACAACACCACTTTCGAGCACTCCTCTCTATTCATCTAGGGTGGGTTTAGAGAGCTCAGACCTACTCTATGAACCCGAATTCGCTACCACCCTGTTCCCCCTCGACCACCCTTCTTCTTTACTTGAGGTGCTAGAGCAGAGGCCAGCACAACTATTTTACATTTGACAGCACTTGAGTTGGGGTCTTTTGCCTTTGCATAGATCGGAGAGATGTCCAATAGCGAGAATAGGACCGATGAGCAACCACAGACTTCTTCCTGTGTGTTAGACCAAACAGCCATCAACAACACCATACTTGCTTCCCTGGAGACCATGAAGTGTCAAATTCGGGACAAGGGAGTTTTTATGGTCGAGGTGAGGAGAGAGCTCGCGTAGATGCAAGCCGGTAGAGATGAGCTACAGAGACCAGCTGGTGGAGACATACCACGCCAGGAGTGTATAGGCGATTGACCCAAGGAGCCGCAAGAGTCAGCAAGACCTCCACAGACAATGAGGTAGTTGCACAACCCTAGTGCAACCCTTACACATAGATGTATCCAACTCCTAGAGATCCTTTGCAACTTCGAACTTCGCCCCCTGACGATTCAGCTATTTCCCAAGTTCCATGGGCTAGCCACTGAGGAGCCGCACCTCCATCCGCAGGAATTCGAGATGATATGCAGCATCATCCACGATAGATTCATGGATGAAGACATAATTAAGATAATTGCCTTCCCATTTTCCCTAGTTGATAGATCAGCCTATTGGATGAAGCATTTGGGAGGTATGCCACCACATGGGAGCAGCTCCAGACCACGTACTTGAACAAGTACTATCCACTCGGTCGGACCAACGTAGCTAGAGCGATGATTAGCAACTTCATGCTGATCCCAAATGAGCAATTCCATGAGCCTTGGGATCGATTTAGAGAACTCATTGACCATTGTATACATCATGAGATGTCTAAGTCCAACATTGTTCAGAGCTTAATCTGTGGGCTAACATCGGTGTTGTAGGGAGTAGTGAACGCCTCATGCGGAGGGTCCTATTTTGCTATGGAAAGGACCAGGTCTGAGCCATCTATGAGGAGATGGCAGAGAACTATATAGTGATATCTGAGACCCAAGTCTATACTCAGGGGAAGCCCCTCCCATAGGTCGTTTCTTATCAGAGGATTGCATGTGTTGATGCCAATCCTTCTACTTCGTCTTCAGCAGTAGCACTTATCGAGTCTTCAGCTAGACATGGGCATCATCAGTGAGAAGTTGGACCGAATCGATATTATAGAGAAGAAGCAGTGTCAGGGCCTGAACCAGATTTACCAGTTGGCATAGAAATTAAGTGACCTAAAGACTCAGATCGTGTGTCTCTAGGAGGCAGAGATAGCTTATCAGCCCCGTCTCAAGTCATAAGTCAGTCCAGGAAGCAGCTCCACCCAGCCATCTGCTTCATACCAACATGTCCACCATATCTAGGCAGAACTGGATAAGTAGATCCAGCACTTCCAGTAGCCACCACCATCTCCGTATACTCAGATGGTCGTCTACCAATCGGATCAGCCATTGGCAGCCCTTCCCCCACCACACCTTGAGCAGCAGGAGCCATTGATGGATGTCAACGGGATCTGGTACTCCCAGTACCAACCTCAGCTTGGGATTAATTGTGACCATCCCAACTTTCGATTGTTCACTGGAGGCACCTCTTCCCAGTAGAAACCTCTAGCTCAGGCAGGGCAGAGCAGCCAACAGCTGCAGCCCCAGTACTCCCACCACCCGCAGCAGCATGGTCCTCATCCCTTATACCAGGGACAACATTGGAGGTCGCAGTTGACCCATTCTTAGTATTCCGAGCCTCCTCCTCCTCACTACTAGCATTAGCAGACTCAGCCTCATTTCTAGCGAGGCAACCCGTCCGGTTCTCATGCACCCGTCTATGAGAACCCAACACTTGATGACCTCGCCCGCTTACGCTCTGACCAACAGGAATCCTACTAGCAAGTGATGGACGAGTTCCGAAAGGAAATGAGGGAGTTTATCAAGGTAAAGGCCACCATACCAGCTTAGATTGAACCTAACCCGAATAATCTGAAGAGAAAATCTGAGCATGTATAATGTACATAGGATACGACTCCAAGTGATGTTTTGGATGATGATGATTCTTCTATATTTGATGTTGATTTTGTGACACTTAGGAGCAGTAGGATGCCAGCTGGCGTCGCCTCGTCTGAGCGATGACTAGATGCCGATTCCAAGGCACCAGACGAGGATGGAAGCAGTGTTGATGCCGCTGATGATGATGATGACGGTTGTGCTTATGCCACTAAGGATGTTGATACAACTGACAGTACTGAGGCCGTTGTAGTTCCATATGCAGATGGTAGTGTTGATGGCACCATTACTCCAGATGCTAAGCCAGAGTGTGGTGTTGATGCTGCTAGTTCAGATGTTGTAGGTGGTGCTGATGCCACCAAATATCCTTCTATTGTGCTACTCTGTTTTGTACCTGAGGACACTTAGAAAATCACAAAAAATGAGGAAAAAATAGAAAAGAACAAAAATGATTATATCAAGTTGATAATTTTCTTTGAGATTCTCATTTAATCATCTCGTTCTAAAGGACCATATTGAATTGAGCAATTCATCTTCACAAGAGTAAAATTAAGGAGAAACTAATTTCATGCATGGATATCTTAAATGATTAAGATTCAACTTGTCTGACGATTAAAAATCATAGGGAATTTTGGCTAGAATACCTTGAGAATATATTATTGATATTTAAGCTTGTTCATTAATAATTAATGATCAATTAGCCATCAATTTGGATTATTTGACCATCATTCTTTAAATTATAGAGGACATACATTTTTTGTTAGGATTTAAAATCATCACTATAGATCTTATGCTTATTTGTCCTCTCTGTTTATTTTATATCGTATTTCGCATCATCACGACTTCATTTTTTATAGAAATTAACTTGGCTTTAAATTGATTATTTGAATAAATTTGAAAACGCTTAACTAAAAACCATTGTTCCCTATGTTCGTCCTTGGTATACTTACAATGTAAAAATTCTACAATGTTCAAAGATTGTGGTTTTTTATAGATTGTTTTTCTTCTCCTATACTACAATTATTGATTTTTAAGAGGTTAAAATAATGATTCAACATGGACCTAGAACTTCCTATTAATTGCAAAAATATTGTTGCCATTGTGAATAATATTGATATATTTGGGCATTTTGCACGATTGGCCCTTAGACTTTTGTAGGGTGTTTTGGAATGCATGAAAACTTTTAATAAATTACAAAATGTTCCCTTGGAGTATTGTATTTCTTTTTTGTAGAATTTATTTTTATAATATGTCTCAAATGCTCTAAAAATTTTAGAAAAATTAGGTCAGATTTCTTCAATGATATTCTAAGACATAGATTTTTATTAAGTTAATTTTCTTTATTTTTCTATTTATTTAAGTTTTATAAAGATCATGTGTTCCCTCTCTAGATATAAAAATACCAAAAATATAAAAAGAACTTGAAAAATTCCCCAAAAAATTATATTAGGTTATATTTATTTCTTTTATCACATATTGAAAAATCACTAAAAATAGCAAAAGAAAACCATAAAAATCAAAAAATATATAAAACTTATTAATGTAAAAAAATCTAGAAAATAAAAAATATTTTTTTTATTTTTGAATTTTCTTTATTTCCTCTATGTTGTAAGGAAATTGTATTTGGCCCATTCCGAATTAATTTGATAATTTTAGGCCCAAAAGAATTTCCCTGATTTTCTTCCTTATTTTATTGCTTTTATTTTCAACTTTAAAATCCACAAAAAATATAAAAACCCCTTTAAAAGTTCTAAAATCAATTGCAAAATTAAAAACACCAAAAATATTTTATTTGGTCTATGTTCGATATTATTTAAGTTATTAATATATATGCATAAACATTTTCCTTTACCTCTGACTTACTCTCTATATATATATATACTTCTAGACTATTATTATTAATACTATTATTATTATTATTATTTTATATTAATAAAAAAGAACATATAAAATCACAAAAACATTTTCATATTTAAAAATCACATTTAAAAATTAAAAAATTAAAATTTAAAACCCACAAAAACATTGAAATAAAAAGACAAGAGAAGGAAAATTTCGGATTCATTTCCCAATCTATTATGTTTGCTCCTTGGGTTCGACACTCTACATACTTACACTATACATGCATTCTGTTGAGTTATAATAAACTTCAACTCCACACATATATTACATTGCTTCATCTCTCATCTATGGGTAGATTATTCAATAAGTTCAGGTTTTGAGTGGTCACTCAACGATTGAGTATCTAGCTTGTCAAATTCCTTAGCGACCTCAAATCCTTGAGCTTTTCACCTTCCAACCGTTAGATCAGGCATAGGGGCCAGATTAATCTGGTCCCTTAAATTTCAGTCAAAGTGGCACCCTGCTCCATTCGTAGATCAAGCCACATGGACCAATATGAGCCCTCCAATCCGCACCTCTTATGGGGTAAATATAAAGGGACCCCATCCTTCATTTGTATTTTCTTATTGGTCTTGTAAATATTAAGTCACATTTTAAGTTTTTTGTAATACCCTCATACTGTTTAGATATTTTATTTGAGGCCACATCAGGTCACCTCACGTGGCGCACCATGTGACGTGGTCATTTCGCCAAGGTACCCTCTCAGTTTACTATATTTATATCTAGTCCATTAAAATCGAATATTAGCGTAATATTTTTGGGATAATGATATGCATGTACCTGTAAGATATTTTTATCGCAAATATGCTAGTACATTATATTTCTTGTTGTATTTTTAATTTATTTAAATAGCTCATGTACTTGAATTTTTTTGGAAAATTTATAATAAATACTACTTCTGATGCTTTTTCACGCCATTATTTTAATTGAGTATTTTATCTGCATTTTCCATTTTTTAAAAATCATTTGGAGCTATTTATTCCCCATCTAGCATTAAAAACATAAAAAAATTATAAAATTATATTAAAAATTGAAAAAATTAAATATTACATATTATTATATTTTACAATCCTAGAAAAATCACGAATAGATATAACAGAAAAACCTAAAAAATTGAAAACCCCTCCTAACCCTATAAAAATTTGTAAAAATTCTACAAAATTAAAAAAAAATATGTTTCTATTGTATAAATTTATTTATATTGCACAATATATATTAAAAATAGTTATGAGTAATTTTTGACTTAGTTTATATTTTTTAAAAACTCAAAACATCTCAGCTTAATAATATAAGTCATTGTTTTAACATATTTAATCAATTAAAAATTCTAGAAAATAAAAAGAATTGCCTAAAAATAACAAAAAAGAGAAAAACCAGGAAAACAAAAAAATATTTTATTTTATAAATTTTTATTATATATATCTATATTTATAAATATAAAACCATATATGTCTATATATACATATTATTACTTATGTATTCTTATTATATCATTATTAATATAATTTCCTTAAATATAATTTAAAACCTTAAAAAATAAAAAGGACTATATTTGTTTTTATTTTCTGATTTTTTATTAATTTTATTTTATATGCATTCTATATAGTATTTAATTATACATATTATTATATCTAGAAATATATATTTATTATATCTTAAAAAGAAAAGTAAACTAAAAATATGAAAATTTTTAAAAAGAAACTAAAAAATAAAAAATCAAAAAATATAAAACATTAAAAATACATAAAAATTAAATATAATTAAAACCCCATAAAAATCTAAAAACCCTCAAAAGTATAAAAATTGTTATTGTTTATTTTTAGACAATAGATACTCCTATCCCCATAGCTCTTTGAGGTTCGACACTCTATAATTATTCACTATGTACATATTGTAGAGTTAAAATAAAAATAAAATTTCACTCACACATTTGCATTGATTATTCATACATTATGGGTTGATTGTTGATTTCATTGGTTGAGCATGTTCCGGGTACTACGAGAGCGGCCGATACAATGATTGTCGGATCTAACTTGTTGGGCACCGCATGCCCTCTAAGACTATGCATTGGGAACCCCTACTAGACCTCTTTATTAATAGGAGGGGGGCCGGGGACTATCCCACAACCATTGGATGCAATGATCTAATGATGGGAGGTGGTGCAGGAGCGGGCAGTGCTGATCACATGATCAGACTTGATCATGTACCTAGAACCAAAGCTCTGATGAACGAGTGTGATGGATAGGGTCGGAAGATCATATGTTCAAAACGTTTATGCGAGAACAAGTGAAGGGCCGGGCCACGTATCCTGGTCGGGTTACGACATGTGGCCTAGTGAGAATTGAGGAAAAATAATAAATCAAAGATAAATAAAAATAAAATACAAGAGATCTCAATTTAAAATGTCAACAACATGAAAGTTTGTAGATTTCAATAAGATCTACTACTTTAACGTAGAACTCAAAGTGAAATTACATCATATATACATAGTAATATTTTTGTGAGTATTTTTAATGTATTAAAAATACTTCTTTTTTATTTTTTTCTTATTAATTGCATGTTTGATTTGTGAATAATGTTATATTATTATGTATAATAACACTAATTTTTATTTTATTTTTAATAAAAAGAAACACATAAAATATAAGCACCATAATATAGTTATTTATATACAATAATTAGGATTAATTATTTACAACAAGGTAAATGTTAATCATAGTTATTTGTTAATGAATGTTAGCTGTTAATAATAAATAAAGCAGATAAATCAGGGATTTATCCACTGGTCCTAGTATATTTTAGAATGGGTTTTGGTATAATGACAAAGAATGTAGGAGTTATAGTGTGAATTCCTATCCAATTACATGATGCATATGTCCTATGTAATTACATCTAATCCATCACATATAATAATTTGTGATATTGTCCAAATATATAATTAAGGAAAACGTACATGAGGTTGTGACGTGCCCGAAAGGGAGGAGAGAAAGGAGCCACCATGGGCTCAAGAGGGAGTCGATACTCTAGGGCGTAACAGAGATACGTGTTCGAGAGGAAGGCGGGACGTTGGTTGCTAGGAACGCAACACAACTATGTTGGAAGATATGCGTTGAGAGGGAGGCAGGACAAACTATGATCCATGGGCCATCGTGTTGGGATAGATGGTATGCTTAGAGGATGCGTCGAGAATCGAGACGGGTGTTGGAGTACAATGGGTAGGGCATAGAGTTACGTATGGAGTCGATGGTGCAAGTTTGATAGGTGATGAATATCCATTTCAGCATCTTTATTCTTTCATTGTGGTCTTTAAACCCTAGTTGAATGCATGTATATATAAATAATTTATCAAAATATACATTCATTAATTTATTCCAAATACTATATAAAATATTGCATGTTTATAATATTTATTGCCAAAATAAAAGAATAAAGGAAAGAAAAGAAAAGGAGCGAAGTGTCAAGGACACTGAAGTGACCCTTGCCCCCGAGACTCGGTCATCATGATGACTTAATCGACAAGGAATAAAGTAGGGGGAGATATTGCAGCTAAATGTACTGAAAACACAATAAAATCACTCTACAGAATAGGCCAATAATTACTTTTTAGGACATGTTTTATTCTTTATTGTTTACACCTAATTAAAGAAACTTTGTACATGAAAGTTATAGATAATAATATATAGAAAATAAAAAAATGAGTTTATACAAAAAAATACACAATGTACAAAATATATTCTGAATAAGATTCTAAAATCCCAACTTCACAGACCCATATCTCCCGAATAAAAACTCAAAATGTATCAAACTCACTAATTGTATATAAATTTTAATAAGCTACATAATGAAGGTGGTTTCATATTTTTTGAGGCAAGGTGTGAAAGTTAGATTTTGGACCCCTATTGTACAATATACCTGAATAAATTATTCATTTTGTTTATTCTTCATTATTTGTATGATTTTAAATTTTTATAATCTTGTAAATATTATTTATAGTATATGTACATAGTAAAACTAAAATAAAACCATAAATATAATATTAAGATAAAATATTTATATAAAATACATATATTTATACCTATATGAAAAACACCTATATATTTTAAGTGTACATATTATATCATAAAAATTTAATAAAAATATATTTAAGTACATAAAAAAGTTTTAAATATATATAATAATAAAATAAATTAATAAAAATTAAAATACAAAAAAATAAAATATATAAAACATTTGTAAATATACCTATGAAGGAAACCCTAAAAAGTAACTTGTGATTTAACACCTCTAAAAAATTAAAAATACGCATAAAATAATACAAAAAATTATGAATATTTTTCATTTTATAACCTAAAACAAATAAATACAATTATTATATATTAGCGATTTTCCAAGGCATTTTTGCCTTGGAATTTCCCGGTTGGTCCATGTGGACCAATCAGGTGCGACGTTTTGTTAACTGTGGGTCAACAAACTTTTGTCAGAGCTTCACGAGGTCGCCACTTTGCCATTTTCTCAACGTACCCTTCTTCATCCATTCCTCTCCAGACTACCACCTTCCTGTAGCCAGTCAATCCGAGATATGTGCCCATCATCGAATCCCCACCAACCTCCCACCAATCTCACGTAAAATCTCCTTGAAACTCGTTCAAATTTCGCTTATAAATATTCCTCCCTTTCCATCTTTTGCCTTTTGATCCTTCTTAACAAGTATTTAACCCCTCAGATCACTCCTAGGAGCCTTGCCACGATGACAGCAAGATGGAGCTCGTGATTTGCAGCGAGGAAAGGCAAGGAGGAGGCGTATCCACCTCACCATCAGAGCTCCTCCGACTGGTTCGGCTCTAGAGCCTCCAGGTTCTATCAAGCCCCTTTTCGATCATCTCTAGGTAATTTTGTATTGTAGATTTCACTTTTCATCACTAATTGTAGTTTAATCGAGTGGGTAGTGCTCAAATAAAAAAACCCATAATTTCTGGAGCTTAGCCTCCTGGTCAAATCATTGTAATCTGATCGTCGACTCACCCTGCTTTTCTTGTTAACTCATCTCCTCACCTTCTCCACTAAATTATCACTTCATCCAACTCAGATCAATCATAGATCTGGGACCCGAGCTCCCTCCTCCATTCCATATTCCTAGTCATTTCGATAAAACCTCAGGTCGAGGAGATAACCCTTGCACCCGAGAGTCTTTTAGTTCTTGCTTGCAGGGCTGACTACGCTTCTGGGACTTTGATGGTCACATGGAGCTGCTCCAAGATGTTCAACCTCGACGGAGCATCTTACGCCCTCTCGTCCCACTCGGACCATGCAGCTGCACGCGGAGGAGGCCTGGCTACTTGCTGGGCCTGTTGGATGAATAATTGATACCCGAAGCTCAGAGGAATGACAGATCGAAGTTTACTAGAGTGTTGTTCTTGCTCGTTCTTGCAATACCCCTCCTCACCATTCGATCAAGAACAACGGTCCAGATCTAATCTGGATCGTTGATAATCCGTGAAGGGGTACGCGAAGAAGTCTGTATGTTTTATCTTGTGAAAATTGCATGGAAGCCCTTGCGAGTTGTTGTAATTGACTTTTAATATATAAACTTTAAATATCAGTGTTAAATTTTGGTGAAATTGCACTTTGTTCCTTGTCCTTATTTATATTTGCAATTATACCCCTACTAGGCCAACTATTATTGTGCCTAGTTTTCTATATTTAAAAATATTTGTTGTGCCTCAAAAATAATCAAAAAATAGAAGTAGGTGCTTGGATGCATGCTTGTTATAAATTTACATTTGCATTTTATGCCCTTTTCCTTTTTTCTAAAAATCAAATAGTGCACGGCCAGTCCCTATTTGTATTAAAAAGCCAAAAAATATAAAATCATTTTGAAAAATTCTCAAAAAAAAATATAATATGAATATTTAAGTATTATTAACCTTCAGAACAAAAATCACTAAAAATGGAGAAAGAAAACTTTTAAAATTTAAAAAAAAACCTAAAACATTTATAAAAATTTATAAATTTCCAAAAAATCCAAAAATAATGATTTCAATTTTATAATTTTCTTTATATTTCTTATTTTTATAGTAAAATTAATTAGGAGAAATTTTGAGACAATTTGATCTTTTTCATCTCAATTTTAATTTCAGCCTATTATTTTATCCCTATCTTAGAGTATTTTCAACTTTAAAAATATATAAAAATTAGAAAAATTCACTAAAAATCAAAAAAATAGTTAAAATTATTAAAAACCCAAAAATATTTAATTATGTTCTTTTTGGTTATTTTTAATATTATTTACATCTATCTTAACTATTATTGTATATATACTTTTATATATCTTGTATTATATATTTTTAAAAAATAAATTAATAAAATGAAAAGATAAAAAGAATTTATAAAAAAATATAAATATATACATATATAAAATTAAAAACAACATATAAAAATAAAAATAAAAAACTAAAGAAAATAATAAAAAAGTTAATTAAATAAAAATTAAAACCCACATTATTTTGACTAATATTGTGCATAGCTAAATATACACATATACTTATATTTATTAGTTATAAATAATATTAAATGGCTACATCGTGTGTTCCTTGTGTTCGATACCCTACTCTGCTTGTCACTATATGACTATTTTTATAGAGTTTATAATAAATTTTGATCCATACTGTATCTTTACTGTCTGATTTTTATTTGTGTGTTAATTGTTAATCAACTGAGGTTTCTTGTGGGTCGCCACAATAAGACTATGTCTCCGCCTTTTGTGAGGCATATTCAGACCCGTTATAAATCTCGATTCATCAAATGGCGCCGTTGTCTGGGAGGAACATATTGTAGCAAATTTTTGTAAACATAGATGTCCATTATTTACTTGTATTTTCCTACCTTTTGTTCTTTGATAATTATTTGACTATTCTAATTCATTTTTTTCTTGTAAATCTTTCTTGTGAGGGACCGCTTGACGACGTCCAACTCTTAGGACGTGGGCGCACTTGAGGCGAGTAGAGGTCGGCTTTCTCTTTTTAAGCTGACTAGGGGAGAGTAGGAAAGAAGAACAGGGAAGGAGGAAAAGAGCATGCTTAGCATAGAATTTTCCATTTTTCAGTGAGAGAGATTTAATTTCCACAAAATAATTTGTATTTAAATTGGACACTACTCTCTACACTACAAGAGGTACAGTGCCCGGGTGTCTGTTAACCTGGGGACCTCATACAGGATTTTTCATGTTTTATCGCTTTTATTTTTTTGTTTCCCATGATTTGAGCTTTCTGACTTTGTTTATATTTGTTTTCTGTGAGTGAGCCCTTAGATAGTAGGTTGCTTGACTCGGTAGCTAGGTCTAAAGCCCTAAAAACATTGCATGTACTTATAGTGATACGCGCTTGGACTTAGTCAAAATTAAATGTCAGTTATTTGGACTTGAGATCGAGCGTCAAGAGAAGTGTTATATAGCGCTTGCAGGATGTGTTGTGGCGGACACCGATGCACTTCAGAGATCAGACTTTTCGATCTCATTTCTGAGTAATTGGCATTTTGGTTCTTCTCTATAATAGCAGCTATTGTTTAGGACGCTTTCTCACTTTTGCATATCACCATATAGTGTAATTATTTCAATTCTGCCTTGTATCCTTCATGAAAAAAGTTGGGAAGCATTGTAAGTAACTCTATCTTTACATGCATCATTAGTCACTAAGGTAAGATTTCCATCTTAATGACAACTTGCACGACTTTTCCGTCCTCTCCCCTGTGTTTATATCACTTAGGACATAAATGAAAAATACAAAAAAATCATTATGCGGCTTGCTTTGAAAAATACTCAAAAAATTGAAAACCCAAAAATTTAAAAAGGGACTGCTTAATAAATTTAACCCCAATTAAAATCCGTAAGGAACCATTCCTTATTTAGGGTTCATAAAGAGCACATTATTTTCAGGTACATTCCAGACAGAGTGAGGCACGACCTGCTAAAGATAAGAGCTCAAATCTCGATCTGTGGTGCCTTGGTTATCACATGGGTTGGTGAAGTATTGTCGCTTCTATCGTACGTGATCGAGTAGGGACTTGTCGAGCATGGTGTTCCCTCCTTGTGTGGAGCATTCGACTTGGTCTGAAGTACTAAGCTTAGGCCACACCTTCACAGGTGTTTCCATCTCATCGGTTTGCGTCAGAGTAGGTCCCTGCATGCTCAAGGTTATTCTATTGCGAGCGAGGTCTAAAGTATTGGTTTTGCCTATTGTCTTCCTTTCTCTATTTCTTTGGTTGAGTAGCCGCCTAGGCATGAGATCAAGGACCTTTAAAGCGCACGAATCACGGGTTATAAAGGAGGTGGAACAAGTACGGGGCACTTGCCTGGCAGTACACACACTCCTATAGGGTCGGTGTACTTAAGGAATTGTTATAAGATTGCATGAAAATAACAAAAAATTGAAAAGATAAAAATAGCCAAACTTTTACAGCTTCACATGTGTTGAGTTGGTGAAACTGTCCTTGTTTTATGTTTGTTTGAATTAGAATTAAGGTTCAAAGACCAGTCCTGCATAGTGTATGCCTTTTTCTCACTTTCTTCTTTTTGATTCCCTGCTCATCCCTTCTTGATCTCTTCTTGACCTTCGAGATGGCGACACATGGATGACTTAGTTGGGACCCTGCCGATGCCAACATGGATTCCATATACTCTCACCTCCAATAATTTGGGGCTATTTCCGAAAACCCATTCAGACTCTGTGAACTGATCTCTAGACTCCCCATCTTCTCCAATAAATAGGGATCACTCTTATCTCAAAACATGCACATTTTTATTGGCAATATATTTCACTTCATACGCACCGCCATCCTTAATGAAATTTTGTGTTGACATTATCACAGACCGATTTGTTACTTATGGTGCCTCCATACAGACTGATCAGGGCATTACTTCATTAGCGGATCAAAAGGCCAATCTAGAGCCAGAAATTGTGATAGAATCAGATTCATGATCAGAAAAAGAGATGACTCCTAGGGGAAAAAGGAAAGGGTCGCAACCACCACCTCAGCCAGATTAGGGTTCACAGCCGGACTAGTACGTAGTGAACGCTCAGATCCTCGCTTCTATTCAAGCAATCCAGCAGCAGCTTATGGATCAGGCTTTAACACAAGTCACTTTTCAAGACATGCTTAATGACTTAAGGAGAAGAGGAGAAAACCGGGGAGGAGTTGAAGAAAATTCTTTAAGGTGGAGGCGATGGAGGCCCAACAGATGAGCCAAGAGTAGAGCGGACCAAGCCGACTCTCAAAGAAACATACAATCCTGGGGTGGGACAAGTCACTGAATGGGTCCAGATTTCTGCAATTTATGCCTCTTTTGAATTGAATCTCAGCTACATGCGCTCTTACCCACCATTCGAGGAAATTCCAATGAAGAACCATATATTCATCTACAACAATTCGGGCGCATCTGTGGCACAACTCACTACCTTGGTATACCTATCAGGGTAGTCAAGATGATGACATTTTCCTTCGGCCTTCAGGATAAGGCCCTTCATTAATTTAACCACTTAGGAAGGTCATCACCACCTAGGAAGAACTGAAGTCAGCCTTTCTGCACTATACTATCCTCTGGGGTGATTTAATCAGATGCGCACCCGTATAGCATACTTCACCCAAGCCACTCACAAATCTATCCACGAGGTTTGGGAGAGGTTTACTTAGCTGCAAGAGAAATACACCCATTATGAGATTCCTAGACCAGCATGCTCCAATATTTCTTTGGGGAACTTACAATAGAAAGTCAGAAGCTTGTGGATGTCTCATGTGGTGTCTCACTTTTTAACAAAGATGAGGATGTCGTCTACCAAATCTTTGAAGAAATGGTCAATTGAGAGGCCGCTCTATTGTCATCCTATGCCTATCAGCGCCAGCCACAGAATATTTAGAAGCATGTGCATATGGCAGCATCCCATGAGCCAAACATGGATGAGAGCTCCAATATGAGCATTATTGGGAGACACTTGTCCAAGGTAGACATAATTGAGAAGCGATCACGGGATCTGGACAAACTTGTTGTGATCGAACAAAGAACGCAGAACCTGGACAAACTAGATCAAAACACCAAGCATCTGGAGCTACTGATAAGTACAATCAGCTCCTGCAACTCTGTGTCTGCATCTGCTCCCACTCCAGCTGAGATGAAGGAACATGCACCATCACAACCTCCTCATCCAAGTCAGCCCCAGCCATCGATTCAACACGTCTACTACGTGCCAACCCAGAGCCATCAACTACCCAGCAATCACAGCAGCAACTAGTTGTCTGCCAGATGCAGCCCCAATACATTCCAGATGAGTTCTCCCCTCCACCACCTCTCATTCAAGAGGTAAATGGTGTATGGTAAAATGATGCACAACCGACCTATCCAGGCGGACCACAGTAGGGTCAAGTTGCTAACTCATGTCAGTTCCCTCAACAATAAGGGGGGAGGTTTGTCTAGAACAGACAACATCAACACTAACAACACCAGCAGACTCCACAATTCCATGGCAATTGGAGACAGAACCAGTACCAACAACAGCAATACTGACAGTACAAGCAAAACCAGCAGTACACGATTGTACCTTATCAACAATACCCTCCTCAACACTATCAATAGCATCACCCTTCTCCTCAGTATCATCCTCAGTGCCCCAACCAGTAGTCTCAATACCATCAACAATACCAACGTATCCATCACATTGAGGTATCTGAAGTTGCATCTCTTGTGAACCTCGCCTTGGACTGCCTGGTCCAACTTGTCACGGGCCTTACAGATCTCAGTCAGAAGTTGGACGATTTCACTGCCACCAAGACCTCCATTCCCACAAAAGTGGAGGCGTTTACCAATATTTTTAAGAAGAAAGAGCAGGTAGTCTGTGAAGTTCCCACCAGTCTTACAGAGTCAGATACACATAATTTGTTTTAATCTAATGTTGTCACTCTCAGGAGCGGTAGGACCTTGCAGCCATCAACCACATGCAACGGGAAGAATAAAGAAA
The DNA here is from genome assembly GCA_037367405.1 of Ottelia alismoides. NCBI lineage: Eukaryota > Viridiplantae > Streptophyta > Magnoliopsida > Alismatales > Hydrocharitaceae > Ottelia > Ottelia alismoides. The sequence goes on from JAZKJV010002406.1 coordinate 596,685, forward strand.
CCACGAGGGAGTCGTCATCTTCTTCTAAATCAGTCGTGCCAACAGCGGACCGGGTGAGGAAGACGAAGGAGAAGCACCACCAAAATTCTAAAAAATCAGCAAAAGCAAAAATGCCAAAAGGATAGCACCAGCAGCAGCCGAAGCACCAGTGAGTCAGCCTTGGAGGAGACTGCACCTGCAGTTGATTCGACGCCAACTGATGGAGCCTCGTTTGAAGATTTTGGATGTCCTCCTTTCCTGGATGACCATGCTCATTTTAGCCATCCACATCTACAACCTGATATGGGCACATACTTGGTTTTAAATAAGAACACTATTTCGACTATAACTTTTGATTTTAGACATATTCCGTTTCATGATGCAATGAGAAAATCCAAAAAATTTAAAAATGTGAAAACTACCTTGTCTGGCCTTAATGTGGTGGGAATCATTAAGAATCTTGTTCTTGAAATGTTTCTTCTCAAAGCCATCATGTATGTACATAACATCAAGAAAGGTTTAAAGGAGGCATGTACCTCAAAGAGACAGTCGCGTAAAGCTTATGAAAGAAATGTGAAGCACATTCTCACCGCGGCTACAGTAAATGCAATCAGCAATCTCCCAACAGAGAAGGGCATGGGAGCTCCTCTATTCAGATGTCAGATATTTTACCAAGAGTTCGACCGAACTCTACTTGACTGTGGATGCTCAATCAACCTGATGTTCACTTCACTACTCAAGGAATTTGGGTTAGGATCGATCAAGTCCACTAGAATGACTCTGCAGTTCACAGACACATCCATTAAGCGGCCCTAAGGAATCTCGGAAGATGTCGTCATGACCATTCAGGGAATGTAGTTCCCTGCAAACCATAGTTCTGAACATGGACACTTCAGCCCCTCTTCTGCAAACCACGATAATCCTTGGACAGTCGTTCCTTTGAACAGTCGAGGAAGTGGTACACTATGGCACCGAACAGATAACATTCCATTCAAATAGTGATAAAGTGTTGATTGAGACGATCCAAGCATCTGCATCAGATGAGAATGAGCCAGCAGAGAAGCAAACAGAAGACTGTGACTTTTTGGCCGAGTCCTGCAATACTGCCCCTTAAATATATTCAAATTTCAGATGTGTTTGATGCGTGGGGCATTGATTTCATGGGCCCATTCACTAACAGCTGGGGATTCGAGTATATTTTGCTTGCTATCTATTATGTAAGTCGTTGGGTGGAGGTTATCCCAACCTGAACTGCTAACAGTCGCACCTTCTGTCGGTTTCTAAAAGATCATATCATTGCAAGGTTAGGGATCCCCAAAATATTGATATCTGATGGGGGAAGCCACTTCATCAATAGAGAGGTGAAGAAGTTAACACAGGAATTCTACATAGAACATCGTGTTACCTCTCCGTACAACACACAGTCCAATGGCCTGGCTGAGTGTTCAAAAAAGGAGATAAAAACAAATTTGCAGAAACTCGTACGCCCTGATAATAATTGGTCGTAGTTGCTGGACTCGGTACTTTGGGCCTATCAGATTGCGTACAAGTCACCGTTAGGAATGTCTCCCTATCGCCTAATATACGGTGAGCCATGCCATCTTCCCATGGAACTTATTCAAAAATCATTATGGGCAACCAACATAGGTAATTTGGATTCCAAGAAGGGAGGATAGAATATAAAGTTAGATCTGAATCAGCTCCTTGAATTCCGCGAGTATGCATATGACAATAACCTGATGTATAAAAAAAGGTCAAGAAGTGGCATGACAAGCACATCTGTCGTAAGACCTTCGAGCCAGGATAGAAAGTTTGGTTGTTTGATGCAAAGCTCAAACTATTCCCAAGTAAATTGAAGAGCAAGTGGACAGGGTCGTTCGTAGTAAAACAAGTGTGTGGTAATAGAAGTATAGTCATATCTGGTTTGTCAACTGACTCACAATCATTCGTGATCAACGGACAACTTCTGAAGCCTTATGTCGAACATTACACATTTCTATCCGTGGTTGATTCGATTCAGCTAGTCCAAGATGGAGAACTCACTGGCAAAGCATCTACTCAATCAAACGAGGCTAGCAAAAATATTTTTGAGTAGTTAATCATTTTCTTCTTTTTCTTCTTTTCTTCTTCTCATTTGTTATTATTTTATTCTTTTGAAAAGGCGCATTCATCCCATACATCATTGTTATGCTTAGGATATGCTTCATCCTAAATATAGGAAGGATGAATGCATTCGGGTGCTCATTCTTTAATCCCTCGCTTGTCTCCTCAACTTTTTACATTCTTTCTATACTTAGGGATATTTTACCCTAAGTATAGGGGGAGACATGCCAAGCCGTTGAGTTACTCATTTATCCATTTCCCACCCTCAACCCTCCCTGCATTTGTATACAGACAGCTATAGGGGGGATGGCCAACTTCCTATTCTTTAGTCATTGTAGTATAGACTTTTCTATACTTAGTACGAGTTATGTCTTCCTTTCTCTTCGATCTATGAGGACATATCTCAAGCTAAGTATAGGCAGTTCAATATATACTTTGTATATATTTTAGCCATAACTCGTACTTTCATAATATCAATAAATATGACTAATATGCAGTATATATATATATATATATATACAAATTCACTAAATAGTGAGTGCTAAAATAAAAAAACAAATTAAAATTGAACTAAACTACTCTTGTAAATATAAGATGCATGCTCGTGTAAATATTTGTACATATTTCTTAGATAAAATCTTTTGTTCTCAAAATCCAAAAAATATTTGCAAAATCAAAAATACCAAAAACATTTGCAAAATCTTTTTGAAAATTCATAAAAATTACAAAAGTTGGAAAAAGTATATTACAAAACAAATTCTTGCATTATTCATAGCATGAGCATTTTTCGGAATAATCTTGGTGATTGAACAAGTCCAAATAATATTTAAAGATTGGAGCTTATTGTAGACCTTAATACAGTTAATTTCAGAGGAACCATTGAGGACTGGAATTGGAGATACTTCAGGTCACCTTGACTTAGTTTTTTAGATTCCATAAGACTATGTTCATGAGTCAATTCAATGTGCCTAAATAGAACCATTCGTATCATCCGTATGACTCTTGAGACAGTGACTTGACTGGAAACCTCACACCTAACACTTAGCTCAATCTAGATGGACTGTTGAAAAATCCTGGGGTCTAAGTCAGGATGATGCAAGGTCGCTTTGTCAAGGGTGGCTCAAGAACCATTCTTGGAGATTACCGACACCGGTACTCTAACCCACTTCTTCTGATAATAATGATATCTAAAGACTGAAGTTGGTTTGAAACAATGCTTTGGATGTGGGATGGTCTACTGGTGGAACTTTTTCTAAGACCCCAAAAAAGTGGGTGGAACAAAAGATGTTATATCAACTGGGGCACAAATAAGAATGCAGATGTTATGCAATGTCAAAGAAAATATCCAAAGAATCCTTCGACCAAAAACTTCACTAATATGAGCTTCAGAAAATTCCCGCTTCTTGGTAAAGATCCGGTTCCACTGACCAATTTCACGCGGGAATGAAGACTAAATGGGTCTATTCCCACTTCTCTTCCCATTCTTCTAACTTCTTATCCCATTCGGTTGTAAAGACCAGAAGCACCTGACCTTAGAAGGAAACATCTGACTCCATGAGGATGAGTTATCAGAAGAGCAGACACCTTGTTAGTTCAATGGTTTTTTCTGGGGAGAGCTAAACAATTTCACAAACATGATTCCATCATTTCAAGATAGCAAGAGTATGCGACTGAGAGGATGATTTTGACCTGGTTGTGAATTGGACTTAATAATATGAGTATGGAACCTAAAGGTTGTCGTGTCACAAATCTTAACCTCTAAGTGGTTCTCGAACGCACCATTAATCCAACGATCTTCTTTGAGCTCCAAACTTTGACATTATTCAGACAAGTTTAAGAGCCGAAAATTACTCCAAGTTATTTCTTTTTCTTTTCTTTATTTTCTTCTCCACATTTATAGGTATAAGTGCTTGCTAGGGACTAGCAAAGGCATATATGGGGGGGTGATGAATCTCCATTTGATCACATTTATTCTTTCATTTTGGCATTTAAACCTTATTTAAACGCATGTATATATGATTAATTTATGAAAATAAACATTCATTAATTTGTTCCAAATATTGTATAAAATACTACAAGTTTGTAGTATTTATTGCCAAAATAAAAGAATAAAAGAAAGAAAAGAAAAAGAGCGAAGAGTCAAGGACACTGAAGTGACCCTAGCCCCCGAGACTCGGTCATCATGATGCCTTAGTCGATAAGGAATAAAGTAGGGGGAGATAGGGCGGTTAAGTGTACTGAAAACACAGACAAATTACTCTATAAAATATGTCAATAATTAGTTTTGGGACCTATTTTATTCCTTTTTTTCTACCTTAAACAAAGAAACTTTGTATATAAAATTTATAGATAATAATATATAAAATAATACAAAGTTGAGTTTATACAAAAATAATACACAATGTACAAAATATACTCTGAATAAGATTCCACAAATCCCAACTTCATAGACCCATATCTCCCGAATGAAAACTCCAAATATATTGAAATCACCTTAATTGTATATAACTTTTAATAAGCTATTTCATGAAGGCGGTTTCATATTTTTTGGAGGCAAGGCGTAAAAGTTAGGTTTTGGACCCCTATTGTACAATATGCCTGAATAAAATATTCATTTTATTTATTCTTTATTATTTTTATGATTTTATATTTTTATAATCTTGTAAATATTATTTATAGTATATGTACACAGTAAAATTAAAATAAAACCATAAATAAGATATTAAAATAAAATATTTATATAAAATACATAGATAAAATACCCATACATATGCCTATATGAAATAAACCTATATTTTTTAAGTGTACATCTTATATCATAAAAATTTAATAAAAATATCTTTAATATATAAAAATAAGCTGTAAATATATAAAATAACAAAAGAAAATAATAAAATTAAAAATATGAAATAAAAATAAAATATATAAAACATAGGTAAATATACTTATGAACGAAATCCTAAAAAGTAACTTGTGATTTAACACATCTAAAAAATAAATAAAAATATGCATAAAATACTGCAGAAAATTAGAAATATTTTCATTTTATAACCTAGAAATAACAAAATAAATTACTATTTATTATCGATTTTCCAAGGAATTTTTGCCTTGGGATTTCCTGGTTGGTCCACGTGGACCAACCATGTGCGTCTTTTTGTTGACCCAGATCAACTGTTCGGCGTACCCTCTGACTTCTATCAGAGCTTCATGAGGCTGCTACATCACCATTTTCTCCAATCCCCCTTCTTAATCCATTCCTCTTGAGACTACCACCTTCCTGTAGCCAGTCCGTCCAAAATCCACGCCCATCATCGAATCCCCACAGACCTCCCACCAATCTCATGTAAAATCTCCTTGAAACTCGTTCAAACTCTACCTATAAATATTCCTCCCTATCCATCTTTTGCCTTTCGATCCCTCTTAACCACCCTTTAACCCCTCATATCACTCCTAGGAGCCTCGCCATGGTGACAGTAGGGTAGAGCTCATGATTTGCAGCGAGGAAAGGCAAGGAGGGGCGTATCCACCTCACCGCCGGAGCTCCTCCAGCTGGTTCTTCTCCAAAGCCCCCAAGCTCTGTCGACCCCCTTTTCCATTATCCCTAGGTAATCATGTAGTGTAGATTTCATTTTTATCACTAATTTGTAGTTTAATCGAGCGTGTAGTGCTCAAATCAAAACCCCCCAACTCTTGGAGCTCAGCCTCCGGGTCAAAACCACAGTAATCCGACCATCGACTCGTCCCGATTTTCATGTCAACTCAATCCCCTTCGCCTTATCCACCAATTTCCCACTTCATCCAACCTAGATCCATCGTGGATCTGGGACCTAGACCTCCCTCTGTCACCCACATCAAAGCTCCCCCCTCCATTCCATATTCCTTGTCATTTGAGAAAACCTCAGGTTGAGGAGATAACCCTTGCACCCAGGAGTCTTTTTGTGCTAACTTGCAAAAGTAACGACGCTTCTGGGACTTCAACGACCACTTGGAGATTTTCCAGGAGGTTCAACCTCGTCGGAGCATCTCACGCCCTCTCGTCCCCCTCGGACCCTGGAGCTGCATGCAGAGGAGGCCCAGCTACCTATTGGGCCTATTGGATGAACGATTGATAGCTGGAGGTCGGAGGAACGATGGAATGAAGTTCGTCGGAGTGATGTTCTTGCTTGTTCTTACAATTCCCCTCCTCTTCGTTCGATGAAGAACAATGGTCCAAATCTAATCTGGACCGATGATTATACGCGAAGGGGTACGTGAAGAAGGATACACGATCAGTGGCGAGCCCGGGACTACTCGATTTCAGGCGCATAGGTATGTAAATTGTATAGCCTTCCTCCGCCTTTTTTGAACAGTAAATGGTGCTGTAAATATTTTATGTAGTTTAAAGACTTGTGGAAAATTTAACATATCCCCTAAACTTTTATATATCGTAATTTAGTCTCTACTAGAGTCACCTGCAGGTACACATTCTATCTTATGAAAATTGCATGGAAGACCTTGCGAGTTGTTGTAATTGTCTTTTAATATATAACTTTAAATATCACTGTTAAATTTTGGGTGAAATTGCACTTTGACCCTTTTCCCTACTTATATTTGCAATTATATCCATGTTAGGACAACTATTTTTGTGCTTTGTTTTATATTTTTTAAAAGTAGTTGTAATACCTCAAAAATCACCAAAACATAAGAGTAGGTGCCTCGATGCATGCTTGTTGATGTTATAAATTTACATTTACATTTTATGTCCTTTTCCTATTTTCTAAAAATCAAATAGTGCATGGCCAATCTTGTTTGTCTTAAAAAATTATAAAATCATTATCAAAAACTCCAAAAAAATATAATGTGCCTATTTAAGTATCATTAAACTTCATACCAAAAAACACTAAAAATGGAAAAAGAAATTTCTTAAAATTTGAAAAAAAAAACCAAAACATTTATTTATAAAAATACCAAAAATTCCAAAAATAGTACTTTCTACTTTATACTTTTCTTTATATTATTATCTTTGTATCAAAATTAATTTGGAGAAGTTTTGTTATTTTTTATTATTTTTCATCTCCATTTTATTTCGGCCTATTATTTTATCTTTGTTTGAGGATATTTCAAACATTAAAAATATTTAAAAATTAGCAAAATTCATTAAAAAATCAAAAACTAGTAAAAAAATATTTAAAACCCAAAAATATTTAATTCTAAAATTTTCAGTTATTTTTAATACTATTTATATCTATCTTATCTATTATTGTAAATATACTTCTATATATCTTGTATTATATATTTTAAAAGAAAAAGAAATTAAACATATAAAACGATAAAAAAAATTATAAAAAATAAAAATATATACCCATATTAAATTAAAAACAAAATTTAAAAATAAAAAGAAAAAAATTTAAAAATAATAAAAAAATTAACTAATTAAAATTAAAACCCACATTATTTTGAATAATATTATGCATAGCTATATATACACATATACCTATATTATTTAGTTATAAATAATATTAAAGTGCTACATCGTGTGTTCCTTGTGTTCGACACCCTACTCTACTTGTCACTATACGACCATTTTTGTAGGGTTTATAATAAATTTTGATCCATACTTTATCTTACTGCCTGATTTTTATTTGTGGGTTGATTGCTGATAAACTGAGGTTTCTTGTGGATCGCCACAGTGACATTGTGTCTCCGCCCTGTGTGAGACATATTAAGACACAGGATAAATCACTACAGGCCGGTGGTTCTAAGCGGACGATCAAGGACCGTCCTCTTTGTAGTAATAACCGTCCCTTCTGATCAGAGGGGACGGTCTTCGAACCGTCCCGTCTGCCACCGTCTCATTTGTGTAGACGGGACGGTTCTCACGAACATCTCTTTTAATAATTGACATTGGGGACGGTTACAACCATCCCTAGTACCATGAATAGTAGGGACAGTTGTAACCATCCCCATCTTAGAAGCTAGGAGGTGGTTGTCACCGTCCCTAATGGTCTGCAACCATTTTGCGACGGGCACAGAAGACCTGTGGGAACGGTTTACACCGTCCCCATTAGGTCCCACTGGTCGATATCCGCGACAAAAGGCCGATGTCAACCATTGGGGACGGTCGGAACCATCCCTCTTGAGATGCAGAGGGGACGGTTGTGACCGTCCCATCTAGTGTGGGGTCTATAGCGACGCCAACAGAAGCGTATAGGGGACGGTTGTAACCATCCCATAAAGGAAGTCTATAGCGACGCCAATAGAAGCGTATATGGGACGGTTGTAACCATCCCATATAGTTAGTATAGCGATGCCAACATAAGCGTATAGGGGACGGTTGTAACTGTCCCATCTAGTATAGGTTCTATAGCGATGCCAATAGAAGCGTATAGGGGACGGTTGTAACCGTCCCCATTAATCTTTGAGCTATCCTCAACAGGGGGGACGTTTCTGTAGCACCGTAGGGGATGGTTATAACCGTCCCCAATAATCCCTGACTGGAAAAAAATACTAGATTCAGGGTGTTTTGTTCATGCTCCCTCTGCGAAATCAAATAACACATTCCATAAACTCAAAATTCAAGAAGTAAATAAGACACTTATAGTTAGAAAGAAATTGTTTGTTAATTCTACATAGTCTTAGGCACTACAAGAAATATTACAATAAAATGTTCAAGAAAAAACTAAAATTAACTACAAGCATTGTTATCTACTCCGATCCTTCACTCTCGTCGCTCTTCTCCTCACTCTCCTCATCGCCGTCGGGACGTGTTGGTTGTACAGGTGGCGTGGCTTGACTTTGAAGACGGCTTATAAAGGACATGACATTTGCCATTTCCAAATGCATCTTCGTCATCTCTTGATCTTGTGCAGACATCTATGCCTTTACCTCCTGCAGCTCCCTCTCCATCTATATTTCTCTCTGGCTCCCTTGTGAGGAAGAGTGCGACCAACTTGCACCACCCATTCTGTACCATGTACGGATCGTTTCTCCACGTCCTCCACAACAGATGCGTCCACTGTGTTCTGGCCAAGTGGCTTGGCGGAATGCATCATCGGCCGACAACAGGTGAGTGCTCGTCCCCGTGCTGTCTAGCGAGGAGGTGGTAGAGAGCCTAATCATTTCTTCGTGCATGTATAAAAATTATAAATATTGTCAATATAATAACTTAATTCATTATATAAATTAAAAATAAATATTACTTACATGAATTGGTGCGTAGGCGTCATCAACCTACCGCACTTCTCCTCCTAAATCCCGGCTCTTTGACCCAGCAAAAACCTCTATGCGGGTCATTTCTTGTTCTTATCCCTCAACTAAAAAAACATAAACGAAGTTTTTAAAATAAATTCTACACTCAAACCAAATATATCTAGAAATAGTTTATATACTTACAAAGTCACCCTTCAATTGGTTGGTGTTCTTTCTTCCCATCTTATGGGTGGACCGAAAGCCTTTGGATCGATTCACTATATTTTTGGTAGAAATCGACTGAAATTAAACAACGTTAGTACAAGCATAAAACAAATAAAAAGTAAACAATGTACGCACCGCGAATTCCTCACTGGACCAAAAATTAATCAACTCCCACCACTGTTCTGGTATAACACCAGGTGGGACGTTCTGCACAAGCTGCTCAAATGGAATCTGGGGGTTGTAATACTAAAGATGGAAAAATAAATATAGTTAATCTTAAATCTTCAGAATTAAAAATATAAATATCTTTGTACCTTCGCCTTTATGCGTCCCTTGTATCGACGCAACAACTCAGCAGCATGGAGAGAATATGGGAATCGACATGGGCATTTCGTTCCCATGTAAAGACAGCCTTATACAACAAATATAATAAACATTAGTATAATAACTTAATAAAAATCGTTTTTTGATTTTAAAATACCGTCAAATCAGAAAGTATGGCAGCCTTGATAGCATAAGAAAGCTGCCGAAAGTCGTGGGTAGTGATGGGGACGCGCGCACGAGCAACCTGGCCAAGGTAGCTCTGAAACTCCGTGGAGTTCTCTCCAACCGCATCTCCACCAACAATACGTACATGTAACGTCTTCCCGGGTGCAAGACGATCCGAAAATTTACACTGAGACGGTCCACGTCGTCTCGGGGTACATCCACTGCCTGCATCAGAAGAACCTCCATGTGGATGCTGAGGAGGTTCGGGAACCTCCCGAATACATCTAGGTCTAGGAGCCATCTCTGAAATTCAAAAGGAGTTATTTCAAAAAAATGCATTTAGATAGATGACAATAAATTCAATTATTTGAAATTAAAAATAAAAAATAACATTATCGGATACTGCTAGTACCAACGTCGTTGTCTAATACTTCATGAAAAAAATCACTGGAGTTATTTTGGTATGCAACATCATTGTCTAGTGCATCTTCCTCTTCGTTTACATCGAAGAAATCTCTCGATGTTGTTCTAATGGGTATAATCCATCCACTAACTATGTTATCTGCAACATAAAAGACCTGTTCTATCTGACTGGCAAGCGCATACAGCTCATTAGTTTGTAGCCGACCTGTTTTCTTTAAATAGAGAACTCCATTTCTATCCTTCTTGTAACCTAATCCAACTTGACCCACATCGAACCAGATGCAATGAAATAGAACACACCTTGCATCATGTGTAAAACTGATTTCTAGTATATCAATAATCTCGCCATAGTATCCGTCAATTTCAGCATTGAGATCAACCTTCACTATTACTCCAGAAAGTTGTGATGCTTTATTTTTATCAATTGACTTTTTTCGAAATCTAAATCCATTAACGATATAGCCGGAATGTGATACTACTAATGAGTATGGACTCCTGTGGATTATATCGAGATTCGTGCTCCACCGTTCATCTTTCGTAACTTTTAATAGTTCAATTCTATTCCCAAACTATTTCAGAAAGTTTGATTTGCTAGTGGTTGTTGACTGAAGCTCTTCAAAGAAAGAATCAACCTCGTCTACTTGCATCGAAATATAGTAATGAATAAGGTCTCTTTCATCGTCTGAAATACTACGACGGGCACTCTTTAGGATAGCTTGTCCATTTTGTTGAAAAATCCAAAGTTTGTTTGGATCTTCTGTCCATAACTCACCATCATTATTTCATTCGAACCGATCGAATCTGATACTCTTACCATCATCCATATACATGTCAAAAAATGTGATACATTCTTCACATAAATATCCTTCGGTAATGCAACCTTCAGGTGCAGCTTTATTAAACACCGTATTCTTTAATTTCTGTAGGTATCTTTCAATTGGATACATCCATCGATACTGCACAGGACCACATATTCGAGCTTCGCTAGCAAGATGAATAATTAGATGTACCATTATATCAAAAAATGTAGGTGGAAAGAGCTGCTCCAGCTTAAATAAAGTGATAACAATATCTGTCTCTAGTCTGAACAACACTTCCGGATCTAAAGTCTTCGAACACAGGACTTTGAAAAACCGACTAAGTTCAATTAGTGGCTGCAAAACATCAGGATGTACAACTCCTCTGATCGCCAATGGGAAATGAACTTGCATCAGTACATGACAATCATGACTTTTTAATGCCGATATCTTTCTTTCCTCCATATTTATGCATCTGCTAAAAGCCGTCGGAAGCAAGACCTAATCGTACATTTCTTACTTCTTCAGGGATACATTTCATCAAATTTCCTCAACTCCTCTGTATCTGATGGATGTCGCACAACACCGGTTACATCTTTCTTTTTAATATTACTGTGCCAAATAATCATTCTAGTTGTTCTTTCGTATGAATATAATCGCTATAATCGGGGAACTAAGGAAAGAACCGTAAAATCTTCTCCAGTTTTTCCTCTTCGAATCATTACCCATATTCTTATATCTGCTACTTTTGCAGTCAGGACATGTATCTAAGTTTGAATAATCCTTCCAATATAAAATGCAGTCGTTCGGGCATGCGTCAATTTTCTCGTAGTTTAGTCCAACTACACGAAATCTTGACTTAGCATCCTTCTGGTCCTTTTGAAAGTTTTTTGGATTATTTAATAATGTCCTAATCAACTGTAAGACATCTACCATCGTAACCGTTGTACACCGATTCTTCACTTTTATCTTAAACATCTCCAGAAGAAAACATAATCTAGACATTTTGACTCCTGAGTATAATGGCTTCTCTGCATCTTGTATTTTTTCAAGTAAGGTATCTAGAAGTGAATTCATCATTTCATCGGTGTCATGTCCTCGAATATTATCTATCATCTCAAATATAGCATCACGGTCATGTGTTTCAGAGACATCTCTTTCAGTATCACCTTGGACATTACTATCTTCTTCTAAAATAACTCCTTCACCATGATATGTCCAATTCTTATAATGAAGCCAAAAACCATTTAATATCAAATGCTCGTAAACTATGGTTCGATTTTGGGTCAAAGTGTTTTTGCATCTTATGCAAGGACAAGGTATCCTATCTTCTTCACCTCCTACAATATGATAGTGCGATTCATATCGAAAAGTCAAGTCTAAGAATCTGATAACTCCTTTGTTATATGTCCGATAGTCATCGAATCTTTTGTTCATCCAACTTGTGTCCATTGCCTAAAGGTAAGATCCAAAATTAATTGCAAAAATGTATGGTAAGTTTCAATAATGTATGCTAGGTTATATTTTTTTGATCCTCTAAACTAAACTATTAAGCAATTAACTAATATATTTTTGAACTAACTATGTTTTTGATCTAACTATGTTTTTAATCTAACTATGTTTTTATTCCTCTTAATTAAACTATTTATCAATTTAAAAACTACATTACTAATACCTCTACTTTACAAAGATTAAACTATAGTTTAAAAAATCTATACAATCATAAGCAAGCATAATATATTAATAAATTACTAAAATAAATAAAAAACTTACATCCAAATAAGATGATGAAATCAAGGCGGAGGGAGGTGGGCGACCGAGCGGAGGACGACGGACGGACGGCGACGAGCAGCGTGCGGGCGGGGCGTGAGGAGGAAGGTGAGAGGGCGATGAGGCTGAGTGGGCAAGAGGGAGGAGGCAGAGGGCGGAGGAGGAGGGCGAGAGGGCGAGGGGTCGGAGAGGGCGAGAGGGCGGAGGCGGAGGGCGAGCAGCCGAGGTGCTGAGAGGGCAGAGGAGGAGGGCGGCAGGGCGAGGGGGAAGAGGACGAGAGGACGGAGGCGGAGGACGAGAGGGCAAAAGACGAGAGGGTGGAAGAGGAGGCGACGAGTGGCGCTGTGCGGAGGAGGAGGACGAGTTCGAGTGGAGGAATGAGGAATGGATTCGCCGGAGTGGGTATATGACCATCGGGGACAGTCGTTCAACCATCCATTTTAAGAATAATCGGGGACGATTATAAGTGGACCGTCCCCTCTGGTTGCAGATATTTTCACCAGTGCGCCAATTAGATTGGTTTTGGGGACGGTTACAACCGTCCCTTATAGTTTCGTATATGCGACGACCATAGTGGAGTAACGGGGATGGTTATGATCGTCCCTACAGTGCCCGGGTAGATAAAAAACCAACTTGGGGCTCTGCTAGTACGGGACGATTATATAACCGTCCCTAAAGGTCACATTAAAGGCGACGGTCATAAATGACCGTCGCTAGAACTGTACAGAAGGGACGGTCAGCATACAACCATCCCCTACAGTAGTATAGGGGACGGTTGCTCTATGACCGTCCCCAATAACCGTCCCCAAAGGCTGTCCAGTTTGTAGTGAATCTCGATTTGTCAATAGGGAAGGGTGACACATGGATACAGAAATTTGATGCAAGTTAGACATGGGAGGGTAGGCACACGGAAATGGAATTTTGTGGAAATGAAAAGATGAGCGGAAGTTAAGGGTTTCCAAAACATTAAGGAATGCACGTGCTCCACCTCCCTAACGCATATGTCCACCCCTACCACACACCACCACTACCACCACCTTTTCCTTCATCTAAACCTACCACTGTCATGCAACCTTCTTCTTCCTCTAACAAATGTTACTACTTTCACCACGTTCTCCTTCCATCATTTAAATACACCACCACCACTACGCACCACAAGTACCACTATCACCACCATCCCCACCGTCACCACCGCTATAACAACAACCATTACCTTGCGCCATCAATAAGTACTACACCACCACCTTGCATTATCGATTCCATCCACATGGACCACTATCCAGTCACCGGTCGCGACGTAGCACTCACTTTCATGATGCTCGATGTTGATGCGTCACCACCGTTGAAAAATGACAAGATGAGAGTCGCTAAGTAATAGCCTGATAATTCTGGCTCATTGTCACTGAGGTGACTACTCAAATCCTCTCGTTGATCAATAATTAACCCATACAAGTAATTAAGCAATAAAGAGTAAGAGTTATAAATTATTTTACCCTACTAAGATTGTATAGTGGCAAGCAAGTAGGGGTCGATCACAGGAAGCAAGGGAATAGAGCAAGCAAGATAAACGACAAGCACAAATATCTTCTCAATCACTTAGCCAAGTTGTAAGTTTTGTGGGTTTTTAATTTTATTATTTTTTTATTTGATTTTTATTTTTATTTATTTGATTTGTAATTTTCTGATTTTATATTTTATTTTTATATTTTATATTTTTACTTTCTTTTTCTTTTAATAGATATATAAAGTAGTATAAAGGATATATATACAAGAGAGGTAAGAGAGAAATAAAAAGTAAGTAAAAATATCCAAAATACAGGAAATAAATATTTTTGGGTTTTATATAATTTTTTACTATTTTTGAATTTTTCTGTATTTTTGCTAATTTTTTTGGTATTTTTAAAGTCAAAAATGCTCAAAACAGGGAATAAAATATATATCTGAATTCAAAATGGAGATGAAAATAATCAAACAATACCCAAAACTCTCAAATTAATTTTAAATAAAGACAATAAAATAGAGAAAATTCTGAGATAGAAAATAGAATTTTTGGTTTTTTTAATGATTTTTTATATTTTTATAAAAGTTTTGGGGGTTTGCAATTTTTATGAGTTTTCTTTAATTTTGTTAGTGGTTTTTGGTCTGGATGTTAAACATGCACAAATAAGCAAACTATATTATTTGGGGAATTTTTCAAAGAGATTTTATAATTTTTATGGATTTTCTAGTTCAAACAGGGACGAAATGCATATTTTTTTATAATATTAAAATGCTCCAAAAATTTAAACTAAAAATATGGCATTGAAGTTCAATGCAACAAAAACTTAAATCTATTTTGGGGGATTTTTTAGCGATTTTAGATGCATGAAACAAATGCTAGAAACAAAGAGAAAATACAATACTATCTGCGGTATTTTTGTAAATATCAATAAGTCCGGGTGCCAAAGTGCAATTTTTACAAAAATTATGATCAAATATTATATTTGCTGGACCAATTAAAAAATTCAAGACCCGTAGGGGCCTCTCTACAAAATAACCAAAATCACATGTCACACACACGAACCACTAGTAGGGACTAATTCACAATTAATAAAAACCTAGGGGCTGAGTTGCAAAATTGCCAAAAATATGTAACTGCATAAAATAGTTTCTGGACTAGAACAAAATACACTAAACTAAGAGGGTCCAGGCACAAAATTCCCACCCACGTGACTCGTCACGTGAGGTGACGTGGCCTGGATGAATCTACAGATAGTAAAAGTCTTAGGGGCATAGTTGTAAATATTACAAAAGTATATATTTATATATACGGCAGATGAAAGATTCAGGTCCAAATATTAAATAAAAAAATGACCCGGGGAAAGTTGCAAAATACCCAAGCTTAAGGCACTGACAGACGACATGAATCACATCACTTGGACACGTGTCGCATAGCGGACGGTCGATACCGCTTCGGAGATGGAGGGTCACGATAAGAAGATCTGTGCGATGGAGTGGCTCTATCGTGCGATGATCCAATGGCAGTTGGATGTGTTGGAAGAACACGGACGAAATTGACGGCGGAGAGAGGTGGAGGAAGAACTGGTGAAGAACCTTGCCAAGCCTGATCGACCCCCTCCGGGCGTTCCTTCAAGCTCTAAAATGGTCGGATGGACTCCAACGGTGATCCTCTAGATGCTAGTGGCGTCAAAAAGTCCGGGCGCCCATTGGAGGTCTCCCACGATGGAGAAGTCAAGGACAAGACCCAGGTTGCTCCGGTGAGGGGCAAAATTGCCTCCAGCCGATTCGTTCGTTCCAAATACCTGCAGGAAACGTTAGTAAGGTTGGGGGCAAAATGCCCCGATTCTCCAGTGGGCAAAAAAGGGTGATCGGAATCCAGGTGAAGCCTCACCAGTGAGCAGCAGGGGCTGTGGACTTGCTCTATGTGAGAGCATGGTGGGCGAAGGGTGGTTGGATGATCGAAGTGCGGTGAGGGAGATAGTGGAGGTACAAGTTGCGTCGGATGGTAAAGAACGCGATCAGGATTGGGTGGCAAAGCTAGGAGCTCTGGCGAATAAAAATGGAGATTTTTGATCCAGACAAGAGTCGAGCTACGAAAGTGCAATACAATCCTAACCTATGCTAAGTACATAATCTAAGGAACGGCAGAAACAAGAGCAGTTCCTAGCAAGAACCGGAGCGGTAAGAACTCATGACGGAGCTGGCGGCGACCACTCGGATGCACCTCGATTCAACACCAATTTACACGATGAAGGTGCCCCCCCCTCCTGCTGTCACTTGGAAGAGAAGCGGCGCCTTAGATTTAAGGTTCGAGGGTGTAAGAGGGATCAAATCTCAATTGGAAGATCTGAGGTATATTTATACACGTTGACACATGGCTCCAAAGGACGAGGATGATCGGCCGAATCAATGATCCAACACTTAAGGAATCACTAGGGCGTGAATCCTTGATGACAAGGGAGCAAAAGTCAAGAAGGGATCGACACGAGAAGATGCAAGGCGACACCTCGAAAAATCCGCGAAAATGGACAAAAACGAGGTCTGATGAAATGGCAGAGCTCGGTCAGAGAGTTGACTGAGGTCAACCAACGGGTGAATCTGGTTGGTCTACGTGGACCAACCAGAAAAATCGTTGAAAAAAATAATTCAGAAATCAATTTAAAATAATAAATGATTTTACTAATTTTAGGTTTTCAAATGAAAAATGTTTATTATTTTATAAGGTATTTTATTATGATTTTTATTTATTTTTTAGAGGTCTAAAATTACAGGTTACCTTTTAACGGCTATATATAGGTATATTGATCTATGTATTTTATTATTTTTATTATGTATTTTTAATTTTATTAATTTTGTTTATTATTTTATTTATTTATAACTTAATTTTTTAAACTTAAATATATTTTTATTCTATTTTTCTGATGTGATATATACAATTAAATAAATATTTTTATTATCTATATAGGTATAGATATCGGTATTATACCTATGTATTTTATACATGTATTTTATTTTAACTTTTTAATATTTTTATTACAGTTTTAATATACACATAAATTATAAATAATATTTACAAATTTATAAAAATATAAATTTCAAAAATAATGAATAATAACTAAAATGAATATTTTAATCGGTACAAGTATACAATAGGGGTCCAAAACCTAACTTTCAAACCGTTACTTCAAAAAATATAAACCCACTTTAATTCAATAGCTTATTAAAAGTTATATACAATCAGAGGTAATTTTGATACATTTCAAGTTTTTATTTGAGAGTTACAAGTCTGGGAAGTTGGAGTTTTGGAATTTTATTCAGATCATACCTTTTTATCTGTAAATTATTTTTGTATGAAATAAATTTTGTATTTTCTATATATAATTCTCTACAAATTCCATGTACACAGTTTCTTTATTTGAGGTATAAAAAGTGGAACTAAAAATAGGTCCCGAAAATGAATAAGAATGTATTAATTAAAAGGGGAATTTATTGGATTTTGGCCCTTATCTCCCCCTACTTTATTTCTTGTCGACCTAGTCATCGAGATGCCTTGGTCTCGGGGTTTTTGGTCTTAAAATATTTGCAATATTTTATTCATTTTCTTTTATTTTCTTTATTCTATAACTTTGGCTTTAAAAATAGTATTTTATACATTATTTTCACACAAATGCACGAATGATAAAATGCATGAATTACTGGTATTTACACACATGTACAAGGGATTTAAGGTCAAAATGATAGAATAAAGATGATGAAATGGAGATTCATCATCCCCCTATACTTGCCTTTGCTAGTCCATAGCAAACACTTATGCAACAAGTGCAGAAAAAGAGAAACGAAGAAAAGAAAAAGAAGAAAGATGGATTAAATTTAATTATCAAACTTGTATTCACAAAATCTAAGTTTGGAGCTTAAGTCAGACCTTTGGAATTTTAGTGTGGGCAGAGCCTTAATGGGAATCGGATTTGAAATCCAACAACCTTCGAGAATCCTAAAACCCAGATCAAGTCCCCTCAATAGCCATGTCAGAATACTTTAATCCATACGCAAACACTTATGACTATGAATCTGACTCGTACAGTGTAAGTGATGGAGGCTCTCCCCAACTGAAATGACAAAGAGAGTGACTTCTCCAGTATGACAACCCAATGATTCCTCAATCCAATAACTCCTTCCTCGAGGAGTGGGGTATTCCCTTCTAAGTTCAAGTAACAACCATCTCAAGAGTAGGGAGTGAAGAGAAGAATGGACGGTAACCAGTGTAGCTACCTATCCTAAGATGCAAGACCAATGTAGTCAGGTCATCCAGCTGCTGGCTGACATGATTTGACTTGGAAGCTGAAGCTTTATTATTTTCTATACAACATATGTACACTCTGGTAGGCATTTTTATTCATACAGGCTGTCCACTTTTTTGGAGTTTTTTTTTGAAATACTATTTACACCAGCATATACATAAGGAGTTTTTCCTCTTAAGATAGTAGACTATCCCTCTTTTGAAGCTTTATTGCAACCCACACTCTCCTATCTTCAAAATTCATCATCAGCGCACGGGTTGGGGTGCACTTCCCTCCCTGGAGGAGGACAAATGTTTCCACTTGTGTGCGTCTCATGCCGGCAAATCCAGCGCCCTCACCACTCCAACTTAGTTTAGCCAAGTGAAAGGTGTAGGTGTCCATGTTTTGTCATTATCAATCAAGAGTCATGCGTGTGCTCCGAAATACTCTACTTAGGCAGTCAAGAATCCATTGAACCAATTCTTGTGATCCTCAAAGAATTAAGTCAACTAGACCTAAAGTACCTCAATTCTAGTTCCTATATGGTTCACGTTATTAGATAGATTTAAGGTCCAACCAAGCTCCAATCTTAGGATTTTACTTAGACTTATTCAATGATCAAACTCAATCCGAAAATTGCTCATGCTATGCAAATGTTATGAGAATGCAGAAAATATTTTTGTGATGCAATTTTCAAAGATTTTGAATTTTTTATGGATTTTTGAAAATATGATGCATATGCATTTTTAGTATTTTTCAAAAATATTTTTCAAATGTTTTTGGTATTTTAATTTTGCAAATGCTTTTGGGGTTTTTGGAAACACAACATTTTGCATAAAAACTAGGTCAAATTATTTACACAGGGATGCATCTTATATTTACAAGAAGTAGATTTTAAGAATTTACAAAGGGTAAGTGGTAACGTGATGCATATATTCATCAAACTCATATGAAAATCATTTTACAAACAATTTTGAAAAACTATAGTCCAAAATAATTTTTACAAAAAAAAAATTTAGAAACTTGTACACACATTTGAAAATCATTTTGCAAAGGTTTTTCAAACAGTATAGATAGATTTTTCAAAATATTTTTGCAACCATTTTTTAAAACATTTGCAAGTAGTTTCTCAAACATTTTATTTCACACAAAGAAAATAAATTTTTCAAACAAAAAATTTTTACAAAGGTTGAAAATATTAAAGAAAACATTTTCCAAATAGTTATCAAAGTATTTTTCAAAAAGATTTTTAAACTATTTTTCAAACATTTTGCATAAAACATTTTCACCTGATTTATTAACCAGTAAATACAAAAAGAATTTGAGGAAAAACAACATCTTTTTATTAAGTGTTTTTAATGAATTTAATTAATGTTTATATATATATTTATTAATAACAGTACGAAAGTACGAGTTATGGCTAAAGTATATACGCAGTATATATGACCCCCCTATACTTAGCTTGAGTTATGTCCTCATAGATCAGAGAGAAAAAGAGAAGACATAACTCGTACTGAGTATAGACTGGTTTAAAGAAAAAATGAATGAAGAAATGAATGAACAAATGAGAAGTTAACCATGCCCCCTATACTAAGGATCAAATAATCCTAAGTATAGCGGACTGTACACAAAGCAGGGAGGGTCAAGGGTAGGAATGAAGAGATCATACTCAGATTGTCTCCCCTTAAACTTAGGGTAAGATATCCCTAAGTATAGACAAGAAGAGGAGACAGTGGAGTGGATCGAAATGAATGAAAGAACTCGGGGTGCACACCCCCCTATACTTAGGACAAAGTACGTCCTAAGTATAGAAGACTGATAAAAAGGGGCGACACCATTTTCGTAGAAAAAGAAGATAAAACAGAAAAAGAAGAAAAGAAATAATAGAGGGAATATGAACACGCGGGGTGCACATCCCCCCTACACTTAGGATAGAGCACATCCTAAGTGTAGCACTGATGAAGGGGATGACACCTTTTCGGTAGAATAAGAGAGGAAAGAAAGAAAAGAAGAAAAGAAGAAGAGTCGTTCAAAATTTTTTTGCTCTGCTTTGTCTTCTACTGTAACTTTAGAAGTATTAAGTTCACCCTCATAGGTCACTTGAATAGAACCAACAACAAACATAAACGTATCATGTTCAAGGTAAGGCTTTAGAAGCTGTCCATTGACTACAAATGATTGTGCGTCAGCTGATAGGCTAGATTTAAGTACGCTTCAATTGTCACGTACATGCCTTACTATAAATGGCCCAGTCCATTTGCTTTTCAATTTACCTAGAAAGATCTTTTATTTTACATCAAACAACCACACCTTCTGACCTGGATCGAAGTATTTGCAGCGGATATGCTTGTCATGCCAACTGTAGGGGACGGTTACAACTGTCCCTTTTAGTTTCGTATAAGTGACGACCACAGTGGAGTAACGGGGACGGTTATGACCATCCCTACAGTGCCCGGGTAGATAAAAAACCAACTTGGGGCTCTACTAGTACGGGACGATTATATAACCGTCCCTAAAGGTCACATTAAAGGCGACGGTCATAAATGACCGTCGCTAGAACTATACAGAAGGGACGGTCAGCATACAACCATCCCCTACAGTAGTATAGGGGACGGTTGCTCTATGACCGTCCCCAATAATCGTCCCCAAAGACTGTCCAGTTTGTAGTGAATCTTGATTCATCAATAGGGAAGGGTGACACATGGATACAGAAATTTGATGTAAGTTAGACATGGGAGGGTAGGCACACGGATATGGAATTTTGTGGAAATGAAAAGATGAGCGGAAGTTAAGGGTTTCCAAAACTTTAAGGAATGCACGTGCTCCACCTCCCTAACACATAGGTCCACCCCTACCACACACCACCACTACCACCACCTTTTCCTTCATCTAAACCTACCACTGTCATGCAACCTTCTTCTTCCTCTAACAAATGTTACTACTGCCACCTCGTTCTCCTTCCATCATTTAAATACACCACCACCACTACGCACCACAAGTACCACTATCACCACCATCCCCACCATCACCACCGCTATAACAACAACCATTACCTTGCGCCATCAATAAGTACTACACCACCACCTTGCATTATCGATTCCATCCACACGCACCACTATCCAGTCACCGGTCGCGACGCAGCACTCACTTTCATGATGCTCGATGTTGATGCATCACCACCGTTGAAAAATGACATGATGGGAGTCGCTAAGTAATGGCCTAATAATTCTGGCTCACTGTCACTGAGGAGACTACTCAAATCCTCTTATTGATCAATAATTAACCATACAAGTAACTAAGCAATTAAGAGTAAGAGTTATAAATTATTTTACCATACTAAGATTGTATAGTGGCAAGCAAGTAGGGGTCGATCACAAGAAGTAAGGGAATAGAGCAGGCAAGTTAAACGACAAGCATAAATATCTTCTCAATCACTTAGCCAAGTTGCAAGTTTTGTGGGTTTTTAATTTTATTATTTTTTTATTTGATTTTGATTTTTATTTATTTGATTTTTAATTTTCTGATTTTATATTTTATTTTTATATTATATATTTTTACTTTCTTTTTCTTTTAATAGATATATAAAGTAGTATAAAGGATATATATACAAGAGAGGTAAGAGAGAGATAAAAAGTAAGTAAAAATATCCAAAATACAGGAAACAAATATTTTTGGGTTTTATAGAATTTTTTACTATTTTTTAATTTTTCTGTTTTTTTGCTAATTTTTTTGGTATTTTTAAAGTAAAAAATGCTCAAAACAGGGAATAAAATATATATCTGAATTAAAAATGGAGATGAAAATAATCAAACAATACCCAAAACTCTCCAAATTAATTTTAAATAAAGACAATAAAATAGAGAAAATTCAGAGATAGAAAATTGAATTTTTGGTTTTTTAATGATTTTTTATATTTTTATAAAAGTTTTAGGGGTTTGCAATTTTTATGACTTTTCTTTTATTTTATTAGTGGTTTTTGGTCTGGATGTTAAACATGCATAAATAAGCAAAATATATTTTTTGGGGAATTTTTCAAAGAGATTTTATAATTTTTATGTATTTTCTAGTTCAAACAGGGACGAAAATGCATATTTTTTTATAATATTAAAATGCTCCAAAAATTTAAACTAAAAATATGGCGTTGAAGTTCAATGCAACAAAAACTTAAATCTATTTTTGGGGATTTTTTAGCGATTTTAGATGCATGAAACAAATGCTAGAAACAAAGAGAAAATACAATACTAGCTGGGGTATTTTTGTAAATATCAATAAATCCGGGGGCCAATGTGCAATTTTCACAAAAAGTTATAATCGATATTTTATTTACTGGAAAATTAAAAAATTCGAGACCCGTAGGGGTCTCTCTACAAAATAACCAAAATCACGTTTTCACACATGCGAACCACTAGTAGGGACTAATTTGCAATTAATAAAAATTTAGGGGCTGAGTTGCAAAATTGCCCAAAATATGTAACTGCATAAAATAGTTTCTGGACTAGAACAAAATACACTAAACTAAGAGGGTCCAGGCGTAAAATGCCCACCCACGTGACTCGTCACGTGAGGTGACGTGGCCTGGACGAATCTATAAATAGTAGAAGTCTTAGGGGCCTAGTTGTAAATATTATAAATATATATATATACGGCAGATGAAAGATTCAGGTCCAAATATGAAATAAAAAATGACCCGGGGAAAGTTGCAAAATACCCAAGCTTAAGGCACTTACGGACGGCAGGAATCACTTCACTTGGACACGTGTCGCATAGCGGACAGTCGATACCACTTCGGAGATGGAGGGTCACGATAAGAAGATCTGTGCGATGGAGTGGCTCTAGCGTGCAAAAATCCAATGATAGCTGGATGTGTTGGAAGAGCACGGACGAAATTGACGGCGGAGAGAGGTGGAGGAAGAATTGGCGAAGAACACTAGTAAGATGAACCTTGCCAAGCCTGATCGACCCCCTTCGGGCGTTCCTTCAAGCTCTAAAATGGTCGGATGGATTCCAACGGTGATCCTCTAGATGCTAGTGGCGTCAAAAAGTCCGGGCGCCCATTGGAGGTCTCCCACGATGGAGAAGTCAAGGACGAGACCCAGGTTACACCGGTGAGGGTTTCCTCCAGGCGATTTGTTCGATCCAAATACCTGCAGGAAATGTTAGTAAGGTTGGGGGCAAAATGCCCCGATCCTCCAGTGGGAAAAAAAGGGTGATCGGTGACCAGGTGAAGCCTCACCAGTGAGCGGCAGGGGCTGCGGACTTGCTCTATGTGAGAGCATGGTGGGCGAAGGGCGGTTGGATGATCGAAGTGCGGTGAGGGAGATAGTGGAGGTACAAGTTGCGTCGGATGGTAAAGAACGCGGTCAGAAATGGGTGGCAAAGCTAGGAGCTCTGGCGAATAAAATTGGAGATTTTTGGTCCAGACGAGAGTCGAGCTACGAAAGTGCAATACAATCCTAACATATGCTAAGCTACAGAATCTAAGGAACGGCAGAAACTAGAGCAGTTTCTAGCAAGAACCGGAGCGGTAAGAACTCATGATGGAGCTGGCGGCGACCACTCGTATGCACCTCGATTCAACACCAATTTACACGATGAAGGTGCCCCCTCCCCTCCTGCTGTCACTAGGAAGAGAAGCGGCACCTTAGATTTAAGGTTCGAGGGTGGAAGAGGGATCAAATCTCAAATGGAAGATCTGAGGTATATTTATACACGTTGACACATGGCTCCAAAGGACGAGGATGATCGGCCGGATCAACGATCCAACACCTAAGGAATCACTAGGGCGTGAATCCTCGATGACAAGGGAGCAAAAGTCAAGAAGCGATCGACACGAGAAGAGGCAAGGCGACACCTCGAAAAATCCGCGAAAACGGACAAAAACGAGGTCTGATGAAATGGCAGAGCTCGGTCAGAGAGTTGACTGAGGTCAACCAACGGGTGAATCTGGTTGGTCTACGTGGACCAACCAGAAAAATCGTTGAAAAAAATAATTCAGAAATCAATTAAAAATAATAAATGATTTTACTAATTTTAGGTTTTAAAATGAAAAATGTTTATTATTTTATAAGGTATTTTATTATGATTTTTATATATTTTTTAGAGGTTTAAAATTACAGGTTACCTTTTAAGGGCTATATATAGGTATATTGATCTATGTATTTTAATCTTTTATTTTTATTATGTGTTTTTAATTTTATTAATTTTGTTTATTATTTTATTTATTTATAACTTAATTTTATAAACATAAATATATTTTTATTCTATTTTTCCGATGTGATATATACAATTAAATAAATATTTGTATTATCTATATAGGTATAGATATCGGTATTATACCTATGTATTTTATACATGTATTTTATTTTAATGTTTTAATGAGGTTTTTATTACAGTTTTAATATACACATACATTATAAATAATATTTACAAAATTATAAAAATATAAATTTCAAAAATAATGAATAATAACTAAAATGAATATTTTAATCGGTACAAGTATACAATAGGGGTCCAAAACCTAAATTTCAAACCGTAACTTCAAAAAATATAAAACCACTTTATTTAAATAGCTTATTAAAAGTTATATACAATTAGAGGTAATTTTGATACATTTCTACTTTTTATTTGAGAGTTACAAGTCTGGGAAGTTGGAGTTTTGGAATTTTATTCAGATCATAACTTTTTATCTGTAAATTATTTTTGTATGAAATCAATTTTGTATTTTCTATATTTAATTCTCTACAAATTCCATGTACAGAGTTTCTTTATTTGAGGTATAAAAAGTGGAACTAAAAATAGGTCCCAAAAATGAATAAGAATGTATTAATTAAAAGGGGAATTTATTGGATTTTGGCCCTTGTCTTCCCCTACTTTATTTCTTCTCGACCTAGTCATCGAGATGCCTAGGTCTCGGGGTTTTTGGTCTTAAAATATTTGCAATATTTTATTCATTTTCTTTTATTTTCTTTATTCTATAACTTTGGCTTTAAAAATAGTATTTTATACATTATTTTCACACAAATGCATGAATGATAAAATGCATGAATTACTGGTATTTACACACATGTACTAGGGTTTTTAAGGCCAAAATGATAGAATAAAGATGATGAAATGGAGATTCATCATCCCCCTATACTTGCCTTTGCTAGTCCCTAGCAAACACTTATGCAATAAGTGCAGAAAAAGGGAAACGAAGAAAAGAAAAAGAAGAAAGATGGATTAAATTTAATTATCAAACTTGTCTTCACAAAATCAAAGTTTGGAGCTTAAGTCAGACCTTTGGAATTTTAGTGTGGGCAGAGCCTTAATGGGAATCGGATTTAAAATCCAACAACCTTCGAGAATCCAAAAACCCTGATCAAGTCCCCCCAATAGCCATGTCAAAATACTTAAATTCATACGCAAACCCTTATGACTATGAATCTGACTCGTACAGTGTAAGTGATGGAGGCTCTCCCCAATTGAAATGACAAAGAGAGTGACTTCTCCAATATGACAACCCAATGATTCCTCAATCCAATAACTCCTTCCTCGAGGAGTGGGGTATTCCCTTCTAAGTGCAAGTAACAACCATCTCAAGAGGAGGGAGTGAAGAGAAGAATGGACGGTAACCAGTGTAGCTACCTATCCTAGGATGCAAGACCAATGTAGTCAGGTCATCCAGCTGCTTGCTGACATGATTTGACTTGGAAGCTGAAGCTTTCGTATTTTCTATACAACATATGTACACTCTGGCAGGCATTTTTTTTCATACAGGCTGTCCACTTTTTTGGAGTTTTTTTTGAAATACTATTTACAACAGCATATACATAAGGAGTTTTTCCTCTTAAGATAGTAGACTATCCCTCTTTTGAAGCATTATTGCAACCCACACTCTCATGTCTTCAAAATTCATAATCAGCGCACGGGTTGGGGTGCACTTCCCTCCCTGGAGGAGGATAAATGTTTCCACTTGTGTGTGTCTCATATCGGCAAATCCAACGCCCTCACCACTCCAACTTAGTTTAGCCAAGTGAAAGGTGCAGGTGTCCATGTTTAGTCATTATCAATCAAGAGTCATGCGTGTGCTCCGAAATACTCTACTTAGGCAGTCAAGAATCCATTGAACCAATTCTTGTGATCCTCAAAGAATTAAGTCAACTAGACCTAAAGTACCTCAATTCTAGTTCCTATAAGGTTCACGTTATTAGATAGATTTAACGTCCAACCAAGCTCCAATCTTAGGATTTTACTTAGACTTATTCAATTATCAAACTCAATCCGAAATTTGCTCATGCTATGCAAATGTTATAAGAATGCAGAAAATATTTTTGTGATGCAATTTTCAAAGATTTTGAACTTTTTATGGATTTTTGAAAAAATGATGCATATGCATTTTTAGTATTTTTCAAAAATATTTTTCAAATGTTTTTGGTATTTTAATTTTGCAAATGCTTTTGGGGTTTTTGGAAACACAACATTTTGCATAAAAACTAGGTCAAAATATTTACACAGGGATGCATCTTATATTTACAAGAAGTAGATTTTAAGAATTTACAAAGGGTAAGTGGTTAATTTTATTAATAAAGAATTTTAACGTGATACATATATTCATCAAACTCATTTAAAAATCATTTTACAAACAATTTTGAAAAACTAAAGTCCAAAAAAATTTTTACAAAAAAAATTTTAGAAACTTGTACACACATTTGAAAATAATTTTGCAAAGGTTTTTCAAACAGTATAGATAGATTTTTCAAAATATTTTTGCAACCATTTTTTAAAACATTTGCAAGTAGTTTCTCAAATATTTTATTTCACACAAACAAAATAAATTTTTCAAACAAAAAATTTTTGCAAAGGTTGAAAATATTGAAGAAAACAGTTTCCAAATAGTTATCAAAGTATTTTTCAAAAATATTTTCAAACTATTTTTCAAACATTTTACATAAAACATTTTCACCTGATTTATTAACTAGTAAATACAAAAAGAATTTGAGGAATAATAACATCTTTTTATTAAGTGTTTTTAATGAATTTAATTAATGTTTTTATACATATTTATTAATAACAGTACGAAAGTACGAGTTATGGCTAAAGTATATACGCAGTATATATGACCCCCCTATACTTAGCGTGAGTTATGTCCTCATAGATCAGAGAGAAAAAGAGAAGACATAAATCGTACTGAGTATAGACTGGTCTAAAGAAAAAATGAATGAAGAAATGAATGAACAAATGAGAAGTTAACCATGCCCCCTATACTTAGGATCAAATAATCCTAAAGTATAGCGGACTGTACACAAAGCAGGGAGGGTCAAGGGTAGGAATGAAGAGATTGTACTCAGATTGTCTCCCCTTAAACTTAGAGTAAGATATCCCTATGTATAGACAAGAAGAGGAGAGACAGTGGAGTGGATCGAAATGAATGAAAGAACTCGGGGTGAACAATACTTAGGACAAAGTACGTCCTAAGTATAGAAGACTGACAAAAAGGGGCGACACCATTTTGGTAGAAAAAGAAGATAAAAAAGAAAAAGAAGAAAAGAAATAAAAGAGAGAATATGAACACGCGGGGTGCACATCCCCCCTACACTTAGGATAGAGCACATCCTAAGTGTAGCACCGATGAAGGGGATGACACCTTTTCGGTAGAATAAGAGAGGAAAGAAAGAAAAGAAGAAGAGACATTCAAAATTTTTTGCTCTGCTTTGTCTTCTACTGTAACTTCAGAAGTATTAAGTTCACCCTCATAAGTCACTTGAATAGAATCAACAACAGACATAAACGTATCATGTTCAAGGTAAGGCTTTAGAAGCTGTCCATTGACTACAATTGACTGTGCGTCAGCTGATAGGCTAGATATCAGTACGCTTCCATTGTCACGTACATGCCTTACTATAAATGGCCCAGTCCATTTGCTTTTCAATTTACCTAGAAAGATCTTTAATTTTGCATCAAACAACCACACCTTCTTACCTGGCTCGAAGTATTTGCAGCGGATATGCTCGTCATGCCATGTTTTGACCTTCTCCTTGTACATCAGGTTGTTGTCGTATGCATAGTCTCTGAATTCCAATAATCTGTTCAGATCCACTTTTCGATTCTTCCCAACTTTCTCGTAATCCAAATTACAAATATTAATGGCCCATAAATATTTGTGGATTAACTCAACGGGTAGATGACATGGCTTGACATACACAAGGTGGTAGGGAGACATTCCCAATGGTGACTTGTACGCAGTTCTGTAAGCCCAAAGAACTGATTCGGGCAGCTGAGACCAGTTCTTGCGATCCAGAAGCACAAGCTTTTGTAAAATTGTCTTGATCTCCTTATTTGAACACTCAGGTAAGCCATTGGACTGGGGTGGTATGGCGAAGCAACACGATATTCTATGCAGAATTACTGAGTTAGCTTCTTCATCTCTTTGTTTATGAAATGACTACTCCTGTCAGATATTAGAATCTTGAGAATCCCTAACCGTGCGATGATGTGATCTCTCAAAAATCGACAGAAAGTTCGACTGTCAGCGGCTCGGGTGGGAATAGCCTCCACCCAGCGACTCACATAGTTGATAGCAAGCAGAATGTATTCATAGCCCTGGTTGTTAGGAAATGGACCCATAAAGTCGATGCCCCACGCGTCGAAGACATCTGATATCTGAATGAATTTCAAAGGCATCATGTCTCTCATTCCTATGGTTCCACCCATTTTCTGACAGTCAGTGCAACACTTGACATAATCTTCTGCATCCTTCAATAATGTGAGCCACCAAAGGCCACTCAGAAGAACTTTTGCTGCCATTCGTCTGCCCGAATGATGTCCTCCAGAGTCTTGATCATGTCACAATGCAAGGACACTTGGAACTTCCTCTTGAGGAATGCACCTCCTCTAGATTCAGTCTGCCCCCTCACGAAATAGATATGGATCTTCCCACTAGTAGAAATGGATTTTAGACAAGAGTTTGTCTATTTTCAACTTCAGCCATCATGTGGGATTCTCTTGGTCACTAAATAATTCACAATATCCGCATACCAAGGGAGCGAGGTGACTGACAGAACTGCCTCATCTGGAAAGGTCTCTGTGATTGGCTACAAGCTCAGCTCAGGTGATTCTGGTTCAGGAAGTCTAGATAAATGATCGGCCACCACATTCTTTACCCTAGGTTTATCTCTGATTTCAAGGTCAAATTCCTAGAGAAGAAGGATCCACCGGATAAGACGTGGTTTGGCGTCCTTCTTCTGCTATAAATACCGGATGGTCGAGTGGTCTGAGTAAATGATCATTTTGGTCGAGGAGATAGGATCTAAACTTTTCCAAGGCAAAGATTACCGCTAGCAGCTCCTTTTCAGTGACCGTGTAGTTTCGTTGGGATTCATCGAGCGTTCGACTAGCGTAGTGAATTGCAAATGGTACATTATCTTTCCTCTGTCCGAGCACAGCACCAATGGCATAATCTAACGCATCGGTCATTATCTCAAAAGGCTGAGTCCAGATCAGTGGCTGCAAGACAGTGGCCTGAGTGATAAGTTCCGTCAATTGATTAAAGGCAAGGAGAACACAGTCATCCACAATGAAATCATTCTCCTTGTCGAGCAACTCAGACAATGGTCTGGCTAATTTATTGAAATCTTTGTTGAATAATCGGTAAAAACCGACATGGCCGAAGAATGACCTGACTTGCTTGATTGTTGTATGTGGCTCAAGTTTAGAAATCACCTCTACCTTGGTTGGGTCAACCTCCATGCCACGTTTAGAAACAACATGACCCAGCACAAGTCCTTCATTCACCATGAAGTTGTTCTTTTCTCACGAGAGCACCAGATTTACTTCGCAGCACCTCCATAAGACACGGTCTAAATAATCAAGACATTGATCGAAAAAGTCCCCGTAGACCAAAAAGTATTTCATAAAAACCTCAAGAAAGCTGCCCACCATGTAGGCAAAAACTGCTAGCAAACACCTTTGAAATGTGGCTAGGGCATTGCATAGCCCGAACGGCATCCGTATGAAGGCGTACATACGTACGTACCGAAAGGACAGTTGAACGCGGTTTTCTCTTGGTCTTCTGGAGCTATAGCCACCTGATTATACCCAGAGTATCCAACCAAGAAGAAGAAGTATTCCTTCGTGGCCAATCTCTCAATAGTCTAGTCGATGAAGGGAAACAGAAAGTGGTCCTTCTTGGTGGCGAGATTAAGTCTTCGATAATCCACTACACTCTCCAAGAAGTGGGTACTCTGGTCGCAATCTCCTCTCCTTTGTCATTCTTCACAACGGCGATCCCTGATTTCTTGGGCACTACATGCAGAGGGCTCACCCATTTGCTATCGGAGATGGGATAAATAAATCATGCATTACACCATTTCTGAATTTCTTTCATAGCAACCTCTAGCATATTTGGATTGAGTCTTCTCTAAAACTCTCGGGATTGATTACTATCTTCCTCAAGTAAAATGTGATGCGAGCACAAGGATGGATTGATCCCATGGAGATAGGAAGTTTTCCAGCCTATTTCCTTGCGGTTTCGTTCAAGAACCTCTAGCAGATGAGATTCTTAGTCTGCGGTCAGATGAGCATTGATAATGACCGGGTATATATTAGGTTCTCCCGCAAGAAAGGCATATTTCATATTAGAGGGCTAAGGTTTCAGCTCAGGCGAGCTAGGAGCTGCTTCAAAAGTGACTTCAGCTATTATTTCTGGTGGTGACTCTTTCGTCTGTTTGGCATCCACCATGCTCTGTTCTATCTCCTAATTCAATAATTTGCAAAATGATCTAATGATTTATTCTTCATCATAGAACTCGTCAATAATCTGCTCTTATTTTTGAAGGCATATCATCAACACCTGGGTCTCCTTAAATGAATCAACAATCATTTCATTATGATCGATTAGGGGAAATTCGAGTGCATTTTCCAATCCTTCCTAGGCACAGAGGAATTCATGGATTTCATTGACATCCACAAAGAGATTGGTGTCTTGAATTTCGGCTAAAAAGTCACTGTCTTTGGAATAGTCAATCACCCTTGCACATGCTGTAGATGTTCCTTCTGGCGGTCTTGCGTCAAACAGAGTCTCTATTTTGATCTTTTCGTTGCCAGCGCCGAAAGCAATATCTCCAATCCCATATTCACCACTGCGTTCAAAGTTTGCAAGAATGGTCGTCCAAGTATAATTGGGGTTAAGAACAATGGAGCGGGAACATCCATATATAATACAACAAAATCAGCCAGGAACTGCTTCCCCTGAATCATGACTATTACGTCCTCCAACACACCCCTAGGCCGCTTGACTGATTTATCTGCAAACTACAGGATCATTTTTGTGGGTTTGAGCGGTCCTAGTCTGAATTCTGTGAGCAGTGAGCCTAGCATCAAGTTGACAGAGGACCCGCTGTCTAGCAACGTACGTTCAAACTCCTGATTGAACATCTGACAACGCACTAGAGGTGCTCCCATATCTGGCTTCTTATCCGGGAGAATGTTGATGGCATTAACTGTGGCCATAGTAAGAATGTGCTTCTCAGACTTGCCACCTTTGCTTCTAGAGTTGTACGGATGAGGCCTACGCCTATTTGTACATGCATCTTTCTGTCCTTTCTTCACAGCTGGCATGTACTCAAGAGCTTTCATTAATGGCATGTTCAACACCAAATTCTGAATAATTTCCACAATAGCATGATCGGACAAAGCGTTTTTAAAAATTTTTTATTTTTTTGTGTTTTTCATTGCATAAGGAAAAGGAATATTTACAGAATCTTTAAGAAGATCATTCAAGATTGTGTCCACATCATTGTTTATAGGTAGAGGGCAAAATGCCTAGAATCATCTACACTGTGTGTTGTAGGCTCGGATTCCGGTGCTGGCGTTGGCTTTGCTGAAGGGTCACAATTCGTCAAGGATGGAACTGGTTATGTGCTTTATGGAGGCATCTCTAGTGCTGGGCTGACTCCACCGAGGTTGCTTCTATCTTTTTGTATTTTGGTGTTTTCTTCATTTTTTTGTGATTTTTCTATTGGTGGTGCTGCTCCAAAAATGCTTTTTGGCCCTTGCGTAGGCTGGACTGACGATACCCCGTCAGATGCAATATGCTTTCCTTTCACCGTCGCCGATGGCTGGAGTGTCCTACTGCTCCTGAGAGTAACAGCATTAGATAAAAAGCAATTTAACTCTCCTAAATCGGGTTGGACACTGTCGATTACCTACTCCTTGCGTCGAAAATTGTTCGAGTTAGCTTCGACTTGAGCAGGAATGGTTGTTTTCGCAGCCGTCAAGTCGTCGATCTTCTGGTTCATCTTAGCCATGTTTTTCATCAATTGTTCAAGGCAAGCAAGGGGTGGATTTACTGGCACAATCTCAGAGGTTTCCCCCTGTTGGGGCCTCGGATGCGGATATGATGGGTGAGATTGGGGCTGGTATCCCTGTGAAAACTAGTGGGGAGAAATGTTGGAGGAATACTGTGAGTTCTGCTGATGAAAATGGGTAGTCAGTTGCTGATGATATCCTTGACCGTGATATCCAGACTGCTGAGGACCGTTCTGATAGTTCTGTCTCCAAGTGTTACCTTGAGATGGAGGCTAATACTGATATGAGGGCTGGAAGGGTCTCCCACCCTACTTCTGCTGGTGATAGGGCCTGTTCCCCATGTTCTGACCAGAGAATCTCCCTGAGGATGGATCAGTTGTGCTTCATTATTCCAGACACCATTGATTTCTTGAATCAGCAGCAGAGGTGGAGAGAATTGCTCAGGGTAAGCTCGCTGGGGCTCTGGCTGATATACAACCATCCGTGTTGGGGCTGCGGGGGCTGCTGCAGGTCCTGCACGTAATACACATGCTGAATAGATTGGGGCTGTGGTGGAGTCGGCTAAGGCGATTGATTTAGTGAAGGCTCCTTATTCTCAGCAGACGTCTCGACAGTGGCAGAACAGAGTTGCACATGTTGGCATTCAAGGCTCGGACAAGCTGCTCCAGCTGTTGGGAGATCAAGTCGAGCTTCTCCAACCCCTGGGTCCTCTTTTCAATTACTGACAATTTTTCGAGGTCATGCGACCTCTTCTCTATGATATCTACCTTGGACATGTGGCTCCCTATGATACTCAGTTTGGAGCTCTCGTCCCTGTCATCGGCATCGGCATCCATGTTTACTGGCTTGCAGATGGTGGCTGGCATCTTCATGTACACGCGCGACGAGGATTTAGCGGCTTCTCCTTCAGCCATTTCCTCAAAGAAATTCCACACCACATCCTCATCCTTGTTAAAGTGAGAGCCACCGCAAGCGGCATCAACGAGCTTTCGACTTTCATGTGTCAGACTGCCAAAGAAATGTTGTACGAGACTAGTCTTTGAAATCTCATGGTGGGGACACTTTTCCTGGAGATCTTTGAATCTTTCCCACGCTTCATGGATAGTCTTGTGGGGTTGCTGACAGAAGTTGGAGATACAAGCATGAATATGGTTTAGGCAACCGAGAGGGTAGAATTTATGTAAAAATGCAGATTTGAACTCCTCCCAAGTCATGACTACTGATGAATCTCAGATTCACCACTCTAAATCTCATTAATTAAGCTCAACTCCCTCAAAATCATTAGCATTTCTGCATTTTTTTAGCATAATTATCATTCATGCATGTTTTAATAAGGATAGCATTTTATCACTTATTTCTGCATAAAATAAGAAGCCAAAAATCCCAGCCAAAATTAACCAGTAAATAGCCAAACTTCCCTGATTTTTAACTAATTCATGCTAACTCTGAATGACCCTCCACTGCGTACATATCACAAACAAGAATAAATGAAAATACGAAAAAAATCACTAACCCAAATAAGTGGACCAAAAACCCAAATCCTAGTTCTAGGATTCCCGAAATAAAACCCTCATATCTTCCCCCATCCAGTGGCTATTTTGATCCTACTCACTTTTGAACTAATCTACATTTAAATACCTTCAAAACAAGACCAAGTTCAAGTGAATCGGAGCTCATATGTGAAAGTTGGGTTTTGGACCTCTTTTATACATTTTGTATTTTAACTGATTTTGACTTAATATTATATGTACATAATTAACCTATTTTATTTTATTTCTTTTTCATGTGTCTTCTTTGATGAAAATTTTACTAAAGTACGTAAAATTCCAAATCCAAACTGAGCTTGAAATCAAAGAAACAAATTGAGTCCAAGTCTTCACTAACTGTTTGTACAAAATTGGTCCTTTTCGTATTTTATTTTATTTTTTTCTTTTTCTTAATTAATAAGAATCCAAAAAAATAGATTATTGTGTCTATATTTATCTTTGATTTTACCATATTTTTTCGGATTTTAATCTGGTTTAAAAATGATAAAAAAAAATAAAACCCAAAAATCAAGGTATTCTATGTACATGAGATACCCCAAAAATATCACTTTGTGCAATTGATCGATTTTGATTTTAATATATTCATGAAAGTTGTAGATCTCATCGAGACGAGCAATTTTTGTGAAGAAACTTTTTCGATCCGAGGTTGTTTACTATTTCTTTTATATTTTTCTTTCTATTTATTTTCTACTTTTTGCGATGTGACACGTGGCAGCTCCTGGAATCGCCACGTGTAAGCCACT
Organism: Ottelia alismoides; assembly: GCA_037367405.1. Classification (NCBI taxonomy): domain Eukaryota; kingdom Viridiplantae; phylum Streptophyta; class Magnoliopsida; order Alismatales; family Hydrocharitaceae; genus Ottelia; species Ottelia alismoides. The sequence continues at coordinate 631,988 of JAZKJV010002406.1, forward strand.
TTTCGAATTTTTATTATTCGTTTTTTTATAAAAAAAATTAAAAAGCTCTGCACGTACGTTGCACGTGCCTCCCAGGCACGCGCCACGCAAGTGCCCCGCCCCCTTTACCCCCAGCCACCACGCGTCGCAACGTGGGACGCCCAATCTCGGTCGATCGGACGACCCGTGGCCATCTTCCTCATCAAGATGCCTTTCCCAATTCTGGTCGCCCGCCGCCCTCGAAATCTCGACCGCAATCTTCGCACGCCACCTCTCTTTGAATCCTCGTCCGATCTTCATCAACGTCCGCGAATCTCGGCCAGATTGCCTTCGCCATCTCAAAATCTCCATCAGATCCTCGTCTCCTCGATCAAATCCCTATCGAAATGACCCATCTTCCAATCTGCGACATTCCATTACCAGAGGACCCCTCGACCATATTTAAAGAACGTCGCCGCTCCCCTTCACCATCATCCGCTGATAGCGACGACGCTCGGAGGTGACAGCTCCGAGCGCCCTCCTGCGACGAGGTCCGAGGGTTTCCTTCCCTTGTTGCAGCGCACGATCAGCTCCGTCGTCTCTGCTTCGCTCCGGTAGTTGGCCCTAGAGACTACAACGATCACCTCAATCTTCTTCATCAACTCCCGTCTTCAATGCCCTCCAGCAGCTTCGATCAACTATGACTCCAACGCAACTACTACGCTTCCACGACAATCGCCATCGACAACCTTCGATGCATCGAGCTACGGCCAGCCAGAAGCTCTGCCACCAGGGGTCGACGCTCGAACCACTACAATCAACGCCTACCTCCGTCACCACGCCAGGACCCCCTCCTCCGAGTTCATCATCGTCTCCGGTCGCCAAGAACACAACCTCCAGGTACTGCTCTACCGTCGGCCAAGCGCCCTTCGTCAACATCAATTGCAGGCAGTCAGACCCACCACCGCCGGGTCTCACCTCCTCTGCATTACCGTCGCCAGCGGCCGGGCACCCATCCTGAGGCCCCCACTACGTGCCACGTACGTGGGGGCGGGGGAACGACGTCAGCGCTACCGTCACGCCCGAGTCACGTGGCACGCACGTGACCGGGGGAAAATTGCGAACATCCCTTGGAGGTTACCTTATTTGCATATCAGTATAGCCTTCCAAGGAGCATGTGTATCGCACATGCTCCCTTGGAAAATTTGCAGAAACCGCCCTCCCCTATCGTTCTGGTAATTAAAACGTTATCCTTGCTTTACATTATTTTATTCTATATATTGCATAAATACCCCTATATTCCCTCTCAGTTTTGGACCTCTCTGTTGCATTGTTTATTTATCCAAAAATAGCATGATGTTTGTCATTTAGTTCTCTACATCTTGAGATATTGTGGACATTTTTGTGATCAAGGATTAATTAATAATTAATTGTTTTGTGGAAAATTGCACATTTTACCCATGTTATGCTCTGAAATTTGTCATTGATTAACCGTTGCTCTAAAAATTTCCGAAAAATCACAATTCAGAATTAATTGTGCTTAACATTGTGCCCAAAAAGATTTGCATTTGTATGCATAGTTTGCCTTGTAAAAATCATTTTGCATATTTCAATGTTTGATTTGTAGTAGGTATTGGATCTTGTATTTTCGAGGTTTAGGATTTTTCTGAGATCCATCACCTAGTGATAGAATTTAGATAATTTTATCACTTGAAAATAATTAGGTTTATTATTTATTATAATTAAATATTAAAATTCACTTTGTTTGCATTTAAAAAGTCATAAAAAATTCATCTTGCATCCAAAAATTCCTAAAAAATTAAATTGTATTCATTTCATCATAATTATCAGTCTGGCCAGGTTTCATATTTTTCGGACATTGGTTGGTCGATAATTGCATTTTTAGTCCCTAAAATAGGCCAAAATTGTACTTTACATCCTTTATTGCATTAAAAGGTACAAAAAAAGACCGCCTCGAAAACCGCACGCAAACATTAATAGACATAATTCTAGGTTGTTCCCTTGCCTCCTTGTTTTTGACCTTGGGGCTTGTCTAAGTCAAATAAACATAAAACTGCATTAATTAAAATTGACAAATATTTTTGTGTGGTTATTCCTTGATTGATTCTGATTGCCACCTACAATGAAATGACACATTTTTTAATGCACGACAATACATGACACATACTTTTAACAAGCGCAATCATGGACTTGTCAGATGGCGCCGTTGTTGGGGAGGCAAACGGCTTAGTTTTTTATCTAAAAATTTCTTTTGTTCGGTTTTCTGCATTTGGATAGTCTGACCCCCGAATTTTTCACTGTAAATTCCATTTTTTCTAGATTTATTTATTTTATTTTCAGCATTTATTTTCTTATTTTATTTTTGATTTATTTTTTGAGTCGCTCTCATACATTCTCTCTCTTATTTTTCTTGCGAGGTACTGATGAACATGGATCTGGCGAGGATCTAAATATCTCACACAAGGCGGAGACAAACGTCGCTGCGGAGATCACTCACAAAACCTGTATCAATCAACAATTAACCCACAACAATCAAATAAGGCAATGAAGGTGAATGTGGAGTCAAAATTTATTATAACTCTACAACAAGATGTGTATAGTGCAAGTATGTGTAGAGGTCGAACACAGGGAGCAGGCAGGTAGAACGGGGCAATAATGCACAAAAATGTGATATGTGATCAAATGCCTACAATCAAGCAAATTTTTGTGGGTTTTAATTTTATATATTTTTTTAATTTTTAATTAAATATTTTTATATATTGATTTTTAATTTTCTAATTTTATATTTTCTTTCTATATTTTATATTTTTTTATATTTTCTTTTTCTTTAAATAGAATATAGAGATAAGTAAGAAAAAGAGAAAGATAGAGTATTTATAAAAATAAGTAAAAATAACCAAAAACTAGGAAATAAAATGTTTTTGGGCTTTTTGTAATTTTATGCTGTTTTGTGATTTTTAGAGATTTTTCTGATTTTTTTGGTATTTTTAAAATCAAAAATACTAGAAAACAGTGAATTAAGCTACTGGCCAACATTAAAATGAGGATGAAAATAGAAATCAGAGTCCAAAATTCCCCAAATTAATTTTAAAATAAAGGCAATAAAATAAGGAAACTACAGAAACTGAGATTGTATTTTTAGGATTTTCTTGAATTTTTTAGATTTTTATGAAGATTTTTGGAGTTTTCTAGTTTTTAGGGTTTTATTTTTGAAATTTTAGTGATTTTTGGAGAGAAGTCAAAACACACAAAAAACATAGAAGGTACGTTTTTTGAACTTTTAAAGAAGTTTTTATAATTTTTAGATATTTTCTAATGCAAACAGTGCTAAAAATGCTTGTTTTTTATTTTTAATAAATATGAAAATGCAAGAAAAATGTGAAACAAAAATATTACGTGAATCTACAATGCAATAGGAACCTATAGTATTTTTTGGTGATTTTTAGCAATTTATAGATGCATGGAATTAATAGAAACAATAAAAAGAAATTACACTACTAACAAGGGCATATATGTAAATAAGCAAACATCCAAGGGCCACAATGCAACTTTTCCACAAAAATTATAACTAATGAATTAATTTCCAGGTCCAGATACAAATATCAAAAGCCATTAGGGCATGCCTGTAATTTTCCCAACCCCACGCGTGACTAGCATGCACCTAGCAAGGACTTAAACGCAATATCCAAAAATCCCAAGGGCTGATATGCAAAGTACCCAAAAATATTACATGTTACAAAATAGTTCATGGACTAAAGAAAAATAACCAAACCCGCAGGGGGTCCAGTGTAAAAACGCCACCACCCCACGTGCACAGATCACGTGAGGTGACGTGGACTGGACCTAGATGCAAATAATAAAAGTGCGGAGGCCTAGATGCCAATACTACAAAAATATTTAAACTCCAGACGAAGGTTTATGGACTAAAAATAAATACAAAAACTCTCAGGGCAAAAGATGCCTAGAGGCCACTTGACACGTGGCGCGATCTGAATGGCCGATGACGCTTCGCTGATGGGCGACAGATGTAGATCCCCACGAAAGGATCGGACGGCTGGGCTTCTGGGAGATCCAATGGCTGCTGCTAGGGCTGGAGGCACAGCCTGATCTAACAGCACAGGAAGATGGAGCAAGAACAGGGAAGCGTCGCCGGCGAAGCGAGCTTCCCCGCCCTCGATCGGTGAACTCCGGCGGTCTTCTGGATCCAAAAATAGCCTGCAGCCTCCTGCGGTCTTCCTCTATCTCCTGGTGGCTCCATAAAACCTTGGCGATGGCCGAGGCTCGCGAGGGCGGGCGGCAGAGCTGGGAAGCTCCATAGAACTCCGGCGAGAGTCAAAATGAGCACCAGGCTCGAGTCAAAGCTCCTTGACCTGCAAAAAGGGGTGAAAGGGTCCATGGAAAAATGCCTGGACCCCACGGTGGCCAGAGGAGCTTTGGCAAGGGTGATCGTTAGGGCGATTCGATGGACGACACTCAGAGATTCTTGGGGGTTTCACTCCTATGACTACGACGAACAAAATGAGAAGAAAATAAATGGGAGAAAGTGGCTGCCTCGATGGTCGAAACCAGAGGGAGGTATACCTCGATGCCGGAGATGGTGGAGGTGATTGGAGCCGCCTCGATGCTCGCTCAACCCACCCGAAGCTCGGTGGAGGATGCTGTCACCTTCCTTTGTCGATTGGGCACAAAAAGGGGAGCGGAGCTTGTGCAAGAGGGGTTCAAAATATGAATGGAAGGTCGCGGCTCAATATAAGGGGTTGACGAAAGGCTGAGAAGATCAAAGCAGATCGCTCGAATCGTCGACCCTCAGCCCTAGGAAATCCTAGGGCGTGAAAGACCAACAATCAAGGAACAAAAGTTGTGAAGGGTTCATCATGAAAGAATGCAAGATTTGACCTCAAAAAAATCAAGAAAGAGGGGGCGCAACGAGGTCTTACACGGGAGCAGAGGAGAGGGACAGCCAGTTGACCCGCCGGTCAACGTGGGCTGGCACCTGGTTGGTCCACGTGGACCAACAAGGAAAAATCCCTGGAAAATGATTTATAAATTCAATTAAAAATAGAAAATGAATTAATTAATTTTTGGTTATTAAATTAAAAATGTTTATTTATTTATAAGGTATTTTAATATGATTTTTAATTATTTTTATGAGGTATAAAAATACAAGTTACCTTTTTAGGCTTGTATAGGTATATATATCTATATATTTTAATATTTTATTTTTATTTTGTATATTTAATTTATTTATTTTTATTTATTATTTTATAAATTTATAAAGTATTTTTTATACACTTAAAAATATTTTTTATTTTGATTTTTCTAATGTATTTTATACACTTAATAAAATAAAAGTGTTAATTATATAGGTATATATACAGGTATTATACCTATGTATATTATATACAAGTATTTTATTTTGTGTTTCTTTCTATTTTTATTCTGATTTTAATATACACATAAATTATGAATAATATTTACAAAATTATAAAATTATAAAATTATAAAAATAATGAATAAATAATAAAATGAATATTTTAATATGTACAAGTATACAATAGGGGTCCAAAACTCAACTTTCAAACCGTAGCACCGCCAAAGGCGAAACCACCGCCATTAAATAGCTTATTTTAAATTATATATAATTAAAGGTGATTTTGATGCATTCCGAGCTTTTATTTGGGAGATACATGTCTGGGAAGTTGGGTTCTGGATTCTTATTCATATCATAACTTTTTATCTGTACATTATTTTTGAGATCAAGTTTGTATTTTTATTTATTTAATTATCTACAACTTTCATGTACAAAGTTTCTTTATTTGAGGTATAAAAAGTGGAACCAAAAATAGGTCCCAAAATGTATATAGAATGAATAAAATGAAAAGGTATTTTTATTGTATTCTGGCCCTCGTCTCCCCCTACTTTATTCCTTGTCGACTATTCATCAAGATACCTAGGTCTCGAGGTTTCGGGTCAAAAAATATAGACAATATTTTATTCTTTTTCTTTTTTTATTTATTCTATAATTTTAGCTTTAAAAACAGTATTTTATACACTATTTACATGCACATGCATGGATGCTAAGATGCTGGAATTAAGGGTGTTTACATGCATTTGTCAGGATTTTTAGGGCTAAAATGATAGAATAAAGATGATGAAATGTGGATTCATCACCCCCCCCCCCCATACTTTGCCTTTGCTAGTCCCTAGCAAACACTTATGCAAGAAGTGCAGGAAAAAAAGAAAAAAAATAAAGAAAAGAAAAAGAAGAAGGTGGATTTAGTTTAATTATCAAACTTGTCTTCACAAAATCAAAGTTTGGAGCTTAAGTCGGACCTTTGGAATTTTAGTACGTGCGGAACCTTAATGAGAACTGGATTTGAGATCCATTAGTCCCTGAGAATCCCAAAACTGTGCTCAAGTCTCATCAATAGCCAGGTCAGAAATATCTCAACTCATACGCAAACCCTTACGAGTATGAATCTGACTCGTACAGTGTAAGTGTTGGTGGCTCTCCCCAACTGAAATGACAAAGAGACTGACTTCTCCAGTATGACAACCCAATGATTCCCCAATCCAATAACTCCTTCCTCAAGGCGTGGGGTATTCCCTTCTAAGTTCAAATGGCAACTAGCTCAAGAGGAGGGGGTAAAGAGAAGAATGGATAGTAACCAGTGTAGCTTCCTATCCCAGGATGCAAGACCAGTGTAGTCAAGTCATCCAGTTGCAGGCTCACATGATATGACATTGGAACTCTTATTGACTTTACAACATATGTTCATACTTTGCAGGCATTTTATTTTTGTACAGGCCTGTCCATTTTTTATACTATTTACAGCAGCATTTACATAGGGAGTTTTTCCTCTTGAGCCAGTAGACTATCCCTCTTTTGAAGCTTTATTGCAACCCACGCTCTCCTGTCTTTAGACTTCCTCATCACTGGACGGGTTGGGGTGCACTTCCCTCCCTAGAGGAGGACAAGTGTTTCCACTTGTGTACGTCTCATATCGACAAATCCAATCCCCTCACCACCCCAACTGAGTTGAGCCATGTGAAAGGTGCAGGTGTCCAAGTTAGGTCATTATCAACAAGAGTCGTGCGTGTGCTCCGAAATACTCTACTTAGGCAGTCAAGAATTCATTGAACCAAGTCTCATGATCCTCAAAGAATTAAGTCAACTAGACCTGAAGTACATCAAACCCAGTTCCTATAAGGTTCTTGTTATTAGGCAGATTTTAAGGTCTAATCAAGCTACAATCTCCGTATTTTATTTAGACTTGTTCAACTATCAAACTCAATCCGAAAAAAGATAATGCTATGCAAATGCAGAAAATATTTTTGTGATGCAATTTTCAAGATTTTGAACTTTTTATGGATTTTTGAAAAGATGATGATGCATATGCAATTTTTTTGTATTTTTCAATAAGAATTTTCAAATGTTTTTGGTATTTTACTTTTGCAAATGTTTTTGAGATTTTTGAAAACAAAAAGTTTTTTTGGCTAAAAGCTAGGTACAAATATTTACATGGGGATGCTTCTTATATTTACAAGAAGTAGATTTTAAGAATTTACAGGGTAAGTGATCAATTTTATAAGTATATATAGTGAATTTTAGGTGTGATGTATGTATTCCTCAAACTTATTTGAAAAGGTTTTTCAAACAATTTTGAAAACTATAGTCCAAAATATTTTTTACAAACATTTTACAAACATGTACACACATTTGAAAATCATTTTGCAAAGGTTTTTTCAAATTGTATAGATAGATTTTTCAAAATATTTTTACAACTAACTTTCAAACAATTTGCAAATCATTTTTCAAACATTTTTATTCACACAAAGAAAATAAAGTTTTACAAACAACACATTTTTACAAAGGTTGAAAACATATAACAAAATGTTTTCCAAATAGTTTTCAAAAAAAATTTCAAAAATATTTTGAAACTATTTTTCAAATATTTTTCAAAAAACATTTTCACCTGATTTATTAATCAGTAAATACAAAAAGATATTGAGGAATAATCAACATCTTTTTATTAGGGGTTTTAATGAATTTAATTAGCCATATTATAAAGAAAATAAGAAAGTACGAGTTATGGCTAAAGTATATATGCAGTATATACGACCCCTCTATACTTAGCTTGAGTTATGCCCTCATAGATCGGAGAGAAAAGAGAAGACATAACTCGTACTAAGTATAGGCAAGTCTAAAGAATAAAGAAATAAAGGAATGAATAAACGAATGAGAAGTTGACCGTCCCCCCTATACTTAGGATCAAATAATCCTAAGTATAGCAGACTGTACACAAAGCAGGGAGGGTCAAGGGTGGAAATGAATAGATCGTACTCAGATTGTCTCCCCCTATACTTAGGGTAAGATATCCCTAAGTATAGACAAGAAGATGAGACAATGGAGAGGATCGATAAGAATGAAATCCCAAGGTGCACACCCCCTATACTTAGGACAAAGTGTGCCCTAAGTATAGAAAACTGTCTACAAGGGGTGACACCTTTTAGATACAAAAAGAAGATGGAAAAGGAAAAGAATAAAAGAAGAAAAGAAGATATCACAGCTCAGTCTGTGTACCCCCCTATACTTAGGACAAAGTGCATCCTAAGCATAACAAAATCAAAAGATGAAGACGGGGTAGCAGACATAACGGAAGAATGAAAGAATGATATGGACAGATTGATCTATACAGCAGAAGATGGAAGTGATAATCGTGTATGAGGTGCAAATGATAAGAGTCAAAGAACACATCTCATACCAGAAGAATGGGGGCAACGTCAACGGTAGGCGGATCATGATCTAGATATAGCTTCAGGCGTTGACCGTTAACACAAAAGGTAGAGGAAGATGACGACTCGGATATATCAATACTACCATTGTCATGTACCTTCCTGACCACATACGGACCTTTCCACTTACTCTGCAATTTTCCTGGAAATAATTTCAGCCTATAATCAAACAGCCATACGTGTTGATCGGGCTCAAACTGTTTATGGCTAATATGAGAATCGTTCCATGTCTTCACTTTTTCCTTATATTGTAGGCTGCTAGAAAAGGTTGTATCTCTCAACTCCTCCAGGGCTGCCAACTCTGCTTTCCTCTGTTCTCCTATACTCTCGGGATCCAATAATAACTCAGCAACTGCCCATAATGACTTGTTCTTGATCTCCACTGGTAGATGGCACGGCTTGCCATAGACGAGACGAAAGGGAGATGCCCCTAATGGAGTCTTAAAGGAAGTCCGATAGGCCCACAAGACCGAGTCCAAAAGCTGTGACCAATCCTTTCGGTCTGGGTGGACAACCTTCTGTAAGATAGTCTTGATCTCCATGTTCGATACTTCAGCAAGACCATTTGTCTGAGGGTGATATGGCATGGCAACACTATGGTCAATGCTGAACTCGTCTGCAAGGGCCCTACCCCTAACCTTGTCATTGATAAAGTGAGACCCCCTGTCTGAAATCAGAACTCTAGGTACCCCAAACCATGAAATGATATTTTTCCTCAAAAAGCGACACACAGTTTTAGCATCTGCGGCTCGGGCGGGGATGGCCTCAACCCATCGGCTCACATAATCCACAGCAAGCAAAATGTACTCAAACCCCTGACTCTTAGGAAATGGGCCCATGAAATCAATACCCCATGCATCAAAAACCTCACAAAAGTGAATGGGCTGCATGGGCATCATGTCTCTCTGTCTACAAGTATCCATCTTCTGACAATTAGTACATCTCTTCACGAACTCATCTAAATCCTTGAAGAGAGTAGGCCACCAAAGGCTGGATTGGAGCACCTTCTGTGCTGTCCGTCTCCCAGAATGATGTCCTCCTGCCTCAAGCTTGTGGCAGTAGGTGAGGATGCTATGATGCTCTTCTTGAGGAATGCACCTCCTCCAGATGTTATCCCCTCCTTCATGATAAAGAATGGGAACCTCTCAATGGTAAAACTCGGCCTTCGCCAAGAAGGTCTCAAGTTTCTGCCAGGGCCAACCCTGTGGAACCATCTTGGCAACAAGATAGTTCACAATGTCGGTGTACTAGGGGAGCGAGTTGATAGCCAAGATCGCCTCATCTAGATTTGTCTTTGTAATAGGTGCGCTGTGCTCTGATTCCTCAAGGTTCTCTAAGCGCGAAAGGTGATCCGCCACCACATTCTTAACTCCAGGCTTATCCTTAATCTCAATATCAAACTCCTGGAGAAGAAGGATCCATCTGGTAAGGCGAGCTTTGGCATCCTTCTTGGCCATGAGGTACCAGATGGTGGTGTGATCTGTAAAGAAAGTCACTCTAGATCCGAGAATATATAATCGATACTTATCTAAAGCAAAGACTATGGCCAGCATCTCCTTCTCTGTCACAGTATAATTCCGCTGAGCGGCATCCAAAGTACGGCTGGCGTAGTGAATAGCATACAGCAATCCATCCCTCGTCTATCCAAGCACAGCCCCTACAGCAAAATCAGAAGCATCCATCATGATCTCGAATGGGAGAGACCAATCAGGTGGCTGAAGCATAGGAGCCGTGACAACCATATTCTTGAGAGTCTCAAAGGACGCAAGACACTTATCATCTACAATGAACTCGGTGTCTTTCATCACCAAATCAGTAAGCGGTCGGGCAATACGACTGAAGTCCTGAATGAACCGTCGGTAAAAACAAATGTGCCCCAGAAAAGACCGCAATTGACGCAGATTGGACGGTGGATTGAGTTTTCTAATGATATCCACCTTGGCCGGATCAACCTTCATGCCCCTGTTGGAGATGATATGACCAAGGACCGTCCCTTGAGTCACCATGAAGTGACTCTTCTCCCAAGACAAGACAAATTTGACCTCTATGCAGCGCTGAAGCACAGGTCTAGGCAGCCAAGACAAGCATCAAACCCATCTCCATAGACCGAGAAGTCATCCATGAAGACCTCCAAACAGTCACCCACCATGTTCGAGAAAATGGACAACATGCACCTTTGGAATGTCACCGGGGCGTTACACAATCCAAAGGGCATCCGTCTGAAAGCATAAGTCCCAAGTAGACAGGTGAATGTTGTTTTCTCCTGGTCTTCAAGAGCAATGGCCACTTGATTGTAACCGGAGTACCCGTCAAGAAAACAGTAGTGACTCTTCCCAGCCAGCCTCTCGATAATCTGATCAATGAATGGCAATGGGAAATGATCCTTCTTGGTGGCCTGATTCAATAATCTGTAGTCCACACAGACCCTCCAAGAAGTGGGTACCCGGGTAGCTATCTCCTCTCCAAACTCACTCACAACTGTAGTGATACCCGTCTTCTTGGGTAGCACATGTAATGGACTAACCCACTTGGAGTCGGAGATGGGGTAGATAAAATCAGTGCTCCACCACTTCAATATTTCCTTCATGACCACATCTCGAAGATTCGGGTTCAGCCGTCCCTGGAACTCACGCGAGGGCCTAGCGTCCTCCTCAAGATAGATGTGGTGGGAGCACAGAGCTGGACTAATCCCATGGAGATCATCCATACTCCATCCTATCGCCTTGTGGTTTCTTTCAAGAACCACCATCAGACGAGATTCTTGCTCTCCAGTCAAACATGCTGCGATAATGATTGGGTGCATATTTGGATCACCTGCAAGGAATCTATACTTCAGCGACTGTGGTAAGGGCTTCAATTCTATACAACTGGGAGGTGGCAGATCTGGCTTCTGAAATGTCTGTGTGAAGGCTACCAGGTCTGCATGAGAGAACTCTCGCTGTGCATGAAACTCTGACGAAGGTGAACCTGCTGAATCATCTATGAACTGTACTGGCCCGCACTCCGTCCTAGCTATTGGCTCAGAAGGAATCAGACACGGCAAATAGTTCATCAAAATCATCCCAATCAATGTCTGAATCCGAGGGATCTGAACTAGAAGAACAAGACTGAAACTTTGCATCACCACTCGTCCCACAACTGTCAGCCTCAAAGGTGTCCTCGTCCAGGGGTGTGCTCTCCAGGCTCTCAACTACCATAAGCTGTAAATAGAGTGAATCTGTAGGCAAGGCGAGGGTCTGTGCTACTAGATCTGTCCAAATTGATTCATCATCTGCCATCAGAAAATCACACTCCTGGTGGATGTCTAGCTCGTCCTCTATCATCTGCGCGGTATTACTGGACTGCTTTGAGCATGCAGATTCTCTCGCTATGGTCTCTTCGATCATCTCTATATGTATGCTCTCGCCCTCTACGCGAAAGCATACCTTCCCACTATCATGATTGGTCACTGCCTTGGTTGTGGCCAAGAATGGGCATCCAAGTATGATGGGGGCATCGGTTACCGACTCACGGATCTCCATGTCCAATACAACAAAGTCCACGGGGAATTTCAGACCCTGAATGGTAAGAACCACGTCTCTCAAAAACCCCTTCGGTCTCTTAGTCGACCTATCAACAAACTGAAGGATTGTCCAGCTCCGAAGAAGAGGACCAAACTCGAATAGGTCGAGTAAGGCTACCGGAAGGAGGTTGATAGAAGAGTCGTTGTCTAATAGAGTACGATCAAAATGCTGCTCCTGAATCTCGCATCTGACATAGGGAGCTCCTGCATCGGGTCTCTTGGCTGGCAATTTGTTTTGAATGGTGCAACAAATGGAATGGGTGAGCACATGGATCTGATCTCTGTGGTTCCTCCTCCTCCTACGGATTGTAGTCTTCTCTCTCAAGCTCTTCTGGAAGAGGGGGATGTGCTCAAGTGCTTCCTGTAAAGTCAGCTGGATCTGGAATCTATCAATCATCTGGTTACTGAACTCTACCTGTTGAGTCTTTTTGGGATTTTCTCTTTTATTACCCTTCGTCAAGCGGAGTGCTTGAGGAAAGAGGATGGAAGGGGCCTCCTCAGATGGAGGACTAGGAAGAGGTTCCTATGCATGTTAAGGAATCGAGTCCATACAATGATCATCATGCAACACATATGGACCTGAAGTGTATACAGAAACCTTTCCTTTATTCATATTTTTGTTCTTTTTCTTGTTACCACAGTCATGAGATACAAAGGGTGGCAACACAACATGTGGGAGATCAACAAAAGTAGAAGTGGTGGCCTCAGTCCCACCAGCGGCATCTGACTTCACGGCATCAGCTCCGCACTCTGGATCTGCATCAAAAATGGTGGCCTCAGCACCATCGTCTGCATCGGGTGTCACGACGGCCTCAGCACCGTCATCTGGATCTCCATCCTTGGTGGCATCAGCAACACCGTCATCAACATCATCAGCGGCATCAGCACCGCTACTCTCTCAATTTGGCGCTCGTGGTTCCTCATGTGGATGTCGCTCAGATGAGGTGCCGCTGGCTGGCATCCTACCGCTCCTAGTAGTCACGAAATCAGCATCATACAAAGATGACATGTCACTCAAATAATCACTAGGAGAAGTATCCTCTGTAAATTGTACCTGCTCAGACTTCCTCTTCAGATTGTTAGGATTAGGCTCGATCTGTCAGGTATGGCGGCCTTTCCACTGATGATATCCCTCATCTCCTGTTGGAACTCATCCATTTTCCGCCGGAAGGATGCTTGCTGGTCAGAAATCAAGCGGGCGAGGTCATCTAGAGCTGGGTTCTCAAAGGCAGGTGCTTGAGAACCGGAAGTGTTCCCCTGCTAGAAATGAGGTTGCTATTGGTAGTGGGGAGGATGGGAGTATGTCTGGTGAGGCTGCTGACGCTGCCTCCACTGCTGTCCTTGATAGACGAGACGAGGACCCTGATGGTACTGTTGGTGGGCATACTGGGGCTGCTGCTGGTGCTGGTTGTTCTGATGACCCTGAGTTGAAGACTGTTGCTGGGATGAGGTGCCACCAGTGGTCCAACGGAATCCAGGGTGATCGCGACGAATCCCGGGTTCCTGTGGGTACCGGTCGTACCAAATCCCATTGACTTCCATCAATTGTTCCTGCTCATCGGGGTGGTGGAAGAACTGCCAGTGGCTGATCCGGCTGATAGACCACCATCTGAGTGTCTTGAGATGGTGGTGGTAGTGAGTAGTTGCTGTAGCTGCTGGACTGGCTCTGTCTGGATGTGGTGAACCTGATGGTACGAGGCAGAGGGATGGGTGGAGCTACTACTGCTGGGATTGGCCTGTGACCTGGGAGCCTGCTGAGTAGACGTCTATGCCTCCTGGATGCAATGAATCTGCGTCTTCAGGTCACTCATGGTCTTCATGATAAGGTCCATCTGGGCAAGACCTTGGCTCTGCTTCTTCTCAAGGATCTCGATGCGGTCTAGCTTCTCAGAAATGATCCCCAAGTCGGCAGCGGTGGATTCAGCCTAAGCGGCAGCTGCTGACGGAGTGTGTGTATTGGCATCGTTGCATGATATCCTCTGATATCCAACGTCCTGTGGTGGAAGCTTCGGCTGTGTGTAGACGCGGGCTTGGCACATGACTGTGGAATTCTCTGCCATACCCTCATAGATCTCCCAAACTACGTCCTCCCCCTTGGAGAAGTAAGATCCACCACAAGAGGCATTGACAAGCCCTTGTTGCTCCGGTGTGAGCCCACAGAAGAAACTCTGAACCAGATTGGGCTTGGATATATCATGATGTGGACACCGGTCAATAAGCTCTCTGAATCGGTACCAAGCCTCATGGAACTGCTCATTCGGGACCATGGAGAAATTGCTGATCATAGCTCATGCTGCGTTGGTCCGGCCGAGTGGATAGTACTTGTTCAAGTACTCGCGATGGAGCTGTATCCATGATGTGACATACCTCCCAAGGTGCTTCAGCCAGTAGGCTGCTCTATCAGCTAATGATAATGGGAAGGCAATCATCTTGATCGTGTCCTCGTCCACCAATCTATCATGGATAGTGCTGCAAATCATCTCAAACTCCTACAGATGGAGATGAGGCTCCTCGGTGGCTAGCCCGTGAAACTTGGAAATAACTTGATAGTCTGCGGGCGAAGCTCAAAGTTCCCAATAATGGGAGGAAGCTGAATCCATCGGTGAGTGAGGGTCGCGGCTGGGTTGTGCAACTGCCTCATGGTCATCGGCGGCGGCCTCTCCTGGTTAGGTTCTCCTCCTTCGTCTGCTGTGTCTGGTATGTCTCCTCCACCACCCCCAGGTATGTCATCTCTTCCTTCTCGCATCTGCGCTATCTCCCTCATAAGGTCACCCATGAAAACTCCCTGGTCTTGCATCTGTCTCTTTATGGTCTCCAGGGAAGCTAACAATGAATTGTTGATGGCAGCTTGATCATATAGAAATGGTGGTGGTCTCTACTCATCTGGGTGTTCTTCTCTGCCGTCCATATCTTGGGTCTCTACAAAGGCAAAAGAACCCATCTCAGGTGCTAACAAATGATCTGAACTCTATGCTGCACTAAACTCTGACACTCTTGGACTGATGGAAGAAGAAGGGTGTTCGAGGGGGAACATGGTGGACGTAAACTCAGGCTCGGAGAGTGGGTCTGGACTCCCCAGAGACAACCTAGATGAATAAGGAGGAGTGCTGGATAGCGGTGCCACCAGAGACGGCCTAAGAGATCTCCTTCCCATCATCATGATTATTAAGAAGAGTGAGGTTGACAAATGAAGAAGGGGGCAAAATTTTGCACAATTGTGCAGTGTTTTTTATCTTGACCTTAATTCAACTAGTCAATCAAATCAAACACAATACAAGGGATTCACCAACTCAACGCGTGAAGCCGTGAAGGATCAGTTATTATCTTTGTAGTTTTTAGATTGAATTCAGGCAATTAATCTTTGAACGAGTCCTTAGAGCGCTACGCCTATAGGAGAGAGAGTACTGCTAAAAAAGAATCTCGTACTTGTCCTCCTCCTGTGTAACATGTAGTCTGTACGTTTTGAGGTCCTTGTAATCCTTCCTGGATCCCTACTCAGCCAAAGAAATAGAGGTAGGAAGCCGATAGGCAAAATCGATACTTTGGATCTCGCTCACAACGGAACCACCCGTGAGCGTGCAAGATCCTACTCGGATGGAAGACGATGAAACAGACACCCCCGTGAAGGCGTGGCCTATGCTCGATGCTTCAGACAAGGTCAATGCTCTACAAAATAGAGAGTCATCAATGCCGACCAAGCCCTACTCGTCTACGTATGATAGAAGCGCCAATACTTCGGAAATCCAGGCGATACACAAGGCAGCCACAGACTGGGTTTTGGGCTCTAATCCTTACGAAGCCGCTCACTCACTTGGAAGGAGACCTTCCCATGCAACTTGAATACAATGGAGGTCTTTGCTCACCCCAAGCAATGCGTCCAATTAGCCGATTTTATTTAGGTCAAGTTTTCTTTAGTAGTCCCTTTTTTATTTTTTTTGGTGTTATCACTTGTTTTGAGTCAATTCAATACAAGTGCCTAATGTTTTTATATCGTTCCTTGGTTCCTATTTGATCCAAAAACAGAGGGAGAGAGTCAGAAAAGCAATGCTAGTTGGCACCAACATGGAAATCTCACATTCGTGCCTAAATGATGAATGCTCAAGTAAGAAGACTTACGGTGCCTCCAACTCTCTTGATGCAGGATGCAACGCAGGAATTTATAAACCTAATCTATATGCGGTATGCAATCCGATGAAATCGCCATAGGGTGAGGATAGACTATTAGCGTGAAGAACTATTTTCAAAATTTGACTAAGTCCAAAGAATCGAGACTATAGGTGCATGCAAGGTTAATTAAGGTGTTTGGACCTAATATTATGCCAATCAATCCTAAAGCTAGGGCTCAATCACACAAAATAAGAAAACAAAATCGGAAAATAAAGGAAAAAATGCGATGAAAATCCGATGAAAACGGCGGTGAACCCCCAAGTGTACAAACACTTGGAAATTAGGCTCGAATGTCCATGTCCTGAGTACCTGTATTATTACAATTATAAAGTGGTCTCTCTCTCACAAAAATTACATAAGTAAAAGCAATAAAATAAAATGCTCAAAATTTGTCTTCAGACACTCCAAGTCCTCCTTTGTGCTAGGTCAAAGCCGCCTCACGTGGGTGCGCAGGTGCTCTAAAGAGGAGCTCCTCCCTCGATCCGCTTGCCTCGCACAAAATCAAAGCAAGGAGAGTGGTTAGACAATTCAACAAGATATATCAAATAAAAATAAATAAGTAGAACACAAAAATGTGTAAATAAATCACACGCACAAAGAAAACCGATCTACGCGTTGTTGCTCCCCGGCAATGGTGCCATTTGATGAACACGGATCTTGCGAGGGTCTAAATATCTCACACAAGGCAGAGACAAACGTCGTTGCGACGACCGCTCACAAAACCCGTATCAATTAACAATAAACCCACAACAATCAAATAAGGCAATGAAGGTGAATGTGGAGTCAAAATTTATTATAACTCTACAACAAGATGTGTATAGTGCAAGTATGTGTAGAGGTCAAACACAAGGATCAGACAGGTAGAACGGGGCAATAATGCACAAAAATGTAATATGTGATCAAATGCCTACAATCAAGCAATTTTTTGTGGGTTTTGTAATTTTATATATTTTTTTTAAATTTTTAATTTATTATTTTTGTATTTTGAATTTTAATTTTCTAATTTTATATTTTCTTTTTATATTGTATATTTTTTTATAATTTCTTTTTCTTTAAATAGAATATAGAGATAAGTAAGAAAAAGAGAAAAATAGATTATTTATAAAAATAAATAAAAATAAACAAAAATCAGGAAATAAAATGTTTTCTGGGCTTTTTGTAATTTTATGTTGTTTTTGTGATTTAGAGATTTTTCTGAATTTTTTGGTATTTCTAAAAGCAAAAATACTAGAAAATAGTGAATTAAGCTAATAGCCGAAATTAAAATGAGGATGAAAAAAAGAAATCAGAGTCCAAAATTCCCCAAAATAATTTTAAAATAAAGGCAATAAAATAGGGAAACTACTGAAATTGAGACTGTATTTTTAGGAATTTTCTTGAATTTTTTATATATTTATGAAGATTTTTGGAGTTTTCTAATTTTTCGGGTTTTTTGAAATTTTTAATGATTTTTGGACAGAAGTCAAAACACACAAAAATACATAGAAGGTAATTTGTTTGGAACTTTTTAAGAAGTTTTTATAATTTTTAGGTATTTTCTAATGCAAACAGTACTGAAAATGCTTGTTTTTTATTTTTAATAAATATGAAAATGCAAGAAAAATGTGAAACAAAAAATAGCATGAATCTACAATGCAACAGGAATCTATGGTATTTTTTTGGTGATTTTTAGCAATTTATAGATGCATGGAATAAATAGAAACAACAAAAAGAAATTACACTACTAGCAAGGGCATATATGTAAATAAGCAAACATCCAAGGGCCACAATGCAATTTTTCCACAAAAAATATAACTAATGAATTAATTTCCAGGTCCAAATATAAATATAAAAAGCCGCTAGGGCACGCCTGCGATTTTCCCAACCTCACGCATGACTGGCAGGCGCCTGGCAAGGACCTAAATGCAATATCCAAAAATCCCAAGGGCTGATATGCAAATTACCCAAAAATATTACACATTACAAAATAGTTCCAGACTAAAGCGAAATAACCAAACTTGCAGGGGGTCCAGTGTAAAAACACCACCACCCCATGTGCACAGATCACGTGAGGTGACGTAGACTGTACCTAGATGCAAATAGTAAAAGTGCGGGGGCCTAGACGCAAATATTACAAAAATATTTAAACTACAAACGAAGGTTTATGGACTAAAAATAAATACAAAAACTCTCAGGGCAAAAGATGCAAAATACCTTGAGCAAGGCGATCCAACAACGGTGAAGAGGCCACTTGACACGTGGCGCGATCTGAACGGGGAGCTTCGCAGATGGACGACAGTGATTAGATCCCCACGGAAGGATCGGACGACTGGGCTTCTGGGAGATCCAACGATTGCTTCTAGGGCCGGAGGCGCGGCCTGTTCTAACGGCCCAGGAAGATGGAGCAAGAACAGGGAAGCGTCACCGACAAAGCGAGCTTCCCCGCCCTCGATCGGTGAACTCCGGCGGTCTTCTGGCTCCAAAAACGGCCTGCAGCCTCCTGCGGTCTTCCTTTATCTCCTGGTGGCTCCAGAAAACCTCGGCGACGGCCGAGGCTCGCAGGGGAGGGCGACGGAGCTGGGAAGCTCCACAGAACTCCGGCGAGAGTCAAAATGAGCAGCAGGCTCGAGTCAAAGCTCCTTTACCTGCAAAAAGGGGAGAAAGGCTCCATGGCAAAATTCCTGGACCCCGCGGAGGCGAAATGGATGCGAAGAAGGATGGCGCGCGGTGGTGGCCGGAGGAGCTCCGGCAAGGATGATCGTTACGGCGATTCGATGGACGATACTCAGAGATTCTTAGGGGGTTTGACTCCTATGACTATGGCGAACAAAATGCGAAGAAAATATATGGGAGAAAGTGGCTGCCTCGATGGTCGAAACCAGAAGGAGGTATACCTCAATGCCGGAGATGGCGGAGGTGATTGGAGCCGCCTCGACGCTTGCTCGACCCGCCCAAAGCTCGGTGGAGGATGCTGTCACCTTCCTCTGTCGATTGGGCACGAAAAGGGGAGCGGAGCTTGTGCAAGAGGGGTTCAAAATTTGAATGGAAGGTCGCGGCTCAATATAAGGGGTTGATGAATGGCTGAGAAGATCAAAGCAGATCGCTCGAATCGTCGACCCTCAGCCCTAGGAAATCCTAGGGCGTGAAAGACCAACAATCGAGGAATAAAAGTCGTGAAGGGTTTGTCATTAAAGAATGCAAGATTTGACCTCGAAAAAATCGAGAAAGAGGGGGTGCAACGAGGTCTGACACGGGCGCAGAGGAGAGGGACAGCCAGTTGACCCGCCGGTCAACGTGGACTGGCACCTGGTTGGTCCACATGGACCAACCAGGAAAAATCCCTGGAAAATGATTTGTAAATTCAATTAAAAATAGAAACTGAATTAATTAATTTTTAATTATTAAATAAACAATATTTATTACTTTATAACGTATTTTAATATGATTTTTAATTATTTTTATGAGATATAAAAATACAAGTTACCTTTTTAGGCTTGTATAGGTGTATATATATCTATATATTTTAATATTTTATTTTTATTTTGTATATTTAATTTATTTATTTTTATTTATTATTTTATAAATTTATAAAGTATTTTATACACTTAAATTTTTTTATTTGATTTTTCTGATGTATTTTGTATACTTAATGAAATAAAAGTGTTAATTATATAGGTATATATACAGGTATTATACCTATGTATATTATAAACAAGTATTTTATTTTGTGTTTCTTTTCTATTTTTATTCTGATTTTAACATATAAATAAATTATAAAAAATATTTACAAAATTATATAAATATAAAATTATAAAAATAATGAATAAATAATAAAATGAATATTTTAATATGTACAAGTATACAATAGGGGTCCAAAACTCAACTTTCAAACCGTAGCTCCCACAAATGCCATACCACCACCATTATATAGCTCATTTTAAATTATATACAATTAAAGTGATTTCGATGCATTCCGAGCTTTTATTTGGGAGATACAGGTATGGGAAGTTGGGATTCTAGATTCTTTTTCAGATCATAACTTTTTATTTGTACATTATTTTTTAGTGAAATCAATTTTGTATTTTTATTTATTTAATTATCTAGAACATTTATGTACAAAGTTTCTTTATTTGAGGTATAAAAAGTGGAACCAAAAATAGGTCCCAAAATGAATAAAGAATGAATAAAATGAAAAGGTATTTTTATTTTATTCTGGCCCTTATCTCCGCCTACTTTATTCCTTGTCAACCTATTCATCAAGATGCCTAGGTCTCGGGGTTTCGGGTCATAAAATATTTACAATATTTTATTCTTTTTCTTTTCTTTTATTTATTCTATAATTTTGGCTTTAAAAACAGTATTTTATACACTATTTACATGCACATGCATGGATGCTAAGATGCTGGAATTAAGGGTGTTTACACGCATTCGCCAGGGTTTTTGAGGCCAAAATAATAGATTAAAGATGATGAAATGTGGATTCATCAGGTACCCAGCGTACGTGGAGTGGTTTTGCAAGAACCGGCGCATCTTCACCGACTTCCAAAAAAAGCCATAATTAATTTAAGATCGGGTCGAGTCGTGAGAGAGCGTAGAGTCTAGGATTTTATTTTTTGCAATTTTTAAATTTCTGTAATTAATTGCTCATTTATAGCGATGTCCATTTGGACTCTCGCGTGTGTAAAAAGACCTTGAACTATTTCTGCGGTGTGTCGTGGCATGTTTCACTCTCCGGTGAGGGTGGGGCCCGACTTAAGTGGCGCTTAGGATAGACCTGCACATATGACTCTTAGAGCATTTAAATTTTTTATTGTGCTCGTAGGACCTAGGGCCACACTTCACTTTGATTGAGACGCACATTAGATCGTTCAATTTAGGAAAATTCAACTCAACTCTTTGCCGCTAATAGAACTTTCTGCTAGGTGCAGTTTTTCATAGGCTTGCATTCATTTAGAATAATTTTTCAATTCTTGTATTGCATCCCACATGGAGATTGTGAGGATTCATTGTAAGTCGTCTAACTAAGCATACATCATAGTTTTTCACGTGCATCGACTTTTACCGAACTTCTCCCTCTTATTTTGTCACATAATTTTAAAGAAAATTGGGACTGGACGGTAGATGAGCATTTGTGCTCATTTAATTCTTTAGTGATTACGTAATTAAAATTGGGACTGCTAAATATAGCCGACTTCAAATAACTCATAAAATCAAGAATTTTTGCAGGAGAGCAACCCCGACCTTGGATTCTTTTATTTTTTTGAGTGAGCGAGAGACGACACTTCAGGCTAGACCTCAAGCCCGGATTTTCATATTGACTACTAATTTTACCAAAAATGATTAGCTACTTCTCGGTGAGGATCTACAGGTAACCCGTAAACGGTCCGGATTTCCTTAGCAGAGTTGGTGGTTTAGAGGACACTGTGTAAGGCTCCGTCCTCAAGTAACGGGTAGTCATTCTACGGTCCGTACTTACTCCCATACTGGTTGAAAGTAGGAGCAACTAGTCGTAAGAATTTGGGCCAGTCATTAGGAATTTTCCAGCACCTCACAACTTGCTAAATTCTTTCCAAGATTGTCTTATCACAAATTAAAATTGAAAAAATAATTGTCGAACTCTTACGGCTTCATTGTGTGAGTTGGTGAACCCGGGGTTTGATTTGTGTTTGCATTGGTGTGCGTGAACCGATTTCGCAGATCAAAACCTGCACATTTGATAAAATTTCTTTTGACTATCCCGTGCAACTGCATCAAGATCAAACATTTCGAAAATCAGAATGTCGCACAATTGTGCCATCTCTCTCCTTCATTGATTTATCAACCAATAAATCTCATTTGAAAATCATGAAACTTTTGTCCAAGAACTCTCCAGATCCTGATCTTGAAAATAAATTTGTCTCGAACAGACCCAAACCGTCATTCCTTTCAGCTCTTTCAAAAATGGAGGAACATTTGTCCGAGAATCCATCAGAGCTATACTATGAAAATGAATTCGTATCGGTTAGATCCAAAACTTCAACACCTCCTCCAACTTCTACAAGAGGCTCTCAACCATCAATAGATCCAACACTCTCCACAAATTCGATCTACTTCATGAATGACAACCCTTTGTATTCGGATCATACAAACCAATAAAAGACTGAGGTCTCCATTTCTTCATATGTCAATCCACGCTACACCGATCATACGATTCATCCTTCATATTCGATAAATATCAATCCATCATTCATGGGAGATTATAGCCACATGATCGAATTTAACAATTCTTCACATCTCCCATCTACCCTACTCTTGAACACAAATGATCAACCGTCATCTTGGATTGACTATGGCAACCCCATCTTCAGACATGACACTCATACATAGGACTGAACTGACAACATAGAAACGCATAACCCCTGTATGTTGATTCCACAATATCAAGATCCGATTAATCATGATCAAAGGATTGAACTCTACTCAAACCAACTCCAAAGTCCTCGATCACATGGGGAAGTTACCTTCCA
Source organism: Ottelia alismoides (assembly GCA_037367405.1). NCBI lineage: Eukaryota > Viridiplantae > Streptophyta > Magnoliopsida > Alismatales > Hydrocharitaceae > Ottelia > Ottelia alismoides. The sequence goes on from JAZKJV010002406.1 coordinate 654,977, forward strand.
TAATTTTTAAGGAGAAATTTTCAGAAAAGAACGATCATATATTGGATATTTCAAGAGACTCTTCTCCTAGCACATATAGGAAAATGGATGAGGAAATTATTGAATCTCAAAAACACACCCTGATTGCTCCCGTGATTGGTCATGAAAAGATTTTGGAGGATGATATTTCGAGAATAAATAAGAAATTTGATTTAATGGAGGATAGATTTCGAAAGTTTGTTGACCGATTAATTTCAATCTCTAGTAGCTTGGACATAAAAATGAATGAGGAAAAGATTGGATCTAATGTTGAAAATTTTGAGGATATTCAAGAACCTAGGGACGATTCTAACAGCGGCAATTCTGCATATTATTCCCATAGAAATGACTATGCCTCTGACTCCTATTCAGAACATCACCGCCCCCTTCTCATCTGAGGAATAAACCACATCACCACACCACACAGAAAATACTAAAAGAATGAAATATTCAAAAACACCCAAAAAATCCCGAAAAATACATAAAAATTGAGACTGAAGAAGACCTGAAAAATTTGGATCCTGATGTACGGGAAGCACTGGAAAAAATATTGATGTTTGAACTTCCCTTTATACAAGCCATTGAATACTTCCCCGACCTTAAAGGATTTGTAATGGACAAATTAATGACAAAAAAGTCGGGCAGGATAAGAACAAAGACTGAAAGACATATATGGTCAATGACCTCCTCCTTGGTGGTTAGGAGAAAAACGAAGAGTCGTATAGTGAAGCGGTTGCCTAGATTTAACTGTATAATCAAAGACACAATTTTCACTCATGCTCGAGTTGATGACGATTCATCGATCAATATCCTCTCGACCTCTGTATTTCACGAACTCAAACTCGAACCGATCAGGAAGATACGAGAGATTGTTCAACTGGCTGACCGATCGATAAAGCGGCTGAGAGGAATCATTTCTATCATCATTACATTCCAAGGTACTCCGCTCAAAGTAGAATTCATGATTATTGATATTGAGCATCAGGGAGAATTCACCCAGTCTCCAATTATTCTCGAAAAGCCATTCTTAGCATTGGCTAAGGCAATTATTGAATGTGAGACTCAGGAAATCAATTTTACAGCATTGAAAGAACTTCGATCTCAACAACTCTTTGAGGAACCATGATTTTCTGAGGCAACCCACGAAGTCCTCGACAATCGTGACCATGAAGCGGTAGACGAGCCCTACCCCATTGCTACATCTGAGATAGAGGTTGTTGATGAGACTATTTAGTTTAGAGAATCTCCTCCTCTGCTCCATTCCCATATGCTCTCACCATGGAGAATAAAGTATATGAATCATATGATCCGGAGACTTATGCATGGTCGCACCCTGGGTCGACCTATTCTGACTACCTTGATCACATCAACTCGACACAGGAATGCTCCAACATCAAATAAATTGAGAATGAACATGCAGAGACTCTCCCTAGTATTTCAATTCCTGCGGATCTCAAAATTGAAGAATGTTTCTTATATGATCCTGAGACATATGCATGGTCGCACCCTGGGGCAACCTACTCTTAATACCTTGATCAAATCATCCCAAATCGAGAGTGCACCAGCATTAAGAAGACTAAGAACAAATACGCATGATGAACACCGACCAAGGAGAAGAATTCCAATGGTTATTCATCTGGAGACACGAGTGGACCGACACCTTCACGAAACAATAAAAGGAAGTCACCTTTGACCTTTCGGAAAAGAAATTAGCTGACGATCCCTCATCAGGTCTGGAAAAGGTAATCTACGTGACTGAGGTCTCCTATGCAGTTCTAAAACCATATCTTCGCAAGGATCCAACTTCAATTCCCATTGTACAGCTCCCGTTCCTCACTATTATTCATCCAAAGCTGATGCTCCTACCCTCATCAAGTACACTAGAATTATTTCTTATGAGCTGACTGAGACCGGTGCTTCTAAGTATTCATATGAGGATAAACCGCTTGATCCCAAGAAGGAACGAATTCTGAGGAAACAACTGAAGAAATAAAAAGACCTGGAGTATGTCCACTTTCAAATACTATTCCTCTGAGGATAACTCTGATGATGGCTATCTTTCATCTGACTCAAACGCTTCATCTACGATCCATCATGATTTTTCTAAGGATAACTCTGATAATAGTTGGGAATCATATGCTTCGTCTCCTTCTCGTCATTACGATCTCCCACCGCAGGCTCACAAAAAGATCAGTTGAAAACCGCCTTAATCATCGTCTACCCACCCTCCCGCCCGACCACATTGGCCCCCTTGTACAGCTCTTTCTCTACTTAGGCCAAGGCCTAAGTATAGGGGGGACCGATGCCATCTGTATATACAATTTTCCTCATAATACTCCTTCTCACGATCGCTTCATTTCCACCCTACTTCCATACTTAGGCTGACCAGAGCCTAAGTATAGGGGGAATCGATGCCCATCTATATATACTCTCCTCATTCACATATCACGATTGCTTCATATTTTTTCTGCTCTTCTTCTATACTTAGACTGTTCACAGCCTAACTATAGGGGGCATTCTGATCCATCTTTTTCGTTTTCTTTTTCATTTTCTTTTTCACTCTCTTACGCTTAGCCCGAGCTATGTCTTCTTTACACTTCTTGTGCTCTATAGATATATTGATCTATGTATTTTAATCTTTTATTTTTATTTTGTATTTTAAATTTTATTAATTTTATTTATTATTTTATTTATTTATAACTTAATTTTATAAACTTAAATATATTTTTATTGTACTTTTCTGATGTGATATATACAAATAAATAAATAGATGTATTATCTATACATGTATAGATATAGGTATTATACATAGGTATTTTATACAAATATTTTATTTTAATGTTTTAATAAGGTTTTATTCCAGTTTTAATATACACATATATTATAAAAAAAATTTACAAAATTATAAAATATAAAATTACAAAAATAATGAATAATAAATAGAATGAATATTTTAATCGGTACAAGTATACAATAGGGGTCCAAAACCCAACTTTCAACCGTAACTCCAAAAATATGAAACCACCCTCAATAAATAGCTTATTAAAAGTTATATAGAGTTAATTGTAATTTTGTTACATTTCGAGTTTTTATTTGAGAGGTACAGGTCTGGGAATTTGGGGTTTTGGAATTTTATTTAGATCATAACTTTTTATCTGTAAATTATTTTTGTATGAAATCAATTTTATATTTTTCTATATTTAATTCTCTACAACTTTCATGTACAAAGTTTCTTTATTTGAGGTATAAAAGTGGAATTAAAAATAGGCCCCAAAAATGAATAAGAAAGAATTAAATAAAAGGGGAATTTATTAGATTTTGGCCCTTATCTCCCCCTACTTTATTCCTTGTCGACCTAGTCATCGAGATGCCTAGGTCTCGGGGTTTCTGGTCATAGAATATTTGCAATATTTTATTTTTTTTTCTTTTCTTTATTCTATAATTTTGGCTTTAAAAACAGTATTTTATACACTATTTTCACACAAATGCATGATTGATAAAATGCTTGAATTAATGATATTTACATGCATTTACCAGGTTTTTAAGGTCAAAATGATAGAATAAAGATGATGAAACAAAGATTCATCAACCGTTCACCACACCATCGTCCAGTCACTGCAGCAAATAGGTACATACTCCTCCTTATATACCGATTTTCAAGGAAAATTTAACTCATGTAACTTAAAAATGCTGAGTGGATGCCACGTAGAATTGGAGTGGACTTTGGGGTATATTTTTGAATATGTTACTTTACATTTTTTTCATTTGATAAGAATACAACCTTTTAAAAAGAAACATGAATAAGATTTTATTCTAAAAGAAACACAATTCGAGACCTTAAGGGCATGTTTGGTTGTCAGGGTACCCCGGGTATCGTGGCATACCCCTAGCTCCAACCCTGCATTCCTGGTTGGGATTACTTATATTGACCCTATAATTTATTTGTTATAATGGTTTTTTAACCTTGTTCAAATAAACTTATTAACATAAAAAACATATTATAATAATTAAAAAAGTTAATATAACACACAATCAATGTCACATCACATCACAAATCATTCCAACCATCCCAACCCTCCTAACAACTACTATTCACAAGAGGATACCCCAACCCAGTAACCAAACATGCCTTAAATGTACGAATCGATGCAAATACATGTCAAAGAGTTATAAAGAAAGAAAACCAACAATAATATAAAAAAGCATCGTTCAAAAGGCTTCCATAATCTGTCGAGGGTTCTTGTCTTGTCTTTCCATTAAAAGGCCGTGAGAGCTAAGGCATTCAATCTACTTGGAGCGACCATAGGTGCACAAGGAACTTTTCATCCCCAGGTCGGGATATATATATATATATATATATATATATATATATATATATATATATATATATATATTTAACTCCTTTAAACGTTTGATTTTCCAAAAGCCCGCGTAACGTGTTCTTACATGCAAAATACCCAAAGCCCGCGTAGATAGACTGAACCTTCCTTCCCTTTTCGTCCCCTCACATTTTCTTCTACCTCTTCTCCCTTCCCCAACATCCATTGCCCTCACCTGAGATTCCCTTTTGTGTCCTCCTTCAAGGTCAAGCCCCGTACCGATATCGCACATGGCCCAGAAGACGTTGATATACGCGGCAGTGGCTCGGGGTACGACGATCCTCGCGGAGCACACGGAGTACACAGGGAACTTCACGGATGTCGCACGCCGGTGCCTCGAGAAGCTCCCGGCTACCAACAACAAATTCGTCTACAACTGCGACGGCTACACCTTCGACTACCTTGTTTTTAATGGCTTCGGTCAGTTTCGCCTTGCAGTTTCATCTGTTTCGATTCCGAGCTTCTCGCCGTGTTCTTCATAAGCATGTTTTTCTCCACGCTGATGTTTGGTTTGATTTTGCAGTTGATGATTAATATTGACCTTCTTTTAACATGCAAATAATCATTACTTTTAATTTTCATTGTTTTCAAGTGAAAATAGAAAATAAAATCCTAGTGAAGGTTTTTGGAGAACTCAAATTTCACCAATTAATATTACCCGATTAGAAACAAGCCATTTCTATGCCCCAGACGTGAAGATAAAATCAGGTACTTTTTTCAATACGTTTGATGGGGGTACTTCAATGAAATGAACTAAAAACTCTTTAAGGATGCCAAAACCTATTTAGTTAATTTCTGGTTGAGCAGTAGTTCGGCTATATTATTTATTTGGAATTTTTATCCGGCAGGCCCTATAATCTTTGTCAATTACCTCTACGACCTTTGAAACATCGTAATTCCACCCTCGACCCTGTAAACTTGCTCCGTCTTACCCCACGGACCCTGCCGTTAAATTGACACATCTTGAGTTAACTTCCTTGGGTTAAACACAAGTTAATCTAACCAATCCGCGATCGGACGACTATAATTAACTAAGAGCCTCTTCCATCTCTCCTCCCTCGACGAGGGCATAGCTTGGCTGGAGGAGGTGTGCGCGAGGGGGCGTGGTGTTGTGGCTCGACCTGGGATGGAAGGGAGGGGTGCTGGGCTGGAGGAGGTGCATGGAAGGGAGGAGGTTTACAGCGGCCTGGGCTGGAGGGAGGCTTTGAGCACGGGAGGCAGGCCAAGTGGGGGACTTCGAGCAAGGGAGGCGGCCGGGTGGGGGGCTTCGAGCGACCGCCGAGCGGGGGGGATCGAGCGCCGGAAGGCAGGAGCACTTCGAGTGGCGGGAGGGGGGGCTCGAGCAGCAGGGGGCAGGGGTGCTTCGAGCGATGGGGGTGCGGGGGGGGGGGGGGTTGAGGCGGGTGCTGGGGATGCGGGGGGCGTTCGAGCGGTGGGAGGCAGGGGAGTGCTCGAGCGGCGGGAGGCGAGGGCTGGGGGTACGGGGGGCTTTGAGCGGCGGGTGTTGGGGGTGCGGGGAGCTTTGAGCGGTGGGGGCACGGGAGGCGGGGGGCTCGAGCAGCGGGAGGCGGGGCCACTTCGAGCGCAGGGGTGCGGGGGGCTTCGAGCACTGGGGGTGAGGGGGCTTCGAGCGTCGGGTGACGGGGGTGGGGGGCTCGAACGGCGGGAGGCGGGGCCGCTTCGAGGTCGTGACGGAGGATCTGGAGATGAAGGGCGAGGGCGGAGGCCGGGAACGAGGAGGACGAGGTCGGGGAGGAGGGCGGTGAAGGGAGGAGGTGGTGGGTGCTGGGTGGTGGGGAAAAGGAGGGTGAGAGGGAATGGCAATTAATGTAATTTCAACAAATAAAATAGGCATAACATAAAAGAATGTTACAGAATCCGATTAGTTTTAACGGGTAAATGGATGGGGGTTAACCACATGGTTTATAGGATAAGGGGTAGCAAGTTTACATGGTCGAGGGAAGAATTACGATGTTTCAAAGGTCGTAGAGGTAATTGACAAAGATTATAGAGTCTGTCGAGTAAAAATCCCTATTTATTTATGTTATTATGCATGGGCCTTCCTTTGATGCATCACGATAACTATGTATACGTCCTCTTGATGGGAACTGGAAGATTTTTCTCCTCGAAATTTTATTTTCTTGAGGATGTCCGGAAACGATCAAATTGAACCATTCCAAAAAAAAAGTATGCATTCTAAAGTTTTGAAAAGTCACTATCCGCATAGTTTGAAAACTTTTCTGTATAACAGAAATCCGGCATCAAACTCTGACTTGGCTTCTTCTCCCATTTCTGTAGATTTCCAAACATTTTATCAATTTTATTAGATTAAATCTACACCTATCTTGAACTCGACTTCTTTGGCATCCACTATGTAAGGTGAATTGAATCGGTTCGCTTTCAGTCGCGTTCAACTGTATAAGTCTTGCCATGCCTTTCATTAAATGATATTTTATTATTTTCAATGAAATCTAGTAACTTATTCCTCCTTATTTGGGCCACCAGGAGATATTAGATAAAGAAAGATTTTTAAGCCTGGAATTAGGAAGAAAAAACCTTAGCAAAAGCTAAAAAAAGGTCCAAGTTGGAAGGCATAGCGATAACATTAACGAGAACGTATGATAAGGAATAAGTGGTTTATTTTTTATTCATGTTTCTTTGAACAAATTTGCTTTCGTGTAATAGAAATTTATTGGTTTTTAGTTATTCATATTCCCAATTTGGTAGTTATTCACACAATGGTAGTTCTTATAAAATAAGGACATATTGGTTTTGCTCAATCTATTATTCTTCTATAGATAGTCAATATTTTTATCTTGAAGTCAATGAGGGATAAGATTTCCTTCATTATCCATCCATCATTAGCCACTCCCGTCTCAAAAATACAAATAACTAACATTTATCTAACAATCTTCTCATTATCCTCCTTATCCTCTCCCTCCTACCAAATAATGAATTTAACTGTCATGTATTCCCCCTTTATTTATTCACCATTATCCTCTCCTTCGAATCAAACATAAATAACTCATTATCACTCCTTATCCCTTTTCTTTATTCCTTCTGCTGAATGGGCTCTAAGTGATAGTGATATTTAGTTAAATAGTGTAAACAGAGGATAAATGATAATAATTCTTTCAAGGAGTTATAAAAAAGCGAGAGAATCTAGAAGGCATAAGGAAGAACTATCATGTTGGCGTTTCTACCTGTGAAGACTGGTTGGTAGTGTGCATGTTGAGTTGAAGAACTATCATATTGTTGTATGTTTATTTAATAGGAGGAATGAGAAGGAGAATAATACGTTGAATCATCTTCTTCTCTTTGGCTAAAAAGGAATTATATGTGAAGACAACTCATAGAATGACAGTTTAACCTTATAGAGCACACTTGAATTGAGTTGTATAAGTTAATTGAGGTATTTTTGCACCACTGGCACCTATAAAATTTGTCAATTACCTGCTAGTCGATGTACATTCATTTTTGCACCCCCTCTCTCCTCGCAAACTTATTGTGTCTTACATCATAACCCCCACCATCAATTTAATTCTTCTTTATAAGTTGGTTACTTGATCTATGTGTAAGAAATTCTCTTCTTCTCCTCGCTTTTTTCCTCTTGTTGCTCTCCTCTTTTCCCCCTTCTTCTCCCTCCTCCCTTCCCCGGCAGGAAGGGCCTGTTTGGTTGCAGGGTTGGCCCTACCCTGGTTACTATTCACAAGGGTACTTCCTCCTCACAGATTACTATTCACCCAGCCCAACCCAGCCCAACCCAACCCTGCCCATACCTACAACCAAACAGGCCCGTGACTGGGCCTAGTTCTTGCACCAACGGAGTTATGGCAGCGTTCACAGAATGGTGGTACCTTTTTTTATCCCCCCTGACGCCATTGCCACCTTATTTTCCCACTCCTCCCTCATCCCCATGCAGATGTGCAACTCTAGCTTCAGGAGTAATGTGAATCATGGAGAGGAACTAGCGACTAATTTAGAAAGTTTATAGGGATCGTAAAGTAAAAATCTCTTGACTAATGAACTAACAATATTTTATAAAATTTATATTAGGGAAAAATTGGGTTGCCCTCTAGGAGGAGCCAACTTAGCTCCTCCTGTCTTATTTTTCCAATTTTTTATTTTATTTTTTGAAAATTTCTTCCATTAATATTCATCACTATATCCCCATATTATTCCATTCAAATTTCACGTGAAATGGAAACTCATACGACCTTCATCTAGACAATCACTTTTTTAACGATTATAGAATTATTGAAATCGATCATATCTGGATGGAGGCCGTAGAAGTCTCTGTTTCACATAAAACTTGAATAGCAGAATATAGGGATATAATGATGAATATTTACGGAAGAAATTTCAAAAAAATTAAAAAATGAGAAAAAATAGAGCGGGGGGAGCTAACTATGGGGCAGCCCCATTTAACCCTTTATAATATTAGTATATATAGTTATTACTCAATAATATGCTTTTGATTTTTTTTGAAAATTCAAGCTTGCACATATTTTATCATATATTGCCACTGAAGGTGGTTCAAGTCATTAAAGTTATCAGGTACCATCTTCAACTTCGAAAAGAAAACTTTTTTGTGGTTGTCTAATGAAATAGAAGTTACAACTATATTTACCTCCTTTTTATAATATTAGTTGTGCCCTAATTTCTTACAAAATTCACATGTTCACCCTTGCGATAAGGTAAAGTGGAGATATAATTGATATTACAAAAAGTTAGAACTATGAAATTTGTACTAAGTCAGGAAAACAACTAATATTAAAAAAAATAGATGAGCATAATTGATATTACAAAAGTTAAAGAAGGTACAAGTGATTAAAAAAACCTATACTTTAATAGCCACATTTGATTTGATGTAAAACTAGGAGGGGAAGGACATAAAAAATAAAGATGGAAAGGAAGAGGAAGATAAGAAACGGAGAGAACAACTATATATGGCTTTGTCGCGGCATACAATTTCTTCATCTCCGGAAAAAGAAAGTTTGTCTCAAAATAGGATACCCTGACTGCGGCATTGTCCCGTTATCTATCCCCAACGATGAGAGGGATGCAGAATAACAAGAGGGTGAGCAGTGGGGAGGCGGATCGTCTGCTCGCTGTTAATGCAATAAGAAATGGAAAGCTCTGATAGGAGGTCGGGATAGTGGGCCCTCTGAGGGTCGTGATCCCCTACGTTACAGAAGAGGAAGAGGATCCTCTGCTGTAGAGAGGGTTGCAGTCAAGGACGGATAGAGAGTGGGGCAAGGAGGGGCAGGTGTCCCCCTATGTTTTAGGAAGAAAGTATCGTACTTGGTTTAATTCTATTGCAAGTTGGATTCTAAAAATAGAATCGAACTTTGAGAAAGAATAGTAACTCTCTCTCTTCACTATATTTCTCTTGTTTATCCCTTCTCTCCCATTTATTTTGGGCTTTTAGCCTTTTGATAACTAAAAAAGCATATGGCAACATTGCTTTTAATGTCGTGAAAATATATATTTTTTTATTAGTTAATATTATGCCTAACATTCAACTTTTGACTTGTTTAAAAAATAATTATAAATTAATTATATATCTTAATATATTTTTAATTAACAACTAATAATAGTCTTCATTCAGTTATTTGATCATACTATTTGACCAAAAACATTAGAACTTTTTTGAATTTCTCAAAAAAATAATATGAGAAAAGTGAGATAATACTAATTAATAGTAAATAATATTTGCTTTCTTTCTAAAATTGATAAAAATGATCGAATAAAAAAGAGTAGGAAAGAAATAGTTGTAAATAGATTATTCAACAATTTGAATCAAATGGATTTTATTGTCTCTATTCTGTATTTTTCAATAGAAAGAAGAAAGATAAAGAAAACTCTATCGCATAGCCCTATGTATAAAAAAATATAACATGAATAGTGCAATGCTGAAAGTAATTTTTAGTATGATGAAATTCAATCTAAATGGATTTCAATTATAAGCTATTGTTTGCAAATCTTAGAGATATACAGAGATAAAAATTATAGAAATTATAGTAATTAAAAGTCTTGATTATATTATTTTTCTGATTATATTTAGAAACATAAAAAAGATGTTTTATTATTAATGTGGCTCATTGAGAAAGTTTTATCAGAGTTATATACATAATTTGCTTTTTGTTAAGTTTTATTGAAATATATTATTGTACTTGTCAACATATAAAATAGTACAAGAAGAAACTATGCAATACATAAATGTGAAATGGTGATTGCATAATTTGGTTATTTTGTCGCATGAGATATCATTTTTTTATTATAATAAATTGTTACTTGCAAGTCAAGGAACCAATAATTCCACTTTATTGCATTTAAAGAATGGAAAGATATTTTTAAACAAGCGTGAGGTAATTTGATGAAGAGTTATAGCATGTTTTTTTATTGTACTTTTTCATATATTAAATATTTCTATTACATTAATAAATATATGATTATTTTTAATTTGTGCCCCCTCCGATATAATTTCTGGCTCCGTCCCTGGTTGCAGTAGAGGTGATGTAATCGTCTTTAATTTTTTTGTGATTTAATTTCAAAATCCAACTTTTAAGATTGAATCTCAAATTAGTGTTCTACAAATCCTCTCAATTTCATTTAAATCCGTGATTATTTGCTATTTTATCTTAATAGTTGAAGATTCAGATCTTTTTTAAATAGAGTTTAAATTTCTTAGATTTTGACCGAATGTTTGACAATTAACATCAAGTAGTAAATAATCTCGGATTTAATCGAAGTTTGGAAGATATGTAAAACACTAATCTAAGATTCAATCTATAAAGTTGGATTTTAAAATCTAAATAAAAAAAAGAGGATTACAGATCCTACCTGCAGCAGAGGATCCTCTTACTACAGAAAAAGATTTCACAGACGATGCTCCCTGGAGCAGTGGGGTCATACTATCTATTTTTCGAATTCCTGTATGTATTCTTTTAACTCTGTCTTTGGGCAACATATTTACCCTTTTTAGAAGGACTCGCCAACGTATAGTTTTTGCTCGTCGTTCCGAGATGTCGGCACATCAGGATCATAATCATAGCATTGGAATTTTGGCAGCATATTTTGTGGTAGCCGTGGAATCTCTGAGCCGGGAGATCACCACAGCGTGCCTGGAGAGGATTAAGGACGATTTCAGCAGAAGATATGGAGGAGGAAAAGCTGCAACAGCCACGGCCAATAGCCTCAACAAGGACTTCGGGTCAGTTACCCGAGAATTTAACCTTTATATCTATGGAAAGTACAGATAGTTGCAGAATTCCCATCACCTGAATGGAAATCACAGGTCAAAACTCAAAGAACACATGAGATACTGCATGCAACACCCCGAGGAGATCAGCAAGCTTGCCAAGGTGCAGAATCAGGTCTCGGAGGTCAAGGAAGTCATGATGCAAAACATAGAAAAGATATACAAAGCTATTGCCTTTCTCAGAAGTCAAGGAAACATGTATTAATTCGACTGTAGCAATATTCGACTGCATGCTTGCAAAAATACCAACCAAGTTCCTTCATCTGCAGGTATTGGACCGTGATGAGAAAATTAATGTGCTTGTCGACAAGACCGAAAATCTCCGTTCCGAGGTAGGATCCAAGCTATTGAAACTTATTCGATCTACATTTCCATCTGAATGCAACTAAAGATCGATATATTCGTGTGCAGGCGGAGACTTTTAGAAGAACAGGAGGGCAGGTGAAGAAGAAGATGTGGATGCAAAACATGAAGATCAAGCTAATTGTCCTCAGCATCCTCATCATCTTGATTCTTGTAATAGTCTTGTCCGTATGCAAGAGTGCCGGTCTCTATTAGCATCCAATATTGAGCAGACATCTTCTCTGTACATTTTACGTATTACTCTATTTTTTCCCTTCTTCATTTGCCTCCTTTGTATACAGGTGTTTTGTCTAATTGAAGTAGAAATAAAACCCTAAGATTCGGTGTTAAGGATATTCACTACCTGCTTTGATGAAACAAAAGCTGATATAGAACTCTCGGTACCATCTCATACAACGCTGCTTAAATTTTCCAGGTCACTTGTAGATTTCTTACACACTGAAGTGTGGCCAGCAAGAAAGGAAAGCAAACACAGGGTTATGCATGTGTGATTTTGACATGGATGTCAACATTAATTTTAAAATATCGTTTATTATGGCATAATGGAACAAGAAAAAAATCTATTTATTGCATTCTTCGCACTTATAATCTTGCAGAGGACAAACCCTTGAATATCTCCAGCAGAATCATCGGAGGGTTTGATCAAACGATGGGTTCAAGGCAGCAACAGAACATGAGTTTGGTACCGAAACGATCGCAATTCCCGAACTTGTACCCCTTGGCGTTGCATTCAGATAGGCACGAAGGGCCACATCCCATTGTGCAAGCCGCCTGTTCGTTGTTATCAGCTTCAGCTATTCCTGACAAAAAAAAACGAGAAGCTAATCATTTATTTCTAATCATAAGATACGACTTATTTAGTAGTACATAATCTACATAAATTTCTGATGGCCGTCAGTGTTTATATATCAATCTATCAATGTTTGCAGTAGCTGCTCAAATATGGAAAGACCTCTTCAGCAGGAAGAACATCTTTCCTATTAAGTTGCAGGAATCATAATTAATTAATATAATGGTAAAACAAGTATAGAAATCTTATACGATCAAACTAGCAATCAATAGAACCAAAGATTGATGTTATGATAAAATAACAAACAAGTAAATGGAGATCCTCAGATCTCGTTCACTCCCGATGGATATATAGATGAATGAAAATTCCTTCTGTCAGGAAAAAATCTCAAATGGCTGCAAGTTGAGATGTTTGGTTCTGCGATTGATATGCATCAGAAGAAAGCGATACATTGTTTTGTGACATTGAAAAAGCAATTAATGCAGTACCTAGCAATGAAGTTGACGAAATGGCGAGGATAAGGAGCGTGAGGAGGAAGAGAGACTTGAGAGAAGGAGATGCCATTGCTCTTGCACACCCTTGATCTCCTACTTACCCAGGTATGTCTGGAATTTTATGGGGTAAGAGCTACACAACCCATTTATGTTATTTGTTATTTGGCCGTATTAATAACAAGGAGATTACGGCGATTTCAATTGTCGATTTCTTACCGAAGATAGAGCCAACGTTTTAGGAAATTATAGTATAATGAATGGAGTTGAATGGAAATAAGATCGAGATGATAAATTTATAATCTGGAGTATCCTGTCATCCCAGTTTTGCATGCTTTATTTATGGTTGTGACATTGCGTCTCAAAACCGCCATTAGGGTCGCATGGAATTAATAAGTCTCGGACCCAGGGTAATTAAAAAAATATATGTTATATACGTAGTGTAAGTAAGTTAAAAAGTTGTAGAATGCAGTATGTAAGGCTTGAACCCACTTGAATGGGTGACACCAAGTCAACTTTGGTTATTTCTTCTGTGATTCATACTATAATCTAAATAGCTCATTGTTCCAGCGTTGTGAATATACCATGAACCTTTTCTAGGCTAGCTGGTTGGCCCAAATTCAATTTCTTTTTCCACAATGTGAAATGCTTATATGAACTAAGCCCTACTTCTCACATCTGCTATCCACACAACCGGCTTTAGTGCCAAATTTTCATTTATTACATGATTTCTTCAATCACCGAGTTGGTGGTATATGTGTTTATGTTTATCACGATACATGTAACACTCATTATGTTTCCTCTCTCAACGCTTGCCTCTCCCAAAGCTTGCGAGCGAAGCCTGCCATTACGAGAGTTTTGTTTGCTTTTGGATTTGCGGATCTCGTTTGATTTGGGATTTGATTGTACTAGGGGTACTATATAACGTCCTCATGGTTAAAGCTACTAATCAACCTCTTTGCTTTCATTCTTCCACGATAGAGAGAGATCCACTCTCATCATTTACGACATAACTCTGCTAAGGATGAACCTCTTAAATCCTAGTGTCATTGTTGTTTATTTCTTATTTATTTTATTTTTTTCGACATCCTACTTCTGATACATTGCAGCAAACTGATATCATAGCTTTCTGGTTCGTCTAAACCAAAGAGATAACGTTGCACAATCAAAAGATCGATAAATTCACCAACAAGAATGGCTTCGGCCTCTAGCAAGCCAAGATGTGTTTTCTTCACAAGAATGAGAGTATCAAGGCGTGGTTAGACAACGTTAGAGTAATACATCTTGATATTTGCAGTTGTCAGTGGAAGAAGAAAAGGCATAGTTGATGATAATGTTGTACGTGGAAAATGAGATCATCGCGGAGCCATATGTGAGAAGACTCTTGTAAGTCTCTGTTGAGACTGATGAGTCTATACATGATAGAGCCTCCAACCAACAAGATCTTATTGAAGAAACGTATCTGATGAATCTTCATCTCATCACCTTTACTTCTTTATTTTGACCTTAAATCCCTAGTTAAATGCATGTAAATAGCATTAATTGGTACAAAATAACATTCATTAATTAACCGAGAAATATTGTATAAATACAAGAACTTAATTCCGAAATAAAAGAATAAAGGAAAATAAAAGAAAAAGAAATAAAGTATCAAAGATATTGAATGACCCTAGACCCCGAGACCAAGTCAATATTGACTTGATCGACCAAGAATAAAGTAGGAGGACATATGGCCTATAAAATGTACAAAAATACCATAGAAACCCTAATTCAATTATAAAAAATAGCCATTTTCACCTATTTTATTATCCTTTTTACAAACCTCAAATAATATTTGTTCTACGTGAAGCTTGTACATATTAATGCATAGAAAAACATAAAAATAATTGCCATTAAGAAAATGTATAGTGTGACTGGGACATACAGAGGAAAAGGATGCAAATTGAACTTCACATACTAATATCTTCTCCATAGAAGCTCAAAATTCATCAAACTCACCTTTATTGTTTTTGAAATATGGTTTCTTTAACATAAGAGTTAAGATGCAAAAGCTAACTTTCTACGGTCCCGTTATATTATATAACAGCATATTTTATTCATTTAATTTATTTTTATATTATTACCATTCATATATTTTTAAATACTTGTAAATATTGTTCGAAATATATTAAAATTATAAACATAAAATAAAAGCATTAATAAATACATTACAATAAATAATACATTATATAGGTATATTATACCTATAACGAATATACAGAGAATAATCTAAGTATATAAATAAAATCATAAAATAAAATACAAATATGTATATAGGTCTTTAAATATATTATAAATATATAAAATATGTACATATGATATTAAAAAATAAAAAATAAAAATTAAATACTCAAAATATAGGTATATACTTATATATACTTCTAAAATTAATACCTAATATATAAATTCATAAAAATAACAAAATAACCATAAAATAGTTTGAAAAATATGAAAAAATTCTATGTTTTGAGTTTTATTTATAAAATCATTTCATAATTATTATTGAATTAATAAATGATTTAACCTTATGTTCTCCTGATCTGGTTGATGTGGACCAATGAGGGCCAAGGGTTCGTTGACCTTGGGTCAATTGTACCCTTGGCCTAGGTCTGTGGCTATCAAAGACTAACCACCCCTCTTCGCCTATTTTTTGCCCATGATACATTGCTCGATGTACTGAGGGTTCTTCATGAAAGATCTTGACAATACATCCCTCTTCCATGCCAGATACTTGCCTTGGTCAATCAAGCATCGATTCGTACGCAAAGTTTAATTAAAACTCCTCATGTATATAACCTCTTCTCCACCATTTTTTTGAGTTTCATTCCCATTTTAATCAACCAAACCCTTGGATTCCTTGGTTGGAGGTGGCCCTTTGTGACAGGAAGCGTGCATTCTTGAGTCCACAGTGCAGAGAGAGGAGGAGGACGGTGTTCCACCCATCACTAGAGCTCCACTACTGGCGATTCTGCTTCTTGACTCCCAGGTCAGGTTCGAGCTGATTTCCTGCATTTTTAGGTAGATTTCCATATCGTATTTTATTTCAACATTTTATTGCATCTTTTTACTGCAATTCCTAGTGTACATCCTAGATTTCAAGTTTGCTGGAGCTTTAGAGCTCTGACCATCATCTCCGCCTGTTATAGCCTTGTTTTGACAATCGACAACCTCCATCAGTTTCCTCGTTGCCTTCTCCACCTATCTGTTAATTCCATTCACCCTGATAAGTCCTACATCTGGTCTTCAGCGTCCATGTATGTCGCCTCGTCAGACCTCTCCATCCGACCTCACTCTGAATCCACTCCACCCAATAAAGGAGCCAAAAACCTTCATCCTCAACTCCTTGTTCTTCCATTGCACTAAGGACCTGAAGCTTTATTCTATTTACAATTTGGTCCCTATACATGTCACTTCACGTGCCGTCCAACGTGAAGTACCTTTTGGAACATTTGTAGTTTGTACCTTATACTTCTTGGGCATGTTCTGTAATCAACTTTAAGTTCTATTCATTGCAAAAATGTCCCGGTAAACTACAACTTTTATTTGTATATTTGTTTATCTTTATAATTATTTTTATTGCTCCAAAATTTATAGGAAAATACATTTGAGTGCATGATATATGTTGATTCACATATAATTTTCATAAAGCATTTTAATAATTTTCCTTTTTATTTAAAATACAAAACATTCATTTTCTTACCATCTATTAAAATCATAAAAATATGAAACCATCTTTAAAAACACCAAAAAATTAAGGTACTTATATTCTTTTATATTCTATCATATATCCAAAAATCTTTAAAAAATATAAAAGGAAAACCTTAAAAATTACAAAACCATTAAAAATTTCAGTAAAATAATTAAAAATCCAAAAATGTTATTTTCTATCTTATATTTTTATTTATTATATATAATATACATTGAAAACAATTTTGAGAATTTTGAACTTATTATCTGTTTTTAAAACACAAAACAATTAGACTATATTATCTTATTCACTATTTGTATATTTTAATACTTTAAAAACACATATATTAAAATTAGGAAAAACATACAAAAATATTAAAAACACAAAATTTATTTTCTGCATTTTAAATATATTTAGGTATATTTAAAATTATAAACCCTTATGTTTGGTATACATTATATATATATCACTTATAATGACTATATTATCATTATTATGATATATAATTATATATTATATTTTAAATAAACTAAAAATGTAAAATTAAAAAGAAATAAAATATATATATAATAAATCAATTAAAAGATTCATAAAAATCACACATAATTAAAAACCCATAAAAATTAGAAAATAACTAAAAACACAAAAATATTTATTATTAATTACTATTTAACTACTAATAACTGCACATATCATCCGTTGTTCAGTTTGACACCTACTACTTATCTGATACACTCATTTTTATAGAGTATAATAAATTTTACCTTATATCGTTTCATTGTTGTATATTATTTGTGGGTTGATTATTTATTTATTTGATTGAGTTGAGTACCGAGTGCCGAGAGAGCTGTTGACCTGGCGATTGATGAATCTGACTTTTCGGATACCTCATGCCCTCCAAAATCAGATGTTAGACGCTTCATCTTATTCGACTAATCAAATGGCATCGTTGGTGGGGAGCAACACGTAGGATATTGTTTACATAGTCAGTTTATTTTCTTATATATTTGTATTTATTTTTTGAAATAATTTTTTATCTATTATGAAATTTCTCTTATTTGACTTTATTGTGGGGACCATGGAGCGAGGGCGACTTTCTTAGGAGAGCTGGTGCAACCGAGTTACATGGAGATCGACTCCTTCTTCACGAGCCGATAGGAGAGAGCATCAAAATCGACTTGAGACTGAGTTGAGTAGAGTTACATTAGTTTAGATTCTATAATTTGTAATTATATAGGTTCAGACACTTGGACACGAACATTCGCATGCCTATTTTACTAGATGTTTGTTCACCTCGGAGCCTTCCCTATTTTCTCATGGTTTTCAGTATATTCTCTACTTTTATTCTCCCAACTTTCTCTTTATTTTATTTTATTTCTCGTGTTTTAAGTTTTTCGCTTATTTTTTCTTTATTTTGTGAGCTTGAAGCCCATAGTTCTAGGATTTTATTTGATTGAGCTAGGTAGCACTAGGTCCAAACCCTAATCAAGATTCTTGTACCTATAGATCATTAGACCTAGTCAAATTAATAAACTTGTGCTTCCCGAGTAGAGGTTCCTATTAGGATGATTTCTGCTTGCATACATATAGGATAGATTTATTTTCATACAAGCATCATCTTGCATATAAATTGCTGGATTCAGGTACGCATCACTATCACTAGCAATTGCATTCACTGATTTTTGTGCATTTACTTTTCCGAATTCGTTCCCCTGTTTCCTTGTCATAGGCAATAAAAGGAATCAGAAAATTCATTAAATGTTTCTTTCTCAAAAGACAAAAAAATGATAACCAGTAAAATTGGGACCGCTAATTAAACTCGACCCTAAACTAAACATAAATGACCAATATCATTGTTTTTGGTGAGAGTAACCCCCTCATTGTCAAAGGTACACTCCTGATCGAGTAAGGCACATACATATAAGGAATAGAGCCCCCAACCCTGAACTTGTACCTTAAGCTCTTTGGTCGGCTCTTAGACACTGTTATTACTGAAAGCACTTGCCTCCGCCCTTAAACGAAGTGGTATGGTTTTCTAGTAGGCGTGTTACGCTGACTCAAACACAACCACTCTAGGAGACTATCGAGGAAGGATTTCATCGAGGTTCCTAATGTGTGATCTTGGACGGCACGCAGTGTCCGGCAAGTCGGACCCAACAATCATTGTATCGGTCGTTCTCATAGTACTTGGAACTCAAACAATACTCTCATACAAATAATCAACCTACGATATATATAAAAAATGTAGAATGCATGGTGAAATTTATGGGATTTTTACCCGGCAGACTCTATTAAATTTTCAAATTACCTCTATGATATTTGAAACAACCTACTTCTCCCCTCGACCCTATAAACTTGGTCCGTCTTACCCCACAAACCTTGCCTTTAGTTGTACTTTTAATTGAGTGAATAGGGTGGGTTAATCTAACAAGAGGTGAAAACTAACGGTGGATCGTCCAACTCCTTTCTCTTCTTCCCACACTACAAAGCTCTCTCTTCTTCCCTCTCTCCTCTGCGGTGACAATGGTCTGGATGAAGAAACAAAGATGCTCTGTGCATGGATCAAGCTCGGGTTGCCAAGGTAGTCAAGCCCGCTCTCGCTAAAGATCCGGGAACCGACCTTGAACCACACAGCCTTGTCGAACTTCTCGCCATTGCGGGCGAGAAGCTCTAGGAAGATGCATCCGAGATCATTGAGCATGGCTCACATGGCATGGACTGCTGGGAGGACTAAGGGAGGCTCCATGCCATTGCAGGAGGAGAGAGGGGTTTCACGTGGCTGCTACGAGGAGGGATGGGTTCACGTCGGGAGGGATGGATATACAACAACGTGACTTTCGCACACAACAAAACCAATAAGAAGAGGGATGCATGCTTCAGACCCGAATCTGGAAGCAACAGAGATATCGTGGGAAACTAATGGTGGCGAGTGGACAACATGCCTTTGTGTTGGCAGCGGAGTTGGGAGGGCAACAGGGGGGCGGAGATGGTGAGTATTGGGAAGAGCAAGGCGGTGGGGAAGGGGGAGAGGGTCGGAGGAGGGGAGATGACGGTGGAGGAAGAGGGTAAGATTCTAATGGGAATTCCAGCAGGAGGGGCAAGTCTCAAAGAAAACAAGGTAAAGAAAATGGAAAATAAGTGATTGAGAAAGAGTAATTCATTATATCGATACTTCTCAAGAAGTCAATATGATAGTCACTGTAAACATCTGATCTCATTTACAGTCTTTTTAAAGGGTTCATTGGATCAAGCTGTTCATATGACCAGTTGTAGGTAACTAATAATGTGGCTGATCATTTCCTCATCTAAGATCATGATACCGGTGAAGCTTTCGCAGTATCGAAACACCTAAAAGATTCATGAGAAAGTCTATAGATTTCTCATGTCCGGAGATGTTAAGAAGGAAAATGGCATCTTTTTTCCCACTGATGATTTTGTTGCTTGTGTTTGATTTGACCAATGTGCTTATTCGTATTTCATGCAGGATTCATCCAATGGTCAAGTGTTGGCCTGGAGAGGTTGCATTTTATTTTGTAGATTATGCTGAGAACATTAATCCTTTTATGGCATCCCTCCAGCTCAAGGTCCCAATTGCTTTATTGCTCTGCATCTAAGTTGCTTAGACGTTATTCTGGGAGCTGTTGACGTGTGCTTGGAATTGGGATATGGAGGAGGAAACGGACATCGAAGAGGAGGAGGTCCAGGGCGACAGATGTCAAAGAGGTGAGTGGTTGCTGGATGGTGAAAGGGAGAAAAGGAGTAGGGTGAGGGGAAGTGTCAATCAATGTAAATTTGATAAACAAAATGTGTATAATGTAAATGCAAATAATGGAATCTGGTTAGTTTTAACGGATAAATGGATGGGGGTTAAACACAGGGTCTGTATGGTAAGGGTTAGTATGTTTATGGGGTCGAGGGGAGAATTAGGTTGTTTCAAAGGTCATAGAGGTAATTTGAAAAGATTATAAGGTCTGCCAGGTAAAAATCCCAACATTTATTATACATTATAAATAAATGTGTTACAAATGTAGGGGTCAAACCACGAGAGCATAAGGGATATGTATGATATTATAAATTAATAAAACTAATAATAATTATTTTTTGTACTTTTCAACTTTTTGATTTTTATGAGTTTTTTATTATACTTAATTTTTATGGATTTTCAATTGTTTTATATTTTTTATTTTTTTGAATTTTGAATTTTTATTATCTTTAAAATTAAAAAATTTTAATTCTTTTTTATTTTTAAGATATAATATATATTTATATGCAATAGTAATAATATTATGTATATTATAAATAATATATATGCTATATAATAAATATATATAAAGGAATAGTCCTTTTTATTGTTAAAGGTTTGAAATATATTATATCTCTTTATAAATTATGATACTAATAATAATATATAGCATATAAGTAATATAAGGTATATATAGTATACCTAGGGTTTAATAATTTTTAATTATATACATATACTTGAAATTCATAAAATAAAATTTGTTTGTTTTTTTTAATATTTTTCTCTATTTTTTATGATTTTTTTTATATATGCTTTGCTAATTTTTATGTATTTGTAATGTATTTAATATATAAAAATAATCAATATAGTATATAAGCTGGATGGTTTTGGTTATTAAAAATATATAATAACCTCAAAGTTTTCCAAAATATTTTCTAATATATACTATATAAAATAAGTAAAAGTACAAAAAAACTTATTTTTTTGATTTTTAAATAATTTTAATCGATTCTATGGTCTTTTTAGAGTTTTTTGAATATTTAAGGTTTTCTTTTATATTTTTTAATATTTTTTGATCTGGAGGTATAATATATAATTGTATATATTCTATATTTTTTTATTTTCTAAAAATGGTTATATGTATATATTTTTTGTATTTCTAGGCTTAAACAAGGAATAAATAGCTACTATTTTATTTTGAAAATAAGGAAATACAATAAATTCCTAAATAAAAATATAAGCATGAACAACCATATCTTTCCCAACATTTAATAATCACATGATATATTTAATAAAATAAAAATGTAAAGAAATAATACACATCAAAACAACGGTATTTTTGCAATATAAATAAACTATAGGGTGTTGCATGTAAATATCCCCAAAAGTTAGCACTTATATTACACTTCTAAAGACTAAAATTAAACACCTAAACTTGGCTGGGTATAGGTGCAAAATGTCCAGCACCTCACATATAGGGGTACGTGAGGTGAGCTGGAAGAGGACCTAAATGCAATAAGGAAAAGTGTATGAGGTCCTATACAATTATAATAAAAATTTTAAAACATTCATAATATTTACATGACTAAATTGTAAATACCCAAAGGGGTAGGGCTTTTATGAAATTTACCCAATATGGCGCCGATCAGATGGTGCTTGATGGATCACTTAACATAATTCGATGATGAGGGGCTCGAACTCGTTCAACATTAATCCATGGCCCATATAAGATATGGGCTTAGAGCTCCATTTAACTGTGATCAGGCACCCAGGAAGCTCTCAAGAACTTGGCATAGGGGTTTCTTCGATATTCAATATCTCTACGCTCTGGGCACCTTCGTCTTCTCTGACAAGACCCAAACATCACTGGAGCCACATCACAAAAGAAATGGGTTTCAAATGGGTCTGGATTCCATCGATAGGGGCCTGAAGCACAAGAGTGTCTGGAGCTCTGAGATGAACTTCAAAATCTTTCTCAGGTGCTACAAAGCTCCTTCTCCAACTAATAGCTGAGATTAATCGAGGGTCATACGGTTTCACAATGCGAAACTGTAGTAGGTGTATTGACTGCTCACGAAACCCCAATTAATCAACAATTAACTCACAAATAAATCAAGCATTGAAATAAAAGTGTGGAGTTAAAATTTAGTATAAATCTACAACAAGGATGTGTATAGGTACAAGTATTGCATAGAGGTTGAACTCAGGGAGTAGAATGGATATATCGGGTAGATGAGTGCAAAAATGAACATGTGATTCTCATTGTTTTTTTTATTGGTTTTATGGGTTTTTAATTTTATTTCTTTTTATATTTTTATAATTGATTTTAATTTTTTGATTTTTATTTTCTTTTTTATATTTTGTGAATTTTTAATTTCTTTTTCTTTTAAATATATTATATAGGATATATAAGACTATATATACAATATAGGATAATGTAATTATAAATACAAATAAAATACTCAAATGCATGAATTAAAATCTTTTGGTTTTTAAATATTTTTCTACTATTTTTTAGGAAATTTGGCCAATTTTTATAGATTTCTGAAGTAAAAAATACCCCAAATCAAGGATTTAATAATTGGCCAAAATTGACATGAAGAGGAAAAATAGCAAATTAAGTCCAAAATTCTTCAAATCACATTAATAGATAAATAAAATTCTGAGATAGAAAAATACATTTTTAGGATTTTGGGGGATTTTGTATCTTTTTATATTGGATTGTGGAGCTTTTTAATTTTTATAAGTTTTCTTTTGGTATTTGTAGGGTTTTTAGTTTTTAGAGTTAGAAAATAAAGAAATGAACACAATAAATATTTTTTTGAATTTTTCAAACACCTTTTATACTTTTCGATATTTTATACTGTAAAAGTGATGAAAACTGTGCGCTTTCGATTTTGAATAAATACTAAATAGTCCTAAATTTCAAAAATAAATTATGGTGTAGAAACATGTGCAATCAGGATCTTAACTCTATTTTTTAAGATTTTTTTGACCACAAATGCTATATTTAGTAAATAGAATAAACAATAAAAAATGCATGTACTAGCATGGGCATATAAGTTAGTAAAATAAAGTCAGGGGCCTTTCTACAATTTTGATAAAGATAATAACTAGAATAAAAAAATCTTGGGCCAAAATGAAATATAAAAAGTCACGAAGGGTTGCCTGCAAAATGCCCACCTCGTGTGGGACCGAACTTGATGTGAGATGGCGTGGACTCAATTGCAAATAGTGAAACCTCATGGGTTGTTTTGCAAATATTACAAAACTATATAAAAGATAGAGGAATGTTTATAGATTAAATATAAATACAAAAAGGTTGTTGGGTGGAAATGCAAAATATCAACATTTTACGGAGGAGAACGGTCAGATGAGATCCACTAAGACATGTGTCACGCCCACATTAGTCGATAATGTTTCATTGATGGACAACTCGGATTAAACCTTTGGCGCAAGATCAACGGTCGGAAGCTGGCTCATCCAATGGCTCAAGATTGAACTAGGGGCTGGCTTTGATCAGATGATGATGGTGAAGCTTGGAAGAACAGGGAAGAACCACGGTTCTCCCAAGCTTCGATCAGTGATAGCACGTCCCTCTGACCACCTGGGATGCTTATGAATCCATGATTCATTAATATTCTTTCTGCATTTAGTCTTAAAACCCTTAACAAACACATGTAAATATCCGTTACTTTCCACTTTTTAACAAAACCCTATTCATGAATAAAAATGCACTTTTATGCATTAAAATCATGCAAATAAATAAAAGAATAAAAATACAAAAGAAGGCAAATTGTAGATATGTATATATGTACAATATGACTTGTAAAATAAATATAGCTAAAGATATATTAATAACCTAATCCCTGATACCAAGTCAGCATAGATTGGTCGATAAATAAATAAGTAGGGGGAGATAAGGAAGAAAACAAATAAAAATAGTTAATTTCTCATTCTACACACTCTTCATTAATTATCCAATAATTATCAAAACTTCAATGATTTTTAATTAATTCATATTAATACATTTTTTACCAAACTCTTCCTAATTATTTCTAAAAATGTATAGAACAATATAAAAATAAGTTAACAATATTACTTATAAATATGACAAGAAATCCAACTTATAAATTATCAAAATCTCAACTTCCAAACATCATAACTTTCTCATACGAACTCCAATTTCACTCTACTTACCTTTAAAGTTCATAAAATAATATTATCTAATTAATAAAGGTTATTTCACTAAAATCGGAGTCCGTTTGCAAAAAGTCATAACCACAACTGGGTTTCTAGGCTATTTATTTTATTTAACACACATTATTTATTGTTTTAATAACTTTATAATTTCTAATTATTTTCTTGATCTTGTACTTTAGCCCTAATTTGTTTCATATTTTTTGGATATTATTTTTATTTTAAGTAAATTAAAAATCCTAATTTATAGGTAAATTTTTACTACATCACTTATATCCATATTTATTAATAAACTTAAATTAATTAATTAAAATCTACAAAAATTCGTACATACTTTATTTATTATCCTAATAATTAATAAAATATAAAAATGATATACTATTTGTTAATTTATTAAATTAAAATTCCAAAACCTATTTATTAAGTATTATTTATACATACCTAATAATATAATATTTTTTTTCGTAAAATATTTATTATCTATTAAAACTAGTTATACCATAATTTAGATAATTTAATTATCTATACTTTTTGTTTTTATACCTATTTTAAATTCTTTTATTTACTATTTAATATATAATTTATAATATATATTAACCATTTGGCCAACCAGGTGTTGACACATGTCAACACATGGTGTCTTCTTCTTCAAGAAGTTGTTACAGCTTCTGTTCTAACCTCCGATCTTCAACAACTTCTACCCACCATCTCTTAACCTTTTCGTTCGATCTAAACCTTACATTCTCCTCTCCTAACTAACCTAATACATGCCAGCCCTTGGATTCTACCTAACTCCCTACATATCGCTCTATAAAAGGTCATAAACATTGCCATTAATAACTAACAACTCCTGAGCTACTCGCTTCCAGACACTACTGGCCGTTGATCCATCTTCCCCGCCGTGCTCCACCTTGATTCGGAGGTGACAGATCCACTCGAGGCCCCCGCGTAGAGGAGGAACGATCGAAGGGGAGGTTCCAAGGCCTAGCTCGCCTTGCATCGCCGCTGCTGCGCGCGTCCATCCCTAAGAAGACCGCCTCGTTGAGCAAAGGCTGCAGAGTCCTTTACTTTGCAAACCACAAGTCAACATCCATCTTTAACATTTTAATTTTCGATTCTCGTGCCGTGATTAGCATCCTTAAGTGTGTCATTAGATACATTCAATCTCCCTATTAAACGAACACTCAATTCACTATCCAAATTCGAATCATTCTCATTCAAACTCGCCTCTATTTCTATCCATTTTCTCACGTTTTTTCACTATTACTAGAAACTCCTTATTATAACCTGCAAATCTTTAATCTTTTGGCCGATTTCATTGCAAGTCGAGCACCAAATCTTTCATTCGCAGGATCTTTTCACAATTGCAGCCCAGAACACATCATCTGGAGCCATAAACCTCGAAGAAGGTTAAATCCAAGACATACTCCTTCCACCTGACCATCAGAGATGAGCTGCCATCTTCTTTGATGCCCAATCGCCGCATCTATCCACCTCGGAGCCCGCTTACCCGCAGGTGAGGTCGAGGGGTGTAGGAGACACCCCTCTAGCCATGTAGGAGGCCAAAGCACCCAGTTGTTCGCCAGAGATAAAGAGGAGATGGAGGCGCCACTGCTGCACCTGCTAGAAGAGGGAAGAACAAGAAGAACACTCCAGGCCCACAGGCTTGCACCGCGTGTCCCTATTGGACGGTTCAGATCATGCCAGAGCATTTAATCTTGGCCGCTCAAATGAAGGGGTAGAAAACAATTGTGCCATAAGCCCAGGAAGATTACGAAATTCAAAGCTAGATCTTTTTCCAGAGTGTAATTTGTTTTTCAAATCATTCTAGATCTAGGTCTTTTACTAGTTAGTCCTGGTAAAGCCCCCAGACGGCGTATTTTTTTGAACCAAGGTCCTCGGTAACGAGACATAAAGACTCCTTTATTTTATTAAAATTTCAATATTAAATTGAAATAAATATTTAAATAATAAATCGAACATATGAAGGAACGTAATAATTTTAGTTTTCATTTCAATTCAGTCCCTGCTCGGGACCTTTCTGTCACACAATTTTGTTCTTTTTCTTACACTTATACCCTTGGACTATAGGGTATTTTTGGACCTTATTTTGGTTGTATTTTTCATCGGATTTTCAAGGGTAGTTACACAACTACCCTAGCAACATTTCTTGCAATTGTTCGCTGATTTTTATTGCATATTTTTCTCAATTTGATTTTTGTAAAACCGTGCTTGTTTGAAGTCTTTTGCTGTATTTTTCAAGAAGAGAATAAAATCCCGAAATTCTTTTTTTCCTCGAGTTCGACCCAGGGGAACTTACCTGGATAAAAATTAGTTTTAAAGGATAAAATAGGAGAGAAACCGATTCTTTTTACTTCATTCTCTTTTATTTCTCCTATTTTATACGGATTTTTGTTTGATCAACTCGGGTTTTGGATTCCGAGCGATTATTCCTACATCGACCCCTTTATTATCGCTCGCAAAACCCAAGTTATCAAAATGGCGTCGTTACCGGTGAGGCGTTAGCTTTATTACGGTTTTCGTCATAATTTCGAGATTTTTCGATCTTCTTGATTTTTTATGGTTTTTCTGATTTCTTCTTGTTTTTTTGATTGATTTTGTCTTTTTACAACTTTTATTGATTTTCATTAATTTCTACAGTTTTCACTGACTTCTTTGATTTTTTGCGGTTTTTGTTTGCTCTCCTTTCTACGGCTTTTTGTGTGTTCATTTTTCTAATAAATTTGGCAGGGCCTGAAGGATCAGTCAAATTCTAC
Organism: Ottelia alismoides; assembly: GCA_037367405.1. Classification (NCBI taxonomy): domain Eukaryota; kingdom Viridiplantae; phylum Streptophyta; class Magnoliopsida; order Alismatales; family Hydrocharitaceae; genus Ottelia; species Ottelia alismoides. The sequence goes on from JAZKJV010002406.1 coordinate 682,728, forward strand.
GGAAGGCGAGTCAGTTTAAAGTGCAAAGACCGATCCCTTCTCTCATGGTTAGGTTTCAGAGTGCAGAACTCGTTAGGATTATTTTGCTTGTAACATTTTTGTAAAAAAGACACTTGCCAGTTTTTCTGTTTTTGTAGAAGGGGACCCGTAAGGGCATGACAACTTGTACCTCTTTCTCTTTCTCGGGGTTTGTTTCACCAAGTGTCGTGCACTCGGGGGAGCAGGGCACCCACCACGGTTTTATCGCATCATCGATTTTCTGTGGCTTTCTCGAGGTTAGGTGCTTGTTTAGGGGTTTTCATTTCCTTTTCTCTGCTTGCACCTTCATAGGTAGTTTTAGGAATCATGACCTAGGTGGATGCTTATTTAGGAAAAAAATTCATTAGACGTGTTCGAAAATACCAAAAAAAGGAAATAATCGAAAAAAAAATCAGGACTGCTTAAATATCAAACATAAAAAGTAAATAATGATTTGATTTGGGAGAGTAACCCCCAACACATGGATTGCATATACACTTTCCAGATTTGTGAGTGAGGGATGACACTTAAGGTTATAACCAGAGTCCGAGTTTCTCTCGAAATACTACTTAGTACATACGTTTAATCACTGTTCTTCACTGGGGACTCTCGGGTAGCCAGAAACGGTCAGAGTTTCCTTAGCAGAGTGGGGGGGTTTAGAGGACGCCACAATAGGACGGTCCTCAAGTAACACGGGTAGTCGGTCCGTACTTACTCCCATACTGGCTGAGAATAAGTGATTTCCTTTAAGGACTCGGGACAGTGTTTTGGGGAAATTTCGGGCACCTATCAGCTCGCGATAAATCTGTGATAAGATTTGTTTGCCAAATAACCCAAAAACCGACAAGATAAATGATCAAACCATTACGATCATCACTAGGTTGTATTGGTGAATCTGGGGTTTCTTTGTGTTTGCTTGTGAGGTGTGCATTATCACGTCTTATATGCCTTCATCCTCATTCTCTTGATTTGACATCCTTATCTCCTGATAATCGCGTGACATCGAAGATGACGACTCGATGGCTTTTTCGCTCAGCCTTCGTGAGCTCTCGATGATCCACCGTCCGTCGCACTTCTTCAAAAATGCATGATGACACTCTTTCCGAGTCGGTCCCATCTAATCACGAGGAGAGTCATACCCAGACTCCCTTGCCTCCCAGCACTTCTTTTGAGGAAGACCCTTGCCTTAAATTATCGTCTATTTCACCTGCACATTTTTCACTGAGCTTTTGTGCGACTTTTTCCTTCCCAGAAGATTCGAAGAATATGGCTCAAGGGCAGGGACCAATCGAGGACTAACAGACTGGGGAGCAGCATACTGATGGAAGACCAGATCCAGCCACAGACATTACCATAGGGATTCTAGACACACTACAACAGATGAACCTACAGCTCAGAGATCAATTTAGAGTCCAGAACAAGCTACGAGCTGAGATCGCCGTACTGAGAGCAGGAGCCAGGAATCCACCATCGCATGTCGTGGTTGCTGCGACACTAAGAGACGAGTATGTCCCTGGATCCAAGACGCTACATCATTGGATTCGATTACCACCGATTCAAGGGTCATACAAACTACGATCGTCCTTCATATCTTTGCTTCCCAAGTTTTACGTGAATGCCATATAGGAGACGTTTACCTTTCTACATCATTTTGAGATGATTTACGATACGACTAGCTATCCAGGTGTTACGCAGGAGGTCGTTCGCCTCAAAGCGTTCCCCTTCGCCTTAGCAGATAAGGCACTCTACTGGCTTAGTGATTTGGAGAGGGATACCTCAACGTGGGATGATCTGAAGTCCAAATTCTTGCATAAATATTTTCCTCTAGGACAGACGAATATGATGAGGAGCCAGATCTCCAATTTCGCACAGTTGCTGAATGAATCATTCCACGAGGTGTGGGATCGATTCAAGGACCTTATTGAGAGATGCATGCATCATGAGATACCTTTGAAGGTGCTTACTCACAATTATTTCGGAGGGCTCCAGCCAGATGTCTAGGGCCTTGTGAGCACCACATGTGGCGACAGTTATCTGAATCGGGAAGCCGAGTCTGTCTGGTCCATCTTTGAGGGGATGGCAGAGAACTCGTGAGTCGTTGACTCTACTCGGGCATTCTAGAAGGCTCCACAGCCACCATGCCACCGAGAGCATCAAGAGATGGTGAATATTTCAAATTCAGAATCAAATACCAAAATGGGATTCATTAGCGATAAATTAATGTTGGTATATGTGATTCAGAAACAAGTTCAGAATCTGCAGCCGCTGCGAGAGTTGGAGAAACTCTCATCACTTCGTCAACATTTGATCGATCTAACAAAGAAGGTGACAGACTTGCAGCTTCAGTACAAGCAGTCCTGTCCTGCTTCTTTAACCTCTCAACCTATTCGAAGATCATTACCCGAATCTCTATTCCTATGCAGGGGAACTGCATCAAGAGGTCGATCAGATATTAGCCCATATGAGAAAGGATTATCATCTCCTACTCAGGCTGGAGATCATCTCTTAACAATCATTTGACGGTGTTTGATGAGTCCTCAATCTAACTCCTTAGATATTCATCCAAACACCAGCCTCTATGATTCTATCACTGAATCAACAACTGTATGATCATCAAGATGGCCATGGTATATAACCCTAATTGTACTAAGGGACCTATAATGCAAATTAGTTATTCTTCATTTCAGATCAGGGAATGATATTCGCAATAACATTTATTGCATAATGGCTCGTCGTGGGCTCGCATGTCCAACAATCTCCCACTAGACCAAAGAGCCATTTATGTGTTAATCATTTAAACCCGCACTCATGTGACAATCATAGGCTATTTAGAAAAATAGCTAGGTAAGCTGATCCGTCACTCTGTTCCGAGAGACTACACCATATCCTTTTACGACACTTGCATATCCCCCAGTAACAGTACTCGCATCCAGTGCGAATGTTGCATCTTATGCAACCAATACTCAATTTTGTCAGTTATAGTGTCCTTGACACTATAGATTAATAAATTATTTCCAGTATTTCGATAATCCTTATCAGAACTCCCTTATTCCTGTAGATCTCTATCTCCTAAGGTATCCATAATTAAGACCTTTTAGATCACTATCTATAAAGTATTAAGTTCTTGAAGATAAGACTTTGAGATCACTATCTCAAAAAACTTTTCATCTTTGAAGATATTGTTATCACTGCAATCAAGTGTTTTATCTCCTTAGTAGGATTTTACTACTCCCACTGCATGGCAGACATCTGACTTTTGTACACATCTAGCATACACTCGGCTTCTCGTAATCAATGCACAAGGGCAAGCAGTTCTAGCATTCACTTCCTCAACTCTTTGAGGTGCTATCCCTTTAGATAGGCAGGTACTATATCTTAAGGGAAGGAAGCCTTTCTTGGAATTTTCCAGAAAATGGAATATATCCAAGGTGTACCATTAATGCGATGGTTCCAATGTCATCTTCTCTTTGCTTCTGAACATCTTCAGAACTAAGATCTCAAAGGTATCCTTCAGATCATATCTCAAGGTATGGAATAGCCAGTATAAAAAACACTTATTATTATTATCCTTATATCATTCCAAATGATTATGATATCATCTACATATAGCATGATGAACACAATGGCACTCCCACTAAGCTTCACATGGTACATCAAGATTCTATCTGAAATCATATCATTTATAATTTCATCAAATCTTATGTTCCAACTAAGAAGCTTATTCGAGTCCATAGATGGAGTTTCTTTAGCTTGCATACCTTGCTTTCCTCAACCATGAATCCGTGGGGCTACTTCATGTGAATATCCTCGGAGAGATATTCATGGAGGAATGCAATCTGGACTTCCATATTGAATATGTCAAAGTCAAGTTATGTAGCTATAGTTAGCAATATACTGATGGGTTTAAGCAAGGTCACTGGAGAGAAAGTCTTATCGCAAGAGATGTCTTCTATTCAGTGTGTAACTTATGGCTATGGGTCATGCTTTGAAGGTCTCTACCTTCACATCATGTTTCCTTTTTCTCTTGAAGACCCATTTACACCTTAACAAGTCTTACCCATATAGGTGGATCTTCGAGGGTCCATATACAACACTTGTATATAAAGTCTACTATATACTTTATTGCTACCATCCATCTTTCCATGACATGATCTTCAGAAGATTCATCACATGAAGTTCAATCATTGTAAGATTTCTCTAATTCATGGAATTCATCCTCAAACTCATTTGAAGAGGTATTAGTGGTTCATCTTTAATTGTCCTTTTACTTTTCGATTTTAGGAGCCTCATTATCTTCTCAAGATTAAATGAGTTCCTTCACTTCATTTTCATCTTGATTCTCAAGAGAGTCATCCTCTAAGAATCATATTCTCAGAGATGAGATCTTTTAAGAATCTCAAGGTCATAAAGTAGGTATCCAATACCATCCTTTATTTTCCTAATGAAGTAGCATTCTCTGGTGCTAGATTCCAGCTTACTAGCATGGAACCTTATAAGGATATATAGTGTAGTCTCTACTACAGATATATACCTGGAAACTAAGAGATAATTATGCTAAGATTAATCATTGATCAAATCATGTTAGACATGATCAACTGTATCTCCCTATAACTCTATTGAGTTTAGGAGCATTAGGAGGATTCATATGTCCATAAGGTATTCCTTTGAATTCATCAAATAGGTACAAGCTACATAGGTTAGATCAAATTCATTTCATCTTCCTTCAAACTTTGGTTCTAAACAAAAAATTATGAAATCTTTGGACATTCCAAAGCTTTCTTAGGTGAAGGGAAGAAATTTCATATCACAATTAATCATCAAATGATATCACGTATCATCAATGTTTATTATGATACAGATGATCCACATACATCAATATGTATGAGATCTTGAATACCTTGGCGTCTAACACCATTCTCAGAGAAGGGTGTATTGGACAATTTTACTTTGAATACAATATTCACAAGTATGTAAGATTTGAAATTCTAGACATTCTAAAGTTCATCTCTTACTAGTTTATTGATGTCATTAGCAGACTAATGTCCAAGGTCTGATGCTAGATCATTGTCAAATGATCTTTATCCACCTATCGATCTTATAAGGTTTAATTTTCAGTATTTAGAAATGTTAATGAACCATTCATTAATATTTCTAATTTAGTAGAGTCCTCCAGATGTCAAAATACTATCTGAAATATATCCATCATAACTCTTTATGATAGGTCTATTCCAGAATTTATGTTTATTTCCAACAATTAGAAATAAACAATGAGTGTATTCTAATATCCAGGTCATAGAGACTTTCTCTGAGACTAAGGGCTCTCCCACTGAAATTATGAAGTCTATTTATCTAATAGAGGTTGTTGCAACCATTGCATCATTACCCATGTGGATGATTATTAAACCTTAAGATCAAATTTTCCAGTCTTCTAAAACATATGCAACCAATTGCAAGTGTTATTAGAAGAATGAGATACAATTATTAGACTTTGATATTATCAAATAAGAAAGTCAATATCAATGATTATATGTAGATGTAAATTATTTTGATGCATTATCCGAGTCCTTCTCTAAGGATTCTAGATAGACTTGATAGTCATACTATCAATACATCGGCTCATTGCAGTATTGGCATTCATCCAAGTCTTTAAATGTCATATGTATGGAAATCATATAAATACAATCAACTCTTTGACTTTTCTTCTAACCCGGGTCCGACCCATGCTTCAGCTGCGCTCCTTTCATCTCCTAACAACTATTGCTTAAGACAAAGGATCTCTTATGTTGAATTCAAAAGATTTCAATATAAGAGTATTTTGACATTTATATATGCTTCATTTTTTCATACAATATGAACATTATGAAGCTTCATGAATGACCAGAGTATAGATAGTAGGATGCTGATACTCATCATATCTACATGCATCTTAACTCATAAAGACTTAGGTTCAGGTAGGTATTCAAACATTTTGAATACATTATCTCTTATAGAGCCACCATTCTGCATAATGTAGTGAACCATGCCATTCATAATTAAATGTAAAGAGCACATATGTATGCTAGAACATCTTCTTAGAATTTTATAAGGATTATTTGACAATTGCGATCATCATCGACATGTTACTTTCAAAGTACATTCGATGAGAGATCAAGAATATAGAGACATACAAACCCTATGTTGTAGTCCTTTTATATATTTAATTGTCATTCCTCATTATTATGAGGAAACTTGCACATTGCAACCACATACATTATGTGTCCAACTGCAAGTACAATATCTTTATCATGGATCCAATCCATGATATTTTACTGGTTATTACTGAGTATAGTACTGAGTGGGTTTAATGAGGATTATCTGAAATAAGAAATTTACATAAATATATATAAATATATATACACATTTTACTTTAATTTAGGATTTTTATATCAAAGTTGTCTTGTCTTGTCAACATTGAAAGTTCATTTCCTAAATCACTTTCAATGTAAGAGATATACTTACCAATATATCTCAAGCAAGATCTGGGATCTCCTTCCTTATCTTTATCACATCCAAATAATATGAGAACTTGTGACTCCAATAAAGAGAAGCGGAAACACATTCTACCTTACAAGTCCAACTTGCATTTCCCAATTCGGTCTTTAACACCTGGGCCCACCACCCCTAAGGTGATGTTACCCCGTTGTTAATTGAACCAACCATCAACAGGAATACAACTCGCTATGCGCAATCCAATATCGCCCCAATAATATGAGGACCCGATATTGGGGTCACTACGCATAGGTCCTTACTCTTTCGAGAAGCAAAGAGCCTGATCCAAATGGATCGTATGCAAGAGCTGTCACTTCGGACATGCGTCTCCTACATACAATATCTGGCGACAGAACCATTCGCCTTGATAGGAGACTATGGATGACACTTGTGTCCTCCACCTCATATTCAAATTTTAATTAATTATCATGAATCATATTCATGCAATAAATTCTTCCAAGGGAAATACACATCTATTCATAATAGAGTGTTTCAATTGGATGTTAATCTAATCTCATTAAATTAATTATCAATCTAATTCAATCATCAAACTTGATTGTAACTTGAATTAGTGGTATTATCTCAAAGTACATATTATTCAAATTTTAATAATTAGAAAATACATCATGATCTCTCAGGCATCATTCATTCCCTACCCGCTGTCATGGTCATACCGGCAGGAGTAGGACAGACACACACGGTGCAACCTGCTACCCCAACGCTTCCCGACTAGACACCATATCCGCCTTGGAAAAAAATAATGCCGAGCCAATCACCCTGTAAATTACCTCAAGAACCCCCAAGGGCTTAAAACATATTACCCGGAGGGTTCATGGGGTAAGAGTTGACAAGTTTACAGGGTCGAGGGGGGATTTAGGTTGTTTCAAAGGTCGTGGAGATGATTGGCAAAGTTTATAAGGTCTGCCTAGTAAAAATCCCTTTGGATAAACATGCAATTTCCAGCAGTGACCCTCACTAACTAAAATTATTATATCTCATTCATTTTAAATCTAAATTAAGCAAAATCAAATTCCAGAGATTGATAATTTGATTTAAAACAGAAATCATGTGATAAACATGCATTTTCAGGCGTTTTAAAACAGTAATTAATCTCTTAATTACGTCTCTAATCGTCATCCCCGAAACAGTGGACATATGGTCATTAAAACGATCATATCTTGAGCAAATGAAACCCAAATTACGCAAACTCAAATTCCACATTTTTCTTATTTAATGAGGAACATTATCTAAGTGATAAATGCATGTTTAAATATTTTAAACAGGGTCGAAAATTATCACAAGACATGACTGCGAAAATCGAAATGCTAAAATCTTCACGAACCCAAACGAGCCCAAATTTTCGTAGGTTCATGGATCATATTCAAGACCTTCGTAAATCTGGCTCTGATACCACTTGAAGGATACGGAAGGATCCTTAAGCACATCACGAAAGCATGATGATCGTATTATATACGATCAAGAGCGACTAGTCATACTAGTTGCTCGGTGCAGCGAAATTTTAAAACATTTAAATCATAAGATGAAGTCACATGATCCAAGAACATTTCTTGGATCGTTTCATCTAACCATAAAGTATTAGAAATACCTCTTGAAGCGTGGTTGCGATCACTTGATCTCTAAAGCAAGAGATCCTCGTGACTCATGTCTGATCCACGAAGATGGCACTTGCGCGTGCGATAATGAGCCCGCAATCCAAGATGAAGATCCAAGCCTTGAATCTCCTGATTTCGTCCAATGAAATCCAACATCTTCTACTTGTGCGAGAAGCACCAAGGAAGATGGATATCCGATAGTGCAATGACGTAGTGACGACTATAATTCTCTCAAGAACTCAGAGTGGACCTGCACTCTTAGAGAGAGAGATGGGGTGTGAGAACGAGAGAAGGAGAGAGAGCACTTCATGCGAGTACTTGAAGGACTAGAGTTGCCCCTTCTTAAATAGTGGTTTGGGAGTCCATGGATCACAATCCATGGACACACAAAATCAATGGTTAGGATGATATATGTTTTTAGTCAATGACCATGATCATTTGTTGTTTAATAAAGCAACAACTATTGATTTAATTAATCAACAAAGGATAATAAAGGAGATAATGATCATCTCCTAAAGGGGTGGCGCCACCCTTGAAAAAGTCAAGGGTGACGTCACCTCTTAAGGTGATTATCATCTCATTATCCTTTTTATTATTTGCAACAACATTTATTGCAAATATATTCACTAAATTAATTCCAAATTAATTAGTGAATATTTCAATCATGCCATTGAAAAATTGTGAATCATATTCACAATCCAAAATAAAATATAAATTATATTTCCAATTAATTGTCCAATTTAAATCCAATTCACATCAACAATCAATCAGTAAATATTATTTACAAAAATGCTCTCTCCAATATATTATAAATCATATTTATAATATACATTATATTATGGATAGCATGGATAGTACTATCCACATTCTGCATTTCCTTAATAAATAAATCTCATTTAATTATTTTGGATAATCATTCTCATAATATGAATCTCATTCATATTACTCTTGATAATTAAATCTCATTTAATCATCAACATCACATTGCTGGGATACATAATTCATCAACGGAATTATTCTTGAACTCCTTCAAGAATAGTGTGCCTTCTACGTAGATACTTGGAGATAAGGATAGGGCGATTGTATTGTTCCACGTATAGTGACTTGGACATTGAGATTATATCTCAAATCCATATCTTACGGACCTCCCATAGATGCTTAATTAAATCAAGTCCGTAAACTTAATCTTCTCATTGCATCTGAATCTCATTCAGATCAATGTCCAAAATTTGGACTAAGATCATGTTACTTCTCTACTGAGAGGAGTCACTAAAATCCAGACCTGTTTCATCACCCCCTTGGAGTGGAAGCATCATGGTTATACAATCGTTTATGATATTATCACCCTCAGGTATTCCCAATATCTGTACATCCTGCATACTGGAAGACCTTCTAATAAACTCAAAGTTATAGATCTCTTTTAGACTGTCACCTTCAGGGTTTTATCATTAAGATTCTCAATTGATCATTGGAATTTGGTATCGATCATATGCTTTCCAAAGCATATATCATACCTCTAAATTCTGTCAAAATTCATAAGCGAGATGACCATGCATGGAATTTATCGATCCCAATACCTCATGTGTGAGCTCATTTCTTCCAGTTCAGAAGTGAACTTGTATGATCCCTTCTAGAGATCGTATTACTCATATGCCCTTATATGCACACCAGCTCGCCGGTGTATAGATCTTGGTTAGATCATCAACCTATTAGTCTGCCAAATGTACATACTCAGACATATAGCAATACATCTGTCTCCGGTCAGAGGATGCGTGCCTATATCGCGACAGCATTCGACATAGGACTTTGGTTATCTCGATCTCGTTATGTCAACCCTTTGACCTAACTAATCTGACACCTCCGAATTTCTATTCCTATGCAGAGGACCTGCATCAAGAGGTCGGTCAGATATCAACCCATATGAGAAAGGATTGCCTTCTCCTACTTAGGATGGAGATCATCTCTTAACAATCATTTGATGCTGTTTGATGAGTCCTCAATCTAACTCCTTAGATATTCATCCAAACACCAACCTCTATGATTCTATCACTAAATCAACAATTGTATGATCATCAAGATGTCCATGGTACATAACCCTAATTGTACTAAGGGACCTATTATGCAAATTAGTTATTCTTCATTTCAAATCAGGGAATGATATTCGTAATAACATTTATTGCATAATGGCTCGCCGTGGGATCGCATGTCCAACACTTCCATGGTATGCAGACATAGTGAACTTTCTAGTCACACAAATAGAAATTCCACAGGGTTGGCTGAAAGATTGAGTCGATAGGATAGTGTCTGAGGCACGATACTACCATTAGGAGGATCCGATTCTTTTTCATGAAGGACCGGATTGTGTTTATAGGCGATGTATTCCTCAGGAAGAATGCAGCAATGTCCTCACTCTGTGCCACTCCTTAGAGGTTGGAGGACACATTTGGGGAAGAGGACAAAACAGAAGGTACTTCAGAGAGGATTTTGGTGGCCGAATCTTACTAGAGATGCTTGCACATTTATAAAGAGTTTCCCAGATTGTCAGAAAGTCGTAGGGACCATCAATGCTAGAGATGTGATGCCTATGTGGCATGTTATCTTTTACGAGATCTTTGACGCATGGGGCATAGATTTTATGGGACTGTTTCCCTCTAGTAATGCCTTTGAGTACATTCTTCTCACTGTAGATTATGTTAGTAGATGGGTGGAGGATATACCCGCATGAACCGCTGATAGCAAGACAGTATGCAGGTTCCTAAGGGAACACATTATTTCGCAGTTCGATATTCCACATATTCTAATTTTAGACGGGGGTAGCCATTTCATTAATAAGGAGGTGAAAAAGCTAGTAAAGAACTATGGCATTGATCAAAGAGTAGCTTCTCCTTAGCACCCACAGACGAACGACGTGGCTGAATTCTCAAATAGGGAGGTGAAATCTGTTCTTCAGAAATTATTACGACCGGATAGGAAGAACTGGTCACATCATCTAGACCAAGTTCTTAGGCACATCGTACAACATATAAGACTCTCTTAGGTACTTCAACTTTCAGATTAGTTTACGAGAAGCCATGGCATTTGCCCGTAGAGATCATGCATAGATCCGAATGGGACATCAGAGAGATTTCATTAGAGATGCAAAAAGCATAATCCAAGAGGAATCTAGATCTAAACGAGCTACTAGAGATTCAAAATCAGGCATATGAGAACACCCTCATTCATAAGAACAAAGTGAAGAGATGTCATGATAGACTTATTCGGCACAAAATCTTTGTCCCTGGACAGAAAGTATGGTTGTTTAATGCACAATTGCGAGTTTTTCCTGGCAAATTGAAGAGCAAGTTGGAAGGACCTTACATAGTCAGAATGGTGCATGATAATGGTAGTACTGCTATATCAAATGTATCACTTGGTGTAGACCCATTTGTAGTGAATGGGCAGACGCTGAAGCACTTCGTGGAGACAACCGATCATCTAGCTAAGCAAAATCAAATTCCAGAGATTGATAATTTGATTTAAAACAGAAATCATGTGATAAACATGCATTTTCAGGCGTTTTAAAACAGTAATTAACCTCTTAATTACGTCTCTAATCGTCATCCCCGAAACAGTGGACATATGGTCATTAAAACGATCATATCTTGAGCAAACGAAACCCAAATTACGCAAACTCAAATTCCACATTTTCCTTATTTAATGAGGAACATCATCTAAGTGATAAATGCATGTTTAAATATTTTAAACAGGGTCGAAAAATTATCACAAGACAGGACTGCGAAAATCGAAATGCTAAAATCTTCATGAACCCAAACGAGCCCAAATTTTTGTAGGTTCATGGATCATATTCAAGACCTTCGTAAATCTGGCTCTGATACCACTTGAAGGATACGGAAGGATCCTTAAGCGCATCACGAAAGCGTGATGATCGTATCATATACGATCAAGAGCAACTAGTCATACTAGTTGCTCGGTGCAGCGGAATTTTAAAACATTTAAATCATAAGATTAAATCACATGATCCAAGAACATTTCTTGGATCGTTTCATCTAACCATAAAGTATTAGAAATACCTCTTGAAGCATGGTTGCGATCACTTGATCTCTAAAGCAAGAGATCCTCGTGACTCATGTTCGATCCACGAAGATGGCACTTGCGCGTGCGATGATGAGCCCGCAATCCAAGATGAAGATCCAAGCCTTGAATCTCCTGATTTCGTCCAATGAAATCCGACATCTTCTACTTGTGCGAGAAGCACCAAGGAAGATGGATATCCGATAGTGCGATGACGTAGTGACGACTATAATTCTCTCAAGAACTCAGAGTGGACGTGCACTCTTAGAGAGAGAGATGGGGTGTGAGAATGAGAGAAGGAGAGAGAGCACTTCATGCGAGTACTTGAAGGACTAGAGTTGCCCCTTCTTAAATAGTGGTTTGGGAGTCCATGGATCACAATCCATGGACACACAAAATCAATGGTTAGGATGAATTATGTTTTTAGTCAATGACCATGATCGTTTGTTGTTTAATAAAGCAACAACTATTGATTTAATTAATCAACAAAGGATAATAAAGGAGATAATGATCATCTCCTAAAGGGGTGGCGCCACCCTTGAAAAAGTCAAGGGTGACGTCACCTCTTAAGGTGATTATCATCTCATTATCCTTTTTATTATTTGAAACAACATTTATTGCAAATATATTCACTAAATTAATTCCAAATTAATTAGTGAATATTTCAATCATGCCATTGAAAAATTGTGAATCATATTCACAATCCAAAATAAAATATAAATTATATTTCCAATTAATTGTCCAATTTAAATCCAATTCACATCAACAATCAATCAGTAAATATTATTTACAAAAATGCTCTCTCCAATATATTATAAATCATATTTATAATATACATTATATTATGGATAGCATGGATAGTACTATCCACATTCTGCATTTCCTTAATAAATAAATCTCATTTAATTATTTTGGATAATCATTCTCATAATATGAATCTCATTCATATTACTCTTGATAATTAAATCTCATTTAATCATCAACATCACATTGCTGGGATACATAATTCATCAACGGAATTATTCTTGAACTCCTTCAAGAATAGTGTGCCTTCTACGTAGATACTTGGAGATAAGGATAGGGCGATTGTATTGTTCCACGTATAGTGACTTGGACATTGAGATTATATCTCAAATCCATATCTTACGGACCTCCCATAGATGCTTAATTAAATCAAGTCCGTAAACTTAATCTTCTCATTGCATCTGAATCTCATTCAGATCAATGTCCAAAACTTGGACTAAGATCATGTTACTTCTCTACTGAGAGGAGTCACTAAAATCCAGACCTGTTTCATCACCCCCCTTGGAGTGGAAGCATCATGGTTATACAATCGTTTATGATATTATCACCCTCAGGTATTCCCAATACATGTACATCCTGCATACTGGAAGACCTTCTAATAAACCCAAAGTTATAGATCTCTTTTAGACTGTCACCTTCAGGGTTTTATCATTAAGATTCTCAATTGATCATTGGAATTTGGTATCGATCATATGCTTTCCAAAAGCATATATCATACCTCTAAATTCTATCAAGCTTCATAAGCGAGACGACCATGCATGGAATTTATCGATCCCAATACCTCATGTGTGAGCTCATTTCTTCCAGTTCAGAAGTGAACCTGTATGATCCCTTCTAGAGAGCGTATTACTCATATGCCCTTATATGCACACCAGCTCGCCGGTGTATAGACCTTGGTTAGATCATCAACCTATTAGTCTGCCAAATGTACATACTCAGACATATAGCAATACATCTGTCTCCGGTCAGAGGATGCGTGCCTATATCGCGACAGCATTCAACATAGGACTTTGGTTATCTCGATCTCGTTATGTCAACCCTTTGACCTAACTAATCTGACACCTCCGAATTTCTATTCCTATGCAGAGGACCTGCATCAAGAGGTCGGTCAGATATCAGCCCATATGAGAAAGGATTGCCATCTCCTACTTAGGATGGAGATCATCTCTTAACAATCATTTGATGGTGTTTGATGAGTCCTCAATCTAACTCCTTAGATATTCATCCAAACACCAACCTCTATGATTCTATCACTAAATCAACAGTTGTATGATCATCAAGATGTCCATGGTACATAACCCTAATTGTACTAAGGGACCTATTATGCAAATTAGTTATTCTTCATTTCAAATCAGGGAATGATATTCACAATAACATTTATTGCATAATGGCTCGCCGTGGGATCGCATGTCCAACACTTCCATGGTATGCAGACATAGTGAACTTTCTAGTTACACAAATAGAAATTCCACAGGGATGGCTGAAAGATTGAGTCGATAGGATAGTGTCCGAGGCACGATACTACCATTAGGAGGATCCGATTCTTTTTCATGAAGGACCGGATTGTGTTTATAGGCGATGTATTCCTCAGGAAGAATGCATCAATGTCCTCACTCTGTGCCACTCCTTAGAGGTTGGAGGACACATTTGGGGAAGAGGACAAAATAGAAGGTACTTCAGAGAGGATTTTGGTGGCCGAATCTTACTAGAGATGCTTGCACATTCGTAAAGAGTTGCCCAGATTGTCAGAAAGTCGTAGGGACCATCAATGCTAGAGATGTGATGCCTATGTGGCATGTTATCTTTTACGAGATCTTTGACGCATGGGGCATAGATTTTATGGGACTGTTTCCCTCTAGTAATGGCTTTGAGTACATTCTTCTCACTGTAGATTATGTTAGTAGATGGGTGGAGGATATACCCGCATGAACCGCTGATAGCAAGACAGTATGCAGGTTCCTAAGGGAACACATTATTTCGCAGTTTGATATTCCACATATTCTAATTTTAGACGGGGGTAGCCATTTCATTAATAAGGAGGTGAAAAAGCTAGTAAAGAACTATGGCATTGATCAAAGAGTAGCTTCTCCTTAGCACCCACAGACGAACGGCGTGGCTGAATTCTCAAATAGGGAGGTGAAATCTGTTCTTCAGAAATTATTACGACCGGATAGGAAGAACTGGTCACATCGTCTAGACCAAGTTCTTAGGCACATCGTACAACATATAAGACTCTCTTAGGTACTTCAACTTTCAGATTAGTTACGAGAAGCCATGGCATTTTCCCGTAGAGATCATGCACAGATCCGAATGAGACATCAGAGAGATTTCATTAGAGATGCAAAAATCATAATCCAAGAGGAATCTAGATCTAAACGAGCTACTGGAGATTCAAAATCAGGCATATGAGAACACCCTCATTCATAAGAACAAAGTGAAGAGATGTCATGATAGACTTATTCGGCACAAAATCTTTGTCCCTGGACAGAAAGTATGGTTGTTCAATGCACAATTGCGAGTTTTTCCTGGCAAATTGAAGAGCAAGTTGGAAGGACCTTACATAGTCAGAACGGTGCATGATAATGGTAGTATTGCTATATCAAATGTGTCACTTGGTGTAGACCCATTTGTAGTGAATGGGCAGACGCTGAAGCACTTCGTGGAGACTACCGATCATCTAGCATGAGTTGAAGTGATCTACTTTTACAAGATGTATGAGTACTCTTCCACTTCATTCCATTCTGTATAGAGACCTGTGAGCCATGCAGTTTTTCCTGAGTACACACCTGTATATTCTTCATAGACACAATCGTCCCCATTAAGTATAGGGGGGATCGATTAACCACTGATTCTCTCCTTTCGATTTTGTTCTCATTATTTTTCTTTTGCTTTCCTTTCTTTTACACTAATCATTGGTCCCTAACTTTTGGCCACACTCTTTTCTATACATAGGATGCCTTATCCTAAGAATAGGGGGGATCGAGTGATTTTGTTGATTTCGTTTTTCTTTCTCCTTTTGTTCCTTTGTCTGCATATTCCTTTTCCTCAGTCACCTCATTTTTGTTCCACTATACTTTTGATGACCTAATCGTAAGTATAGGGGGGTTGACTGACTTCTATTCTTTCGTTCTTTTTCACCTACTTATACTTAGCACGAGTTTTTGTCCTCGTTTTTTCTCTTTTGACGCTATGAGGACATAGTAAAAGCTAAATATAGGGGGTGCATGACGGTTCCAAAATTTTCTTTGTTAAAGATGTGTGTTTGTGATTGTACGTAAAAAAATAATGATTTGTTTTGTCATTTCGTTGTAGGCGGCAATCGAATTGGTAAAGAAAAATAACCATAAATGTTTATTCAAATTTTAATCGCGTGGTTTTATGTTTATTTTACTTGGGCAAGTCCCAAGGTCGAACACAAGGAAGCAAAGGAACAACCTAGAACTATGTCTATCAAAGTTCATGCGCGGTTTTTGAGACGGTCTTTTTTGGAATTTTTAACGCAATAAAAGGATGCAAAATGCACTTTCGGCCTATTTTAAGGATAAAAAAGTAAATTACACTCAAATGATGTCCGAAAAATTTGAAACTTGGCCGAGATGATAATTATGACAAAATGAATGCAATGTAATTTTTTGGAATTTTTGGATGCAATATGATTTTTTTATGAATTTTTAAATGCAAACAGAATGAATTTCAATATTTAATTATAATAAATATTAAACCTAATTATTTTCAAGGAACAAAATTATCTAAGATCTATCACTAGGTAATTGATCTCAGAAAAATCCTAAAATGTCGAAAATACTAGTTTCAATATCTATTAAAAATCAAACACTGAAATATGCAAAATGATTTTTACAGGACTAATTATGCATGAAAATGCAATTCTTTTTGGGCACAATGTCAAGCATAATTAATTCTACAATATATGATTTTTTGGGAATTTTTAGAGCAATGGTTAATCAAAATATGAATTTTAGAGCACAAAATGGATAAAGTTTATAATTTTCCTCAAAATAATTAATTATTAATTAATCATTGATCATAAGAAAGTCTGTAACGTATTAATATGTGGAGAATTAATCGATGAACAACATGTTATTTTTAGATAATTAAATAATGCAATGTAGAGGTCTAGAATAATAAAGGAACACAGGGTAGAAGTGCAATATTACAATAATTTAAATAAAATATAATACACCGGGGGGGCTGTAATGTAATTACCAATAAGACAAGGGATACTTCTGAAATTTTTTCTAAGGGGTCACGTGCCCAGCACGTGACCCTTGGATGACTGGGCGTATGTGCAAATGGACGATTCTCCAGGCGCTTTCTTACAATTTGTCCACGACCCACGTGAGGCTCGCGTGCGATATCAGGCTTGGATAGAGGTCTTTGACGAGCCTCCACGTGTCACATTCACTTGCTTCGGAGTGGATCGAGGCTTCAGGCTTGGCGATAGCTTCAGAGCAAATCTAGACCGTCGATGAAGATGGATCTGACGCTCGAGAAGGGGGTTGTTGCAGACGGTCAAGATCTTGAGCTCTATTGATCGGACGGTGGTGGGTAGCCGACACACGATCGACGATGGAGAGGCGGAGGAGCTCCTGGGTGGTGGTGCTTCATGAGTGACGAAGCTCCTGAGCACGGTGAAGATGAAGGCTGGGTGGAGGAAAGATGGTCGACGACGTGCTGGAGCTTTGGCGGCGGAGGTTGTCGTGAAAGATGGTTGGAGCAACGACGATCGTCGACGGTAGTTGAAGCTGCAGAGGTGGCAGCGGTCGTTGGCTCGACGAGAAAACACTTAGAGCGGAGCAGCTTGGCCGGGAGGCGCTGCAGCGAAGCCCGAAGGCCTTCAGATCTCGTCGGGTAGTATGGCGGCGCTGTCACCGCTGCCGTTTCGTTGAAGACTGGAGCTATCGACGGATGGGTTTTGTCGTCGGGATGGGAGGAACTTTTAAATAGGGTGTTTGGGGGGTGGCCGGACATGGAAAGTCCTGAGACAAGGGGCGGCGGAGATTGATCGCGAGAAGGATGGGTTAGGTTGGTCGGGGATTGATCTGGAGATCGTGAAGGGATTCGAAGATCGCGGGCGGTGATATTCGTGGGAGGCAGCGGAGAAATCGACGGGATTGAGGGGCGGCCAGAAGGGGAAAACACTGGAGGAAGACAAAGGATGCGGGCCGTCCAATCGGCCGAGATCGGATGGCCTAGGAGTTGGCACGTGGCAAGCTGGTGAGGGGTGTGGGGCACGTGCGTTGCACGTGCCTTGGAGGAACGTGCCTCGCACGTGCGGGTATTATTTTTTTATTTTTTTATAAAAATGAATTAATAAATAATTGAAAAATGGCTGCCATGTGTCAGCACCACAAAAATCCGTAAATAAAATCTTGTAAAATCCAAAATAAGAAGCAAATGGCCTCGGATCAAAAATATTTCTTCACGAAAATTGCCTGTCTCGATGAGATCTACAACTTTCATGAAGACATCAAAACCAAAATCGATCAATTGTAAAAAGTGATATTTTTGTGGTATCCCATGTACATAGAATACCTTGATTTTAGGTTTTATAATTTTTTTCTGTCATTTTTAAACCAGATAAAAATCCGGAAAAAATATGATAAAATCAGAAATAAATATTTATACATTAATCTATTTTTTGGATTTTTATTGATTAAGAAAAAGAAGGAATAAAATAAATCACGAAAAAGACCAATTTTGCACAGGAAGTTAGTGAAGACTTGGACCCAATTTGTTTCTTTGATTTCAAGCTCAATTTGGATTTGGATTTTTACGCATTTTAATAAAACTTTTATCAAAGAAGACAAATGAAAAAGAAACAAAATAAAATAGGTTAAATATGTACATAAACTAGTAGGTCAAAAGCCGCTAAAATACAAAATGTACAAAAGAGGCCCAAAACACAACTTCACATATGAGCTCCGATTCACTTGAACTTGGTCTTGTTTTGAAGGTAATTGAATGTACATTAGTTCAAAAGTGAGTAGGATTAAAACGTACACTGGATGAAGAAGATATGAGGGATTTAGTCCAGAAATCCTGAAACTAGGGTTTGGATTTTTGGTCCACTTATTTGGGTTAGTGATTTTTTTGTATTTTTCATTTATTCTTGTTAGTGATATGAACACAATGTATGTGGTTTTGGGTCATTCGGAGTTAGCATGAATGAGTTAAAAATCAGGGAAGTTAGACTATTTACAGGTCATTTTTGACTTGGATTTTTGGCTTCTTATTTTGTGCATAAATAATGGATAAAATGCAATTCTTATGTAAACATGCATGAGTGCTAATTATGCAGAATAGATGCAGAAATGCTGTTGATTTGAGGGATTTGAGCTTAATTAAGGAGATTTAGAGTGATGAATCCGAGATTCATCATCCCCTATACTTAAACCATGCTCGTCCCTGAGCATAAAAAAGAAATGCCTTGAGGTGAAATGAGATTGGGATCCATACGAAGACCATGAACTGAAGGTGAAAGTAAAACTAAACTTGACCTTTGGATTATTTGTGTATCGAAATTTCTGTGAGACTTAGAATTTTAAAACAACAGCCTTCAAGTTCTACACATCATTGATACAACTTCGGCTCAGAAGTCATCTTAGATCAATCCTCTTCCCAAAGTATATCCTATGAACATTGAACAATCGACTCAGGTGTGTGAAAGGTTTTAGCTCTTCCCATCCAGAATGTCAGACTACCATGCTCCTCTCCTCTCTAGTAACTCGTCCTCGGGGAGTCAGGTATTTCCTTCTAAGGTCTGTCGTGCTGAGTTCACAATCAAATTGGGGGGAGAAGTTAGAAGAAGGGGAAAAGAACTGGAGGGTGGCTAGTGTAGTCACCTCTCCTTGTTAAGATGTCCAGTGTAGCCGAGTCTTCACCAAGATCTGCAGGTTTCTTGAAGCTTGGACCTTTTTGGTCAGATATTTAGTTGGTAGAATGCTTCTTTGTATTTGTAATTTTTGGTGGTTCTGCTTGGATCTTGTTGTGCCCCTACGGATATAGAATCTTTTTGTTTCCGTACATTTTTTGGGGTCTTAGAAAAAATTGTGCCCAGCCGTCCATCCCTTTTCTGAAGCTTTATTTCAACCCGTACTCCGATCTTTAGATTTCCACGCTACCAGAAAAGAAACTCACACAGTCTTCCAACATCCCATCAGAGTTGAGCTATGTGCATAGTGCGAGAGTACAAATTAATTCCCTATTCCAGAGTTGTACCCAGAATGAAGGGACCAGGTTAGACAGTAAGAGTCAAATGTTGCACATTGTTATGTGGAACTTAAAGAATAAAGTCAAAGACCTGAAGCTTCTAAAATCCTATTTCTCGGTGAAGTTCCTCTGAAAATTAGGTGGATTAAGGTCAAGTCCAGACCACTCTCAATTTCTGCTCATAACTCAGTTCAGAACCCAATGACTTTTCACAGATGCAAACGAATGAAATGCAGACACAATTTTCTTTCTTTCTTTTTTTCTTTCTTTTTTATTGAAATTTTATGCAAGGGATTTTTTTGTTTTTAAAAGCAAAACTGAATAAGAAGCCTTTTTTTCAAAAATATTGTGCACAGTCAGTGTTAGTAGCAAAACTCTTTTTATTTTCTTTTATTTTTTTTGTTTTTTTTGTTTTTTTTGTCAAATTGATTACCCGCCCCGTAAATACATATAAACTTACGTGAAAGTATGAGATATGCGTAAAATATATACGAAGTATATATACAGACCTCCTGTACTTAGCGAGTGTTGTGTCCTCAGAGCGCAAGAAGCGTAAAGAAGACATAGCTTGGGCTAAGCGTAAGAGAGTGAAAAAGGAAAAGAAAAGAAAAAGAAATACGGGTCTGCCCCCTATACTTAGGATGTGAACAGTCTAAGTATAGAAGAAGAGCGGAAAAAATGAAGCGGCCGAGATATGTGGATGAAGAGAGTATATACAGGTGAGCGTCGCCCCCCCATACTTAGGCTCTGGTCAGCCTAAGTATAAGAGAAGGGTGGAAATGGAGCGATCGAGAGATAGAAGAAGAATGGTATATACAGATGGCATTGGTCCCCCCTATATGTAGGCCTTGGCCTAAGTAGAGGAAGAAGCTGTACAAGGACACCGATGTGGTCGGGAGGGAGGGTGGGTAGCCGATGATGTGGTCGGGAGGGCGGGAGGGACGGAGATGAAGTATATGATTCCCAACTATTTTCGGTGTCATCCTCAGAAAAATCATGATGGATAATAGATGAAACATTTGAGTCAGATGAAAGGTAGCCATCATCAGAGTTATCATCAGAGGAATAATATTTGAAAGTGGGCATACTCCAGATATTCATGTCTTTTTGCTTCTTTAATTGTTTCCTCAAAATTCATTCCTTCTTGGGATCAAGCGGTTTGACCTCGGATGAATACTCAGAAGCACCGGTCTCAGTCAGCTCATAAGAAATAATTCCAGTGGTGAGTATTCCCGGCAATGGCGCCATCTGACGGGTACGAAATCACACTTGTTAAAGAGATGTGTTTATTTGTCATTCACTTAAAAAATGATTTGTCGTTTTATTGTAGGCGGCAATCGGAATCGGTCAAGAAAATAACCACACAAAATATTTGTCGATTTTAGTGAATGCGGTTATTAGGTTACTTGGGAAAGTCCAAAGGTTGAACACAAGGAGGCAAAGGAACAATCTAGAGTTATGTCTATCAAAATTTGTGTGCGGTTTTCAAGGCGGCCTTTTTTGGAATTTTTAATGCAATAAAGGATGCAAAATACAATTTTGGCCTATTTTAGGGACTAAAATGTAATTTATGCTCAAACGTTGTCCGAAAATATGAAACTTGACCACGATGCAAAATATGATGAAATGAATGCACTATAACTTTTTTGGAATTTTTGGATGCAAGATGAATTTTTTATGAATTTTTAAATACAAACAAAATAAATTTCAATATTTAATTATAATAATTATTAAACCTAATTATTTTCAAGGAACAAAATTATCTAAGATCTATCACTTGATGATTCATCTCAGAAAAATCCTAAACCTCGAAAATACTAGTTCCAATAGCTATTAAAAATCAAACACTGAAATATGCAAAATGATTTTTACAGGACAAATCATGCATGCAAATGCAATTCTTTTTGGCATATGTCAAGCACAATTAATTCTACAATATATGATTTTTCGGGAATTTTTAGAGAAACTGTTAATCAAACATGAAAATTAAAGCACAAACTGGGCAAAGTATGCAATTTACCCAAGAACAATTAATTATTAATTAACTAGTGATCACAAAAATGTCCACAATATGTCAAACAATAGAGAATTAAATGACAAACATCATGCTATTTTTGGATAAATAAAATGATGCAATGTAATTGTTTGTAATAAAGAGGAAAGACAGGGGTACGGATGCAATAAAAGAAATATGAATAAAATATGCAAGGGGGCCTAGATGCAATTATCGAAAAGTTGGGGGTCTTCTTGCAAAATCTCCAGAGGGGCACGTGCGTGGCACGTACCCTTTGGTCGGCGGGGGTTGTGGCGTGAATAAGAGATTCTCCAAGGGCCTGGTTGCAAATACTCCACTAGTCAAGTGGCTCCCACGTACTGAGGTGGTCTGGATATAGGCTCGGGCGCGGGCCTGCACGTGTCGCTTCATGTGTGCCTCGGGTTGCCTGAAGCTGCTGGCGTGGAGTTCAGCTCGGAAGTAGGCTTGGATTGGATCTGGGCCGTCAATGTAGATTTGATCCGACGCTCTGGATTGCTGCAGAAGTGGACAGTCAGGATCTGAGCATCTTCGTGATCGAACAGTGGATGATTGGCTGACAAACGGCCGACGGTCGTCGGAGTAGCGGCGAGCGGCGGTCTTTGGCAGAGCGTTGACCTGTGGTGGCGTTGTTGTCATGGTGGCCTTATCGGATGATGGCCGGATGTACCGTAGTTGTCGGTGAAGGGCGTAGCACCTGGGAGAGTGCCCGACGAAGCTTCAAGCTTGGAGGACGATGTCGAAGCCGGGTGTATGCTCAGTAGTTGAAGATCGTCGGTGAGTGTGTTGTTAATGGAGCGAAGTAGCTGGGAGTTGATCGGAGATGATGATGGTCGAGATAGATGTCGGGGTCGAAGATGAACATGGCGATAGAGCAAGATGCGTGTGCGAGGCGGAACAGAGGAGTACCTAGGAGGAGTAGGGCTCAACGGCGTTGCTTGGCCAGAGAAGAGCTTCCAGAGTAGAGCAGCAACGGTTTCCCCCTATACTTAAACCATGCTCGTCCCTGAGTATCAAACAGAAATGCCATAAGGTGAAATGAGATTGGGTTCCATACCAAGACCACGAGCTGAAGGTGAAAGTAAAACTAGACTCAATCTTTGGATTATTAATGTGGCGGAACTTTTGTGAGACTTAGAATCTTAAAATCAACAGCCCTCAAGTTCTACACATCATTGTATCAGTTTCGGCTCAGAAGTCATCTTAGACCAATCCTCTTCCCAAAGTATACCCTATGAACATTGAACAATCGACTCATGTGTGTGAAATGTTTTAGCTCTTCCCATTCAGAATGTCGGACTACCATGCTCCTCTCCTCTCCAATAACTCATCCTCAAGGAGTCAGGTATTTCCTTCTAAGGTCTGTCGTGCTGTGTTCACAATCGAATTGGGGGGGTGGGAGAAGTTAGAAGAACTGGAAAAGAACTGGAGGGTGGCCAGTGTAGTCACCTCTCCTTGTGAAGTTTACCAGTGTAGTCGAGTCTCCACCAAGATCTGCAGGTTTCTTGAAGCTTGGACCTTTTTGGTCAGATTTTATTTGGTAAAATACTTCTTTGTATTTGAAATTTTTGGTGGTTCTGCTTGGATCTTGTTGTGCCCCTACGGATATAGAATCTTTTTGTTTCCGTACCTTTTTTGGGGTCTTAGAAAAATTATACCCAGCCGTCCATCCCTTTTCAAAGCTTTATTTCAACCCGTACTTCGGTCTTTAGATTTCCACGCTACCAGAAAAGAAACTCACACAAATTTCCAACATCCCGTCTGAATTGAGTTAAGTGCATAGTGTGAGAGTATGAATTAATTCCCTATTCTAGAGTTGTACCCAGAATGAAGAGACCAGGTTAGACACTAAGAGTCAAATGCTGCACATTGTCATGTGGAACTCAAAGAATTAAGTCAAAGACCTGAATTTTCTAAAATCCTCTTTCTCGGTGAAGTTCCTCTGAAAATTAAGTGGATTAAGGTCAAGTCCAGACCACTCTCGGTTTCTGCTCACAACTCGGTTCAGAAACCAATGACTTTTCACAGATGCAAATGCATGAAGTGCTGGATGAAGTGCAGGTGTGCGAAATGCCGACATTTTGTTTGTGATTTTGATTTTTTTATTTTTTATGCAAGGGGTTTTTGGGGTTTTTTATTCAAAAATGAATAAGAAGCCTTTTTCAAAATTTTGGGCACAGTTAGTGTTAGAAGCAAAACTCTTTTTCTTTTTCTTTTTTTTTCTTTTTTTTCAAATTAATTACCCACCTCGTAAATACATATAGACTTAAATGAAAGTACAAGATATGGGTAAAATATATAGGAAGTATATAAACATACCCCCCTATACTTAGCGATTGATGTGTTCTCAGAGCACAAGAAGCATAAGGAAGACATAGCTCGGGCTAAGCGTAAGAGAGTGAAAAACGGAAAAGAAAAAGAACAAGATCTACAAACCCGTCCCCTATGCTTAGACTATGAATAGTCTAAGTATAGTGGAAGAGCGGGAAAAATGAAGTGATCGGGGTATGTGAATGAGGAGAGTATAAACAGATGGGCATCGGTTCTCCCTATACTTAGGATCTGGTCAGCCTAAGTATAAGACAAGGGTGGGAATGGAGCGATCAGAAGATAGGAGAAGGATGGTATATACAGATGGCATCGGTCCCCCCATACTTAGGCCTTGGCCTAAGTAGAGGAAGAAGCTGTACAAGGAGATCGATGTGGTTGGGACGGAGGGTGGTAAGCCGATGATTAAGGCGGTTTTCGACTGATCTTTTTGTGAGCCTGCGGTGGGCGATCGTAATGTCGAGATGGAGATGAAGCATATGATTCCCAACTATTATCAGTGTCATCCTCAGAAAAATCATGATGGATTGTGGATGAAGTATATGAGTCAGATGACAGGTAGCCATCATCAGAGTTATCCTCAGAGGAATAGTATTTGAATGTGGACACACTCCAGATATTCATATCTTTTTGTTTCTTCAGTTGTTTCCTCAGAATTCGTTCCTTCTTGGGATCAAGCAGTTTGTCCTCAAATGAATACTCAGAAGCACCAGTCTTAGTTAGCTCATAAGAGATAATTCCAGTGTATTTGAAGAGGGCAGGAGCATCATCTTTGGATGAATAGTAGTGAGGAATGGGAGTTATCCAACGAGAATCGAATTTTGGATCCTTACAAAGATATGGTTTTAGAACTGCCGAACATACTTTACTCATGTAGATTACCTTTTCAGGACCTGATGAGGGAATATCAGACGATTCCTCTTCCGAAAGGTCAAAGGTGACTTTTTTTTCTTGCTTCGTGAAGGTGTCGGTTCACTTTAGTATCCAGATGAATAACCATTAGAATTCTTCTCCTTGGTCGGTGTTCATCCTGCGTGTTTGTTTTTAGTCTTATGAATGTTCGTGCACTCTTGATTTGGGATGATTTGGTCAAGATAGTCAGAGTAAGTTGCCCCTGGGTGCGACCATGCATATGCCTCAGGATCATAGAAGAAAGATTTGTCTATTTTGAGATCTGCGGGAATTGAAATACTGGGGGAGAGTCTCTGCATGTCCGTTTTCAATTGATTTGACATTGGAGCATTCCTGTATCGTATTGATGTAATCAAGGTAGTCAGAATAGGTTGACCCGGGGTGGGACCATATATAAGTCTCCGGATCATATGATTCATGGTACTCGATTTTCCATGGTGAGAGCAGCTGGGAATGGAGCAGGGAGGAGATTCTCTAAACCAATCGTCTCATCAACAACTGTTATCTCAGGTGTAGCAGCGAGATAGGGCTCTTATATCGCTTTATGGTTACGGTTGTCGGGGACTTCATGGGTTGCCTCAGAAAATCGTGTTTCCTCAAAGACTGGGTCAGATCAAAGTGCTTCCAATGCTGTAAAATTGATTTCCCGAGTCTCACAGTCAATAATTGCCTTAGCCAATGCTAAGAATGGCTTTCCAAGAATAATTGGAGACTGGGTGAATTCTCCTTGATGCTCAATATCAATG
Source organism: Ottelia alismoides (assembly GCA_037367405.1). Taxonomy (NCBI): domain Eukaryota; kingdom Viridiplantae; phylum Streptophyta; class Magnoliopsida; order Alismatales; family Hydrocharitaceae; genus Ottelia; species Ottelia alismoides. The sequence continues at coordinate 709,010 of JAZKJV010002406.1, forward strand.
ATCGTGAAATCCACTTTGAGCAGAGCACCTTGGAATGTCATGATGATAGAAATGGTTCCTTTCATCCTCTTTATCGATCGGTCAGCTAATTAAACAATCTCTTGTATCTTCCTAATCGATCCGAGCTTGAGTTCGTGAAATACAGAGGTCGGGAGGATATTGATCGGTGAATCGTCATCAATTCGAGCATGGGTGAAAGTTGTGTCTTTGATTACACAGTCAAATCTGGGCAACCGCTTCACTATACGGCTCTTGATTTTCCTCCTCAACACCAAAGAGGAGGCCATTAACAAAATATGTCTTTCAGTCTTTGTTCTTATCCTGCCCGACTTTTTTGTCATTAATTTGTACATTACAAATCCTTTAAGGTCGGGGAAGTGTTCAATGGCCTGTATAAAGGGAAGTTCAAACATCAATCTTTTTTTCATGCTTCCCGTAAAGCATTATCCCAAATTTTCAGATCTTCTTCAGTCTCAATTTTTATGTATTTTTCGCATTTTCGATTTTTTGGGTATTTTTTAATATTCCAATTTTTTGGTATTTTCTGTATGGTGTGGTGATGTAGTGTGTTCCTCAGATGAGAAGGGGCTTTGATGTTCAGTGTAAATGTTAGAGGCGTAGTCATTCCTAGGGGAGTAATATGCCGAGGTGTCGATGTCGGAATCGTCCCTAGGTTTCTAAATATCCTCAAAATTTTCAGCTTGAGATCAAATCATTTCCTCATTCATTTTTATGTCCGAGCTCCCATAAAATAAACTGAGTCGGTCAGTAAAATTTTTGAATTTTTCCTCCATTAATTCAAATTTCTTATTTATTCTCAAAATATTATCCTCAAAATTCTGTTCATGATCAATCATGGGAGCAGTCGGTTGGTGTTCAATAATTTCATTTTTCATTTCCTGTATGTGCTGAGAGGAGAGTTTCTTTGAATATCCGATGTATGATCATTATTTTCTGAAATTTGACCTCAAAAATTATGGAAGGAGTCTGCTCATATAGTCCATGCATGTGGAATTGGTCTGAATAGAGTTCAATCCTTTGATCATGATTGGTCGGACTTTGATAATGTGGAGTCAAGAAACAGGGGTTATGTGTTTCTATGTTGTCAGTCCAGTCCTCTATATGAGCAGGCTGATCAAATGAATGATATCCGAGTTGGTCAATAGGGATTTGATCGTTGTGGTCAATCCAATGCTGATGATCATTAAGTGCAGGTCATTCCATCTGGGTTTGGTTTCTCGGCCAGTCATGAGACTCAAAGTTATTTTGATCTTGAAATGGTTTATTAGCGAGAAACCGCGAATAAGATGGTTCAGTCCAAGATGGTAGGTTGTTATGTGCGGTCGGATGATTCGAGTAGGAATTCAATGAGGGGGACAAATTCATCCGCGGGTGAAAGTCTCCCGCAAATGATGGAGGATTATCGAAAGAAGAGGATTTAGTTGATTTGCCCTAAGCGATACAAATTCATTTCATAGTATAGCTCTGATGGATTTACAGATAAATGTTTGGACATTTTTGAAAGAGCTGAAAGGAATGATGGTTTGGGTTTGCAATGATTTTCATGATCTGGATGCAGAAAGTTTTTGGACAAAAGTTCCATGATGATTGCATGGGATAGTCAATGAAATTTTATCAAATGTGCAGCTTTTGATCTTCGATATCAGTTCACGCACACCAATGCAAATACAAATCAAAACCCCAGGTTCTCCAACTCATACAATGAGGTCGTAAGAGTTCGGCTATTATCTTTTCGATTTTAATTGGTGACAAGACAATCTTGGAAAATAATTTAGCGAGCTGTTAGGTGCCGAAATTTTTGTAATGACTGGCCCGAATTCTTATGACTAGTTACACCTATTTTCATCCATATGGAGTAAGTACGGGCTGTAGAACGGCTACCCGTTACTTGAGGACGGAGCCTTACACAGTATCCTCTAAACCACCCACTCTGCTAAGGAAATCCGGACCGTTTATCGGCTACCCGTAGATCCTCACTTAGAAGTAGCTAATCGTTTTTGGTAGTCAATATGAAAATCCGGATTTGGGCTCTAACCTTAAATGTCGTCTCTCGCTCACTCAGAAAAAAATAAAATAATCCAAGGTAGGGGTTGCTCTCCCACAGAAATTCTCGATTTTATGGGTTATTTTAAGTCGGCTATATTTAGCAGTCCTAATTTTTAATCAGGCGATCACTAAAGAATTAAATGCAAATTCGAGAAAAGCCGATGCACGCGGAAAACTATGATGTATGCTCAGTTAGAAGACTTACAGTGAATCCTCTCAATCTCCGTGTGGTATGATAGATAGAAATTGAAAATTTATTCTAAATGAATGCAAGCCGATGAAAAACCGCATCTAGTAGAAAGTTCTATTAGTGGGGAAGAATTGAGTTGAATTTGGCTAAGTTGAACGATCTATGTGTGTCTTGATTAATAAGAAGTGTGGCCTAATTCTTATGAGCATAATCAAAAATTAAAATTCTCTGAGAGCCGTATGTGCAGGTCTATCCTAATCGCCACTCAAGTCGAGCCCCACCCTCACCGGAGAGTGAAACAGGCCACGACACACCACAAGAATAGTTCAGAGTCTTTTACACACGCGAGAGTCCAAACGGACACCACTATAAATGAGAAATTAATTACTAGAAAATTAAAAGTTTGCAGAAATTAAAAACCTAGACTCTACACTCTCTCATGACTCGACTCGATCTTAAATTAATTGCGGCTTTTCGGAAGTCTGTGAAGATGCTTCGATTCCTGAAAAACCGCTCCACAAGCGTCGGGTACCTCACAAGAAAAATAAGAGAGATTTGTGTAAGAGAGTGACTCAAAAATAAACCAAAAATAAAATTGGAGAAATAAATGCTGAAAATAAAATAAAATAAATGCAGGAAAAAAAATGGAATTTACAATGAGAAATTCGAGGGTCAGACTACCCGAATGCGAAAAACCGAACGAAATATTTCAAAACACAAAACTAAGCCGTTTGCCTCCTCGGCAATGGCACCATCTGATGGTCCGTAATTGCGCTTGTTAAAGAAGATGTGTTTTTATAGTTCGTGCGTAAAAATAATGATGATTTTGTCATTTCGTTGTAGGCGGCAGTCGGAATCGGTCAAGAAAAATAACACAAATAATTATTTAAATTTTAATCTCGTGGTTTTATGTTTATTTTTCTTGGGAAAGTCCCAAGGTTGAACATAAGGAGGCAAAGGAACAACTTAGAATTATGTCTATCAAAATTCTTGTGCGGTTTTCAAGGCGGACTTTTTTTGGAATTATTAATGCAGTAAAGTATGCAAAATACAATTTTGGCCTATTTTAGTGACTAAAATCTAAACTACACTCAAACAATGTCCGAAAAATATGAAACTTGGCCATGATGTAAAATATGAAGAAATGAATGCACTATAATATTTCTGGAATTTTTGGATGCAAGGTGATTTTTTTATGAATTTTTAAATGCAAACAGATTGAATTTCAATATTTAATTATAATAAATATTAAACCTAATTATTTTCAAGGAACAAAATTATCTAATATCAATCACTAGGTGATTGATCTCAGAAAAATCCTAAACCTCGAAAGTACTAGTTTCGATACCTATTAAAAATCAAACACTGAAATATGCAAAATGATTTCTACAGGGCAAACTATGCATGCAAATTCAATTTTTTTTGGAACAATGTCAAGCACAATTAATTCTACAATATGTGATTTTTGGGAATTTTTAGAGAAACGGTTAAACAAATATGAATTTCAGAGAAAGAAATGGGCAAAATATGCAAATTTCCACAAAGCAACTAATTATTAATTAACATCGATCACAAAAATGTCCACAATATGTCAAAATGTAGAGAATTAAATGAGGAACACAATGTTATTTTTGGATAAATAAAATAATGCAAATGGAGTTGTCTAGAACAGAGGAGGAGTACAGGGGTATCAATGTAATATTTAAATAATTAAAAATAAATATATAAATTGCAGGGGGGACCTAGATGTAATTACCAATCTTCCTGGGGGGCTCCTCTGCATATTAGCCAGAGGGGCACGTGCGTGGCACGTGCCCTCTAGAGGCGGCTGATGTGCAAAATGTAGGAGTTTTAGGGGGCTTCTGGCAATTTACCCTCATATGCAAAGCACGTGACGTGGGGCCAACGTTCTGATGACATCCCCCCTCCGGGACACATGTGCCTAGCACGTGCGCTGGGGGGTCTCGGGTCGAAGCGCCCGACCGCGCGGTGGAGCAGTGGCTGAGGCCTGGCCACTGGTGATCTTCGAGGGTGGTCTGCGGTAGGGCAACAATGGCGCGACAATAGGAGGAGGGCCACCGACCGAGGCAGAGGGGGCTTCGAGTGCGGCTTGGCTCCTGGAGTGGCTATCAGAGCTTAGAAGCTCCTGACGGTCGATGACGAAGGTAGCGGCGATCGACGGAGAAATCACGGGTGGTCCTCTGGTGATGCGGAGGGGAAGGGGCCGGAGATTGTCTTGAGATGTCGGAGAAGGCAGCGGAGATAGAAGGCGTGGCTTTGTCGTCGTCAGAGTATACGTAGGCGGTGGTGTCGATGGAGAGTCGTTGAATTCGATGGAGTCGGAGGTCGTAGTTGTGGCGAAGTCGACCGCCGTTGCAGTTGGAGATGAAGGTCGGAGGAGATCCTGGGCGGTGGCTCGACGAGGCTATGACCGGAGCTGAGCAGCTAGGTCAGAGAAGCATTGCGACAAGGCAGCGGCCTTGGATCTCGTTGGCCGGTGGAGGAGACGCTGTCACCGTCGCCTCCACGCACAGATGTGGATCGGCGGATGGGTTTGTCATCAGGCAGCGGAGCTTCTTTTATAGGGTCGAGAATGGGCGGCCGACGATGGAAATAATAAGGGCGACAAGGATTTGACTGGGGATTGATTCGATGAGAGATTTGGGGGATATCATATTTGAATGAAGATCGGGGACGAGATTTGATTCGAGGCGAGATACGCGGAGGAGGTGGTCGGATCTGTCGAGAGGGTAGCATGCGGCGATTGGCGAAAGGCGTGGTGGAGAAATCGCGGAAGGGGCGGCGCTTGATTGGGAAGGGGCTGGGTGGAGAAGACGCACATGCGCTGTCCGATCGAGCGCGATCGGACGATCCCTATAGCGCCACGTGGCGGACAAGGGGATAAAGGGAGCGGGTCACGTGCGTTGCATATGCCTGGGAGGCACGTGCTTCGCACATGCAGGATTTTTTAATAAAATGAATTAATAAAGAAGTCAAAAATGGATGACACGTGGCGGCTCCAGGAGCTACCACGTGTCAGCACCACAAAATTCGAAAATAAAATACTTTAAAAAAAGAAATAGTAAACGGCCTCGGATCGAAAAAGTTTCTTCACAAAATCTCATCTCGATGAGATCTACAATGTTCATGAAGACATCAAAACCAAAATCGATCAAATGCACAAAGTGGATTTTTTGGGGTATCCCATATACATAAAATACCTTGATTTTTGGGTTTTGTTATTTTTGTGTCATTTTTAAATCAGATAAAAATTCCGGAAAAAAATATAGAAAAATCAAAGATAAATAGTTACACACTAATCTATTTTTTTGGATTTTTATTAATTAAGAAAAAGAGTAAATAAATTAAAATAAGAAAAAGACCAATTTTGCACATTCGGTTAGTGAAGACCTGGACTCGATTTGTTTCTTTGAATTCAAGCTCAATTTGGATTTGGTTTTTTACTCATTTTAATAAAACTTTTATCAAAGAAGACAAATGAAAAAGAAATAAACTTAAATAGGTCAAATATGTACATAAAATAATAGGTCAAAATCAGCTAAAATACAAAATGTACAAAAGAGGCCCAATACCCAACTTTGACATATGAGCTTCGATTCACTTGAACTTGGTTTTGTTTTGAAGGTATTTGAATGTAGATTAGTTCAAAAGTGAGTAGTATCAAAACGAATACCGGATTGGGGAAAATATGAGGGTTTTAGTTCCGGAATCCTAGAACTAGGGTTTGGGTTTTTGGTCCACTTGTTTGGGTTAGTGATTTTTTGTATTTTTCATTTATTCTTGTTAGTGATATGTACACAGTGGAGGTGGTTTTGTGTCATTCGGAGTTAGCATGAATGAGTTAAAAATCTGAGAAGTTAGGCTATTTACGGGTCAATTTTGGCTGGGGATTTTGGCTTCTTATTTTGTGCAGAAATTAGTACTAAAATGCAATTCTTATGAAAACATGCACGAATGGTAATTATGCAGAATAGATGCAGAAATGTTGTTGATTTTGAGGGATTTGAGCTTAATAAATGAGATTTAGAGTGATGAATCCAAGATTCATTAGTGCGTATATAGTTTATATATACTTTTGTCCATAACTCATACTTTTATGTATTTTCTATATCGATAAAATCCATAAAATGTGGGTGAGGGTTAATTTAAGATCTTCTTATTTATTTATTATTTAAAAATTCTTGTAAATAATTAGAAAATGTTTAAAATTCTTAATTTAAAATATGTATATAAATTGTGTATTTAAAATTTTATTATTAAAATATGAGTAAAATTCATTTGATCCATGTAAAATACTGTATATAAAATTTGTAAAATACATTAGTTTTTTTAATTCAAATAAAATATGGGTTATTTATCTTGTAAAATTCTTTTATATAAACTTGTTTTAAATATTAGAAAAATCCATAAAAATGCAAAGTCTAATATCCATAAAAACAAAAAAATTCCTAAAACCCAAAAAATTGAGTAAAATTCAGAAAATATACTTCACAAAAATATGGTTGCATTTGCATTAACATTTTTCAGAATAAGTTTGATTTCTAGATCTAAAGATTTGGAAAAGTCTAAAGGATGGAGCTTGAACATTCATTGTAAGGAGCCTGGTTAGGAACTGGAATTTAGACTCTTCAGGTTTTTGACTTAAATCTTTGGGTTCCATGAGACCATGTTTGGGTAGTCAACTCAAAAGAGCCTAAGCAGAACATTTGGTGTCATCCGTTCAACTCTTCATCAGTGAACCAAATTTGGACACATGCACTTTGCACTTAGCTTGACTTGCATGGGGCTGCGAAGGGCAATCCATTTTAGTGGTGCATTTTCAACCTTTTCTAGTGGCACTGATGTCTAAAGACTGGAGAGATTGGGGTTGCAATACTTGCTTCAGATGAGGGATGGATCTACTGGCACAATTTTTCCAATACCTCAAAAAAGGACGAAATGAAAAGATGCTATATCCGTCGAGGCACAAAAAGATTGATGCAGTGTAAGCAACGTTACAAAGACAATTCAAAGAAGAAGCCACCAAATATAAATATGACCACAATGGTCCGAGCTTCCACCAAAAAGCATGCACATATGAGTGGAGACTTAGCTACACCGGCTGGGCTTCACAAGGAGATGCGTCTACACTGGTCGCACTCCAGTTCTTTTTTCATTCTTCTACTTTCTCTCTATATTCAATTATGGACACAGCACGACCTGGCCTTAGAAGCGAATACCTCCCTCCCAAGGGAAGGAGTAGCTGGATGAGGAACCAATAGGAGTGTATTATTTGGATGGGCGGTTTCTTCTCTTCTTTCAAGCTGGAAGAGATAAAACAATCCACACACCATACAGATTGATTTCAAGGTTGATAGAGTTAGCGATAGGAATAAGTGGATCTGAACTGGCTATTGAGATGACCCTAAATAAGGATTTGCGGAACTTGAGGACTGCTAAGATTAAAATCCTAATCCTAGTTAAGGCTTTGACAAAATGCTTGTTTCAGGCCAGATCGAGCTCTGTCCTTTGTCTGTTCTCATGAATTAGTTTAGGAAAACAAATTCATTCTAACTTTTCTCACCTTATTTTTCAGATGCTCGCTGAAACCTCAAAATGGAGCCCAAGCTCCTTTGTACAAGTTGACAGCGTCAAAAGGTCGCTAGGATGTCTGGTGACGTCCGACGAGCTCGAAGAATGTGAGGGGTTCCAGGTACCTAAGGAGTCTACAAAATCAACTCCCTCAGGTGTCCTTTGGTCACCGGAACCTGCGGGAATGATCAACAACAAAAAAGGAGGTTTTGGGGGGTCTAATGGGTGAGATGGAGGCGTGTTAGGGGGTGCAGCGGCTACTCCGATGAGATGTGGAAGTGGAGTGTCGGAATCCAGATCGATGGATCCGGTTGTATGGAGGTGCGGTGGGCATGCCAAAAGCGAAGGGAAAGAAGTGGAGGTGGTAAAGTGCATCGGAAACAAGTGGGAGTATGATGACGAGGTTCACTAGAGAGGAGCTCCGACGAACTACGAGGGGAGTAACTAAGCTAATTCACGTGGTTAAAATATAAAACAAATGAAAATAATAAAATCTAGGATTAGAATTAAGCTAGAAAACACAGAATAGATACCTTGACTCGTCCTGAACCGAGGAGATGGGACCTCATGGCAGTGCTCCGCCGGAGGTGGGTGGAATACGTCGTTCCTCCACTTCCTCAATCAGCGTACATGCAGGTGAAGGAGCTGTCACCTCCTTCGAACCTATGAGCACAAAAGGAGGAGAGAATGTGGGGGGGAAAATGATTCAAAATAGGAAGAAGGTTGAAGGTGGTGTTTTGTATAGGATGGATGGAGCGGGCCAACGATCAAGGAAGATGGGGCGAATCAGTGATGCAATGCCCAAGGAAATGTATGTGCATGTAAGAGGAAGGATCGAGGTCGAAAGCTGACGAAGGAATCATATCATTTTATGCTTGCATCAATAAGAGGAAAAGGTCAAAGATAGGTCAAACGTTCGGTCTGTCGGAGCTACAGGAGAAGGTCAGAGGAGTTTACTAAATTCAACTCGTGGGGTGATCTGGTTGGTCCACGTGGACCAACCAAAAAAATCTGACCTTTAATTATTTCTAACTTAATTAATAAATAATAAATGATTTTAATAAATTAAAGTTATAAAATAAAAAAATATTTATTTTTTATAATATATTGTTATTTTTATTTATTTTTTCAAGGTTATTTATTACAAGTTAATTTTTAGGGTTTTATTTATAGGTATATTTATCTATGTTTTAAGTCTTTTATTTTTATTTTGCATTTTGTATTATATTATTTTATTTTATTATGTTATATAATTATAACTTATTTATATATACATAAATATATTTTTATTGTATTTTTATGATATAATATTTATACTTAATTAAATATAGGTGTATATTACATAGGTATATGTATTATATATTCATCTATGTATTTTGTATACATATTCTATTTTAATGTTTTCTTTACGATTTTATTCTAGTTTAAATATGTATATATGCTCTAATATTACTTATAAAATACTAAATATATAAAATTATAAAAATAATAAAGAATAAATAAAATGAATATTTTATTCAGGTATACTATACAATAGGGGTCCAAAACCTAACTTTTAGACCTTAAATCCAAAAAATATGAAACCACCTTCATTAAATAGCTTATTAAAAGTTATATGCAATTAATGTGATTTTGATACATTTTGAATTTTTATTTGAGAGATACGGGTCTATGAAGTTGGGATTCTGACTTTTTATTTAGATTATAAAAAGTACATTGTATACTATTTGTTTATGAAATCATTTTTATATTTTTCTATATATTATTATCTATAACTTGCATTACAAAGCTTCTTTATTTGAGGTATAAAAAGTAGAAAATAAAATAGATGCCAAAAAATGAAATATTGATGAATTAAAGAATGTAATTTTTATTTTATTTTCGACCCTTATCTCCCCCTACTTTATTCCTTGTTACCAAATCAATTCTTGACTTAATCTCGGGGTTTAGGGTCATAAAATAACTTTGGCATTTTATTCTTTTTTTCTTTTCTTTTCTTTATTCTATAATTTTGGCATTAAAAATAGATTTTATACACAGTAAATATAATAAAGAATGAATGATAATTCGTACAAATTAGTGCTATTTACATGCATTAGCTAGGGTTTTTAAGGCTAAAATGATATAATAAAGGTAATGAAATGGAGATTCATCACCTGTCTTGAGTAGAAGATCCTCGATTCAAAATAAAGCTATATGCACACATGGATGAAGGATGTGAAGAGCTCTAATGAAGGGGCAATGGGAGGAGCTTTTATGGACCTTGATTCTTGCGGAATCAAGGGGGAAGATTGGGTGAAATATGGAGAAATGAAGAGGAACAAAGATGGGATGGAAATGGGATAGATAAAAGTAAAGATCACAATGGATTTAAGCTGGAGCTTCAATTCTTGAAATCTCCTCGCCCCGGCCTCCAATCGCTTTGCTAATGGGTCCAATAGCTCTTTAGGGGTACTCCGCATATGCATTCTGCTCCAAAGGGGTCCAGATCCCCTCGAATTGGATATGGGTATCTATTAAGTCTAATGGACCTAGGGGTTGTTTGAGATTTGATTCAACGCCCAAGACTGTGTTCTAGCTTTGCATATGCACCAAAAAGATTCCAAGGCTTAAAGCAAAGAGCATCGTCCTCATGGTTAAGTTTCGTGCAGAAGGAAATGGATTGGTGGAACAACTCTAGGTAGCGGTAGAATGTGAGTTGTAATTCACTAGATCTGTGCATCCTATGGGTTGGAAATGAAGGGGACTTTACGGAGAAGGCATTGGGGAAGAGAATGAGTGTGAAACAGGGGCAAGACACTGGTGGAGATAGTTGAATTTGGCATGGAGCTCAAGCTCCAGGTCAAACTGAATATTTCTAATTTAACCTAAATTAACTTCTAAAAGAAGAAAGTAAAGTACAGAAATGAAAACTATGACTAAATATTACCTAAAATTGATGGGAAAATGTCTTGATTTGGTCTGAGGACGAAAGAAGTAGAACTGATGGAGGGTTGCTCCAGCGATGATCGAATCGAGCTCCTCCATGCGTCCTCCTCACTACAGTTCAGCAGAACCACCTCCTGTCACTAGATGGAAGCTACACAAGAGAACCGAGGGGCTAAGAAGCTAAGAAGAGGGATCAACTTGAAAAAATGGCAGAGAACTGTATTTTATATGCAAGGTGATAGGTAAGTTTGCCACGGGATTTTGTATGATCATGTAATCGTGCATGAAATGTAGAGGCATGGCAAGGTGCAGGAAGATGAGGGGATTAAGAATGGTGGAGAAATCAGGGCTCCTCAAGCAGTGGAGTTTCTCCAAAAAAATCATAGGAGGGGGTACGCATAACCTGACAGGTCAGTTGATGGAGGCTCCTGGTTGGTCCACGAGGACCAACCAGGAAAAAGACTGAATTAAATGTTTTATAAATTCAATAAAAAATAAAAATTGGTTTTATTAAATTAAAGTTAAAACATAAAAAATATCTATTATTTTATGTAGTATTTTATTCTATTTTTTATTTATTTTGTAAGTCCATTTATTGTGGGCCAATTAGAACACAGATATATTACTTTGCGTTGAGGAGAAGAGATCGCTTGTGTTGTAAAGACTGCAAAGTAATCCTCGAAGAGAGTTTGACAACTCAACATCGCTTGTTAGTCTTGGATGTACAAATAAAAGGCATGGTAAAGAAAAGGAGGGTTCCTAAGATCACTAGAACTAGATGGTGGAATCTTCCACTGAAGCAATCGGGCTTCAAGGAGAAGTTTTTAGAAGACTTATCTTGGGATTGTAGCGGAAGTGCAAATGAGATGTGGGAGGCAGTAGCATCTTGTATCCGAAAGGTAGCCAAAGAGATACTAGGCGAGTCGAAGGGAGGAGCTCCAGGTCAAAAGGAGGCTTGGTGGTGAAGTGAAGGAGTGCAAGAGAAACTAAAAATTAAAAGAGCTTGCTTTAAAGCTATGTCTAAGGATAAAACATATACTATCACAAACTATAAAATAGCGAATAAGGATGCAAAGAAGGCTATAAGTGAAGCTAAGTCAAAAGCTTATGAAGTTTTATATAAAAATCTCGACTCTAAGGAGGGCCATAAGGATATATTCAGGTTGGCCAAAGCAAGAGAAAGAAAGACCAAAGACCTTTCTCAAGTGAGATGCATTAAGGACGAGGAAGGTCACATGCTTGTTACTCAGAATGATATAGAGACTAGATGGCAGCAGTACTTCCATAAACTTTTTCATTGGAGAAGGAAATAGAGATATTACTTTGGGCGATCTAGCTACGAGTGAAAGTTACTTGAATCGTGCAAGCTATAGACAAATACAAAGAAAGGAAGTAGAGGAGGCTTTGAAGGTTATGAGACCTGGGAAAGGTGTAGGACCGTATGACATCCCTGTAGAGGTATGGAGAGTTTTAGGTGAGCGTGGTTTGACTTGGCTTACGAATCTATTCAACGTTATTTGGCAAAGCAAGAAAACGCCTGAAGATTGGAGGAGGAGTATCGTGGTGCCTCTTTATAAGAATAAAGGAGACATTCAAAATAGTTCAAATCACAAATGTATCAAGCTGATTAGTCACACTATGAAAATTTGGGAACGTGTGATCGAAAGAAGGCTGAGGAAAGTTTCCAAGTAAAAGAAAATCAATTTGGATTCCTGCGAGGTCACTCAACTATTGAAGCCATCCATTTGCTGAGGAGAAAAATGGAGATTTATAGAGCTAAAAGGAAGAACCTCCATATGATCTTTATTGATTTGGAGAAGGCTTATGATTCTGTTCCACGAGAGATATTGTGGAGAGTTTTGGAGAAGAGACAAGTGCCTGCCCTATACATTAACCTCATAAAGGACATGTATGATAGGGTTTTATCTTGTGTAAGGACCCCGTCAGGGAAGACAGACTATTTTGACATCAACATAGGCTTACATCAAGGTTCAACTTTAAGTCCATTTATTTTTACTTTGATTATGGACAAGTTGACAAGTCACATTCAGGATGAGTTACCTTGGTGTATGTTATTTGTTGATGATATTGTGTTGATTGACGAGACTGCAGATGTAGTAAATGAGAAGCTTGAGATCTGGAGACATGCATTGGATACTAAAGGATTTCATATAAGTAAGGCTGACGAAATATATGGAGTGCACCTTTGATGAAAGCAATGGTGAAGGAATTGAGGTGAAGATTGGTGACAATAACATTCGGAAGAGATATATTTAGATATCTGGGATCTATTTTGCAAAAGGATGGGGAAATTGATGGAGATGTTACTAATAGAATAAATGCAGGCTAGCTAAATTGGAGAGGAGCCTCTGCTATTCTTTGTGATAAGAAAAATCCTTTAAAAATTAAAGGAAAGTTTTACAAAGCAGCCGTGAGACCTGCTATGCTCTATAGATCTAAATGTTGGGTTGTGAACCATAGACATGTGCAGAGAATGGATGTAGCAGAAATGAAAATGCTAAGGTGGATGTGTGGATACACATACGTAAAGATCAGATTCGAAATGATGCAATAAGAAAGAAAGTTGGTGTAGCTATGATCGAGGATAAGATGAGAGAAAACCGCTTAAGATGGTTTGGTTATTTGCAAAGAAGATCAGTAGATGCACCAATTAGGAGATGCGAGTGTTGGGATGTTGAGCTGGCTAAGAGAGGGAGAGCACGACCCAAGATGTGTTGGAAAGAGACTATACGAAGGGATCTTAGTTTTTTGGATATAAGCCAGGGATTGACCCAAGATAGATCTGAAAGGAGGCAAAGAATCCATGTAGCCGAACCTACTTAATTGTGGGAAAATGCTTTGTTATTGTTGTTGTTGCTGTTGTTGTTTTGCAAGTCCATTTATTATGTGTTGGTTTTTACATGTTTATATGTAGAAATATATGTATATTATGCATATTTGATTTTTATTTTGTAATGTATAACTTATTTTTTTATACCTATAATTTATATATTTATAACTTATTTAATTACATATTAAGATATTTTTTCTTTATTTTTCTGAGATTATTTACATAATTAATTATATACATATTCCATATAGGTATATTATAAGTATACCTTACTGATTTATTAACGTAGTTTATTTATTTGATTTTATTTTTTTATGATTTGATTATATTCCAATTTTGTATATGCATTTAAAATAATATTTATAAATTTATAATAACGAAATAAAGTGAAGAATGTAAAGTATGAATATATTGAATATTATTTACTTATATTGCACAATGAGGGCCCAAAACCTAAATTTTGTATATTAACTCCAAATTAAATGAAACCACATTCATTAAATAGCTAATTTTAATTTATGTACAACTAAAGTGAGTTTGGTGAATTTTGGATATGTATCGAGAACATACAGGTCTGTAAAGTTTTCTTTGCGTGCATTATTTTGCAGTGAAATCAATTTTGTAATTTTCTTTGTATATTTATGTTCAATGTTCATGGTGAGGGTTTATTGATTTGAGGTTTAAAAAAATAATTAAATGAGTCCTAAAATGTAATAACTTGGCTAAAAGAATTATGGTTTTTATGTGGTTGTCTGTCCGGTTTCTCTGTCCTATCTCCCACACATTATTCCTTGTCAACCAAGTCATCATGATGACTGGGTCTCGGGGTCTAGGGTCACTCAATGTCTTTGACACTTCCTTCTTTTCTTTTCCTCCTTTATTCTTTTATTTTGGAATTAAATACAATATATTGTGCAATATTTTATACAGTATTTTATGTGATTTATTGAGTTTTATTTTGTACAAATTAATGATATATACATGCATTTAGCTAGGGATTTAAGGCCAAAATGAACGAATAAAGGTGATGAAATGGAGATTCATCATTGACATGAGTCTAGTCTTGTGGTCTCAATGAGTTAAGTTTAACAAACCTGAAGTGCCTCAATTCTAGTTCCTATAAGGTTCCTATGATTAAGTAGATTAAGTTCCAACCAAGCTCCAATCTTCAGATTTTATTCCAGATCAGTACAATTGTCATTATCAATCCGAAAAATACAAATGCAAGGAAACAAAATATTTTTGTAAATCTATTTTTTGATTTTATCTTTTTATGGATTTTTTTCAAAAAGGATTTACAATTTTTTATGCAATTTTGAAAACATTTTACAAATTTTTATGGGTTTTGAAAATTTTAAAATTTTTACGGATTTTTAATAAGGTCTAGCAGAAGGTGTATGTAAAAATATTTACATGGTAGTGCTTGCATATTTATAAGGATTAGAATTTACATTGAGAATATATACAGAAGTTAGCTGTTAGTCACTATTTACAGGGTTATATATACATAGGTAATATATATATACATTTTATAAAGAATTTTACTTGATAATTATATACAATTTTCTGAAAATAATTTGAATTATTTAACAAATGTTTTGAAAACTTATTTTGCAAATATTTTTATAAACCTTTATAAACATTTACAAAATTTGAAAACCATTCTGCAAAGATTTTTCAAAGGTATAGATATATTTTTCAAGCTATTTTAGAACATTTTTTCCATATCATTTGCAAATTGAATTATCAAAATATTTTATTCAAAGAAATGAAATAAAATTTTGCAAACATTTACAAAAGGATTTTTACAAAGGTTGGAAAACATTTACAAAATATTTTCCAAATGGATTCCAAAAGATTTTCAAGACATTTCCATCCATTTTCAAATCATTTTGCAAAACATTTTTAGACCAATTTATTAATCATATATACAAAGAATTCTGAAAAAATGTTATACATAACCTGGGTGTATTCTTTACATTTGATTAATCGTATACCCTTACTCAGTATAGTATTTTAGCGATATTATTCCAATACGATAGTATGAGTTATGGATAAAGTATATACACCGTATATACGACCCCCTATACTTAGCAAGAACTACGTACTCATAGTAATCAAAGAGAAAAAGGAAGACATAACTCGTGCTGAGTATAAGAAAAGTCTATACTACAATGACTAAATAAAGAATAAGTAGTCGATTATCCCACCTATATGTAGGATTAACTAATCCTAAGTATAGCAAAATCTATACAAAATGAGGATGATTGAGGGTGAGATGAACATATCAGAAGTTCATCTTGTCTCCCATTATATTTAGGGTAAAATATTCCTAAGTGTAGAATCGAAATATAAATGTGTGAGGAGAGAAGCAAGGGGAACAAAAGAAATGCAAAAGATAAATACATAAAATAAAGACGAGAGAATGGACAACATCACTCCCCTTACACTTAGGGTAAGAGATCCCTGAATATAAGCAACAACAAGAGTGATGAAACAAAATGAATAAAGAACACTCGACTCGTCCACCTCCCCTATACTTAGGATAGAGCACATCCTAAGCAAGGCAAACACACAGATCGAGGTGGATGAGAAAATTATAGATGGAATGAGGGAAATGAAACCGAGAAAATACAGTGAGAGAAATATACAATGATTAAGAAGGTAGAAATCTTACCCTCATGTGAAACTGTTAAGGAATAGATCTAACAATGTGCAGGTCGATATCATGGTCAACAACTGACAAAGCCCGATAAGGATCGATGTGGTGGAGATCCTTAGTGGTCACAAATCGCAAAGGCATCACTCATCAGTGGAAGAAGTAAGGCCAGTTCCGGCCTGGAAAGTCTACACTTTCTTGGCCCTCCGTGGTAAGGTATCTATAGTGTAAATGTTGCCGATCTCATCAACTCATCGCCACACACAAGAAGAAGGAACACAAAGGTCTATGCTTTCCGAGTCTTCCCCTTAGAAGAGGAATTATTAGATATTAGTATCATCTAGGTTGTAGCAAACATCTCTGATCTCAACAATAAGGTCACAGTCCTCTGAGTCAGTTAACATATGTGCATTCTCGTCAGAGGTGGGTTTCTGAGTGGCAGTGGATGTGGTGATCATCTCAATCAGAACGCCATCGTTGATGGAAATAAAGCATATCTATCCAGATCCATAATCAATAACGACCTTCGTAGTAGCGAGAAAATGTCGACCCAGGATGATTGTAGTGTGCTCTACATAGGTGGAGTTCTCTGTTGATCTATGGAACATAGGTTCCTAATGCTGATCTTGGAGGGCAAGTGGTGTCTGACAAGTCAGATCCAGAAATCGTTGTAGTAGCCGCTCTTATGGTACTCAGAATGTGAACAATCAGATCAAACAAACAATCAACCCACATTATAGATAGAACAATAAATAAATACGGGGTGAAATTTATTATACCCTACAGAATGTGTATAGTGACAAAGTAGTATGGGTCGAACCACTGGAAACAAACACAAATATGTACATTTATTGTCAATTAATAAAAATTTATAATAATAAATTTTGTGTTTTTACATTTTTTCTATTTTTTATGAGTTTTTATTTATATTTTAATTCCTATGTATTTTCAATTGTTATATATATATATTTTTATGTTTTTTTGAATTATTTGAATTTTTATTTTCTTTTTGGTTTCGTAAATTTGTAATATCTTTTTGTTTAAAGATATAATATATATGTATATTGATAATAGTCATATTATAGATAATATAAGTAATATATGAGATATATAATGAATAAAGATATAGAAATATATATAAGAACAATCTTTTTTATTTTCTAAAGGTTATATATATTATACATTTATAGGTAATAATAATCAATATATAGGTAACATAAGATATACATAGTCTATATATGGTTTTTATAAATTTCAATATAGCTAAATATACTAAAAATTAATAAATTATTTTTGTGTTTTTAACATTTTCTCTATTTTTTATTTTTTATATATTTCTAAAAAAATTGTATATTTTAAATGTATTAAAATGTATAAAACAAGGAATAAGATATATGGTCCGGATTATTTTGGGTATTGAAAATAGAAAATAAGTCAAAAAATTCTCAAAAATATTTTTATATATATTATACAATATATATATAATATGAAATAGAAAACTATTTGTTAGAGTTTTAAATTATTTTTACTGATTTTTATAGGTTTTAAGATTTTGTGATTTTTAATGCATTTATTTTGTATTTTTTTGTGATTTTTGGTCTAAAGGTAGAGTATATAGTAATATATATTTTTTGGAATTTTTAAAGTTAGTTTTAGAATGGGGGGGGGGTTATACGTAAACAAAAAATAAAATGTGTGTTTTTGATTTTTTATAAATAGGAAAAATACTATAAATGCATAACAAAAAATATATATGATAAACCTATATAGTAGGCATATTAGGTTATTTTCCTATAATTTTTAGATATAATATGTTACTTATAATACTAAATATACAACAACAAAACTGTTTCCCAATTAAGTCGGGTTGGATACATGGATTCTTTGCATCCATTCGGATCTATATAATACTAAATATACACAAAATAAAATTAAATTGTTGGCATGGATATATTTGCAATTAGTCAGAACCATTCCATGCATTTAATAACACTATTATGAAATCCATGGGAATTCAAGCAAATGTTCTGATTCATTTTGTATTTTAAAACAACCTGATATGGTTATAAATGCATTAAAATAAACATTAAGGGCATGTATGCATTTTTTACAAAAATATAACACTAACTATAACAATGTATGGGCTAAATAAAAAATACTGAAACCCACAAGGGTATGCATGGAAAATGCCCTGCCTCACGTATGGACGCACGTGAGGTGATCTGTCATAGGATCCAAGCATAATATAAAGAAAACACATGGGTACTTAGCAAATTTTACATATAATTTGAAGCTTCACTTAATATTTACAGGGCCTATCAATAAATACAAAAGAGACGGGGTTTAATATGAAATTACCCCACTTAAGGAGCATTATCAAGCACCTCTCCTTGTTCCATGTTAGCCCACTAACTTCGATCGTGCAATGGGGAAGCATGACATTTCACCGTTGATCCAAGGGTTGAGATAGAATGTGAGACTGTGGCGAGATCCGACGACGCTTGGGTGTTCACGAAGAACACCTAAGAACTCGTTGTTGAGAGAGCTATGGTCGTGGATTCTTGGCATCTCCTATCATCTCCACCTCCTTCGACAAGCCCAGTGCGTAGCTGGTGACAAGCTGCAGCTGCAGGGGTCCCTCAAAGAGTCTAGGTCCCATCGATGTGGACCTGGAGGGTCGGTTGTGTTCTTAGTGAACTGAAGCAAAATACGAGCCATGGTTTGGCTCCAAATGATCTTTCAAGGCTCTGTACATGTACCAAATGGTTCTTCAGCTCAAGAGGGACACTCTCGGCCTAGAGATGATGATGTTATGCATGCTGATGGATGGGTTGAGTGAAGCTCTGGGGAAGATGGTGGATTAACTGCTATGCATGCAGATAGATGGGGCGAGTGAAGCTCCAGGAAAGATGATGGGGGAGCTTCAATTTGGACTTGATCCTTGTAGGATCAGGAGGGAAACATAGGGAAAAGATGGAGAATATGAAGGGGTTGAAAATGAGGGTGAATATACTGTCGAAGCAGGTTGGGAGCACAGTGGAACAGAGCTAGAGCTCGAAGCTCCAACAAATTAAAAATTCCTAAGATTATGCTAACCAACTGATTAATCAACTAAACAAAATCTAAACTAGAATGTTGGAAGTAAATGCGATAAGAAAATCTATTCTAATCAGCTTAACATGACTATTTAATGGAGTAGAGGACCTTCGTTGGAGGTACTTCGGTGTTGAGGATTCCTACTCTTCTCCTTCTCCATGCCGACAAGGCAGACGAGTTCGAAGTTGTCACCTACGAGCTCAAGTCTGGGACTCCTGTTGGGGTTACGAAGCAATAGAAGGGATCAAAATCTAAGAGGAAAGTGAGGGGTTTTATTTATAGACAAAGTGGAGGAGGCTCAATAACCTAGGGTTTCTAATAAATTAGATCTATGCACAACGAATCAAAAGATTAGGTGTGGATGAAGGTTTAATCTAGCAGAGTTTTCATGAGATTTCAAATGAAAAGGTTTGATGAGTCTAGGTGGAACAAGGGATGAAAACAACCTCTTGATGTCTCTAACAAGTCAGAGGTGCCAAGAGGGGTAGTTGATCGGATGCCAACAAAAGGAGCGACCCCATTGGGCCACGTCAGCATGCTATAAGACAAAATAGGGAAGAAAAAATAGATCAATAAAAATAAAATAGTAAATGAATTAATTAAAATAAAGTTAAATAAAAAAATGTTTATTATATTGTGAACTAATTTAATATGGTTTTTTATTATTTTTACATGACTTGTTATTAGTTGTTACTTTTTGTGAGTATATACATAGGTATAAATACCTATGTTTTTTGGATTTTATATATTATTATTGTATTTACATATTTTATATATTTACGATACATTTAAATACATTTTTATTACATTTTTCAGATTTTATTTACTTACTTAAATATATAGGAGGTATGTATATTATATTTATAATATACCTATATACTTTAATATACTACCTATTTTAGTGTAATTTTGATGTTTTTATTTTGTGTATATTTTTAAAGTGTTTTGAATATTAATTACAAGTATTTAAAAATAGAAGAAAGCTAAAATTATAGAGAATGAATATTTGAATATAATACATGAGGGACCCAAAAGCTAACTTTTTCAACTTAACTCCATTTTTAATGAAACTATTTTGATTAAGCAGATAATTAAATTTTATGATAAATAAAGGTGATTTTGATGAATTTTGAGTTTGTTTGACGGAGATATAGGCCTAGGAAGTTTTGTTTACGGCTTTTTGTTTCGTGTGTCTTGGGTGCATTGTGTATTATTTTTGTATGGAATTAATTTTGTATTTTTCTTTGTATTTTTACATACAAATTTGATGTTGAGGGTTGTTTTAATTGAGGTGTAGAAAAAGGAAAATAAAATAGGGCCCAAATGGTTATTTATTGATGAATAAAAATTAGGGTTTTGGTGTATTTATGTACAATTTATCTACCCTCCCCATACTTTATAGGGTCATTCACTGTCTTTGACGCTTCATTTCTTTTTCTTTTCTTTCCTATATTTTTTATTTGGAATTAAATATTTGTGTTTCTAACGTATTTACAGTCAATTTATGAGTTTTATTTTATACAAATTAATGTTATTTATATGCATTTGCTAGGGATTTAAAGGCCAAAATGAAAGAACAAAGGTGATGAAATGGAGATTCATCACTCCACTCTAGCAAACACTTATGATAATGAGCGCATAAAAAGAAAATAAAGAAAAGAAAAAGAAAGAACTTGGAATAATTTTTTTGACTCTTAAACTTGTCCTAATAAAATCAAAGTTTGGAGCTCAGTTAAGACCTTTGGATTTTAGGTGTGATCGGAATCACATTCAGGTAAGGAATTGCGACTCAACAACCCTTAAGTTCCATGCTCCTCTATCTAGTTCAGTTTGTAGCCGGTCAGAACCATCCTTTCAGTCGTATACTCTCGCAACCTTGAAATGATAAGTACCACGTGTGTGAATTGGGTTAGCTCCTCCAATACAAATCACTGAACTATCAAGTGGTCTCCTCCTCTAGAAACTCGTCGTCGAGGATATGTATATTTTCTTCTATGTTCAAGTGCATGCTAGTTCACTACCGAAGGGGGGAAGAAACTAGAAGAATGGGAAAAGAAGTGCAAGTAAACAAGTGCAGTCATATTTCATTGTGATGTCCGACCAGTATAACTGAGTCTTCACCAAGAAGTAGCCCTTTTCTGGAAGATCAAGATTTTTGGAATTTTTGGTATATGCTTCTTTTGGATATTTTCAATGTATGGTATTTTTTTCATTTTTGTTTTGCCTCGATGGATATAGAGTCTTTTGTTCCACCTATGTTTTGGGGTCATTGAAAAAGTTGTGCTAGCAGACCATTCCTCATCCGAACTTTTATTACAATCATGTCTCCAGTTGTTAGATGTCCATTCTACAAGTGGAAGTAGGCTGAAGTACTGGTTAAATCAGTCCCCAAGAATGGTTCCTGAGCCTCCCTTGATGAAGCGACCTAGTATCGTCCTGACTTAGACTCTAAGATCTTTCAACAATACATCTATGTTAAGCTAAGTGTTAAGTGTGAGGTATCTAGTCAATCCACTATCCCAAGGGTCGTACGGATGACATGAAGGGCTCTCGTTATACACGTTGAATCGACTCAATAACATAGTCTCATGAAATATCCTCTGATTAAGTAGATTAAGGTCTAGACCAAGCTCCAATCTTCAGACTTTATTTAGACTTATTCATTTGTCATGATCATTCTGAAAAATGCAAATGCTATACAATGCAAAAAAACTTTTTGTGAAACCATTTTTTGATTTTGAACTTTTTATGTATTTTTGAAAAGGTTTTGCAAATTTTTATGCAATTTTTTAAAACATTTTGTATTTTTTATAGGTTTTGACAATTTTGAAAATTTTGGGGTATTTTTCGTAAAGGATAGTGAAAGAAGTATGCACAAATTTTTATGTAAGAGTGCATGTGTATTACAAGAATTGGGAAATGAATTTACACTAGAAGTTTTTACATAAGTTACTTAATCTTTACATATTTTATATATGTTGGTTATATAAAAAAATGTATTTGATAATTATATACAAGGTTGTTAAAATTGTTTGCAAATACTTTTACAAATATTTGAAAAACGTTATTTTGAAAAAAATTTAACAAACACGTTATAACCTTTTACACAATTTAAAAATTATTTTACATTCAAAGGTATAGATAGATTTTTCAAAATATTTTTACAACCATTTTCCAAATCATCTGTAAACTGAATTTTCTAACATTTTATTCAAACAAATGAAACAAAATTTTGCAAACATTTACAAAAAGTTTTTACAAAGATTTGAAAATATTGTACAAAAATTTTCCAAACGGTTTTCAAGAGATTTTTCAAATTGTTTTGCAACCATTTTTCAAATTATTTTGCAAACTATTTTTGAAATGCTTTATTAAATATATTTACAAATAATTTTGATTTTTTTACATATTTAGAGTATATTCTTTGTAATTGATATATTGTATACCCATAATCCAATATATTATTTTAGCCATATTATTCAAAAATACAAAACTATGAGTTATGGCTAAAGTATGTACAACATATATATGACCCCCCATACTTAGTTTGAGCCATGTCTTCATAGTTATCCAAGAGAAAAAGGAAGACATAACTCCTATTGAGCATAAGATAGACAATACTACAATGATTAAAGAGCGAGAAGTCTATAGTCACCCCTATACTTAGGATCAACTCATCCTAAGTATAGCAGATTGTATAGAAAATGGGGATGACTGAGGATTAGAATGTATGAGATCAATCGGCTCGACTTGTCCCCCCATACTTAGGGTAAACTATCCCTAAGTATAAACATATTATCAACAAGTTAAAAGACAAGAGAGGGATTAAATAATGAATAACATGAATTCATTCGAACCTTTGTACTTAGGATGAAGCAAATCCTAAGCATAGAACAGATGAATGGGATGAGTGAGATATGGGAAAATGAAAGAAATGGAAATTGAAACAAAAAGAAAGAATAGAAGAAAATCAATTGAAGATATTTTTATCTACATTGTCTGAATCTTCTAATGCTATGATAGTCGAGACTTATTCATCAAAAACAACTTGAATGGAATTAGCAACAGTCGGGAATGTATCATGCTCTAAATGCAACTTCGGCAACTAAGCATTGGCGATAATGGGTTGTACGTCAAGTGACAACTCGGATATCAAAATGCTTCCATTGTCATGAACAGTTTCGATGATGAATGGTCCTATCCATTTACTCTTCAATTGGCCTGGGTATATCTTCAACTTCACGTTAAATAGCCAAACCTTCTATTCAGGTTTAAAGGTCTTTCGTTTGATATGCCGGTTATGCTGGTGTTTGACCTTCTCCTTGAATATAAAGCTATTTTCGTACCTTTAGTTTCTAAATTCCACGATCTTGTTCAGATTAATCGGTCTATTCTGACCACTTTCTATGAGTCGAGGTTACAAATGTCTACTGCCTAGAGAGATTTATGAATAAGTTACACAGGAAGATGGCATGGCTTCCCATATACAAGACGATAGGGCTACATGCTCAAAGTAGACTTATAGGAAGTTCTATAAGCCTAGAGAACTAATCCAAAAGTTGGGACCTATTCTTTTTTGTTCAGCCTCACAAGTTTCTATGGGATTGTCTTGATTTCTCTATTTGATATTTCAACCAGGCCATTGGATTGAGGATGATAAGGAGGATAAACATGATGATTGATGTCTTACTCCTTCAAAAGTTTCTTAATCTCTTTATTGATTAAGTGTCTACCCCATCTTAGATGAGAATTTTAGGAATCCTGAACTATGAAATGATGTTATCTTTCAGAAATCAGCAAATGGAGCGGCTATCGGTGGCTTGAGAAGGGATATAAAAATCTTGAACTATGAAATGATGTTATCCCTAACAACGGTGCCTTTTTGTTGATCGATTGGATAATGGTTCCTAACACCTGATCTTGGATGGCATGCTGTGTCTGATAAGTTGGATCCAATAGTCGTTGTAGCGGCCGCTCTCATGATACTCAGAATGTGAGCAATTAGATTAGACAAACAACAACCACGATATAGATATAACAATAAAGAAATGAGGGATGAATTTTATTATAACCTAAAAATGTGTATAGTGACAAAATGTGTATAGTGACAAAGTAGTAGGGGTCAAACACTGGAAGCAAACATGTATAGGTACAATTATTATTAATTAAAAAAAGGTTTTTAATGATATTTCTTTTTTATGTATTTTCAATTATTTTATATATTTTTTGTGTTTTTTAATTTTGAAATTTTATTTTCTTTTTGCTTTTGTAAATTTTTAATTTCCTTTTGTTTTTAAAGATATAATGTATCTATGTATATACGATAATAGTAATAATATATATACTATAAATAATATATACAATATATAAAAAATAAAGATATATACACATGAACAATCCTTTTTATTTTCAAAGGTTTATAAATTTATGTTACACATTTATAGGTAATATTATGAATAATTATTATATAGGTAATATAAGGTATATATAATCAATATAGGGTTTTTATAATGAGGGCAGGGAGCCTGCACCCAGTGGTGTAGGAAACTCCCTGCACCCACCCCATTTTTGCATTATTTTTTTACTTTTTTTCATTAAAAGTTGGGGGGATTTACTTAATATGTTGAGGGGAATAAGTGTTTCAAATTTCATGTAAAATAAACATTCCTAACATGTTCATCTAAAAGGGGCCGATTTCAGCAATTCTGAGACCGTTAAAATTTGGCAGTCTTGATGGAGATGATAGAAGTGTCGAATTAAGTTGACATTGGAATGAGAACATGGTGATATATGGTGATCTAAATTCCCCAATGTTTCATTTAAAAAAAACAAAAAGCAATGAAAAATTAGGTCGGGTGTAGAGAATTTCCTGCGCATGTCGGTGTAGGGTCCTTTTTCCCTTTTATAATTTCTAACATAATAAATATACCTAAATTTTAGAAAATAAACTATTTTTTAATATTTTTATCTAGTTTTTTTATCTATATAATTTTTTGATATTTTTTATGTATTTTAAATTTATTGAAATGTACAAAATAAGGAATAAGATATATGGGTTGGATTATTTTGGGTATTAATAATAGAAAATATTCAAAATTTTGCAAAACTATTTGTAATATATACTACATAATATATAAGAATATGAAATAAAAACTATTTTTTGTATTTTAATTAGTTTTACTAATTTTTATATGTTTTTAATGGTTCTGTGAATTTTAGTGTTTTCTGCTTGTATTTTTTGTGGTTTTTGGTCTGAAGGTAGAATATATATTTATATAAATTATATAATTTTTTTGGAAAATTTAGAGTTAGTTTTATATTTTTTGGATTTTTATATGTAAACAGGGAGTAAAATGCTTGTTTTTTATTTTTATAATTAGGAAAAATACTTAAAATGCCAAGCAAAAAATATATGTAATGATCCTATATAGCATGCATATTAGGTAATTCTCCTACAATTTTTAGATATAATATGTTATTTATAATACTAAATATACACAAAATAAAATAAAATTATTGCTAAGACATATTTGCTATTAGTCAGAACATTTCATACATCTAATAACACTATTAAGAACTCCAGGGTATTCAAGCAAATTTTCAGATTAATTTCAGGGGCATTAAAAAAAGAACATGGTAGGGGTATAAATGCAATATAATAAAAAGTTGAGGGCCTGCTTGAAATTTTACAAAAATATAACATTGTTTATTGCAATTTTTGGGCTAAATACAAATACTTAAACCCGTAATGGTATACATGAAAATGCCATGCCTCACATGCCCAAATGTAATATAAAGAAAATGTAGGGGGTACTTGGTAAATTTTACACAAAATTTAAAGCTTCACTTAATATTTATAGGGCCTATCAATAAAGACACAATGGTGGGGATTTAATAGGCAATTACATCACAAAAGGTTTTTTATCAAGTGCCTTTCCTTGCGCACGTCAGCGTACTAACTTCGATCGTGCGGCAGAGAAACATGACGTTTCGCCGTTGATCCAAGGGCTGAGATAGAATTTGGGACTGAGGCGAGATCTGATGGCGCCTGGGTGTTTATGAAGAACACCCAAGA
This sequence comes from Ottelia alismoides, assembly GCA_037367405.1. Taxonomy (NCBI): domain Eukaryota; kingdom Viridiplantae; phylum Streptophyta; class Magnoliopsida; order Alismatales; family Hydrocharitaceae; genus Ottelia; species Ottelia alismoides. The sequence continues at coordinate 735,468 of JAZKJV010002406.1, forward strand.
ACTCAATGTTGAGTGAGATTCGATCATGGATTCCTAGTGTCTCTAGTCGTATCCTCCTACGACAAGCCCAACACAGAGCTAGGGTCAAGCCGGAGCTGCAGGGGTCCCTAGAGAGTCCAGGTCCCATCGATGAGGACATGGAAGGTCAGTTGCATTCTTAGTGACCTGGAGCAAAAGGAGAGCCTTGGTTTGTCTCCAAATGATCTTTCAAGGCTCTGTACCTACCCCAAATGGTTCCTCTGCTCAAGAGGGACACTCTCGTCCTGGAGTTGAAATTGTTCTTTACGTAGATGGATGGGGCGAGTTAAGCTCTAGGGAAGACTATGGAGGAGTTTCGATCTAGCCTTGGTCCTCGTAGGGACAAGGGGGGAACATTGGGAAAGGATGGAGAAGATGAATGGAATGCAAATGAGGGTGAATATGGGATCGGAACAGGTCGGGAGCACAATGGAACAGAGCTAGAGCTCGAAGCTACAACAAATTTAAAATTCCTATGATTATGTTAACTAATTGATTAATTAACTAAACTAAATCTAAACTAGAATGCTGGAAGTAAATGCCATAATAAAACCTAGTCTAATCATCTCATACATGATTATTTCATGGAGTAGAAGACCTTTGTCAGAGGTGCTCTAGCGATAGGGATTCTGCCTCACCTCCTTCTCCATGCCGACAAGGTAGACAAGTTCGAAGTTGTCACCTACGAGATCAAGTGTGGGACTCCTGTTGGGGTTATGAAGTAGTGGATGGTATCAGAATTGAAGAGGATGGCGAGGGGTTCTATTTATAAATAGAATGGAGGTGGCTCAAGAACCTAGGGTTTCTAATAAATCAGATATATGTATAACCATCAAATGAATATGTGTGGATTAAGGTTTGATCTAGCAGAGTTTGCATGAGATTTCATGTGAAATGGTGTGATGGATCGAGAGGGAAAAGGGAGAAGACAACCTCACGATGGTTGTGACAAGTCAGAGGTGCCAAGAGGGGTAGTTGATCGGAGGTTGACAAAACGAGTGACCCCAATGGGCCACACTGGCCTGCTATTAGACAAAAAAGGGATGAGAAGAATAGATTAATAAAAATAAAATAACAAATAAATTATTTAAATAAAATTTATATTTATTATTATTATTTTGTAAACTAATTTACTATGATTTTTTATTTATTTTTACATCATTTGTTATTAGGCGTTACTTTTTATGAGTATATACATTTGTATAAATACCTATGTTTAGTGCGTTATATTTTTATTTTGGATTTTATATTTATTATTGTATTTACATATTTTATATATTTATGATATATTTAAATACATAGTTTCATATTTATATTACATTTTTCTGATTTTATTTACTTAAACAAATAGGGGTATGTATATTAAATGTATAATATACCTATATACTTTAATACAATATTTATTTTAATATGATTTTGATGTTTTTTATTTTATATGTATGTTTTTAATGTGTTTTATATATTATTTACAAGTATATAAAAATACAAGAAAGCTAAAAATATAAAGAATGATTATATTGAATATAATATACATGTATACAATACAACATGGATCCAAAAGCCAGCTTTTGCATCTTAACTCCACTTTTAATGAAACCATCTTCGTTAAGTAGATAATTAAATTTTATAAACAACAGAGGTAATTTTGATGAATTTTGAATCTGTATGGCAGAGATACTTGTCTGGGAAGTTTTGTTTGCAGCTTTTTGTTCTGTGTGTCTTGGTGCACTGTGTATTACTTTTGTATGGAATTAATTTTGTATTTTTCTTTGTATTTTTAAGTACAACTTTCATGTTGAGAGTTTTATTAATTGAGATTTATAAAAAAGGAAAATAAAATATGTCCCAAATGACTATTTATTGATGAATAAAAATTAAGGTTTTGGTGTATTATGTTTCCTTGTCGACTCAGTCAATATTGACTTGATCTCGGGGTCTTGGATCATTCAATGTCTTCGATACTTCATTTCTTTTTCTTTTCTTTCCTCTATTCTTTTATTTTAGAATTAAAAACTTGTATTTATACATTATTTTTTAGTCAATTTATGAGTATTATTTTTTTAAAAATTTAATGTTGTTTACATGCATTTAGCTAGGGATTTCAGGCCAAAATGAAGAATAAAGCTGATGATTTGGAGATTCAACAGTCACCATGGGTAATATAACAAAATCAAAACTGTAACTCATACAATGGATTGAATGACGATGGTTTCAAGAATACCCTTGATGAATACCCATTTCATCACATTTATTCATTCATTTTGACCTTTATACCATAGCTAAATGCATATATATAATTATTTTTGAATAAATTAACATTCACTATTTATTGTATAAAATACATTATTTGAAGACAAAATAAAATAATAAAGAAAAGAAAAGAAAAAGGAATAAAATACCAAAGGTATTTTTCAACCTTAAACCTTGAGACATATGCATCGTGATGATTGGGTCGACAAGGAATAAAGCAAGGGGATATAAGCACCAAAAACAAAATAACCCTCTGTATTTATTCGTCGATAATCCATTTTGGGTCCCATTTTATTCGTTATTAATCTCATCTCAAATAAAGAAATTTTGTACATGAAAGTTGTAAATAAAAATTTATAGAAAAATACAAAATTTAATTTAGACAAAAATAATACAAATTGTATATTCTACACTTAAAATAAAAGTCCACAAAACCTAAACTTCCCATACCCATATCTTCTCCATATGAACTCAAAATGCATCAAAATCACCTTTAGTTATATATAACTTTTAAAAATCTAGTTAATGAAGGTATTTCATTTAATTTGGAGTTAAGATTCAAAAGTTAGGTTTTGGACCCCTATTGTACTATACGCAAGAATAAAATTTTCTTTTTATTTATTCTTTATAATTTTTATAATTTTGTATTTTTATAATTTTGTAAATATCCTTTATAGTATGTGTAAATAATTAGAATACAATAAAACCATACAAATACACTAAAATAAAATAGTATACAAAATACATAGATGAATACACTATACTTATACCTATATAATTAATGCCTATATTAAATTAAGGGTACAAATAAACTAAGAAAAACACAATAAAAATATTTCTATATATATTAAAATAAGTTATAAATTATGAATTATGTATATAAAATAATAAAATATAAAATACAAAATAAAAATAAAATACACATAACATAGGTATATATTCTTATAAATGAGCCACTAAAAAGTTACCTATAATAAATTAAGTTGTAAAAATAAATAAAACTCATAATAAAATATTACGTAAATTTAATAAAAATTATGTCTTTACAAAAAATTAATAAAAAATTTATTATTTTAAATTCAATTAGTAAGAGTTATTTGACTTGTTTTGTCGTTTAGTGAGTCGACGTGGACTAATCAGGGTGTTGCCATGATTGACCCAAGTCAACCCCTCTTCTTCTTAGTCACCCCACCTATCAGAGTGTTGGACCCAACATTCCTTGAATTTTTCCCATTGACCCTTGCATCTTTTGGGGTTGATTCCTTCTAGATTTTCCATCCTTGATCAACCCTCTTTTCACGCCTCTTCAATTTCTCAATCAATGGATCGCTACTGCAGTTGGGCCACTTGGTCAAAGGCATCCTTCTACATATACTCCAGTCGAGCTCCATTTGGTTTTTGATCCCTCCTCTGCCATTCATATCCTAATCTTTTACCATCTCGAGTATCCTGGTGACAGCAAGAACCTTGAGGAAGATTCAGTGAAGGATTTGGTGTAGAATTGTGGGCGATCCGAGCTCCGACCACCTGCTCTATCTTGAGTTTGATCCACTCTGTTCAGGTCAGGTAAAGCTCCTTCTTTTAACTCTTTAGTGCAACACTAGTGTAGTGTCTCTTTTAATTCCCTTCGATTCAGTCTAGTTTTCTATAAAATATAAAAAAATTGATGGGCAGAGCCCTCAGCTCCGCCATCTATTTCTGACTAATCCAACCATCCTCTACCTCCACTTTCACCCTCCACATCTTTGCCTGACGCTTCTCTACTGTTGGACATGTGAGCACACGGCGAGCCATTATGCAAAAAATCTTATTGCAACTATCATTCCCTGATCTGAAATGAAGAATGATTAATTTGCATAATAGGTCCCTTAGTACAATTAGGGTTATGTACCATGGCCATCTTGATGATCATACATCTGTTGATTCAAGTATTGAATCATAGAGGCTGGTGCTTTGATGAATATCTAAAGAGTTAGATTGAGGACTCATCAAGCACCGTCAAATGATTGTTGAGAGATGATCTCCAGCCTGAGTAGGAGATGGAAATTCTTACTCATTTAGGCTGATATCTGACCGACCTCTTGATGCAGGTCCACTGCATTGGAATAGAGATTCAGAGGTGTCAGATTAGTTAGGTCAAAGAGTTGACTTAAAGAGATCGAGATAACCAAAGTCCTATGTCGTATGTTGTCATGATATAGGCATGCATCCTCTGACCGGATACATATGTGTTACTATATGTCTAAGTATGTACATTTGGAAGACCAATAGGTTGATGACCTAATCAAGGTCTATACACTGGCACGTTGGTGTGCATATAAGGGCATATGAGTAAATACGATCTCTCAAAGGGATCATACAAGTTCATTACTGAACCGGAAGACATGAGCTCACTCATGAGATATTGGGAAGAATCAAATTCCTTGCATGGTTATCTTGCTTTGGAAGCTTGACTGAATTTGTAGGTTTGATATATTCTTTTGGAAAGTATATGATCAACACCTGGGTATGATATATGCTTTTTGAAAGTATATGATCGATACCAATTCCCAATGATCGAATGAGAAACTTAATGATAAATCCCTGAAGTAGACATTGTAAAATTGATCTTATACTTCGGGATTATTCTGGGTCTTCCAGTGTGGAGGATGTACAGGTATTGGGAATACCTGAGGGTGATGAGATCATAAACCATTGTAAAACCATGACAAATCCATTCATAGGGAGTGATGAAACGGATCTTGATTTTAGTGACTCCACTCAGTAGAGAAGTAATCTGATCTTGGTCCAAATGTTGGACATTGATCTGAATGTGATACAGATTCAATGAGGAGATTAGATTTGCGGTCTTGATTTAATCTAGCATCTATGGGAGGCCCGAGATCTGGATTTGAGATGTGGAACAATACAATTGCCCTGTCCTTATCTCCAAGTATTCGCGGAGAAAGCGCATTATCCTTGAAAGAGTTCATGGATAATTCTATTGTTGATATATGTATCCGAACATTGAGAAAATGGATGATTAAATGTGATTTAATTATCACGATTAATATGAATTTGATTCATATTATAAAGAGAGTTATCTAAGATAATTAAATGTGATTTAATTATCAAAGATGTGAATAATGTGAATATGATTCAAATTATTTAGGAACATGAGAATAGAAATCCAAGATGATTAAATTAGATTTAATTATCATGGATATGAATAATGTGGATAGCACTATCCACGTTAATCATATATATTATAAATGTGATTTATAATATATAACAGAAAGCTATTTGTGATTTACATTTATCAATTAAATGTTAATGTGAAGTAGATCCACGTTGAACATTAAATTGAAAATGTAATTCACATTTTATTTTGGGTTGTGAATGTGATTCACAATTTTCCAATGGCAAGATTTCAATATTCACAAAATAATTATGAGTTATTTTTGTTGAATTTACAACAAGTGTTGTTGTAAAACTTGGAGATTTTCATGGAATAATGTAATCTCATGTGATATAATGAGATTACATGTGATTGCAACCAAATCCCATATTATGGAAGGAGGCAATCTTCATTCCCTAATCTCCATGCTTGATTGATTTAATTTGGGATTGATTTATATTGATTTATCAATATAGATTTAATATAAATTAAATTAATTGTTGTTGGTTTTTACCAACACAAATCTTAGCCATTAAAAGAAACACAATCAATGAGAGCCATTGGATTTGTGTTGTCCATGGATTGAGATCCATGGATCCCAAAATATTATAAAAGGAGAGGCACTCCTTTGCTCTTCTTTACAGACAATAAGAACATAAGTCTCTCTCTCTCTCTTTCTCTCTCTACATACCCTTCTTCTCTCAAGTGGTCGTCCACCATGGATGCCCTAGAGAGGTTCTTCAACGCCGCAGCATTGTCGTTATGCTGCCCGATCAAATACTCGTGGATCTCCATCTCCTTAAGTGCACCTCGCTCGTGAAAGAAGACGTCGGATCTCGTGTGATGAGATCAGGAGATTCACCGCTTGGATCATCAACATGGATTGCGAGAAGCATGTGATTCATCCCCACGCTCGAAAGCATCTCCTCCGTCAGATCGGACTTAGACAGGAGGTCTCTTCGTTTAGAGACTCGATCACAATCACACTTCAAGAGGTAATCCTATTACTTGTTTGTGGTTTAGATGAAATGATTCGAGAAGTGTTCTTGGATCATGTGGTTTCGTCGCATGAAAAAAGTTTAATTTCCGATGCATAGAACAACTAGCCTGACTAGTCATTCTTCGTCGTATTCGATACGATGCTCATGCTTTCGTGATGCGTTTAAGGATCTAACCATATCCTTCATGTGGTATCAGAGCCTTAGTTCAAAGGTTTCGGATACAATCCGTAAACCTAAGCCGACTTGGGTTCGTTAGGGTTGCGAAACTTTTGTCGCATTTCATTTTCGCATCTCTATTTAGTGTAATTTTTCGGCCCTGTTTAAATTGTTTAAACAAGAAAATAGCACTTTAATTTTGTTCCCCATTAAATAAGGAAACCATAGGATCTGAGTATATGTAATTTGGATTTCGTTTGCTCGAGATATGGTCGTTTTAAGGAACATGTATTCACTGTTATGGGAACTGCTAATCTTAACGTAATTAAGGAGTTAATTACTGTTTAGAAACGCCTTGAAATGCATGAAAATCATGTAAGTTCTGTTTTAAATCAAATTAGCAAACTTTGGAAACTTACTTTTCTTAATTTGGATTTAAATTGATTGAGATATGTTAATTTTAGTAAGTAGGGGTCAATGCTGAAATTACTTTCCTAATCAAGAACCATGTGATTGTCAATTAGTGAAATTAATTGTTAATTTCATGAAATAATTATGCAAAATATTTGAGAAATATTTAATGATGAATATTTACTTAATTAACATGGACTCAACCAATAAATTGATTAGATTTCATTTAGATCAAAATTGGAAACATAATCAGCAAACTACTTGCTTGAATAGGATTGAGAATTAGTCTAGCAAATTTCCTTATAATGAAAAATGTTTTGATTATTACTATATGGTATAATTTCGGTTGAAGAACCGATGATCATCTCAAGTACACATTGATCTATTAGGCATTATCCTTTCGTGAGGTGGATATGGTGTCTAGTCGGAGAAAATTGGGGTAGCGGGTTGCAACGTATGTGGTCCGTCCCACTCTCGTCGGTACTAGCCATGACAACAGGTAGGGACTCGATAATGTCGGATAAATCAAGATGTATTTTTCTAATTATTAAAATTTGAATTAATATGTACTTTGAGATAATACCATATATATATTAAAGTAAAAATATCAAGTTTATTGATTGAATTGGATTGATAATTAATTTAATATGATTTAATTTATTATGTCCAACTAAAAACACTCTATTATGAATATATGTGTATTTCCTGTGGAAGAATTAATTATATGAATATGATTCATGATAATTGATTAAAATTTGAATATGAGGTGGAGGATCACATAAGCGACATCCATGGTCTCCCGTCAAGGCGAAGAGTTACGTCGCTAGATATTGTATGTAGGAGACGCCTGTCCGAAGTGATAGCTCCTGCATACAATCCATTTGGATCGGGCTCTTCGCTTCTCGAAAGAGTAAGGACGTATGCGTAGTGACCCCAATATCAGATCCTCATATTTATGGGGTGATACTGGATTGCGCATAGTGAGTTGTATTCTTGTTGACGGTTGGTTCAATTAATGATGGGTCAACATCACCTTAGGGGTGGTGGGCCCGGGTGTTAAAGTCCGAATTGGGAAATGCAAGTTGGACTTGCAAGGAGGAATGTGTTCCCGCTTCTTTTTATGGGAGTTACAGGTTCTCATATTATTGGGATGTAACAAAGATAAGGAAGGATATCCCAGATCTTGCTTGAGATATAATGGTAAGTATATCTCTTACATTGAAAGTAATTAAGGGAATGAACTTTTAATGTTGACAAGGCAAGACAACTTCGATATAAAAATTCCTAAATCAAAGTAAAATGTGTATATATATTTATGCAAATTTCTTATTTCAGATAATCCTTCATTAAACCCACTCAATGTTATACTTAATAATAACCAGTAAATTATCATGGATTGGATCCATGATCAAGATATTATACTTGCAGTTGGACACATAATGTATGTGGTTGCAATGTGCATGTCTTCCTCACAATAATGAGGAATGACAATTAAATAGATAATAGGACTATAAACCCTAGGGTTTGTATGCCTCTATAATCTTGATCTCTCGTTGAATGTACTTTGGAAGTGACATGTCGATAATGATCGTAATTGTCAAATAATCCTTATAAAATTCTAAGAAGATGTTCTAGCATACATATGTGCTCTCGACCTTTAATCATGAATGACATGGTTCTCTACATCATGTGAATGGTGGCTCTTTAAGAGGTAATGTACTCAAATTATTTGAGTACCTACCTGAACTAATGTTTTAAGAGTTTAGATGGATGTAGATACGGTGAGTGTCATCATTGTACTATCTATATTCTAGTCATTCATGAAGCTTCAGAATATTCATATTGTATGAAGCATGTATAAATGTTGAAATACTCTTATATTGAAATTTTTTGATTTCAACATAAGAGATCCTTTGTCTTGAGCAATGGTTGCTTATAGATAAAGGGAGCACATTGGAAGCATGGGTTGGACCCAAATGAGAAGTATAGTGAAAGAGTTGACTGTACTTCTGTGACTTATATATGACATCCAAAGAGTTGGATGAATGCCAATAATGCAATAACTTGATGTGTTGATGGTAGGACTATCAAATATATCTAGAATCCTTAGAGAAGGAATCAGATAGTACATCAGAATAATCTACATATAATCATTGAAATTGACTTACTTATTTGATAAGATAAAGTCTCGTAATTGTATCTCAATCTTCTAATGACACTTGCTGGATGCATATATATTAGAAGATTACAAATTTGATCTTAAAGGTTTAATAGTCATCCACATGGATATTGATGGATTTGTTGCAACAATCTTTATTGGATTGATAGGCTTCATGATTCCAGTGTGAGAGCCCTTAGTCTATGAGAATGTCTCTATGACCTAGATATTAAAATACAATCATTGTTTGTTTCTAAATGTTGGAAATAAACGTGAATTCTGTAATACACCTATCATAAAGAGTTATGATGGAGATATTTCAGATACTAATCTAAAATCTTGTGGTCTCTACTAAATTAGAAAATTAATGAATGGTTCATTAACATTTCTAATACTGAAATTAAACCTTAAAAGATCAATAGGAGGATGAAGATCATTTGACAATAATCTGGCATCATGTTTTGGACATATGTCTATTGATGAGATCAATAGACAAATAAGATATGAAACTTTAAGATGTCTAAAATTTCAAATCTTGCACCCTTGGTTTTTTTTACGAGCTCGTTTTGTCCATACACTGGTCGGGCCGGATTGGAGTGATTCGGATCGGAGAGTCTCTCCCACCCGTCTCAGGGGCGTAGTGGGAGCGTGCCTAACCTTCTCCTAGACTGATCTTCCACTGGGAAAGCAAGACAAAAGAGTCTCTTAGGAGGCTTCCTCACCGCTTGAGTTTGGTTATTGTTCCGCCAGTAGGTATTGGCGAGGATAAAGTTTAGATCATGGAAATCATCAATCATCAACCTTAATAAGATCCATCATCATATCTTTCATCTCACAACAAGGATAGAGGAAATAATTTAGATCTAGATCACTTATTCCATCATAAACTTATAATGAAACAAGGAAAGTATTAATCAAAGTAAAATGTCCAATACACCCTTCTTTGGGAAAGGTGTAAGATGTCAAGGTATTCAAGATCTCATACATATTGATGTATGTGAATCATCTATATCATAGTAAACATTTTTGATATGTGATATCTATTGATGATTATGTGTGATATGATATTTCTTATCTTCACTTAGAAACCTTTGAATGGATACCTACTTTATGACCTTGAGATTCTAAAAAGATCTGATCTTTGAGAATATGATTCTTATAGGATGACTCTCTTGACAATCAAGATGAAAATGAAGTTAAGGAACCCATTTAATCTTGAGAAGATAATGAGGTTCCTAAAATTGGAAACTAAAAGGATAATTAAAGATGAAACACTAATACCTCTTCAAATGAGTTTGAGGATGGGTTCCATGTGTCAGTTGAATCTGACAATGATCTGACTTCATGTGATGAAGCTTCTGAATATCATAGCATGGAAAGATGGATGTTAGCAATAAAAGTCTAATGTAGACATCATATACAAGTGTTGTATATGGATCCTCGAGGATCTACCAATATGGGTTAGACCTATTAGGGTGTAAATGGATCTTCAATAGAAAGAGGAACCTGATGAGAAGGTAGAGACCTTCAAAGTACGGTTTGTAGCCATGAGCTACACACCGAAGAGAAGACATCGCTTGCGATGAGACTTGCTCTTCAGTGACCATGCTCGAACCCATCAGAATATTGCTGTCTATAGCTACACAACTTGACTATGACATCTTCATGATGTAAGTCAAGATTGCATTCCTCCATAAATACCTCTTTGGGGATATTCATATGAAGTAGCCCCAGGGCTTCATGGTTGAGGAAAGCAAGGTGAGTAAGCTGAAGAACTCCATCTATGGACTCAGATCAGCTTCCTGTAATTGGAGCATAAGATTTGATGAAATTATAAATGCTATGATTTCAGATAGAATCCTGATGAACCATGTGAAGCTTAGTGGGAGTGCCATTATGTTCATCGTGCTAAATGTAGATATACTAATCATTTGGAATGATATAAGGATAATAATAAGTGTTTTATAGACTGGCTATTCCATACATTGAGATATGATCTCAAGAATATCTCTTAGATCTTAGTTTTGAAGATGTTCAAAAGCAAAGAAAAGAGGGTATTGGGACCATCACATTAATGGTATACCTTGGACATTTCCTTGGAAAATTCCAAGAAAGGATTCTTTTCCCAAGATATGGTACTGAGCTTCTAAAGGAATAGCACCTCAAAGATTTGAGGATGCGAATACTAAAACTGCTTGCCCTTGTGCATCAGTTTCGAGAATCTGAGTATATGCTAGGTGTGTACAAAAGCCAGATGTCTACCATGCAGTGGGAGTAGTAAACTGTTACTAATCCTACTATGGAGATAAAATACTTGATTGCAGTAATAACAATATCTTCAAAGATAATGAAACTTAGAGATAGTGATCTCAAAGTCTTATCTTCAAAAGTTTGAGAACTTGTAGATAGTGATCTATAAGGGTCTTAACTGTTGATACCTTAGGAGATAGAGATCTCTAGGAATAAGGGTATTCTAATAAGGATAATAGAAATTACATACTGGTTATAATAATTATTGAGGTAGTGTCAAGGACACTATGACTGATATGATTGAGTATTGGTTGCATAAGATGCAACATTTGCATTGGATGCGAACACTGTTACTATGAGATATGCAAGTGCCGTAAAAGGACTTGGCGTAGTCTCTTGGGAATAGAGTGACTGATCAGCTTACCTAGCTATTTTTCTAAATAGCCTATGATTATCACATGAGTGTGGGTTTAAATGATTAGCCCATTAATGGCTCTTTGGGCTAGTGGGAGATTGTTGGACATGCGAGCCCACGGCGAGCCATTATGCAATAAATGTTATTGCAACTATCATTCCCTGATCTGAAATGAAGAATAACTAATTTGCATAATAGGTCCTTTAGTACAATTAGGGTTATTTACCATGGCCATCTTGATGGTCATACATATGTTGATTCAAGTATTTAATCATAGAGGATGGTGCTTGGATGAATATCTAAAGAGTTAGATTGAGGACTCATCAAGCACCGTCAAATGATTGTTGAGAGATGATCTCCAGCCTGAGTAGGAGATGGCAATCCTTTCTCATTTAGGCTGATATATGACCGACCTCTTGATGCAGGTCCTCTACATGGGAATAGAGATTCGGATGTGTCAGATTAGTTAGGTCAAGGAGTTGACTTAATGAGATCGAGATAACATAAGTCGTATGTCGTATGTTGTTATGATATAGGAACGCATCCTCTGATCGGAGACAGATGTGTTACTATTTGTCTAAGTATGTACATTTGGCAGACCAATAGGTTGACGACCTAATCAAGGTCTATACACCAGCACGTTGGTGTGCATATAAGGGCATATGAGTAATATGATCTCTCAAAGGGATCATACAGGTTCATTACTGAACCGGAAGACATTAGCTCGCTCATGAGATATTGGGAAGAATCAAATTCTGTGCACGGTCTTCTTGCTTTGGAAGCTTGACTGAATTTGTAGGTTTGATATATGCTTTTGGAAAGTATATGATCAACACCTGGGTATGATATATGCTTTTGAAAAGTATATGATAGATACCAACTCCCAATGATCGAATGAGAAACTTAATGATAAATCCCTGAAGTAGACATTGTAAAATTGATCTTATACTTTAGGACTATTCTGGGTCTTCCAGTGTGCAGGATGTACATGGATTGGGAATACCTGAGGGTGATGTGATCATAAACGAATGTATAACCATGACGCTTCCATTCCTAGGGAGTGATGAAACGGGTCTAGATTTTAGTGACTCCTCTCAGTAGAGAAGTGATCTAATCTTGGTCCAAATGTTGGACATTGATCTGAATGTGATATAGATTCAATGAGAAGATAAGATTTGCGTTCTTGATTTAATCAAGCATCTACGAGGGGGCTCGAGATATGGATTTGAGATGTGATCTCAATAACCAAGTCACTATACGTGGAACAATACAATTGCCCTGTCCTTATCTCCAAGTATTCGCGGAGAAAGCGCATTATCCTTGAAGGAGTTCATGGATAATTCTATTATTGATATATGCTTCCGAGCATTGAGAAAATGGATAATTAAATGTGATTTAATTGTCATGATTAATATGATATCGATTCATATTATAAAGAGAGTTATCTAAGATAATTAAATGTGATTTAATTATCAAAGATGTGAATAATGTGAATATGATTCAAATTATTTGGGAATATGAGAAAAGGGATCCGAGATGATTAAATGTGATTTAATTATCATGGATATGAATAATGTGGATAGCACTATCCATGTTAATCATATATATTATAAATGTGATTTATAATATATAAGAGAGAGCTATTTGTGATATACATTTATTAATTAAATGTTAATGTGAATTGGATTCACATTGAACATTAAATTGAAAATGTAATTCATATTTTATTTTGGGTTGTGAATGTGCTTCACAATTTTCCAATGGCAAGATTGCAATTTTCACAAAATAATTATGAATTATTTTTGTTGAATTTACAACAAGTGTTGTTGTAAATCTTGGTGATTTCCATGGAATAATGTAGTCTCATGTGATATCATGAGTTTACATGAGATTGCAACCAAATCCCATATTATGGAAGGAGGCAATCTTCATTCCATAATCTCCATGCTTGATTGATTTAATTTGGGATTGATTTATATTGATTTATCAATATAGATTTAATCTAAATTAAATTAATTGTTGTTGGTTTTTACCAACACAAATCTTAGCCATTAAAGAAACACAATCAATGAGAGACATTGGATTTTTGTTGTCCATGGATTGAGATCCATGGATCCCAAAATATTATAAAAGGAGAGGCACCCCTTTTCTCTTCTTTACACACAATGAGAACACAAGTCTCTCTCTCTCTTTCTCTGTCTACAAGCCCTCTCTTCTTCTCTCATGTGGCCGTCCACCATGGATGCCATAGAGAGGTTCTCCATCGCCGCAGCGTCATCGTTATGATGCCCGATCGTTTTCTCGTGGATCTTTGTCTCCTTCGGTGTACCTCGCTCGTGAAAGAGGATATCGGATCTCGTGTGTCGAGATCAGGAGATTCGTCGCTTGGATCATCAACATGGATTGCGAGAAGCACGCCATTCATCCCCGCGCTCGCAAGCGTCTCCTCCATCGGATCAGAATTGAGACAGGAGGTCTCTTCGTTTAGAAACTCGATCATAACTACACTTCAAGACGTAATCCTGTTACTTGTTTGTGGTTTAGATGAAACGATTCGAGAAATGTTCTTGGATCTTGTGGTTTCGTCGCATGAAAAAATTTTAATTTCCGCTGCATAGAACAACTTGTCTGACTAGTCGTTATTCATCGTATTCGATACGATGCTCACTCTTCCGTGATGCACTTAAGGATCTAACCATATCCTTCATCTACACCCCTACTCATTCCATCCGTCCTCATCCTCATTAGATCAGGTGTTTGGCACTCCACCTCCACCACTCTTGGAGTATCCACTACTGCACACATTCCATGTCGCTTCCACCTGCTAACAGGTCAAGGCAGTTTTCCCTTGACCTAGATTGCTTCCTGTGCAGGTGTTTGGAGTAAACGACCATCAGAAGGAGATTTTTAGCCAGAGGAGGATCCTAGGTTACCTGAGCTCCTCCGACCTCCTGAGACTCCTCTGATGGTCCCTCGGAGTATTTTGATGCTCCTTGCAGACGAAGACCAGCGTGGGGAATACTTTGAGTGCTTGAGGATCCCCGGGGATGCCCTGCATTGGAGGGAATCAATGATCAAAGTAGCCCAGCTCCACAGTTCGTCCCTATTCTTCCAAGGGACCCCTTAGCCGTTCGATCGAGAGTTGGTGCCCATGTGTACAGCAACAGTCGGATCCCTATAAGCTCCACCATTGTATCTCCTTGGGGGATCTAATCTTAGATCTTGCAGCCGGAGCGCCATCGATCGTCTAGATCATGCCACGTGGATAAGTGAAGCATCCACGTTGTTGGATCACACCCGCAGGGGTAATTTTGCTTGATACCCTTGTGCCTTTTGTATTTTTTTTAAGCCATAAAAATTTGTAACATAAATATTTTTTTGTAAAATTCACGTTTCAACCCCTATACTTTCCATATTTTCATTTAGGTCCAATCCATGTCACCTCACATGCATGTGCACGTGAGGGGAGTGGATATTTTGCACCTAAACCCTTAAGCTTTTTTATTTCATTCTAGTCCTGATTTTTGAAGTAATAGTGTGATATTTTCAGGAACAATTGCATTTGCCCTATGGATTTGTATTAAATTGCAAATATACCCATCCGAGAATAAAATATCAAATATTTTTGGAAAATTACATATTTGGCCATAAGGTTTTTTGTGGTTTTCAATTAGCATCTAGAAATTTTAAATATTTGCATAAATACCCATCCTAGTGTGTATTTCCCTTTTGTAAATTTTGTGTTATTAAAAATAGCTCTAGGCCTCTAAAAATTAGTAAAAAAATACCATAAAAATACCTAACATACATATATATCACGTATATTTTTGTTAGGTATTTTAAAGTTGTTTTCTATTTATTAAAAATAAAATTTGAGCTATTTATCCTTGTTTACATTTAAAAATACATAAAAATGATAAAATTGTTTTGAAAAATTACAACAAATAGATTTTATTTGTTACTATATTTTTAGCCTATAGACCAAAAATCCCTAAAATAGAAAAAGAAAAACAAAAAAATAAAATGATTCAAAATGCTTCTAAATTATAAAAAATTATGAAAAAATATAAAAATATTTATTTTTTTTGAGATTTACCTATTATAATTATTATATATTAAAATAGTTCTTGAAAATTTTGACCTATTTAGCTATTTTTTATTTCTAAAATAATCCAAGCTATATATTTTATTTAATATTTGACCGTATTTATTCAATTAAAAATACTTAAAAATTAGCAATTTTTTTTGAAAAATAAAAATTAGAGAAAAATATAAAAAGAAAAAATTTTTATTTTGCAATCTTTGATTATTTTTAGTTGTATTTATAATTATATTACTCTACATTATATGTATCTATATAGGTAAATATATACTTATATTATATATTAAAATGTAAAATAAATAAAAAAAATCAGAAAATTTAAAAAAGAAAATAAAAATTATGAATTAAAAATTATAAAAAAAATATATAAAAATAAAAGATCCAAAAAATTAACTAATTAAAAACCCACAAAAATTAAAAATACCATAGGAAATCCCAAAATAATTTATTATCTTTAGCCAATTTTGATTGTCTATTCCCCGTTGTTCCTTAAGTTTAACTCCTACTGTACATGTCCATTATACATTTCATTGTGGGGTATAATAAATTTTTACCCCTTTCTTGATTGAATTATTTCTTGTGTGGGTTAATTGTTGATTGAACACGATTATGGAGAGGTTGTCACAACGACTGAGTTCTTGCCTTGTGAGGCTCAATTTAGACCCCTTGATTTCTCTGTTCGTCAAATGGTATCGTTGTCGGGAAGAAGGACGTAGGATCGACTTTTGGGTTATTTTAATTTTATTATTTTTCTTTATTTATTTTTTCTTTTATTTGATCTAATTATTGATTGTGCTAACACCCATCTCTTCTATTTTTCTTGCGAGGGACTTCAAGACGACGATAACTACCTAGGTGGTTGGGGCACCCGTATCGAGGAGACTCTGTCATTCTACTTGTGGACCAAGAGGAGAGAGCATGAGAGAGAGCAAGAGAGAAGAATGTAGAATAAATTTTTGTTTTATTTTTGTGTGAGAGTTATTTGTTTTTGCTTCATTAAATTTGTAATAATACAAGTACTTGGACTCTTGGACATTCGAGCCAAATTTCCAAGTGTTTGTTAACTTGGGGGCTCACTAGATTTTTTTCATGATTTTCACCTCCTTTATTTTCTTTGTTTCCTATGTTTTGAGTTTTCTGCCTTTGTTTTATTTGTTTTCTATGATTGAGTCCTTAGATCTATGTGTGCTTGCTATGTCTACATCCCTATGCAATTCATGTTCCTATAGATTACATTTTGATTGGACTTAGCTCAAATATAATTGTTAAATCTTAGATTGATGGTGGAGCGTTGAGAGAGGCACCATACAGTACTTGTAGTACCCAAGACCACACTTTTGGGTGATTATTCTACAGTTTAACATTCAGTATTTCACACTAATAACACTTCCTGTTCTTAGGGTGATTTCGTTGTTGCGTTGCATATAGATTAGGTTTAAAAATTTCTGTCTTGCATCCCACAAGGAGAGAGCCATGAATCACTATGAGTCTTCTATCTGGGAATTCACCATTATTTTTTGACTTGCATTACATTTCCGCCTTCTCCCTCTGATTTTGACATCCTAGGCAAAAAGAGTACTAATGAAAACTTTAGGTGCTTGTATTGAATCTTGTACACTTGGATTTCCGAAGTACCGTCACTGCTATTGTACGTGGGTGAGTAGGACTTGGTCAACGATGATGTTCTCGCTTTGTGTAGAACACCGACCATTTTTGAAGTATTTAAGCTTAAGCCACGCCTTCATAGGGGTGTCTGTCTCATCGTCCCACATCTGAATAGGCTCTTGACTGCTCACAGGTGATTCCGTTGGGAAATTGACCCAAAGTATTTGTTTCACCACTATTTGCTTCCTCACTCTTATTCTTTGATTGAGTAGGAAATTCAGATCTGAACACAAGGAACTCAAAAAGTACATGATATAAGTTACAAAGGAGGAGGACAAGTATGGGATACTTTTATGGCAGTACTCTTGCTCCTTTAGGATTAATGCTTACGGTCTTGTTCAAAGATAATTGCATAAAAATCAAACTAAAACATACAAAGACAATTGTCGAACCTTCACAGCTCGAGTTGGTGAATCCATTGTATTGCAGTTTGATTGATAAATTTTTTAAGTTCAAGATAAAAAATATAATGCCTTTGCGCCATTTTGTCGCATTTTCTCTTTTGCATATTTCCTTTTTGACCCCCGCTCACTTTGAGTCCTCTAATGATTTACACTCCATTTATTTCTTGTTCATCTATGTATCATTCATACATCATCTATGTCCTTTTGACCCTCTCAGATGTCGTCACGTGGATGGTTTAGTATGGACTTTGTCGACTGATGAATCCTCTTTCATCACTCTTAATTCTTTTGTTTTAGCTAAATATCTTGGCAAAGCATCATGTAAATAGTTATAAATACAATAAATTAGCAATAAGCATGCATTTGTTAATATTTAATAATTAGCATGTATTTGTGTAAAAATAAAAGAATAAAAGAAAAAGAAGGAAATATTTAAAATAAATATTGAGTGACCTGAACCCAAGAGAGGGTCCAGTATGGGCCTGATCGCCAAATAAAATAAGTAGAGAGAGATAGGGCTACTCTACCCAGTACATATTTATCACCTATGTATATATAATTTGTTTTTATAAAAAATAAAATAAAAAGGCATTGTCATCCCCTTGTATATATTTCTCAAAATAAAACAAAAATTAGAAAATTGAAATAAAAATTAAAATCTCTCTCTCATCTTGTATATAATATATGTAAATATGTACAACTCCTTATCTATTCTATACTTGTGGATACATGATAAAAATAAAACAAAAATATTTTTATACTCCAAAAATTATGTTGTAAATAAATAAAATCCGAAATTGGAGTATTGATGAATCCACGATTCATCGCCTTTATTCTTTTATTTTAGCCACTTTTCCTTAGTCAAATACCTGTAAATACCCATTAATTTCATAAAATTACCATTTTGCATGCATTTGTTAATTCTGCATTTTTAACACTTTTTGTACATAAATAAAAGAATAAAGAAGAAAAGAAAAAGAAAAGGATGTGTTTATGCAATAAATACAGACTGACCCGAACCCCGATAGAAGTTCAAGACTTGACCTAATCGACCAGGAATAAAGTAGGGGGAGATAGGGTCTTCTGTCAGAAAAAATCAAAACTATCTTGTACATATTTTTCATGTATATTTATAAAAAAACTTGTATTATTTTATTTGTATATAATTTGACCTCAAATCAATTATTTTTGTAAATAAAAGTTGTAAATAAAATTGTATTGTAAATAATAAAAATATTTGTAAAATAGAATATTGTATATATTACAAATAATTACACCCAGAAAAAGCCGTAAAGTAATAATTGAAACATCAATTCCGGCTCCATACAAGCTCAAATCGAACCAAACTCACTTCCATCATACTATAAATTAAATTATCTTTCAAATGGCTGTAGTTTCGTATATTTTGGAGTTACGGTTAAAAAGTCAGTTTTCTGGGGTGTATTGTGCAGTTTACCCATATATTTGTTGTATATAATTATTAATATTTATTTTTACATAATGTATATATTTTAAATATTATTTTAATTAAAAATAAAATAAAAAAAATAAAAAAAATCTTATTTAAAAATATTTCCTTATTTGTACATATGTATATTGTATTATATGTGTATAATATATGTATATAATTAACTTCCTATTATAAAATCCACCAAAATAATTAATTATCTAACATTAATTAATTTATTTTATTTAATTACGAATTTTATATTTAATTTATTGGATTTATGTGAATTAAGTGACTTGATAACATACCATTTATTTTAGATTTGATTTCATTCCTTTAATGGCCACCATTAAGGTGGCAAATTCAATTTTGGTAATTATTTAATTTATATATTTTAATTAAATCCGAATTTCATTTTTATTTATTTAATTAATTAATTAAATTAATTTATTTATTTAAATTACCAACTAATTACTTTCCATTTTTGTAAATATCTCCATTTCTGACCTTCGTCTTCTTTTTAATGGGCTCCTCCTCCCTCATTTCTTCTTTGATCGATCTTTGGCGGAGAGGAGCCCGATTTCCGAGAGGTTTCTTGTTGAAGAGGGTCCTAGCCTCCGATCCAGTCAGTGACAGCGACTTGAGCTTCGTCGAGGCCATCATGGCCTGTCCGAACCCCAAGGTGAGATCCACTCTTATTTCTTGTCGTTTCTCTTAGGTAAATTGTAGGCTTACATTTTAGCGTAGGTGTAGTGATTAGATCTTAGAATAAAGAAAAAATCTCCACACATTTTCGCCCGAAACCGATTTTTCATCTCATCTCGTGATCTCCGCATTTCATTTCTACCTCGCATAACTTCTCACCTCCGACCACGCACTGTGGTCGGAGTCTCGGATCCCTCTCCCGCATCGCCGAGATCCGCTCATTCACCGTTCCTATTTTTGTATATAAATAAAAAAAGTAATAAAATATTTTTTCCTGTTATCTCACAGTTGTTTTTGCAGGAAGAGGTAAAAAAAGGAATAAAATTTTTATCTTTCTTCTTTATCTAACCTTTGTTTTGCAGGGATAAATAATAGTAAAAAAATCACTTATCTTTTTGTTTTCTAACATCTTGTTTTGCAGGAAAACATTAAAAAATTTAAAAATTATAAAAACTAAATTCCTTTCTCTTTTATTTACATTTACTGTTTAAAAAAACAAAAAAATATTTTTTTCACCATCTCCTACAGGTTACATAAAAATAAAAACAAAAAAAATAAAAAAATCTCAACAGGCAGGGGCCGTCACCCCCGCCCCTTGCTCCCCCGTGGGTGGTGCGCTCAGCCGCGCCCTCCAGGCGCGCAACCGTCCTCCCGCAGCCGCTGCCGCGTGGCGGCGTGGCCCTCCTCCACACCGCGCCCATCCCGCAGCCTCCGTCGATCGCTCCCAGTACCTCCAACACGCGTGGCCTTCACCGCCTCCTGCTCCAGCAGCGCGGCGGCCCGACCTCGCTGCCCGCGCCTTGCCACGCACCCCCCTCTGCGGCAGCCCCGCGCCAACCTCTGGCGGTGCCCCCAGATCGCGGAGGGCCGCGCCGACCTCCACGCAGGCACCCCCTTCTCTGGCCCCGCCATCTGGGCGACGACGCAACCAGGTGCGGCGGTGCCCCGCGCGTGACCCCCCTCCGCCCCGCATCCCTGCGTGGCGAGCCCCAAGGTCGCCGCTGCCCTGCGCGAGTGCAGCGCGGCCCCCGATCTGCGCCACCGCAGCGCGCATCCGCGCCCCCGCGAAGCCCCTCGCCAACGCCGTCAAACGCGGCGTCCGCTCCTCCAGATCCGCCTCCAACGCCAGTCCGCTCCACCGACTGCCGCCTCCTCGCGCCGCCAAGAAAGAAACGATGAAGAACCCTAGGGCTGGAATTTGAATAAAAAAAATTTCTTTTTGGCAAAATTACAAAGCTAGTCCTCTAAAGTTTTTGAAATCGCGAACAAGTCCCTGCTCCAAATTCAAGGCACGTGCAACGTATGTTGTTATGGGTAATTTTCACTTTCACCCGAAACATTTATTTTTTTATATTCAGCACAAAAGCTTTTACTATTTGCTCTTTATTCCTTGTGCTTCTAGAACTTCAATTTCATAATCTTTTTGATGAAATAAAATGTGTTTATGGTTCTAAAAAGTCTACAAAAATTTGTGTATGCTCCTGCAGTAGTGTTGTTCATTGTTTAAATTTTTCATTAATTTTTGTTATCGTTTGACATATTTAAAAAATAAAAAATAGTGTATTTTGTCAGCCCGGAATTGAAAAATCCATAAAAAAATCGAAAAATTATTTAAAAATTTCACAAAAATTTCTGTAGGTGTATTTTTGTTGTGCTTTATTTTCAGATCAATTTTTATGTATTTTCCATTTATAAAACTCCAAAAAATTGCAAAATACGAAAAATCTTAAAAAAATTGTAGAAAATAATAGAAAAATCCAAAAATTCTGATCTTGGTCTCTATTTGTAGATATTTCTTTGTAGTTTTCTTAAAAATAATCTCCTGGTATTTTGAGCTTTAAAGAATTTTTAAATAGAAAAATACGCATGGATGTGAATAGTCTCTTTATTTTCCACTGTTTTATTTTTAGAAAATAACAAAAACATCAAAAAATTATGAAACAAATTACCAAAAATATTTTAAAATATATAAAACCCAAAAACATTTTCTTTGGACTTTTTTGTATATTTTTGACCTTTGTGAAAAATACAAAAAGAGTGTTGTGTGTGTTTTTGTGCATTTTGTGCTTATTCGAAAAATACAAAAAAATATAAAAGTCAAAAACCACTAAAAATAACTTTGAAATTTGACTATAGAGTTTTTTCAAAAGTGCTCCTTGTGTTCGACCCTGGTCGCTATACCAGGTAAAAAGAATAGCGAAAAGCCGCTTACATTGTTTTTATCGATTTATCATTTTTTAAGTGGTTTAAAATTTATTTTTCTTGTTGACCGATTCCCGTGGTTGAGAATGACGACATCTTTTTGCATATTATTTATCCTCTCTTAACCGCATCGATTTTCGTGTCGTCAAGTATTTATGCAAAAATAAGAAAATAAAAATAATTGTACAAAATTTATAGGTATTTTATACCTGTATATAATACAATATACTATATAAACAAAAATTTTTTTTCTAAAAATAAATAAAAATCACAGGAAAATAGTTTAGAAAATAACAATTATTTATCATTTTGTACACTTTTTGATTTAAAATTATTTGCTATTTTTATTTGATTTACATTTATTTTTCGATTCCTATTTTCTGATTAGTCCAGAAGGAATGTTGACCCCAGTCAACTACCCCTCCCGGACCTCCTCACGAGGGGATCTGGTTTTGGCACCTGTTTCTTCCAATTATCTCGATCGGATCCTGCACCCTCTTGCTTTGATTTTCTGCCCGCATCTCCCCAGTGGATCGGTGATCCTCACGAATCCCTAGGGAGTCACATGTCATCCTCAGTTCATGTGCTCCGACTCGATCTATCCGCCAAAATTCTTGAAATTTTGACATGTGGCTCCTGCCACTGTGTAAGAATTTTAGTAAATTTTTGACTCTGTTTTGTTTTCATTTACTATTTTTAGAAATTCAAAAACCTTAAAAAGTGTCACTGTTTGTTTTTAAAAATCAACTAAAAATATTAAAAAGCCTTGAAAAATTCTGATTTTTTTAATTGCTTTTGTTTAGTTGTTTGAATTTATATCCAATTTTCATCTCATTCCCATTTATAGAACCCGTAAAAATTGAAAAAATGGTAAAAATCTTAAAAAAATCATTAAAAATTCAAAAAAGTCAAAAATAATTATGTTTGCAGTTGCTGTAGTTAAATTTTATTTTGTAGTTTCTCATAAAATTGCCGTTAGGATTTGATAGGCATTTTAATTAATTTTAACTTTCCTTTAGATCCCAGCTGTATATTGGTCATTATTTTTTATTTTATTTGTTTTTTAGAAAATTAAGTAAAAATCAGAATTACCCCATAAAATCTACAAAGACTTTTGAATATTTTAAAAACACAAAAATATTTTTGTTTGAAATTTTTGAGTATTTAAATAATTATGTGAGCGTTGATTTTTGATTTTCTTTTATCCTTTTTCTCATATTTTAAAATCCTAAAAAATTTTTTTGAAAAATTAAAAACCACCATTTCTTTGCTTTTATTGGATTCGCGACTACTTCGTAGCTTTCGCATCACATGCTCCTTGTGTTCGACCCTGGTAGCTATACCAGGTAAAATAAATTAGCGAGACCTCTTGCTTGGTTTGAGTGTTTGATTTCTGTATTGGTGGCCTTCTTTTCTTGATTGAGTCCAATCTGAGTGGTTGAGGTAGCAACGACCCTTGATACCATCTTACCCCAGTCGCTCGGGTCGCTTATCATCGACTTCCACATCGATTCCGCATCACCGACATCTCCAATAATTCAGGGTGATCCCTAGGAAACTAGTTTGGATCTTGAGAACTTCTCCTTGGACTCCACAATCCTTTTTTCTTTTAACACTTACCTTTCTCCAATAAATTTGTTGTTCGGGATGGGCTCGCAGCCCGAGCCAGCTCTTCCTCTCCAAATAAACCGAGACTACTCTTGTCCCAGAACCAACCCCATGTGGATGGAGATTGATTTCAGTTAATATTAGGTGCTCTATCCATAAACATCTGGGATTGACCTTAATCCCAGACTTATCTCACAGGCAAATCCAGAAATAGCTCCTATAGGAAGAGGAAAGGGACCACAACCCTAACCAGCCGAGCAGCCCGAACATGGGGGTGGGTGAGTGTACCATGCAGAACGACGTCAACAACCAGCTCCTTGCTTCGATTCAAGCAATCCAGCAGCAGTTGATGAACCAAGGATTGTCCCAGGTCACCTTTTAAGAAATGTTGAATGATTTGAGGAGGAGGACCGATGAGAGAGATGCCTGAGGAGAGGATGATGTAAATAGAGATGATGATCTGAATAGGAAAGATGCAGAGGATAACATGTCAGTAGGTGGACCCCGTGGTGGAAGAGGAGAGGAAAGACTACCACCAAAGCACACTCTGAAGCAAGGTTACAACCCTGAGGCATGCCATATCACCTAGTGAATTCAGATTCCACCAATCCATGCCCACTTCAAGTTGAAGCTACAATTCTTGTCTCTACTCCTATCCTTCAATGGGAACACAAAAGAAGAGCCATACATCCACTTACAATAATTCAGCCGTATCTGTGCAATAATACATTACCCAAACATTCCTCTTGGGCTGTGAAGATGTCTGGCTTCCCATTCAACCTCCAAGACAATGCCCTTTAATGGGTGAATCATCTGGGGAAGGTAGTGATGACATGGGAGGAGCTAAAGTATGCATTTCTCCACAAGTTTTATCCTTTCGATCGCTTGAATCAGATGCACGCCTACATATCTAGTTTCATCCAGCAAACCCACAAGATGATTTATGAAGCATGGGAAAGATTCAGAGATTTGAAAGGGAAGTGTCCTCACCACGAAATCCCGAAGACCCGTCTGGTTCAGCACTTTTTCGATGGGCTGACACTTGAATGCCATATATTGATTGATCCCTCCTATGGTGTCCCACACTTTAACAAAGGTGAAGATGTTGTATGGGAGACTTTTAAGGCGACCGTCGAGGGAGAGGCCGCTCAATCCTCATCACGTACTTACATGAAGGTGCCCACATCTCATGCAGATTACAAGGTCAAGATATCCAACCTGAGCATTGAGAGCCTCAGTCTCAGATGGTGTTGTACCAGCCTGAGCCCCAAATAGTATACCAAGAGCAATTCTTTCCGCCCCCGTCGCAGATCCAAGAAGTAAATGGTATGTAGGTGATCTGGAGATAAAAGATCGTAAACAACTCAACACAAAGCACAAACAAACACAATGCATTCGATACGATGCTCACGCTTATGTGATGCGCTTAAGGATCTAACCATATCCTTCAAGTGGTATCAGAGCCTCAGTTCAAAGGTTTCGGATATGATCCGTAAACCAAAGCCGACTTGGGTTCGTTAGGGTTGCGAAACTTTTATTGCATTTCATTTTCGCATCTCTATTTAGTGTAAATTTTCGGCCCTGTTTAAATTGTTTAAACACGAAAATAGCTTGAATTTTGTTCCTTATTAAATAAGGAAACCATAGGATCTGAGTTTACGTAATTTGTATTCCGTTTGCTCGAGATATGGTCATTTTAATGAACATGTATTCACTGTTACGGGAACTGCAAATCTTAACGTAATTAAGGAGTTAATAAACTGTTTAGAAACGCCTTGAAATACGTGCAAATCACATAGGTTCTGTTGTAAATCAAATTAGCAAACTTTGGAAACTTACTTCGCTTAATTTGGATTTTAATTGATTGATATATGCTAATTTTAGTAAGTAGGGGTCAATGTTGAAATTACTTTCCTGATCAAGAACCATGTGATTGTCACTTAGTGAAATTAATTGTTAATTTCATGAAATCATTATGCAAAATATTTGAGAAATATTTAATGATGAATATTTACTTAATTGACATGGCCTCAACCAATAAATTGATTAGATTTCATTTAGATCAAAATTGGAAACATAATCAGCAAACTACTTGCTTGAATAGGATTGAGAATTTGTCTTGCAAATTTCCTTATGATAAAAAATATTTTGATTATTACTATATGTTATAATTTCGGTTGAAGAACCAATGATCATCTCAAGTACACATTGATCTATTAGGCATTATCCTTTCCTGAGGTGGATATGGTGTCTAGTCGAAGAGCATTGGGGTAGCGGGTTGCAACGTATGTGGTCCGTCCCACTCTCGTCGGTGCTGGCCATGACAACGGGTAGGGACTCGATAATGCCAGAGAAATCAAGATGTATTTTTCTAATTATTAAAATTTGAATTAATACGTACTTTGAGATAATATCATATATATATATATATATATTCAAGTAAAACAATCAAGTTTATTGATTGAATTGGATTGATAATTAATTTAATATGATTAAATTAATTATGTCCAATTAAAAACACTCTATTATGAATATATGTGTATTTCCCGTGGAAGAATTTATTATATGAATATGATTCGTAATAATTGATTAAAATTTGAATACGAGGTGGAGGATCACATAAGCGACATCCATGGTTTCCCATCAAGGCGAAGGGTTCCGTCTCCAGATATTGTATGTAGGAGACGCCTGTCCGAAGTGACAGCTCTTGCATACAATCCATTTGGATCGGGCTCTTCGCTTCTCGAACGAGTAAGGACGTATGCGTAGTGACCCCAATATCGGATCCTCATATTATTGGGGCGATACTGGATTGCGCATAGTGAGTTGTATTCCTGTTGACAGTTGCTTCAATTAATGACGGGTCAACATCACCTTAGGGATGGTGGGCCCGGGTGTTAAAGATCGAATTGGGAGATGCAAGTTGGACTTGCAAGGAGGAATGTGTTCCTGCTTCTTTTTATCGGAGTTACAGGTTCTCATATCATTGGGATGTAACAAAGATAAGGAAGGATATCTCAGATCTTGCTTGAGATATAATGGTAAGTATATCTCTTACATTGAAAGTGATTAAGGGAATGAACTTTTAATGTTGACAAGGAAAGACAACTTCGATATAAAAATTTCTAAATCAAAGTAAAATGTGTATATATATTTATATATATTTATGCAAATTTCTTATTTCAGATAATCCTTCATTAAACCCACTCAATGTTATACTTAATAATAACCAGTAAATTATCATGGATTGGATCCATGATCAAGAAATTATACTTGCAGTTGGACACATAATGTATGTGGTTGCAATGTGTAGGTCTTCCTCATAATAATAAGGAATGACAATTAAATAGATAATAGGACTATAAACCCTAGGGTTTGTATGCCTCTATAATCTTGATCTCTCATTGATGTACTTTGGAAGTGACATGTCGATAATGATCGTAATTGTCAAATAATCCTTATAAAATTCTAAGAAGATGTTCTGGCATACATATGTGCTCTCGACCTTTAATCATGAATGACATGGTTCTCTACATCATGTAGAATGGTGGCTCTATATAAGATAATGTATTCAAATTATTTGAGTACCTACCTGAACCAATGTTTTAAGAGTTTAGATGGATGTAGATACGGCGAGTGTCATCATTCTACTATCTATATTCTAGTCATTCATGAAGCTTCAGAATATTCATATTATATGAAGTATGTATAAATGTTGAAATACTCTTATATTGAAATTTTTTGATTTCAACATATGAGATCCTTTATCTTGAGCAATGGTTGCTTATAGATGAAGGGAGCAAAGTGGAAGCATGGGTTGGACCCAAATGAGAAGTATAGTCAAAGAGTTGACTGTACTTCTGTGACTTCAATTTGACATCCAAAGAGTTGGATGAATGCCAATACTGCAATAAGTTTATGTGTTGATGGTATGTTTATCAAATCTATCGAGAATCCTTAGAGAAGGAATCAAATAGTATATCAGAATAATCTACATATAACCATTGAAATTGACTGACTTATTTGATAAGATAAAGTCTCATAATTGTATCTCAATCTTCTAATGACACTTGCCTGTCGCATATGTATTAGAAGATTACAAATGTGATCTTAAAGGTTTAATAGTCATCCACATGGATATTGATGCATTTGTTGCAACAATCTCTATTGGATTGATAGGCTTCATGATTCCAGTGGGAGAGCCCTTAGTCTAAGAGAATGTCTCTATGACCTAGATATTAAAATACAATCATTATTTGTTTCTAAATGTTGGAAATAAACGTGAATTCTGTAATACACCTATCATAAAGAGTTATGATGGAGATATTTCAGATAGTAATCTAAAATCTTGTGGACTCTACTAAATTAGAGAATTAATGAATGGTTCATTAACATTTCTAATACTGAAATTAAACCTTAAAAGATCAATAGGAGGATGAAGATCATTTGACAATAATCTGGCATCATGTTTTGGAGATATGTCTGTTGATGAGATCAATAGACAAATAAGATATGAAACTTTAAGATGTCTAAAATTTCAAATCTTGCATACTTATCAATATTGTATTCAAAGTAAAATGTCCAATACACCCTTCTTTGGGAAAGGTGTAAGATGTCAAGGTATTCAGGATCTCAAACATATTGATGTATGTGAATCATCTATATTATAGTAAACATTTTGGATATGTGATATCTATTGATGATTACGAATGATATGATTTTCTTCTCTTCACTTAGAAACCTTTGAAATGTTCAATGATTTACAAAGTTTGATTTAGAACCAAAGATTGAAGGAAGATTAAATGAATTTGATCTAACTAGAGAGTCAGTACCTATTAGATGAATTCATAGAATACCATATAGAGATATGAATATTATTTCTATCTCACTCCTCCTAATAAACCTAAACTCAAGAGAGTTGTAGGGAGATACAATTGGATCATGTGTGACATGATTTGATCAATGATGAATTTTAGCACAATTATCGCTTAGTTTCCAAGGTATATATATGTAGTAAAGAATACAATATATATCCTTAACAAGGTTCAATCCTAGTAAGCTGGAATCTAGCACCAGAGAGTACTATTTCATTAGGAAAATAAAGGATGGTATTGGATACCTACTTTATGACCTTGATATTCTAAAAAGATCTCATCTTTGAGAATATGATTCTTATAGGATGACTCTTGAGAATCAAGATGAAAATGAAGTTAAGGAACCCATTTAATCTTGAGAAGATAATGAGGTTCCTAAAATTGGAAACTAAAAGGATAATTGAAGATGAAACACTAATATCTCTTCAAATGAGTTTGAGGATGGGTTCCATGTGTCAGTTGAATTTGACAATGATCTGACTTCATGTGATGAAGCTTCTAAATATCATAGCATGGAAAGATGGATGTTAGCAATAAAAGTCTAATGTAGACTTCATATACAAGTGTTGTATATGGATCCTCGAGGATCCACCTATTTGGGTTAGACCTATTACGGTATAAATGGATCTTCAATAGAAAGAGGGAACTTGATGAGAAGGTAGAGACCTTTAAAGTACGGTTCGTAGCCATGAGCTAGACACCGAAGAAAAGACATCTCTTGCGATGAGACTTGCTCTTCTGTGACCATGCTCGAACCCATAAGAATATTGCTGCCTATAGCTACACAACTTGACTATGACATCTTCATGATGTAAGTCAAGATTGCATTCCTCCATGA
This sequence comes from Ottelia alismoides, assembly GCA_037367405.1. NCBI lineage: Eukaryota > Viridiplantae > Streptophyta > Magnoliopsida > Alismatales > Hydrocharitaceae > Ottelia > Ottelia alismoides. The sequence goes on from JAZKJV010002406.1 coordinate 765,129, forward strand.
ATACCTCCTTGGGGATATTCACATGAAGTAGCCCCAGGGCTTCATGGTTGAGGAAAGCAAGGCGTGTAAGCTGAAGAACTCCATCTATGGACTCAGATAAGCTTTCTGTAATTGGAGCATAAGATTTGATGAAATTATAAATGTTATGATTTCAGATAGAATCTTGATGAACCATGTGAAGCTTAGTGGGAGTGCCATTATGTTCATCGTGCTAAATGTAGATATACTAATCATTTGGAATGATATAAGGATCATAATAAGTGTTTTATAGACAAGCTATTCCATACATTGAGATATGATCTCAAGAATACCTCTTAGATCTTAGTTCTGAAGATGTTCAAAAGCAAAGAAAAGAGGGTATTGGGACCATCACATTAATGGTATACCTTGGACATTTCCTTGGAAAATTCCAAGAAAGGATTCTTTTCCTCAAGATATGGTACTGACCTATCTAAAGGAATAGCACCTAAAAAAGTTGAGGATGCGAATACTAAAACTGCTTGCCCGTGTGCATCAGTTTCGAGAATCTGAGTATATGCTATATGTGTACAAAAGCCAGATGTCTACCATGCAGTGGGAGTAGTAAACTGTTACTAATCCTACTATGGAGATAAAATACTTGATTGCAGTAATAACAATATCTTCAAAGATAATGAAACTTAGAGATAGTGATCTCAAAGTCTTATCTTCAAAAGTTTGAGAACTTGTAGATTGTGATCTATAAGGGTCTTAACTGTTGATACCTTAGGAGATAGAGATCTCCAAGAATAAGGGTATTCTAATAAGGATAATAGAAATTACATACTGGCTATAATAATTATTGAGGTGTAGTGTCAAGGACACTATGACTGATATGATTGAGTATTGGTTGCATAAGATGCAACATTCGCATTGGATGCGAACACTGTTACTATGAGATATGCAAGTGCCATAAATGGACTTGGCGTAGTCTATTGGGAATAGAGTGACTGATCAGCTTACCTAGCTATTTTTCTAAATAGCCTATGATTGTCCCATGAGTGTGGGTTTAAGTGATTAGCCCATTAATGGCTCTTTGGGCTAGTGGGAGTTGTTGGACATGCGAGCCTACGGTGAGCCATTATGCAATAAATGTTATTGCAACTATCATTCCCTGATCTGAAATGAAGAATAACTAATTTGTATTATAGGTCCTTTAGTACAATTAGGGTTATTTACCATGGCCATCTTGATGATCATACAGCTGTTGATTCAAGTATTTAATCATAGAGGCTGGTGCTTGGATGAATATCTAAAGAGTTAGATTGAGGACTCATCAAGCACCGTCAAATGATTGTTGAGAGATGATCTCCAGCATGAGTAGGAGATGGCAATCCTTTCTCATTTAGGCTGATATCTGACCGACCTCTTGATGCAGGTCCTCTGCATGGGAATAGAGATTCGGAGGTGTCAGATTAGTTAGGTCAAAGAGTTGACTTAATGAGATTGAGATAACCAAAGTCTTATGTCGTATGCTGTCATGATATTGGCACGCATCCTCTGACCGGAGACAAATGTGTTACTATATGTCTAAGTATGTACATTTGACAGACCAATAGGTTGACGACCTAATTAAGTTCTATACACCGGCACGTTGGTGTGCATATAAGGGCATATGAGTAATATGATCTCTCAAACGGATCATACATGTTCATTACTGAACAGGAAGACATGAGCTCACTCATGAGATATTGGGAAGAATCAAATTTCGTGCATGGCCGCCTTGCTTTGGAAGCTTGACTGAATTTATAGGTTTGATATATGCTTTTGGAAAGTATATGATCAACACCTGGGTATGATATACGCTTTTGGAAAGAATATGATAGATACCAACTCCCAATGATCGAATGAGAAACTTAATGATAAATCCCTGAAGTAGACAGTGTAAAATTGATCTTATACTTCAGGATTATTCTGGGTCGTCAGCGTGCAGGATGTACATGTATTGGGAATACCTGAGGGTGATGTGATCATGAACGATTGTATAACCGTGACGCTTTCATTCCTAGGGAGTGATGAAACGGGTCTGGATTTTAGTGACTCCTCTCAGTAGAGAAGTGATCTGATCTTGGTCCAAATGTTGGACATTGATCTGAATGTGATACAGAGTCAATGAGAAGATTAGATTTGTTGTCTTGATTTAATCAAGCATCTATGGGGGGCCCGAGATATGGATTTGAGATGTGATCTCAATATCCAAGTCACTATACGTGGAACAATACAATTGCCATGTCCTTATCTCCAAGTATTTGGGGAGAAAGCGCATTATCCTTGAAAGAGTTCATGGATTATTCTATTGTTGATATGTGTATCCGAGCATTGAGAAAATGGATAATTAAATGTGATTTAATTGTCATGATTAATATGAATTTGATTCATATTATAAAGAGAGTTATCTAAGATAATAAATGTGATTTAATTATCAAAGATGTGAATAATGTGAATATGATTCAAATTATTTAGGAACATGAGAATAGAGATCCAAGATGAATAAATGTGATTTAATTATCATGGATATGAATAATGTGGATAGCACTATCCATGTTAATCATATATATATTTAAAATGTGATTTATAATATATAAGTGAGAGCTATTTGTGATTTACATTTATTAATTAAATGTTAATGTGAATTGGATTCACATTGAACATTAAATTGAAAATGTAATTCATATTTTATTTTGGGTTGTGAATGTGCTTCACATTTTTCCAATGGCAAGATTGCAATATTCACAAAATAATTATGAATTATTTTTGTTGAATTTACAACAAGTGTTGTTGTAAATCTTGGAGATTTCCATGGAATAATGTAGTCTCATGTGATATCATGAGTTTACATGAGATTGCAACCAAATCCCATATTATGGAAGGAGGCAATCTTCATTCCATAATCTCCATGCTTGATTGATTTAATTTGGGATTGATTTATATTGATTTATCAATATAGATTTAACCTAATTAAATTAATTGTTGTTGGTTTTTACCAACACAAATCTTTGCCAATAAAGAAACACAATCAAAGAGAGCCATTGGATTTGTGTTGTTCATGGATTGAGATCCATGGATCCCAAAATATTATAAAAGGAGAGGCACCCCTTTGATCTTCTTTACACACAATGAGAACACAAGTCTCTCTCTCTCTTTCTCTCTCTACAAGCCATCTCTTCTTCTCTCATGTGGCCGTCCACCATGGATGCCCTAGAGATGTTCTCCATCGCCGCAGCGTCGTCGTTATGATGCCCGATCGTTTTCTCGTGGATCTCCGTCTCCTTCGGTGCACCTCACTCGTGAAAGAAGACGTCGGATTTCGTGTGATGAGATCAGGAGATTCGCCGCTTGGATCATCAACATGGATTGCGAGAAGCACGTGATTCATCCCCGCGCTCGCAAGCATCTCCTCCGTCGGATCAGAATTGAGACAGGAAGTCTCTTCGTTTAGAGACTCGATCGCAACCACGCTTCAAGAGGTAATCCTATTACTTGTTTGTGGTTTAGATGAAACGATTCGAGAAGTGTTCTTGGATCTTGTGGTTTTGTCGCATGAAAATATTTTAATTTCCGCTGCATAGAACCACTAGTCTGACTAGTCGTTCTTCATCGTATTTGATACGATGCTCACTCTTCCGTGATGCGGCTTAAGGATCTAACCATATCCTTCATCTACACCCCTACTATTTCCATCCGTCCTGATCCTCATTAGATCAGGTGTTCGGCACTCCACCTCCACCACTCTTGGAGTATCCACTGCTGCACAGATTCCATGTCGCTTCCACCTGCTAACAGGTCGAGGTAGTTTTCCCTTGACCTAGATTGCTTCCTGTGCAGGTGTTTGGAGTAAATGACCAGCAGAAGGAGATTTTGAGACGGAGGAGGGTCCTAGGTTTCCTGAGCTCCTCCGACCTCCTAGGACTCCTATGATGGTCCCTCGGAGTATTTTGATGCTCCTTGCAGACGAAGACCAGCGTGGGGAATATTTTGAGTGCTTGAGGATCCCCGGGTATGCCCTGCATTGGACGGAATCGATGATCGAAGTAGCCCAACTCCACAGTTCGTCCCTGTTCTTCCAAGGGATCCCTTAGCCGTACGATCGAGAGTTGATGCCCAGGTGTACAACAACCGTCGGATCCCTATAAGCTCCACCATTGTGTCTCCTTGGGGGATCTAATCTTAGATCTTGCAGCCGGAGCGCCATCGATCGCCTAGATCGCGCCACATGGAAAAGTGAAGCATCCACGTTATTGGATTACACCCGTATGGTAATTTTGCTTGATACCCTTGTGCCTTTTGTATTTTTTAAGCCATGAAAATTATTTGTGACATAAATTATTTTTGTAAAATTCACGTTTCAGCCCCTATACTTTCCATATTTGCATTTAGGTCCAATCCACGTCACCTCACTTGCATGTGCACGCGAGGGGAGTGGGTATTTTGCATCTAAACCCTTAAGTTTTTCTATTTCATACTAGTCCTGATTTTTGAAGTAATAGTGTGATATTTTCAGGAACAACTGCATCTGTCCCATGGATTTGTATTAAATTGCAAATATACCCATCCGAGAATAAAATATCAAATTTTTTTGGAAATTGCAGATTTGGCCCTAAGGTTTTCTGTGGTTTTCGGCTAACATCTAGAAATTTTAAATATTTGCATAAATACCCATCCTAGTGTGTATTTCCTTTTTGTAAATTTTGTGTTATTAAAAATATCTCCAAGTCTCTAAAAATTAGTGAAAAAATACCATAAATACCTAACATACATATATATCACGTATATTTTTGTTAGGTATCTTAAAGTTGTTTTCTATTTATTAAAAATAAAAATTGAGCTATTTATCCCTATTTTGATTTAAAAATACATAAAAATGATAAAATTGTTTTGAAAAATTACAACAAATAGATTTTATTTATTACTATATTTTGAGCCTATAGACCAAAAATCCATAAAATAGAAAAAGAAAAACAAAAAATAAAACGATTCAAAATCCTTCTAAATTATAGAAAATTCTGAAAAATTTTAAAAATATTTATTTCTTTTTTGTGAGATTTACATATTATAATTATTATATATTAAAATAGTTCTGGAAAATTTTGACTTATTTAGCTATTTTTTATTTCTAAAATAATCGAAGCTATATTTTGTTTAATGTTTGACCGTATTTATTCAATTAAACATACTAAAAAACTAGCAAAAATTCTTGAAAAATAAAAATTAAAGAAAAATATAAAAAGAAAAAATATTTTATTTTACAAATTTTGATTATTTTTAGTTGTATTTAGAATTATATTACTCTACATTATATATATCTATATAGGTAAATATATAGTTATATTATATATTAAAAAGAAAAATAAATAAATAATCAGAAAATTTAAAAAGAAAATAAAAATTATGAATTAAAAATTATAAAAAATATATAAAATAAAAGTTCTAAAAATAACTAATTAAAAACCCACAAAAATTAAAAATACCATAGGAAATCCCAAAATAATTTATTATCTTTAGCGAATTCTGATTGTCTATTCCCCGTTGTTCCTTAAGTTCAATCCCTATTGTACTTGTCCATTATACATTTCATTGTGGGGTATAATAAATTTTTATCCCTTTCTTGATTGAATTATTTCTTGTGTGGGTTAATTGTTGATTGAACACAGATATGGAGAGGTTGTCACAACGACTGAGTCCTTGCCTTGTGAGGCTCAACTTAGAACCCTTGATTTCTCTTTTCGTCAAATGGTACCATTGTCGGGGAGAAGGACGTAGGATCGACTTTTGGGTTATTTTAATTTTATTATTTTTCTTTATTTATTTTTTATTTTATTTGATCTAATTATTGATTGTGATAACATCCATCTCTTCTATTTTTCTTGCAGGGGACTTCGAGACGACGACAACTACCTAGGTGGTTGAGGCACCCGAATCGAGGAGACTGTGTCCATCTACTTGTGGACCAAGAGGAGAGAGCATGAGAGAGAGCAAGAGAGAAGAATATAGAATAAATTTTTGTTTTATTTTTGTGTGAGAGTTATTTATTTTTGCTCCATTAAATTTGTAATAATACAAGTACTTGGACTCTTGGACATTCGAGCCCAATTTCTGAGTGTTTGTTAACTTGGGGGCTCACTAGAATATTTTTCGTGATTTTCACCTCCTTTATTTTCTTTGTTTCCTGTGTTTTGAGTTTTCTGCCTTTGTTTTATTTGTTTTCTATGATTGAGTCCTTAGATCTATGTGTGCTTGCTAGGTCCACATCCCTATGCAATTCATGTTCCTATAGATTACATTTCGATTGGACTTAGCTCAAATATAATTGTTAAATCTTAGATTGATGGTGGAGCGCTGAGAGATGCACCATACAGTACTTGTAGTACCCATTGTGGCAGGCACCGAGGCTGCCACCAAGACCAGACTTTTGGGTGATTATTCTACAGTTTAACATTCAGTTCTTCACGCTAATAACACTTCCTGTTCTTAGGGTGATTTCGTTTTTGCGTTGCATATAGATTAGGTTTAAAAATTTCTACCTTGCATCCCACAAGGAGAGAGCTGGGAATTACTATGAGTCTTCTATCTGGACATTCACCATTGTTTTTTGTCTGGCATTGCATTTTCACCTTCTCCGTCTGATTTTGACATCCTAGGCAAAAAGAGTACTAATGAAAACTTCAGGCGCTTGTATTGAATCTACTCAAAGCAAGTGATAACATAAAAAGCTTTAAAAAGGGACTACAAAAAATACTGGAACTAAATAAATTTTATTAATTAGATTCATTGCAGTGGGCGAGCAAAAGCTCTCATTGTTTCTGGTACTATTAGGGAAGTAGGTGTCCTTTCCAAGTGACAGAGAACTACGTAAGGATTAGAGCCAAAAACACATCCTAGATACTACCTTGTTGTACACCTAGATTTCCGAAGTACCGTCACTGCTATTGTACGTGGGCGAGTAGGACTTGGTCAACGATGATGTTCTCGCTTTGTGTAGAACACCGACCATTTTTGAAGTATTTAAGCTTAAGCCACGCCTTCATAGGGGTGTCTGTCTCATCGTCCCACATCCGAATAGGCTCTTGACTACTCACAGGTGATTCCATTGTGAAATTCACCTGAAGTATTTGCTTCACCACTATTTGCTTCCTCACTCTTATTCTTTGATTGAGTAGGAAATTCAGATCTGAACACAAGGAACTCAAAAAGTACATGATACAAGTTACAAAGGAGGAGGACAAGTATGGGATACTTTTATGGTAGTACTCTTGCTCCTTTATGATTAATGCTTACGGTCTTTTTCAAAGATATTGCATAAAAATCAACCTAAAACTTACAAAGACAATTGTCGAACCTTCACAGCTCGAATTTGTGAATCCATTGTATTGCGGTTTGATTGATAATTTTTTTAAGGTCAAGATAAAAAATATAACGCCTTTGCGCCATTTTGTCGCATTTTCTCTTTTGCATATTTCATTTTTGACCCCCGCTCACTTTGAATCGTCTAATGTTTTACATTCTATTTATTTCTTGTTCATCTTTGATCATTCATACATCATCAATCTCCTTTTGACCCTCTCAGATGTCGTCATGTGGATGGTTTAGTATGGACTTTGTCGACTGATGAATCCTCTTTCATCACTCTTTATTCTTTTATTTTAGCTAAATATCTTGGCAAAGCGTCATGTATATAGTTGTAAATACAATAAATTAGCAATAAGCATGCATTTGTTAATATTTAATAATTAACATGTATTTGTGTAAACATAAAAGAATAAAAAACAAAAGAAAAAGAAGGAAATATTTAGAATAAATATTGAGTGACCTGAACCCAAGAGAGGGTCCAGTATGGGCCCGATCGCCAAATAAAATAAGTCGAGAGAGATAGGGCCACTCTACCCATTACATATTTATCACCTATGTATATATAATTTGTTTTTATAAAAATAAAATAAAAAGGCATTCTTATCCCCTTGTATTTATTTCTCAAAATAAAACAAAAATTAGAAAATTGAAATAAAAATTAAAATCTCTCTCTCTCTCTCATCTTGTATATAATATATGTAAATATGTACCACTCCTTATTTATTCTATACTTGTGAATACATGATAAAAATAAAACAAAAATATTTTTATACTCCAAAAATTATGTTGTAAATAAATAAAATCCAAAATTGGAGTATTTATGCAAAAAAAGGAAAATAAAAATAATTGTACAAAATTTATAGGTATTTTATACCTGTATATAATACAATATACTGTATAAACAAAAAATGTTTTTCCTAAAAATAAATAAAAATCACAGGAAAATAGCTTAGAAAATAACAAATATTTATCACTTTGTACACTTTTTGATTTAAAATCATTTGCTATTTTTAATTGATTTTACATTTATTTTTGGATTCCTATTTTCTGATTGGTCAGGAGGAATGTTGACCCCGATCAACTACCCCTCCCGGACCTCCTCGCGTGCGGATCCGATTTTGGCACCTGTTTCTTCCAATTATCTCGACCGGATCCTGCACCCTCTTGCTCCGATTTTCTGCCCGCATCTCCCCAATGGATCGGTGATCCTCACGAATCCCTAGGGAGTCACAGGTCGTCCTCGGTTCACATGCTCCGACTCGATCTATCCGCCAAAACTCTTGAAATTTTGACATGTGGCTCTTGCCACTGTGTAGGAATTTTAGTAAATTTTTGACTATGTTTTGTTTTTATTTACTATTTTTAAAAATTTAAAAACCTTAAAAAGTGTCACTGCTTGTTTTTAAAAATCAACTAAAAATATTAAAAAGCCTTGAAAAAATCTGAAATTTTTTTAATGTTTGAATTTAATCTAATTTTCATCTCATTCCCATTTATAGAACCCATAAAAATTGAAAAATGATAAAAATCTTATAAAAATCATTAAAAATTCAAAAAAATTCAAAAAAAATATGTTTTCTGTTGTTGTAGTTAGATTTTATTTTGTAGTTTCTCATAAAATTGCTGTTAGGATTTGATAGGCATTTTAGTTAATTTTAACTTTCCTTTAGATCCCAGCTGTATAATGGTCATTGTTTTTTATTTTATTTGATTTTTAGAAAATTGAGTAAAAATCAGAAAAACCTCATAAAATCTACAAAGACATTTTAATATTTTAAAAACACAAAAATATTTTTGTTTGAAATTTTTGAGTATTTTTGAGTCTTTAAATAATTATGTGAGCGTTGATTTTTGATTTTCTTTTATCCTTTATCACATATTTTAAAATCTTAAAAAAAAATTGAAAAATTAAAAACCACCATTTCTTTGCTTTTATTGGATTCCCGACTACTTCATAGCTTTCGCATCACATGCTCCTTGTGTTCGACCCTGGTAGCTATACCAGGTAAAATAAATTAGCGAGACCGCTTGCTTGGTTTGAGTGTTTAATTTCTGTATTGGTGGTCTTCTTTTCTTGATTGAGTCCGATTTGAGTTGTTGAGGTCGCAACGACCCTTGATACCATCTTACCCTAGTCGCTCAGGTCGCTCATCATCGACTCGCACATCGATTCCGTGTCACCGACATCTCCAATAATTCAGGGTGATCTCCAGGAAACTAGTTTGGATCTTGAGAACTTCTCCTTGGACTCCACAATCCCTTTTTCTTTTAACACTTACCTTTCTCCAATAAATTTTTTGTTCGGGATGGGCTCGCAGCTCGAGCCAGCTCTTCCTCTCCAAATAAACCGAGACTACTCTTGTCCCAGACCCAACCCCATGTGGATGGAGATTGATTTCAGTTAATATCAGGTGCTCTATCCATAAACATCTGGGATTGACCTTAATCCCGGACTCATCTCACAGACAGATCCAGAAATATCTCCTATAGGAAGAGGAAAGGGACCACAACCCTAACCAACCGAGCATCCCGAACATGGGGGTGGGTGAGTGTATCATCCAGAACGATGTCAACAACCAGCTCCTTGCTTCGATTAAAGCAATCCAGCAGCAGTTGATGAACCAAGGATTGTCCTGGGTCACCTTTTAAGAAATGTTGAATGATTTGAGGAGGAGGACCGATGAGAGAGATGCCTGAGGAGAGGATGATGTAAATAGAGATGATGATCTGAATAGGATAGATGCAGAGGGTAACATGTCAGTAGGTGGACCCCGTGGTGGAAGAGGAGAGGTAAGACTACCGCCAAAGCCCACACTGAAGCAAGATTACAACCCTGAGGCATGCCACATCACCGAGTGGATTCAGATTCCACCAATCCATGCCCACTTCAAGTTGAAGCTACAATTCTTGTCTCTACTCCTATCCTTCAATGGGAACACAAAAGAAGAGCCATACATCCACCTACAATAATTCAGCCGTATCTGTGCAACAATACATTACCCCAACATTCCTCTAGGGTTGTCAAGATGTCTGGCTTCCCATTCAACCTCCAAGACAAGGCCCTTTAATGGGTGAATCATCTGGGAAGGTAGTGATGACATGGGAATAGCTAAAGTCTGCATTTCTCCACAAGTTTTATCCTCTCGATTGCTTGAATCAGATGCACGCCTACATCTCTAGTTTCATCCAACAAACCCACATGATGATTTATGAAGCATGGGAAAGATTCAGAGATTTGCAAGGGAAGTGTCCTCACCACAAAATCCCGAAGACCCGTCTGGTTCAGCACTTTTTCGATGGACTGACACTTGAATGTCATATATTGATTGATCCCCCCTATGGTGTCTCACACTTAAACAAAGGCGAAGATGTTATATGGGAGACTTTTGAGGAGACCGTCGAGGGAGAGGCCGCTCAATCCTCATCACGTACTTACATGAAGGTGCCCACATCTCACGCAGATTACAAGCTCAAGATATCCAACCTGAGCATTAAGAGCCTCAGACTCAGATGGTGTTGTACTAGCCTGAGCCCCAAATAGTATACCATGAGCAGTTCTTTCCGCCCCCGTCGCAGATACAAGAAGTAAATGGTATGTGGGTGATCTGGAGATAAAATATCGTAAATAACTCAACACAAAGCACAAACAAACACAATGCAAACCCCCAATTCATCAACTCAATGCAATGTGAAGACCGTGAAGGTTCGGTCAATTTATCTTGTCAATTTTAGAGTTAGGTGATCAAACACAAAGTTGTACAAACACGTAGGAAGGCCTAGGATTGGACCACTAATCCTTAGTGTGAACGTGGCAAATAAAATGCGAACACAATGTGGGGATTGCTCTCCCAAGACAATGATATGAATCAATTATGTTTACTTTTAAGGGTCCAAGTGATGTTAGCAGTCCCAATTTTTAGTTTTTCAATTTGCACTTTTTTTGATATTTTTGAATAAAAACACGTCTAACGAATTTTTCGATTTTCTTTATTCCTATATCCACAAAATAGAGTGAGGAAAATGAAAAAGCCAATGCACGAGAAAATATGAGATGCAAATGCTAGAGATATAAGTGCATACCTGACTCCAGCACTCTACATGCAATATGATCCGCGCATAAAAATAAAACTAAACTATATGAAAATGTAAGCGAGAATCGTCCTAAGCAATAACTTCTATTCGAGAAGAACCAAGTTATTATTTGCCTAAGTCCAAACGATCTATTGGAATATATATTTCTTTAGAGTTTTGGACCTAATAACTACTTGGCTCAACCAAATAACACCTAAAGCTAGGGGCTTCACTCACAGAAAACAACATAAAATAAAGTTGGAAAACACAAGTCCGCAACAAACAAATAAAAATAAAAGCAATAAAAACAACAAGAAAACAACGATGAGGTCCCCCAAATGCACCGGTACTTGGTGAAACAAACCCCGAATAATAGTGTCCAAGTGTGTCTAAGAACATAGAAAAAGGGAAAGTGCCAATATTATTTACTAATTGATTACAAGTTTTTTTTTGGAGGAGTAATTTTATGTTAAAAATGTCTTCTCTTCCACAAGCTCCTGCCCTCCTCAGTTCTCTCTCCTACCAATCGGTGAAGAATGTCCAACCTCAGCTTCGCTCTGGTGCTTCGGCTCTCCTAGGATCGCCTCCTTCGCTTCGTGGGCCCTCGCAATAAAAAGGAAAGGAATACTGTGTAAGAGACACAAGTATATAAAAAATATGAGCAAGAAAAACATGAATTAGATACAGTGATATGAACAATGAATAGGTTTAGAAAAATATAAATAGAATTTTATAACCAAGAATAGTAAGTCAAATGAAAAATCTAACAACCCTCATTGTGCCTCACTAGCAATGACACCATTTATTGTGCGAGATTTTCAATGGGTTTTTATTTATGAATACATGTGATGTCATCGCAACCCAAATAATCCCTCAACAAAAAAAATTGTTTAATTCTCAAGACGAAATAATTACAAAAATGTAGCAAGAGAATTTGTTATTTATTTTACATGTATAGCAACAATATCAAACTATGGGAGGATATAAATCCCGATGGTTATTCTAATAATCAAAAAATAAATTAATAGAAAACGGGAACTCAAATGCAACCTATTTGGTTTTTGTGAGATTTTTCTCTTTTTAATTTTTTATGTTTTTATATATTTTTTATTTTCTATTTTTTTAAAAATTTTAGTGAATTTATTTTGCAACATTTTAACTTTCAAGAATATAATTTTCAAATAAGTCATATACAAAGATAGAGAAAGGCTATTTTTTTCTCAAAATATAGTAAAACTGATCAAAAATATCAAAATAAAATGTTATTATATTTTTTTTATAATGTTTTTGGAGATTTTTCAAAGTTTTTTTAAGTTTTTATGGATTTTATAAAAATAAGAAACTCAGAATAATATTAAACAGTGAACAAGCAGGGGTATTATTTTGCAAATTAAAAATATAAAATAAATAAAAAATTATTGAATTTATTTTTCCTAAAAACTATGATGAATTATCTCCAAATAGGAAGTGAAATCGCATTTTTTTAATTTTCTACATTTTCCATTATTTTTATAAGATTTTTAGTATTTTGCATTTTTTTGCTTTAAAAAAATTAATGCGTAAAATTTACAAAGAAAATAAAATATACAAAAAGGAAACTAATCTACTTTTTAAAATTTTTAACGTAATATTTTATTTTTTATGATTTTTTAATTACAAATATTGAAAAATGCAACATTTTAGATTTTTTAATAATATAAAATGACAATAAAATGCAATGAGGAAATTACACTAACAAGAGACAAGCAGAGGAGTATAACATGAATTTTCAAGAATTTAATAAGCATGAAAAATATTTATTTTAATAAGGAAAGCATGAAAATTAAATTCTGTAATGCAAGGACTAGAATGTAAATTTTATTATTTTTGCATGAAAAATTAACAAGAAATAAAAGCAGGGTGAAATATGTAATTTTCCTAGGATAGTATGCACTACACGTGTGTTTAATGGAGGCATGGGCCTTATTACAAATTTCAGAAATTCCAGGGACCTTTTCTTCAATTTACCAAGAAATAGGGTTACGCTTAGGGTTCCTGTTCGTTGTTCTCATGCCCAAAATCGTAGCAAAAGGGGTACATGTGGTTCTAGAGGCTCGCCGGTACGGGAGGTGCTTCAGGCAGTGGTGGACGACTCGTGCGAGGGCGGTGTGGCTCCACCTTAGGCGCGAGAGGTCAGGTTGATGACTCGCACAGTGGAGGTAGTGATTGGTTGTGGATGTGGCGATGGAGCTTCGTGCTCCTGGTGGTTGGTGGTGCGTCTGGAGGAGATCATCGGGCGGAGGGTCGGCAGATGTGCAAGGATGATACGATCTGGAAGGAGCTTGCGACAGGTGCAATGAAGGGTAACATCGATAGCGATTGGTGATGGGGATGATCGGCGAAGGATTTCCATAGGGGACGAATGAGGGCTCTAGGCTGCTCCAGGTGGAGTCGTGCGAGGGGGCAACACACGCCCCCGGTGGTGCGGCCGGCGGAGGGCGGTGGAACGACAGTCTACGAAGATAGGCGGCGGTGTTGAGAGCACTGTCGCCCCCAAACAATTTTTTCTTGTAAACAATAGATGATATATTCTTTTTTTATATCTAAAATAAAATCGATTACACAAAAATCGACTCGAGCATCATTACTCATTCCACCAAAAATCAAACACGAATTAGGTTAATGGAGATGATTCCAACGGCTGTGATGGACATGAACCAGGACTCCAACCACTGTACATGGTCGAATATGGCCAGATCTGTGAGATAGAACATGAACATGTAGATTGAGAGGATGATTATGAAATTGGAATTGGGGGAGGATCAAATAGTGATGATTTATCAAGAATGAGAAACCAAAATCTAAAATTAAAAATTATCAATGAATTCAAGATGAAAATTAAATCTAAAATTATCTAGATGAAAGATTAAATGAGAAATAAAGTGGACATCACCGTGGGAGCATATAGAAGCCGTGATGGCCTCGATGAGGACCGACTCATTGTCACCGGACAACTTGGAAGCTAGGCAACTTTCTACGACAAGAATGCTCTTGGAGATTAGGCTCCTCTCACCAAAGGTTGATAAAGTGGAAATGAGGGAAGAGGAGCCAAATAAATAATAATAATAAAGTTGAATTAAAAAATTTGAATGGAGAGAAAAAAGGAAGGATGTTAATGGTGGAATTAATAAAATAAAGAAATAAAATAAAAATTTTTCGAAATTATATTATTTAAAATAAAAATAAATACCAATAAATTAATGAGCTACCTTAATAGTGGGTTAATTAAGGAATCAATTAAATTATATACATATGATATGTTATTTACATACTTAAATAAATAAATAAATAAATTATTTTCATCACTTTATTAATTTAAATAATAAATGTTAATTATTTATTTTTTGTGTTGGTTATTTAAGGAAGTCAATTATATACATGTAACATATACATATAATACATCATATAAATAGTTAAATAAGGGAATTATGTTATTTTATGTTTTATAAAAAAATATTTTTAATTTTATTAAAAATATTTAGAATTATTTAGAGATACATTATGTATAAAAATAAATATGGATAAATATATACAATAAAATTACTAAAACCACCCCAGAAAACCGCCTTTCAAATAGTAATTCCAAATTTGATGCCATTTTAAAGATAATTTAATTTCGAATATGATGGAAGTGAGTTTGATTCAACTTGAGTTCATACGGACCCAAAATTGGTCTTTCTATTATCACTTTACAGTTTTTTCAAGCATGGTTACTTTTATTCTGTACATGATTTTATTTTACAAGTATTTTTATTATTTAGAAAACATTTTATTTACAACTTCCATTATGAAAATTATTTAATTTTAGGTCAATTTAAAGACGAATAAAATAGTGTAAGTTTTATACAAATATACACAGAAGAAATGAAAAGTATTTACATTTTTTTGGATTTTCCGATTAAAGACCCATTCTCCCTGACGTGACGCTGAATACAGTGTTTAATTTTGGTCACGTTGTAGCATGTGTACTTAGCGATTCGGTCAGAACCGAGAGAAGATCTCCGTGAAGAGTGTCTCGGCTTAATTTATATCCCGGGCAAGTCCGGGGTCGAACGCAGGGAGGCAAAGGAACAACTTGGGGGTTAATTCACAAACTTAGGTCTAGATTTCCAATGCGTATTTTTTTTTAGATTTTTTTAATGCAAAAAGAAATATCAATGCAAGATGCGGTTGAATTAAAACACTACGAAAGCATACAACTTAGCCAAATTAATTTTAATGAGAAATTAATCCAATTTAGCCAAATTATATTTTTCCTAGAGTCCTAATCCAGAGATGAACATAAGGCACATTTTTTTAGAATTTTAGGACTTAAAATGCAATAACTAAAAATGCACACTTTTTATGGGTTTTTTCACAATTTATCACACAAACAGTAAGCAAAAATTATGAAAAATTTACTGGAATTAAAACATGATGCAAGGAAGCTACAGTAATATTTTTGGAATTTTTTAACAAAATATGAATTTTTTATGAATTTTTTAGTGAAAATATAGTGACAGTGAGTAAATAATTCCTAATTAATCCACGTTATCAAATTAATCAGAGTGTGATTTATCTCAAGTAGATATTTAGATGAGCAATCCAGAAGACTTAAAATTTCGTGAAAAGCATGTATGTGGATTTAATTAAAAATCAAATACGAAAATCACTCAACAATTTATTTAAGGCACAATACAACTCCATTTTGGATGAAATTTGGACAGTAATTACATCACATATCAAGGCATCACATATAATTTTTGTGGATTTTTTGGAACAACCGTGTGTGAGATATAAATTTAGGAGTACGGAATGGGTAAAATATGCTAAATTTCAGTTGAACAATTTTAATTAATGACCCATATCTCACAAAAATACAAATAAATACTCAAATGATAGAGAATAAGTTGCTCAACACAATGGTATTTTTCTTTGAATAAAATGACACCAAAATAAAGTCCAAATTAACGCATGAACACAGGGTTGTACTTGCAAATTAAAAATTGAAAATAAACAACATAAACCACACAGGGACTGAATTGTAATTACGGAAAAACTTAATAAAATATATACAATTTTTACAAATAAAAAAAGGGGGAAAGAGACCTTCTTCCTCACGATGAGGATGGGGATGAACCCAACAAGCAGAGCAACGGACGGCCGGCGGAGGCGCGGGACGACGGCGCGACACGCGGCGGTGGCGCGCGGCCGCGCGGCAGGGGCGGGGGGCACGCCGGCGGCGCGGTGGCTGTGGTCGACGGGGGGCCGCTGGCGCGGGTTGTGGGGTTCTTGCCGCAGGTGAGGGCGGCGTGGGGCGCCCCTGCGGCTGGCGGCGAGGGCGGCGGAGTCTGGAGGCTGAACCCGCGCGGCGGCGCCGCCGCACGGCGGTGAGCGGCGGCGGAGCAGCCGCTTGGAGGAGAAAGGGGGGGGTGGCGGCGTGCGTCCTCCTCCTCCTGTTTCTTTTTTTTTAATTTTTTTTTAATTTTTTTTTGCTTTGCTGCAATTAAAAAAACTTCTTTTTTTTTGTTTTAGTTTTTTTTTATGTTTTTAACTTTTTAAGCAGGAAATATGTACACAAAAAAAGGAAGATGATGATGAGTTGGTGGTGGTGGTGATGATAACGGTGAGGGTGATGGTATGATGTGGTTCGTGAATGATGGGGAAGATGATGAAAAAGCTATGATTTGAAACAAGAAAATAAAAATATTAGATAAAATAAAGCAACAAGATAAATGAGGAGATTTCCTTACCTGATCTTCGCCGGATTGGCAGAGCAGCTACGCTGGACTCCTGTCGTCGCCTCGATCCGATTGGCGAAATAAAAATCGGAGAGGCTGAGCGAGCTCGACGGGGAACTCGTGACGCGAAGCGGAGCTCCGCGGATCTCACCTGAAGGAGGTCGTCGCTTGAGGACGATGCTTCGCCGCTGTCACCAACAAAACACTCCAAGCTCTCTCCTTATTCTATAAGAATGGTGGATGCGAAAAAATGAGGATGTACAAATGAATATAAAGAGAAGAGAAAGAGAGGTTAGAATGGTGGTGGTGTTGAATGGGAAGTTGTATTTTTGGTGGAGTTGAATGGGAGGTTGGTGGAAGAATATGGAGTGGAATGGGAGTTATTAAAAATGATGGAGTTGAATAGAAGTTGGTGGTAGAGAAGTTATTGTAGAGAATGGGAAAAAATAAATACATAAATAATGATATAAAGTATGCTACTTTAAATACAACAAAAATAAAGAGGGAAAAAATAGTGATGAATTTACAAATAAATACATACAACATGTACAATTTTTGTTTACTTTTCTAATTTGTATTTTTTTTGTCTTTTTAATAAGAGATATTTACAACGGAAAAATACTATAAAATAATATAATTAAAATACAACACAATCATGATATTTTTGTATTTTTAGCAATTATGAAAGATACAATAAAAATTAAAGAAAGAATGAATATATAAAAGGTATACAATGTACATCTAGGTCCCAAAATCCAACTTTTGCAAACGAGCTCCGATTTTAATGAAACCACTTTCGTTGGATAGATAATTTTCTAACTTGAACTTTAAAAGTGAGTTTGGTGAATTTGGAGTTCATACGGAGCGGGAATTTAGCTTGGAAGTTGGACTTTACGGCTTTTTCTCTTTGGGATCTAGGAGTATTTATTTGAGATAAAATTTATTTTATATTTTTGTATTTTTATATATATTTTTATAAACAAGTTAGAGAAAGAATTAGGCAAAAAGGAGTTGAAATGAATTTATTAAAAATACATGAAGTTTTGGGCTATTTACATGTATAAAACTCCTTTATTTTTGCGGCTTTTTATGTTAATTCATTTTGTACAATCTTATATACAGTAATTAGTGTATTTTACTCACAAGAGTTATTTTGTTAATTTATTGATTTTATGGACATTTATTTGGGAATTTACTCACGGATTTTGCTAAGATCAAGATATTAAGATGATGAATTGTGGATTCATCACCCCCCTATACTTAAACTTTGCTAGTCCTCGAGCAAATAAAGAATGAACAAGTTGGGTTAATCCCTGACTGTGCATGTGAATACAAGACTTGATCCGTTCAAGAACTCTCGATTTTAGAGATCCTAAAGTTCTAAGCTGAACCAAGCTTTAGTCAAAAGGTACCCAATTCCCCTAATAATCAGACTCTCTTTGTATACATATATATATATATATAAGGGATATGACTTTAAGTGTTGACTGCAGTTATAAGAGTAGAGTCACAACGTCACCCAAGGTTCCAGTCCAAGAGACTCTCCTAAGAACCCGATCCTCAACACTAGGGAATAAATCATTTCTTGCATCCAATCCACCGTCTCTTTAGTTGTCAGACTTGAAAGTGTAGATGGAAGGCCAGTCGATGGAGGGCATAGGATTGTGTCATTTCTTCTCTCCCTCTCATTGGAACAAGGATCCTCTCAAGTGCCTTATTACGCAACACATTTTTTTGGTGTTGATCAGTGCGTCCGTCAAGAGAAGTTGGAGCCGTCTGCACTTGTTTTCCTGGGAGTACACCGGGGTGTGCCTTTTTTGAGTACCTATCGTACCTTCTACACCCAGACTTGTAGCATTTACGATGCAGAGCCCTTTTTTGGTGCAAGCCCGACTCCTGGTCCTAATAGCGGTGGTCCAAGTGGACACTTTGAAATGGTTGGGAGCGCTCGCCTTTGGTGGAAGCTCTTTTGATAATTGACTTTGTGGAATGAGAGCTTTTCTTTGACATTTCATTGCTTGGTAGTATTTTTGGATAGCTCCACTGCTTTTACCAAGAGTTGGCGCGCACTGATCAACATTTTTTTTTTATTTTATCACACCCTGGCACATAGGTAAATGTCAAGAGATAGTATAAGAACCATGTTCTCATACTGGCTAAAGATGCTGACACTCAGGTTTCATGAAGCCTTCATTGATTTTATCCCATCCTCGAGCATCATTAAATCAAGTCCAAACTCAAATCCCTCATCCCAGTTCCTCAAGTGAAATTTCAACTCATCTCATCATAACTGCAGTCGTGTATGTGAGGTGCTGATCATATTCTTAAGGTAGAGACTAAGCATGCAATATAGCACACACATCTTTCAAACTAGGGAAATGTGAATAATTAAGTCAAGGACCCTAATGACTAAGGCTGGTTAACTTAAAATCTCAAGACCTCATAAACCAAGCGTTCTTGAACATCACTAGTCTTGTGTGAAAGTGAATTGTGTCAGGGATTAAACCAACTTATTAGTTAGTTTTTCTTTTAGTTTTTTTAAGTTATTTTTTTGTGCAAACAAAAGCAAAGAAGTTTTTTTTTGTTAGAAAAGTTTTGCTTTTTTTTTTTAAAAGATAGGTAAATAAGAAAAGATTCTTTTTTTTAAAGTTTTTTTAAGGAAAATAAGAAAAGAGTTTTTTTTTGAAAAGTTTTTACTTTTGTTTTGTTTGTTTTTTTTTACCCACCCCGTAATTATTGTATAATATATATAAAAAAATATGTGAATGTACGAGGTATGGGTAAAGTATATATGTAATATATACATGCCCCCCTATACTTAGCTTGTGCTATGTCCTCATGGCACTAGGTGACAAAAATCCATAGCTCGTACTAAGTACAAGTGGGTGAAAAGAAGAGAAGTGAGGAAAAAAATGTGAATAATACACAATGGGCATCGGCCCCCCTATACTTAGGCTCTGGTCAGCCTAAGTATTGGAAAGAACACAAGAATGGGGGACCAATGAAAATGGGAAAGAATATACAAAAAGAAAATAAAAAGAAGAGAAGGAGTAAATCGGGTCACTCACCCCCCTATACTTAGGATCTAGTCATCCTAAGTATAGCCACAAAATGAAAACGATACGGAACTGGGGCGAGTGATGCGAATCATTAGGGAGGGAGGTGAATAAAGGAAGGAAAATATGTACAAGGAGGAGGGAGAATATACAAGGATCAAGAAGGTTTGTGACGGACCTTCTTGCGGGAGCGATGGGGTGGGTAGTATACACATGTGTCGCTGTCAGAATCGTCCTCCGAAGAATAATAGCGAGGTGTGGGGAACGTCCAACGGGGGTCGACACACGGCTGCTTGCTCAAATATGGCTTCAGATAAGCCGAACTAAGCTCACTCATGTAGATCACCTCATCCGGACCTGATGAGGACTCCTCAGAAAGTTCCTTCTCTGAAACATCGAAGGTAACCTTCTTAGTCGGTTTTCTAGAACCTGAAGCGTCAAGAGGAAGAGGAGATTGATACGTCTTAAGGAGTTCAGGAGAACACCTCAAGGAATCAACACCCGTCTTCTTCTTACCAGATGACCGACTAGAGGATGGAGCAACCGATTTATCAAGATTGGTCAATTTGGTCCCAGTTGTCTCCTTTGGTGTATGTCTTGGATGTGGTGTGTGTGAGGTTCTGACCAGAGGTTCATCATCAGATGAGTAACCATATGCATTGTAATACTCCTGCAGGGTCAGCACACGTCTCTGATAAGGCACAGTGATCTCAGTTGGCTTGACATTGTTGGGTTCTTGTGTCGGATCATAGAAATGATCAAGGAAATCCACAAAGGTCATGTTCGACTCACTGATAGCTTCTGGTCTTGAGTCCTCTCTAGAAGCTGTCGTGGTGGTGGTGCAAGCAGTAGGCGGTGTGTGGTTGTAGGAAGTGTCTAAACCAATAGTTGTCTGGACAGTCGGTATCTCAGGTGTAGTAGAGAGATGGGACTCAACTGTCTCTCGAAGGTCGCGACTGTCTGCAACTTTACGGGTTACCTTGGAATATCGTGTGTCCTCAAAGATCGGGTGAGGTCGGAGTGCTCCCAATGCAGAGAAATCGATCTCCCGAGTCTCACAATCTATAGTTGCCTTAGCCAAGGCTAAGAACGGCTTCCCAAGAATGATCGGAGACTGGGTGAACTCTCCTCGGTGCTCAATGTCAATGATCATGAAGTCTATCTCCAGTAGAGCACCTTGAAAAGTGACGATGACTGAAATGGTTCCTCTCGACCGTTTAATGGTCCGATCTGCCAACTGAATGATATCTCTTGACTTCTTGGCAGATCCGAGTTTGAGCTTGGCAAACACGGAGGTCGGGAGGATATTAATTGGTAAGTCATCATCGATTCTTGCATGGGTGAATGTGGTATCTTTGATTTCGCAATCAAACCTAGGCAACCGCTTTACTCTGCGGCTCTTGGTTTTTCTCCCTATCATCAAAGATGTGGCCATAGACACTATATGTATCTCAGTCCTTGTTCTCTTATTGCCCGACCTTTTAGGCATCAATTTACTTCTCACAAATCTTTTAAGGTCGGGAAAATGTTCAATGGACATTATTAAGGGAAGCTCAAAAATCAACTTTCTATCCAATGCTTCCCTAACTGCAGGATCCAAACTTTTTAGATCTTTTCCTTTTTCAATTTTTATGGTATTTTCTGAGTTTTCATTTTTTTTGGTCTTTTTGATAGGTGAAGGAGGACTAGGAGAATATACAGACTCTGGTTTGGAGGGAAAGTGGTTAGTAGAAGAGGGAGGTAGAAGAGACTCCAGCTGTACATGACGTGTGGTTAATCCAGTGTCTTCCAGGTTTTCAAGATTCAATCCGCGAAATCCATGATCCACATTCCTACCTGGACTCTTGATCGGTCTACAAATGTCATCCTCCAATAAGTTCTCATTACACCTCATGAGAGAAGTCTGTGCAATTGGAGGATACTGCTGAGAATTCGGGCTCTTATACTCAACACACCTTGACTCAGGCGTGTAATACTGGGTTGAGTATGGCCCTTCTGTATGACAGATGTTGGTCGGAGCCTCATAAGGCGGAGTCAGTAGACAGGGAGTCTGTAGATCGGTCGCATGAATCCAATCCCGTGTATATGTCGGCTCTCCGAATGGGTGATATGAAGGTTGGTCAATGTGGTCTATATCACTCAGGTCAATCAAGTCAGGAAGATCGTACGGTGCAGGCCTCTCCATTCGATTTGTCTGATCGTCCATGTTGTACCCTAAGGTCAAGTCGGGATGTGTATATGAAAATTGTTGTTCTGTCCCAACTCGAGGTGAAAATGAGGTATGTGGGGTCAACTGATTATGCCAATCATTCATCTCAGCAGTCGCTTGCTCTTCGATTTGTTCCTTGATTCCAGCAAGCGGTCGAGAACATAGTGAGTCAATCCAGGATGGTTGTGGGTCAGGGGTGCAAGAATGTGGGGTAGATGAGAAGTACGAAGAAGTGGAGAAGTCAGTCGGAGTTCTGACTTCGCGGTTGGGGTATGGATATGAAGAGGAATAAGTGGGTGGAGATGATCGGAATATGGTCGAAGAAGGATGACTTGGATATGATGACCAAAATTCTGACATCTTGGAAGGGAGATTGGAGAATGAAGCGGATCGAGGAAGAAAGCGTGCAAGTGCACCGAATAACACACAAAACAAACAAACACAAGAGCAAACCCTGAGTTCACCTACTCAACACAGTGATGGTCGCAAAAGTCCGACCGTTTATCTTTTCAGTTTTAATTAGGTGATAAATCAAGATATCAATCCAATTACGCAAGGCTCAAAAGTAGGTTTTGGGCACTATCCTAGGGATGCGTCCTCACCTCTCAACAATCATAATTAGCCAAGCATACAATGAGGGTTTTGCTCTCCCAAAACAAGTGTTAGTTTTAATCAGTTTTTTTTTTGTCAACTCCGATTAGCAGTCCCGGTTTAGGTTTGGTTATCACTTGATTAGTCCACCAAACAAAGCACGCCTAACGATCAGTCCCGATTTCCTTTTAACCTAAGTTTCAAAAACCAAGGGGAGGGAGTCGAGAAAAACCGATGCAAATAATGAAATCAATGATGCATGCCCAGTTCAGAAGACTTACAGTGATCCTCGCGCTCTACATGCGGGATGCAAGGCAGAATTGAAATTTTATACTAATATGAATGCAAACGAGAAACCGTTCCTAGACAAACAGCTCTATTAGCGAGTGATGAACAAGTTTAATTTGACTAATAGCCCAGCGGTCTAAGTGCGTCTCGTTAAATGTGATGTGTGGTCCTAAATATTACGAGCACAAGCAATACAGATATTCTAATAAAATGCTCTAAGAGCCGCGAGTGCAAGTCCTATTCTACGTCAATCAACCACACGACCACGAGCGGGTCCAAAGTCCAGTCCGGATACAAACGCGAGCTCTCAAACAAGAGCCGCTGGAAAGAGCGAATTACCTAAGTTATTACAACACAATAATTACAAAAAATGAAAAAGAAATGCTCTCGAAAATAAATTAATTCTCCTCGCTCTTCAGCAGTCGACGCGCGTCGCGACCGTCAACCTCCGATGCACTCCAAGTCCACCGGGCCCTCGCAAGGAAAATAAAATTTATGTTAGAGAGATAAATAAAAATATATACAAAAATATGAAGAGAAATAATTGCAAAAAATGGAATAAATACAAGGTGGCTCGGGGGTCAGACTACCCGAGTAAATGGAAAACTAAATCCAAATTTTTAAACTAATCCCTAAGCCGTTTGCCTCCCCGGCAACGGCGCCATCTGACGTGTCGCTGAATACAGTGTTTAATTTTGGTCACGTTGTAGCATGTGTACTTAGCGATTCGGTCAGAACCGAGAGAAGATCTCCGTGAAGAGTGTCTCGGCTTAATTTATATCCCGGGCAAGTCCGGGGTCGAACGCAGGGAGGCAAAGGAACAACTTGGGGGTTAATTCACAAACTTAGGTCTAGATTTCCAATGCGTATTTTTTTTAGATTTTTTTAATGCAAAAAGAAATATCAATGCAAGATGCGGTTGAATTAAAACACTACGAAAGCATACAACTTAGCCAAATTAATTTTAATGAGAAATTAATCCAATTTAGCCAAATTATATTTTTCCTAGAGTCCTAATCCAGAGATGAACATAAGGCACATTTTTTTAGAATTTTAGGACTTAAAATGCAATAACTAAAAATGCACACTTTTTATGGGTTTTTTCACAATTTATCACACAAACAGTAAGCAAAAATTATGAAAAATTTACTGGAATTAAAACATGATGCAAGGAAGCTACAGTAATATTTTTGGAATTTGTTAACAAAATATGAATTTTTTATGAATTTTTTAGTGAAAATATAGTGACAGTGAGTAAATAATTCCTAATTAATCCACGTTATCAAATTAATCAGAGTGTGATTTATCTCAAGTAGATATTTAGATGAGCAATCCAGGAGACTTAAAATTTCATGAAAAGCATGTATGTGGATTTAATTAAAAATCAAATACGAAAATCACTCAACAATTTATTTAAGGCACAATACAACTCCATTTTGGATGAAATTTGGATAGTAATTACATCACATATCAAGGCATCACATATAATTTTTGTGGATTTTTTGGAACAACCGTGTGTGAGATATAAATTTAGGAGTACGGAATGGGTAAAATATGCTAAATTTCAGTTGAACAATTTTAATTAATGACCCATATCTCACAAAAATACAAATAAATACTCAAATGATAGAGAATAAGTTGCTCAACACAATGGTATTTTTCTTTGAATAAAATGACACCAAAATAAAGTCCAAATTAACGCATGAACACAGGGTTGTACTTGCAAATTAAAAATTGAAAATAAACAACATAAACCACACAGGGACTGAATTGTAAGTACGGAAAAACTTAATAAAATATATACAATTTTTACAAATAAAAAAAAGGGGGAAAGAGACCTTCTTCCTCACGATGAGGATGGGGATGAACCCAACAAGCAGAGCAACGGACGGCCGGCGGAGGCGCGGGACGACGGCGCGACACGCGGCGGTGGCGCGCGGTCGCGCGGCAGGGGCGGGGGGCACGCCGGCGGCGCGGTGGCTGTGGTCGACGGGGGGCCGCTGGCGCGGGTTGTGGGGTTCTTGCCGCAGGTGAGGGCGGCGTGGGGCGCCCCTGCGGCTGGCGGCGAGGGCGGCGGAGTCTGGAGGCTGAACCCGCGTGGCGGCGCCGCCGCACGGCGGTGAGCGGCGGCGGAGCAGCCGCTTGGAGGAGAAAGGGGGGTGGCGGCGTGCGTCCTCCTCCTCCTGTTTCTTTTTTTTAATTTTTTTTTAATTTTTTTTGCTTTGCTGCAATTAAAAAAACTTCTTTTTTTTTGTTTTAGTTTTTTTTATGTTTTTAACTTTTTAAGCAGGAAATATGTACACAAAAAAAGGAAGATGATGATGAGTTGGTGGTGGTGGTGATGATAACGGTGAGGGTGATGGTATGATGTGGTTCGTGAATGATGGGGAAGATGATGAAAAAGCTATGATTTGAAACAAGAAAATAAAAATATTAGATAAAATAAAGCAACAAGATAAATGAGGAGATTTCCTTACCTGATCTTCGCCGGATTGGCAGAGCAGCTACGCTGGACTCCTGTCGTCGCCTCGATCCGATTGGCGAAATAAAAATCGGAGAGGCTGAGCGAGCTCGACGGGGAACTCGTGACGCGAAGCGGAGCTCCGCGGATCTCACCTGAAGGAGGTCGTCGCTTGAGGACGATGCTTCGCCGCTGTCACCAACAAAACACTCCAAGCTCTCTCCTTATTCTATAAGAATGGTGGATGCGAAAAAATGAGGATGTACAAAGGAATATAAAGAGAAGAGAAAGAGAGGTTAGAATGGTGGTGGTGTTGAATGGGAAGTTGTATTTTTGGTGGAGTTGAATGGGAGGTTGGTGGAAGAATATGGAGTGGAATGGGAGTTATTAAAAATGATGGAGTTGAATAGAAGTTGGTGGTAGAGAAGTTATTGTAGAGAATGGGAAAAAATAAATACATAAATAATGATATAAAGTATGCTACTTTAAATACAACAAAAATAAAGAGGGAAAAAATAGTGATGAATTTACAAATAAATACATACAACATGTACAATTTTTGTTTACTTTTCTAATTTGTATTTTTTTTGTCTTTTTAATAAGAGATATTTACAACGGAAAAATACTATAAAATAATATAATTAAAATACAACACAATCATGATATTTTTGTATTTTTAGCAATTATGAAAGATACAATAAAAATTAAAGAAAGAATGAATATATAAAAGGTATACAATGTACATCTAGGTCCCAAAATCCAACTTTTGCAAACGAGCTCCGATTTTAATGAAACCACTTTCGTTGGATAGATAATTTTCTAACTTGAACTTTAAAAGTGAGTTTGGTGAATTTGGAGTTCATACGGAGCGGGAATTTAGCTTGGAAGTTGGACTTTACGGCTTTTTCTCTTTGGGATCTAGGAGCATTTATTTGAGATAAAATTTATTTTATATTTTTGTATTTTTATATATATTTTTATAAACAAGTTAGAGAAAGAATTAGGCAAAAAGGAGTTGAAATGAATTTATTAAAAATACATGAAGTTTTGGGCTATTTACATGTATAAAACTCCTTTATTTTTGCGGCTTTTTATGTTAATTCATTTTGTACAATCTTATATACAGTAATTAGTGTATTTTACTCACAAGAGTTATTTTGTTAATTTATTGATTTTATGGACATTTATTTGGGAATTTACTCACGGATTTTGCTAAGATCAAGATATTAAGATGATGAATTGTGGATTCATCACTCCCCCACTTTATTCCTAGTCGATTAGGTCAAGTCTTGACCTTCTCTCGGGGTTCGGGTCAGCCTGTATCTATTGCATATATACAGTCTTTTATTTTCTTTATTTTTCCTTTATTTATTTATATATTTATTTTAGGTTAAAATAGTAATAGATACACTATATTTACACATAGATGCTGGTTAGTAAGAATATGGATTTAGTAATATATATAGGTATTTTATAAGAGATTTTAAGTTAAAATAAATTAATAAAGATGATGAAATGTGTATTCATGATCCCCTTATAATTTACGTTTGCTAGTCCCTTAGCAAACACTTATTTGAAAGAATAAGTGAATAAAAGAAAAAGAAATGAAAAATAAGGAAACTAGGACAATATTGAGTACTAAACTTATCTTCATAAAGTTGTAGTACGTAGCTCTGTCAGACCTTTGGATTATTAGAGTTGCGGAACCTTAATGGGACATGGATTGAAAACCTAACATCCTTGAAGTTTCACTAGACTCCTATTCAGGTCATCTCAACAGTCTGGTCAGAACATGTATACATACACAAATTCTTATGACTATGAATCTATACTTGTACGGTGTAAGTGAAATATAGCTCCTCATCTCAAAAGTAGCTAAGAAACAACTTCTCTCAACAAGGTAACTCTAATCCTCGGATCTAGGAGCTCTTTCCTCGAAGAGCGAGGAAATTCCCTTCTATGTTCAAGTACAAACAACTCAAGAAGATGAGATGGAGGAAAAAAAGGGACGATAACCAGTGTAGCTACCTATCCTTGGATGAATGACCAGTGTAGTCAAGTCATCCAGCTGCAAGCTTACAAAAATTTGAATTTAAAGCTCTTATTTTTTTCTATACTTGTATATACACTCCGGTAGACATTTTACTTTTAAATCAGGCTTGTCCACTTTTGGAGACTCTGCATTTTTTCCTTTTTTTCTTTTTTTTGAAAATATATACAAGCTACAGTATATACATAATGATTTTTTTCCTCTTGAGCTAGTAGGCTATCCCTCTTTTGAAGCCTTATTACAACCCCACAACATCTTGTCTTTAGACCTCAATGCTATTAGATCAGGTTGAGATGCACTAACCTCCCAAGAGGAAGACAGATATTCCCACTAGTTGTTACATACCCATGTGCTACCCCAAGCCAAAAGAT
The DNA here is from genome assembly GCA_037367405.1 of Ottelia alismoides. Lineage (NCBI taxonomy): Eukaryota > Viridiplantae > Streptophyta > Magnoliopsida > Alismatales > Hydrocharitaceae > Ottelia > Ottelia alismoides. The sequence goes on from JAZKJV010002406.1 coordinate 793,350, forward strand.
TCCGCCTCTTCACTACCTCCTCCATGAAGAGCTACATGTAAAGTGCTTGTTCAAGATAAGCCATGGTTTAGAAGAATCATGCATGTATTGTTAAATATTCTACTTAGACTAATTAAGACAACATGTGAACATAGTCTTATGGACTCAAAGAATTACGTTTCTAGGACCTGAAATGTCTTAACTCCATTTCCTATAAAGTTCCTCTGAAAGTAAGTGGATTAAGGTCCAACTAAGCTCCATTCTTCAATTTTATTCCAGACTTAGTTTAAATGTTAATATTATATTGAAAAAAGTATATGCAAATGCGAGAAATATATACAAAGAAATTTTTTAGATACAATTTTTAATTATTTTTTAAGAGAAAAAAGATTAGTAAAATATATACAAGTATATATACGAATTATGCATAAAAATTTATTAATTTTTTTGTTTTGTTTTTTTTATTTTTGTGTTTTTTATTTTTTGTGTTTTGTGTATTTTTTATACACATGTGGATTTTACGCATTTATATACAAATCCCAAAAATAATCATATTTTTAAAAGTACGAGTTATGTCTATAATATATATACAATATATACGACACCCACTATACATAGCTCAAACTTTGTCCTCACAGTGATCAAAGAGCTGTAAAGGAAGAAATAACTCATGCTAAGTATAGAAAAGTGAAAAGAACACTATACAACAATGACTCAAAGACTGAATAGAAGTAGGTGATCCCCTTATACTTAAGATTAATTGATCCTATGTATAGAAGACTGTTTAAAAGGGAAAAACTGAGGAAACGAATAGACATATTCAAAGACTCGTCTTTCCCCCTATACTTAGGGTAGAAAAGCCCTAAGTATAGAATATGAACAAGTTGGGGGATAATCGAGAGATCCGAAGAATAAAAATATAAAAGAGATGATATGAATAACATCATTCCCCCTAAACTTAGGGTAGAGTATCCCTAAGTATAAGCATCAACAAGAGTGATGAAAAGGACGAATATGAGCAACACAAATCATTCACCCCCTATACTTAGGATAGAGTACATCCTGAGTATAACACATAGATAAAGACAAGAGGTGAAAGATAAGATGGAAGAAGGAATGAGCAAATCAGGACAAAATACATATAAACAAGGTAGACATTATTGAGGTGCCTCTCCACAAGCACTAGAGTTTATTCCCCTAGCTGGGCGTAAAGGCTAGGACAATGAAGTATCAACATTCATGACGACATTTGTAGTGGGAATACCATACTTTCGTTGTTTGTCTCGGAGTGAGAACAACAACGTGGTCAACGGTCCAAACGAGGACACCCATATAGGCAATCAGGCAGGTGTCTGCTCCTAGGTAAATAGAAGATAAAGTCAAGTCAGGTACTGATAGCACAAATGAGATCTTCGGCTCAAGATTAGATTAGAGTGAAATGGTAGAGCCGAAGAAATAGAACGTGGAGAAAGAAGGATCAATCATGCAATCCTCTACGTCAATCATCGTCTCAAAAATGTATGGAAGGTCAAGATTAGGAGTTTCGATAAGAAAGCATATATCCGATGCATGTAGTGAAGAGAGATCATGTATAGCATCGAATAACTCAAGGGTCGGCTCATCCTTGGGTGGGTCGTCAAGGAGAGAAGAAATATCAAACATAGAAAGATCAGAAGTATTAGAAGAATCATAAAATTTAGAATAATCAGAAGACTTGGTCTTATGATCCGATAGATCAGATGCACAACTAGGGAGTGAAATCGAGTACAGAGAACACACCGCCTGCAGATAACCCTCAGGGAGATGTGAGAAATCATAATAATTTGAAGGAGAGAATGAATGATCATATTCAAATAACAAGTTCTCTCTCAAAGTAAAAGAAAAAACATCCAATGGATAAGAAATAACAGGCTAAAAGAAATCTTGGTCAAGATCAAAGAGATCATTGACCTGCCATAGTGAAGGGTTCTGAGCTTGGGAAATATTGGACAACATTTGGCCCTCAGAGTGAAGGGTGGGAGGGAGGGAAAACATGAGTGATGATGATTTTTTATGTGATTGCTAATGATCTGGACGACTCAGAAGCTATCACCGGACGACTCAGAAGCTGGGCACCTTTCTACGATAAGAATGATCTTGAAGATTAGGCTCCTCTCACCAAAGGTTGATCAAGTGGAAATGAGGGAAGAGGAGCCAAATAAAAAATAATAATAATTTTGAATTTCAAAATTTCAATAGAGATAAAAAAGGAAGGATGTTAATGATGGAATTAATAAAATAAATTAATAAATAAAATAAATTTCAAAATTATATTAATTAAATAATAATAAGTACCAATAACGTAATGGGACACCTTAATGGTGGGTTAATTAAGGAATTAAGTAAATTATATACATATGATATATTATTTATATAATTAAATAAATATATAAATTATTTTTTTCACTTTATTAATTTAAATAATAAACGTTAATTATTTAATTTTTGTGATGATTATTTAAGGAAATCAATTATATACATAAAATATATACATATGGTACATTATATACCTAGTTAAATGAGGGATTATTTTTTTATGTTTTATAAAAAATATTTGTATTTTTTTAAATAAAATTATATTTACAATTATTTATAAATACATTATTTATAAAAATAAGTAGTGATAAATATATACAATAAATCAATGTTAAAATTGCAAAAAAAAACCACCCCAAAAAACCGTCTTTCAAACCATAATTCTAAAAATTATTAACCTACTCACATTTTAAAGATAATTTAATTTTGAATACAATGGAAGTGTGTTTGATTCAATTTTAGTTCATATGGAGCATGAATTGTTCTTTCAATTATCACTTTACATCTTTTTTCTGAGTGTGGTTACTTTTATTCTTTACATGATTTTATTTTACAAGTATTTTTATTATTTAGAAAACATTTTTATTTACAACGTCCATTATGAAAATTATTTAATTTGAGTTCAATTTATGGACAAATAAAATAGTGTAAGTTTGATATAAACATACACATAATAAATGAAAAGTATTTACAAAATATTTTTTTGAATTTTGTGATTATATACCATAGCTCCCCCTACTTTATTCCTGGTTGATCAGGTCGAGTCTTGACCTTCTCTTGGGGTTCAGATCAGCCTATATCTATTGAATATATACAGTTTTTTTCCCTTTATTTATTTAATTATTTTAGAAAAATAGTAATATATGTATAATATTTACATACATATGCAGGTTAGTAAGAATATGGATTTAGTAATATACATAGGTGTTTTATAAGGGATTTTAAGCTAAAATAAATTAAGAAAAATGATGAAATGCAGATTCATGAGTGGGACACTGAACAAAAGCCGACCTGTCCTCAGGGACAATCTCATGGTCAAAACTCACCCAACCGATCATACCAGCAACAACAAAATGGAGGAAGGAGCGTCCATCCCTACTAGTCCCAATACCAGCAGCCTCTACAACATAGCAACAAATGGATGTAGGGATATCGACAGTCGAGATACGAGCAACCACATTATCACCAACAACAGGCAACTGCTCAATATCAGAATTCCTATACCTCGCAACAATAACATCATTCCTCTTCTCATCCTCCTCCTCACCACTACTCACAGAGATACCGACAACATTTTCCCTTCAGAGTCCCATCCGAGTGAATTTTCTAAGAAAGAAACCCATCTCTTGTTTGCTTGGACCAAGTAATGAAAAACATGCTTGAACGAGCCAAAAGATCGATGACCTGACGACTGCCAAAACCATCATCCCAGTCCTGGTCGAGAACAATACAAATAATTTCCGACTCAAGGAGCATTTATCTTACGATGTTCTGCCTGATTCAGATGAAAATAATTTGCTCATGTCTAACGTTGTTACTCTCAAGAGCAGTTGAACACTTTGGCATCGGCTATAGAGAAGGGAAAACATCTTGCATCTAATGGTGATCCATAAGACATGTCAGACGAAGGAGCCGAAGACATATTTGAAGGAGCACGATATGCAGAAAAAATATAAAAAATGAAGAAAATACAACAACACAAAATGATAGCAACAACACTAGACCTGGTGGAGACTAGCCAGCCTTGGAGACATCCACACATACAACAGATCCATCCTAGCAACCAAAGCTGAGCCTGCATTTTTTGGTCCACAACTTGTACATGATTTTACACATTTTTGCCATCTACCAATACACAATGATTTGGACAAACTTTTGATTGAAAAAGTTTCTGATTTTGTACATATTCCAGTCCTGAAGCAATGAAAAATACTAAAAAATAAAAAATTGGAAAATGTTTTGTCTAATCCATCTATTATGAAAATAATCTAGAACTTGGTCTTGAATATGCCATTGATGAAAGCAATGGAATACATGCCAGCAATAAAGAAATGACTTAAAGAGGCATGTACAACAAGGAATCGACCTCAACACCACAACTCTAGAAGCCAGAAGGAAAAACATGAAAAACATATCCTCACCATGGCAACTGTCAATGCCATCAGCAATCTCCCCGATAAAAAGAAAGACAAGGGAGCACCATTCATCAGGTGTAACATGTTCAATCGAGTTTTTGAGCAAACATTGCTCAATAGTGGATCTTCTGTCAATCTTATGCTAGCTTCGTTACTCACATAATTCAGGATATAACTACTTAAAACTACCAAGATGATTCTACAGTTCACAGACAAATCAGTTAAGTGACGTAGGGGCATGTTGGAGGACGTGATTATCACTGCTCAAGGGATACGGTTCCCTATCAATTTTGTCATGCTAGACATGGATGTCTCCACACATTTGCTCCACAACCCCATCATCCTTAGCTGAACAATTGAAGCAGTAGTGAACTACGACACTGGGGAGATTGCATTCAACTCCAGTAGCAACAAAGTGCAGATAGAAACCATACCTAAGCCGAAACCAACAGAGGCTACATCTGAGTTGAGTGTGCTGAGACTTAACTGCCCTGAAGACTGTGATTTTCTTGCGGAGTTTAAAGATAAAAATCTATTCATGAATGACATTGAGATCCATGAATTCCTTTTCCCTGAGAAGGGAGTGGGGAAAGCAATCGAACTACCCTCTGTCGATAGTGAAGATATCTTTGTTGATGTGCTTGACGAATTCTTATGGCCACCCTGAGCCTCGAAGACCAAAAGTAGATTATCGAGAATTTCTGCAATCTTGAGGAATCATTGAAAAATTCTGTGAATCATTAAATAAAGAAGCAGAACTTCCTAAGGAAGAGATTGAATTGATGAAAGAGCAAATACAAGCAATGATTGCCGAAGTCACAACCAAAGTAGCTCCCACTCTGCCAGAGCTCAAACCTCTACCATCTAATATGAAGTATGTCTTCCTTGCAGGAGAACCAAACATGCATTTTGTCTTGAAGATGATAGCAAGCCCTCCCGTAAATTCCTAGGAAGGTTGAATCCAAACCTCCAAGAGGTTCTCATGAAAGAAATTCAGAGATGGTGTGATGTCGGATTAATTTATCCCGTCTCTGATAGTAAGTGGGTGAGTCCCATGCATGTAGTGCCCATGAAGTTCAGTATCATCATTGTTACCAATGATAAAGGAGAGGAGATTCCGACCAGAATGCTGACCTCGTGGCAATTCTATGTTGACTACAGACTTTTGAACCTCGCCACAAAGAAGGATCACTTTCCACTACCCTCCATCGACCAGATTCTCGAGAGACTGACAGCGAAGGAATACTTTTTCTTCTTGTATGACTATTATGGATACAATAAAGTCACAATCGTGCCTGAAGACTAAGAGAAGACTATGTTTACCTATCCATTTGGGATGTACGCTCTTCAACGGATGCCGTTCGGGCTGTGCAACGCCCCCACTACATTCCTATGATGTATGCTTGTTGTATTTGCCGATATGGTGAGTAGTTTCCTGGAGATATTCATGGATGATTTCTCAATCTATAAAGATTCATTTGATCAATGTCTAGACTATTTAGACAGAGCTTTGCTGAGGTGCTATGAAGTGAACCTCGGGCTCTCTTGGGAAAAGAGAAACTTTATGGTAACAGAGGGGATCGTGTTGGGTCACGTTGTATTGAAACGTGGCATGGAAGTTGACCTAGCAAAGGTGGAGGTAATTTCAAAACTTGGTCCACCAACCAATCACAAACAAGTCCAGTCATTCTTAGGACATGTCAGTTTCTACACATGATTCATCATGATTTTAGCAAGATGGCCAGACCGTTGAATGGATTGCTAGGCAAGGAGACAGATTTTATTGTTGATGATCGTGTACTAAAAACTTTTTCTCAGTTGAAAGATCTTATCACTCAGGCCCCTGTCTTGCAGCCACCATATTGGACATTATCATTTGAAATCATGACGGATGTGTCACATTATGCCATCGGTGTCGTGTTTGGACAGCGAAAAGACAATGTGTGGTTTGCTATTCACTATGCTAGCAGAACATTAGATGATGCTCAGAAGAATTACACTGTCACCGAGAAAAAGCTGCTAGCAGTAATTTTTGCCCTGGAAAAGTTCAGATCCCATCTCCTTGGATCCAAAGTCATAGTCTACACTAATCATTCTGCCATACGATACTTACAATAGAAGAATTTTGCCGAACCACGTCTTATCAGATGGATCCTTCTACTCCAGGAGTTTTACCTCGAGATCCGAGACAAGCCTGGAGTCAAAAATGTTGTGGCAATCATCTATCAAGATTACCCTAGCTTGAGTCTCTTGAACAGAATTTGATACTAATCACCCAGAACTTTCCAGATGAAGCCATATTGTCGCCACCTTGTTCCCTTGGTATGCTGATATTGTGAAGTATTTTGTGTCAAGAGAACACTACAAGGCTGGTCGAAACTGAAAGTAGACAAATTCTTGTCTCATATCCATTTCTACCAATAAGAGGATCCATATCTCCTTCATGAGGGGGTATATTTTATCTAGAGGAGGTGCATTTCTCAGGTGGAAATTGCTAATGTCCTCGCACATTCCCATGATCGTGAATCTTAAGGACACCATTCTAGCAGAAGAATGGCAATGAAAGTACTCCAATGCGTCCTTTTGTGGCCTACCTTGTTCAAAGATGTAGACAATTATGTGAGGCACTACACTGACTGCTAGAAGATGGGCAGAACAATCAGAATGAGAGACACAATGCCCTTGAATATATTCAGATTTCAGATGTGTTTGTTACTTGGGGTATTGACTTCATGGGCCCATTTCGAACAATCATGGATTCGAATACATTTGTCTCATTGTTGACTATGTCAGTTGTTGGGTGGAGGCTATCCCGACCGGAGCTGTCAACAACTGCACCATCACTCCTTTTCTGAAGGATCGTAAAATTTCAAGTTTGAGATTCCTAAGATTCTTATATCTGATGGTGGTAGCCATTTCATCAATAAAAAGGTGAATAAGCTAACTCAAGAATTGTATGTTGAACATCGTGTAGCTTCTCCATACTACCCATAGTCCAATGGTTTGGCAGAATGCTCGAACAGGGAGATTAAGACAATTCTTCAAAATCTTGTGCATCCAGATCACAAGAACTGGTCTCAGTTGCTTGATTTAGCTCTTTGGGATTATAGAACAACGTACAAGTCATCTTTGGGAATGTTTCCCTACCGCATGGTATATGGCAAGACATGCCAACTGCATGTGGAACTCATTCATAAAGCTTTATGGGCAATTAATGTTTATAACTTGGATTCCAAGAAGGTCAGAAAAACAGAAAGTTGAATCTGAACAAATTACTTGAATTATGTGACTATGCATATGACAACAACCTGATGTACAAGGAAAAAGTCAAGAAGTTGCATGACAAGCATATATCCGAAAGACTTTTTAACCGGGTTAGAAGGTCTGGTTGTTCGATGTGAAGTTGAAGATTTTCCCATGGAAGTTGAAAAGCAAATCGACTGGATCGTTTATAGTGAAGCATGTGCGTGACAACATAAGTGTAATAGTATCAATATTTTCAGCTGACGCACATCCCTTTGTGATCAACGAACATCTACTGAAACCATACCCGGATCATGACACCTTCTTGTCTATTGCAGATTCTATGTAAGATGTATATGAAGACAAGTTGAAAACCACCACATCTGCTGAATCAGACAAAGCAGACTAAAATATTTTTGAATAGTTTTTCTTTTTTCCTTTTCTTCTTTTCATTTTCATTTTCTTTTCTTTCGAAAAGGTGTCACCCCTTTCATAACTACATTACTTAGGACATACATTGTCCTAATTATAGGAGGTGTATACACGAGTTGTTCATTCTTTGATCCCTCATCTATCCCCTCAACTCTTCATATTCTGTCTATACTTAGGGATATTTTACCCTAAGTATAGTGGGGACAGGTCAAGCCGATGATTTCGTATATTCCCCCCTTGACTCCCTACTTTGTGTGCAGTCAGCTATACTTAGGATTATTTCATCCTAAGTATGGGGGGGGGGGGTTTAGACAACTTCTCATTAATTATTCTTTAGTCGTTGTCATATAGTCTCTTTTATACTAAGTACAAGTTATGTCTTCTCTTTTTTTCGCTCTGATCTATGAGGACACAACTCAAGCTAAATAGAGAGGGGTTGTTTATACATTGTATACACTTTATCCATAACCTGTACTTTGTATTTTCAACAATATGGCTACCTAATAACAAATTAAACACATAAAATTCTTTGGACATACTGATTAATAAATCAGGTTAAAAATGCTCTTGCAAAATGTTTGAAAATTGTTTTTTTGAAAAATCTTTTAAAAACTATTTGAAAAATGTTTTGTAAAATGTTTCCAACCTTTGTAAAATGTTTTATTTATAAAAATTTCATTTATTTGTGTGTGAATAAAATGTTTTGAAAATATATTTGCAAAAGGTTTGAAAAATGGTTGTAAAAATAGTTTGAAAAAACTATACATATCATTTGAAAAATATTTGCAAAATGGTTTTCAAAATTTTATAAATGTTTGTAAAAAATTATTTATCAAATGAGCTTGCAAAATAAAGTTTCAAAATGTTTGTGAAAATCTTTTAAAAATTATTTTCAGAACCCTGGACATAATCCAAACAAATAAAATTCTTTACAAAATTGTAAATACCTTGTGTAAATCCTTCACCTTAATTCTTGTAAATAACAAATATGCTTTCCCTTGTAAATATCTGCACATATCCCCTTTGTTCGAAAAACTTTTATTTTGAAAATCTCGAAAAAAATCCAAAAAAAATACCAAAAACATTTGAAAAATCTTTTTAAAAACCTGCATATTGCAAAACTTTTTTCAAAAATCCATAAAAGTTCAAAATCATGCATCACAAAAATATTTTCCTTGCATTATACATAGCATTTTCATTTTTCAGATTGAAATTGATAATTGAACAAGTCTAAGAAAAATATGAAGATTGGAGCTTGGTGAGACCTTAATCCACTTAATCACAAGAACCTTATAGGAACTGGAATTAAAATACTTCGGGTATGCTGGACTTAATTCTTTGAGACCACAAGACTTGGTTCAGTGTCATCTTGTCCGCCTAAGTAGAATATTTCAGAACACACACGCGGCTCTTTTTGATAATGACCTAGCTTGCACACCAGCACCTTTCACTTTGCTCACCTTCGTTGAAGTGGTAGAGGGCTGGATTTACCAGCATGAGACACAAGCAAGTGGAAACATCGGAAGTCACACATTTTGGCCATTGTACCCCAACCTGATATAGTAGCAAAGAGGTCTAAGGACGAAATTGCGGGTTGCAATAATGATTCAAATGAGGGATAGTCTACTGACTCAATAGGAAAAGTCCATATGTATATATTGTTGTATATAGTACTAAAAAAATATAAAATCAAAAACTCCAAAAACAAAAGACAAGCAAATTCCAAGAAAAATCAATCCTTGTTAGAGTGTGTATATAGATGTATAGTCAATAAGAAAGCTTGAGCTTCAAAGTCATATGTATGTTATCCTGCAGCCGAATGACTTGACTACACTGGTCAAGTATCCCAGGATAGGTAGCTACACTCGTCCATTCTTCTCTCGACCTCCTCTTCTTAAGCTAGTAGTACTTGAACTTAGAAGAGAATACCTCACTTCTCGAGGAAAGGGTTGTTAGATTGGGGAATTAGGATCACCATGTCGGAGAAGATCGACTTTTGCCGCTTCAGCTATGGAGAGATACATATCACACACACCGTCCAAGAAAGATTCATAGTTATAAGGGTTTGAATATGAGTTGACTTATTCTGATCTGGCTATTGAGGAGACTTGAGCAGAGTTTTGTGATTCTTAAAGGATGTTATGTTTCAAATGCATTTCACAATAAGGTTTTGACCAAACTTAATGTCCAAAGGTATGACTGAGTTCCAAACTTTAATTTTATGAAGACAAGTTCGAAAGTTAAAATCAATCCAAGTTCTTTCTTTTTATTTTCTACACTTATAGGCATATGTGTTTTCTAGGGACTAGCAGAAGCAAGTATAGAGGGTGATGAATCTCCATTTCATCACATTTATTCTTTTATTTTTGCCTTCAAACCCTAGATATATATATATATTATTTTGCATAAGTTATCATTCATTATTTATTGTATAAATATTATATAAAATTCACCATTTAAATCTTAAATAAAAGAATAAAGAAAAGAAAAAGAAATAAAATACCAAATGTATTTTATGACCCTAAACACCGAGACCTAGGCATCATGATGATTGGGTCGACACGGAATAAAGAAGGGGAGACAAGTGCCAAAAATAAAATAAAACCCTCTGCATTTATTCTTCAATAATCCATTTTGGGACCTATTTTATTCTTTATTAACCACACCTCCAATAAAGAAACTTTGTACAAGAAAATTGGAGATAAAAATATATAGAAAAATAGAAAATTACATTATACAAAAATAATACAAATTGTACATTCTACACTCAAAATAAAAATCCAAAACCCAAACTTCGCAGACCAAAATCATCTCCATGTGAACTCAAAATGCATCAAAATCACCTTAAATTGTATATAACTTTTAACAAGCTATTCATTTAATTTTGATTTAAGATGCAAAAGTTAGGTTTTGGACCCTTATTGTACTATACAACTAAATAAAATATTCATTTTATTCATTTTTTTGTTTTTTTATAATTTGTATTTTTATAATTTTTTAAATATTCTTTATAGTATGTGTACAAAATTAGAATACAATAAAATCATAAAAATACACTAAAATAAATTGTATACAAAATACATAGATGAATGCGCTTTACTTATACCTATATAATTTATACCTATATTTTATTAAGTGTACAAATAAACTCAGAAAATACAATAAAGATATTTTTGTGTATATTAAAATAAGCTATAAATATATAAAGTATGTATATAAAATAATAAAATATAAAATTCTTTGACGTTGGATGGCTGCCAGATCACAACTATAATGCTTCGTAGGTCGGAATTCAACTAGTCCAGTTGTTTACGTCAGTCAAGCTGATCAGTCCCTTCCGGTGCCCTTTCCATCACTTTATATATAGATAGCCGGTCCAGGAAGTGGTTTCTTTGTAGTTGAGATATAAAAATAAAATATACATAACATAGGTAAATATATATATATATATATATATATATATAAATGAGCCTCTAAAAAGTAACATATAAGAAATTAAGTTGTAAAAATAAATAAAATCATAAAAATACTACATAAATTAATAATTATTACTATGTTTTTACCAAAATATAATAAAATTATTTTTATTTTAAATTCAATTAATAAGATTTATTTTGCTTGATTTGTTGTGTAGTTAGTGGATGTGGATGAATCACGGTGTGGTCCTTATTTACCCAAGTCAACTCCTCTTCTTCTGGGTCGCCCCACCCGTCAGAGCGTTGTACCTAACGTTCCTGAAATTTTTCCCATTGACCCTTGCATCTTTTGGGGTCGATTCCTTCTTGACTTTTCACCCTCGATTGAACCACTTTCACGCCTATTCGATTTCTTGATCAATGGATTGTTGCTGCGGTTAGTCCACTCACTAAAAGGCACCCTTCTACGTATACCTCCAACTGATCTCCATTTGGTTTTTGATCCCTCTTCCACCAATCAAACCCTAATCTTCGAGCACATCGAGTATCTTGGTGATAATAGGAACCTTGAGGAAGATTCATTGAGGCATTTCGTGTAGAATCAAGGTTGATCCGAGCTCTAACCACCTGCTCTGCCGCGGGTTGACTCCACTCGATACAGGTCAGGTAAAGCTCATTCTTTCATGTTCTTTTTGTTCCTTATCGTAGAAGTAGTGTAGTGTCGCTTTTAATCCCCTTCTATTCAGTCTAGTTTACTTTGAAATACAAAAAATGATCAACGGAGCACCCCAGCTCTGCCCTCTATTTCCGACGAATCCAACCACCCTCTGCCTCCACTTTCACCCTCCACATCTTCCCTCAACGTTGCTCTATTCCTCGACTCATTCCTAACATCCTAATGCTCGCTAGATCAAGAGTTAGGCACTCCACCTCCACCACTCACTGGAGTAGCCGTTGTTGCACTCATTCTTTGTCGCTTCCACTCGCAAATGGGTCGAGGTAGTTTGACCTCAACCTAGCTTGCTTCTTGTGCAGGTGTTTGGAGTAAACGACTAGCAGAAGGAGATTTTGGAGTTGGAGGAGGGTTAGAGGTTACCTGAGCTCCTCTGACCTCCTAGGACTCCGATGATGGTCCCCAGATTGTTTTTGTTCTTCTTGCGTATGAATACCGACGTGGGGAGCACTTTGAGTACCTGAGGATCACTGGACACACCCTGCATCAGAGGGAATCGATGATCAAAGCAGCCCAGCTTCGTAGTTTGTCCATGTTCTTCTGAGGGACCCCATAGCCATTAGATCAAGTGCTTACGTCCAGGTGTACAACACCCATCAGATCCCCATATGTTTCAACGTCTGACCTCCTTAGGAGATCTATTATCACTCATTGCAGCTAAAGCGTTATCAGCCACCCAGATCGTGTTAGTGGATAAGTGAAGCATCTGCGCCGTTGGATCGCTTCAGTCGGAATTTTGCCAGATATCCTTGCGCTTTTTGTATTTTATTTTTAGTGCATAAACATTTATCTGTAGCGTAAATATTTTTGTAAAATTTGCATTTCAGTCATTGTACTTTCAATATTTGCATTTAGGATCAATCTATGTCACAACGCGTGCCCGTGCATGCGAAGGGAGTGTGTATTTTGCACCTAAGCCCTTGAGCTTTTTGTATTTCGTTTTAGTCTTGATTTTTGAAGTAATAGTGTAATATTTTCTAGAACAATTTCATCTAGCACCCTATATTTTTATTAAATTGCAAATATACCTCTCGTAGTATAAAATATCAGATATTTTGGGAAAAATAAAGATTTGGCCCTAAGGTTTTTTGTGAAATTTGGCTAGTTCTAGAAATTTTAAATATTTGCATAAATACCCTACCAATGCGTATTTTCTTTTTGTAGATTTTGTGCTATTAAAAATAGCTCCAAGCCTCTAACAATTAGTGGAAATTACTATAAATACCTGCCACACACACATATATATATATTTCATGTATATTTTTGGTTAGGTATTTTAAAGTTGTTTTCTATTTATTAAAAATAAACATTGAGCTATTTATCCTTGTTTGCATTTAAAAATACCTAAAATGATAAAAATGTTGTGAAAAATTACAAAAAATAGATTTTTTATTAATGTGTTTTGAGCCTACAAATTAAAAATCCCTAAAAATAGAAAAGAAAAACACTTGAAATTAAAAATCTCTAAAATCCTTCTAAAAATTATATAAAATTCTAAAAAATTCCAAAAGTATGTATTGATGTTTCTAAAATTTATCTATTATAAATATTATATATAAAAAATAGATTTGGAAAATATTGAGTTATTTAGTTATTTCAAATTTCCAAAACAATTTGGCCTATTTATTTTGTTCCTTATTTTACCTTATTTATTTAATTTAAAATATCTAAAAATGAGGAAAAATTCTTGAAAATCATAATAACATTAGTAAAATATAAAAAGAAAAAAATTAATATGTAATTTTTTATTATTTTTAGTTGTGTTTATATTTATATTACTCTATATTATATATATAATTAAATATATACTTATATTATATATTAAAAAGAAAAGGAAATAAAAAATTAAAAAATTTAAAAGGAAATAAAAATAAAAATATTATAAATTAAAAAAATTAAAATTCCAAAAAATCAACTAATTAAAAAACTCAAAAACAAAATCAAAATCCCGTAAAAAATCCCAAAATCATTTATTATCTTCTTTTAGCCAATTTTGATTGTATATTTCCCGTTGTTCAATGATTTCGACCCCTACTTTACTTGTCCACTATACATTTCATTATAGGGTATAATAAATTTTTACTCCTTACTTGATTGAATTATTTCTTGTGTAGGTTAATTGTTGATTGGACACGGTTATCGAGATGTCGTCATAGTGACTAAGTCATCGCCTTATGAGGCTCATTTTAGACCAATCGATTTCTATGTTCGTCAACCCTTCAACCTCTTTATTACTCAGTCAAGAAATTGACAAACCATTCTCGTTTTCTTGAGAGATCCCATATTCAATGTCTTGACAAGTGAGAAGGGTATTATATTAATAGTTGTGCCACTGTCAAGGAGAATGTGATCAAAATGGTCAGAAATGGCACATCTAACGAAGGGTGTACCAGTGTCCCTTTTCTTATTAGGAAGACGGTGAGTGATGGCAAGGGCAGTGGCCATGGTCAGAATATGATGCACAGTCCTGTGATGTATCTTCCTTTTCTTTGGTGTAGGTGTCAGCAAAAGGTTTATGGTCATTCGAATTGAGGCATAAAAAATATCCTAAATAGCCACCACCACTTCAGGGTTGGTCAATATTTTATAAATTTTTTGTTTATTCTTTTTAAAGAAGAAGTCAGAATTAGTGTATACACAATGATGACCAAAATCGGCTTGTACAATGTCATCCTTGGGAGGTAGGATGGTAGAATTGTGATGTGTGTATATGTAGGAAAGGTGGGTGTCACAATTGCCTTCTCTGCACAATATGTCCAGGCTAAATGTCTCCCATTATCGTCTTTTTGGATTTTAACATTTTACTCATTTTTTGAATTTTTGATGAAAGTTATCTCCCATGGATGGCCTCTCGTGACTCCATGATACCAGAAGTTGAAGCGATAATATGGATCTTATTTGAGGTTGTGAGGTCATCTATCCTCCATTGCATTTGCTTCACTACCTGAGTCACGTAGTCAAGAGTGGTGTCCATGAGAGGAGAATCCAACAACTCAGCATCGGGTGGGGGTGAACATGGAAAATGTGACATGATGGTGGGGGATAGAAGTCAAAATCTAATGGCTGATACTCTAGGTGTTTAGTCTTCCGTAAAGAATAAGGAAAATCAAAGTGTGAAGGGTGCATGTGCGGATATGTGTAGAAATGAAATCCCAAATAATAATCATCATGACAAAATGGAGGTACATCGACTGGAGTGGAGTAAGAGAAATATGCGAAGTTCGGATAAAAGTTGCTCCAGTCGCCCATCTCGATTTGATAGAGGCGTGGATCAGGGAGAGCAAGATATTTAAGTCAAAATAAGAACAGAAAAAGGCACAAATGGGCAAAGTGATCAAACATACACAAAACAAACACAAATAAAAAACCCCTCAATTCACCAACTCAACTCTGTGAAGACAATGAAAGTCTGGTCTTTTATCTTTTTGGTTTTAGAGTTAGGTGAACAATCAGTTATTTACAAACTCACATGTGCGGTCACCTAGAGTGTTTGTATTCTAGTTGGTGTAGCACACTTACTAGAACATCAGACCACTTTGTCTGAAGTCAGAGGCAAGTGCTAATAGCAATAACATGGCCCAAAAGCCAACCCATGCACTTAAGGCACAAGTCCAAGGATGGGGGCTCTAATACTTATGTGTTCATGCCTCACTCGGTCTGGAAAGTTATTGTGACGATGAGGGGGTTACTCTCCCAAAAACAATGATATTTCTCTTTTATGTTTGGTTATAGGGTTGAGTTCGGTTAGTAGTCCCAATTTTAATGGTTATCATTTTTTGGTCTTTTTGAAAAAGAAAACATCTAATGATTTTTCGATTCCATTTATTTCTAAGTCTAAGAAACATGGGAAGGAGTTCATAAAAGCTGATGATAAAAAATTAACGAATGCAATTGCCAGATAGGGATGCATACTTGAATCTAACAGTTTACACTCAAGATGATCCGTGTATAAAATAAAATCTATTGTATATGTGTGCAAACAAAAATCGTCCTAGAAGGAACTTCTACTCGGGAAGCACATGTTTATTAATTCGACTAAGTATAATAATCTACAGCAACATAATTCTTTTAGGTGTGTGGACCTAAGTCTCCCTAGCTCAACCAACTAAAAATCCTAAAAATAGGAGCTTCAAAAAACACAAAATAAAGAAAAAGAAAGTAAAACTCAAAACACATGAAACATAAGAAAATAAGGAGCAAATTGGGAGAAAAAAAGGGGAAGCGATAAAAATCGCAAAAAACCAAGTAAGCACCCATGTGAACAAACACCTGATAAAATAGGCTTGCTAGTTTCTAAATGTCCAAGTCCCTATATTATTACAAGTTATATTACAAAAATAAAAGTGCCTCTCTCACAGAATAAAAACAAAAATCTACACTAGACTACTGCTAATCTGCACTGCTCAGTCTCCTCGGTCTTCTCTCATACTATCTCCTACCAACCTGCAAAGAAGGGCCCGGTCTCCGCTCTGCTCGATTGTCTCAGACTCCTAGAAGATCATCCTGAAATAACAAAAATCCATAGGGTCGTGTAAATTCACAAGGCGAATCAACAGTCGTTGAGTTGACCACTCAAGAAATTTGTTAAATTCAATAATTAACCCACAATATAAACCAAACAATGAAAAAGAAGATGTCGAGTAAAATTGTTATAACTCTACAAATGTATGTATTGGTGCAAGTATGTGTAGACTATCAAATATAGGGAGCAAACTAGATAGATCAGGCAATTGAATCTAAAATTTGTGTTCTTCTTGTCTATGTGTTTTGTGTGGATTTTCAATTTTATAATTTTTATGGATTTTAATTTTTCATATATATTTTAATTGTTTTTAATTTTATTATTTTTATTTTCTTTTTATATTTTTTATAATTTTTAGTTTCTATTTAATTTTAAATATACTAATATAGGGATATATAAGGCTGTATATACAATGTAAGGTAATAAGTTTATATGTACAATTAAAAATAATCAAAAAGTATAAATAAAATATTTTTGTATTTAAATAATTTTTTTTATTGTTTTTGTAATTTTTAGATGAATTTTCTAATTTATAGGTATTTTTAAAGTCAAAAATATCCCAAAATAGGAATTAAATAAATAGATTGAATTGTTTTGGAAATTAAAAATATAAAATGAAGATAAAATTTTCCAAAACTATTTTTAAATAATAGTATATAATAAAAAGAAAATTACATAACAAAATGAGAATTTTTGAACATTTTTATATTTTATAGAGGATTTGTATGGTTTTTAATTTTTTGGGTTTTCTTTTTATATTTAGTGGTTTTTTTCCGAAGTTACAAAATAGTAAAATGGACAAAATATATTTTTCTGGGAGTTTTTGAAAATGATTTTATATTTTTTTGATATTTTATAATTCAAATATGCTAAAACATGTTATTTTCATTTTTACAAAGTAGGAAAAAGTCCTTAAATTTTATTTTCAAAATATGGCGTGAAACTATAATCTAGCAGGATTTAATCCTATTTTTGCAAAATTTTCCAAGCAAGGATGATAATTTAGTAAATGAAAAACTATCACAAAAATATAAGTACTAGATAGGGCGTTTATGCAATTAAAATAAAGTGTGAGTCGGATTGTGCGAAATACCCAAAATAATATAACTATTATTTAAAATTATTGGACTAATTCAAAATAAAATCCCCACGAGGGGTTCCCTGTAAAATCACCACCTCTCATGGGACCGCACGTAAGGTTACGTAGACTGGACCCAAAAGTAAATACAGAGAAGTGCAAGGGTTCCAATGTAAATTTACCAATTTTAAACTAAAAAAATTACAGGATTAAATAATAAAGCTATAAAAGGTGGGGGCATGAAGCGTAAATTAGACACTAAGCGCTAGGTCCGATGGTTGTGGGTACGCCATTTATACACGTGGCATGCGTAGGAGGCATGATGAAGCTTCGTCGATCTATGGTAGAGATAAGATCTTAAGCTTGATAGGACAAGTGAGATGATTGGAGACAGAACAACCACGATCAAAACTGGAGCACCTGCATGATCGAACGGTTGATGCTTCGGATGAAGAACAGGGAAGAAAGTTGCCTTCCCCAAGCTTCGATCGTTGCTTCCGGGCTGTTCGGACCACCTCCACAGCTGCTCAGGTGCTCAAAATGTTCCCCAAGGTGAGCTTCGTCTCCAAGAGGTCTTAAAAAGCCTTGAGACTCATCAGAGGAGTCCCATGAGGTAGGATAAGCTTGGGTGACCTGGGACCCTCCTCTAAATCCTAAAGCTCCTCCTGCTAGCCCTCAAGATCCCTGCACCTGTACAAAAGAATGTTGGATAGAGCGAAAATTGCCTCAACCTGTTGGAGGGTGGAATGGAGTCAGAATGGAAGGGAGTGGAGCTGCCCGGCAAGGCGAAGGAAGAGGAACATCCAAAATCAGATCCGCGACGAATCTGGTGAGCTGGAGATGTTTGGGACATACAAAAAGTGAAAGGGGAAGAAATGAGGGCGTTGGGAGAGTCGAAAAATGGGCGGAGTCACGGTGGAGGGTTTGCCGGTGCATAATTCTAGCGAACTACGAATCTGTTAAGTTACACTAATGTAGTGTATCAAACATTAAGCTAATAACATGAAATAAAACTACACTAACAATCTACATAGAATGCAAAGAAAAATGGACCTCAAATGGTCGATCCACGAGATAGGAACCTCATACTCGCGAGCGGCGGAGATGGTGATGCCTCATCTATCCTCCTAAGTATAGTGAGAGCTCCGTATCACGAAGCTCTATCTCCCAGGTGCAAAACAAGCGAAGAAAATGGGGTAGAAGCAATTAAAAAATGAGACGGTGGGGCAGAGCTTTTGTACATGTGACGGGAAGAGGGGAAAGAACAAGGTGGTCAGCTCACTACAGGGCCCCTCTGATCGAAAAATCGATGATGCGCAATATCTCGAAGAACGAGGAGAAAAGTTGGTGAAGGAAGCAACCCAAAAGGATGAAGGAATTCTTAGGGGAAACTCGAAGAAGGCGAGGTCAAAGGCAGGGTCTGACATGGCTACACTTGGGGAGAAGAGTTGACTGGTGACCAACCAGAAAAAAGGCAGCTTGAAATTATGTGCAAAATCAATATTAAATAGTTAATGATTTAATTTAAATTATATAAATAAAAAAATATTATTTTCTATAGTATTTTAATATGATTTTTATTTATTTTTATGGGCTTATTTAATACAAGTTAATTTTTAGGGTTTATTTATAGGTATATTTATCTATGTTTTGTATATTTTTTTTGTATTTTTGATTTTATTATTTTATCTGCTAAATTTATATATTTATTACTTTATATATATAAATATAATTTTATTCTATTTTTTTATATAATTTGTACACTTAAATAAATTGGGGTATACATGATATAGGTATAAGTATAGGTAATCCATCTATGTATTTATATAGACTATTTTATTTATGTGTTTTCTTTATGGTTTTATTCTATTATAAATTTGTATTATAAATAATATTTACAAAATTAAAAAAATAGAAAATTATAAAATAATAAAGAATAAATAATATGAATATTTTATTCATGTATATTGTACAACAGGGTCCAAAACCTAACTTTTGCATATCAACTCCAAATAAATGAAACCACTTCATCAAATAGCTTATTAAAAGTTATATACAATTAAAGATGATTTGATATATTTTTTGTACATATAGAGAAGATATAGATCTGGAAAATTTGGATTTCGACTTTTTATTTAGAGTACAAAAGTACATTGTATATTATTTTGGTGTAAAATAAATTTTGTATTTTTATTTGTATTTTTATCTACAACTTTCATGTACAAAGTATCTCTATTTAAGGTATAAATAATAAAGAATAAAATGGATCGCAAAAATGCAATATTTGGCAAAATAAATTGGGAATCGTATTGTGTTTTGACCCTTATATCCCCTTACTTTATTCCTTGTCGACCAATTCAATTCTCGACTTGATCTCTGGGTTTAGGGTAATAAAATACCTTTGGCATTTTTTTTTCATTTTCTTTTCTTTATGCATTAAAAACATTATTTGATATACAATAAATGTAATAAATAATGAATGTTAATTTGTACAAAAATAATGCTATTTACATGCACTTAGCTCGGGTTTTTAAGGCTAAAATGATGGAATAATGGTGATGAAATATAGATTCATCACCCCCTATACTTGCATTTGCTAGTCCCTAGCAAGCACTTATGCAATAAGTGTAGAAATGAAAATAAAGAAAAGAAAAAGAAAGAAGGTGGATTGATTTTAATTCTTAAACTTGTCTTCATAAAAACAAAGTTTGGAGCTTAAGTTGAACCTTTGGATTTTAGGTGCGGTCGGAACCTTATTAGGAAATGGATTTGAAACACAATGGCCGATGAGAATCACAAAACCCTGCTCGAGTCTCCTCAGCAGCCAGGTCAGAACAAATTAACTCATACGTAAACTCTTATGTCTATGAATCTATCTTGGACAGTATATGTGATATGTAGCTCTCCTCAGCAGAAGCGGTAAAAGTCAATTTTCTCCAACATGGGGACTCTAATTCCCCAATCCAATAGCTCTTTCCTTGAGAAGCATGGTATTCCCTTCTAAGATCAAGTACAACTAGCTCAAGAAGAGGAGATGGAGAGAAGAATGGACGGTAGCCATTGTAGCTACCTATCCTAGGATGCTTGACCAGTGTAGCCAAGTCATCTGGCTGCAGGCTCACAAATGTATAACTTTGAAGCTCAAGCTTGGTTATTGACTATACAAATATATACACTCCGGCATGCATTTTATTTTCAATTAGACACGTCCACTTTTTTAAAGTATTTATTTTTCCATTCTTTTGAATATTATATACACCAACATTTACGTATGGACTTTTTCCTATTGAGCCAGTAGACTATCCCTCCTTTGAAGCTTTATTGCAACCCATAACTTTTGTCTTTAGACCTCGTTGGCTTCGGATCAGGTTGGGGTATAATAGCCACAAATGTGTGACTTCTGATGTTTACATTGGCTTGTATCTCATGCCGGCAAATCCAGCCATCTACCACTTAAAATGAGGTGAGCAAAGTGAAAGGTGCATGTATACACGCCAGGTCATTATCAACAAGAGTCATCTGTGTGATCTGAAAAACTCTACTTAGGCAGTCAAGATGACATTGAATAAAGTCTCGTGAACTCAAAGAATTAATTCAAATAGACCTGAAGTACCTCAATTTATGTTCCCATAAGGTTCCCGTGATTAAGTATATTTAAGGACCAACCAAGCTCCAATCTTCGTATTGTACTTAGACTTGTTCAATTATCAAACTCAATCCGAAAAATGCAAATGCTATGCACATTGCAGAAAATATTTTTGGGATTCGATTTCCAATTTTTGAACTTTTTATGGATTTTGAAAAAGGTTTCGCAATTTTTTATGCAATTTTTGAAAAGATTTTTGCAATTGTTTTTGTAATGTTTGATTTTTTAAATTTTTAGGGATTTTTCAAAACAAAAGTTTTTAAAAAAGAACTAGGTACTGATATTTACATGGGGTGCATCTTATATTTACAAGAGTTGGGTTTTTGAGAATTTAAAGGTTTATACAAGTTTTGTAAAAAGATTTCTATTATGTACCCAATTCTCAACAATACTTTGAAAATAGTTTCACAAGTATTTTGAAAACTTTATATTACAAATTAATTTGACAAATAAATTTTGCAAACATTTTATAAATTTTGAAAATATTTTTGCAAAGATTTTTCAAATAGTATAGATAGATTTTTCAAACTATTTTTCTAACCATTTTTTCAAAATCATTTGTAAATAAATTTCAAAAGTTTTTATTTATAATAAAGAAAAGAAATTTTGACAAACAAAACATTTTTAAAAAGATTGAAAATATTTAACAAAACATTTTTCAAATATTTTTCAAAAGATTTTTTAAAATATTTTTCAAATATTTTTCAAAAGATTTTTTAAAATATTTTTCAAATATTTATAAAAAAAAATTTAACCTGATTTATTAATTAGTGCATACAAAGAATTGGGTATGTGTGTATTATTAATTTTATTAAATAACCATATTATTATAATATGAAAGTACGAGTTATGGATAAAGTATATATGACCCCTTATACTTAGCTTGAGCTATGCCCTCATAGATATAAAACAAAAAAGTGAAGACATAACTCGTACTGAGTCTAGAAAGGCCTAAAGATTAACAAATAAGGAATGAATCAGAAGTCAATCGTCCCCTTATACCTAGGATCAACTAATCATAAGTATAGCAGACTGAACACAAGGTCGGGAGGGTCAAGGATGGGAATGAATAGATCGTACTCAGATTGTCTAACCCCTATAATTAGGGTAAGATATCCCTAAGTATAGATAAAAAATCAATAGGAGAGGAGACAATGGGGGGATCAAAGATTGAAATCAATAAACTGAAAAGAAAACCTATGAAGAGAATATACAACTTGTGGTATTCACCCCCCTATATTTAGTACAAAGTACTCCCTAAATATAGGAATAAGGAATGGGTGAAACCTTTTTGGAAGAAAAAGAAAAAGAAAATGAAAAGAAGAAAAGAAGAAAAGAAGAAAAGGACAAAAGACAACTCAACTCGTCCACCTCCCCTATACTTAGACATAGTAAGTCCTAAGAAAGGCAAACACACGAAATGAGGTGAATGAGCAAAAATGGTAGATGGACATAAATAAAATGAAAGCGGATATACAAAGAGGTGGATGTATAAGGATCAAGAAGGCAGAAAGAGAATCTTCTTACATGATCGCTGAGGAATGGATCTGACAAGGTGCAAGTCCATATTGGGGTCGTCAGTAGATACAAACTGATCAAGATAGACCTCATGAAGATCCTCAGCAATCTCAAAGCAGAAAGGCTTGAACTAGTCAGTGAAAGTAGTGTGGTCATGTTCGGCTTGGGAAGTCTCTGCTAGGTCACAATCAAAAGGCAAGAATTCCTTGATGAATGAAATAAGGTTAATTTCAACCACTACAGTCTCTACTAAGTCTAGCCTCTGCTCTAAAGAGCCTATAGTGCAAATACCACAGATGTCATCAATGCATCGCCACTCACCAGAAGGGGGAACTCCAAGGTATATGCTTTTCGAGTCATCCTCACCAAAGAGGAATCCTCAGGTATCAGTATCATCCATCAGAAAGCAAACCTCTCTGATATCAGCATCAAGGTCATAGTCCTCGAGGTCGGGTAACACATGTATACTCTAGTGGGATGCAGGAATCTGGTCAACAGTGGGTGTAGTGATCAGCACATCTCTCCCATCATCAGTACAGTAGCGAATCTCTCCAGATCCATAATCAATAATGGCTCTCGCAGAGGCAAGGAAAGGTTGTCCTAGGATGATTGGAGGATGCTCCACAGGGGTGGAGGTCTCCATGGGAAATAAGACAAAGTCGACGGTGAAGCTCATGCTCTGAATATGAATGACAATGTTCTCTAAAATACACTTCAGCCTCTTTAATGATCCGTCAGCAAATTGACAAATCATCCTGATTTTCTTGAGAGGTTATTGAATGGTAAATTGGGGTTTTTATTTCAATGAATTAATCATAAGTGAAATTACAGTCGTTGCAACCCAAAGAAGCATCTAACAAAAAATTTATTTAATCTCAAGCAAAAATAAATAAGAAAATGTAGAAAGTGATTTTTCTATTTAATTTACCCTTATAGCTAACATGATTAAACTCAGGGAGGCTACAAAAATCCAGAGGATTATTCTATGCAATGAGAATTCAATGAAGGAATAAAGGAATTTCTATTCACACTATGCTTGGATGTTGTATTTTCTTTTTGGATTTTGGATTTTGTATTTTGGATTTTTATTTTATTTTAATTTTATATTTTTTATTTGGTTTTCATATTTATAATCTATTTATTATTTGTTTTTATATATTTTTATTTTAAAAAATAATAAGATATTTAAAGAAAATTTAAAGCACACACACTCAGATCTTTTTATATTTTTTAATTACGGAAAAATATTTAGAAATTAAACAAAACTTAATTTTAGGTTTTTTATGATATTTTAATGCTTTTATTTTTTTCTCAGTTTTTTTTCAAAATTGTTAAAACCTTCAAATAAATCAAAAATAGGGAATTCAATAAACAAAAAAATGAAAGCTTTTGTTATTTTAAAATAACAAAAATTATCAAAAATATTTGAAATATATAAAGAATAAAAGTTATGTTTTTATATTTTCCAGAAAGCTATTTTATAATTTTTTTGGATTTTAATTTTTTTTTGAATTATTAATGTGTTTAGGAGTTTTATGCTTTTTATGGTTTAATGAGGAATAAAAATGTGAAAAATGGAAAGAAATTAAAAAAAATTAAAATAGTTAGATAGAATTTTTTAAGAATTTTTCAAAGGTTTTTTTATAAATTTTTATTTATTTTTAATCGCAAACATGACATTTTTATGTGGTTTTTGAATGTAATAAATAATAAAATCAATCAAAATGCAAATTTAAAACTATGGATGAAATATGAATGTAACAATACATTACAGGAATTTTTGTGAATTTTTTAGATATGTTTTGATATTATTAATTTGATTTTAAACATAAAAATAAAACATACTGATAGGGACTAATATGCAATTATTTCATATATGCAGACTAAATAATTACCAAAAATTAAATACGGGGCTTAATACGCGATTTTCCAAAAATCTCACGTGCTTGGTCACGTGTGCCCTGCTGGACATGACTAATATGTAATTAATTAAATTTCAAGACACAAATAATTACTCAAATGTACATACTATTTATTACAATTTACCCAAATTTCACGTACGAAGTACGCATTGAAATTCAAACATGACTGAAAACAAATAAAATAACTACTGAGGATGAAGGTGCAAATGTTCAAACAACCACAACACAGACACGTGTCCCTTTGGGACTTATTTCCAAGTAAAATAAACGATAGTGGCTTGGGTGCAAAATTACTCTTTATTGAGGTGGAGGCTCAGGCGGTCTGATGCGCTGGAGCTCTGATCGGACGGCTGAAAATAAATATGAAGTGAAGGATGTAGATCAGATCTTGAGGCTTCAATCTACGACTCAAAATTGGGGCAGAATGAATGGTTGAGATCTAAACTGGAGCCCCATTCTTGATCATGTTGTTTGGAGACGATCTTAATGAACTGGACAGCAGGTCTTCATCATTGAACTTCGATCAACTGAATCTCCCTTCTCCGAGCGTTATTCCTTGTCCAATCGGTCTGAAATGCAAGCTCTTGCAATTCCTCATCTGATGTACAACTTGGATCGATCTGAATCAACAAGATGATTGATCTGGAACGTGGTCATCTCAGTTGCTCTAGGAACTTGCTCCAGTCTCGATAATTGCTCTTCACGTTATTTCTGAAGCTCCTTTGACTTGCAAGTGATTGCCATTGCTTGAAGGTATGCTCCAGTCAAGAATTAAGTAAAAAAAGTATGAAGTGATGGGTGAATGGAAATCTCCAGCGAAGGTGGTCGGGATGGAGACCGATCTCCTGATCTAGAGTGATCTGGAGATGAGCAGACATCAGAAGAGGTATCTAGATCGCGAATTTTAGGCGCTCACTCAAACTCCTGATTATGGAGAATGGTAGCTGTCACCTACAACTCACTCCAGGAATCGATCTCAGGCAGGAAAACAATCGAAGGATGGATCTAGATCTCATTGGATGTGAAGGTGTATCATTTATAGGCATGGCTACGCTGAATTTTTAAATTCAAAATAGGGGCAGTTCATGGAGAAATCGATGGAGATGAGGGGCTAGCGAGTGAGAGAATTGAATGAGCGAGAGAATCAGAGAAGGAATCATGGGTGGTTGATGATCGAGGTGTGTGGGAAATTAGGGTGAAGTAACAACAGTGCAAGTTTCTAGTGCTAGCAGGTGCAAGCTGAGCAGTTGACCCAGGTCAACAAACCCGGGTCAACCAATCAGAAGGTGCCTAGAATATGTCCAAAATAGGCTAAACGACAAAATAGTAAAAAAAAGTTAAATAATTCAATAAAAAATAAAAACGAATTAATGAAATTAAATAATGTAAATAAAATTGTTAAGAATAATTTAAAGTTAATTTTAATGATTTTTAATTAATTAAATAATATATTTACAAGGGTTAAAATAAATATAAGGGTTATTTACATGTCTATATACTTATATATATATATCACAATTTTATTTTTAATTAATTATTTACATATATATACATAATTTAATATTTTATTTATTAATAATATTTACAAGGGTATTAAATATATTTTTTTTTTGATTTTAAGTGATAATTTGTTAGGTTATATAAATAGGTATGGGCACACTTATACATGGTGTATATACAATATATACAAGATTTTATTTTTTATTTTCGATTTTATATTTTTTATTTGTATTTTATATGAGTTGAATAAAATATTTACAAGTAATTAAAAATATAATATTCATAAATATATATGAAGAAATAATTAATTAAATAATATACATAGTGTACATAGGTATAATATACAATAATACCCCAATTGGCCACATTTCACACCTTAACTCAAAATTTTATGAATTCATTTCAAAGATAATTTACTTCCGAGTACAATGAAAGTGAGTTTGATGAAATTGGAGTTCATGTAGGGAAAATATTGATCTTGGAAGTTTGTACTTTTGTGTTTTTTTTGAAAGTGATGTTATTTATATAATATATGCAAATCTTTATTGAAATTATTTTTCTTATTTACAAAAGAATTTTATGCACAATTTTTAAGAAGAAATGATTATTTTATTTACAAAAAAAATGGTAATAAAATAAAAAGTATGTAATATAGACAATAATATACAAGTGTTGAATGTACAAGTGACAAGTGTATTTCTAGAAATTTTGGTGTTTTTGGCGTTATCTCCCCAACTTCATTCCTTGTCATTCAGGCCAAGTCTTGATCGTCTCTCAAGGGTTTGATTCAGCCTGTATCTATTACATATATATAGCCCTTTATTTTTCTTTATTTTTCCTTTATTTCTTTCTTTATTTATTTTAGATCACACACGGGTGTTGGTTAGTAAGAAAGTTTATTTATTATTATTTATATAGGTGTTTCATAAGAGATTTTAAGCTAAAATAAATGAATAAGGATGATTAAATGCATATTCATCATCTCCTTGTGCTTTATCTTTGCTAGTCCCTTATCAAACACTTATTTGATAGAATAAGTGAATAAAAGAAAAGATAAAGGAAAAATAAAGAACTTAGAACAATATTGAGTATCAAACTTATGTTCATAAAATTATAGTATGGAGCTCAATCAGACCTTTAGATTATTAGTGTGGCGGAACCTTAATGGGAAATGTATTTAAAACCTAACAACCTTCAAGTTCCATAAGGCTCATATTCAAGTCGTCTCAATAGTCAGGTCACAACAAGTCTACATACACAAATTCTTATGACTATGAAGCTATATTTGTACGATGCAAGTGAAATATAGCTCCACACCTAAAAAGTTGCAAAGAAACAGCTTCCCTCAACAAGGTAACTCTAGTTCCCCGATTTAGCAACTCTTTCCTCGAGGAGCGGGGATATTTCCTTCAAAGTTCAAGTGCAACTGGCTAAGGAAGAGGGGATGGAGAAAAGATTGGACTGTAGCCAGATGTAGCTACCTATCCTTGGATGCATGACCATTGTAAAAAAGTCATCCACCTGCTAGCTCACAATAATTTAACTTTGAAGCTCATCCTTACTGATTGACTATACACTCCAGCAGGCATTTTATTTTCAATCAGACATGCCCACTTTTTTGGAGTTTTTGCATTTTATACACACATACACAAGGGTGCATCATGCACATAAGGAGTTTTTCTAGTAGACTATCCCTCTTTCCTCTTTTTAAGCATTATTGCAAACCCACAACATCCTATTTTTTGACCTCAATTCCACTAGACTAGGTTTAGATGCACTACACTCCCTAGAGGAAGATAGATGTTCCCACTAGTTGTTGCACACCCATGTGCTACCTCAAGCCAAATTATTATGTCCCCTCACCACCTCATCCATGAAGAGCTACATGTAGAGTGCTTGTCCAAGTTAAGCCATGGTCTAGAAGAATCATGCATGTGTTGTTAAAAATTCTATTTAGACTAATCAATATGACATGTGAACATAGTCTTGTGTACTCGAAGAATTAAGTTGCTAGGACGTAAAAAGTCTCAACTCTAGTTCTTATAAGGTTCCTTTGAAATTAAGCGGACTAAGGTCATATCCAAGCTCCATTCTTCAATTTTATTCCAGACTAGTTTAAATGTCAATACTATTCTGAAAAATGCACATGCAGATGCAAAAAATAAAAAAAATTTTGTTGAAAGAAATAAAAAGGACAATATTTTTGAAAAAAAAATTTCAAAGGATTTTGCACATTTTTATGAATTTAATCATTTTTAAGGGTTAGGAAATATAAATACAAGTATATACAAGGATTATACAAATTTTATAAAATTTACAAGGGAATTTTGGATTCAAGTTTTTATAAAGAATTTTATAGGAGGGAAGATGATCATAGTTTTTATACACACATGATTTTGGTGATTATATATATATATATATATATATCCCATAATTTATCTCCCTCTAAAAATGCTTTTATAATAGTATACAACATAATTTTATGCCATTTTAACTAATGAAAGTATGAGTTTTGGCTAAATTATATGTATAATATATACGCCACCCCCCTATACTTAGCTTGAACTATGTCCTCCTGGTGTTCGAAGAGCTATACAGGAAGACATAACTCATGCTAAGTATAGAAAAGTGAAAAGAATACTATACAACAACGACTCAAAGAATAGACAAAGACGATAGAAGTCGGTGATCCCTCCTATAATTAGGATCAAATAATCCTAAGTATAGAAGACTGTACAAACGGGGAAAACTGAGGAAGAATGAACAACCCAACGACTCGACTTGTCCTCTCATATGCGTAGGGTAAACTATCCCTAATTATAGAAAAAGAATATCAACAAGTTGAAAGATAAGCGAGAGATCTGAAGAAAAGTAAAGAAAATAAAAGCACAAAAAGACAGTACGAACAACATCACTCCCCCTATATTTAGGGTAAGGGATCCCTAAGTATAAGCTAAAACAGTAGTGATGAAACATGACAAAACAACTCAAATCATTCACCTCCCTTATACTTAGCATAAAGTACATCCTAAGTATAGCACACACACGGAAAAGAGGTGAATGATAAAAATGGAAGAAGAAAGAATAAAATGAAAGGATATATAAAAGAGAAAATCAGCTCATGTATCAGATGCAGAAGATGTCAAGAAATCATCGTCTGATACCACATATATAAAATCAACCATGGACAGGAATGTATCACGATCAAGATATGGTTTCAGCAACTGTCCGTCCACAGCAAATGGTTGTGCGTCAGATGATAAACCAGATATGACAATACTACCATTGTCACGCACAACTCTCACAATGAACAGTCCTGACCATTTGCTTTTCAATTTTTCTGGAAACAACTTCAACTAAGCATTGAACAACCAAACTTTCAGAGCAGGGGAGAAGGTCTTTCTTCTAATGTGTCTATCACGCCGACACTTGACTTTCTCCTTATATATGAGTGAGTTGTCACATGCAAAATCTCGGAATTCCAACAATTTATTCGTATCCAACTTCCTGTTCTTCCCTTCTTTCTCATAATCAAGATTGCATACACGGAATGCCCTACAAAGATTTGTGAATTAATTCCACTAGTAGGTGGTAAGGCTTTCCATACATCAATATGTAGGGATACATACCTAATAGAGCCTTGTACACCATCAGATAAGCCCATAGAACTGAGTCAAGCATCTGGGACAAGTTCTTCCTATCTGAACGTACAAGTTTTTGAAATATAATCTTGATCTCCCTATTTGAAATTTCAGCCAAGCCATTAGTCTGTGGGTGGTAAGTGTTAGCCATGCGAGCCCGAGGTGAACCATTCATACAATAAATGTTATTGTAATGTTTTATTTATCAATAAAAGTTATTGATTTTTCACTCCCTATCTAAGATTAAATGAATGAATGCACTATAAGATCCCTCTGTACAATTAGGGTTATGTATCAGGGCCATCTTAATTATCATACAACTGTTGATTCAATAATTGAATAATAGAGGCCGGTGCTTGGATGAATATCTAAGGAGTTAGATTGAAGACTCATCAAGCACCGTCAAATGATTGTTAAGAGATGATCTCCAACATGAGTAGGAGATGGCAATCCTTTCTCATTAGGCTATAATCTGACCGACCTCTTGATGCAAGTCCTCTGCATGGGAATAAATATTCGAAGGTGTTAGATTAGTTAGGTCAAAGAGTTGACTTAACGGGATCGAGATAACCATAAGTACTATGTAGTATACTGTCACGATACAGGCATGCATCCTCAGACCGGAGACAGATTTGTTACTATATGTCTAAGTATGTACTTTTGGAAGACTAATAGATTGATGACCTAACCAAGGTCTATACACCGGTGAGCTGGTGTGCATATGAGGGCATATGAGTAATATGATTTCTCGAAGGGATCATACAGGTTCACTTGTGAACCAGAAGATATGAGCTCACTCATGAGGTGTTGGGACCAATCAAATTCCATGCATGGTCATCGTGCTTTGGAAGCACGATAAGAATTTAAAGGTATGATATATGCTTTTGGAAAGCATACGATCGATACCAACTCCCAATGACTTAGAATAAGAAACTTGATGATGATACCCTAAAGATGACAGTGTAAAATTGATTTATATCTTCAGGTTTATCATAGGTCTTCCAGTATGAAGGATATATAGGTATTTGGAATACTTGAGGGCGATGTGAACATATACGATTGTATAACCATGACGCTTCTATTCCGAGGGAGTAATGAAATGGGTCTGGATTTTAGTGACTCTTCTCATTAGAGAAGTAATACGATCTTAGTCCAAGTGTTGGACATTGATCTGAATGAGATTCAGATGCAATGAGAAGATTAGATTTACGACCTTGATTAAATTAAGCATCTACGAGAGGTCCATGAGATCTGGATTTGAGATGTGATCTCAATATCCAAGTCACTATATGTGGAACGTACAATCACCATGTCCTTATGTCCAAGTATCTGCGGATAAAGTGCATTATTCTTGAAAGAGTTCAAGAATAATTTCATTGTTGAATTATATCTAAGAATTGAGAAACAGATAATTAAATGTGCTCTAATTGTCATGAATACTGTGAACTGCATGAGAATGATAATCCAATATAATTAAATGTGATTTAATTATTATGGATATGAATAATGTGGATAGCACTATCCAATTATTCATATATATTATAAATGTGATTTATAAATTATTAGAAAGAGACTATTGTGATTTATATTTATTGTTTAATTATTGATGTGAATTAGATTCACATTGGATGATTAATTAAAAATATAATTTACATTTTTTATGATGTGAATGTGATTTTTTTCCAATGTCATTATTGCAATATTAACATGATAATTATGAATTTTTTTTGTGAAATAATTTACAACAAGAGTTGTTGTAAATCTTGGAGATATCATGAGATAATGAAATCTCATGAGATAATGAGGAGATTGACCCATTCCACCGTAAGAGGGTGGACGAACACCAACTTCCATTATGAGTGGGTTGCAGTCCTCCCCTTTTAGGGATGAGGTCAATCTTCTCCCTCTTTATATCCAAGATTATTTTATTTGATTTTAAACTAAATTATATTGATTTATAAATATATATTAATTTAATTTAATTATTGTTGTGCTTTTACAACAACAGCTTGGCCATTGAAAGAAACAAATCAATCTCATCTATTGATTATGTGTGGTCCATGGATTGAGATCCATGGACTCCCAAAATCTTATATAAGAAGAGGCACCCCTTGCTCTTCAAAGTTACAACAACATCAATGACAACAACACAACTTTCTCTCTCTCTCTCTCTCATTCTCATACCAAGCCCTCTTTCTCTCCATGAGTGGTCGTCCACTCCTTCCTTAGAGGGAAGGTCATCACCATAGTCGCATTGCCGTTGTGCTGCCACTTCGACAACTCTTGGTTATCCATCTTCGTTGGTGCGTCTCACTCGTGAAGAATACGTTCGATCTCGTGAGACGAGATTAGGAGATCCATTGCTAGGATCAATGGCTTGGATTGCAAGAAGCAGACGACTCATCTCCTCACTCGCAAGCGTCTCCTTCAACGGATCGGACTTGGGATAGGAGTCCTCTTAGAGGGTCGATCACAACTACGCTAGAAGAGGTATTCCTTTGTCTACTATATGGTTAGATGAAATGATCCAAGAAGTGTTCTTGGATCATGTGGTTACATCGATTATATTTTTTTTAATTCCGTTGCACTGAGAAACTAGTGCGACTAGTTGCTCTCGATCGTATATGATGCGATCCTTACGCTTCGTGATGCACTTAAGGATTCTCCCATATCCTTCAGTTAGGAGATGCAACCATGTGCTCAATGGCGTACTCCTTCACAAGCTTCTTACTTCTCTATTAATGAAATGTCTTCCCCCATATGAAATGATTATCTTTGGAATCCCAACCATGCAATAATATGGTCCTTGAGAAAGGAACACACCGTATGACTATCAGTGACTCAGGTGGGGATATCCTCCACCCATCTCCTAACGTAATCCATAGCAAGCAGGATGTACTGATATCCTTGACTAACAAGAAATGGGCCCATGAAGTCTATGCCCCAAGCATAAAAAACATCCGAAATCTGTATATATCTTAGGGGGATGGTATCATTGGAACCAATGGTTCCTCTCATCTTCTGGCAATTAGTACAACCTCGAACATACTTTGTAGCATCCTTAAATAATGTTGGCCTTCATAGGCAGCTCTGTAAAATCTTTGCTGCCGTGCGCTTCCTCGAATGATTCCCATCAAATTCTAATTTGTGACAGTGCTTAAGTACACTGGTGTATTCCTCCTGAGGAATGCACCTTTTCTATATACAATATGCACACTCACAAAATAGGTACAGATCCTCCCATCAGTGAAAAATTATCTCCCACAGATTTCTGTCTACCTTGTGCTTCAACCAATCTTGTGGAACTTTCTTATAGACATGATAGTTCACAATATCGACATAGCATGGGAGTAAGTCCATAGCAAAATGGTTTCATCTAGAAAGGTCTCAGAAATAGGGATCATGCTCTGCTCAGAAGTATCTGCATCCGTAATGCAGGAAAGGTGATATGCCACAATATTTTTCACTCCAGGCTTATCTCAAATCTCTAAATCAAATTCCTTGAGAAGAAGGATCCATCTAATAAGGCATGGTTTGGCATCCTTCTTTGCCTGTAAGTACCATATGGAAATGTGATCCATGTATATAAAAACATAGGAACCAAGGAGATAAGATCTGTACTTCTCTAATCTAAACACAACTGCTAACATAACCTTCTTTGTCATCGTATAATTTCGATGTGCCTCATCCAGAGTTTTTCTAGCACAATGCATAGAAAATGATATCCCATCCCTTCTCTGCACTAAAACAGCTCCAACTGCAAAATCTAACGCATCTGTCATGATCTCAAACGGGAGAGACCAATTAGGTGGCTGTAGGACAAGAGTACTAGTAACCATGTCTTTCATCTAATGAAATGCAAGGAGGACATTATGATTAATAACAAACTCATTCTCCTTGCATAGAAGCTCAGTCGAAGTTCTGGAAATCTTGATGAAGTCCTTAATGAATGACCTATAGAATCCTACGTGTCCCATAAATGACCTCAACTAGTCCAAGTTCTATAGTGGATCAAGCTTGGATATCACATCGATCATAGCCGGGTCGGCCAACCATGGTTGGAGATGATGTGGCCCAATACAATCCCATTAGCCACCATAAAGTGACTCTTCTCCCCGGTAACGACACCATTTTGTTGAACGCTAAAATCAGCATGTTTATTTCAATGACTTAATCACAAGTTAAAGTGCGGTCATTACAACCCAAAGAAGCATCAAATAAAAATTTTATTTAATCTTAAGCAAAAATAAAGACAAAAATGTAGCAAGAGATTTTCCTATTTAATTGATCTATATAGCTAACAGATCGAACTCATGGAGGCTACAAAAAATCCCGAGGATTATTCTATGCAATAAGAATTCAATGAAAGAATAAAGGAATTTCTATTCAAACTATGCTTGGAGGTTGTATTTTCTTTTTGGATTTTGTAATTTTTATTGAATTTTTATTTTTTATTTGGTTTTCATATTTTTAAATTTTTTAATTTTTTTGAAAAAATAATAAGAGAATTAATGAAAATTGAAAGCACGCACACACTCAACTTTTTTTGTATTTTTCAATTATGTCAAAAATATGCAAAAAAACTAAACAAAAAATATTTTGGGGGTTTTTAATGATATTTTAATGTTTTTGTTATATTTTTCCAAAATTTTTCATGATTTTAAAGCCTTTAAATAAATCAAAAATAGGGAATTAAATAAGCAGAAAATAAAATGAATGTTTTGGTATTTTAAAATAACATAGAATGTCAAAAATAATTGAAATATATAGTGATTAAAAGATATTTTTTATGTTTTATAGAAATCTATTTTATGATTTTTTTATTAAAAGATGTTTTATGAATTTTTAATGTATTTAAGAGTTTTATGCTTTTATGGGTTTAATGAGGAATAATATGTGAAAATTGGATAGGATCTAAAAAGAATTAAAATAGACAACTAATTTTTTTAAATTTTTGAAGAATTTATTATTTTTATTGATTTTTTTTATGAAAACATGAATTTTTTATGAGGTTTTTGATATTTAATAAATAATAAAATCAATGAAAATGCAAATTGAAAATAATGGATGAAAGATGAATGTAACATGACCTTATAGAAATTTCTAAAGAATTTTAAATACATTTTGATATTTTCTTTTTTTATTTTAAACATAAAAAAATAAACCATACTCACAAGTACTAATATGCAATTATTTAATGTATGCAGATTGAATAATTAACAAAAATAAAATACAGGGCTTAATATACAATTTTTCAAAAACTCACACACACGGTCACATGTGCCCAGCTGGACAAGACCAATATGCAATTAATTAAATTTCGAGGTCCAAATAATAACTCATTAAGGTCCAAAACTCAAATAGACATATTATCTATTGCAATTTACCCAAATCTCACGTGCGAAGCATGCAATGAAGTTTAAATAAGACCGAAACACAGAGAAAATAACTACTAAGGATGAAGGTGCAAATGTTCAAACAACTACAACACAGACACATGTCCCATTAGGACTTATTTGCAAATAAAATAATGACAGTGGCTTGGGTGCAAAATATCCCTTTATTGTCAAGGAGGCTCAAGCGGCTTTGATGCGCTGGAGCTCTTATTGGATGACTGCAAATAAATATGAAGTGAAGGGTGTCGATCAGATCTTGAGGCTTCAATCTATGACTAAGATATGGGGCAGAATGAATGCCTGAGATGTAAACTAGTGCCCCGTTCTTGATCGTATGGTTGGGAGACGATCTTAATGAACTGAGAAGCATATGTTCCCCGGTGAACTTCGATTAGTTGAATCTCCCTCGTCCGAGCGCTATTCCTCGTCTAATCGGTCTAAAATCCAAGCTCTTGCAATTGCTCCTCCGACGTACAACTTGGATCGATCAGAAATAACCAGATGGTTGGTCTAGAAGGTGTTCTTCTCAGTTGCTCCAGGAACCTTCTCCAGTCTCGATGAATTCTATTCACGTTATTTCTGGAGCTCCTTTGACCTACAAGTGATCGCCAATGCTTGGAGGTATACTCCGGGCAAGAATTAGGTCAAAATAGTATGAAATGGTGGGCAAATGGAAGTCTCCGGCAAAGGTGGTGAGGATGGAGATCGAGCTCCTGATCTAGAGTGATCTGGAGATGAGCAGATGATGTAATAGGTGAAGAAGGTCGAGGCGAAGGTGTTGGCGTAGTCAGTGAGGTTCAACAGTGATCGAAGTGCCTGTGACCGTGTATATCGAAGGTTGAAGACGATGAACTGATCTTTTTGATTTAGCTAAAATTAAAGCAAAAAAAAGCTAAAACGAAAATAAATCACCTAAGTTACTTATGGAGTGGAAGAAGAGGTAGAAATCACCTCGATCTGTGATGTGGCGGAGAGGCAGAGACGTGCAGCGGAGGTCATCGGTGACGTAGTTGGATCACAAACTTCAGGCGCTCACTCACACTCCTAATCGTGGGGAACGATAGCTGTCACCCACAACTCACTCCAGGAATCGATATCGGGGAGGAAAACATCCGATGGACGAATCCAGATCTCCCAGAGTTGGAGGGGTATAATTTATTGGCATGGCTCCGATGAATTTTGAAATTCAAAATAGGCATAATTCATGGAGAAATCAGTGGAGATGATGAGCTAGTGAGTAAGAGGATTAAATGAGCGAGAGAATCGGAGAAGGAATCATAGGTGGTAGATGATTAAGGCATATGGGGAAATTAGGGCATAGTAATGGTGACATGAGGTTATCGGGTGAGTAGGTCAAGGTTGAGCAGTTGACCCGGGTCAACAAACCTAGGTCAACCAATCATAAGGCGCCTAAAACGTGTCCAAGAGAGGCTAAATGATAAAATTGTAAATAAAAGTAAATAATTCAATAAAAAGTCGAAAATGAATTAATTTAATTAAGTAATGTTAGTAAAAAATATTAAGATTAATTAGAAGTTAATTTTAATAATTTTTAATTAATTTAATAATAAATTTACAAAGGGTTAAAATAAATATTAGGATAATTTATAGGTATGTATACCTATATATACAGGAATTTTATTTTTAATTATTTATTTACATACATATATACATAATTTAATATTTTATTTATTTACAATATTTTACATGGGTTTGAAAGATATTTTTTTATTTTTACGAGTTAATTTGTTAGGTTATTTAAATAGGTATAGGCACACTTTATACATGGTGATACATATACAATATATACAAGATTTTATTTTTGTTGATTTTTTATTTCGTAATTTTTATTTCTATTTTATATGAGTTAATAAAATATTTACAAGTAATTAAAAATCTAATATTAAAAAATATGTATAATGAAATAATTAATTAAATAATATACATAGTGTACATAGGTATAATATACAATAATACCCCAATTGGCCATATTTCACACCTTAACTCAGAATTTAATGAAATCACCTTCATTTTAAAGATAATTTAATTTGGAGTATAATGAAAGAGAGTTTGATGTATTTGGAGTTGAGGGGAAATATTAATCTTGGAAATTCGTACTTTTGTGGCTTTTGGAAAGTGATGGTATTTTTATACTATATAAAAATCTTTATTGAATTATTTTTATTATTTACAAAAGAATTTTATGCACAATTTTTAAGAAGAAATGATTATTTTGTTTATAAAGATATGGCAATAAAATAAAGAGTGTGTAATATTGACAATAGTATACAAGTGTTGAATATACAACTGACAAGTGTATTTCAAGAATTTTTGGTGTTTTTGGCCTTATCGCCCCCTACTTTATTCCTTATCCTTCAGATCAAGTCTTGACCTTCTCTTGGGTTCGATTCAACCTGTATCTATTACATATATACAATCCTTTATTTTTCTTTATTTTTCCTTTTTTTATTCATTTATTTATTTTAGATTAAAATAGTGATAAATATAAAATATTTAGACAAGGGTGTTGGTTAGTAAGAAAAAGGATTTATTAATATATATGATGGATTTTAAGTTAAAATAAAGGAATAAAGATGATGAAATGCAGATTCATCAGAGGCCCTAGATTAATAAATTGTACCAATGAGAAGGTATTATATTAATCGAAGCACTGCCGTCAAGGAGTGTTATCACAAAAATAGTCAGAGATGGTGCAGCTCACAAGTGGTGTGATAGTGTTCCCTTTCCTAATGTATGGACGGTGAGAGATG
The DNA here is from genome assembly GCA_037367405.1 of Ottelia alismoides. Classification (NCBI taxonomy): domain Eukaryota; kingdom Viridiplantae; phylum Streptophyta; class Magnoliopsida; order Alismatales; family Hydrocharitaceae; genus Ottelia; species Ottelia alismoides. The sequence goes on from JAZKJV010002406.1 coordinate 831,637, forward strand.
GCGTGGGTTGTGGCCATGGTAAAAATGTGACTCTCAGATCTGTTCCTTCGCTTTCTCTTCTTGGGTTTAGGAGATGATAATTGAGTCATGGCCCGACGAAGTGGGGCTTCAATGATCTCATGAATAGCTACCACCACTTCAGGTTCAATCAACATTTTTTTGGATCTCCTCCATACAATGGAGAATATTGGAATCATCATCTACACAAGGATGACTGAGAGAAGTCTATACATCTTAATCCTTATGGACAAAGGTGGGAACTGCGGTGTGTGTGTGTATATGTGTGAGTATAGGATCTGGCAGTGGTGTCCACTCCTCACAAGCTGACTCAACTGTGTGTCTACCGAAATCTTTTTGTATGTTTGGGGTTTTCTCATTTTTGGTATTTTTGGCGATTGTAAGCTCTCATAGGCATCCTCGAAAGAACCCATATCATCAAATGGTGAAGCGACATTGTAGCTCTTATTTATACTAGTGAGATCATGGATCCTCTTCTTCATTTACTCCATCATTTGGACAAGTTCTCAAGAGTGGATTCCATGAGAGGTGACTCCAACAGGCTAGTCTCGGGTGAGTGGAATGGTGGAGAACGTGAGGGTGGTGGTGATGGGTAAATGTTCAAGTCCTGATATTGTGGTTGTGGTAGATATGTACAAAAAGAAAAATCAGGAGCAAAGTCCTCCTGGTAAAATGGAGGTGGATCGAAGGGTCTGCAAAGTTCATATAAAAATCGCTCTAGTCGACCATCTCCGAAACAAAATAAAGGATCTTGAGAACACGAAGGTCAAATAAAGATATGTGATAAAAAGGTGCTAGTGCGCAGAGAAGATCTAGTATGCAAAAACAGGAACAAATATACACAAAACAAAGCCCTCAATTCACCTACTCAACACAATGAGGACCGTGAAAGTACAGTCTTTTATCTTTTCCAATTTTAGAGTTGGGTTATAAAAATAAAGTTGTACAATCACGTAGGAAGGCATGGGATTGTGGCACTAGTCCTTAGTGTGTATGTATCAAAATAAAATGCACATACAATGAGGGGTTTACTCTCCCAAGATAAATATTTTCGTTTTAATTTTAGGGTCGAGTAATCTTAGCAATCCCAATTTTATTGATCATCACTTTTATTATTTTAATGAAAATGCATGAACTTAATGAGGAGTCAATTCTTTTTAGATCCTATGTGGCCAAAATCAGAGGGAGAGAGCAGAAAAGCAATGAAAGCAAAATCGGTGATGAATGCTAAGTAGAAATGCTCACCTTACCTCCAGCTCTCTTCATGCAAGGATGCTAGACAGAACTGAAAATTTTCTATATGCAAATGCAAAGCCGATACAATCACCCTAGAATAGAATATTCTATTAGCATGAAGCACCAGATACTAACTATATAGATACGAGACCTAAGTCTGGTTTTGGAAGCAAATCGATGCCTGCCACATTGGGTCCTGCAAGCATTGTATATAGCTTCTCTGGACACGCATTCTCAAGTCTAAATAGTCAACAATTATGATTTAACTAAGTCCAAAAATCTATAGGTACATACAAATATATTATGGCTTTGGACCTTAATATATCAAGAAAGCAAATCCTAAGCTAGGGCTCAATCACACAAAACACATAAAAATAAAGTCGAAAAAAATAAATGCGATGAAATTGTGATAAAATTAATGAGGCCCCAAGGGAACAATTGCTCAGTCAATGGACCTCATGATGTGTCAAAGTTCTAGAGATTTAAAGTTGTTACAATTAAAATCTCTCTCTCACACACTTTAAATTACAAATGAAATAAAATACAAGAAAATGAAAGTGCTATTGTCTTCAAAGAAATAAAATACAAGAAAATGAAAGTGCTATTGTCTTCAAAAATCCCCTAAGTACTATTCAACTGCTTGGTTAGAAGGCTAAGCCTGCTTCACGTGGGTATGTAGGTACTCCTAGGAGTACCTCCCTCGATCTGCGTTCCCCCGCAACAAAGTCAAACAAAGAGGGTGGTTAGATAATTTAAAAATAATATTGAATAAAGTAGGAAATAAATAAAGGGGAAAATATAGACAAAAGTGACAAGAAGACACAAATAAAGATACATAATCTATGCATAGTTGCTCCCTAGCAATGGTGCCATTTAGAATAACGAAAATCTAGAGGGTCGTGTCAATGCACAAGGCGGATCAACAATCATTGAGTTGTCTGCTCGAGAAATTCGTTAAATTCAATAATTAACCCACAATATAAATAAAGCAATGAAAAGTAAGATGTGGAGTTAAAATTTATTATAACTCTATAAATGTGTATATAGGTGTAAGTATGTGCAGTGTTAAACCCAACGAGCATACTAGATAGATCCAACAATTAAATCCAAAATTTGTGTTTTTCTTGTCTATGTGTTTTTGTGTGGGTTTTGAATTTTATATTTTTTTATGGAATTTAATCTTTTTTAAATATTTCGAATTTTATAAATTTTAGTTTCTTTTTACATTTTTTTATTTTAATTTCCTTTTCTTTTTAAATATGCTAATATAGGAATATATAAAGCTATATATATATAGGGTATTAAGATTATAAATACAACCAAAAATAATAAAAAAGTACAAACTAAAATATTTTTGGGTTTAAAATATTTTTTATTGTTTTTGTGATTTTTTAAATGAAAAATATTCCAAAACATGGATTAAATAAATAAGCCAATTTGTTTTGGAAAATAAAAATAGAAAATAAAGCCAAAAGTTTCCAAAAATAATTAAATTAATAATATATAATAAAAGGAAAATTATGGAATAGAAACGCACATTTTTTGGAATTTCTTGGATTTTTTTGTATTTTAATATATGATTTTGGTGCTTTTTAAATTTTACGATTTTTCTTTTTCTATTTTTAGTGGTTTTTTGGTCTGAAGTTGCAAAACAATAAAATAGACAAAATATTTTTTGGGGGAATTTTTCAAAATATTTTTATATTTTCTTGGTATTATATAATTCAAACATGGTAAAAACATGATATTAAATAAGGAAAAAGTCTTAAAATGCTATTCTAAAAATATGACGTGAAAGTACAATCAAGCAAGCACTTAATCCTATTTTCACAAAATTTGCCAAGCACAAATGCTAATTTTAATAAATGAAAAACTTTCATAAAAATACAGACATTTATGTAATTTAATAAAGTGCGATGTGGATTCTAGAAAATACCCAAAATAATATAACTAATATTTAAAGTTACTGGACTAATTTGAAATATGAAAAACATGCGAGGGGTTCCCTGCAAAATAACCACCTCATGTGGGACTGCACATGAGGTGACGTGCACTAGACCCAAAGGAAAATACAGGAAAGTAAGGGAGTTTCAATGCAAATTTACCAAAAGTTTTAAACTACAAAAATAAATTACAGGATTATATAATAATGCTACAAAAGTTGGGGGTATGAAGTGCAAATTACCCCCATAAGCACCATATCTGATACTTGCGGGTGTGTCACTTATACACTTGGCACGTTTATGAGGTGTGATGACGCTTTACTGATCTACTGTGGAGATCAGATATGGAGCTCGAACGATCGGGCGAGGCGACTGGAGATCGAATGACCATGATCAAAACTAGAGCAAAGGCATGATCAGACAGCTGTTGCTTCACACGAAGATTGTGGAAGAAGGTCGCCTTCCCCGAGCTTCAATCTGATTTCGGGATGCTCCGACCACTTCAACGGCTGCTTAGGTGTTCAAAAGGTTCCCCGATATATCTTTGTCTGCAGGAGGTCTCAAAAAGCCTCGAGACGCATTAGCAGAGTCCTAGGAGGTCGAAGAAGCTTGGGCGACCTGGAACCCTCCTCTGAATCCCAAAGCTCCTCCTGATGGCTTCAAGCTCCCTGCACCTACACAGAAGAATGTTGGGTCGAGGGAAAATTGCCTCGACCTGTTAGAGGGTGGAATGTAGTAGGAATGGAAGGGGGTAGAGGTGCTCCGGCGAGACGAAGGAAGTGGAACACCCAAATTATGATCCACGAAGGATCTGGTGAGCTGGAGGTGCGTGGGACAAACAAGAAGCGAAGGGGAAGAAATGATGAGGTTGTGCGAGTCAGAAAATCGATGGAGTCACAATGAAGGGTTCCCCGAAGCAGAACTCCGACGAACTATGAATTTGGTAAGTACGCTAATGCAATGGATCAAACATTAATCCAATAACATGAACTAAAAACTACACATAAAATCTACATAAAATGCAAAGAAAAAGGGACCTCAAATGGTCAGTTCCACAAGATAAATACCTCACACCGATGAGCGGTGGAGATGGTGGAACCGATTGCTACTCTGCCTCCTCTATCCTCCTAAGTCCAAGGAGAGCACCCAATCACGAACTTATAGCCCGCATGCGCAAAAATAGGGGAGAAAATGGGGCAGAAGCAATTCGAAAAATCCGACAAGGTGGGGCAGAGCTTTTGTATAAGTGGCAGGTAGAGGGAAAAGAACGAGTTGGTTAGCTCGCTACATGTCCCCTCTGATCAAAAAATCGATGGTGTGTGATAGCTCGATGAATGAGGAGAAAAGTTGATGAAGGAAGCAACCCAAAAGGATGAAGGAATCCTTGGGGGAAAATCGAAGAAGGTGAGGTCAAAGGCAGGTTCTGACAGGGAGAAGAGCTGACCGGGGTCAACTCTTAACTCCCCCCGAAATTATTTGTTAAATCAATATTAAATATTAAATAATTTAATTAATTTTAATTGAAAAGTAAAAATTATTTATTATTTTTGTAGTAATTTAATATGTTTTTTATTTATTTTTATGGGCTTATTTATTACAAGTTAATTTTAGGGTCTATTTATAGGTATATTTATCAATGTTTTTGTATATTCTAATTTTATTTGTATTTTGATTTTATTTTTTATACACCTAATTTATATAATTATAACTTATTTTTATATACATAAATTTATTTTTATTCTATTTTTTATATAATTTGTACACTTAAATAAATTGGGGTATACATTATATAAGTATAAGTATAAGTAACACATCAATGTATTTATATATACTATTTTATTTTTGTGTTTTCTTTATGGTTTCATTGTGTTCTAAATATGTAAATATATTATAAATAATATATACAAAATGATAAAAAATTATAAAATAATGATAATAATAAATAAAATGAATATTTTATTCGTGTATATTGTACAATAGGGGTCCAAAACCTAACTTTTGCATATGAAGTCCAAATTAAATGAAACCACCTTCATTAAATAGCTTATTACAAGTTATAAAAATTAAAGGAGATTTGATACATTTTTAGTTCATATGGAGAATATATGGATTTGAGAAGTTTGGGTTTTGGCTTTTTATTTAGAGTATAGAAAGTACAATGTATATTATTTTTGTGTAGACTGTAATTTTATTATATTTTTATCTACAGCTTTCATGTACAATGTTTCTTTATTTGAGGTATAAATACTAAAGAATAAAAAGGGTCCCAAAAAATGCAATATTTGGCAAAATAAATTGGGAATTTTATTGTATTTTTGACCCTTATCCCCCCTACTTTATTCCTTGTCGACCAATTCATTATTAACTAGGTCTCAGGGTTTAGGGTATAAAATTCCTTTAGAACTTTATTACTTTTCTTTTATTTTCTTTATTCTATAATTTTGACATTAAAAACAAATTTTTATATACAATAATTGGAATAAACAATGAATGTTAATTTGTAAAAAATAATGTTATTTACATGCAATTAGCTAGGGGTTTAAGGCAAAAATAACAGAATAAAGGTGATGAAGTGGAGATTCATCACATCCCCACATAGCGGGCCATCGTAGAAAAGTCAACAAGAAGAGATGATTAGAACAGATAAACAATTATTAAATTAATATAAATAAAAAATAGAAAATTATATAGCTATTATGCACAAGTTCCCTATCTTATCTGTTGCTCCCGGGCAATAGTGCCATGCGGTATTTTGTCGAGGTTCCTGATGCCCGATCTTGGAGGACTTGCAATGTCTGACAAGTCAGATCTAGCAATCGCTATATCAGCCGCTCTCATGGTACTCAGAACTCAAACAATCCTCTTGAACAAATAATCAACCTGAGATATATATTAAATCATGTAGAATGCGAGGTGAAATTTATTATACACTACAAATAAATGTCTAAAGTAAACACATGTGGGAGTAAAATGAGTGAGAGCACGTGGGATAGGTATAATTATAATTAATTAATAAAACTAATATTATTTTTTTGTAATTTTTTACTTTTTGATTTTTTATGGGTTTGTAATTATATTTTTTCTTTTATGGATTTTAATTTGATTTGTATTTTTATTTTTTTGAATTTTGAATTTTTTATTTTCTTTTTAATTTTGCAACATTTTTATTCTTATTTTTTTAAAAGACAATATATATATACATATATCTATGAAATATTAATAATGTTATGTATATTATAAAGAATATATTGGGCTATAATATATATAAAGGAACAATCTTTTTTATTTTTTAAAGTTTTTGTATATTATATATTTTATAAATGGTAATAATAAATTATATTTTATAAGTAATATAAGGTATATATATTATATCTAGTATTTTATAATTTATATATATAGATACATAAAAATAAAAAATAAAATGTTTTGTGTTTTTATTATTTCTCTATATTTTTGGGATATTTTTAGATAAACTTTAGTAATTTTTATGTATTTTTAATGTATTTCGTATATAAAAATAGTGACTATAATAAATATGCTGGATAGTTTTGGGTCTTAAAAATATATTATAATCTCAAAATTTCCCAAAATTATTTTAAAATATATACTATATAATATAAGTAAAAAATAGAACAAAAACTATTTTTTGAATATTTAAATATTTTTACTAATTTTTTGGTCTTTTTTGGGGTTTTATGATTTTGAAGGTTTTATTTTATATTTTTTAATGATTTTTGGTTTAAAGGTATAATATACAGTAATATATATTATATAATTTTTGGTAATTTTTAAAAATAGTTTTATATTTTTTAGATTTTTAGGCTTAATCAGGAGATAAATAGCTCATATTTGATTTTTAGATAATAGGAAAATACAATGAATTCCTAAATAAAAATATGGACTTGAACAAGCATTAGATTAAACATCTGCCATATTTTTCGCAAAATTTAATATGCATAGGAGCTATTTAATAAAAATAAAAATGCAAAGGAATAATATAATCCTAGCATGGGTATTTTTGTAATAAAAATAAACTACAGGATGTTGCGTGCAAATATCCCCAAAAGTTAACACTTATATTACAATTTTAAAGGATTAAGTTAAATACCTAAATCCAACATGTGTATGTGCAAAATGTCTTGTAGCTCACATGCAGGGGACATGAGGTGAGCTAGGAGAGGACCTAAATGCAATATAAGAAAAGTGTGGGGTGTCTTATGTAATTGTTACAAAAGTTTTGAATGCTCATAAATATTTACAAGACTAAATTGTAAATACATGAAGCGGTAGGGCTTCTGTGAAATTTACCCAATAAGGTGTTGATTGGACATTGCTTGATGGATCACTTATCTCGATCCGATAGTGAGGGGCTTGCAGAATTTCGCCTTCAATCCACGGCCTAGATTAGATCTGGGCCAAGCACTCCAGTTGATGGAAATCAGGCACCCAAGAAGAAATCTCAAGACCTTGGCCCAAGGGTTGCTTCAATCTATAATATCTCCACGCTCAGTGCACCTTTGTCTTCTCCAACAAGCCCTAAACGGCGCTGGAGCCACGTTTGTGCCCCATCGATAGGGGCCTGGAGCACAAGGGTGCCTGGATCTCTGAGATGAACTTCAAAACCTTGTTTATGGTGCTACAAAGCTCTCTCTCTTGCACAAAAAGTTTCCTGGACTCGACGCGAAGATCCTTGGTCCAATGAAGTTGTATGCACACAGGGATGAATGATGCAAAGAGCTCGGGCGAAGGGGCGAAGGGAGGAGCTCGATGGACCTTGATTCTTGCGCAATCAAGTGGGAAGATTGGGAGAAATATGGAGAAGATGAATGGGAATGAAACTGAGGTGGAAATGGGTCGGATAACAGTGAAGATCATAGTGGATTCGAGCTAGAGCTTAAGGCTCCGGCAGATATAAAATCTAAAATTACATTAAGCTAAACACTAATTAATTAAACTAACAAAATCTATGATAAGGAATGGAAATGACATAAATAAACATGAAAGAGCAGCTTGAACAAGCATGTATACGTGGAGCAGAAGGCTTTATCGGAGAAGGTCTCTGGCAAGCTTGGATCACCACCTCTGCCACTTATTCACGCCAACAAGTCCAAGGAGGTCCTCCTATCACTAGTTCTTTGAATTAAAGTGTTCCTATGAGGGTTAGAAGGAGTGAATCAGATCAATAAGTTAAAGGGGGCAAATGAGGTTATTTATGCACATGGATTTGGAGGGAAAGGGTCACAGAATTGAATATGATTTGATAAGAGAATGGGCGATCATATGTATGGGCGTGATGACTGGTCATGTCCTATACAAGATTGTTAAGGGGAGCTAGCTTCCTCGAGAAATGGGTCAATGCCAAAAATTTGATGAAGTAGTGGTGGTAGGTGGGTATAATAGAGGAGAGGGATAAAGACCATGTAGTTGACCTAGGTCAACTCACGGATGCTCCGGATTGGTCCACGTGGACTAATAAGGGAAATTCGAGAAATAAATTATTTATTAAATATTTTTAACATAATAATCAATTTTATTAAATAAAAGTCAAAACACAAAAAGTGATTATTTATTTATGTAATTTTATTATGATTTTTATTTATTTTTACAAGCTCATTTATTAGGTATTAATTTTACATGTATATACATCGGTATAAATACTTGTATTTAGTTTATTTTATTTTATTTTTATTTTTTATTCTAAATTTTATTAATATATACATATTTTGTACATTTATAATATATTTAAATGCACATTTATTATTTTATTTTATTTTTTGATTTTTTTATATACTTAAAAAAATATGGGTATGTATAATATAGGTATAGTTTACCAATATATTTCAATACATTATTTTTTTTATGTATTTTTATGTTTTTTATTTTATGCTTATAATTGAAATGTATTTCAAGTAGTATTTACAAATATTAAAAAATATAAGAAAGCTAAAAATATAAAGAATGAATATATTGAACAAAATATACAAGTGCATAATACTACATGGACTCAAAAGCTAACTTTTGCATATGAGCTCCATTTTTAATGAAACTTTCATTAGATAGATATATAAATTTTACGAACAATAAATATGAGTTTGGTTAATTTTGAGTTTGAATGGATGAGATACAATTATATAAAGTTTTATTTGCAGCTTTTTGTTATGTGTGTCGTAGTCACATTACTTGTATTTTTATATACAATGTTCATTTTGAGGGTTTCTTTATTTAAGATGTATAAAAAGAAAATAAAAGTGGGTCCAAATGGATATTTATAGATGAACAAAATTTGGTTTTTTTTGTGTTTCTTTATGTACAGTCAATCACCCATCTCCCCCTACTTTATTCCTTGTTGACTTGGTATCGGGGTCTAGGGTTATTTAGTGTCTTTGATTCTTCATTTCTTTTTATTTTCTTCCCTTTATTCTTTTATTTTGTAATTAAATACATATATTCATACAGTATTTACAGGATAAATAATGAGTGTTATTTTGTACAAATTAATGTTATTTACATGCATTTATCTAGGGATTTAAGGCCAAATGAAAGAGTAAAGGTGAAAAAATGGATACTCATCAGAGATTGCACCTGTGAGCTTATAAATAATTGTCTTCTCACTTAACTCAAAAATGGAAAAGATAAAAGATCGAACCTTCACAATTTTACAGTGTTGAGTAGGTGAATTGAGGGGATTGATTTGTGTTTTATTGTGTGTGTTTGATCACCATGCACATTGCGTCTTTTTCTGTTCATATCTTGACTTGACTTTCGTGATCTCCCTGATCCCCTCCTCTTGAAAAATGAGATGGTTGACTTGAGCAACTTTTATCCAGACTTTGCGGATCTCTCTCATTGCACTCTAGTTGGTTTACCTAAATTTTGTCCAGAGCAATATTATCCAGATTTTTCTTTTTGTACATATCCGCCTTTCGAGATGGACCTTCCTCTCGAATGATCGCACAAGTAGCCTACACACTTTGACTTTCTGTATCCATTAGGGTGACATGATCACCCATAGTGTCAGCCACTAAATTTAGAGAACCCACCTTTACCATCCCCTCCTCTACAGTTACATTACCCACCATCATCCCATCTGGTGCTACACTATTGGACTTCCCTCCCTTGGACCCCACTCTTGATCACATGACCTAGTTAGTGGAGGAAATGCAAAAGAGGATAGTGACCCTCACTGAACAGAATAAGACCCACATTCTTGCTTCACCTTCATGTGTGATGGAGTCACGAGAAGCCACCCATGGGAGATCACTATCACTAAAAACATAAAAAATTAGAAAAATATAAAATTAAAAAAATAATGGGAGACACATAGATAAGATAGATTGTGAGGAGAGGGCACATGTGCCATCCACCTTGACCACACATGCACACACCATTGTTCCCACCACCCTACCTATTAAGGATGACCTGTATATCCTTCTAGTCACTCTTGTGTACAAGCTGATTACGATTTTTTTCCGAATAACGAAGAAACACAAATTAAGAAAATTATTATCTGAACGTGAAGTGGTGTCTATAATTCATGCTATTATTGAAGTCCACTTCACCAAACCGTGGACTTTTTACCAGCACCCAAGATAAAGAAGAGACATTGTAGAACTGAGTGCCACATTTTTACCATGGCCACTACCCACACTATCACCCATCGTCTACCCAACAAGAAAAGGGACACTAGTAGACCATTCATTAGATATACCATTTCTGACCACCATTTTGATCACACACTCCTTGACAGCGACACCTCAATAATAATAAGACCTTCCTCACTTGTAGAGACACTCAATCTCAAGCCACTTAAGAAAACCAAGATGATTTGTCAATTCGCTAACTGATCAATAAAGAGGCCGAAGAGTATTCTTGAAAATATTGTTATTCAGATCCAGGGCATGAGCTATATTGTAGATTTTGTTGTATTACCCATGGAGACCTCCACCCCCATGGAGAGCACTTCATCATTATAGCTCAGCCTTTCTTTGATACAGTGAAGGTCGTTTTTGATTATGGATCTAGAGAGATACGATTTCGTTCCAACAATGGGATTATTGTGATTGAGATGACCAATGCACCCATTGCCACTCGGAATTCCACCCCTGATGAGAGTGTACCTTTGCCATGCAACTTAGAGGACCTTGACCATGTTGTTAAGATCAGAGATGTTTACTATACCATGGAAAATACTGAGACCTAAGAATTACTCTTCAAAGGGGAAGTCTCAGAAAGAATAGACCTCTGTGTTCCTTCTCCTTATGTATGGAGATGTTTCGATGAGATCCATAGCATTTATACTATTGATATCTTACCACAGAGGGCAGAAAAAGGAGAGACTTCTGAAGTCAGACCTAACCTTACTTCTTCCATAAATGAGTTTGTGCCCTTTTGTTTTGGGATCACTAAGGATCTACAACACGTCGATCCTTATCGGCCTTCGTCAACAGTTGATCCTGGTATCTACATGCACTTTGTCAGATCTATTCCTCAGTAGTTGTTCAAGAAGGTAAAGTTTCTACCTTCTTGATAACTATATATTCGTCACCTTATATGTACTCACTTTCATTTCTTTCATTCCATTTGTTGTTTTTATCGTCTACCTTGATTTGTGTGTTTGTTTTGCTTAGGGTGTGCTTTATCCTAAGCATAGGGGAGGTGGATGAGTTGCGTGTTCTTTCTTCGTTCTGTTTCATCACTCTAGTCGTTGCTTATACTTAGGGATCTCTTACCCTAAGCTTAGGAAGAGTGATGATATTCGTTCTCTTATTTATACTTGTCGTTTCTTTCGAACCCTCGCTTGTCCCCTCACATGTTGATATTCTATTCTATACTTAGGAAAGCTTTACCCAAGGTATATGGGGGACCTGTTGAGTTGTTGCATGTTCTTCCCTACCCCTGATCACCCCCACCTTCTATACAATCTGCTATACTTATTGGTTGATCCGTATAGGGGGGACGATCGACTTCTCATTCTTTTATTTAGTCATTCTAGTATATGCTTTTATATACTCAGCATGAGTTATGTCTTTCTTTATTTCTCTTCGATCACTATGAGGACATAATACGACCTAAGTATAGGGGGCATATATACTTTGTCTATACTTTAGCCATAACTCCTATGGTGTTATTTTTAAAATATGGCTATTAAAAATATATATACTTGATAATGATATACAATAAGTCAACTATAAAGAATACATTACAAATATGTATCAAATTTTTCTAAATTCTTTGTAAATATAATAAATAAATCGATTTATAAATGTTTTGCAAAAGAATTTGAAAATGATACTGAAATTTCTTGAAAAATATTTTGAAATCATTTGGAAATTATTTTGTAAAAGGTTTTCAAGCCTTTGAAGAATTCTTTATAAATATTTGTAGAAATCTAGTTTTATTTGTTTAAATAAATGGTTTTGAAAATTACTTTGCAAATGATTTGGAAAATGGTTGTGAACTACTTTGTAAAATCTATCTATGATTATATTCTTAGAAAAATGTTTGAAAATGATTTCCAAACATTGTAGATGTTTGTAAATTATTTGAAATTATTTCTAAAATAAGGTTTTCAAAATGCTTTTAAAAATGATTTCAAATTATATTGATAACTTTGCACCTGAAATAAAATTCATTATAAACCTTGTAAAAAATCCTACTGAACAAAACTTATGAATAAAATTGACACTTAACTTGTAAATACATGTGAATACTTCCCATGTCAAATCTAAAACTAATTTTTGTAAATATACACCCATTCCCGTGTGAATATCTATATCCAATGAATTCACTAAAAATTTCAAAGGTTTAAAAAGCTAAACAAAAACGAAAAATGTCTTCAAAAATCCCATAAAAATTTGTAAAATCACATAACTACCTAAAAATTTGAAAAAATATTTCAAAATTTCTTAAAATTTCAAACATTTTGAAAAACCATAAGAAGTTCAAAATCTGAAAATATGATTCACAAAAAAATTTTCCTTTACATTTGCATTTTTTGAACTGATAATGATAATTGAAATAGTCTGAATAAAATCTGAAGATTGGAGCTAAGTTGGACCTTAATCCACTTAATCACATGAACCTTATAGGACTGGAATTGAGGCTTTTCAGGTCTGCTAGACTTAATTGTTTGATACCATAAGAATGGATTCATATGTAATCTTGAATGCCTAAATAAAATATTTCGAGATGCATGCATGACTCTTGTCTACAATGACCTAACTTGGACACCTACATCTTACACTTAGCTCAAACTAAGTTGAAGAGGTAGAGGGATGAATTTGCTACCATGAGATGCATGCGAATGGAAACATACGTAGTCCCTATAACTAGCCAGTGCTCCCCCAACGCAGTCCAATAGTGATGAGGTCCAAAGAGAGGATGTTGTGGTTTATAATAAAGCTTCAAAAGAGGGATAGTCTACTGGATCGAGAGGAAAAAGTCCTTATGTAAATGAAATTGTACATATACCTTAAAAAAAAAGAGTAGACTGGAACAAAACAAAGAAAAATCAATTAGTGTCTGGGTTATGTATTCAATAAGAAAGCATGTTCTTCAAAGTCAAAGATCCTTTGGTGCATGCAACTGGATGACTTGGCTACACTTGTCAAGCATCCTAGGATAGGTAGATACATTAACTATAGTTCATTCTCTTCTTTACCTCCTCTTAATGAGCTGGTTATACTCGAACTTAGAAGGGAATACCCCGCTCATTGAGGAAAGAGTTGTTGGATTGGGGAATTAAGGTTACCATGTTGGAGAAGATTGTCTCTTTACCACTTCAGCCGAGAAGAGCTGCATATCACTTATAGTGTACAAGACAAACTCGTAGTCATAAGGGTTTACATATGATGTAGACATGTTCTGACATGGCTTCTGAATAGACTTGGACAGAGTTTTGTGGTTATTGAGAGCTATTGATTTCAAGACCGATTCTCAACAAGGTTCCGACCAAACTTAAAATCCAAATGTCTTAATTGAGCTATAAACTTTGATTTTATGAAGATAACATTAAGAATCAAAACTATTCGAGCTTATTTCTTTTTCTTTTATTTATTTTTCTTTTTATGCACTCATTATGATAGGTGTTTCTAGGGACTAGCAAAGACAAGTATAGGGGGGTGATGAATCTCCATTTCATTACCTTTATTCTTCCATTTTGACCTTAAATTCCTAGTTAAATACATGTATATAACATTAATTTTTACAAAATAACATTCATTATTGAACATAGAAATATTGTATAAATTCAAGAATTTAATTTCGAAATAAAAGAATAAAGGAAAAAAAGAAATGAAGTACTAAAGATACTAAATGACCCTAGAACACAAGACCAAGTCCATATTGATTTGGTCGATCGGAAATAAAGTCAGGGGAGATATGGGCCATTAAACTGTACCAAAATAGCATAGAAATCCTAATTGAATTCATCAAAAATAGCCATTTTCATTGTTTTATTCTAATTTTTACACACCAAAAATAAAGATTTGTTCTACATGAAACTTGTACATATTAATGCATAGAAAAAATAGATATAATTGCCAGTAAAAATAATGCACACTGTGACTAGGATACACAGAGGAAAAAGTCGCAAACTGAACTTCACAGATCAATATCTTCTCCATACAAGCTCAGAATTCATCAAACTCACTTTATTATTCTTAACTTTAAATTATCTATCTAATTAAGGTGGCTTCATTAAAAATAGACTTAAGATGCAAAAGCCGGCTTTTTGGGGTCCCATTATATTGTATACAGGCATATTTTATTCATTTAATATATTCCTTACATTTCTACCTTTCTTATATTTTTAAATACTTGTAAATATTATTTAAAATAATCAAGAAATATAAACTTAAAATAAATACATTAAAAATACATTAAAATAAAAAATACATTAAATTATATAGTTATACAATACCTATAATGTGTAAACACATAATTGTCCAAGTGTATAAATAAAATCAAAAAAACAAAATAGAAATATGTAAATACGTATTTAAATATATTAGAAATATATAAAACATGTACATATGATAATAAAATACGAAATAAAAATTAAATATTCAAAATATAACTAGTTATACATATATATATATACTTGTAAAAATTAACACCAAATAATTAAAGTCATAAAAATAAATAAAAACAACCATAAAATAGTCGAAAAATAAGAAACATTTTTTATGTTTTTAGTTTTTATTAATAAAATCATTTAATAATTATTATTGAATTAAAAAATCATTTAACCATGTTTTGTTCTTATCTGGCTTATGTGGACCAATGAGGGCCAATAGTTCGTTGAAATCGGGTCAACTATACCCTTGGCCTAAAATTGCGCTAATCAAACATTGACCACCCTTCTTCGTCATTTTTTTGCCCATGATACATTCCTTGATGCACTGAGGTTTCTTCATTAAAAATCTTGTCAATACATCCCTCTTCCACGCCAAATCCTTGCCTTGGTCAATCAATCATTAATTCGCACGCAAACCCTAATCAAAACTTCTCTTATATATAACCTCTTCTCCACCATTTTTTGAATTTTGTTCCTGTTTTAATCCCCAAACCCCTTGGATTCCTTGGCCGAGTTGTCCCTTTGTGACAGGAAGCATGCACTCCTGAGTCCACAACTTGGAGAAGGGAGGAGGACGACATTCCACCCATCATCGAAGCTTCGCTCCTGGAGGTGCTACTCCTTGACCCCCAGGTCAGGTTCAAGCTATCGTAGATTTTAAGTTTGTCATAGTTCTAGAGCTCCGGCCAATGTCTCTTCCTATTCTAGCCACGTTTCAACCATTGAACACCTCCATCAGCTTCCTCATCTCCTTATCCACCTTCCCGTTCATTCCATTCACCCTGATCAGTCCGAGATCCGGTCTTCAGGGTCCAAGTTCACCGCCTCGCTAGACCTCTCCATCCCACCTCACTCTGACTCCACTCCACCCAATAAAAGATAATAAAACATTCACCCTCAGCTCCTTGTTCTTCCTGTGCATGCTATTGAGGGGTAAATTGCTATCATGCCCTTCCGCTTTTTATTCTTTAAATTAGGTCATGTGAATATTTTCATTAGCATAATATTTTGTGTAAAAATTACACTAAGGGCCTCAAGCTTTATTCTATTTACAATTTGGTACTACTCCACATCACCTCATGTGTCGTCCCACGTGAGGTACCTTTTGAAATATTTACAATTTGTAGACTATACTTCTTGGACTTGTTCTGAAATCAAATTTAAGTTCTATTAATTGCAAAAAGACCATGTAAACTTCAAGTTTTATTTATGTGTTTATTTATCTTTATAATTATTATTATAGCTCCCAAAATTGTAGGAAATACTTATAAAGTGCAGGATATGTTGTTGATTCGCATATATTTTCTGCAAAGCATTTTAATTAATTTTCATATTTACTAAAAAATACAATAAACATGCATTTTCATCTTGTCTAATTATTGAAATCATAAAAAATATAAAACCACTTTAAAAATTCAAAAAGATTAGAGTACTTGTATTATTATATATTCTATCATATACCCAAAAATCAAAATGTAGAAAGGAAACCTTAAAAATACGAAACCTAAAAAAAACTATAAAAATTAACTAAAAATTCCAAAATATTATTTTCTATATTTTATTTTTCTTATTATACATAGTATATATTAAAAGTGCTTTTATGAATTTATGACTTATTGTCTATTTTTAAAACACCAAACAATTCGGCTATATTATCTTATTCAATGTTTTATGCATTTAATACTTTAAAAATAATTAAAAATTCAAAAATTATATAAAAATTACCAAAAACATAGAAAATTACTAAAAATGCAAAAATATTTTATTCTTTATATTTTGAATATATTTAGGTATATTTATAAGTATAAATCCTTATATATACTATATATATTATTTATAATAACTATATTATATTATTATAAATAATTATATATTATATTTCAAAAATAAAGAAGAAACTAAAATTTTGCAAAATTAAAAAGAAAATAAAATATAAAAATATAAAACAATTAAAAAATCAATTAAATTCACATTTAATTAAAAACCCCCAAAATGAGAAAATAACTAAAAAAATACAAAAATAAGTATTATTAATTACCAATATTTATACCTATCCTCTATTTTTGTTAGTGGTACGACCCCTACTACTTGTCTGTTATACAAATTTTTGCATGGTATAATAGATTTCAACTCACATATTTTCATTGCTATATATTATTCATGGGTTTATTGTTGATTTATTCGATTGAGTTGAGTACCGAGTGCCGAGAGAGAGAGAGAGAGACTGATACAACGATTGCCAAATCCGACTTGTCGGATACCGTATGCCCTTCAAAACGACACATTAGGTGCTTCATCTCATTCGACTAATCAGTATCCTATGGCCCTCGATATGTAAGATGGTACTTCTCTTAAAAAGTAATTATTTTTTTTAAATGCATTACATTCTAGACTTAAGAATACATATGCTAAAACAGAGGATGAAGATGATGCTTTTGATTTCACTTGAATGATGTTTGGGAATCTCAATCAACATAGTCGATATAGAAGATGCTACCCTTGAAGAAGTTTGATCTAGTCTTCATATTCACAAACTTAAATTCATGGATTCAACAAATACAATAACACACAAGCTATAGGCTTTGTAACAACATGCGAGAAAATCTATAAGTCGTATAAAAAGTATTAGAAGAAGGGAAATTAAAATGATAAATCAAATAAAATCAATCCACGTTATGTTTGCAAACAATTAGAAAGGAAATGCCATTGGAAGAGGGGTTTCCCAAACAAGAAGAAAAGGCTACAATCTTTATAGTAGCTAAGGAATAGATGATGCGGATGATCATTACATATTCATTGTTATAAATAATATCTATTCTTAAACTGCATTGTTTCATGATTCATGTTGTCTTTTTACATAACCCCTCACAAAGATTGAATGTCTACTTGTGAAAACATCATTGGTGGGAACATCGCCATCACTACAACTTGGTATACAATAGGCGATGCTCATATACAATCCCTTATATGTACATGATTATCCTATCTACTTAGATGGGATGGTCATTAAACTATCCCATATAGCTGTGTCCCATCTACGTGGATGGGACGGTAAATGCGAACATCCCATTATACCTCTATGAAGGGATGGTCAAAGCGGTCTCATCTCATGTTCTTTGAAGACGTCCAAAGATAACTGAATGGGATGGTTGCGACCGTCCCATGTAGACCAGTTGGAAGGGACGGTTGCAGCTATCCCTTCTAAGTCTAGGAGAGATGTGCTTGATTGTTCCATATGGCTTTCTGTGCCCGTCCCAACGCAGATCAGTTTAGATATGTGGGAACCCGAAGGGACAGTCACGACCGTCTCATCTGGAATCAGATGAGATGGTCACAATTGCCCCATAAAGTCTTATACGCATGTCTTGTATTATGATGATTGTATTATGGGGATTATATGGGATGGTGGCTACCGTCCTATTAGGGTTTGTTTGACCTCTCCTTTTATGTGTTGCAACCTTTAGGGATGCGCATAGAGGGCCTATCGAGATCATCATGACCTTCCCATTTGATACTTTCTAGGTAAAAAAGTAATACATATTTGCTTGGTTTCCCAACCTCTTATCTATATTTGTCACACCCTATATAATTCAAAAGAGCAATATATACATCCAACAAATAATAAAAGAACACAATAAGAAACTAATTAGCCAAAACATATTAAACAAATGAAAATGTATCATCCAAATCTAAAAATGTTCAGTAGATACTCATTTCATAGAATTATGCTAAAAATATTTTTTACATAAATTTGCCTATCTATCACTGCATCCTACTCATCATTATCTTCCTCGTCGCTCTCATCCTTCTCCTCATTGTCCTCTTCCCCCTCTTCATTGGGCAGCAATGCTGGAACTTGTGGAGCAAGGTTAGATCCACCATGAAGTTGCATGAAAGCATTAAATTGCTTCATCTTGCTTGGCAATCTCGAAATCTCATCTTCATATTGGTGCATCATGGTGTCATGGCTAGACACCTGCTCATTCAGCTTCACGAGATTATTCTCTATATCTCTTTCCCTCATTGACTTTTGGGACGACAAGCTGCTTCTACCACTGTGATAATGCGTTTGAATGGTCATCCCACGACCACCACATCGTACATGTCCATAATGCTTTAGACCTGTCGCCTCGATGAATGCTTCGTCTGAAGTGATATATGGTATAATGATCCCAATACTGTCCAACGAGGGGGTGTTGGTAAGCCTCACCATCCATCCTAAAAGTCATGCATTGTTCATCTTTTAACTTATATCATAAATATTGTAGAATGATACCTTATAGATAAATAAATCTCCCTTACATGAATGGGTCCATATGCATCGTCTATTCTCTCAGCAATCCCATCCATGTCATAATTCTTAGATTGCACAAAAACCTCAATCCTAGTCGGCACCTGATCATGTTCTTCAACCTTAATAGAATAACAAGAATAAGAATACTATTTACAATTAAATAATTATAAATCAATATAGGATAAAATATCACTTATAAAATTATACTTCAACATATTTTCAGTTTTTCTACCCATCCTATGGGTAACCTTGAATCCCTTCTTCATGTTATCGATTTTCTTCTTGGAAATCTCCTATAATTCACAATTGTTACTAACTTATATTGAGTGAAAAATAAATAATAATTGTAATATCCCATTTTCCTCTCTAGACCAATATACAAAAAGCTCCCTCCATTTGGTGGGATCAATGCCTGGTGGTACCCTCTGAAACAATTGTTCTAGTGGAAGCTGTGGATTGAAATACTAAAAAAACGTATATTAACATCATTATCATAATCAATGTTAACAAAGAATTTACTCACTTTAATCTTCAACTGGCCTCTAATGTGTCAAAGCATTTCTCCAGCACGGTCCAAAATGTGGACATGAACCTCTGAACTATGATCTCATTAAAAATTAGCAAGTAAATATTACAAGTTATTTATGATTTACAATGATATTCCTAATGGGAATTTTTATGAAAATTAAACAGTTATCAAACCTCCATGTCACATAGAATGGGATCCTTCCCTGGCTGAGGAACCAATCTAAAATCAACTGAGCTGATTGGAACACGAGAATGGGCCACCTGTCCCAGATAACTACGGAACAATGTAGAGTTCTCGTCCACTGCATCACCACCAATAATCTCCACCAATAAAGTCATTCCTGGAGGGAGACGGTCTAATGCTCTGCACTTTAAGGGTCCTCTCTTCCTAACAGATGAAACATGTGGAGGGTCTATCGGTGGAGGGGCTGAAGCTGGAGTCTCCCTATTGTGTCTCTCATGCCTAGGTGTCATACTTATATAAAATGCAATATAAGATTATCTAAAACCCATAAATAATGAATTAGTCGTTATACCTTTTAGTCAATCACTGTATTATCACAAACTCTACAAGTTATTATGTTGACATCACTATCTACAAATGTAGTTGAACTCCCATAAGCACCTTCCTGATATGCATCATCAATATAAGGAAGATCTTCAACTTCAACAACATCAAAGAAGTCTCTAAGAACGATTCATATGGGAATATTCCATCCATTGCGAGAGTTATCTGCAACATAAAAGACTTGCTCAACTTGTCTTGCTAGTGTAAATGGTTCATTTGTTTGTAATCGACCGCTCTCTTTCAAAGAAATATAGTCATTCTTATCTCTCTGGTAATGAATTCCTTCACTGCCAATATCAAGCCATAGAACACATCCCTTATCATGCACGAAAATGATTTCTATAACATAAATAATCTAATTACAGTTGCCATCAACTCTACCTTGGAGTTCTGCTTTTACAATAACACGTGACATCTATGTTGCTTCCATATCATCGATCGCTTTCTTTCTAAAGCAGAAACCATTAAAAATATATCATGAATGAGAAACAACTTGTGAGTATGGAGTTCATGCAAGAATCTCAATATCTTTGGTAAAACGATTGTCTTTGCTATTCTTTAATTTCTCAACATATTCTTGAAATAATACAATAAATTTGGACTTCTAGATGTTAGGACCCGATATCGCACACCCAAATTCATAGATATACATAATTATGTAATGATGAATTAGATCTCATTCCGAGTTAAATATAATTCGTTTAATCCCTTTCGATATTGGTCTACCAAATTTCTAATATATCAATAATTTGTCTTTATCATCTACATCTTCTTAATCAACATCGTTGTTTCTTTCAAATCTATCTAATCGTGCACTTCTCCTATCCATGTACATATCAAAAAAATTAATGCACTCTTCACAAAGATTTCCTTCTACAGTGCATAATTCTAGTCGAAATTTATTAAAAGCCATATTCTTTAACTTTCTCAAATATCATTCTATATGATACATCCATTGATATTGAGCAGGTCCAACCACATTGGCTTCAGTAGTTAAATGAATGATTAAATGCACCATAATATCGAAAAAAGGAGGTCATATTAGCTTAAACTTGCATAATGTAACAACGATATCATTTTCTAGACTAGCCAATGTAGATGGATACAATATCTTTGAACATATAATCTTAAAAATTCGACTTAATTCAATCAAAGGTCTAGTAACATCGTCTTCAAGTACTCCTCAATTAGCTAATGGAAAAAACACTTGCATGTAGACATGACAGTCATGACTCTTCAACCCAGTAATCTTTCATTCTGCTTCATTAACATATCTCTCTAATTATGAAGGAAATCATAGAAATTTTAACATCTTTCGGGAAGGTGAATATTTTATTATGTTCTTCATTTGATAATGTATACATTGATCCATGTATGGTTATGTCACCATTCTCCATCTCAATTGGATGCATTAACTGATATAAATCATGTCTACTTCTTAATGTATCTTTGACATTTCCCTAAATATTAAGAATTCCCATAATATTCTCCATCACATTATTTTAATAAGCATAACATTGAGATTGTGATGAATCTGTAAATCCTTCCATCAAGGTAACTCTTAAAAAAATACTTTGTTTTCTCCATTCGCCCAACCATTTTCTTATTGAAAGGTATGCCCAAACAAAACCTCCCAATTTACATTTGTTACTCCAATAAAAGTGCACCGTCCACTCTAAATAAAGATTTATGTCAATTGGTGAGATGCTCTTGACCGATCTGCTAATCAAACTCAATAAGCACTCGTTAAGCTGACCGAGCTCAAGAGATGAAACAAGCAACAATTAACCCTCAGATGAAACATGAAGCAATGCAATATGGAGTGAGCTAAAACTTATTATAACCCAGATGAAATGTGTATAATGCGCAAGTAGTTTAGGTGTCGAACCAATGAGAGCAACGAGGATAGGTTATTTATTGTCTACAATGAAATAACAAATGTTTTTGTGTAATTTTTATTTTCATAATTTTTGTGGGTTTTATTTTTTATGTAATTTTAATTATATAATTTTTAAATTTTATAATTTCAATTTCCTTTTTAGTTTTATTTTTTTTTTCATTTTAATATGTAATAAGTATATATATATATATGTCTTGTATATAATATGTGTAATATAAAATAATATATTTGCTATAAATACGTAATATCTATAATTTGGGGAAATACAATTGGGAATAGTTCTTTTTATATTTTAAAGATATTTAAAAAATGATAGGTATTTACAAAAAAAATAATAATAAATATATAAGTATTTATATTTATATATAATAAATATAGGCTTTTATATTTATAAATATAACTATAAATTTTCAAAATTTCTAAAATAAAGTGTTTTGTCTTTTTATATTTTTTTCTCTATTTTTGTTAATTTGTTTTTTATTTTTGGAAAATTTTAGGTATTTTTAGAGTCCAAAATACTCCAAAACATGGAGTTAATAGATTTAAAACTATAAAATGAACTTAAAATTTCTCAAAAATATTTTTAGCATGTAGTCTATAATATAAATAAAAATACACAGAAGAAAATTATTTTTTTGGATTTTATAAAATATTTTCTATTTTTTGGGGTTAGGATAGTTTTTCAATTTTTAGGTTTTTCTTTTGATATTTTTTTAATTTTTCGTATGTATATATTATATAGTAATATATAATATACAAGTTTTTTAGAATTTTTAGATTAGTTTTTTTAATACTTTTGTATTTTTTAGGTAGAGAGGGACTAAATAGATCCTACATTAATTTTAATAACTGGAAAATGCAATGAAATTACAAATCAAAATGCAGACGTATAACAACATCATTTAAAGCATCTCTCATATTTTTTCACAAATTTTTAAGAACAGGAGCTATTTAAAAAATAAAAATGCATAAAATTAATTATACAGTTCTAGTAGGGGCATATTTGCAATAAATTATAAAGCAGATGATGTAGATACAAAATACACAAAAATTTGAACTAATACTGCAAGTGTTTATACTAAAAGCAAATAAAAGAACCCAAAGGGGCTTCGGTTCAAACTACCAACTCACGCGAGCGCATGAGTGGAAGTGGCACTAGACCTATGTGCAATACACATGAAGTACATAGGTCCAGTTGTAAATTTTTCACAAAACTATCTGGCATACTCAAATATATATAGGGCCTTATAATAGTTACAAAAAGTCCTAAGCAAATTACCCCTTAATACGTATGGATCAGAGAGCAGGGAGGCATCTACGTGGTTTGATGAGCGACTAGGGTGGCATATTGCTTTGACTTAATTCAAGGGTCCAGATTAGATCTGAGCGTTCAGCTTGATCCAACATTGGCTGGGTGGTCTAGAAGCACACCTAAAGAACAAAGCTCCGACGAGCTTTGTGTTAGCCATGTGAGCCCAAGGTGAACCATTCCTATAATAAATTTTATTGTAATGATTATTTTATCAATAAAAGTTATTGGTTTATTTCACTCCCTATATGGGATTAAATGAATGAATTCACTAAGGTCCCTTAGTACAACTAGGGGTATGTACCATAGCCTTCTTAATGATCATACAACTGTTGATTCAATTGTTGAATCATAGAGGCGGGTGCTTGGATGAATATCTAACGAGTTAGGTTGATGACTCATCAAGCACCGTCAAATGATTATTAATAGAGGATCTCTAACCTGAGTAGGAGATGGCAATCCTTTCTTTATTGGCTGATATCTGACTGACCTCTTAATGCCGGTCCTCTGTATAGGAATAGAGATTTGGAGGTCTCAGATTAGTTAGGTCAATGAGTTAACTTAATGAGATCGAGATAACCAAGTCCTACGTCGTATACTTCATGATATAGGTATGAATCCCCTGAACGGAAACATATGTATTGCTATATGTCTAAGTATGTACATTTGGCAAACTGATAGGTTGATGGCCTAATCGAGGTTTATGCACCGGCGAGTTGGTGTGCATACAAGGGCATATGAGTAATACGATCTCTCAAAGTGATCATATAGATTCACTTGTGAATCAGAAGACATGATCTCACTCATGAGGTATTGGAATCAATCGACTTCCATGCATGGTCATCTTGCTTTGGAAGCATGACAAGAATCTATAGGTATGATATATGCTTTTGTAAAGCATATGATCGATACCAACTCACAATGACCAAATGAGAAACTCACAATGTAAATTGATCTATATCTTCGGGTTTATTCTAGATCTTCTAGTAAGCAGTCTATACAGGTATTAGGAATACCTGAGGGTGATGTGATCATAAACAATTGTATAACCATGACACTTCCATTCTGAGGGAGTGATGAAAATGGTCTAGTTTTTAGTGACTCCTCTCATTAAAGAAGTAATCTAATCTTTAACCAAATGTTGGACAGTGATCTGAATGTGATTCAGATGCCATGAGAAGATTAAATTTACGACCTTTATTCTATGAGAGGTCCCCGAGATCTGGATGTGAGATGTGATGTCAACATCCAAGTCACTATGCGGGGAACGTACAATCACTCTGTCCTTATCTTAAAGTATCCGTGGAGAAAGCGCATTATTCTTTAAGAGTTCAATAATGATTCCATTGATAAATATGTATCCAAGAACTGAGAAATGGATAACTTAATGTGATTTATTTATCATGAATAATGTGAATTTGATTCATATTATTTTGATGCATATTGTTATGGATATGAATAATGTGGATGGCATTATCCATATTATACATATATATTATATAAGTGAGAGCTATTTGTAAATAACATTTATAATTTAAATGTTGATGTTAATTGGATCCACATTAGACATTTAATTGAAAATGTAATTTACATATTATTTTGTATTGTGAATGTGGTTCACAAGTTTCCAATGGAATGATTGATATTCTACCAAAATAATTTGGATTTGTTATGAAGTAGTTTACAACAATTGTTGTTGTCAAATTATAGATAAATTCATGGGATGTGTAATCTCATGCAAAACGATAAGGAAGCCACCTTCCTATTAGGAGAGGGTGGATGGCCACCAAGTCCTAATAGGGTTAATGGTAGTCCACCCCCCATATGGAAGTAGGTTTGTCTCCTTCCTATTTCTCAAAGTTTGATTGATTTAACAAAAAATAATTTATATTGATTATTATTCAATATATGTTTTAATTTAATTAAATTAATTGTTGTATTTTTACAATAAAATAATGGCCATTGAAAGAAAGACAAATCAATCTCAACCATTGATCTTATGTTGCCAATGGAATCCCAAAATATTATAAAAGAAGAGACAACCCTAGCTCTTCATTTTTACACACAAAAATTGTAAGTGCTCTCTCCATATCTCATTCTCATACCCGTGCCCCCTCTCACTTACTAGAGTGATCGTCCACCTCTTACCCTAGAGAAGACCACTATCGTTGCCAGGCCATTGTACCGCCACTTCGACCGCTCATGGATCTCCGTCTCCTTTGGTACACCTTGCTCATGAAGAAGAGGTTGGATCTAGTGTGACAAAGATCAGGAGATTCACCACTTGGATTATCAAGTTGGATTGCGAGGAGCATGTGTTTCATCAACGCACTCGCAAACGTCTCCTCCATCGGATCAGACTTGAGACAGGAGGTCTCTTGCTTTAGAGACATGATCGCAACCACGCTTCAAGAGGTATTCCTACATCTCATTTTTGGTTTAGATGAAATGAGCTGAGAAGTGTTCTCGAATCATGTATTTCATCATTTAAAATTTTTTAAATTCTGTTGCACCAAGCAAACCGATTGCATATGATATGATCTTCACGCTTCTATGATGCGATTAAGGTTCTCTCTATAACCTTCACTTTGTTCGCTAGGTTCACTCATCTCTGGCCACATCTTCCCTTGCTAAGTATCTCCTCTCCTTCCTAGGAGCTTCACATGTCTACTGGTAGACTCTAGGAAGTCCGAGGTTCGTCGGAGGATCCCTAGAGCTTCTGTTGCCTGGATCTCCCGTTCAAGCATTGTATCAGAACTCTAGGTCTCTTTCTTTATCACAGACCTACAACTGAAACAGTAAGGGTCTCAAGTTTAAGGTGTTGGACCCTTGGTTGATGCTGATAGCATGTAGAGGAGGTGGGGTGATGGGACCCTGACGAAGGCACCGTAGGTGGAGCCTGGCGAATCGAATATGTGACAGATTAGAGGTGGAAATAGAGGGTTTCGATGGATAAATGAACAAGAAAGGAGATGAGGGCAGAATAGGGGTGGACACGACATATTTGGGACCAGAGCTTACTACTCTAATGATTTTAATTTTTAAAGTTATGCTAAATGGCTATCTAATAAATTATATTAGAACCTAAACTAAGCTAAGGAAATGAAATGGGAGGAAAAGAACTATCATCTCGAAGAACCCTTGACCTCGGAGCAGGAGAAGCTCGTTGGCGACAGACACCGATGAACGTGGACCACCTCGATCCTATCTTTATCCACTCCAAAGAGAATGGGGAGTCAGAGCTGTCACCTCTAGCACAACCCAGGGAGGCTTTCATGGGTTACAAACCAAAGATCAAGGATCAAAATAAAAAAGGGAGTAAGGGGTCCAAATTTATAAGGTGACTTCTGGCCAAAAAAATGGAGTGATGGCATATATATGGAGAGTTGTATGTGAAGATGCGAGTATGGGCAAGGATCATGGACAAATGGGCTATGTAATGGTGAATTGCTCGATGAAAATGAGGAAAGGAGAAGGAATTGGGAAAATGGAGAAAAGGGGTAGGTGAGGCTCTAACACGGGTAGGGGCTCGAGGCTATACAGTCGACCCACCCGATCAACAAACGCTGGCATCTGGTTGGTCCACATGGACCAACCAGAAAAGGAGATATTTAATCCCTGATTAATTCGATTAAAATTATTAAATGATTTATTTAATTTTTGGTCAAAACAAAAAACACTTGTAATTTTATGCATTATTTAATTATGATTTTTATTTATTTTTACGAGTATATATAACATGTCAATATTTACATTGAGGTATATATGTAAATATACGTGTATTTTATGTATTTTAATTTTATTTTATATTTTGAATTTATTATTATTTACATGTATTTTATATATTTATAGATTATTTAAATACATAATTAGATATTTTCATTATATTTTTCGAAGTTTGTTTATGTACTTAAATAATTATGTATGCATATTATATATGTATATATAAGTACAATTCAATTATGTAACAAAGTATCTTATTTATTTTAATGTATTTTTAATGGTTTTATTTTAATTTTATTATATACGTGTATTTTAAATAGTATTTAAAAATTTGTAAAAATATAAGAAAGTGGAAAATATAAAGAATAAATATATTGAATATTATACAATTATATTGCATAATGAGGGCCCAAAACCCAACTTTTACATCTTAACACCAAATTGAATGAAACCACCTTCACTATATGGTTAATTTTATTTTATAAATGATAAAGGATTTTAGTGAATTTTGAGTTTATGTGGAGAAGATATAGGTTTGCAAATTTTTCTTTGCAGCCTTTTTTATTTTACTTGTCTTGGGCACACTATGCATTATTTTTGAATGAAATGAATTTTGCATTTTTCTTTGTATTTTTATGTTCAACTTTCTTGTTCTAAGTTTATTTATTTGAGGTGTAAAAATAAAAAAATAAAATAGGTACCAAAAGGCCTATTATTGTCAAATCAAATTAGGGTTTTTGAATGTATTTTCTGTACAATTGGCCGACCTATCTCCCCCTAATTTATTCCTTGTCGACCAAGTCATCACGATGACTGGGTCTCGAGGTCCAGGATCACTCAGTGTCTTTGAACCTTCCTTCTTTTTCTTTTCTTTCTTTATTTTTTTATTTTGTAATTAAATATAGTATTTTATAATGTATTCTATAAAGTATTCATGCCTTTAAATAGGGATTTAAGGCCAAAATGAAAGAACAAAGGTGTTGAAATGGAGATTCATCACCCCCCTATACTTGCCTTTACTATTCCCTAGCAAACACTTATGCTAATAAGAGCAGAAAATGAAAAATAAATAGAAGAAGAAGAAAGAACTTGGAACAATATTTGACTTTTAAAATTATCTTATAAAAATCAAAGTTTGGAGCTCAGTTAAGACTTTTGGATTCTTGGTTTGTTCGGAACCACATTAGGGTTGGAAGTGTGGCACAAGAGCCCTCAGGTTCCATAATCTTATTATTCAGTTCAATTCACAATTTGGTTAGAACCATCCTCTCAGTCGGATACTCTCACAGCCTGGAAATGATAGAACCATGTATGTGAATTTTTCAACTCTTCTTAGAAAAAACACTAACTATCGAGGAGTCTGATCCTCTCATGACTCATCCTCGTGGAGACAAATATTTCCTTCTAAGGTCAAGTGCTGCCAGTTTTCACAACTGGATGTGGGAGAAGGTAGAAGAATGGGAAAAGAAGTGGGAATGGACCAGTGTAGTCTTCACTCCCATGTGAAGCTCGGTCGGTATAACCGAGTCTTCACCAAGAAGTAGGCTTTTTCTGGAAGCTCAATATTTTTGTGGAATTTTTAGTATAGACTTTGTATTTAGATTTTTCTTTGATTTTGTATTTCTCTGCATTATTGTTTGTGTCCGGACATGTATATAGTCTTTTGGTTTGCCCACATTTTGGGGTCTTGGAAAAAGTTATGCCAATACAACATTCCTCATCCAAAGCATTATCTTTATCCAGTATCCAGTCTTTAGATATCATGGCTACCAAAAGAAGTGGATTAAGGTACCAGTTTCGAAAATCCCCAAGAATGGTTCCTGAGTCACCCTTGATGAAGCGGCCTAGCATCGTCCTGACTTAGACTCCAAGATCTTCCAATTATTCATCTGAGTTTAGATACCTGTTAAGTGCAAGGTTTTTGGTCAAGACACTGTCTCTAGAGTCGTGCAGATGATATGAAGGGTCCTAGTTAGACACAATGAATTAACTCATGAATATAGTCTCATGGAACCTAAAGAATTCAGTTAAGGTGACCTGAAGTATCCATATTCCAGTCCTTAATGGGTTCATCTGAAATTAAGTGCATTAAGGTCTGGACCAAGCTCTAATCTACATACTTTATTTCAGACTTGTCCAATTTTCTTGATTACAATGTAAGAAAATAAATTTGTGAAGAATTTTTCTGATTTTAAACTTTTTATGGGCTTTTAGAAAAATTTCTGCAAATGTTTACGAAAAATTTTGAAAACATTTTGCAAAATTTTAGGGATTTTGAAAATTTTGCAAATTCTTAAGGATTTTTAATAATGGTTAATGAAAGAATTATGTGCAGATATTTACATGGAAGTGCGTCTATTATTTACAAGAAGTATTTAAATATTTACACTAGGTATTTACCAGTTAATCTAGTTGTTATTTACAAATATTTATATAATGATTATATATACACCGAATTGTGTTCGAGTTATTATTCCTCATAAGTTTGTACAAGTCCCTCAAAAATAACTTGAAAATAGTTTAATATATATTTTAAAGAACTTTATTTTGCAAGAAAATTTTACAAATATTTTTGTAAATATTTACAAAATTTGAAAATCACTTTTCAATAATTTTTTCAAACAATATGTATAGATTTTTTAAACTATTTTTGCAACATTTTTCCAAATAATTTGCAAATAGAATTTTCAAAAAATTTATTCAAATAAATGAAAAAGAGTTTTGCAAAAAATGGAAAAAGATTTTTACAAAGGTTTGAAAATTTTTGACAGAAGTTTTCCAATTGATTTTCAAAAGATTTTTCAAGAAATTTTAAAACCATTTTTGAAATCATTTTGCAAAATAATTTTAAATCAGATTATTAATCATATTTTTACAAGATTTTTTTGAAAAATGTTATACATATTTTAAGTGTATTCTATACAGTTGATTAATTGTATATTCTTATTTACATAGTATATTAGTTGTATTATTGAAAATGTGAAAGTGTGATTTATGGATAAAGTATATACAATGTATATACAACCCCCCTATACTTAGCTTAAGCTATGTCCTCATAGGTTAGAAAGAAAAAAGGAAGATATATCACATGTCAAGTATAGGAAAGTTTATACTACAACGACTAAAGAATGAGAAGTCGATCATTCCCCTATACTTAGGATCAATTAATCTTAAGTATAACAGACTGTATACAAAATAGGAATGATAGAGAGATAGAATATACGAAATCAATGGACTCAACTTGTCCCCCATATACTTAGGGTAAAATATCCCTAAGTATAAATCGAATGTAAAAAATTGAGAGACATGCGAGGGAATGAATGATAAATAATCCGAATGCACTCACCTCCCATACTTAGGATGAAGCATATCCTAAGTCTAGCATTGATGAATAGGGTGAATGCAACACAAAAATAAAATATAAAAATGAAAATGAAAAGTAGAAAATAAGAAAAGAAGAAGAAAATTAATGAAGATATTTTTGGGAGCATTGTCCAACTTCACTGAAGATATTTAGGCGATGTATTATTTATCAAAAAATACTTGTGAGAGTCGACGACGTCCAGGAATGTATCATGCTCTAAGTACAACTTCAACAACTGACTGTTAACTATGAAGGGATGTGTGTCAGCTGATAATTCAGATATCAAAACACTTCCATTATCACCACAGTCCTGACTCTGTATGGCCCTGTCCATTTGATCTTTAATTTCCCTCGAAATATCTTCAAATTCATATCAAACAACCACATTTTCTATCCAAGTTTGAAGGTATTTATTCATATATGCTTATCATGCCAGCATTTGACCTTCTCGTGGTACATTAGGATGTTGTCGTACACCTAATCTCTGAATTAGAGGAGGCTGTTCGGATCCAATTTTCTCTACTAACCACCTTTCTGTAAGTCGATGTTGCAGAAATTAATTGACACAATGATTTATGAATTAGTTCCACAGGTAGGTGGCATGGCTTCCCATATACTAGACGATAGGGTAACATGCCCAATGGAGACTTGTAGGTTGTCTAGAGAACTGAGTCCAGGAGTTGTGACCAGTTCTTTCTATCCGACCTCACAAGTTTCGTGTAGAATCATGTTGGTTTCTCTGTTAGATAATTCTGCCAAGCCATTTGACTGTGGATTACAAGGAGATGCGACTCGATGATCGATGTCATACTCCTTCGTTAATTTATTAACCTCTATATTGATGAAGTGGCTTCCTCCATTTGATATCAGAATCTTTGAAATCATAACCCACAGGATTATGTTATCTTTTAGGAATTTGTAGACCGATCTTCTATCTACGGCTTAAGCTAGAATGGCTTCCACCCATTGACTCACATAATCTACAACAAGAAGAATGCATTTGAAGCCCTGACTGTTAGAAAATAGACCCATGAAATTGTTCGAGCTTATGGTAGTTCTCTAGGATACTTGTGTACTCTTACTGAGGAATACACTTATGCAAAATGCAACCCGCTCCTTCTATAAATAGATATGGGTCTTTCCATTAGTAGAAATGAATATCAGACAAGAATTTGTCCTTTTTATCTTTGTCTAATCTTGTGGGACTACCCCAGCGATGAGGTAGTTCACAATATCGACATACCATGGAAGAGATCCAATGCTGAGAATGGATTCATTAGGGAAGGTGTCTGTGATCGGTGTACTACTCAGTTGAGTCTCTTGGCATTCAATTTTGGAGAGATGATCTGCCACCACATTCTGAAATGCAAGCTTATCTCTGATTTCCAAGTCAAATTTCTGGAAGAAAAGGATCCATCTAAGGAATATTGATTTGGAATCCTTCTTCTGCCGTAAGTATCGAATGGTAGAGTGGTAAGTGAAAATGATAAGTTTAGATCCAAGAAGGTAGGATCTGAACTTCTCTAATGCAAATACTATTTCCAGCATCTCTTTTTCTTTGATTATATAATTTCTCTATGCTTTATCGAGCGTCTTGTTGGACTAGTGAATAGCATAGGGCAGCTTATCCCTTCTTTATCCTAGTACAACCCCAACTACAAAAGCCGATGCATCTGTCATTATCTCAAAAGTAAGAGACTAATCTAGTGGTTGTAGGACTGGAGCTTGAGTGACCAATTCTTTCAACTGATAAAATGATTGGAGAACTAATTGATCATCAATGAACTCAGTCTCCTTGCAAAGTAGCTCAATTAGAGGTCAGGCAAGCTTGCTGAAGTCATTGCTAATTCGGCAATAAAAATTGACATGCCCTAAGAATGACCTCACATTATCCACATTCTGAGGTGGCTAGAGTTTAGAAATTACATCCACCTTTGCAGGGCAGACGTCCATGCCACACTTGGAGATGACATGGCCCAGCACAATACCTTCTTTAACCATGAAGTGGCTTATTTTCAATGATAGAACAAGGTTAACTTCATAGCATTTCTATAGTACTTTGTCTAGGTGTTGAAGACAAGAATCGAAACTATCATCGTAGACGGAGAAATCATCCATGAAGACTTCAAGAAAACTCTCGACCATGTTGGCAAAGATGGCAAGCATGCACTTTTGGTAAGTAGCTGGAGCATTGCAAAGTCAAGAGGGCATTCTCTTGAAAGCATAGGTGTTGAACGATCATGTGAAAGTTGTCTTATCTTGGACTTTAGGTGTTATTGCCATGATTGTACCTGGAGTATCCATCTAAAAAGTAAAAGTATTTTTCCCTGCTAACATCTCAAGAACTTGATCAATGAATGGCAGAAGGAAATGGTCCTTCTTTGTCACTGCATTCAGGTGCCTGTAATCAACAAACATGCACCAAGACGTCGGTACTCAGGTTTATATCTCCTCTCCTTGGTCATTATTCACCACGGTGAGCCATGATTTCTTGGTAACTACATGTAGTGGGCTTACCCATTTGGAAACGGAGTTGTGGTAAATGAATCCCGCTTCACACCACATCATGATTTCTTTCATAACTACATCTCACAGGTTCGTATTCAACTTCTCTGAAATTCTAGAGACGGCTTGCAATCATCTTCAAGGTAGATGTGGTGCGAACATAGATTTGGGTTTATACCTTAGAGATCTGAATCTTTCCAACCAATGGCTTGCAGTTCTTTTCTATAATCTTGAGAAGTTGAGATTCTTGATCCCAGGTCAGCCTGCTACTGATGATGGTCAGATAAATATGTTCTTCACCTATAAGGAAAGGGTACTTTAGACTTGCGGGGTATGATTTGAGTTCTGATAATTACTGAGTTGGCTCTAGGATCACTAGGGATACGATGTTGGTAGATGGTTGTTCTGCTAATTTCAGTGAGGTGCTGCTCACCTCTATCACTACTTGCTCTGAAATAAATGTGTTGAACATGTATGCAATGAATTCTTCATGTTCGATTTGACTGAATCTTCTTTGAACATGCTGATCAGTGACTCAGATTCTGACTCAGTCTCCCAATCGGCAAGGAAGCATGGTCTGACTGTACTCTCAAGATCCTCCTCTAAAGATAGGATTTCTTGTGTGACAATGTCATTTAAAGAAAGACGTCGATCGTTGACATCCATAATATCACCGTCATCGGTAGATGATTCTGTCTTCCTTGTATTTGATGCGACTTTCAGCTCAGTGATAATGTCCATGGTGACTTTATCTTTGCTGGAGCGGAAGGTGACCTTCCCAAACCCATAGTCATCAACTGCCTCGGTTGTGCGAAGGAACGGTCGACCTAGAATGATGGGGGTCTAGAGTAATGATGCAGATGAGTCCATGTCTAGGACTACAAAAATCAAGTAAAAATTTCATGTCCTGCATAGTTATGATAACATCTTCCAACATATCTATGGGCCGCGTAATGGATCGGTCTACAAATTGTAGGATCTTTTTTGTAGGCTTAAGCGGTCCAAGCCCAAATTCTTGCAATAGTGAGGAGGGCATGAGATTTATTGAAGACCAGCTATCAAGCGGAGTCTGCTCAAAAACTTGGTTAAAAATCCGGCATCTGATGTTGGGTGCTCCCTTATCATTCTTTTTCTGCAGGAGGTCAATGATTGCATTTTTTGTGGCCATGGTTAATATGTTATTTTCTCCTCTTCTGTGTCAGTTCTTGCGGCTCTGACGCTTCGAGGTAAATGCATTTTTCAGTGCTTTATTTACAACTAGCATCTATGTCATGGATTTCATGAGTGGCATTTTCAAAACAAGATTTTCAACAATTTCAACCACTCCAGAGTCAGACAATACATTTTTCAAATTTCTATGTTTTTTGTATTTTTCATAGCTTACAAATTTTAATTATGTCAACATTTATTAAATAGTTCCCAGTTTTAATTTTTTAGTTTCCACTTTTTTAAGTATTTTTCACATAATTCGCCTAATAATTTTTTGTATTTTTTTATTCTAAGTGATACAAAACTAGAAGAGAAGACGGAAAAGATGTGCAAGTGGACACTAAGGTGGAAATCTCACCTTAGAATCTAGTGATGCATGCAAAATAAGAGGACTTACAGTGCTTCTCAGCTCTCTCCATGTGCGATTCAATACAGAAATTTAAATATTTATCCTACATGCACGATATGCAAAATGAGTGAAATCACTCTAAACATGAATTGTTATTAACTGTGAAGAACTAGATGTTGAATACCTAGAAAAGAAAACCAAATGTCTGGTCTTGGAGACTTAAGTGTCTACCACAATAGATCATGCTAGTGTTGTATAGAGTCTCTCACAACGCTTTGTTTCAAGTTTAAATAATTAACAATTTAATTTGAATAAGTCCAAGCGTAAAGAACTATAGGTACATGCTTCTAATTAGGCTCTTGACCTAGTTACCGTGTCATGCAATCATACGTATATGGGCTCAATCACAAAAAAACAAAGAAAATAAAGCTGAAAGCTCAAAACGCTGGAAACAAATAAAAAAAGGGGGTAGAATACGATAAAAGCCTATGAGACCCCCATGTGAACAATCATATGGGAAATGAACCTCATAGAGTTAAGTATCTAAAATGTGCAAGTCTTTTATTATTAAAAATTAATTTACAAAAAGAAAAAGAAAACTCTCTCTCATAAAATAAAAGAAAAAGCTACTCTAAAAACACCGGTTTTCACTCAGTCTCTCTCTCTCTCCCTTGCTCTCTCCAATAAGCCCGGAAAGAAGAGGCGCATATCCTCGCAGCTCGGGTGCACCGACTTCTTAAGAAGTCACCTTCACCATGCAATCCCTCACAAAAAATCAACAAAGAGAAATGTTAGAAGCAGATAAGACAATTATTTATAAAAGAGAAATAAAGAGAAGAAACATGCAAATGAATATGTACACTAAAACCTATCCTAAGTGTTGCTCCTCAGCAATGACGTCATTTGTTGAGACGCTCTTAGCCAGTCTGCTAATAAAACTCAATTAGCATTCGCTGAGGTGACTGAACTCAAGAGGCGAATCAAGCAACAATTAACCCACATATCAAGATGACGTAATGCAATATAGAGTAATCTAAAATTTATTATAATCCAGATGAATTGATTATAGTGCAGAAGTAGGCTGGGTGTCGAACCACTAAGAGCTACGGGGCTAGGCTATTTATTGTCTACAAAGAAACAACAAATGTTTTTGTGTATTTTTGGTTTTCTTAATTTTTATGTGTTTTTAATGATATTTAATTTTTATGGATTTTTTATTATATATATTTTTCCTTTTTATATTTATTTGATTTTTAGTTTCTATTTCTTTTAAATATGTAACAAGTATATATATAAGTCCTATACATAATATGTATAATATAAATACTATATATGCTATAAATATGTAATATATATAGTTCAGCAAAATACAAATCGGTATAGTATTTTTTTTAAAGGTATTAAAAATAATGATAGGTATTTATAATAATGCTGCTAATAAATATGTATTTATATGTATATATACCCGATATAGCCCTTTATAAGTTTGAATATAGATATACATTTTTAAAAATTTTAAAATAAATTGTTTTTATCGTTTTTATGTTTTTCTCTATTTTTGTGAATTTGTTGATCATTTTTGGTCATTTTTAGGTATTTCTAACATACAAAATACGCCAAAACATGGAGTTCATAAATAAGTCGATTGGTTTTTAGATTTAAAAAATATAAAAAATTCAAAATTTCTAAAAACTATTTTTAATATGTAGTATATAACATAAATAAAATTATACATAAGAAAACTATTTTTTGGATCTTATAAATATTTTCTATTTTTTTATGGTAAGGAGGGTTTTAAAGTTTTAGGATTTTCTTTTGTTATTTTTTGTGATTTGTGGTCTATAGCTATATTATATAGTAATACGTAATATATATTTTTTTTGGAATTTGTAGATACATTTTTAAATTTTTTTGTATTTCATAGTTATAAAGGGACTAAATAGATCATAAATTAATTTTAATAAATGGAAAATGCAATGAAATTACAAATAAAAATGCAGGCATATAACAACGTCATTCAAAGAACCTCCCATATTTTTTTCGCAAATTTTTAAGCTATTTAATCAAACTAAAATGCAAAAAATTAGTTATATAGTTCTAGCATGGGCATAGTTGCAATAAAATATAAAACGGAGGGTGTACACACAAAATACCCCAAAGTTTTGAACTAATATGACAATATTTTGTACTAAAAACAAATGAAGGAACCCGAAGAGGGTTTGGTGTAATTTGCCAACTCCCGTGGGGCGTCGCGTGAGCTAAAGTGGTATAGGACCTATGTACAATATATAATAAGTGTAGGGGCCCAGTTGCAAGTTTTACATAAAATATTAGGCTTACTTAAATATTTACAGGGCCTTATAATAATTATGAAACCATGCAAGGGGTCCTAAGAAAATTATCCCTTAATAAGCATGGATCGGAGGGCAGGGAGGCTTCCACGTGAATTGATGTCTGGCTCGGGTCACATACCACTTCAACTTGATTTAAAGGCCCAGATTAGATCTATTCCCTCATCCTGATCCAATGGTGGTTGAGTGGCCTGGAAGAACCCCTGAAGAACAAATCTCCAATGAGCTTTGTTTACGGATTCCACTAGTCTCTTGCCACCTCTTCCCTCACTAAGTGGCACATCTCCTTCTTGTGAGCTTCACACATTTACAGATAGCCTCTAAGATGTATAGGGATCATTAGAGGAGACCTGGAGCTTAAGATTCCTAGAGCTCATATTCAAGCATAGCAGCGGAGCTCCAGATCGCTTTCTTTATCACAGACCTGCATCAAAACACTGAGGGGCTCGAGCTAAAGGTGCTTGACCCTAGGATGAATCTGATAACACGTGGAGGAGGTGGGGCGCTTGGACTCCGGTGACAGCGACGGTGGTGGAGTTCAGTGACTCGAATCCGTGCAGGATTCGAGGTGGAAGCATAACGTTTCAATGGAGAAATGAACAATAAAGGAGATGAGGGTGGAAGGGAGGTGGAACATGGGTGAAACACAATAGACTTGGGGCCGTAGCCTTTTGCTCCGATAATTTTAATCTTTAAAATTAAGATAGATGGCTAACTAATGGATCAAAATACAATCTAAACAACTAAGGAAATGAAATCTAAGGAAAAGAATATTACCTAATAGATCAATGAGCCATAGAGCTCTGAGCATGAGAAGCTCGCTAGTGACGGACTCCAGTGAACCTGGACCACCTCGATCATGTCTTTATCCACACCAAAGAGAAGGGGAGTCAGAGTTGTCACCTCTAGCTCAAACCAATGAGGTTCTCTTGGGGTTATAGACTGAAGATCATGTATCAAAATCAAAAAGGGAGCCATATGTACAAAATTATAAAGGTGACTTCGGCCAAAAAGATCTCGCGATGGTCTGTAGATGGAGGGTGGTAGGTGAAGATGCTAGTATGGGTGAGGATTAGGGACGGAAGGGCTACTGAATGGTGTGTTACTCGATGAAAATGGATAAGAGGCAAAGGTAATGGAAAATGGAGAAAAGGAGTAGGTAAGGCTCTAACACGGGCAGGGTTGGAGGCTATACATGTGACCCACCCGGTAAACAAATGTTGGCATCTAGTTGGTCCACGTGGACCAACCAAGAAATGGTATACTTAAGTACCTTATTAATTCGATTAAAATTATTAAATGATTTCTTTAATTATTGATCAAAACATGAAAAATATTTGTAATTTTATTAGTATTTAATTATGATTTTTAATTATTTTTACAAGTTGATTTATAACATGCTAATATTTATATGTAGGTATATAGGTAAATATACCTATATTTTATGTATTTTAATTTTAATTTTATTTTATAATTTATATTTTTTTACATGTATTATATTTATATTTATAACCTATTAAAATGCATATTTAAGTTTTTTTTATATCTTTGTGTGTTTATTTATGTACTTAAATAATTGTGTATATATATTATATAGCTATATACAAGTACAATTCATCTATCTATCTAAGTATCTAATGATTTTTAATGTATTTTTAATGGTTTTTTTTAACTTTATTACGTATATGTATTTAAATAATATTTACAAATTTATAAAAATATAAGAAAGTAACAAACATAAAGAATAAATATATTGAATATTATATACATGTATATTTGACAATAAGTGCCGAAAACCCAACATTTGCATCTTAACTCCAAATTGAATGAAACCCACCTTCATTAAATAGCTAATTTAATTTTATAAAAATAAAGGTGAGTTTAGTAAAATTTGAGTTTGTTTGGAGAAGATACAGGTCTGCAAAGTTTTCTTTACAAGTTTTTATTTTGTGTGTCCTATGCACACTATGCATTATTTTTTAGTGAAATGAATTTGGTATTTCTCATTGTATTGTTATGTGCAACTTTCATGTTCAAAGTTTATTGATTTGAGGTGTACAATTTTGAAAAGAAAATAGGTCACAAAAGTCCTATTATTGTCAAATCAAATTATGGTTTTTTATTGTATTTTAGGTACATTTGGTTGCCCTATCTCCCCCCATACTTTATTCCTTGTTGATGAAGTCATCATGATGACCATGTCTCAGGATCTAGGATGACTTAGTGTCTTTTACACTTCCTTCTTTTTTCCTTCCTTTATTCTTTTATTTTGGAATTAAATAAAATATTTTATACAATATTCTGTACAATATTTAATGTAAATTATTGAGTATTGATTTTTTTAAATTAATGATATATATATGTGCATTTAACTATGGATGTAAGACCAAAATCAAAGAATAAAGGCGATCAAATGGAGATTCATCAACGATCAAAAGACATTCCATCAAATTTTATGTTGTATTTGCACCTTTGCCAAAGATGTATAATTGTCAAAAAATGGCGGTGCCCTAAATAACAATGTTTCATACTTGATGTAACCTAGGTAGAATGAGTATCTTCTCAACATATGGGACATGCAAATTTTCCCTTGGTACACCGACCAGATAGGATCACATAAGCTGGAAAATTATTATAGTCCAAAGTAACATCACATGCATAATAAATTACTCCCCTTTAAATGCATCATAAGTTTTAATCCCAGAATTCTACAAAAGCTTTAATTCATCGAATCGTGACTCCATATAAACATCAATTGCATTTCTTGGACTTTTCGGACCTGATATTAGTAATGACATCATCATGAATGATGAATTCATTGACAAACCTAGAGGAAGATCGTATGCTATCATGAGAACTGGCAATCGAATAACTCATGCTCATATTACTGAATGAGCTAAAAGCATCGGTTTCAAGTCCTAATATGATGTTTCGAACATCTTCCGAAAATTTGGAAAATCTTTCGTCGAATTTTTTTCATTCCGCATTGGGCCATTTATATCATCATTCTTCTATTGTGGTGGCATATCATCCACTTCGCAGTTTTCTTAGAACTATATAATGTCTTCAATCTGGGAATAAGTGGAAAATATTTAACAATTTTATTGACTTTTTCCTTCTGATGTTATTGTCTTTGACTTTGTTTCTTAGTGTTTGGCAGTCTAGACAATGACTGAACTTTGGGTTTTCTTTCCAAAATAGTACGCAGTCATTAGAGCATGCATTTATCTTTTCGTATTGCATTCTCAATGACCTAAATCTAGACATAGCATCTTTCCTATATTTGGGAAAATTTCAAGAATATTTAGTAGTCTCCTAATCAATGACAGGACATCTGTCATCATTGTTGCTATGGAACTGTTCTAGACTTTCATTTTAAACATTTCTAATAGAAATTGTAATTGCAACATCTCTACTGTGGGAGCTAGCATTTCTTCTGCATCAATGAGATTCTTATCAAAATCATTATCATTAGTTATTATATTTTCTATATCGTTTGACTGATTTCTATTTATGTCATATAACATTCCATGGAAATGATCACCTTCATTATCTATCTATATAACATCTTCTCTCTCATGTTGAATAGAAGGTTGGTTGAGTTCATCACCATGTTCGGTCTAGGTTGTGTAATGTGACAAAACATCATTTAAGATTAGGTGTTCAAAAATTTGGTCTCAGACTTTTATTCGGCTCTTTTTACATCTCGTACAAGGACAACGTATTTTATTACCAACAACATTTGTTCTTCAATTCTCACTCTCAACATAAAATGCCTAGTCTAAAAATCCAATTTCTCCATTCTTATAGATTTGGAAATCATTGTATCTCTTGTTCATCCAAGACTTATCCATGCTTCTACATTAAAATAAAATTTTACTATATAATCAAAATTCAAAGATATCATATTGTTATCTAACAATCTTATGATGATATCACTCTATCTAATGAGAAAACATTACTTGAGAAAATATCATATACTAATGTATATCAAAATGTGTACAACAACCTATAATATATACATCAATCTTATGATGTAATATGTGGTCAACATGTGAACATCATATACTACATTCGTAGTTATTAAGATTAACAAGAATATGACGTAACATTAATCTAACACAACCTAACTTAAACTATATCAGTATCCACATACTAAACTAATCAAATCTACATGATTATGTATAGATCGAAACAATTCTAACTCAAAACATGTCAAGTAAAGTACCCTCACTCAATAGTACACTATCTTCTAGCGAGTGCAACATGTCAACTACATAAGAATATTGGGGTTGGGTGCAAACAAGATATCGTCGTTTATAACAAGTATTGTGTTCAATGCTATAACAAGTATATGATTCTATATTATATAACAACCATATAACAATTATATTCAACTAAGATATAACAAACATATTCAACTAAGTTGAAACAACTATATAGCTACTATATTCAACTTCATACATGTCAAGTATATAACAAGTATTGTATTCAACTATAACATGTCAACTAGAATTTTCAACTATATAACAAGATATATAAGAGAAAAGTTTAAAAATGAAAAACAGTTACCGATATGATGGCATTGTTACGAGGAACCTGATTGAGGAGATGACCACAAGCAGGAAGAGGATCGTTTGAGGTGAATGCAAGATCCCTATGAGAATCTCGAGATCATCGGAGAAAGATTGGAAGATGGGGAGGGAGAAGAAGTCGACGATGACAACATCAAAAGAATGGGTTATAGGACTCTTTTGGGAGATTTCATCATTTCGACAAGAGGGGTTGGTCAATTTGACAGTCCCATCCTTGAGAATAGGGGACACTCATTAGTAAAATCATCCCATATACTGTGAAGCCTGCCTATTTTTCAGTGGGAGGGAACACATATGGGACGGTCAAGCATTTCCCATCCCATATACCTATACAGAGGGGACGATCATC
The DNA here is from genome assembly GCA_037367405.1 of Ottelia alismoides. Taxonomy (NCBI): domain Eukaryota; kingdom Viridiplantae; phylum Streptophyta; class Magnoliopsida; order Alismatales; family Hydrocharitaceae; genus Ottelia; species Ottelia alismoides. The sequence continues at coordinate 873,954 of JAZKJV010002406.1, forward strand.
AATCATCCCTTAAAGTTAACCATTTTATCGATCTAGCTTGCAAGAGACGGGTGATGAATACCCATTCATCACTCTTTATTTTTTAATTTTAGCTACAAAACCTATGCAAAACACATGTATATTCATGTAAATAGCAATAATTGTCAAATAGCATGCATTGTGTAAATATGTATATTTAGCATGTTTTTGTGCATAAATAAAAGATTAAAGACATAAAAGAAAAAGAGGAAGTTATTTAGAATAAATATTGAGCGACCTAATCCCAAGGGAGGGCTCAGCATGGGCCTGACCGCAAAAGATCCCAAGTAGAGAGAGATAGGGAAACTCAATTATGTGTACATATACCTGTAAATAAATAAAATTATTTCCCTCTTAGTAAAAATAAAATATGGTGTTTATTTATTTGTACATATTTGTAAATATAAAATAAAAATAAAATAAGAAAAATAAAAAGAAATAAAATTCTTTCATCATTGTATCTAGACCATGTACATAGAACCACATATGTATATATTTTTCCTCTTGTAAATAAATAATAAAAATAAATTAAAAATACCATAGTATTCCAAATTTTATTCTATAAATAAATAAAATATAAAATTGGAATAAATGGTATAAAAATAAATAATTAAAAATCAAAAATCAAAAATACATATATATACCTATATATAACAATAATATTTTGTAATTACATAATTTTTATTTCAAAAAAATAAATAAAAACCACTAAAAAAAATTGAAAATAAATAAACATTTTTCATGTTTAAAGTTTTTCGAAATAAAGGCATTTACTATTTTTTATTGAATTTTAAATTAAATAATAGGTGGCTGCTCCTGATTGGTCCACGGGGAATGTTGACCTCCGGTCAACTTCCCCCCTGGACCACTTTTTCCAGTGGATCTCGCATCTGACCCGACTTCGCCCATTTTTCGAGCGATGATCCGACTACCACCCACCTAAACCCCGGGCTCCGATCTTCAAGGAGACATACGCGATCCACGCCCGACACCTGCCCTAGGGATCCATGCATCACCATGCTTCACCCGACCTATTCTTTGACGGATCTTCACATGAATATATCAGACCTCCGCCGCACAATTCATCTCATCTTTAGCAATCCCCCTCGACGCCAGTGACCTCCTCTTCTTTGCCAGAGTGACAGCAGCGCGGAGGAGAGTAGCAGCGAGGCCCGAGCAGCCGGGAACCATCGATCCGGCGATGAGCATCGCCGTGCGCCGCCGCAAGGTGCGCTCAGCCTCGAGAAGCGACGCAACCTTGAGGCCATGACCCCCGAAGCTCCCTGAGCTCCAGCATAGTCGACTTCAGCCACCCATTCGACCAGTTCTGCCTTAGCTTAGCTTAATTGTTATTTTCCCCCAAATCGCACTGCCGGCTTCGCCGGCTAATTCACTCCATTCCGACCACTCATTCGAACACCCGACCTGACCACCACCTTCGCCAGACCTCTCTCCTCCTTCTTCACCCATCCACCTCCCCTGACTCGCCCCGGAGAAAGTCCTCCAACCTCCTCAACTGTCGCCTCGCCGGAGGGTGTCACCCCGACGCATATACTCGCCCATTTCACCCCTATCTTGGTCGAGGCAATTTGCCTGCTACCCAAGAAGCTTCTTGTGCGATTTTGCAGGTCGAAGGAGACCCATCTAAGGGTCTGAACATCCAGGCAAAGAGGTCCAGATCCGCCTTCATCGCTGGAGCTCCTCGGAGCTTCCCGGTCTCATCGGAGGAGTCCATCAGCTGTGGGAGGCCATGGCGATTCTGTTCCACATCTTTGCAGTACCCGAGGAGGTCCAGCACACCAGTGGTGCTCCGGCGAAGTTTGTCAGAGTCGAGTTCATCCAGGACCTTCAGTAGCAGTCCGATCGTCCCCGACGCTCGAGATTCGATCCGATCCATCTATTTGAGGAGCCTCGCGACCCTCAGATCTTCCTGGGGCTTGATCCGGACCGCACGTTCAGACGAAAAGGAGCCCGATATCCATCACCGTCCGATCTCCACGTGGCTTCCTCCTCACAGTCCATCCAGACGAAGGGTTGCCCTTGCTCCAGCACCGTCAGATCAGCCATGTGGCACGCCCCCGTCCCTCCGATAATAAGGGGTAATTTATACTTAGGCCCCTGTCATTTTGCTTTTGCAATATAGTCCTGTAAATATTTTAATTAGTTGTTTTTATTTTGAAAAAATTGCACATCAGACCTTTGAATTTTAGTCCTTATCTATGTGGACCACGTGCATCGACACGTGAGGTTGTGGTTATTTTGCACATTTCACCCTGTGATTTCTATATGTTCCCGGTTGCATTTTTAGAAATAGGAATTGCAAAGAGGTCCCTCCGTGCCTGATTCACGTGCCCCACGTGTGATTACTTGGACATTTTGCACGAAGGCCCTTATATTCTCTTGCCTTGTTACTGTTTGGCCGTTGGAACATGTTTTTATTACATTTAGGTCCCTGTGCACTGTGAGCCTCTTTTTGATTTAAATAAAATATCAAATTAAGTCCAAATCTCGTGAAAATTGGATACGTGGCTCCTGCCACTATGTAAAAGTTTCACCAACAATTTGGTACATTTTTGAGGTGTTTTGTTATTTCTAAAAATTCAAAAATCGTTGTTTTTTGTGTCTGTCTAGATTAGAAATTCATAAAAAATATAAAAACTATTTTAAAAATTCCAAAAAAATTAAGTTTTGTTTGTTTTTGTGTGTTTGCTTTTTTGTGCATTTTTGTCGATTTTTGGACATTTAAAAACCCTAAAAATTAAAAACACTTAAAAACTCATAAAAATTCTAAAAAATTATAGAAAACTCAAAAAATAATAAACACCTTTTTTGAATTTTCTTTGTTATTTCTATTTCTCATAAAAATTACCTCCAGGCATATATAGACCATTTGATAATTTTCATGGCCCTTTGAAGTCTGGTTGGACAGTTTGCTACTGTTTTTACCTTCTTTTATTTTTAAAAAATTCTATAAAAATTATAAAATCTCAAAAATTAATTTAAAATAGTAAATGCTAAAAAACATAAAAATATTTTTGTTTGAATTTTTGGAGCATTTTAGAGTGTTTAAATAATTTGTTGATTGTGCTTGTTTTTGTTTTTTTATTATTTTCCTCCAATATTAAACATCCAAAAAAAATATAAAAATATTTAAAAACCACCAAAAATACTTGTTTTTATTTTATTTGTCTTTAGACTACTTCGTAGGCTGCGAGGCCAACTCGTGCTCCCTGAGTCCGACCTTGGGTGCTATACCAGGCTAATCTCATAGCCAGGGCCACTATTTTTGCTTTTCTTGTTTTATCTTGATGATTGGTGGTCTGCTTCTCTTTTTCTTGATTGACCGGATTTTGCTATTCGGGTCACAATGACTCCGACTATTTATATCAGATCCAGATAGTGAGATTATCGGTCATCAAAATGGCGCCGTTGCCGGGGAGCAAGGCTTAGTAGTCCATTTCATTTTTCTTTGATTTTTGCTTTCTTTTGTTTTTCATGGATTTTTCCGTGGCTTTCTTTTCGGTTTTCCGCAGCTTTTCGCAGCTTTTTCTTTTTCAATAGTTTTTATTTTATTTTATTTTATTTTATTTTTGTTTATTTTGGTTGTTTTTATTTTTATATATATAGCATGTTCTCTTTTATCTCTCTTATTTTATTTTTATCTGGTTTGTGACACTCTGATTGTTTTTTGCGAGGGCCTGAGGACCGAGGCAACTTCTTTGGAAGCTGAGGCAATCACGGGAGTTGGAGGCGGCTTCCTTCTCTACGAAGCCGCAGGAGAGCGCGAGGAGCGACCAGGAGTGAGGGAGCCGCGGAATAGCCGCAGAGTAGTGTATAGCTTAGATTAGGTTTATTTTCTGCAGACCATTTATTATTGTAATAATACTGGTACCCAGACTATCAGAGACACTTGTGATTGTGGGGTATGTTTCGACGAGCACCGGTGTGCTCGGTGGACCCCATCGCTGTTATGGTTTTTGTCGCCATTTCTTTATATTTGATTTCACGTAGATTTCTGTGCTTGAGCCCCTAGACTTAGGTTTTTATTTCGTTGGGCCAGGTAGCCTTAGGTTCACAGCCCTAATATGAATATTTGTTCCTATAGATTGCGATTGGATCTAGGCAAATAAATTAGTGCTTCCCAATAATAAAAGCTTTTGTTTAGGACGGTTTTCGCACTGCATTCCATATAGATTAGTTTTACATTTATGCGCGGATCATAATTGCATGTAGACTGCTGGAGTCAGGTACGCCTTCTATCTCGTGCATGCATCATCGATTTATCGCGCATCGGCTTTTTCGCTTTCCTCCCCCTATTTTTATGGACTTAGGAATAAAAGGAAATCGGAAAATTCGTTAGACGTTTTCTTGAAAAATACCTAAAAAGAAAAACAATAAAATCGGGACTGCTAATCACACTTGATCTAAAAGACACCACATTGAAAAATCTGTCTTGGGGAGAGTAACCCGCTCCTTGTTTGGTTTGGATGAGCGAGAGAGTGACCCGCATCCTAGGTTAGAGCCATATACGATTTCTTGACTGATTACCGGCCTTTTATTCGGGACAGTCGGTGGAGAATATTGGATTCCTATCAGCTCACATAATCGCTCTGAAAGACTGAATTGATCACCTAAATAAAATCGACAAGATAATTGACCGATCCCTTATGGTCTTCAGCTTAGTGTGTGTAGGTGAAATAGGGGTTTGCTTTCTCATATTGTGTGGTTCCAGATCCCTTCTGCCTTTCCCCATCTACCTTCTTCTCCCACCCGCCCTCCCTTCAGTCTTTTCTCTTCTTCTTCTCCTTTATCACTGGATAATGGATCCCCCTCACGTCATACCGACTCTTGCGGCTTCTTCTCCATCCTCTGACCATCAGTCCAGTCCACCTTCAAGGGAGGTCGGATCCTCGACCAACCTCCCGCTCCCTCCCTCCCATCCCTTTCACTGCTCTGGGCATGTTGCGCTAGACGTCTGCGGATATCAGTTGGAGCAGATGCGAGACCCGGATGATGCCATTGCTAAGTTGAGAGTGCATTCCGTTCGTGATCAGAGAGAGCAGAGGAGATCATCAGATAGATCCTATCCCAGATTGATAAAGGAGCAGATAGGACACAGAGTTCAGTCAGCTTCTACACTAGGTCCATTCATCTTGGATTTGGATCTCATTCAGAGACTGTCGACATTTTCAGGGGAGGCGCACGAGGAGCCCTATCTTCACTTGTCCGAGTTCGAGGAGTTTTGCAGGACACAACCTTATTCAGATATCACTGCAGAGGAGTTGATGCTGAGGATCTTCCCATTCACACTTCAGGACAGAGCCATGCGATGGCACAGACGATTTGGGAGGAGATTTGCTACGTGGGGAAAGTTACGCCGAGAGTTTCTACAGAGATACTTTTCCCAGTGTAGAGCATAGTTGATGCGGTCTTTGATCACCGAGTTTTCAGTTGACCCCCAGGAGCCACTGCATGAGGCATGGCCGAGGTTTCTTAACCTCTTGAGGAGATTTCCATACCATGGACTTACACTAACAGACCTTATTGAGATCTCCATGCAGGGGATGACCGCAGAGCAGATAGCACTCGTGATTAACACATGTGGCGGTTCACACCGCAGTTCCGACATTCACCTACTGGATACCATCTCGAGCTTACTTTCATAGAGATCTTTTTCACGAGATGCCACAGTCGGAAAAGCACATGAGGATGATGCAGTACCAGTGCGGTGTGTCACATTACAGGAGGATACAACTTCTACACACCGGGCCGAGGACTTGGATGCTCCAGCACCACAAAGTACAGAGGAGATGACTGTGACAATAGAGGTTCAGATCCATAGTCTTCTCGAGTTACCGTTGGTCTTCCAGCTAGAGTTCGAGGCAGTCCTGGAGTTTTCAGTCGACGATTCTTGGATATCAGATCTTCTGATACTCTAGGAGCTGGAGGAGCCCCCGCTTTTACAACCATTGATTCAACCACTTTAGTGTCCAGTGCCGGAGGAGTCAGCTTCTTTTCTGCAGAGACACTTCTCGGAGTCCGATAGATACCAGGACTCAGCCCAACAGCCACAGCTTGATAGGGGACACCACTTAGAGAGGTCAGACACAGATAGTCCCATATTCGAGCCTTTTGTCCTCCACATTGATGAGACAGACACACTTACTGAGGACCAGGTGGTAGCCAACAGTGCCGCAGAGAGAGGATCAGCCGCAGACACATTGTCAGCCTCCACAGTGTTGACCAGTACCTTCTCTCGCTTCCAGATTGCCGAGAGCCGCACTTCAGATGATGATGCAGCTTGGTGCACCGAGTAATTACTTGACAGCAGTGCAGATGCCCTTCTAGATCCTGATCCTCTGTTTCTCACTTTTGATCTTGCATTTCTCCCTGAGGGTTACCTGCGAGAGAATGCAACCCATGTTGAGTACTCGGTTTCACCTTCTGATTGTGTGTCTGATCTGCTGGATCACGAAACCGAGTCTTCCGATCCTTCGAGCTCTGAGTCATCTCACCTCGACGACCCTCGTGAGGATGAGCCCATCATGGAGATATTCGATGATATGTCCGATTTGCTTCTATTTCATGCATCGGATATCAGTTCTCTTAGAGTGTCTCCTGATCTTGACTGTCCACACCTTCTTGAGACACTGATTGATGTGGAGGATTCCATGATTGATCCATCCTTCTCCACATTTGACTTCGTCGGCTCTACACTTTCACTCCAGTCTGATCCAGAGTTGATGATATCTTTTATGCTACCGGATCCCGATCATATACTTTCATATCCTTGGCTGGTAGCAGACACCCGCCTGATTGCATACCTGGGTGTCAATTTTTACACTATTGATTTCATCGCGGTTCTCATACCGAGATTGCGACGACAGTACGACATTCGCCTTACAGATGTTGTCCTGAACCTTGACACAGCTTTGTCCTAGCCTTTGCGCCCAGCTAGGGGCGTAAAATCTAGCGCTTGTTGAGAGGCACTTCAACATTGTACCCTTTTGTATATACGTGTTTCGTCTTAGTTTGATCTTTCTTTCTTCCGTGTTTGTTTTCACCCCAGGTCTCGTATAGGATTATCTTTGCTATACTTAGGATATACCTCATCCTAAGTATAGGGGGGTGGAAACACCGAGTTGTTCTTCCCTTCTGTTTCATCACTCCTGTAGTTGCCTATACTTAAGGATTCTTCACCTTAAGTATAGGGGGAGTGATGCCCCTCCAGTTTGTATATATTTATTGATTTTCTTCGTGTTTTTATACCTCTGTTGTGATGCCTATACTTAGGGATATTTTACCCTAAGTATAGGGGGGGGAGGGGTAGACCATGTACATTCTCACTCGGCTTTCCCTTTGTGTACAACCTGCTATACTTAGGATTGTTTGATCCTAAGTATAGGGGGAAAGGCCGAGACCCTCTTGATTTCTATTCTTTCATTCGTCTTTGTATATAGCCTTCCTTTTTACTTCCCTATACTAAGCAAGAGTTATGTCTTCTCCATCGCTCTTGACTTTGAGGACATCGTTCGAGCTAAGTATAGCGTGGTATGTGTATATTTCATATATACTTTAGCCATAACTCGTACTTTGTGTGGGTGTGTTAATAAATAAAAATGGCTAAAAATCCAAAAATCCATAAAAATTAAAAAATTTTCCTTGTAAATACACATTCTTTTATTGCACATACATAGCTATTGTACAAAATTATTTATGTAAAAATGTTTTCAAAAACTTTTTGTGTAAATAGTGTGCAAATATTTTCTTATCAAAATTATGTATATAGTACAAAATTTTTCCAAAATGTTTTGAAAATCAAAAGTTTGCAAAAACCTTGTGTAAATTTGTGTTCATATTTTGCAAAACTTGCATTCATGCATACATTCATGATTTCAAAACATTTTTCAAAAATTTTGCATTTGTGTAAATATCGTGTAAATAGCATCTTTGTATATATATATGTATAGTTTTTCCTGGATTATAGTTGACATTTAAACTAGCCTGGAATTAAATTGAGAAATGGAGCTTGATTAAGATCTTAATCCACCTAATTATAAGAGGAACCTTATAGGGCTTAGGGTTAAGGCTTTTCAGGTCCATGGTGACTTAATTCTTTGAGTCCACTAGGCTATGATCACATGTCATCTCAACGAGCCTAAGTAGAGCACTTAACAACACACACATGACTCATATAGACAATGGCTTGACATGGACCCGCACTTTACACCGAGCTCTCTACGGATGAGGTGGTGAGGAGGCAGTCTTCCTTGACTTGGGGTAGCATAGGAGGGTAGTACTTCTAGGCGGAACCTCTCTTCTTCTTATAGTGAAGGAAGTGCGTCTCAACTTGGTCTGGTTGACATGAGGTCTAACGATGGGAGTTGTGGGTTGCAATAATGCTTCAAAAGAGGGATAGTCTACTAGCTCAAGAGGAAAAACTCCTTATGTACATATGCTGCACCTTGTAAATATGTTGTACGGATGCACTTGAAAAAAAATGCAAAAATAAAATAACTCCAAAAATGTGGTGGGTCTGATAGAAAATGATAATCCCACCGGAGTATGTATATAGTGCAATAAGCAAAGATTGAGATTCATGTTCCATCTTATGTAGCTTGCAGCAGGGAGACTTAGCTACACTGGTTGAGCTCCCAATGATACATGGCTACACTGGCCATGGTCCATTCTTTTCTTCCCCCTCTTCTTGAGTCAGTTGAACTTGAACTTAGAAGGGAATACCCCGCTCCTCGAGGAAAGAGTAGCCAGATTAGGGTCAAATAGTTACCTTGTTGGGGAGGGTTGTCAAGTTGCTACTTCTGAGGTGGAGAGCTAAACTTCACATACACTGTACAAGGAAAGATTCATGGTCTTCAGGGTTTGTGTATGTAGACTTGTTCTGATCTGGATTATTGAGGAGTCTTGACTATAGATTAGCGGATCTTAGAGGCTGTTATGTTTTAAACCTAAGTCTAAATAAGGTTCCAACACATTAATAATCCAAAGATCTGATCGAGCTCCATATTTCAATTTAATGAAGGCAAGTTTAATAATCAGCATTGTTCTATGCATTTTCTCCTCTTTTTCCTTTTCTTTTTCACTTCTTTTTCAAATAAGTGTTTGCTAAAGGACTAGCAAAGTTAAGTATAGGGGGCGATGAATACCCATTCATCACTCTTTTTTCTTTTATTTTAGCTACAAAACCTATGCAAAGCCCATGTACATTCATGTAAATAGCAATAATTGTCAAATAGCATGCATTGTGTAGATATGTATATTTAGCATGTTTTTGTGCATAAATAAAAGAATAAAGACATAAAATAAAAAGAGGGAGATATTTAGGATAAATATTGAGCGACCTAATCCCAAGGGAGGGCTCAGCATGGGCCCGACCGCAAAAGATCCCAAGTAGAGAGAGATAGGGAAACTCAATTATGTGTACATATACCTGTAAATAAATAAAATTATTTTCCTCTTGATAAAAATAAAAATTGGTTTTTATTTATTTGTACATATTTGTAAATATAAAATAAAAATAAAAATGGGAAAAATAAAAGAGAAAAAAAGAAATAAAATTCCTTTATCATTGTATCTAGACCATGTACATTAAACCACATATGTATTTATTTTCCTCTTGTAAATAAATAATAAAAATAAATGGTATAAAAATAAATTGGTTTTTATTTATTTGTACATACCCTAGTATTCCAAATTTTATTCTATAAATAAATAAAATATAAATTTGGAATAAATGATATAAAAATAAATAACTAAAAATCAAAAATAAAAAATACATATGTATATACCTATATATTATAATAATATTTTGTAAATACATAATTTTTATTTCAAAAAAATAAATAAAAATCACTAAAAAATAATTTGAAAAGAAATAAACATTTTTCATGTTTAAAGTTTTTCGAAATAAAGGCATTTACTATTTTTTTATGGAATTTTCAATTAATTAATAGGTGGCTGCTCCTGATTGGTCCACGGGGAATGTTGACCTCCGGTCAACTTCCCCCCTGGACCACTTTTTCCAGCGGATCTCGCATCTGACCCGACTTCGCCCATTTTTCAAGCGATGATCCGACTCCCTCCCACCTAAACCCCGGGCTCCGATCTTCAAGGAGACATCCGCGATCCACGCCCGACACCTGCCTTAGGGATCCGTGCATCACCATGCTTCACCCGACCTATTCATTGAAGGATCACAGATATATAGCAGACCTCCGCCGCATAATTCAACTCATCTTTGGCAATCCCCCTCGATGCCAGTGACCTCCTCTTCTTCGCCAGAGTGACAGCAGCGCGGAGGAGAGTAGCAGCGAGGCCCGGACAGCCGGGAACCATCGATCCGGCGATGACCATCGCCGTGCGCCGCCACAAGGTGCGCTCAGCCTCGGGAAGCGACGCACCCTTGAGGCCATGACCCCCGGAGCTCCCTGAGCTCTAGCATAGTCGACTTCAGCCACCCATAAGGTCAGTTCTTCCTTAGCTTAGCTTAATTTTGATTTTCCTCCAAATCGCACCGCCGGCTTCGCCGACTAATTCACTCCATTCCGACCACCCATTCGACCACTCGACCCGACCACCACCTTCGCCAGACCTCTCTCCTCCTTCTTCACCCATCCACCCCCCTGACTCGCCCCGGAGCAGGTCCTCCACCCTCCTCCGTCGTCGCCTCACCAGAGGGTGTCACCCCGGCGCATATACTCGCCCATTTCACCCCTATCTTGGTCGAGACAATTTGCCCTCGACCTAGGAAGCTTCTTGTGCAGTTTTGCAGGTCGAAGGAGACCCATCTGAGGGTCCGAACATCCAGGCATAGAGGTCCATCTCCGCCTTCGTCGCCGGAGCTCCTCGGAGCTTCCCGATCTCATCGGAGGAGTCCACCAACTGCGGGAGGCCTTGGCGATTCTGTTCCACATCTTTGCAGCACTCGAGGAGGTCCAGCGCACCCGTGGTGCTCCGACGAAGTTCGCCGGAGTCGAGTTCATCCAGGACCTTCAGTAGCCGTCCGATCTTCCCCGACGCTCTAGATTCGATCCGATCCATCTATTTGAGGAGCCTCGTGACCGTCAGATCTTCCTGGGGCTTGATCCGGACCGCACGTTCAGCGAAGAGGAGCCTGATATCCATCATCGTTCGATCTCCACGTGGCTTCCTCCTCACCATCCATCCAGATGAAGGGTTGCCCTTGCTCCAACACTATCAGATCAGCCACGTGGCACGCCCCCGTCCCTCCGATAATAAGGGGAAATTATACTTACCCCCCCTGTCATTTTGCTTTTGCAATAAAGTCCTATAAATATTTTAATTAGTATTTTGAAAAAATTGCACATCAGACCTTTATGTTTCAGACATTTGCATTTTAGTCCTTATCTATGTGGACCACGTGCATCGACACGTGAGGTTGTGGTTTTTTTGCACATTTCGCCATGTGGTTTCTATGTGTTCTTGGTTGCATTTTTAGAAATAGGAATTGCAAAGAGGTCCCTCCGTGCCTGATTCACGTTCCCCGCACGTGATTACTTGGACATTTTGCACGAGGGCCCTTATATTCTCTTGCCTTGTTACTGTTTGGCCCTTGGAACATGTTTTTATTACATTTAGGTCCCTATGCACTGTGAGCCTCTTTTTGATTTAAATAAAATATCAAATTAAGTACAAATCACGTGAAAATTAGATACGTGGCTCCTGCCACTATGTAAAATTTTCACCAAAAAATTGGTACATTTTTTAGGTGTTCTGTTATTTTTAAAAATTCAAAAACTGTTGTTTTTGTGTCTGTCTAGATTAGAAATTCATAAAAAAATATAAAAACTATTTTAAAATTCCAAAAAAATTAATTTTTGTTTCTTTTTGTGTGTTTGATTTTCTATGCATTTTTGACGATTTTTGGATATTTAAAAACCCTAAAAATTAAAAAAACAATAAAAAACTCATAAAAATTTTAAAATTTTTAGAAAATACCAAAAATAAGAAACTCTTTTTCTGAATTTTCTTTGTTATTTCTATTTCTCATAAAAATTACCTCCAGGCTTATATAGGACCATTTGATATTTTTCATGGCTCTTTGAAGTATGGCTGGACAGTTTGACATTGTTTTTGCCTTCTTTTATTTTTAGAAAATTCTATAAAAATTATAAAAATCTAAAAAATTCACCAAAAACAGTAAAAAACCTAAAAAAAATAAAAATATTTTTGTTTGAATTTATGGAGATTTTTAGAGTGTCTAAATAATTTGTTGATTGTGCTTGTTTTTGTTTTTTTATTATTTTCCCCCATTATTAAAAATCCAAAAAAATATAAAAATATTTAAAAACCACCAAAAATACTTGTTTTTATTTTATTTGGCTTTAGACTACTTCGTATGCCGCGAGGCCAACTCATGCTCCCTGGGTCCGACCCTGGGTGCTATACCATGCTAATCTCATAGCCAGAGCCACTATTTTTACTTCTCTTGTTTTATCTTGTTGATTGGTGGTCTGCTTCTCTTTTTCTAGATTGACCGGATTTCGCTATTCGGGTCACAGCGACTCTAACTATTTATATCATATCCAGATAGTGAGATTATCGGTCATCAACGGGCACAGAGAGCTTTATGGGATGGTACCCATAAACCGTCAAAATGATCGGATTGGACGGTCATATGGGTCGTCTTCTAAATGGTCCCCTAAAACCTAAAATTCCAGTGGAGGAAGGGACGACTATTAAGCGACCGTCCCATATGACGCTACCTAGGATAGTTGACCTTGTTCATCGTGTCTTGTGAGTACGGTATATGGGTTTGTCAAATGGTTCACGTCCCATCTAGGTATACATAGGATGGTCAAGTAATGAACGTTGCATACATATAGGGGACAATTCTTTCACAATTATTCCATGTGCTCGTCTCTAAAACCCTGCTTTGTTGTAGTACAAGGGGAACAAAAAATCATGTAAAAATTTTAGCACTAATTATGTAAAAATCTAGATGAATGATGAGATGAGAAATTTTTTGGAAGTTTGATATATTCCATAACTGAAGAAGAATTAGATATATAATAGAGTCGTGCATTCTATAGGATATATATAGCCACAATGTTGCAAGATTTATAGATCTGGCTAAAGAATGGATATTCATCATCTAAGGTATCAAGCATAAGACCCTTTATATTTTATTGAACTATAATTATCAATTTTAGTAGAATGGGTATCCCTGTTGTGAAATCAAAAGGGGATGGAGGCCATAGGTTAAAAAGGTCTTCTTCGAGATCTTAAATATCCATGTTTAGGTTTTGTAAGCATTATGTCATTGGAAAACAATAGAGAAAGCAGTTTATAAGACGAAGAAGCTACTTTATTAATACAACTATGTTGATCGTTGGGATCCCTCTTGTGTTCTATAATTGTTGGGAGGTTCCTTTTTTTTATAATCTTGAATTGATGATTTCACTAGGATGGTTGGGTTACTCATGATGAAGAATAAAACTAAGGCATTCAAGACTTATATATAGTGGAAAATCGTGGTGGGCAATTGGATCAAAGACGGTCAAGCATGTTTGCATTTATAATGAGTTGGAGTTCTTGTTGTAACTAGGTATGTTCCCCAATAATATGAAGTTATAAATGAATAAGTATGAAAATTTTGAAAAACAATAAGGTGTATGCTCTTTTATAATGGCCTTGATATAAGATGAAGTTCTGAATACAACTTATTACTACATTTGTTATCGATTATAAGATGCCCATTGTGGTATGTGAGGGTGCTTGTGGATCTTAAAACTACTAGAGGGGAAGCATAATAGGATATATTTATTACAACAATTTATATAAATTTGTAAAATATAAAGCGTATGTAGGAAGCAAATCAGATATCAACCACATTACATAAAGACATTAGCGAGGGGAGGGAATATAACAAGGTAAAATCCACAGCCCAAGTACTCTAACTTATGATTTTTTATTAGCCAGAATAGTCAACTGCTTCACTATCCTGAGTTATTTGTGTAGATAACCCAACCATTTAGAATTAATCAAACATAAACTATTCACAACCTTTTTACAAACATCAAAATCAACGCCATCTTATCAAACACTGTTAGAAATGTCGAGGAGTAGCCAAATTTCGAGAATCATTGACCTTCTTAGATTGGATAGACTCTGTTAGCCCAAAAAATATCATGCATACTTGGATCTAACATTAAGATTTCTTGCATAAATTGTTATCTTGAAAAGTAATATGATAATCTTTTATATCATGAGTGGACATATATTGCTAAGTAGTATTTTCATATATAAAAACAAGCGATATCAATCTTTGATAAATAAAACATATGTGAATAAAATTATATCGATTAGAAAAAAATATCTATAATGTTGACTCCTATGAAAAAGGTCTAACTTGCTGTAACAAGAATTGAAAACAAAGAGGCGATCTAATCGCTTCTATGGCTGTCTTCCAAATCATATTGATTAGAGTGACTCTCAAACAAAATCTCTTTAATAAATCTTGATATATTTAAGAACATAGAGAGAAATAAGCTTAGCTCTAGAAAATATTGCTTTGTAGCTGTGAGTTGTGGTGTTTCTTCCAACAATGGGTATAGAGTCATTTATGTAGTGCCAGGGTAAGACCTTTGAAAATATAACCATTGTAAACAAATATTATAAAGAATTATGAAGATTCTACTAAGTTGATCTATCAGTCCAAATCACTTGATCGATCTTGACAATAAGTGTATCGATCAAAACTATTCGTTTATGAGTCGTTGATTTGATTACATAAAGTTATCGAGGAGGGATCTTCAAGGGAAAATTAAGAAGGGATCGGTCAAAGTTTAAATTGTTGGTTGATTAGTCATGCAATAAAAACAAGTATCAAATAGCCAATCAGAAGAAAAAGTTAATCGATTAAGGTATAATTTATAGGATGCTTAAGGTGATCGACCAAGTCAAGTTCTGAACTCACATGAGTTGTTCCAAATTTGGCAAGTTCTTCTGATACACTTAAGCTTACCATTTAATACAAGAAATATAATAACTTCATAGTCAAATTACATCATGTTATAATAAGAATAAAACTTCTTGAAATGACCCTTTGATCTTTTGATACCTTCTAGAATGCTCAACGTGTATATTTACAAGTAAAAGATACAAAATATATGAGTGACTTGTGATAGGTGTTTATTATCATCATTAAAACAAAAGCTAAAGAGAGAATCAACACAAGTTATATAAACGGAGAAACAAAGAATCTAGCATTCTGACTATTTTTATTGATGATAAAAACCATTACCTAAGTCTTTAAAGAAGATGCATCAAAGGATTAAAATATTTTAAACAACACTTCACTTAAAACATAAGGGAAAGTTTAAGCCCAAATTTTAATTCTTAATTTTGGTTGTCCCACATACTAGAACTTTAACGCACTAGAAAAACTTCAGCTTTTCTTTTTTACTCTCCCTTGTAAAGGAATAAATAACTTTTCTACTCTTCTTTTAGGTACTTAACCCGGTCTTTTATTTCTGCTCCTTTTTGTTAACAATTAAAAAACTATAGAAAGACAAGAGATTAACTTGAAAAACATGCAATAACTTTCATTAATAAAAAAACTCATACAAAATATTTATGACCACAAACGGTTTTACCACACATAACAAGGAAAAATAAAAAACAATGAAAAAGCAAATACAAGAGAACTCAGTGATAGGGATTGTAATCATTATCGACATGATAATAAGGAGAAGGATGAGAACAAGTTCCCTTGCTTCATTCACAATTCTATCAATCGATCTCAAAATTGTAATTGTTAAGAAGACTCTTCTTCTTCATTTAAAGGGGGAATCATGAGGATTTTTCCATGAGAGGAGGTAGTGATGGACAGAGGGGGTCACTAAACTGGAGAGGCTCACAAGGGAGGCGGAGGAGGAGAAACCATGAGGGACTTACATAAAACCCACCTTCTCTATAATGGCATCAATTATAAAAAAAATAGTTCAAGGTAAACTTATCACAAGGATCAATAATAATATGATGCCTTTAAGTCATAAATGTCCATAAATAATAAAATATGGATGTTCTTTAATTTCTATCATATGGTGAGAAGGGTACTGGATGAATAGCCATTCATCTACCTTTATTCTTCCATTTTATTTTCAAATCCCTATCATAACACATGTAAATACAATTAACTTGTACAAATTAACATTCATTATACAGTTATAATTTGGCTAAAATCATTGTATAAATCCCTATATTTAAATCCAAAATAAAAGAATAAAAAAGAAAAGAAAAATAAATGAAGTATTAAAATACTGAATGACCCTAAATGTCGAGACGATGACAATATTGACTTAGTCGGCAACGAATAAAGTAGGGACAAATAATGGTCTATACTATATATAGAAACCCTAATTTTTACTCTTTAAAGTAACTTTTTTTACTCAATTTTATTCTTCATTTTATATAATGTAAATAATAAAATTATCTACTTCAACTATGTACACACAATATATATATATATATATATAATAAAAATTACCAGTAAAAATAAGGCACAGTACAATTGGGACACACAAATGAAGCCGCAAACCGAACTTCAAAGATTAATATCTTCTACATATGTACTCAAAATTCATCAATCTCACCCAATTGTGTTTTAAATTAAATTAAATTATTTATTTATTGATGGTGGTTTCATTAAAAATGAAGTTAAGATGCAAATGCTAGCGTTTAGGGGTCCCATTGTACTATGTACCTATATATTTTATTCATATATTTTATTTTAATTTTTTTTAATATTCTTTTATTTTTCAATAATTGTATATATTATTATATATATTATAAATATAAATATAACATAAAATCATTAAAAATAACTCTAAAAATTAATATAATATATAGGTATATTATACATATAATGTATATAGGTATATTTATTTATACATGTATATATAATTAGAAAAGCAAAATAAAAATATATAAATATGTATTTAATTATATTATAAATATAAAAAATATGTACATATGATAATAAAAATTATAAATATTAAGTAAAATAAAATACCCAAAATACAAGTAAGTATACTTATAATTATACATGTAAATATTAACATCCTACAAATAAGTTTGTGAAAATAAATAAATTAATAAATAATAAAATATTTTGAAAAATTAGAAATATTTATCATGTTTTTATTTTTAATTAATAAAATCATTTATCATTTATTATAGATTTAATAAAAAAATTCTGTTTTGTTCCATTAGGTCCTACGTGGACTAATGGGAAGCCAACCTTTGTTGTCCTAAGGTCAACGATCCTGCCCTCCTTTCTAACTCCATTAGAACACGATAGTGCCCCACTTTCTCCATTTTTTAATCTTCCCCCGTGACTACCTTCTCCCTCGAGCTCCTCCCAATCTGAAGCCACCATGACCCTCACCCACGCTTATCTCTTAGCCCTCATCAGCCCTCCTCCATCTTCATACAATCACCTTCCCCCTTTTACCTCCTGCCATGTTTTAAATTAAGAAACTTGAGATTCCTTTGACTTTTGCTCCTATGTTTGTGTTCTACTCCTTGTATTCCCAGTTAGGTACAACCTGCTTTTTATTTGCTTTCTAGGAAATCTTACTCCCATCAATTTATTTCCATATTTTGTTTCTGTGGTTTTCATGCTCTTTACCTTAGATTTCCAATAGTTAAGGCATGCTGGAGCACTAGGCTCTGACCATGATTTCTCCTCGTCTGACCCATGTTTTGGCCAGCTAAACACCTCTAAGCTTCTCTACATTTCGCTCCACCATGATCACCTCGATCTTTTCGAGATCGAATTTGTATCTCGTCCTCATCCGTGGTACGTTGGAGAGCCCCATTTCATCACACCTATGCTCGAATCCATCCAATGAAAGAGTTGGATCATTCTCCCTCATCCCCCCTTGCTCCTCGTGCAGGTACAATCCTTGAAGACCCCCTTCTGGGGTGTATTTGAGTCTGCACGAGGAGCTCTAGGTGCCCTAGTTCAAGAGAGAACTCCAAGCCCCTATCAATGGTGTCTGGACCCATTTGAGAGCACCAGTCGTTGCAGACCACCTCCAACACTCTATTGAGCATCTCAGCAATAGAAGATACCGCCAAAGCCTGGAGATATTATGCATCGAGTGAAAGGCCAGGGGTGTTCTTCCATGTTTTAGTGGGGAAGAAACCACAGTTTGATTAGAGCAGAACTCCAGATCTTTCTATTCGTTAGATTAAGGAGAGCCCCCACCATCATATTTTTCTCCAGATCTAATCTTGGCTGACCATCGGCGAAATGGTATCCAAGGATCTGAGTTGTCCTTGTGTATAAGTGAAACGATCTACGTTGTCTGATGGCACACCTTTAGGGGTAATTTGCATAGGTCCCTCTCCGTTATTTTGTCTTATTAAGTAATCATGTAAATTAAATATTATGTGTAATATTTTTTAAGTAAATTTATATCTTGGACCCTAAACTTTTGTATATTTGCACTTTAGTCAAATGCAGCGCATCTCGCGTGTCATCACACGTGACGTGCTAGGATATTGTAAGTTTTATCATAAGATTTTGGACCGATTAATAAATGTTTGTAATCTTTCTATAAATTGCATTTAGGTCCCTCTATCTATGGATTTTTATTTTGTGAATATTTATCTCATTAAATATTTTTAGTGCTCCTAAAGTATAGGAAAATCATCACAGATGTCTAATATGATGCTTATGCACGCATAATTTTTATTTGGAATTGTAATTAATTTTCTTCTTTATTATAAATACATAAACAAGCATTTTTGTCTTGTTTAGATGTTAATCCCCATAAATAAAAAAACTTCTCTAAAAATTATCAAAAAAACATATTATCTATCTTATTATATCTACTACCATATATCCAAAAATCACTTAAAATACAAAATATACAACTTAAAAATTACAAAAGCATAAAAACATTGTAAAATTAGTATAAATTTTATAAAAAAATTCTAAAAAAATATATCTCTATATTTTTGTATTTTCTTTATTATATTAACTATATATAAATAGTTTTAGTTGAATTTTGGAATTATTTATATTTATTAAACCTAAAACAATCTCAGCTAATTAATATGTCCATTGTCTTGATATATTTATTACTTTAAAACACATAAAAATTAGTATAAATTTTATAAAAAAATTCCAAAGAAAGAATCACAAAATATTTTTATTTTTTATATTTTGAGTATATTTTAATATATTTAATAGTATAATATCCTATATACACTAAATATCTTATATATTACTTATATTATCTATAATATCTGTATATATATATATATATTAAAATTTAAAAAGAAGTTTTAATTATATAAAATTAAAAAGAAATATAAAATTAAAGTTTTAAAATATAAAATATAAAAACAAACAAGCTTCTTTTGGGAAAGTCTTTTATAGTGAACCTAGACATTGGTGTCTTGGATTTCAAGAGTTCATATCATACTTCTCTCTCTCTCTCTCTCTCTCTCTCTCTCTCTCGAGACCCCACTTATTTTTCAAGGTTATTTACACTTAGGAAATTCATAAGCCTAATGGTATGATTTTTATGTAATAATTGATTTTCATCATGTATGGACTCATTTCACGTTTTCATATACATCTTGTATAGCCTCTTCATTGTATTTTGGTTATCATATATGTCAACAAATATAACTGTGTGCAGTGCTATCTTATGAATAGCCATTCAATTACCTCTATTCTTCCATTTTTGTATATAAATCTCTAGTAAAAAACCTGTAAATACAACTAACTTGTACAAATTAACATTCATTATTCATATGTAATTCGTACATAAATACATGTATTTAAATCCAAAATTAATGAATATAGAAAAGAAAAGAAAAATAAGTAAAGTATTATAGATACTGAATGACCCTAAACCCCAGGAACAAGTCAATATTGAGTAAGTCAACCAGGAATAAAGTAGAGGGAGATAAGGGACAATAATTGTACTTAAAACCCGAATTTTATGCTCTATGTATAGCCATTCTACAACATTTTATTCTTCACATTACACACATTAAATAATAAAATGTTTAACATGAAACTTGTACATATTAATATATAAAAATTATAAAAATAATTGCCAATAAAAATCATATGCATTGCAACTTGAACACAAAAGAAAAAAGCCACAAACAAAACTTCACAGAAAAATATCTCCTCCATACAAACTCAAATTGAACCAAACTTACCTCCATTTATTCCAAATTAAATCTTTTATCTAATGAAGGTAGTTTCATTAAAAATGGAGTCAAGATACAAAAGCTAACTTTCCGGGGTATTGTTGTACAGTGTATCTGTATATAAAATTAACATAATTTATTCTTCCTATTTTTGCATCATTTATATTTTTAAATAATTGTATATATTATTAAAACATAATAAAAATATAGCATAAATAAAACATTTAAAATAAACCTAAAATAAATAATACATTATAATATATATGTATATTATACTTGTAAAATATATATGTATTTATTTATATATGTAAATAAAATTATTAAAATATAAAAAAATCTGTAAATATATATTTAATAATATTATAAATATACAAAATATTTAAATAAAATATGATTTACATAAAATACAAAATGAAAAGAAAATACACAAAATACAAGTATATATACCTATAAATATACATGTAAATATTAGCATCTTATAAATATAGTTGAAAAAATAGTAAAAATGACTATAAAATAGCTTATAAATTAATAAACATTTTTATCTTGTAAGTTTCATTAATAAAATAATTTACTATTTATTATTGAATTAATACATAATTTTATTTATTTATTGTCCCAACTTGGTCCACATGGACCAATAAAGATTCATTATTTGTTGACCTTCTATGAACACACCCTAGACCTCTCTGACTTTTGTCAAAGCATGAGAACCACCTTCCTTCTCCAATTTCCCATGCTTCCTCCACACCTCCATGTTCCTCAAGCCATGCATCCTTCTCAACCTCTCTCATCCCGCTTCTACATCATGTTCATAGCTCCCACCAACTTCTTCTTCGCATGTAATAGATCTAACGAGATGGCCACTCCACCTATTTATAAATAAATTTCGCCTCCTCCATTTTACGTGTTGATCCATATTCCTATACAATAACACCAAAGGATGATTCAATGGTTGAGCCCTTGGTGATAGCGAGAGCTCCCCGGTCCCGTCGGTGAGGATAAGGCAAAGGAGAGCATGATCTGGCCATTCGCTGGAGTGTTTCTAATGAAGGTTTCCTCTGATCCAGGTTTCCCTGTTATAGCTTCTAGTTTAGGTTATTTGGTTTCAATTTTCTATCTTAGCATAGTGTAATCATTAGTGTATCCTAATTTCCAGTTGTTTAGTGTATAATCCTCAGATCGTAGTTCATTGGAGCACTAGGCTTCGACCATTGTTTCATTGTAAATACCGCTGGTTTCAACCACACAAACATCACCATCACCTTTCCCTTTCATTGCTCCATCAAAGCCCTAATCAACCAGAAGAGACATGCTAATAGTGTCGCTGAGGCGACCGGACACGAAACTCTAATTTAATCAACAATTAACCTACATATGAGATATAACAATGTAATAAGAAGAGGGCTAATATTTATTATAATCTAGACAAAAATGTGTATAGTGTACAAGTATTCTGGTTGTCGAACCACTGAAAGCTATGGGGATACGAAAACAATTATTGTTTGCAAAGAATAAATAACAAATATTTTTATGTATTTTTGGGTATTTGTTTTTCTATGGGGTTTTAAATATATTTAGTTTTTATTGATTTAATTTTATATATTTTTTGTTTTTAATTTTATAATTTTTATTTTGATTTATATTTTTCTGATTTTTTAAATTTATTTTTCTATTTAATATGTAATAGGGATATATATATGTATATATAGAATAATAGATATAATATAGGAAACATTTATAATATATAATAAATATTTAAAAAAATAAAAAAAACAAGTATGAGCAATCCTTTTTATTTTTTTAAAGGTATTAAAAATATGTATAAGTATTAATAATCATAATTATTCGATTAATAAGTATATAATTATGTATATGTATATAGGGTATATAAGCTTTTATATTTGTAAATAAATATATATATTTTCAAAAATTACAAATTAATTTTTTAATTTATATATTTTTTCTCTATTTTTGTTATTTTCTTGGAACTGTTGCTAGTTATTCGGTATTTTAATATCCAAAATACTCCAAATCTGGGAGTAATTAAACAAGCTGAATGTTTTAAGGTCTTAAATATATTAAAATAGTCCAAAACTCTTTAAAACTATTTTTAATAGTTAGTAACATGTATATATAAAAATGTAGAATCAAAAACTATTTTTTTATATTTTTGAAATTATTTTCAAATTTATTTAGGGTTAAGAGAGTTTTTAAATTTTTAACATTTTCTTTTGATTTTTTTGGTCTGTAGTTATATTATATAGTGATATATAATATATAATTTTTGGAATTTTTAAAAGTGTTCTTCTAATTTCTTATATTTTTATCTCTCAACAAGGACTAAATAGCTCAAAGATGATTTTCAATAAATGAAAAATGCAATGAAATTTCAAAAAAATATGATCGTGTTATAACATCGTTCAAAGCCCATCCAGTAATTTTTGCACGATTTATAGAGTAAGGGAGCTATTTAATCCAAAAAGATTTGAATAAAATTATTTATATAGGACTAATAAGGTTATATTTGTAATAAAACATAATATCTGGGGGTTACATACAAAATATCTCAAAACTTCGAACTTATATTAAAAATTTTAAGACTAAACCTAGATAAGCAAACTCTGAAGGGCTTTGTTGCAAAATAGCCAACTCACGTAGGGCAAGACATAAGTTGGCCTGTTACAGGATCTACATGTATTATTCAACAAGTCTGGGGCTCAAATGCAATTTTTACTAAAACTTTATAATGCAAATAAATATTTACAAGACTATAAAATAAAACTACAAAAATCTAGGGGTGACAAAATAAATTACCCCTAATATGCACGCTATCGGAGGGTGGAGAGGCGTCCACATGGTTGATCCTACAGCTTTGGAGGGCTCCACTTCGTTTTAAATCAAGGGCCAAGATTAGATCTAGGCCCCAAGACAGATTTGACAGTGAAGAGGGGTACTAAAAAAACTATAAATAACTCACCATCGACAAGTTTTATTCGTTGATCTCATTTGCTTCCGACCTCTTCCTCCTTAGTTGAGAAGCCTGTCCTCTTCCTAGGGTTCTTGCACGTCCTGCAGATACCTCCACAATGTTTAAGGCTCACTAGAAGATCCTTGTAGCTCATATGACATGGATCTTTGTTTTTGCGTTGAAGTCGGAACTATAGGCATCATTTTAGTCATTCACCTACACCAAATGTCAGAGGGACTTGAGTTGAAGGTGCTCGACCGTAGAATGAAGTCGGGTTCACGAAGGCGAAGCAAGTCAAGGGAGCTCCAGCAAATGCAGTTGAGGGATCTCTGATCCACACTTGATCCTTGCAGTATCAGGGGGAAAACAAGGCGTTTTTATGGAGAAATGCAAGGGTAAAATAGATGAAGGTGATTGACGGTCAGAACGAGGGTAAAGCACAATGAATTTGGTGTCAAAGCGGAAGGCTCGGGTGATTTTGAGTTTTCAATTACGCTAAGGAACCGATTAAATTATGAAATTAAAACTACTAATAAATTTCTAGAATGAAAGCAAGTAAAAGAAACTAACCTAGCAGCTCAACGGGCTCTGGATCTCAGAGTAGGTGAAGCTCGCCGGAGGGGGTGTCGGGTGAACTTGGACCTCCACGATCTGGTCCTTTATCCATGCCAAAGAGGGACCCTCTAGATCAACCCAGGTAGCCTCCTTGGGGTTACTAACCAGTAATCAGAGATCAAAAAGCAAAAGATAGCCAGAGGAGGTAATTTATAGCGGTGGTCTCCAGCCCAAATGGCAAGGTGATGGCGGGTAGATCGAGTGTGGTTGGTGAGGATTCCAGCATGGGCGTGGGAGACTGACACATGGGCTATAGTATGGTGGGTTGCTCGATGGATATGGAGGAGAGGGGAAGGTACGAGAAATCAATGAAGTTGGGGTGTCAGAAGTTCTGACAACAGACGGAGGTACAAAGGGGACAATTGACCCGTAAGTCAATAAACGGAGAGTCATGGTTGGTCCATGTGGACCAACCAAGAAAAAGAATGGCGAAATGAAATATAAATTCAATTAAAATTAATAAATGATTATATTAATTTGTGTTAAAAACATAAAAAATGTTTGTAATTTAGTCTAGTATTTACTTCTGATTTTTATTTATTTTTACAAGTTAATTAAATGTATGTTCATATTTACATGTATATATACGTAAATATACTTGTATTTTATATATTTTATTTAAATTTGTGACTTATATTTTATTATTATACAAAAACATTTTTACAGTTATACTTTATTTAAACACATATTTATGTATTTTTATTATATTTTTTAGAGTTTATGTATGTACTTAATTAATTATGTGTGTTTATTAAATAGGTATATATAAGTATAATTTACCTATATATCTTATAGTTTCATTTATTTTATTTAATTTTTGATGGTCTTATTTTATTTTAATTATGTACATGTATTTTAAATGATATTTACAAATTTATAAAATAAAATAAAATAAAGTGAAAAATGCAAAGAAAAAAATCTTGAATATTATATACATGTATGTTACACGATAAGGGCCCAAAATCTAACTTTTGCATCTTAACTCCAAATTGAATGAAACCACCATCATTAAATAGCTTATTAAATCTTATGAACAATAAAGGTGAGTTTGGTTAATTTTGAATGGGTATGGAGAATATATGGGTCTATAATATTTTTTTGTGACTTTTTATTTCTTGTGTCACGGGCACACTATGCATTATTTTTTGAAATTAATTTGTATTTTTCTTTACATTTTTATGTATAATATTGATGTTCAAGGTTTATTAATTTCAAGTATAAAAATGGAAAAAGGTCCCAAACTATAATTATTGGCCTATAAAATTAGGGTTTTTGTGTTGTATTTTCTGTACAATTGTTCGCCCTATCTCCCCTTACTTTATTCCTTATCGACCAAGTCATCATGATGACTAAGTATTGAGGGCTACAGTCACTTAGTGTATCTGACACCTCATTTTTTTCTTTTATATTCTTTATTCTATTATTTTTTTGCATAAATACAGTCTTGGCCCTATTTTCATTATTTTGTACAGTCTTTTGTATAATATTTATTGAGATTTATTAATTGCTTATTTTCACAAATTAGTGATATATGCATGCATTTAGCTAGAGATTTAAGGGCAAAATGAAAGAATAAAGATGATGAAATGAGGATTCATCACCCCCCCCCATACTTACCTTTGGTAGTCCCTAACAAATACTTATGCCTATAAGTATTGAAAAATAAATAAAGAAAATTAAAAGAAAGAACTTGGAACAATTTTTGACTTTTAAACTTATTTTGATAAAGTCAACGTTTGGAGCTCAGTTAAGCCTTTGGATTATTGGTATGTTCGGAATCACATTAAGGTTGGAAAATGTGAAACACCAGCCCTTAGGTTCCATAATCCTATTATATAGTTCTCTTCAAAGTATGGTCAGAACTATCCTCACAGTCGCTTTCTCTTGCTACTTTGAAATGATAGAACCATGTATGTGAATTTTTCAACTCTTTTCAGACAAACTACTAAATTATAAAAAAGTCTGCTCCCCTGGTAACTCGTCCTTATGGAGACAAATATTCCCTTCTAAGATCATGCACTACCACTCTTTACAACCGAAAGTGGGATAAGCTAGAAGAATGAGAAAAGAAGTGGGAATGGACCAGTGTAATCTTCATTTTCTTATGAAGCTCGGTTAGTGTATACGTGTCTTCACCAAGAAGCGAGTTTTTTTATGGAAGCTGAATTTTTTGTGGAAGTTTTGATGTAGGCTTCTTATTTGGATATTTTCTTTCACTTCGCATGGCTCTTGTTAGTGCCTCGACGGATATAGAGTCTTTCAGTTCACCCATGTTTTGGAGTCTTAAAAAAATTGCGCCAGCAAACATTCCAAATCCGAAGCATTGTCTCAATCCAATCTCCAATCTTTATATATCATTGTTACCAAAGAGGTGGGTTAGAGTAGCGATTTCGTCAATCCCCAAGAACGGTTCCTGACCCACCCTTGACGAAGCAACCTAGCATCGTCTCGACTAAGACTCCCAAGATTTTTCAACAATCCATTTGGGTTGACCTATGTGTTAAGTATGATGCTTCAAGTCAAGCCATTGTCTCAAGATTCCTACGGATGATATGAAGTGTTCTAGTTAGACACAACGAATCAACTCATGAACATAGTCTCATGGAACCTAAAAAATTAAGTCAAAGCAACCAGAAGTATCCCAATTCCAGTTCTTAATGGGTTCCTCTGTATTAAGATCTATACCAAGTTCTAATCTTCAGACTTTATTTCATAGTTGTTTAATTGTCTATATTATTCAAAAAAATGCAAATGCTATGTACAATGCAAGAAAATATTTTTGTGAAGCAATTTTTTGATTTTGCTCTTTTTATGGATTTTTGAAAAGTTTTATGAATTTTTATGCAATTTTTAACATTTTGCAACTTATAATATTTTTGAAATTTTTTATTTTTTTTGGATTTTTGAATAAAGGTTAGTAAAAGAATTCTGTGCAAATATTTACAAGGGAGTGTTTTGTATTTACTATAGTTGGTAAAGAATTTACATTGGTTATTTACAAAAATTAAGTTCATGGTTATTAACAGGTTTTTTGTACAAATACTTTTTTATTTACAGAGTTTATAAAGAATTTTTATTTTCTACCGTCATGTATATGGTTATCAAAATAATATTAGATAATTTTAATAATTATATTAAAAACTAATTTTTGCAAATACCTTAACAAATAATTTTACAAGCATTTACAAAATTTAGAAATCATTTTGCAAAGATTTTGCAAATAGTGTGTATAGGTCTTTCAAAATATTTTTGCAATAATTTTCCAAATCATTTGAAAATAGATTTTTAAAACATTTTATTTACAAAAAAAATTTTTTAACAAAAAAATCTTTTTACAAAATTTCGAAAGCATTTTACAAAATATTTCCCAAAAAACTTTCCAAATGATTTTTCAAAGAGTTTTCCAACCATTATTCAAATCTTTTGCAAAATATTTTTAACTGATTTATTAACCGTAATTACAAATAATTTGTTGTGTGTTCAAATTTTATTAGCTAGCCATATTATTGAAAATACGAAAGTACCAATTATGGCTAAAGTATATACAATGTATATACTTAGCTTGAGCTATGTCCTCATAGGTTAGAGAGAGAAAAGGAAGAGATAACTCATGCTAAGTATAGAAAAGACTATAATGTAACATGTGAATAAAGAATAAGAAGTCGATCATCCCCCCATATACTTAGGATCAATTAGTCCTAAGTATAGCAGGATGTATACAAAATGGGGATGAACAAGGATCGAAATTTACGAAATCAATGGACTCGTCACGCCACCTCTATACTTAGGGTAAAATATCCTTAAGTATAGCTAAAATGTCAAATTTTGAGAGACAAACGAGGAGAAGAAGAATGAATAACCCAAGGGCACTGACCAAACTATACTTAAGATGAAGCATATCCTAAGTATAGCAGTGACAAATGGGGTGGGGGTAACTCGGAAGAAAGAATTTGAAGAATGAAAACAAAAAGAAGAAAAGAAGGAAATATAATCAAAGATATTTACGAGAGCATTGTCCAGCTCTACTGAAACTATTGCAGTGGTGAACTCATCATAAAAAATAACTTGTACATAGTCGACAATAGCTAGGAATGTATCATCCTCTAAGTACGGCTTCAACAATTGACCATTGATAAACGGTTGTGCATAAGATGACAATAATGATATCAATACACTTCCATTGTCACTTACGTCGTTACGCAATGTCCCAACCCTGTAAGACCTTGCCCATTTGCTCTTCAATTTTCTTGGGACCACACAGGTTTCAATTTTCTTGTCACTTCCATTGTCACTAATTCTTTCTGTCCGACCACACAGGTTTCTGCAGGATCCTCTTGTTTTCTATAATAAACAACTCTGCTAATCCATTTGACTGTGGATGACAAGTAGATTCAACTCGGTGATTGATTTCGTACTCCATTAATTTCGTAACCTCCTTATTGATGAAGTTGTTGCCTCCATCTGAAATCAAAATCTTTGGAATCCCAAACTGTGATATGATGTTATCTTTCAGGAATCTGTAGACTGTTCTACTATATGCGGCTCGAGCAGGAATGCCACCACCCATCACTCACATAATCTACATCAATAAGGATTTATTCGAAGCCTTGACGGTTAGGAAATAGACCCATGAAATCAATGCCCTATCCACCAGCACATCAGATATCTAGATAAATTTGAGGGGCATGATGTCTTTAACACCAAGGGTTTTCCCATGTTTTGACAATCGACACACACTTTTACATAATCATTCCCATCATTGAATAGTGTGGGCCACTAGAGGCCACACTACGATATCTTTGTTGTCGTTCTGCTCCAATAATGATGTCCACCATATTCGAGCTTATAGCAATGCTCGGCGACACTCGTGTACTCCTTTTGAGGAGTACACCGATGCCATATGCAGTCTGCTCCTTCTCTGAACTAGTATGGGTCTTCCCATTGGTATAAATGACTATGGGATAGGAACTTGTCATTCTTGATCTTCATCCAATCTTGTGGGACTACCCCAGAGACGAGGTAATTCACAATATCAGCATACCAAGGGAGAGAACCACTGCTGAGGATAGATTCATCAAGGAAGGCCTCTGTGAATGTTATATTGCTCAGTTGAGTCTCTTGGCATTCAAATCTAGAGAGATGATTTGCCACCACATTATGAACTCTAGGCTTATCTCTGATTTCCAAGTTAAATTCCTAGAGGAGAAGGATCCATCTGAGTATCCTTGATTTGGAATCTTTCTTCTGCTGTAAGTATCTGATGGTAGAGTGGTGAGTGAAAATAATGACTTTCGATCCAAGAAGGTAGGATCTGAACTTCTCTAATGCCAAAACTACCACAAACAACACTTTCTTAGTTATTATATATTTTTTTGTGCTTCATCGAGCATCTTGCTGTCGTAGTGGATAACATAGGGCAACTTATCCCTTCTTTGTCCTTGAATAGACCTAACTGCAAAATATGATGCATCCATCATTATCTCGAATAGAAGAGACCAATCTAGTGGTGGAGCTTGAGTGACATGTTCTTTCAACTGATAAAAATATTGGAGAACCATCTCATCAACAATGAATTTGGTGTCCTTGCAAGGCAGCTCAGTGAGAGGTCGAGCAAGCTTGACGAAGTCATTGATAAATCGGTGATAGAAGCTGCCATGCCCTAAGAATGAGCTCACATTCTTCACGTTTTGAGATAGTTTTAGTTTATAGATGACATCCACCTTTGTCGGGTCGACCTCCATGCCACGCTTGGAGATGATATGGCCCAGCACGATTCCTTCTATAACCATGAAGTGGCTCTTCTCCCATGATAGAACAATATTAACTTCATGGTATTTCTGTAGTACTCTGTCTAGTTGCTGAAAATAATAATCAAGACTGTCACTGTAGATGGAGAAATCACCCATGAAGACTTCAAGAAAACGTCCCACCATGTCGGCGAAGAAGGCGAGCATGCACCTTTGGAAAGTAGCTGAAACATTGTATAGTCCAAAGGGAATTCTCTTGAAATCATAGGTTGCGAATGGGCTGGTGAAAGTTGTCTTCTCCTAGTCTTCAGGTGCGATCACCAATTGATTATAATTGGAGTACCCATCTAAGAAATAATAGAATTCTTTCCCTGCAAGTCTCTCAAGAACTCGATCGATGAATGGCAAAGGGAAATAGTACTTTTTTGTCATTGAATTCAGGCATCTGTAATAACACGTATGCACCACAGCATCAATACTCGGATAAAGATCTCCTCTCCTTGGTCTTTCTTCACCATGGTGTGCCATGATTTCTTGGTAATGACATGTAGGGGACTCACACATTTGAAGTTCGGAGATGGGATAAATGAAACCCGCTTCACACCATTTTGTGATTTCCTTCATAACGATGTCATGCAAGTTCAGATTTAACCTCCTTTGGAATTCTCTAGATGGCTTGACACCATCTTCTAGATATATGTGGTGTGAGCACAGACTTGGGTTTAACCCTTGGAGAACTGAGACTTTCCAACCAAGTGCCTTGCAGTTCTTTTCTAGAACCTCGAGAAGTTAAGATTCTTGATCCGGAGTCAGAATGTTGTTGATGATGACCAGATACATGTGTTGTTCACCCTCAAGGAAAGCATACTTCAAACATACCAAGAGCGATTTGAGTTATGTTAATTGTTGAGATTGCTCTGTGGTTACTTCAGAAATGATGCTGGTAGATGGTTGATCTGCTACTTTTAATGAGGTGTTGTCACCTCTGTCACTCTTGGCCATGAAATCAATGTGCTGAACATATCTGTAATGAATTCTTCATGTTCAGACTTACTTGATTTTTCTTCAAACATGTTGATCAATGACTCGAATTCTGATTCGGTCTCCCAATGGGTAAGGGAGCATGGGATGACTGTGCTCTTCATGCCTTACTTAAAGGAGAGGATTTCTTGTGTGGCAATATCATTCAGAGAAAGGTGCCGATCACCGACATCCACAATATCACAGTATGTTGCTCCTTCCGCTCTCCCTGTGTCAGATGTAGTTTTTGGCTCGCTGACCAATCCTTGACGATTTTGTCTTTGCTGGAGTGGAAGGTTACCTTCCCAGACCCATAGTCAACAAACCTCCTCAGTTGTGCGAAGGAACGATCGACCTAAAATGATGGGAGTATGGAGTAACGGTGCAGATGAGTCCATGTATAGGACTACAAAATCAAATGGAAATTTCATGTCATGCACAATTATGATAACATCCTCTAACATAGTGTGCCATTAAACAGATCAGTATGCAAACTTCATGATCATTCTTGTCGACTTAAGCAGTCCAAGCCAAAATTCGTGTAGTAGTGAGGAGGGCATGAGATTTATTGAAGAACCTCTATCAAGCAGAGTTCGCTTAAAAACTTGGTCAAAGATATAGCATCTGATGTTGGGTGCTGATGAATCTCCATTTCATCACCTTTATTCTATCATTTTGGCCTCAAAAACCCCAGCAAATGCATGTAAAGAGCATCAATTTGTACATAATAGCATTCATCATTCATTGTATTAATTACACATTAAATAAGGTGTTTAATGCCAAAATTATAGAATAAAGAGAAGAAAAGAAAAAGGAATAAAATATTGCAGATATTTTATGACCCGAACCCCGAGACCAAGGCCAACATGGAATTGGTCGACAAGGAATAAAGTAGGGGGAGATAAGGGCCAGTGTACAATAAATACCTCATTTATTCATGCCATATTTATGCATTTTTGACACCTATTTTGTACATAATTATTTATTAGTCAAATAAAGAATCTTTGTTCGTGAAAGTTGTAGATAATAATGTAAATAAAAATACAAAATTGAGTTTGTGTAAAAATAATACTCAGTGCACATTTTATACACAGAATAAAAAGCCAAAATCTCAACTTCACAGACCCATATCTTGCAAATAAAACCTCCAAATCACCCAAACTCACCTTTAATTGTATATAGCTTTCCAAGAACTATTCAATAAAATTGGTTTCATAATTTTTGGAGTCCATCTGCAAAAGTTAGGTTTTTGGCCCCCATTGTGCAGCCTGCCTGATTAAAATATTCAATATATTCATTGACCATTATTTTTATCAAATTATATTTTTAGAATTTTGTAAACAATGTATATAATACATGTCTATACTAAAATTAGAATAAAACTAAAAAGAATTATTAAATTAAAATAAGCTTATGCAAGTTAATAGGCAAAATACCTATGATCAAGTATGTACATAAATAAAAGGGGAAAACACTCTTTAATTATTTTCTTCTTTTATATTTTCATAATAATGTAAATATTACATATAACTTATTAAAAATGTAAATGCAAAATAAAAATCAAGAAAATACATTAAATAAATAAAGTATGTACAATATATAGGCAAAAGACCTATAATTATACCTACATATACCTACCCCTATTTATTTAAAAATGGAAATAAACTCATAAAAATTAAATAAAAATACCTTTATACTCACAAAAATAAATTATAAATTTATAAAATAAGACAATAAAATAATAAAATAAAATAAACAAACAAAAAATTAAAAGATACAAAATACATGTATATACACACATATACACTTTATTAAGATAAAACCATAATAAAACACTTCGAAAAATTCAATAAAAATCACAAATAAATACTACATGAAAAAATACACATTTTTATTCTTTAAGAAAATTCTAATAAAATCATTTACTATGGTAAATAAATCATTTTAGAATCAAATTTCCTGTTTTGTCTTCTAGCGGCCGACGTGGACCAATGGGGCGCCAGCCCTTGTTGATCGCCTGGTCAACTGTCCCATCCGGGACCTGGTGCCTCTGAACTGTCAATTCCCCGGATTTCTTCCCTTTTTTACGGCCATCCCGTCCATCGGTCGAACTCGCTTCCTTCACAAGAATTGATCTCTGATCGTCACTGATACCCGCCGATAACTTGGATCAACCCGATACTCATTGGATTAAGCAATAATCGCCGGTCAATAAGGCTCCATGCCATTGTCTATAAATAAGAAGCTCCGCCCCCTTCCTCAAATTTGGCCAATTTTAATCCATCCAAAAGCCCTGATTTCATTCCTGGGACGTTCCTCGTGACAAGGGGAGTGCTCCAGCACCTCGAATCGGCCGGAGGAAGGACAATTTTGACGCGGCGGAGCTCCGGCGTCCGTCCTGCTCCCTGGTGGCCCCCAGGTATAAGAGATGCTCCTTTATCGCTTTTTAGTTAGGTTTTAATGTTAGCTTTTAATTCCAGTTGTTAGTTTAGCGTTTAGTTAATCAGTGTAGCTTAGAATCCAAAATTCGAAGTTCGCCGGAGCTCAGCTCCAGCGAATTCTTCACGGTGACCTTGACTGTATCCGACCACCGTTCGCCTCCCATTTCTTTCCCCATCGTTTTCTCCATCGATCGCACACCTTTGTTCAACCCAAGACCTCTGGTCTTGGCGAATCGGAGCTCCACCTCCGCCTTTCGCCGGAGCTCCTCCGCCACACCTCATCTTGCTGTATAGCTTCAAAACCCGGGGTCGAGGAGGAAGCCCTCGCTCCCCCGGTTCTTCCTATGCAGGTCCAACGAAGGAAGAAGCCCATCTGGGCTCGAATCGAACCAGGAAGAGGTTCCTGGAGGTCTTGTCCTTCATCGACCTCGTCCGAGTCCTTCAGACCTCCAGGAGCCATGGCAAGGCCATCAGTCGACGCGAAAGAACTCCAGCTACGTCCAGAGCACTTCGAATACGAGGGAGATGCCCGGAGAAGCCTACGCTGCACGATCGAAGCTCGCCGGGGGCGAGCTTCTTCCCTGTTCTTCTTGGGACCTCCAGCACCGTCAGATCAGGAGGCTCAGCCCAGATCGCACGTGGATCGTCAGATGAAGCCCCGCACTCACTGTCCGATCAGCGAGGCTGATCTAATCTCAGCCATCATGTGCGAACCGGTATCGGCCGACGAATGCGCGCCGCATGTCAAGTGAACGAAGACCAACCATCGGATCAAGCGCCTGTTGGGGGTAAATTTCAGACACCTCCCCCCGCTTTTTGTATTTATATTTTAATGCTATAAATAAAAATCCCCGTTGTAAATAAATTGTAAAATTTATGGAAGGCCCCCTGTAGTTCATGTATTTACATATTAGTCCCTCCGCGCCTCACGTGCAGCACCCACGTGAGGCGCGTGATTTTTGCACTTAAACCCCGCCAGGTTTTATTAATTGTAAAAGGGCCTCGAAAATAAAAGTAAAAGTTTATTTCTGTTGTAATTTTTGCATGGATACTCCTGATAAATATTTTAATTGCAAAAATGCCCCTGCCAGGCCATATATTGTTGTATGCTTTGTCCATTTATTTTGTGCCTCATATTAACTTGAACAATTTTGCAAAAATAGATATAAGCTCATGTTATTGTATCCTTACACGCCATATTTTTGGATTTTAATTTTGTTGCATTTTCGCATTTATTAAAAATCAAAAACATGCATTTTATTTACTGTCTAGCTTACAA
Organism: Ottelia alismoides; assembly: GCA_037367405.1. Lineage (NCBI taxonomy): Eukaryota > Viridiplantae > Streptophyta > Magnoliopsida > Alismatales > Hydrocharitaceae > Ottelia > Ottelia alismoides. Next base: position 908,265 of record JAZKJV010002406.1, read on the forward strand.
AATACCAAAAAAATATTAAAAGACCTCGAAAAATTCAAAAAAAAACCCCTAGTGTGTATTTTGACCTATTTTAGTGTCAAGCCAAAAATCCTTAAAAATCGCAAAAGGAAAACCTTAAAAATTTAAAAATACACAAAACTTCAAAAAAATATATAAATTCAAGGAAAAATCAGAAAAATATAAACTCAGCTCCTATTTCTTCTATATTTTATTATCTGTATTTGAAAAATAGTGTGGAAAAATTTTGTGGCTGTTTGCTATTTTTGATTCCTATTTTACTTACAGTCAGTACCTATTTCACTGTTTTCCTTTATTTCAGCATTTAAAAATACCAAAAACAATCTGAAAAATACCCAAAAATCACAAAAAAAGTAAAAAATTATGGAAATCCCAAAAAGATTTTATTTCTATATTTTTGAGTGTTTTTATATATTTTTTTAAATATTTTATCACTCCTCTCACCCCTTTATATATATATTCCTCTTTTTTTAAAAAATATATATATATATCTAATATATGTATTATATCCTATATACTCACCCTCTATGGGTATATATATATATATACATTTATATATTTATATTCTATAAATTATATATATATATTTCCTAATTATATTATTAAAATAAAAATTATAAAAAAATATATATAAAAGATAAAAAACCTACAAAAATAGCTTTCACACATGGATGACTCTGTGGTACATGTATATCATAGGCTGTTGCATTTTGTATTGCTCTCTGTGGTTCGACCTCTACAAACTTAGTCACTATACATTTTGTGGTAGAGTAATAAAGATTAATTCACACTTCTTTTTGGACTTAATTTCTTCATTCTTTTATTGTGGGTTAATGGCTGATCAACATGGTATTCTGCGAGCGGTCGACTCAGCGACACTTTATACATATTATTCATGGTGACCCTCGTATGATTTTAGCGTGTTATCAGATGGCGTCGTCGCCGGGGAGCAATGAGCATAGCCTAATTTATTTTGTCATTCTTGTGCGAAAATTTCTTGATTCATCATTTATTTTATGAGCAGTTATTCCTATTGCCATTGATCACCATGCTCTATTGATCGATTCATTTATTGTGATTATTTTATATCTGCTCTATTTTGATTGATTAAACCTCTACTAATTCAATCTTTTTGTGACATTGATGCGAGGGCCCGCCACGTGAGGATGGCTTCTTAGAGAGCCAAGGCAGCCAAGCTTGGAGGAGGGTGGTCTTCACCTCATGACCACTTGGAGAGATCATCATAGAATTAAGGAGATGGGGATTAGATAGGTTTACAACACTTATGATTATTTTTGTAATTTATGGTGAGAGAGAGTCAATTTTGTCATGTAATTAAACAGGACCCTACTCTTCACAATGAGGTCCAGTGCCCGGGTGATTGTTCACCTGGGGGCCTCATCGCGACTTTTTGAGTTTTCATCGCTTTTTTTTCTTTGTTTTCCGAAGTTTTGAGCTTTCCGCCTTTCTTTTACTTTGTTTTGTGTGCTTGGAGCCCCTAGATGTAGGTTGCTAGACTCGGTAGCTAGGTCCACACATTAATAAGAATGCATGTTCCTATAGTCTACTTCGTATGGATCTAGTCAAACATAAACAAGCCGTTCATTTGTCTCTTAGACATTGTGCCACAGCGAGCCCTGTAAAGCTCTTTCTCCTAAACTCAAGTGTGTTGAGCAGAGGAGGGGTGAGCCAAGACCGGACCCTTTGTGCTAGAGATGAATGAGCGACTTATGGTTCTTCACGCTAATAGCAGCTAATGTTTAGGGCGATTTTGTGCCATGCATACCGACATGTAGATAGGTTTAAAAATTCTGTTTTGCATACCGCATGGAGAGAGCTGGGATGCACTGTAAGTCTTCTAACTCAGCATGCATCATTCAGTTCAATGGTGAGATTTCCATCATGGAACAACTTGCATGGCTTTTCCGCTATCTCCCTCTGATTTTGAGCACCTAGGACTCAAATGAGAATCTACAAAAACGTTAGGTGCTGGTATGAAACAGACTCAAAAAAAAGTGAAAACCCAAAAGTTAAAACAAGGGGACTGCTAAATAAACTTTGACCTTAATTAAAATCTGTAATGGACTATCATTGTACCGGGTTCATAAAGCCCTCATTGTTTTCAGGTACCTTGGAGGGGGACCAAAACCCTAATCCCTTGAGCGAGTGCGACCCCCTAAGGATTAAAGCCAAAAACCCAGTCTGCAACTGCCTTGTGTATCGCCTGGATTTCTGAAGTAATGGTGCTTCTGTCGTACGTAAGCGAGTAGGTCTTGGTCACCAATGATGACTCACTGTTGTGTAGAGCATCGACCCTGTCCGAAGTATTGAGAATAGGCCATGCCTTCACGGGGGTGTCTGTCTCATTGTCCTGCGTCCGAGTAGGTTCTTGCACGCTCACGGGTGATTCCATTGCGAGCGAGAACCGAAGTATTGGTTTCGCCTATCAGCTTCCTCTCTCTATTTCTTTGGCTGAGTAGGGATCCGGGAAGGGTTACAAGGACTCCAAAAAGTACAGACTACAGGTTACACAGGAGGAGGACAAGTACGGGATACTCTTCTGGCAGTACTCTCTCTCCTATAGGGTAGCGTACTAAGGACTTGTTATAAGATATGCCTGAAATCACAACTCTAAAAATGAAAAGATAATAAATAGCCGAGCTTTCACGGCTTCACATGGCGTGAGTTGGTGAACCCGATTTTGTATTGCGTTTGTTTGGATCTAGATTAAGGTTCAAAGATCAAGTCCCGCGCCTTTGCGCACATTTTGTTGTTTCCCCCTTTGACCACCCCGCTCAACCGAGCCTCTCCACTGTTTTACACTCCTTTTATTCCTCGTTGACCACCGTATCTTTCTTCCAACATCCGATTCTCTTGTGCTTCGCGAAGTTGATCCATGGATGGTTTTCGTCAAGACCATGCCGACACCCACATCGATTCCATGGACTCAATTTCGCCAATAAGTTCGAGGCGATTCTCGAGAACCCGATCTGGACTTTGCGGATCGATCTCCAGACTCCTCGTTTTCTACCTTTCTCTTGGCCACACAATAAACTGGGATCACTTTTGTCCCACTTCCGTCGTGTGAATGGAAGTCGATTACAATCTACATCCTTTTCCATTCACAACATGCTGGGGTTGACCTGAATTCCAGCTTCATCACGGAAGCTGAACACAATTGCAAATGATCTGATTCGGACTATCTCATTATGCAGATAGAAGACAGAGCGAGCCCTGGAGACTACTCCAGAGTTTATTTCATCCGACTCAGACCCTGACATGGCTCCAGGAGGAAAGGGCAAGGGTCAGCAGCCACCCCAACCAGAGGGACAGGTGCCAGATCAGAATCAAGTCAATGCACAGCTGCTGGCATCTATCCATGCCTTCCAGCAGCAACTGACCGAGCGGGCCCTCACACAGACAACCTTCCAGGACTTGTTGAATGATATAATGAACCGAGACGATGGAGGAGGAGGCAGAGGCAGAGGAGGCAGGGGAGGAGGAGGTGGAGGTGGTGGCGCAGATGATGATCTAGAATTTCCACCACCACCAAAGCCAACACTTAAAGAAACATACAATCCGGGAGACAGCCAGATGACCGAGTGGATCCTCATTCCACCGGTACACGCTCACTTTGAGCTGAAGCCCCAGTTCATCGCCCTTCTCCCTGCATTCCATGGAAACACCAGCGAGGAGCCGTACATTCACCTGCAGCAATTCTCCCGCATTTGCCGTACTACTCACTATCCCAATGTCCCTCTGGACATTGTCAAGATGATGGCTTTCCCCTTCAGCCTACAAGACAAGGCCCTCTATTGGGTCAATCATCTGGGGAAGGTTGTGATGACCTAGGAGGAGCTGAAGTCCGCCTTTCTGCACAAATATTACCCTCTAGGTCGGCTCAACCAGATGCGAGCCCAAATCAGTAATTTCTCCCAAGGACCCCATGAGGCAATACATGAAGCATGGGAGAGATTCACTGACCTGCAGGAGAAGTGTCCCCATCATGATATTCTGAAGACTAGTTTGGTCCAGCACTTCTTTGGGGGACTAAACATTGAGAGCCAAAGGCTCGTTGACGCAGCATGTGGGGGCTCACATTTTAACAAGGATGAAGATGTAGTCTGGCAGATATTTGAAGAAATGGCCGAAGGAGAGGCCGCCCTCTCTTCATCCAAGGCGTATCAGAAGCAGCCCTAGATCCTCCAGAAGCAAGTACACATGGCAGCGTCCAAGGAGGCAGAGAGAGATGAGAGCTCCAACCTCAGTATCATCGGGGGCCATCTCTCTAAAGTAGACATCATTGAGAAGCGATCACAGGACCTCGAGAAACTCGCTGTGATCGAGAAGAGGACCCAGAATTTAGACAAGCTTGATCAGATCAATAAGTACCTTAAACTGTTGGTGGGCACCATCAACTCTGTTCAATCGGCAACACCATCGGAAGCTCCTGCTGAGAAGAAGGACGAGCAGCAACCGCAGCATCAGCCTCAGCCGAGCCAGCAGCCACCGGCAGTCCAGCACGTATACTATGTGCAGGCGCCCGACCAAGGCCAACCGCAGCAGCAGATGGTCGTGTACCAGCCAGAGTTTCTTTCCGGACCTGATCCAGTCTTCCCACCACCACCCCTGATTCAGGAAGTGAACGGGGTATGGACAAATGATGCACAACCGACCCGTCCTCCGGGACAACCCCAGGGTCAGCCGCTTGCCAATCGGCAATACCACCAACCTCAGGGTGGTCGCTTTGGACAGTCCTCTCAGCCTCACAACAGTACCAGCAGCCTCCCCAGTTTGCACAGCAATGGAAGCAGAATCATCTGTACCAGCAGCCACAGTACCGCCACCCACAACCGTATCACCAGTACGCGACTGCTCCCTCTCAGCAATATCAGCAGTATACTCCTCTCTCATACCAACAACTTCAACTTCCTGCACCACCTCAGAACCACCGGCAACAACCTCCACACCCATCCAATCAACAGCAGCGTGGTCTGCACACTGAACCTTCAGAGGTACCCCCTGTAAACCCTACTACGGATTGCCTAGCCCAACTTGTCCGAGGGCTGGCGGAAATGACCAAGCGGCTCGACGACCTGATCGCCACTCGAACTACCATTCCTACACAGGTCGAAGCCAACCCCAATAACCTCAAAAAGAAGGAGCATGTAGAATGTGATGTCCTGTCCTTGTCTGGTAATGATATTACTGTTTATTCTAATGCTGTTACTCTCAGGAGCGGTAGGGCCTTGCTTCCGCCTGCTACCACAAGTGGGGTGAATAAAGAAACAGGTGGATCGTCATCTTCCGCATCAGCCGTGCCAGCTATAGGGGCGGGTGAGGAGGAAGAAGAAGGAGAAGCCATTCCAGTCGTCGTGCTATGTCACCAGAAGTCCCAGCCAAAAATACAAAAAAATCAGCAAAAGCAAAAACAACAAAAAGAAGCCTGTAGCCGAAGCGAAGCTGCGCCAGCATTGGAGGAGCCACCAGCAGCAGCCGATCCCTCGCCAGCCGATGGAGCAGACGCTACCCTTTTTGATCGCCCTGCAGTACCAGCATGTTCAGAAACAGTTTCTACTCCTTTTTGCAGTCCGGATGTGCAACATTCTGTGGGCAATGATGTTGATGTAAATAAGAACTCTGATTTTCCTGCTAGTGATGTACATATTCCTTTTCCTCATGCAATACAAAAATCAAAAAAAAATGCAAAACAAAAAAAGGCATTGTCTGATCCAGGTGTTGTGGAAATTTTAGATAAATTGACTGTTGAGATTCCCTTGTTCAAGGCCGTGGAATACATGCCAACTGTGAAAAAAGGACTGAAAGAGGCATGTACTAACAGGCATCGCTCATCGCAAGAAAATAGACGTCAGGAAGTAGAAAAGCACGTACTCTCCATGGCCACTGTTGCAGCCATCAGCAACCTCCCACAGAAGAAGCAAGATATAGGAGCACCTCTGATCAGTTGTGAGATTTTTGACCAGGTCTTCGAGCGCACTCTCCTTGATAGTGGATCCTCCATCAATCTTCTACCCTCATCCATAATGCAAGAATTCGGGCTGGGACCGCTCAAGCAGACACGCATGATCCTTCAGTTCGCCGACCGATCCGTCAAGCGGCCCCGAGGTCTTCTGGAAGACGTGGTAGTTAAAGTGCAGCGAATGAAATTCCCAGCTGACTTTGTAGTCCTTGATATGGACTCACCTGCACCCTTGCTCCAGACTCCTATCATCCTTGTCCGACCATTCCTTCGTACTTCAGGTGCTGTGGTTGATTACGGGTCTGGCAAGATTACTTTCAGCTCAAATACCCAACAAATCACGATAAACATGAACAGAGAACCGAATGCCACAACTGATGAGAGCCAGGCAGCATGTGAAGCAGACTATGATTTTATTTCGGAGATCAGAGACTCAGCCTTATCATTGGACGATCCATGGACCCGGGAAATCCTCACTCTTGAGGAGGACTTGGAAAGCACAGTCAGCTTATGCTCCGACGATTCTTGGGAGACAGATTCTCAGATGCAGGCGCATCTACGTGAGCAGGCACTCCAGACCGAACACGATCAACTTAGCGCAGAACTGTTTGGTACATCACTGGGATCTCAACAAGATGATGAGGATGGTAAATATCTCAAAGAAGTACATCCCACCACCAGCATGGTATCTGAAGTGACAGATAAAGTGGACAGGTCAAAAACAGAACTCAAGCCACTTCCGGTAGGCCTAAAGTATGCTTTACTTGTGGGTGAAGAACAGATGTATCCGGTTATCATCAGCAGCAGGCTGACTTCGGATCAGGAATCTCGTCTTCTCGAGGTTCTAGAAAAGAACCGCAAGGCACTTGGTTGGAGCGTATCAGATCTCCGAGGGATAAATCCAGCCTTGTGTTCTCACCACATCTATCTGGAAGAAGATGCCAAGTCGTCCCGCGAATTTCAAAGAAGGCTGAACCCTAATCTTCGGGACGTTGTCATGAAAGAGATAACGAAATGGTGTGACGAAAGCTTCATCTATCCCATCTCCGACTCAAAATGGGTAAGTCCACTGCATGTAGTTCCGAAGAAGTCAGGGCTTACCGTGGTTACAAATGACAAAGGAGAGGAAATTTCCACTCGGATACCAACATCCTGGAGGGTGTGTGTTGACTACCACCGACTTAATGCAGCAACTAAGAAGGACCACTTCCCCTTTCCATTCATTGATCAAGATCTCGAAAGACTAGCAAGCAAGGAGTTCTTCTGCTTTCTGGATGGGTACTCCGGGTACAACCAAGTGGCAATCGCCCCCGAAGATCAAGAGAAGACTACCTTCACTTGCCCGTTCGGCACCTACGCCTTCAAGAGAATGCCCTTTGGATTATGCAATGCACCTGCAACTTTCCAAAGATGCATGTTAGCAGTCTTCGCCGAGATGGTAGGCAGTTTTCTCGAGGTGTTCATGGACGACTTCTCTGTCTATGGTGATATTGAGCACCTAGACAGAGTGCTTCAGAAGTGCCGAGAAGTCAATCTAGTGCTTTCATGGGAAAAGAGCCACTTTATGGTTACAGAAGGTATTGTGCTGGGCCACGTCGTTTCCAAACGTGGCATCGAAGTTGACCCGGCGAATGTGGATGTCATCTCAAATCTTCAGCCACCTCAGTTAGTAAAGAATGTGAGGTCATTCCTGGGGCATGTGGGATTCTACAGGCGATTCATCAAGGATTTCAGCCGTATTTCCCGACCTCTGACAGAGCTTTTGTGCAAGGAAACTGAGTTCATTGTTGATCAGCAGGTTCTCCTTGCTTTCAACCAGCTGAAGGAGCTCATCACTCAGGCTCCAATCTTACAACCGCCCGACTGGACTCTCCCCTTTGAGATAATGACCGATGCGTCAGACTTTGCAGTCGGGGCGGTTCTTGGGCAAAGGAAAGACAAAGCGCCCTATGCCATTCACTATGCCAGCAGAACATTAGATGAAGCACAAAGGAATTATACAGTGACAGAGAAAGAATTGCTTGCTGTGGTTTTCACCCTCGAGAAGTTCAGATCCTATTTGTTGGGATCAAAAGTCATAATTTTTACAGACCACTCTGCTATCCGGTACCTACAGCAGAAGAAGGATGCCAAGCCAAGACTGATTCGCTGGATCCTTCTTCTCCAGGAATTCGATTTGGAAATCAAGGACAAGCTTGGAGTTCAAAATGTGGTAGCAGACCATCTCTCCAGAATAGAGCAGCATGAGTCTCCTCTGAATAGTGCACCCATCACAGAAACCTTCCCTGACGAAGCCATCTTAGCAGTGGATTCTCTTCCTTGGTATGCAGATATAGTCAACTACCTCGCCTCTGGGGTAACACCGGCGGATTGGACGAAAAACCAGAAGAACAAATTCATGTCGACCATCCGATTCTACCAATGGGAGGATCCTCTTTTATTCAGGGAAGGAGCGGATTGCATTTGGCGCAGGTGCAATCTAGTGTCCTCGAGCATTGTCACTCGCTCGAATCTGGTGGACATCACTCGGGAGATCGGACGGCAGCTATAGTACTTCAGTGTGGCTTCTGGTGGCCCACTTTATTCAAGGATGTGGCGGAGTTTGTCAAAAGATGTATTGACTGTCAGAGATTGAAAGGTACACTTACTGCCAAAGATTCAATGCCCCTGAAAATCATTCATATAGCCGATGTTTTTGATGCATGGGGCATTGACTTCATGGGACCTTTCCCTAACAGTCAAGGTTTTGAGCACATCCTTCTTGTTGTCGACTACGTGAGTCGTTGGGTTGAAGCTATCCCTGCTCAAGCCATCGACAGCTGAACAGTCTGTCAGTTCCTGAAGAAGAACATCATTTCACGGTTAGGGATACTGAAAATTCTCATATCAGACGGGGGTAGTGATGAATCCGCGATTCATCATCGCAATATCTTGATCTTAGCAAAATCCCCGAGTAAAATCCCAAATAAATGTCCATAAAATCAATAAATTAACAAAATAACTCTTTTAAATAAAACATACTAATTATTGTATATTAGATTGTACAAAATAAATTAACAATAAAAAGCTGCAAAAATAAAGGAGTTTTCACCTGTAAATAGCCCAAAACTTCGTATATTTTTAATAAATTCATTTCAACTCCTTTTTACCTAATTCTTTCTCTAACTTGTTTATAAAAATGTATATAAAAATACAAAAATACAAAACAAATTTCATCTCAAAAAATGCTCCTAGATCCCAAAGAGAAAAAGCCGTAACGTCCAACTTCCAAGCTAAATTCCTGCTCCGTATGAACTCCAAATTCACCAAACTCACTTTTAAAGTTCAAGTTAGAAAATTATCTATCCGACGGATTCATTAAAATCGGAGCTCATTTACAAAAGTTGGGTTTTGGGACCTAAATGTACATTGTACATTATGTATATATTCATTCTTTCTTCATTTTTTATTTTACCTTTCTTAATTACTAAAAATACAAAAAAAAATCATACTTGTGTTATATTTTAATTGTAGTATTTTATTATATTTTTTCCGTTGTAAATATGTCTTATTAAAAAGACAAAAAAATTACATATTAGAAAAGTAAAAAAACTGTGTACATGGTGTTTTGTCTTCCCTTGTAAATTCTCCACTATTTCTCTTCTCTTTTTATTTTATTGTATTTAAAGTAGAGAACTTTATTTATTTATTTATTTATTATTTAATTTCCATTCTCTACAATAACCACCAATTTAACTCCATTATTCCACCATTTTTCCCAACTTCCCATTCAACTCCATTAATAATACAACCTCCCATTCAACTCCACCACTTTAATAACCTCTCATTCCATCATCTTTATATACATGTCATTCTCCTCAATTTTGTATTTGATCCATCTTTATGTGAGGAGAGCCTAGTTCCCTGAGTTGAATCGGTGACAGCGACGCAACCGCGGTCGAGCGACGACTGCCCTCTCTCCGGTGTGATCCGTTGGCTTTTTGGCCAACCGCGCGCTGCTCGAGCTCATCGCACGCCGGCGATTCGAGCGAAGACCGTACTCTCACGAGCACATCATAGGTGACCGTCCATCTTAGGTAAGTTTATTTTCATCTTGTTGTTATTATTTTTATCTTTACATTTTTTTGTCTATTACATTACCACCCATACACCCTCCATTTGTTTATTCCATCACCACCATCACACCATCATCTTTCCCCCTTCATTGTCATTTTTTTGTTGCATTCTCTGTTTTAACAAAACAAAAAATATATATATATATAAATTAAAACCAAACAAAAATTACTATTACTATTACTATTACAGCAGCAAAAATAAAAAAATTAACAAAAAAATAAAAAAAACACACGGCACAGCACACATCAGCCCGCCGCCCACCCTTCCTCCACGGAAGGTGGCACCGCCCGCCGTCCCTCTCTCCACAGCGACGCGCGGCCGCCGTGCGCGGCTCTGCCGCCCGCACGTGGGCCACCGCGTGCCAGCGGCCCGTGAGGCCTCCGCCGCCCTGCCTTCACCCCAGCGCCGCCGCGCCTCGTCGTGCCTCCTCTCCTGGAGCCGCCGCACCACCTCGAGCTCCGACGACCAGCCCAACCACCCCCACGCGTACAACGCCGCCTACGCGAGGTGCCCGCCGTCCTCCTCGCGGCCGCGCACGGCCGCGCCGACCCCGCCCCCTTTGGGTTCACCTCCATCGTGCCCAGTAGCAAAAGGAAGAAGAAAGGTCCACTTTTTCTTATTATTTTATTGTACAAATTGCAGAACCTTTTTTTATAGTTTTTTTAATTACGCAATGGTCCATGTACATGTTTTATTGTAAATATTGTTTTTCTGATTTTGCAAGGAGAACCTTGTGTTTCACCTTTAATTTGGACTTCATTTATGCATCTTTTTATGCAATAAAAAATGTTTTCATGTTGAGTAACTAATTCTCTATATTGTGGATATTTATTTGTATTTTTGTGAGTAATGGATAATTAATTAAAAATATTTAACTGAAATTTTCTATATTTTACCCATGCTGAGCATTTAATTTCATATCTCACTCACTGTTGCTCTAAAAAATCCACAAAAATTAAGAATGAAGCCTTGATTTGTGATTAACTAACTTTCCAAATTTCATCCAAAGTGGAGATGTTTTGTGCCTGAAATAAATTATAGAGTGTTTTTGGTGTTTGATTTTTAATTAAATCCACGTATATCCTTTTTGCGAAATTTTAAATCTTCTGAATTCTAAATGTAAATATCTTTCTGAGATAATTCACACTCTGATTAATTTGGTAAGGTGGATTTATTAGAAATTATTTACTTACTGTCACTCTGATTTCATTGGAAAATTCATAAAAAATTCATAACTTGTCAAAAAATTCCAAAAATATTACTATACTCTCTTTGCATCATGTTTTCATTTCAATAATTTTTTTATAATTTTTGCTTACTGTTTGTGTGATAAATTGCAAAAACACCCATAAAAAGTGTGCATTTTTTATTTATTGCTTTTTAACCCATAAAATTCCAAAAAAAAGTACGTTGCATTCATCTCTGGATTAGGACTCTAGAAAGAATATAATTTAGCTAAATTGGACTATTTTGACATTAAAATTAATTTGGTCTTGTTGTGTGTTTTCTTAGTGTTTTAATTCAACCGCATCTTGAATTGGTATTTCATTTTGCATTAAGAAATCTAAAAAATACCGCATTGGATATCTAGACCTAAGTTTTTAAATTAAACCCAAAGTTGTTCCTTTGCCTCCCTGAGTTCGACCCCGGACTTGCCCGGGATATAAATTAAGCCGAGACACTCTTCACGGAGATCTTCTCTCGGTTCTGACCGAATCGCTAAGTATACGTATTACAACGAACACGAATTAGTTATCGTATTTAGTGACCCGTCGGATGGCGCCGTTGCCGGGGAGGCAAACGGCTTAGGGATTAATTTAAAAATTTGGATTTAGATTTTCTCTACTCGGGTAGTCTGACCCCCGAGCCACTTGTATTTATTCCATGTTGTTTTCAATTATTTCTCTTCATATTCTTGTATATATTTTGTTTTTATCTCTTTAACATAAATTTTATTTTTCTTGCGAGGGCCCGGTGAACTTGGAGTGCATCGGAGGTCGACGGACGCGACGCGCGCCGATTACTGAAGAGCAAAAAAATCAATTTATCTTCGAGAGAATTTTTATAAATTTTTGTAATTATTGTGTTGTAATAACTTAGGTAATTCGCTCTTTCCAGCGGCTCTTGTTTGAGAGCTTGCGTTTGTATCCGGACTGGATATTAGACCCTCTCCTGGTCGTGTGGTTGATTGGCGTAGAATAGGACACACTTGCGGCTCTTAAAGCTTATTTTTTTTATCTTTATTGCTTGTGCTCGTAAATTTTTAGGACCACACTTCACATTTAATGAGACACACTTAGACCGCAGAGCTATTAGTCAAATTTAATTTGTTAATCTCTTGCTAATAGAACTGCCTGTCTATGAACGGTTTTCTCGTTTGCATTCATATAGTATAAAATTTCAATTCAGCCTTGCATCCTGCATATAGAGCGCGAGGATCACTGTAAGTCTTCTGAACTGGGCATGCATCATTGATTTCATTATTTGCATCGACTTTTCTCGACTCCCTCCCCTTGGTTTTTGAAACTTAGGTTAAAAGGAAATCGGGACTGATCGTTAGGCGTGCTTTGTTTAATGGACTAATCAAGTGATAACCAAACCTAAAATCGGGACTGCTAATCAGGGTTGACCCAAAAAATTGATTAAAACTAACACATGTTTTGGGAGAGCAAAACCCTCATTGTATGTTTGGCTAATTGTGATTGTTGAGAGGTGAGGACACATCCCTAGGATAGTGCCCAAAACCTACTTTTTAGCCTTGCGTAATTGGATTTATATCTTGATTTATCACCTAATTAAAACTGAAAAGATAGACGGTCAGACTTTTGCGACCATCACTGTGTTGAGTAGGTGAACTCAGGGTTTGCTCTTGTGTTTGTTTGTTTTGTGTGTTATTCGGTGCACTTGCACGCTTTCTTCCTCGATCCGCTTCATTCTCCCATCTCCCTTCCAAGATGTCAGAATTTTGGTCATCATATCCAAATCACCCTTCTTCAACCATATTCCGATCATCTCCACCCACTTATTCATCCTCATACCCATACACTGACCGCAAAGTCAGAACTCCGACTGACTTCTTCACTTCTTCGTCCTTCTCACCTACCCCACATTCTTGCACCCCTGACTCACAACCACCCTGGATTGACTCACTATATTCTCGTCCGCTTGCTGGAATCAAGGAACAAATCGAAGAGCAAGCGAGTAATGAGATGAATGATTGGCGTAATCAGTTGACCCCATATACCTCATTTTCACCTCGAGTTGGGACAGAACAACAATTGCTATATACACATCCCGACTTAACCTTAGGGTACAACATGGTCGATAAGACAAATCGAATGGAGAGGCCTGCACCGTACGATCTTCCTGACTTGATTGACCTGAGTGATAGAGACCACATTGATCAACCTTCATATAACCCATTCGGAGAGCCGACATATACAGGGGATTGGATTCATGCAACCGATCTACAGACTCCCTGTCAACTGACTCCGTCTTATGAGGCTCCGACCAACATCTGCCATACAGAAGGACCATACTCAACCTAGTATTACACGCCTGAGTCAAGGTGTGTTGAGTATAAGAGCCCGAATTCTCAGCAGTATCCTCCAATTGCACAGACTTCTCTCATGAGGTGTAATAAGAACTTAATGGAGGATGACATTTGTAGACCGATCAAGAGTCCAGGTAGGAATGTGGATCATGGATTTTGTGGATTGAATCTTGAAAACATGGAAGACACTGGATTGACCACACATCATGTACAGCTGGAGTCCCTTCTACCTCCCTCTTCTACTAACCACTTTCCCTCCAAACCAGAGTCTGTACATTCTCCTAGTCCTCCTTCACCTACTAAAAAGACCAAAAAATTTGAAAACTCAGAAAATACCATACAAATTGAAAAAGGAAAAGATATAAAAAAATTGGATCCTGCGGTTAGGGAAGCATTGGATAGAAAGTTGATTTTTGAGCTTCCCTTAATAATGGCCATTGAGCACTTTCCCGACCTTAAAAGATTTGTGAGAAGTAAATTGATGCCTAAAAGGTCGGGCAATAAGAGAACAAGGACTGAGATACATATAGTGTCTATGGCCACATCTTTGATGATAGGGAGAAAAACCAAGAGCCATAGAGTAAAACGATTACCTAGATTTGATTGTAAAATCAAAGATACCACATTCACCCATGCAAGAATCGATGATGACTTACCGATTAATATCCTCCCGACCTCCGTGTTTGCCAAACTCAAACTCGGATCTGCCAAGAAGTCAAGAGAGATCATTCAGTTGGCAGATCGGACCATTAAACGGTCGAGAGGAACCATTTCAGTCATCGTCACTTTCCAAGGTGCTCTACTAGAGATAGACTTCACGATCATTGACATTGAGCATCGAGGAGAGTTCACCCAGTCTCCGATCATTCTTGGAAAGCTGTTCTTAGCTTTGGCTAAGGCAACTATAGATTGTGAGACTCGGGAGATCGATTTCTCTGCATTGGGAGCACTCCGACCTCACCCGATCTTTGAGGACGCACGATATTCCAAGGTAACCTGTAAAGTTGCAGACAGTCGTGACCTTCGAGAGACAGTTGAGTCCCATCTCTCTACTACACCTGAGATACCGACTGTCCAGACGACCATTGGTTTAGAGACTTCCTACAACCACACACCGCCTACTGCTTGCACCACCACCGCGACAGCTTCTAGAGAGGACTCACGACCAGAAGCTATCATTGAGTCAGACATGACCTTTAAGGATTGCCTTGATTATTTCGATGATCCGACACAATAACCCAACAATATCAAGCCAACTGAGAACACTCTGCCTTATCAGAGACATGTGCTGACCCTGCAGGAGTATTACAATGCATATGGTGACTCATCTGATGATGAACCTCTGGTCAGAACCTCACACACACCACATCCAAGACATACACCAAAGGAGACAACTGGGACCAAATTGACCAATCTTGATAAATCGGTTGCTCCATCCTCTAGTCGGTCATCTGGTAAGAAGAAGACAGGTGTTGATTCCTTGAGGTGTTCCCCCAAACTCCTTAAGACGTATCAATCTCCTCTTCCTCTTGATGCTTCAGGTTCTAGAAAACCGACTAATAAGGTTACTTTCGATGTTTCAGAGAAGGAACTTTCTGAGGAGTCCTCATCAGGTCCAGATGAGGTGGTCTATATGAGTGAGCTCAGTTCAGTTGTTCTGAAGCCATACTTGAGCAAGCAGCCATGTGTCGATCCCCGTTGGACGTTCCCCACACCTCACTATTATTCTTCAGAGGATGATTCTGACAGCGACACATGTGTATACTACCCACCCCATCGCTCCTGCAAGAAGGTCCGTCACAAACCTTCTTGATCCTTGTATATTCTTCCTCCTCTTTGTACATATTTTCCTTCCTTTATTCACCTCCCTCCCTCATGATTCGCATCACTCGCCCCAGTTCCGTATCGTTTTCATTTTGTGGCTATACTTAGGATGACTAGATCCTAAGTATAGGGGGGTGAGTGACCCGATTTGCTCCTTCTCTTCTTGTATATTCTTTCCCATTCAAATCGGTCCCCCGTTCTTGTGTTCTTTCCAATACTTAGGCTGACCAGAGCCTAAGTATAGGGGGGCCGATGCCCGTTGTGTATTATCCACATTTTTTTACTTTCACTTCTTTTCTTTTCACCCACTTATACTTAGTAGGAGTTATGGTTTTTTGTCACCTAGTGCCATGAGGACATAGCACAAGCTAAGTATAGGGGGGCATGTATATATTACGTATATACTTTACCCATACCTCGTACTATCATGTATTTTTGTATATATTATACAATAAATATTGGGTGGGTAAAAACAATTTAATATTTATAATTAATTATCCATGACTCACAAAAATACAAATAAATATCCACAATATAGAGAATTAGTTGCTCAACACGAAAACATTTTTTTTGCATAAAAGGATGCATAAATGAAGTCCAAATTAAAGATGAAACACAGGGTTGTCCTTGCAAAATCAGAAAAACAATATTTACAATAAAAGATGTACAGGGACCATTGCGTAATTACAACAACTATAAAAAAGGTTCTGCAATTTGTACAATAAAATAATAAAAAAAAGTGGACCTTTCTTCTTCCTTTTGCTACTAGGCACGATGGAGGTGAACCCAAAGGGGGCGGGGTCGGCGCGGCCGTGCGCGGCCGCGAGGAGGACGGCGGGCACCTCCCGCAGGCGGTGTTGTGAGCATGGGGGTGGCTGGGCTGGTCGTCGGAGCTCTAGGTGGTGCGGCGGCACAAGGAGAGGAGGCATGGCGAGGCGTGGCGGTGCTGGGGTGAAGGCAGGGCGGCGGAGGACTCGCGGGCCGCTGGCGCGCGGTGGCCCACGCGCGGGCGGAGCAGCCGCACACGGCGGCCGCGCGTGGCTGTGGAGAGAGGGACGGCGGGCGACGCTGCCTTCCTTGGAGGAAGGGTGGGCGGCGGGCTGCTGTGTGCTGTGCCGTGTGTTTTTTAAATTTTTTTTGTTAATTTTTTTATTTTTGCTGCTGTAATAGTAATATTAATTTTTGTTTGGTTTTAATTTATATATATATATATATTTTGTTTTGTTAAAACAGAGAATGCAACAAAAAAATGACAATGAAGGGGGAAAGATGATGGTGAGATGGTGGTGGTGGAATAAACAAATGGAGGGTGTATGGGTGGTAATGTAATGGACAAGAAAAATGTAAAGATAAAAATAATAACAACAAGATGAAAATAAACTTACCTAAGATGGACGGTTGACTATGATGTTCTCGTGAGAGCACGGTCTTCGCTCGAATCGCCGGCGCGCGATGAGCTCGAGCAGCGCGCGGTTGCGGCTGCGATGTTGGCCAAAAAGCCAACGGATCACACCGGAGAGAGGGTCGTCGTCGTTCGACCGCGGTTGCGTCGCTGTCACCGATTCAACTCAGGGAACTAGGCTCTCCTCACATAAAGATGAAAAAAAACTTCAAAAAAAACTCTTTGTCCTTATTTACTAAAAAACTTTTCAAAAAAAATCCTCTTTAAAAAAACTTTTTCAAAAAAAAAGTTTTTTCTTATTTACTTATTTTTTTTCAAAAAAAACTCTTGAAAATAAAAGAACAAAACTTTTCTAAAAAAAACTTCTTTGCATTTATTTGTAAAAAAACCTTTTTGAAAAAAAAACTTTTTCTAAAACTTTAAAAAAAATCAATCAATCATAAAAAAAACTAACTAAAAAAAACTAACTAATAAGTTGGTTCAATCCCTGACACAATTCACTTTCACACAAGACTAGTGATGTTCAAGAACACTTGGTTTATGAGGTCTTGAGATTTTGAGTTAACCAGCCTTAGTCATTCGGGTCCTTGACTTAATTTTTCACATTTCCCTAGTTTGAAAGATTTGTGTGCTATATTGCATGCTTAGTCTCTACCTTAAGAATATGATCAACACCTCACATACACGACTGCAGTTACGATGAGATGAGTTGAAATTTCACTTGAGGAACTAGGATGAGGGATTTGAGTTTGGACTTGATTTAATGATGCCCGAGGATGGGATAAAATCAATGAAGGCTTCATAAAACTTGAGTGTCAGCATCTTTAGCCAGTATGAGAACATGGTTCTTGTACTATCTCTTGACATTTACCTATGTGCCAGGGTGTGATAAAATAAAAAAAATGTTGATCAGTGTGCGCCAACTCTTGGTAAAAGCAGTGGAGCTAGCCAAAAATACTACAAAGCAATGAAATGATAAAGAAAAGCTCTCATTCCACCAAGTAAATTATCAAAAGAGCTTCCACCAAAGGCGAGCGCTCCCAACCATTTTAAAGTGTCCACTTGGACCACCGCTATTAGGACCAGGAGTCGGGCTTGCACCAAAAAAGGGCTCTGCATCGTAAATGTTACAAGTCTGGGTGTAGAAGGTACGATAGGTACTCAAAAAAGGCACACCCCGGTGTACTCCCAGGAAAACAAGTGCAGACGGCTTCAACTTCTCTTGACGGACACACTGATCAACACCAAAAATATGCGTTGCGTAATAAGGCACTTGAGAGGATCCTTGTTCAAATGAGAGGGAGAGAAGAAATGACACAATCCTATGCCCTCCATCAACTGGCCTTCCATCTACACTTTTAAGTCTGACAACTAAAGAGACGGTGGATTGGATGCAAGAAATGGTTTATTCCCTAGTGTTGAGGATCGGGTCCATAGGAGAGTCCCTTAGACTGGAACCTTGGGTGACATTGCGACTCTACTCTTATAATTGCAGTCCACACATAAAGTCATATCCCTTATATATACGTATACAAAGAGAGTCTGATGATTAGGGGAATTGGGTACCTTTTGACTAGAGCTTGGTTCAACTTAGAATTTTAGGATCTCTAAAATCGAGAGTTCTTGAATGGATCAAGTCTTGTATTCACATGCACAGTCAGGGGTTAACCCAACTTTTTCATTCTTTATTTGCTCGAGGACTAGCAAAGTTTAAGTATAGGGGGGTGGTGAATCTGCGATTCATCATCGCAATATCTTGATCGTAGCAAAATCCCCAAGTAAAATCCCAAATAAATGTACATAAAATCAATAAATTAACAAAATAACTCTTGTAAATAAAACATACTAATTATTGTATATTAGATTGTACAAAATAAATTAACAATAAAAATCTGCAAAAATAAAGGAGTTTTCACCTGTATATAGCCCAAAACTTCGTATATTTTTAATAAATACTTTTCAACTCCTTTTTTCCTAATTCTTTCTCTAACTTGTTTATAAAAATTTATATAAAAATACAAAAATATAAAACAAATTTCATCTCAAATAAATGCTCCTAGATCCCAAAGAGAAAAAGCCGTAAAGTCCAACTTCCAAGCTAAATTCCTGCTCCATATGAACTCCAAATTCACCAAACTCACTTTTAAAGTTCAAGTTAGAAAATTATCTATCCAACGGAAGTGGTTTCATTAAAATCGGAGCTCATTTGCAAAAGTTGAATTTTGGGACCTAAATGTACATTGTACATTATGTATATATTCATTCTTTCTTCATTTTTTATTTTACCTTTCTTAATTACTAAAAATACAAAAAAATCATACTTGTGTTGTATTTTAATTGTAGTATTTTATTATATTTGTTCCGTTGTAAATATATCTTATTAAAAAGACAAAACAATTACATATTAGAAAAGTAAAAAAAATGTGTACATGGTGTTTTGTCTTCCCTTGTAAATACTCCACTATTTCTCTTCTCTTTTTATTTTATTGTATTTAAAGTAGAGAACTTTATTTATTTATTTATTTATTTATTTATTTATTATTTAATTTCCATTCTCTATAATAACCACCAATTCAACTCCATTATTCCACCATTTTTCCGAACTTCTCATTCAACTCCATTAATAATACAACCTCCCATTCAACTCCACCACTTTAATAACCTCTCATTCCATCATCGTTATATACATGTCATTCTCCTCAATTTTGCCTTTGATCCATCTTTATGTGAGGAGAGCCTAGTTCCCTGAGTTGAATCGGTGACAGCGACGCAACCGCGGTCGAGCGACGACGACCCTCTCTCCGGTGTGATCCGTTGGCTTTTTGGCCAACATCGCAGCCGCAACCGTGCGCTGCTCGAGCTCTTTGCGCACCGACGATTCGAGCGAAGACCGTGCTCTCACGAGCACATCATAGGCGACCGTCCATCTTAGGTAAGTTTATTTTCATCTTGTTGTTATTATTTTTATCTTTACATTTTTTTGTCTATTACATTACCACCCATACACCCTCCATTTGTTTATTCCACCACCACCATCACACCATCATCTTTTCCCCTCCATTGTCATTTTTTTGTTGCATTCTATGTTTTAACAAAACAAATATATATATATATATATATATAAATTAAAACCAAACAAAAATTACTATTACTATTACAACAGCAAAAATAAAAAAATTAACAAAAAAAAATAAAAAAAACACACGGCACAGCACACAGCAGCCCGCCGCCGACCCTTCCTCCACGGAAGGCGGCGCCGCCCGCCGTCCCTCTCTCCACAGCCACGCGCGGCCGCCATGCGCGGCTCCGCCGTCCGCGCATGGGCCACCCGCGCCAGCGGCCCGCGAGGCCTCCGCCGCCCTGCCTTCACCCCAGCGCCGTCGCGCCTTGCCGTGCCTCCTCTCCTTGAGCTGCCGCACCACCTCGAGCTCCGACGACCAGCCCAGCCACCCCCACGCGCACAACGCCGTCTACTCGAGGTGCCCGCTATCCTCCTCGCGGTCGCGCACGGCCGTGCTGACGCTGCCCCCTTTGGGTTCACCTCCATCGTGCCCAACAGCAAAAGGAAGAAGAAAGGTCCACTTTTTCTTTTTATTTTATTGTACAAATTGCAGAACCTTTTTTTATAGTTTTTGTAATTACGTAATGGTCCATGTACATGTTTTATTGTAAATATTGTTTTTCTGATTTTGCAAGGACAACCCTGTGTTTCACCTTTAATTTGGACTTCATTTATGCATCTTTTTATGCAATAAAAAATGTATTCATGTTGAGCAACTAATTCTCTATATTGTGGATATTTATTTGTATTTTTGTGAGTCGTGGATAATTAATTAAAAATATTTAATTGAAATTTTCTATATTTTACCCATGCTGAGCATTTAATATCATATCTCACTCACTGTTGCTCTAAAAAATCCACAAAAATTAAGAATGATGCCTTGATTTGTGATTAACTAACTATCCAAATTTCATCCAAAGTGGAGACGTTTTGTGCCTGAAATAAATTGTAGAGTGTTTTTAGTGTTTGATTTTTAATTTAATCCACGTATATCATTTTTGCAAAATTTCAAATCTTCTGAATTCTAAATCTAAATATCTTTCTGAGATAATTCGCACTCTGATTAATTTGATAAGGTGGATTTATTAGAAATTATTTACTTACTGTCACTCTGATTTCATTAGAAAATTCATAAAAAATTCATAACTTGTCAAAAAATTCCAAATTTGCATCATGTTTTCATTTCAGTAATTTTTTATAATTTTTGCTTACTATTTGTGTGATAAATTGCAAAAACACCCATAAAAAGTGTGCATTTTTTATTTATTGCTTTTTAACCCATGAAATTCCAAAAAAAAGTACGTTGCATTCATCTCTGGATTAGGACTCTAGAAAAAATATAATTTGGCGAAATTGGACTATTTTAACATTAAAATTAATTTGGCCTTGTTGTGTGTTTTCTTAGTGTTTTAATTCAACCGCATCTTGTATTGGTATTTCATTTTGCATTAAAAAAATCTAAAAAATACCGCATTGGATATCTAGACCTAAGTTTTCAAATTAAACCCGAAGTTGTTCCTTTGCCTCCCTGAGTTCGACCCCGGACTTGCCCGGGATATAAATTAAGCCGAGACACTCTTCACAGAGATCATCTCTCGGTTCTGACCGAATCGCTAAGTACACTTATTACAACGAACACGAATTAGTTATCGTATTTAGCGACCCATCAGGTATCCACTTCATTAACAAAAAGGTCAAGAAGTTAACGAAGGAGTACGGCATCGACCGTGTCGCATCTCCTTATCATCCTCAGACCAATGGCATGGCGGAGCTATCAAACAGAGAAATCAAGACTATCCTGCAGAAACTTGTTAGGCTAAACAGAAAGGACTGGTCTCAACTCTTGGACTCGGTCCTATGGTCTTATTGAACCGCCTACAAGTCTCCCTTGGGCATGTCTCCCTATCGTCTTGTATATGGAAAACCGTGCCATCTGCCCGTGGAATTAATTCACAAATCTTTATGGGCAATCAACAGTTATAATTTGGACTCACGCAAAAGTGGTCAGAAGAGAAAAGATGATCTGAACAGGCTCTTGGAATTCTGAGACTATGCATACGATAACACCTTGATGTACATAGAGAAGGTGAAACGCTGGCATGACCGGCACATCAGACGAAAGACCTTTGATGTTGGACAGAAAGTGTGGTTATTTTATGCAAAGTTGTGGATCTTCCCAGGCAAATTAAAGAGTAAGTGGACATGGCCATTTCGAGTTTGTGAAGTGCGTAACAATGGAAGTATTGCCATATCAGAATTGTCCCCTGACGCACAGCCCTTCGTCGTCAACGGCCAACTCCTGAAGCCTTTCTTAGAACCAGATGCATTCTTGGCCATTGTTGACTCTATCCAGCTCGTGCAACATGATGACATCTCCACAACTACTGCAGCATCAGAAGATTCAGATGATGTACTCCAAGAACTGTTTATCTGATTTTCTTCTTTTCTTCTTTTATTCTTTTCCTTTTTCTATTTTCTCTTTGTATCTAAAAGGTGCCGCCCTTGTAGACAGTTTTATATAGTTAGGACGTGCTTTGTCCTAAGTATAGGGGGAATGTGCACCCTGAGTTTTTCATTTCTTTCTGATCCTCTCCATTGTCTCCTCTTCTTGTCTATACTTAGGAGTATCTTACCCTAAGTATAGGGGGAAACAATTTGAGTACGATCTGTACATTCCCACCATTGACCCTCCCTGCTTTTTGTACAGTCTGCTATACTTAGGATTACTTGATCCTAAGTATAGAAGGGAGGGTCAACTTCTCATTCATTAATTTCATTCATTTACATTCTTTAGATCTGTCTATAGTCAGTACGAGTTATGTCTTTGCTTTTCCTTTCGATCTATGAGGACATAGCTCAAGCTAAGTATAGTGGGGGTCATATATACCATGTATATACTATAAGCCATAACTCATACTGAAAAATAAAATATATCACCCCAATATAAAATATAATGTAAAAAGTAGTCCTATAATAATAAAAGATTATTGTGAGCTCCTCAGGCTCTTTGTACTTGTACTGATTATTAAGTCAGGAAAAGTGTTTTGTGAAAGAAAATTTTCTTTGAAAAACCTTGTGAAAATTGTTTGAAAATAGTGTGTACAAGTATTCAACCTTTGACAAAATTAGTTTTGTGAGTAAAAGTTATTTTCTTTGAGTGAAATCAAAATGTGCGAAAACTAGTGTGCAAATGATTGTAAAAATTTGAGTGTCAAAATTGTTTTGAAAAACCTATCTATGTTGTGTAAAACCTTTGTAAAATCATTTACAAATACGTGTACATATTTGCAAAATTATTTTGGACTAGATTTCTCAAAAAAATTTTGAAAAGGATTCTCGAATAAGTCTGAGGAGTCTGCACAAAAATCTCTCATTCGTAAAACTTATAAAAACCATATTGTATAGCAAATACAGTTTTTTTCTTCTTTTGTATATACTGATTAATAAATCAGGCTAGATACCTATACAGTATGACTTGAAAAATAGTGTGACCTATTTTGAAAAATTTGCGGTGAAATGTTTTCAACCTGTGTGAAACTATTTTGTTTGCAAAAACTTTTCTTTGTGTGAAAGAAAGGATTTGAAAAAAACCTATGTGCAAATGTTCTGAAAATTGTTTGTCAAAATTATTGTGAAAAATGTATATATAGTGTGAAAAAGCTTTGCAAAAATATTTTTCAAATGTGTGTAAATGATTGCAATAATTATCGTGTACTATAGTTTGCAAAATGATTTTCAAAACTAGAGCTGAAGAATAAGAGCATTAATACAAAGATTTGTAAATCAGAAATAAAATGCATAACATTCTTTCTGGACAACCAAAATAAACTACTTCATTAAAACATGTAGAGTCTTTATAAATCCATACATTTTGTAAATAAAGCAGTACGCCCGTGTAAATATTTGTGTATACATTTGTATGTGTCAAGCTTTCTACTTTCAAAAATTCTTTGTGTAAAAAGATTCTTTGATTCTTTTCAATTCTTTGTGAAAAATTGCATCATTCATTGTGCATAGCATAGCATAAGCATACCATGCATATTCTTTTTGAGTGAGCTTGATGATTGAATCAGTCCAATAAAGTTTCAAATTGGAACTTGGTTAGACCTTACCGCACCTAAAATAGGCTGGAACCTTACGGGAACAAGGTTGAAGGTACTTCAGGTCTATGTAGACTTAATTCTTTGAGAAATCAGGGCTTGGTTCAAGTCACCTCAACTGACTAACTAGAACTTTTCGAGACACACGCATGACTCTTGCCAACCGTGAGCTAACTTGGACACTTGCACCTTTCACCTGGCTCAACTCAGTTGGAGTGGTGAGGGGTTGGATTTGCCAGTCTGAGACGCACACGGGTGGAAACATTCGTCCTCGTCTAGGGAGGGAAGTGCACCACAACCTGATCCAATAGCCATGAGGTCTAAAGACAGGAGATTGTGGGCTGCGATAAAGCTTCAAAAGAGGGATAGTGTACTGGCTCAAGAGGAAAAACTCCTTATGTAAATGCTGCTGTGAATAGTATGTTGAAAAAAAAATAGTCAGGCCTGTACAAAAATAAAATTCCTGCAAAGTATGTATATATGTTGTAAAGCCAATAAGCAAGCTTGAGTTCCAAAGTCAAACATGTGAGCCTGCAGCTGGATGACTTGACTACACTGGTCTTGTATCCTAGGATAGGTAGCTACACTGGCTGCCGTCCACTCTTCTCTTCACCCCCTCCTCTTGAGTTGGTTGCCACTTGAACTTAGAAGGGAATACCCTGCTCCTCAAGGAAAGAGTTGTTGGATTGGGGAATCATTGGATTGTCATTCTGGAGAAGTCAGTTCCTTTGTCATTTCAGTTGGGGAGAGCCACCATCACTTACACTGTACAAGTCAGCTTCATAGTTATAAGGGTTTGCGTATGAAGTAGACCAGTTCTGACCAGGCTATTGAGGTGGGTTGAACCGAGTTCTGTGACTATCGAAGGCTGTTGTATTTCAGAGCTGGTTCCCGACTAGGTTCCACACACATCTACACCCAAGGTCTGCTGGGAGCTCCAAATTCAGATTTTATAAAGACATGCATTGCACTGAAAGTACCCCTATTCACTCTATCCTTCTTTAATTCTCCTTTTTCTTTTCTTTATTCTTTTTGTACTTATTGCATAAGTATTTGCTAGGGACTAGAAAAGGCAAGTATAGGGGGGTGATGAAT
Organism: Ottelia alismoides; assembly: GCA_037367405.1. Taxonomy (NCBI): domain Eukaryota; kingdom Viridiplantae; phylum Streptophyta; class Magnoliopsida; order Alismatales; family Hydrocharitaceae; genus Ottelia; species Ottelia alismoides. The sequence goes on from JAZKJV010002406.1 coordinate 933,414, forward strand.
CTCTATTTCATCACCTTTATTCTATCATTTTGGCCTCAAAAACCCCAGCAAATGCATGTAAAGAGCATCAAATTGTACATAATAGCATTCATCATTCATTGTATTAATTACACATTAAATAAGGTGTTTAATGCCAAATATATAGAATAAATAGAAGAAAAGAAAAAGGAATAAAATATTGCAGATATTTTATGACCCGAACCCCGAGACCAAGGCCAGCATGGAATTGGTCGACAAGGAATAAAGTAGGGGGAGATAAGGGCCAGTGTACAATAAATACCTCATTTATTCATGCCATTATTTATGCATTTTTGACACCTATTTTGTACATAATTATTTATTAGTCAAATAAAGAAACTTTGTTCATGAAAGTTGTAGATAATAATGTAAATAAAAATACAAAATTGAGTGTGTGTAAAAATAATACTCAATGCACATTTTATACACAGAATAAAAAGCCAAAATCTCAACTTCACAGACCCATATCTTGCAAATAAAAACTCCAAATCACCCAAACTCACCTTTAATTGTATATAGCTTTCCAAGAACTATTCAATAAAATTGGTTTCATAATTTTTGGAGTCCATCTGCAAAAGTTAGGTTTTTGGCCCCCATTGTTCAGCCTGCCTGATTAAAATATTCAATATATTCATTGACCATTATTTTTATCAAATTATATTTTTAGAATTTTGTAAACAATGTATATAATACATGTATATACTAAAATTAGAATAAAACTAAAAAGAATTAATAAAATAAAATAAGCTTTTGCAAGTTAATAGGCAAAATACCTATGATCAAGTATGTACATAAATAAAAGGGGAAATTCTCTTTAATTATTTTCTTCTTTTATATTTTCATAATAATGTAAATTTTACATATAACTTATTAAAAATGTAAATGCAAAATAAAAATCAAGAAAATACATTAAATAAATAAAGTATGAACAATATATAGGCAAAAGACCTATAATTATACCTACATATACCTACCCCTATTTATTTAAAAATGGAAATAAACTCATAAAAATTAAATTAAAAAACCTTTATACTCACAAAAATAAATTATAAATTTATAAAATAAGCCAATAAAATAATAAAATAAAATAAACAAATAAAAACTTAAAATATACAACATACATGTAAATACCCACATTTACACTTTATTAAGATAAAACAATAATAAAACACTTCAAAAAATTCAATAAAAATCACAAATAAATACTACATGAAAAAATACACATTTTATTCTTTAAGGAAATTCTAATAAAATCATTTACTATGGTAAATAAATCATTTTAGAATCAAATTTTCTGTTTTGTCTTCTAGCGGCCGACGTGGACCAATGGGGCGCCAGCCCTTGTTGACCGCCTGGTCAACTGTCCCATCCGGGACCTGGCACCTCTGAACTGTCAATTCCCCGGATTTCTTCCCTTTTTTACAGCCATCCCGTCCATCGATCGAGCTCGCTTCCTTCACAAGAATTGGTCTTTGATCATCACTGATACCCGCCGATAACTTGGATCAACCCGATACTCATTGGATTAAGCAAAAATCGCCGGTCAATAAGGCTCCAGGCCATTGTCTATAAATAAGAAGCTCCGCCCCCTTCCTCAAATTTGGCCAATTTTAATCCATCCAAAAGCCCTGATTTCATTCCTGGGACGTTCCTCATGACAGGGGGAGTGCTCCAGCACCTCGAATCAGCCGGAGGAAGGACAATTTTGACGCGGCGGAGCTCCGGCATCCGTCCTGCTCCCTGGTGGCCCCCAGGTATTAGAGCTGCTCCTTTATCGCTTTTTAGTTAGGTTTTAATGTTAGCTTTTAATTCCAGTTGTTAGTTTAGCATTTAGTTAATCAGTGTAGCTTAGAATCCAAAATTTGAAGTACGCCGGAGCTCAGCTCCGACGACTTCTTCACGGTGACCTCGACTGTATCCGACCACCGTTCGCCTCCCATTTCTTTCCCCATCGTTTTCTCCATCGATCGCATACCTTTGTTCAACCCAGGACCTCTGGTCTTGGCGAATCGGAGCTCCACCTCCGCCTTTCGTCGGAGCTCCTCCGCCACACCTCATCTTGCTGTATAGCTTCAAAACCCGGGGTCGAGGAGGAAGCCCTCGCTCCCCCGGTTCTTCCTATGCAGGTCCAACGAAGGAAGAAGCCCATCTGGGCTCGAATCGAACCAGGAAGAGGTTCCTGGAGGTCTTGTCCTTCATCGACCTCGTCCGAGTCCTTCAGACCTCCAGGAGCCATGGCAAGGCCATCAGTCGACGCGAAAGAACTCCAGCTACGTCCAGAGCACTTCAGATACGAGGGAGATCCCCGGAGAAGCCTACGCTGCACGATCGAAGCTCGCCGGGGGCGAGCTTCTTCCCTGTTCTTCCTAGGACCTCTAGCACCATCAAATCAGGAGGCTCGGCCCAGATCGCACGTGGATCGTCAGATGAAGCCCCGCACTCACCGCCCGATCAGCGAGGCTGATCTAATCTCAGCCATCATCTGCGACCCAGTATCGGCCGACGGATGCGCGCCGCGTGTCAAGTGAACGAAGACCAACCATCGGATCAAGCGCCTGTTGGGGGTAAATTTCAGACATCTCCCCTTTCTTTTTGTATTTATATTTTAATGCTATAAATAAAAATCCCCATTGTAAATAAATTGTAAAATTTATGGAAGGCCCCCTGTAGTTTATGTATTTACATATTAGTCCCTCCGCGCCTCACGTGCAGCACCCACGTGAGGCGTGTGATTTTTGCACTTAAACCCTGCCGGGTTTTATTAATTGTAAAATGGCCCCGAAAATAAAAGTAAATGTTTATTTCTGTTGTAATTTTTGCATGGATACCCCTGATAAATATTTTAATTGCAAAAATGCCCCTGTAAGGTCATATATTGTTGTATGCTTTGTCCATTTATTTTGTGCCTCATAATAACTTGAAAAATTTTGCAAAAATGAATATAAGCTCCTGTTAGTGTACCCTTGCAAGCCATATTTTTGGATTTTAATTTTGTTGCATTTTCGCATTTATTAAAAATCAAAAACATGCATTTTATTTACTGTCTAGCTTACAAAATACCAAAAAAATATTAAAAGACGTCGAAAAATTCAAAAAAAAATTCCCTAGTGTGTATTTTGACCTATTTTAGTGTCAAGCCAAAAATCCCTAAAAATCGCAAAAGGAAAACCTTAAAAATTCAAAAATACACAAAAACTTCAAAAAAATATGTAAATTCAACGAAAAATCAGAAAAATATAAACTCAGCTTCTGTTTCTTCTATATTTTATTATCTGTATTTGAAAAATAGTGTGAAAAATTTTGTGGTTGTTTGCTATTTTTGGTTCCTATTTTACTTACAGCCAGTACCTATTTCACTATTTTCCTTTATTTCAACATTTAAAAATACCAAAAACAATCTGAAAAATACCCAAAAACCACAAAAAAAGTAAAAAATAATGGAAATCCCAAAAAGATTTTATTTCTATATTTTTGAGCGTTTTTATATATTTTTATAAATATTTTATCACTCCTCTCTCCCCTTTATATATACATTCCTCTTTTTTTAAAAAAAAATATATATATATATAATATATGTATTATATCCTATATACTCACCCTCTATGGGTATATATATACATTTATATATTTATATTCTATAAATTATATATATATATATTACCTAATTATATTTTTAAAATAAAAATTGTAAAAAAATATATATAAAAGATTAAAAAAACCCACAAAAATTAGGTTTCACACATGGATGACTCCGTGGTACATGTATATCATAGGCTGTTGCATTTTGTATTGCTCTCTGTGGTTCGACCTCTACATACTTAGTCACTGTACATTTTGTGGTAGAGTAATAAAGATTAATTCACACTTCTTTTTGGACTTAATTTCTTCATTCTTTTATTGTGGGTTAATGGCTGATCAACATGGTATTCTGCGAGCGGTCGCCTCAGCGACACTTTATACATATTATTCATGGTGACCCTCGTATGATTTTAGCGTGTTATCAGGTGCTCCCTTGTCTTTATTTTTCTGTGGTAGGTCACTGATTGCGTATGCAGAAGATAACTCAGCCATGGCCGGTCCCAAGCCCGGGTAAATGAGGAGGGTTGCGCGTTAGGTAGCCGACAGGCAGTGCAGGAGAGATAAATTCGTAAATAGTGTTCTTAAAGTTCTTCTAAGAACACTATTTATGAATTTATCTCGAAACCGTTCGGATCTTTTAAACATGGATTTAACCAAACATACAGATTTCGTTGGGGCGTTCCCTACTTGCGACGCGTTGCATCGCCCGAATGCAATGAAAAATTGGCAAGGGCCGCTACATCGCAGCCTGGATGTAGTTCAAAATTTACAAGGGTTCTCGCATGAGGAACGCATGCGGGTAAATAAGCTAGTTCTGCTGCATCACCGCCCGGATGCAGTCCAAAATTTACAAGGGTTATCGCATAATGGACGCATGCGAGTAAAGAAGTTAGTCCAAAAGAGATTGCAAAGGAAGTTACGGATTGGTAGTTGGAATATCGGTACTTTAACTGGAAAATTGATGGAGATAATGGATACAATGGAAAGAAGGAAAATTCATATATTTTGTCTTCAAGAGACTAAATGGGTTGGAGAGAAAGCAAGGGAGATCGAGAAGACAGGCTTTAAACTTTGGTATTCAGGTAAAGATAAGGGCAGAAACGGTGTTGGAGTGGTTGTTCATAAAGATTTGAAGGATTGTGTGGTTGAGGTGCAAAGATTTGGGGATCGGATTATTTTGTTGAAGAAGAAATTCTGAATATCATCTCAGTTTATGCACCGCAAATTGGTTTAGATGAAAGGACTAAACAAGCTTTTTGGGAGGATCTGGATAAGATTTTACAAGGAATCCCACAAAGAGAGATGGTTTGCATAGGTGGAGATCTTAATGGACATGTGGGAAAAGATGTTTCAGGATATGCAAGTGTGCATGGAGGACATGGTTTTGGGGATAGAAACGAAGAGGGAAAAGTCATTCTGGATTTTGTAACGGCATATGATCTTTTCATAGCAAACACTCTTTTCAAGAAGAGGGAGGAGCATTTAATTACTTATAAGAGTGGCTCAACTAGATCACAGATAGATTACTTTGCGTTGAGGAGAAGAGATCGGTTGTGTTGCAAAGATTGCAAAGTAATCCCTGGAGAGAGTTTGACAACCCAACATCGCTTGTTAGTCTTGGATTTACAAATAAAAGGGCTGGTAAAGAAAAGGAAGGTTCCTAAGATCACTAGAACTAGGTGGTGGAATCATCCGCTGAAGCAATCAAGCTTCAGGGAGAAGGTTTTAGAAGACTTATCTTGGGATTGTAGCGGTAGTGCAAACGAGATGTGGGAGGCAGTAGCATCTTGTATTCGAAAGGTAGCTAAAGAGATGCTAGGCGAGTCAAAAGGAGGATCTCCGGGTCAAAAGGAGGCTTGGTGGTGGAGTGAAGGGGTGCAAGAGAAGCTAAAAATTAAAAGAGCTTACTTTAAAGCTATGTCTAAGGATAGAACAGAGGAAACTGTCATAGACTATAAAATAGCGAAGAAGGAAGCAAAGAAGGCTGTAAGCGAAGCTAAGTCAAAAGCTTATGAGGTTTTGTATAAAAATCTCAACTCTAAGGAGGGCCAGAAGGATATATTCAGGTTGGCCAAAGCAAGAGAAAGAAAGACCAAAGACCTTTCTCAAGTGAGATGCATTAAGGACGAGGAAGGTCACGTGCTTGTTACTCAGAAGGATATAGAGACTAGATGGGAGCAGTACTTCCATAAACTTTTCATTGGAGAAGGAAGTAGAGAGATCACTTTGGGTGATCTAGCTAGTAGTGAAAGTTACTTGAATCGTGCATGCTATAGACGAATACAAAGAAAAGAAGTAGATGAGGCTTTGAAGGTTATGAGACCTGGGAAAGGTGTTGGACCGGATGACATCCCTGTAGAAGTATGGAAAGTTTTAAGTGAGCGTGGTTTGACTTGGCTTACGAATCTATTCAATGTTATTTGGCGAAGCAAGAAAATGCCTGAAGATTGGAGGAGGAGTATCGTGGTGCCTCTTTATAAGAACAAAGGAGACATTCAAAATTGTTCAAATTACAGAGGTATCAAGCTGATGAGTCACACTATGAAAATTTGGGAACGTGTGATCGAAAGAAGGTTGAGGCAAGTTTCCCAAGTAAAAGAAAACCAATTCGGATTCATGCCAGGTCACTCAACTATTGAAGCCATCCATTTGCTGAGGAGAACAATGGAGATTTATAGAGCTAAAAGGAAGAATATCCATATGATCTTTATTGATTTGGAGAAGGCTTATGATTCCGTCCCACGAGAGATACTATGGAGAGTTTTGGAGAAGAGACAAATACCTGTCCTATACATTAATCTCATAAAGGATATGTATGATAGGGCTTTATCTTGTGTAAGGACCCCGACGGGGAAGACTGACTATTTTGATATCAACATTGGTTTACATCAAGGTTCAGCTTTGAGTCCATTTCTTTTTACTTTGATTATGGACGAGTTGACAAGTCACATTCAGGATGAGTTACCTTGGTGTATGTTATTTGCTGATGATATTGTGTTGATTGACGAGACTAGAGATGGAGTAAATGAGAAGCTTGAGGTTTGGAGACATGCATTGGAGACTAAAGGCTTTCGTATAAGTAGGGCTAAGACGGAATATATGGAATGCACCTTTGATGGAAGCAATGGTGAAGGAATCGAGGTGAAGATTGGTGACGATAACATCCAGAAGAGAGATTCTTTTAGATATCTGGGATCTATTTTGCAACATGATGGGGAAATTGATGGAGATGTTACTAATAGAATAAATGCAGGCTGGCTAAAGTGGAGAGGAGCCTCCGCTGTTCTTTGTGATAAGAAAATTCCTTTAAAAATTAAAGGAAAGTTTTACAAAGCAGCCGTGAGACCTGCTATGCTTTATGGTTCTGAATGTTGGCCTGTGAACCATAGACATGTGCAGAGAATGGTTGTAGCAGAAATGAAAATGCTAAGATGGATGTGTGGACATACACGTAAAGATCGGATTCGGAATGATGCAATTAGAAAGAAAGTTGGTGTAGCTCCGGTCGAGGATAAGATGCGAGAAAACCGCTTAAGATGGTTTGGTCATTTGCAAAGAAGGTCAACTGATGCACCGGTTAGGAGATGTGAGTGTTGGGATGTTGAGCTTGCTAAGGGAGGGCGAGGACGGCCCAAGAAGTGTTGGAAAGAGACTATACGAAGGGATCTTAGCTTTTTGGATATAAGTCCGAGATTGACCCAAGATAGATCTGAATGGAGACGAAGAATCCATGTAGCCGACCCTACTTAATTGTGGGAAAAGGCTTTGTTGTTGTTGTTGTTGTAGGTCACTGATTGCATTTATTGTAGCCATGGTCAAGATGTGTTTCTCTACTCCGTTATGCCTGTTCTTGGTTCGGATGCTTGGAGGTACATGCCTCTTTTAATCCTTTCTTGACAGGTGGCATGCAGTTCATGGCCTTCACAAGTGGTATTATCAGAATAGGATTTTTAATAATTCCAATCACTCCATGATTGGACAATGGAGTTTCCAATTTTGCATTTTTTGGCATTTTTCATAGCTTCGGGAAATAGAATATTCATAGAAGAAAAATCAGTGTTCTTAATTACAAACTTATTTACAGATGATTGGAAAATAGATGAGCGATCATGCAAAATAGGCAAAAATCTATCAACATGAGATGGGGCTTGGTCGGGTTGATCTGGATCGTTTTCTGGTGCGGGCTCCTCCAAGGTTGGTCCTTCTTAGCTTTGTCTCTTCATTTTTTTGTGAATTTTATTTTTGATGATTTTTTCGTATATTTTTCTATTTATGCTGGTATTGGATGCTGACTAGTGCTGGTGATGCTCCTCCATCATCTTCTTCCTCATCCGGATTGGCTGCTAGACCGGTTGATGCAGAAGATGACTCTTCAAAAGTCACTTTATTTTTCCCCTCGATGGTGGTGGATGGCTACAATGTTCTACCTCTCCTGAGAGTCACAACATTAGAGAACATATAATATGAAATATTTGACTTAGTTGGATCAGTGAAGACATCACACACTTCCTGCTCTTTGCAATTAAAATTGTTGGGGTCCGCCTCAACCTACGTGGGAATAGGATTTTTGGTAGCAGTGAAGTTGTCTAGCTTCTGAGACATCTTTGCTAGGCCCTTGATGAGTTGGGACAAGCAGTCGAGTATTGGGTTCACTAGAGCAGCCTCATATGATTAAATTCGCTGACCACGTTGAGAACGGTACTGTGGAGGCTGGGAACTTTGACAATTGTGTTGAAGAGGAGGGAGTTTTTGTTGATGAAATTGCGAAGGAGGAGGATACTGATTGTGCACTGGTGGTATGGCTGATATTGGCGGTACGCAGTCTGCTGGTACTGTTGATTCTACCTCCAGTTATTTGATATTGCGGAGACTGGTGCTGCTAAGGCAAGTTTTGCTGGACAACCCTCCCAGCTTGATGCTGGTGATATGATCGAATAGTTGAGGATTGGCCCTATTGTTGTCTACCTAAATGGGTCAATTGGGCATCATTATTCCAGATGATGTTCACCTCTTGGATAATTGGTGGTGGTTGTGAGAGTGGAACTTAAGAAGGGTATGGAGTTCTGGCTAGTAGAGGACAATCTGGTGAAACAGTGGCAGTGACTGGTAAGGTGCCTGCACGTAATATACGTGTTAGACCTAAGGTTGACCTGCACTCGGCTAAGGCTGCTTTGAAGATGACGATTACTTCGGCTCAGCAGGAGTGGTGATGGTCGGGCTTACATATTGCACGGCATTGATGGTACTCATAAGCAGTTCCAGTTGCTTTGTAATCTAATCCAACTTGTCCATGTGTTGGGTCATCTTTTTAATCACAAACAGATTTTCTAGGTCATGTGAGCACTTTTCAATGATGTCAACTTTACATAGGTGGATCCTAATAATGCTAAGATTGGAGCTCTCATCCTTGTCCTGCTCACTATATGTCACCATATTGACGGGCTTGTGGTGGACTTGCGGTTGTCACTTATAGGCTCGGGATGAGGATAGAGCAGCCTCTCCTTCGACCATCTCTTCAAAAACCTGCCAAACAACATCCTCATCCTTGTTGAAATATGAGCCACCACAAGTGGTATCTACTAGCCTCTGACTTTCAAGAGTGAGTCCCTCGAAGAAGTGTTGGACCAGGTTGGTTTGAGGAATATCATGATGGAGGCATTTCTCCTGTAAATCACGAAATCTCTCCCAGGATTCATGTATGTGCAAGCCATGGGAGAAGTGCTTGCATCGGATTCAGACGACCTAGTGGATACTATGTTTGGAGGAATGCAGACTTCAATTCCTTCAAGGTCGTCATGACCTTCCCCAGATGGTTGATCCATTAGAGAGCCTTGTCATGAAGGCTGAAAGGGAATGTTGCCATTTTGACTACGCCCAACATGATGTTGGGGTAGTGAGTGGTGTAACAGATGTGAGAGAATTACTGAAGATGTATGTAGGGCTCTTCATTTGTGTTTCTGTGGAACGAGGTCAGAAGAGCAAGAAACTGCAGCTTGAGATTGAAATGTCCGTGGACTACAAGGATCTGTATGCACTCCGCCATTTGTCCAATGCCAGGATTGTAAGTTTCTTTGAGAGTAGGCTTGGGACTTTCTCCCTTCGGCTCATCTGTCAGCCCTCCACAGGGTCCATCTTCTGGTTCATCTTCTCCTCCTTCTCCTTAATTATCTCTCTCTCTCACTCACTCTCTCTCTCCTCATGTCAGTCTACATCTATAAGAAAGCGACCTAGGCAAGGACATGATCTGTCAGTTGTTGTTGGATGGCATGGTTGGAAGCGAGCAGCTATGCATTCACAGTATTCAGATCTGGCTATCCCTGATATGGCTGGTCTGATCCCTTTTCCCTTCCCTTGAGGAGTCATCTCTGAATCGAACTCAAAGGATGTAATATGCACGTGTTCCAATGGTGTATCTGCACAAAAAGATGCATCTCGTTTAGATTGGAAATCTTAGACACCAGATGGAAATGATGATATAGAATTAGGGTCAATCCCGATGTATGTGAATGGAGAATTTGATGTTGACTGAAATCGATCTCCATCCACACGGGGTGAATGGCAGGACAAGAATGATCCATGTTTATTGAATTGAATAAAGAAGTCGAGGAGTATGGAGATCGGTTCACAAGATCTGAACCAGGTTCTCAGGAATCATCTCGAATTATTGAAGATATAAAACACATGGAATCGATGTGGGTGTCAGTGGGGTCCCGACTAAACCTTCCATGAGATGACATCTTGGAGAGAAGCGGAGTAGATGAGGAACAGATCATGATGATGGACAATAAATGAAGAGAAAAGTAGAAGAAGGCACACAATGAGCAGGACAAGAAGAAATACAAATAGATGAAAGGAAAAATGGTGCAAGAGCGTAGGATTGGATCTTGACCTAATTCTAATTCAAACAGACACAATACAAGTGTGGATTCACCAACTCGACACAATGTGAAGGCATAAGAGTTCAGCTATTTTTATCTTTTTAATTTTATTATTATTTTCAAGCAATCTTTCAACAAGTCCTTAGAGGTCTAACCCTATAGGAGAGTGAGTACTGCCGAAAAAGGATCATGTACTTTCCACTTCCTTTGTAACATGTGATCTACGCTCTTTGATGTCCTTGATCTCGTTCCTGGTGGGCTACTCGGCTGATGAGCGACCCAACTAACATGGGTTAAGTTGATTAATTAAGTTGTCATTGCCAACCAAGCAAACCGAATCAAAATTGAGAAAATTGTAATAAATCAAGCAAGTAAAATAGTAGTCTAAGCTACTTTATTAACCTCGTATAGCGACTAGGGTCGAACACTAGGAGCACTATGATATACTAGGTAGTCAATTCCAAAGAATCAGAGGATTTTTATTTCTTTTTAGTTGTTTTAATTTTGCAAATTTTTAATTTTAAAAAATAAGGAAAATAAAGATAAAAAGTAAAAGACAAAATCAACTCATTTTGTATTTTTTCAATAGGGTAAAAATAACCAAAAAAATGAAATAAAAATAATTTTGTGTTTTTAACAAATTTTTAATGTTTTTATGATTTTTTGATAATTTTAAGATGTTTTTTGGATTTTATAAAAATCAAAATTTGAGAAAATAACCAAACGGTGCCCAATAAGGAGTTTTTTTCAAGTTAATAATATCAAATATGCTCAATAGTTGGGAATCAATTTTATTAAACACTATATGCAAATATCTACAAATAGAGACCAAGAACACAATTTATGGATTTTTCTATGATTTTATATAATTTTATGGTGTTTTTAGGGTTTTGAAAATTTTTGGATTTTATAAAAGCAAATAATATGAAAATTGGATAAAAATTTAAACAAATAAAAACAGAGCTACTATATTTTTTTAGAATTTTAAAGACTTTTTTGAATTTTTATGAATTTTCTAAGGCAAACATGGTCTTTTTAGGTTGTTTTTGAATTTTTAATAATATAAGAAAAGAAAAATGACAAATATAAATCACCATAAATATAATACACTAGAAGGAGCTAAACCTAATTTTTATACATTTTTTGGAGTTGTGTTTGCTATTTATTGCAATAAATAAAGGAGAAGAAAAATTAGATAGAGCACAAAGGACCTGCATGTAATTATTTTAAGTTTTATGGACAAATCATAACAAGCAATAAAAGGTCACATGCTAAAATTCAAAAAGACCAGAGCAAACGTACGTTGCACGTGGTTCACAAAACACAAGGGTATAAATGCAAATACTCAAAAATATTTCTGCTTCAGATAACACGTGAAAAAAATAGGGAAAATATGCAAATATCCCACAAAATATGTGAATGCGCATGTGAGTGCAACTGGCTAGACTAAAATGCAAATAAAGAAAACACGAGGTCCTAACTAGAAATGTTCTTAACTAAATATTACATTTATTTTACTGAAACAAAATAACATTAAAGACAATGGAAAAAGGGAAATATACCCTACATGCACTGCACGACACATGGCTTTGAAAAGATTTAACGGTGAGGAGGCACTGTGCAAGTGTACGGCTCTGATCTGGACTAGAAAAGATCTGATGGCTCAGAGGAATGTTGAGTACGTACGACTCAGATCTAGTGAGCAGGTACGGATCCAACAGTCTGGAAAGAGAACAATGGCGTGTAGCGTGGATCTGTCCTAAGTCTGATCTGAGCACCGAGATTTCAGCGTGAGTGGGCAGCTTAGATCAAATATGGGGCACTGGCTCCTCATTGGAAGACTGGCGAGGATGCTGGAAGAACATGAAGAAGGTGTTGGCTGCTGAGCTTCAATTGTAGATGTCGCATGATACAGATCTTTGATCTGCTGGCTGAGAGGGCAAGCATCCTATGAAGTGGCTCCGCATCAGACTAGAGCCTCATATGGCTCGGAGCAGTGCTCTACAAAGATCTGGAAGATGGGTCACCTGGAGTAGCTTCTCCACTGGAGTTGAGCATAGCCTAGACCCTCCAATGTGTGCCTGAATCTGCAAGGGTATACGAGACTCGGAGAAGATACTCTAGCTGCGTTATTCGAAAATGAAAAGCAGAGAAGAGACGAGAAGGTGAAGGGAACTTCCGGTGTACATGGAGGAAGGAAGCCCAATCCTAATCTTGCTCTGATGACCAAGATTCAGATTGATCAGGGTGGGTAGGAAGGTGGACAGTGATGTGGCAAATTGATCTGAATGGATGGATGTGGGAATGGAGCTCTTAACCCGATGGTTGTTGGAGTGAATGTGGACGGTGGCTGAGATGAATATATCGGAAGGAACAATGAAATAGAGGTTATAGTTGGTACCTGAAGCTACCAAAGTGGAATGTGAGGAGCGACAGAGTGAACGATGGGGTGATTGCCTCAACCCGAATGCGGAAGGTTGAGGAGGCTACTCGTGGCTGAGGTCTCCGGCCACGATCATGCTACGGCTCAAATTGCCACCAAATCAAGCACCAAAGATATCCTCAGGACTCTGTCACTATCCTAAGGGTTTTTAGTGGAAGAAAAGGAGGCGCGAAGCGATCTAGGGAACGACGAAGCTCGAGGAGAAGATTTATAGGTTACCTCGGATGTCTAGAAGGATCAGGAAAGTTCAGGCAATCCGAGCTGGATTCAGACCCTCTTAGGGATCTGGGAGGATCGCGGATCATTAGGAAGCGCAGGGGTCCGTAATCCGAGGGAAGAGGTGGTCAGATCCAAGTGGAAAAATGGGAAGAAAATGGGTCTGGCAAAGGGAATGGCGGGTCGAACCTAGAAGGTGGAAAGGTTGACCCAGGTTAACAGACATGGGTTGACCAATCAGAAAATAGTATTTACAAAATAAAAGAAAAATCAATTAAAAATAATAAATGAATTTAAAATAAAAGCTTATAAAAACAAAAAGTGTTAATTATTTTATATGTTATTTCTTTGTTATTTTTATAATTTTAATACAAAGTATATTATGGTATATACAGTATATATTAGTACGTACATGTATAATATACCAATATATTATATACATGTATTATTATTTAATTATTTTTACAAAAATACATTGTATTTTATGTTTTATTATTTATAAAAGAATATAAAGTGCATAAAAAATTTATAGATTAATTAGAAGTGTTAATAAATTAATAGTATGTACAATATATACAATTTGTGATATTATACAATGAAGAGTTTATTTTATTTTATTTTCTTTGTATTTTATGAATTTTAGTTTAATTTTATTTAATTATTAGTAGTACATACAAGAGTTTAAAAATACAATATACACAAAAATTATACAATAAATAAATACACATAGACAAGTATAGGTATCGTACAATTGTATACGATTAAATTGTGCAATTATTTTTATTTTTATTATATTATTATTGACAAGTTTTATTAGGAAATATCTGTACATATATATGCAATCTATACAGTGATGGAAATGCACATGATGAGCAACGTATACAAGGTATTTTTGGGTTTTCTGAACATTTATACATTAAGGACCCTATCTCCCCCTACTTTATTCCTTGTCGACCAGGCCAATATTTGACCTTCTCTCAGGGTACGAGTCAGTCTGTACTTATTGATAATTATAGCCTTCTTTTATTTCTTTTCTTCTTTATTCTTTTATTTTGGTTAAAACGAATGTTAATTATACATTATTAACATAAGCATGCATAATGCTAACTTAGTGGATTTGATATACATTTACATGTATTTTGCATAGGGAATTTGTTTAAAATAAAAGAATAAAGGATGTAAATCATGGATTCATAATTCCCTTATACTTTATCTTTGATAGTCCCCTAGCAAACACTTATTTGAAAAAGAAGTGAAAAAGAAATTAAAAAAGAAAAAGAAAAAGCAAAGGATTTAGAACAATATTGATTATTGAACTTATCATCATAAAATTAGAGTATGGAGCTCAGTCAGACCTTTGGATTATTAGTTTTATGATACCTTATTAGGAAATGGATTAAGACCTAACAAACTATAAGTTCCACAAGACTCTTATTCAGGTCACCTCAACATTCAGGTCAGAACAAGTTTACATACGCAAAATCTTATGAATATAAATCTTTACTTGTACTGTGTTAGTGATATATAGCTCCCCACCTCTGAAATGGCAAAGAAACAACCTCCCTCAACAAGGTAACTCTAGTCCCCTGATCTAGCAACTCTTTCCTCGAGGAGCGGGGTATTCGATTCTAAGCTCAAGTGCAACCAGCTCAAGAAGAGGGGAAAAGAAGAGAATGGATCGTGGCCAGTGTACCCACATATCCCTTGGAGCTTGACCAGGGTAACGAAGTCTCTAGCTGCAAGCTTCCGTGAGATGAGACAATGAACCACATAAGCTTTACTTATTCAACTATATACACTCCAGCAGGCATTTTATTTTCAATCAGGTCTTTCCCCTTTTTTGGAGTTTTTGAATTTTTTTGACATAGATACAACATATCTATGAGGTGCATCATGTACATAAGGAGTTTTTCTTCTTCATCGAGCAGACTATCCTCTTTTGAAGCATTATTGCAACCCACATCATCCTGTCGTTTGGCCTCAATGCCACTAGACCAGATTGAGATGCACTAGCCTCTCTAGAGGAGGACAAATGGATCCACTACCATATGCTTCCCCAAGACAAAGGATTCTGCCCCCTCACCACTTCATCCATGAAGAGATACATGTAGAGTGCTTGTCCAAGTTAAGCCAATGTCTAGAAGAATCATGCGTGTGTTGTTAAGTTTTATACTTAGACCAATTAAGATGACATGTGAACATAGTCTTGTGGACTCAAAGAATTAAGTTGCTAGGACCCGAAAAGTCTCAACGCCAATTCCTATAAGGTTCCTCTGAAGTTAAGTGGATTAAGGTCTTAAACGAGCTCCATTCTTCAATTTAATTCTAGACTAGTTGAAATGTCAATATTGTTCTGAAAAATGTACATGCACATGCAACAAAAGGTATTTACAACATATTTGAAAAGAGAAAGAAATAAAAGATAAAATCTTTTTGAAAAGTTTCCAAAGATTTTTTTGCAAATTTTTATGGATTTTATATTTTTCAAAATTTTAAGTATTTTTAATAAGAAAGAAAAGAAAGTATTTACAAACATATGCACAAATTTCTACCTATTTACAAAGCTTTTATTTACAAGTTTTATACATAAATTTTACATGTGGATTTTATCAACAAAATTTAAAGGATTTTAATACAAGGATTTTATATACATGTTTACAAATAAGTATAGGTTTTATATACAAAGATTTTACAAACCAATATACAAATAATTTATATACCCAAAATTTATAAACCATGTGGCAAAATATTTTACACAAAATTTTACTAACCATTTTATACAAATTTTTCAAAACATTTTCAAAACCTTTTTCAAAACTAGTTTTATAAATAATTTTACAAATAGTTTTTCAAGAGGGTTTTTGCAAACATTTTATTTTCACAAACTTTTAAAACATTTGTACCATATACATAATTTTGGTACATAAAATAATTTACAAATATTTTACAAACAAAACATTTTTACAAACCTTTTACAAAAATTTGTACAAAAAAAATTTTACAATGATTTTTACAAACATTTTTACAAAATGTTTTGCAAACCTTTTTACAAAAAAAATTATACACATTTTTTCAAACATTATTCAAAATATTTTTAATCCAGTCATAATATTAATAAACACAAAGTATGAATTATGGCTTAAGTATATATACAATATATACAACACCCTCCTATACTTAGCTTGAACGATGTCCTCAGAGTGAACAGAGATAAACAAAGGAAGACATAACTCGTGCTAAGTGTAGAAAAGTGAAAAGAATCCTATACTACAACAACTCAAAAAATGAAAGAATGAATTGAATAGAAGTCAGTCATCCCCTCTATACTTAGGATCAAGTAACCCAAAGTATGGAAGACTGTACAAAAGGGGAAAACCAGGGAAGAGAATGTACATGAAATCAATGACACTACTAGTCCCCCCTATACTTAGGATAAAAGATCCCTAAGTATAAAAAAGAATATCAACAATTGAGGGACAAGTGAGGGAACAATCCAAGAAATGAAAAACAGATATTACCTCCCCTATACTTAGGGTGAGATGTCCCTGAGTATAGGCAACAAAATAGAGGTAATAGAGTGGAAAGAAATATGAACAAAATAGGTTCAACACCCCCTATACTTAGGATAAAGTATATCCTAAGTATAGCAAGAATCCTAAACGAGACCTAGGGTGTTAAACAGAACGGAAGAATGAAGGAATAAAATAGAAAACATGGATATACAAAGAGGCGGACAGAAGTGTAACTCAGGTATGAGATGCAAAAGATGAGAATCAAAGAGCACATCTCATACAAACTGAATCAGGGCAACATCAACGGTCAATGGGTCATGATCAAGAAAGGGCTTTAGGTGTTGATCGTTGACTCGAAAGGTGGACTCAGAAGATAACTCAGATATGTCAATATTGTCGTTGCCATGCACCTTCCTGACCAAATATGGTCCCTTCCACTTGCTCTGTAATTTCCCTAGAAATAATCTCAGTCGTGCATCAAATAGCCATACTCTCTGATTAGGCTCAAACTGCTTATGGTTGATGTGTGAATCATGTCATATCTTCACTCGGTCCTTATACTGTAGGCTACTCAGAAAGGTTGTATCTCTAAGCTCCTCCAGAGATGCCAACTGTGCACTCCTCTGATCTCCTACATTCTCTGGATCCAATAATATCTCTATGACTGCCCATAGTGACTTGTGCTTGATTTCCACAGGAAAGTGGCAAGGCTTACCATAAACGAGTCAAAATGAAGATGTACCCAAAGGAGTCTTGAAGGATGTCCTATAGTCCCACAAGACCGAGTCAAAAAGCCGTGACCAATTCTTTCGGTCTGGGTGGGCAACCTTCTGCAATATCGTCTTGATCTCTCGATTCGAAATTTCAGCAAGACCATTCATTTGTGGATGATATGGAGTGGAAACTCTATGGTCAATGCTAAACTCATTAGCAAGGGCCCATACCTTTTCATTGATAAAATGAGTCCCACAGTCAAAAATCAAAACTCTCGGGAATGGATGGCATCAACCCAACGACTTACATAATCCACAACCAACAAAATGTACTCAAATCCCTGACTCTTAGGGAATGGGCGCACAAAATCAATGTCTCATGCATCAAAAACCTCACAGAAGTGAATGGGTTGCATCAGCAACGTGTCTCTATGACCACAACTACCCATCCTTTAACAGTCAGTACAACTCTTCATGAATTCATATGAATCATTGAAGAGTGTTGGCCACCAAAGGTCATATTGGAGAACCTTTTTTGTTTTCCTCCTCCTAGAGTGATGTCCTCCTACTTCAAGCTTGTGGCAATAGGTGAGGACTCTATGGTTCTCCTCTTGAGGAATACGCATATGCCAAACACTATCCCCTACTTCGTGGTAAAGGGTGAGATCCTCCCAATGGTATGACATGGCCTTCATGATGAAAGTCTCAAGTCGCTACCTAGTCCAAACTTGTGGAACTTTCTTGGCAACAATATAGTTCACAATGTCATCATACCACAGGAGAAATGTGATATCAAGAATCGCCTCGTCTAGGAAAGTCTTAGTGATAGGTGTGGTTGTCTCAAAATCCTAAGATTCTCTAATCGAGAGAGGTGACCCTCCACCACATTCTTGACTCCAGATTTATCCTTAATCTCAATATCAAACTCCTGGAGTAGAAGTATCCATCTATTCAAGCGTGCCTTGGCATACTTCTTAGCCATTAAGTATCGGATGGCCGTGTAATCTATGTAAATAGTCATTCTAGATCCAAGAATGTAAGATTTGTACTTATCCAAAGCAAAGACTACTGCTAGCATCCCCTTCTCTATAACATAATTCCACTGGGTGACATCCAAGCTACATCTAGCATAGTGAATGACAAATGGTAATCCATCCCTCCTCTATCCTAGCACAACCCCTATGGAAAAATTAGAAGCGTCTGTCATGATCTAAAATGGGAGAGACCAATCAGGTGGCTGAAGGACAAGATCCTGCACAACCAAATCCTTGAGAGTCTTAAATGACGAAAGACGCTTATCATCTATAAGGAAATCAGTGTCTTTCATGAGAATATTAGTAAGCGGTTGGGCAATACAGCTGAAGTCTTAAATGAACTATCTGTAGAAACCGACATGCCCAAGAAAAGACTGCAACTGCCTCAGATTGGATGGTGGAGTGAGCTTCTTGATGATATCCACCTTGGCCGGATCGACCTCTATGCCCTTGTTGGAGATGATATGACCATAGACCATCCCTTGAGTCATCATAAAATGACTCTTCTCCCAAGATAGAACAATGTTTACCTCAATGCACTGTTGAAGCACACGGTCTAGGCAAGTAAGACAAGCATTAAACCCATTGCCATAGACCGAAAAATCATCCATGAAGACCTCTAAGCATTCACCCACCATTTTTGAAAAAATAGAAAGCATGCACCTTTGGAATGTAGTCAGGCATTACATAATCTAAACGACATCCGTCTAAAAGCATACATCCCAAATTGACATGTGATTTTCATCTTATCCTAACCTTCGGGCGCAATGACCACCTGATTATACCCCGAGTACCCGTTAAGAAATCAGTAATGACTCTTCCTAGCTAATCTCTCAATATTCTCAATGATGAATGTTAGCGGTAAGGGATCCTTCTTGATGGTCTGATTCAATCTCCTATAGTCCACACACACTCTCCAAGAAGTGGGTACACGGATAGCAATCTCCTCTCCAGACTCATTCACAACTGTAGTGATACATGTCTTCTTAGGTACCACATGTAATGGACTAACCCACTTGGAGTAGGAGATGGGGTAGTAAAAATAAGTGCTCCACCACTTGGATATTTCCTTCATGACCACATCTCGAAGATTTGGGTTCAGCCTACGCTAGAACTCACAAGAAGGCTTGGCATCATCCCCGAGATAGATGTGGTGGGAGCACATGGCCGGACTTATCCCTTGGAGATATGATATAGACCAACAGATTTCCTTGTGGTTCCTCTCAAGAACCTCCATCAAACGAGATTCTTGATCATCAATCAAATCCGTTGAGATAATGACTGGAAACATATCTGGCTCGTCTGTAAGGAATATGTACTTCATGCTATGTGGTAAGGTCTTCAATTCTGGGTATGAGGGAAGGGAAAATATGGCCTATGAAATGCCTGTGTGAATGCTACCAGATATGAATGTGAGAACTCTCATTGCATCTATAAACTTGACGAAGATAGCCCTACTGGTTTCTCTATCAACCGCACTGGCTCTATCTTTGTCCTGGTTGTAGGATCTGTAGACATCAAACAGGGCAAATACTCATCAAAATCCTGCCAATTAAAATCTGTGTTTGAGTCTGAGGGATCTGAATCTAAGTGACACGAAATGAAATCAATCTTGCTATCATAATCTACATCGTCAGACTTTAAAGCATCTTACGCCACAAATGTGCTCTCCGAACTCTCATTAGCTGGCATCTGTGAATCTATGGAGTCGGACGGTGTGACAAGAGCTCGTGAAATCGGGTCTACCCAAACTGCCTCATCATCCGTAATCACAAAATCACACTCGTGGTGGATATCTGGCTCTGTATCTGTCATCTCCTCTGATCCTTGCTTTGATCTAGTTGAATATCTGACCCTCAATTCCTCAATCATGTCTATTTGTATACTCTCTCCCTCGATACGAAAGTATAGCTTCCCACTATCATGATTAGACATGGCCTTTATTGTCTCTTGGAAAGGTCGACCTTATATGATCGAGGTATCAATCACGCATTCAGATATCTCCATATCCAACACAACCAAGCCCATGGGGAATTTCATGCCATGAATGGTGACGACCATGTCCTTCAGTAACCCCTTCAACCTCTTGACATATCTATCTACAAACTAAAATATTGTCCTGCTCTGTCTAAGAGGGCCAAACTCAAAGCGGTCAAGTATGATCATCGGAAGAAGGTTAATCGAAGACCCGTTGTCTAATAGAGTACGATCGAACTGCTACTCGTGAATATGGCATCTGACATACAGAGCCCCTACATCTAGTCTCTTGGCTAGAAATTGGTTCTGATGGCGAAGCATGTGGCACAGGTGAGCACATGGATCTTTGCACTGTGATTGCACCTCTTCTTCCTACGTACTGTGGTCTTCTCTATAAGATTCTTTTGGAAGAGAGAGTTGTGATCTAATGCCTCCTAGAGAGTCAACTGGATATGGAATCAGTCTATCAGCTGGTTGTTGAACTCTAACTGCTGTCTCCTTTTGATATTTTCTATTTTTGGGCCCTTCCCTAAGCGGAGTGCTTGAGGGAAGGGGATGGTTGCACCCTCCTTAGAATCTAGAGGGTTTGGAGTAGGAATATGTCTCTGAGAATATAAATGGTTGGAATCCATGAAAGCATCATGTATCACATCATATGGATCAGAAGAAGAAAATAGAAACCTTTCCTTTATTCATCTTTTTGTTTTACGAGATTTTCCCATTTTTTTGTATTTTTCTAGAATCATAATCCTCAGGTATAGTAATAGGAGTCAATACAATAGGAGTATCTGTACATGGACTCTTGGTGGCATCAGTACCACCGACAACATCGGAAGAAGCAGCTCAGTACCACACTCGGGGCCATCGTATGGAATACTGGTGGCATCAGCACCACCATCTGCAGCATTTGGAGAAGGGACCACATCAGCACCGTCGACTGGATCATCCTCAACGTGGGTGGCATCAGCACCGCCATCAACATCAGCAGCATCAGTACCACTTTCTCACTCATCTGGTGCTTATAAATGGGCATCTTGTTGTTCCCTAGATGAGTCGCCACCGACTGGCTTCCTACCGCTCTTAAGTGTCACAAAATCAACATCAAAGAAATAATGCATATCATCAAGTAATTCACTAGGAGTGGCAGACTCTATAAATTGTACATGCTCAGACTTCCTCTTCAGATTGTTACAGTTTGGCTCGATCTATGCGGGTATGGAAGCCTTGAACTTGATGATGTCTCCCATCTCCTGCATGAACTCATCCATCTCTTGCCTGAAAGTAGTCTGTTACTCTTTAAGCACACGGGTAAGATCCTCTAAAGTTGGGTTCTCAAACGAGGGTGTATGGGAACCTGATGGGTTGCCTCTTTGAAAGTGTTGAGGTTGGTCGTGCTGCTACTGGTATGAATGAGGGGGAGGCTGGTGATATTGGGAGTGAGTCTGTTGCTACCTCCACTGTTGACCCTGGTACTGGGGTTGAGGAACGGTGTGCTGGGAGTTCTGGGACTACTGCTACTGCATGCCCTGCTCTAACTGTGCTGGAGGCTGCTAATGGGACTGAGCACCTCCAATGGACCATATGAATCCTGGGTGATCACGGCTGATACCGGGTTGCTGCTGGTATTGGGAATACCAAATCACGTCGACTTCCATCAACAGCTCTAGTTTCTCGTGTGAAGGTTGGTGATGGGATGCCAATGGCTGATCACTCCGATAGACCACCATCTGCGTGTCTGGTGAAGGTGGTGTTTGGCTTAATATGCTCTTCCTAAATGTGTTAGACCTGTCTGCATGAGGCCAATAGTTGTGAATATTTGCTCCCCTGATCAGCATATGACCTAGACTGTGGCAAGGAAGCCGTCTATGCCTCTTGAAGGAACATGATATGCATCTTAAGGTTGCTCAAAGTCTGGGCCAGCTCATCAATCCTGTTGAGCTTGTCTAGTCCTCGGCACGCCTTTTTCTCAATAAACTCCATGTGGTCCAATTTCTGGCTAATGATGCATATGTCTGCAGCTAATGACTCTGCTAGTGATGTTTTGTAGAATATGAAAATGGACCTTCCTTTATACATGCAACTTTGTGGTGAGACAACGTTTGGGGGGACGCTTCCCCTAAGTGTATACACAGGCATGGGTCATCACAGTGTAGTTCTCAGCCATATCCTCAGAGATGGCTCAGACCTGGTCCTCAACCTCAGAAAATTAGGACCCTCCACAAGAGGCGTTGACTAGGCCCTACAACTCAGGTGTCAGCTCACAAAAGAAGATCTGGACTAAGTTGGGATTGCTAATATCATGATGTGGACACATGTCTATGAGCTCTCTGAATCGATCTCAAGCCTCATGGAACAACTCATTTGGATCATGGTGAAATTGCTGATCACGGCTCTCACTGCATTTGTCTGATCGAGTGGATAGTACTTGTTGATGTAATCGGTCCAAAACTGCTCCTAGGTGGTGACAACCCTCTCCAAGTGCTTCATCCAATAGGTTGCTTTATCAACAAAGGAAAATGGGAAGGCTATCAACTTGATCGTATCCTCGTCTACCATCATATCATGGACTATGTTGCATATCATCTCAATCTCCTGGAGATGTAGATGGGGCACCTCGGTGGTGTGCCCATGGAACTTGGGCAACAACTGAATCGTGTGTGGGCGAACCTCAAAATCCCTCGGGGCAACTGAATCCTTCTATTGGTGAGAGTTGCACCAGGGTTGTGCAACTCCCTCATTGTGTGTAAAGGTTTTTGTGGATTACGGGCCTCCTCCTAGCATCCATATATGTCCTCTACTCGGTCCTCAGGTATCTCTGGTCCTCCAACAGCTCTCTCAACTCTCGCATCTGCTCTCCCGTCTTGCATATGTGTCAACTCCCACCTTACTTTTATCATGGTCAACCCCCGGTCCCTAATCTATCTCTGCATCGCCTCTAGGTATTCTAGGAGGGTTTGTTGATTGTATCCTGATCAAACACACCGTGAATAACTGGCTACTCATTCTCTCTCCGCTTTCAGGCCATCTCATCAGACTCTGAAAAGGAAATAGAGCGAACCTCAGGTGTCCCCAAGTCAACAAAAATCTTCTCTAGCTGTTGTTGATGTATCTCAGGTGATGGGTGGGGAAGGTCAAAGAAGAAGGACGTGGAATATTCAGGTTCCGAGAGCAGGTCTGAGCTCTTAGGAACCTCCCTAGATGAATGGACATGTGTGTTGTGAAGCGGTGCCACCAAAGATAGCCTAAGAGACTACCTATCCATCATCGTGATGTCGGGAGTAGTGAAGAGTAGATCTTGACTGAAAATAATGACGAGAAAACAAACCCCCAATTCACCAACACAACGCGATGAAGACCGTGAAGACTCGATTGTTAATCTTTTTTGTTTTAGAGTTTTATGAGAATACAATTACTTAATCAAACTCATGGGTGAGGTCACCAAAGGTGGAACCTGAACAAGCCAATGATGCACACCCAACTTGGATAAGACTACTTCAACTAAGGGTCGAAGGCAAGTGCTTGCATCTCAACCATACATCAATGAGTAATGTACATGAGCATAGGGCACAAGTCCAAGGATTTGGGCTTTAATCCTTAGCGGATACATCCTCACCCGCTTTGCCTGGAGGTAAGTACATGTAAACAATGAGGGGGTTACTCTCCCCAAAACAATGAATGTGATCGTTACGTTTATTTTAGGGTCGATTTTGTTTAGCAGTCCTGATTTTATTGGGTGATCACTTTTTTTGGATATTTTTGAAGAAAGACATGTCTAAGAAATATTCTGATTTCCTTTCTATTCCTAAGCCCATAAAACATAGGGAGGAAGATGGAAAAGCCGATGCACGATGAAATCCATGAGGCATGCATGAGATAGAAGGCGTACCTTGCTCTAGCAGTATGCATGCAATATGATATGGGCATAAATGTAAAGACAGAAATAAAACACTTATATGGAGCGAGAAGAAACCTCCCTAAACAGTAACTTCTATTACAGGAAGAGCAAGGTGCTAACTATCTAGAAACAAGACCAAGGTTCGATCTTCGATGTTGCTCGATGCCCGCCACAACAGATCCTACCAGCGTTGTATGCGACCTCTCTCGATGCACGGTCTCAAATCCAAATAGTTAACCATTTATTTGACTAAGTCCAATTGATTCTATAGGAACAGATATTCTATTAGGTGTCGGGACCTAATCACTACTTTGCTTAACCAAATAAAAGCCTAAGTCTAGGGCTCACACAGAGAAAACCAAATAAAATAAAGTCGGAAAAATCAAATCCATGAGAAACAAAAAAACAAAGGCAACAAAAACATCGATGAAAACCTGGTGAGGTCCCCCATGTGCATCGGAGAAACAAACCCCGAATAAGAGTGTCCACAGTCTCTAAAAGTTATTACAAGTTTATACAAATATAAAAAAATGTCTGAAAATAAAGTCTAAACACTAAGATACTCTTCTGCTCCTCCTAGGCTGCTCTCTCCTTTTGGTCGATGTCGAACGCCTGACCTCCACCTCGCTCAGGTGCATCAGCTCTCTGATGATAGCCTCCCTTGCTCTGCGGGCCCCTCGCAACAAAGGTGAAACAAGAAGAGTGTCAGAAATAGTTATGAGAAATATAAGCAAATAAAATAAAAGAAAATAAAGAGAAAATAAAGACAAAAAGAAACAAAGAAGAAAACAGAATCCTAACTACCAAGCCCTGCTCCCAGGCAACGACGTCATTCAGATGAGCGACTTGGATAACTAGGGTTAAGTTGATTAATTAAGATATTATCGCCACCTAAGCTAACCGAATCGAAATCGAGAAAATTTATTCAACCACAAATACATCAAGCAAGTAAAATAGTGGTCTAAGCCACCTTTACTAACCCGGTATAGCAAACATGATCGAATACAAGGAGCACTGTGATAAACTAGGTATTCAATTCCAGAGAATCAAAGGATTTTTAGTTTCTTTTTAGTGGTTTTTAATTTTACAAATTTTAATTTTTTTAAAATATCGAAAATAAAGACAAATAATAAAAGAAAAATACACACTATTTTATATTTTTTTAATAGGGCAAAAATAACCAAAAAAATCAAAAATATTTTTGTGTTTTTAACAATGTTTTTTTAATGTTTTTTGTAATTTTTGGATATTTTTTAGTTGTTTTGGGACTTTATAAAAATCAAAAATTGAGAAAATAACCAAACAATACATAGTTAGGAGTGTTTTTCAAATTAAAAATATTAAATATGCTAAAAATTTCTGTGAATTGATTTTATTAAAAACTTTATGCAAACATCTAAAAAATGAGATCAAGAACACAATTTTTGGAATTTTCTGTGATTTTATTATGGTGTTTGTTTGGTTTTACAAGTTTTTAGAGTTTTACAAAAGTAAATAAGGTGAAATTGGACAAAAATTAAAACAAATGAAAACAAAGCTACTCTAATTTTTAGACTTTTTAAGGAATTTTCAAATTTTATGAATTTTCTAAGGGAGACATGGACTTTTAGGTCGTTTAATGAATTTTTAATAATAGCAAAAAAAAGAAAATCGACAAATGAAAATCGCCATAAATACAATACACTAGCAGGAGCTAAACCTAATTTTTATGCAAATTTTGGATTTGTTTTTTTATTTATTTCAATTAATAATAGAGAATAAAAATTAAACAGAGCATAGAGGACCTGTAAGTAATTATTTAAGTTTTATGGCCAAATATTAACAAGTAATAAAATGTTAGGGGACACAATACAAAAAGACCAAAGAAAACGTGTGTTGCATGTAGTTCACAAAACAGAGGTATAAATGCAAATACTCAAAAATATTTCGGCTTCCGATAACACGTGAAAAGCATAGTGAAAGTAAGCAAATATCCCACAAAACATGTGAACACGGACATGAGAGCGGTAAAATGCAAATAAAGAAAACACGAGGTCATAACTGCAAATGTTCTTAACTATATATTACATTTATTTTACTGAAACAAAATAACATAAAGACTATGGTAAAAGGGAAATATATCCTATAGGCATTGCACGACACGTGGCTCTGAAAAGATCTGACGTTGAGGAGGTATGGTGCAGGCGTTCGGCTCTGATCTGGACTAGAAAAGATATGATAGCTTAGAGGAATGTCGAGGATGTGCGACTCAGATCTGGTGAGCAGGTACGGATCCAACGGTCTGGGAAGCGAACGCTGATGTGTGGCATGGATCTGCCCTAGGTTTGGTATGAGCACCGAGATTTTGGCATGAGTGGGTGGCTCATATCAAATCTGGGGCTCTAGCTCCTCATCTGACAATTGGCGATGATGTTAGAAGAACATGAAGAAGGTGTTGGCTGCCGAGCTTTGATTGTGGATGTCTCGTGCTACAGAGCTCTAATTAGCTGGTTGAGAGGTCCAACACCCTACTGATGTCGCTCCGCATAGGACTAGAGCCTCAGATGGCTTGGAGCGATGCTCTGCAAAGATCTGGAAGGTGGGTCACCTGAACTAGCTCCGTCACTGGAGTTGAGCATCACCTAGACCCTCCAATGTGTTCATGAACCTGTAAGGGTACATGAGACTTATAGAAGATACTCCGACCGTGGTTATTCAGAAAAAATATAGAGAAGCAATGGGGAGGTGAAGGGGACTTCCGGCATGCGTGGAGGAAGGAAGCCCTATTCCAATCTAGCTTTGATGAGCAATATTTAATTTGATCGGATGCGTAGGAAGGTGGACGACGACGCGATGAATCGATCTGAACGGATGGACGTGGGAATGGAGCTTAGTGAATGTGGACAGTGGCTGAAATGAATAAATAAGAAGGAACGATGAAACAGAGGTGATAGATGGTACCTAAAGCTACCAAAGTGGAATGCCTGGACTGATGGAGTGAACAGAGGGTTGATTGCCTCAACCCGACTGCAGAAGGTCAAGGAGGCTACTCGCGGTAGAGGACTCCGTCCACGATTGAGCTACGACTCAAATTGCCACCAAATTGAGCACCAAAGGTATCCTCGGGACCCTGTCATTGTCGTAACGTTTCTAGTGGAAGAAAAAGAGGCATGGAGTGAGCTAGGGCATGATGGAGCATGAGGTGAAGATTTATAGGGTTCCTCAGATGTCTAGAGGAATCAAGAAAGTTCACGTAATTTGAGATGGATTCAGACACTCCTAGGGATCTGCAAGGATCGCGGATCATCAGGGTGTGCAGGGGTACGTAATCCGAGGGAAGAGGTGGTCGGATCTGGGTGGTAAAATGGGAGGAAAATGGGTCCGGCGAAGGGAATGGTAGGTCGGACCTTGAAGGTTTAAGGTTGACCTGAGTCAACAGACCCGGGTTGAGCAATCAGAAAAAAATATTTACAAAATAAAAGAAAAATCAATTAAAAATAATAAATGAATTTAAAATAAGAAAATAGAAAAATGAAAAGTGTCAGTTATTTCACAAGCTATTTTTTATGATTGTTAATAATTTTAATACAAATAATATTATGGTATATATAGTATATATTGTTATGTACATGTATAATATACCTATATATTATAGACATGTATTTTTATTTAATTATTTTAACAAAAATACATTGTATTTTATATTTTATTTATTTACAAAATAATTTAAAGTATATAAAAATATTTTATTTAATTTTATAGATTAATTACAAGTGTTAATAAATTAATATTATGTACAATATATACAATATTGGTTATATTATACAATGAAGAGTTGATTTTATTTTTGTTTTATTTTGTATTTTATGAATTTTATTTTAATTTTATTTAATTATTAAGAGTATATACAAGAGTTTAAAAATAAAATATACAAACAAATTATTCATAAATAAATAAATAAATAAATACAAATATAGGTATTGTACAATTGTATATAATTTAATTTTGCAATTATTTGTATTTTTATTATATTGTTATTTACAAGTTTTATTAAGGAAATAAATTATTATTAGATCTATATATATATATATATGCAATCTATACATGGATGAAAATGCACATGATGAGAAATTTATACAGGGTATTTTTGGGTTTTCTAAATACTTGTACACTAAGGACCCTATCGCCCCTCTACTTTATTCCTTGTCGATGAGGCCAATATTTAACCTTCTCTCGAGGTACGGGTCAGTCTTTACTTATTGCATAATTACAACATTCTTTTATTTTTTTCTTTTTGTATTCTTCTTTATTCTTTCATTTTGATTAAAAAGAGTGTTACTTATACATTATTAACAAAAGCATGCACAATGCCACCTTATTGGATTTGATACACATTTACAGGTATTTTGCATAAATAATTAGGATAAAATAAAATAATAAAGGATGTGAATCATGGATTCATCATCGTACAAAGAATAAGAGAGGAAGCTAATAGGCAAAACCAATACTTCCCCCATAAGTGAGGTATTCGGACGCAAGGCGATGAGACAGACACATCCGTGAGGGTGTGGCCTAAGCTCAGTACTTCAGACCAAGTCAGATGCTCCACACAAGGTGGGAAAATCGTCGTCAACAAGGCCCTACCCGCCTACGTACGATAGAAGTTCCAATACTACGTCATCCCAGGTGATAATCTAGCCAACCACAGATCAGATTTTGAGCTCTAATCCATATGGGTTGTGCCTCACTCAGTCTGGAATGTACCTAAAATTAATGTGGGCTTTGTGAATCTAAAATAATGAATGTTCGTTACGAATTTTACTTAAGGTCAAAATTTACTAAACAATCCCCTTATTTTAAATTTTAATTTTCATTTTTTTGAATATTTTCCAGAATAATAGTTTATCGATTTTTTTGTATTTTCTTTTGATCCTTAGTGATACAAAATGGAAGAAGAGTCGGAAAAGATGTGCAAGTTGACACTAAGGTGGAAATCTCACCATAGTTTCTAATGATGCATGCAAAGTTAAGAAGACTTACAGTCTTACTAGCTCTCTCTATACGGGATGCAAAATAGAATTGAAATATACACTACATGTAATGTAAGACGGTGAAATATTCCTAAGCCGAAGTTCCTATTACCATGAAGAAACAAATGCTAAATGCCTAGAAAAGAAACCCAAATGTCCGATCTTGGAGACTCTTCGGTGTCTGTCATAGTAGATCCTGCTAGCATTGTATAGAGCCTCTTACGATGCTCTGTTTCAATTCCAAGTATTTAGCAATTTATTTTTAAGCTAATTCCAAACGTAAATCTATAGGAGAATGCATATTTTAGATGTTTGGACCTAATTTATTCGGACAAGAAGTTCCTAAAATCTAGGGCTCAATCACCGAAAACAAATGAAAAGAAGGAGGAAAACTCAAAACGCCTGAAACAAAAAAATAAAGGCGAGAAAATGCGATGAAAGCCAATGAGGCCCCCAGGTGAACAATAACCCAGGTAGTGGACCTCGTATAGTGATAGTGTCCAAAAGTTCCCAAGTCTAAATTATTACGATTAATGATGCAGAATACAAAGAAACACACTCTTACAAAATGGGAAACAATCCTAAGTTAAAATCCCCACTCTTGTTCCTCTCTCTCTTACTCTCTCCAATCATCCTATAGAAAAAAGGTCGATATCCTCGCAGCTCGGGTGTAGTGGCTTCCTAATAAGTTGCCTTCGCCATGCGGTCCCTCACAAGAAGTTCAACAAAGAGATATATCAGAAGCATCTAAAATAAATGAGTATACAAAGAAATAAAAAAGGATAAATATGAAATAAAATATGTACAATAAACCTATCATAATCATTCCTCCATGGAAATGATGCCATTTGATAAACCGAAAGAGACAAGCTAGTCTAATGTGGTCTCACAAGGCGAGGACAACAGTGTCGTTGAGGTAATCAGACACGAAACTCTAATTTAATCAATAATTAACACACAGATGAGATATAATAATGGAATAAGAAGTAGGCTAATATTTATTATAACCTAGATAAATATTTGTATAGTGTACAAGTATTCTGGGTGTCAAACCACTAAGAGCTATGGAAATAGGCAAACAATTATTGTCTACAAAGAAAAAACAATATTTTTTGTATTTTTGGGTTTTTTATTTTTGGGTTTTTGATTTTTGTGGTTTTTATGGATTTTAATTTTATATTTTTTTGCTTTTACATTTTATAATTTTTATTTAGTTTTTATATTTTCCTTATTTTTTAATTCCTTATCTTTTTAATATGTAATAGAGATAATAGAATAATAGATATATAAGAGGTAATATTTATAATATTATATATATAATCAAAAAATACAATTAGGAACAATCGTTTTTATTTTCTTAAAGGTATCAAAAATATTTATAAATATTTATGATGATTATTATTACATTAATAAGTATACAATTATATATGTATATAGCTAATACAAGCTTGTATATTAATAAATATATATTCAAAATTTATAAAATAAATTATTTGTATTATATATATATATATTTATATATTTTTACATTTTTCTTGGATTTTTTTACTAATTTTTAGGTATTCCTAAAGTCTAAAATACTCCAAATGAGGGAGTAATTAAATAGACTGAATGTTTTAAGGTTTTAAGAATTAATAAATAGCTTAATCAAAAAAAAAGAATAGATAAATAGTCTAAAATTCCTTAAAACTATTTTTAGTATTTAGTGATATGTATATATAAGAATATAAAATAAAAAGCTATATTTTTAATTTTTGAAAATATTTTCTAATTTTTTAGGGTTAGGAGGTTTTTTTTATTTTTAAGGTTTTCTTTTGATATTTTTTGTGATTTTTTGTCTCTAGCTATATTATCAGTGATATAATATATTTTTTTGGTATTTTTAAAAGTGTTTTTTTTATTTGTTTAATTTTTTTATCTCTAAACATGGAATAAATAACTCAAATATGATTTTTAGTAAATGAAAAATGTAATGAAAATTCAAATAAAATATGGTGGTGTTACATCATCATTCAAAGCCCATCCAATATTTTTTGCACGATTTATAGAGCAAGGGAGCAATTAATCCAAAATAAAATGCACAAAATTAATAATATAGCCCTAACATGGATATATTTGTAATAAAACATAAAGTCAAGGGGTTACATGCAAAATATTCCGAAATTTTGAACTTATATTACAAATTTTAAGACTAGAACTTAATAAATAAGCCTAGAAGGGTCTAGTTGCAAAATGGCCAACTCACATAGGGTGCCACGTAAGTAGACATGGCACATGACCTACGTGTAATATTTAGCACGTACGAGGGCCCATATGCAATGTTTACTCAAACTTTATAACGGAAATCAATA
This sequence comes from Ottelia alismoides, assembly GCA_037367405.1. Lineage (NCBI taxonomy): Eukaryota > Viridiplantae > Streptophyta > Magnoliopsida > Alismatales > Hydrocharitaceae > Ottelia > Ottelia alismoides. Next base: position 965,039 of record JAZKJV010002406.1, read on the forward strand.
TTTACAGAACTAAATACTAAAATTACAAAAATCTATTGGTTAATTAATAAATCACTCCTAATATATGCATTATTGGATGGGGGGAAAGGCGTCCATGTGGCTGATCTTGTGGCTCTGGAGGGCTCTGCTTAATTTTAAATCAAGGGCCCAGATTAGATATGGGTCCCAAGCTAGATCGGACGGTGGAGAGGGGTAATGGAAGAACTATGAATAACTCGTCGCTGACAAGTTTAATTCATTGATCTCGTATGCTTTCGATCTCCTCCTCCTAAGCTGAGAAGCTCCTCCTCTTCATGGGGTTCTTACGCATCCTACAAGTACCTCCACGATGTCTGGGGCTCATTAGAAGAGCCATGAAGCTCAGATGAGCTGTATCTTTGTTCTTGCATCGAAGTGGGAACACCAGGCATCGTTTCAATCATGGACCCGCACCAAATGTCAGAGGGGTCATGCCAAAGGTGCTCGACCCAGAATGAAGCAGTGTTCACGAAGGAGAAGCGAGTCGAGGGAACTCTTATGAAGGCGGTAGAGGGAGCTCTAATCCATAGTTGATCCTTGCAGGATCAAGGGGAAAACAAGGGGCTTTGATGGAGACATGCAAGGGGGAAGAGATGAAGGTGATTGAGCATTAGAACAAGGGTAGAGTACGGTGAATTTTGTGTCGGAGATGAAGACCCGGCAATTTTGATTTTTCTAATTACGTTAAGGAACCGATTAAATGATGAAATTTAAAATATTACTAGATTTTTGGAACTACAAGCAAGGAAAAGAAACTAACCGAGAAACTCGACGGGCTCTGGAGCTCAAAGCAGGTGAAGCTCACTGAAGGGGGTGTCCGGTGAACTTTGACCTCCATGATCTGGTGCTTTATCCATGCCAAAGAGAGAGGGGAGATGGATTTGTCACCTTTAGCTCAACCAAGGTAGCCTCCTTTGGGGATACAGACAAGGATTCGGGGATCAAAAGGCAAAAGGTAGCTGGAGGAGGGTTTTTATAGGGTTTTCTCCGACCGAAGGGCAAGGTGATGGCAGGTAGATCGAGGGTGGTTGGTGAGGATTCCAGCATGGGCATGGGAGATGGAGGCACAGTCTCTTGTATGGTGGGTTGCTCGATGGATATTGAGAAATTGATAAAGTTAGGGTGTCAGATTTTCTTACAAGAGGTGGAGGTACAAAGGGTGTAGTTAACCCATAAATCAACAAACAGAGAGTCTTGGTTGGTCCATGTGGACCAACGAGGAAAAAGAATGGGGAAATGATTTGTATATTCAATAAAAAATAATAAATGATTATACTAAGTTTTGATGAAAATATAATAAATATGTATAATTTAATGTAGTATTTAGTCCTGATTTTTATTTATTTATACAAGGTAATTAATTACATGTTAATATTAACTTGTATATATATGTAAATATACTTGTATTATATATATATATGTATGTATATTAAATTTGTAATCTATATTTTATTATTATACATAGAAATTTTATATATTTATACTTTGCTTAAGCACATATTTATGTATTTTTATTATTTTTTCATAGTTTATTTATGTACTTAATTAATTATGTATATATTATATAGGTATACATAAGAACAATTTATATATATATTATAGCTTTATTTATTTTATTTAATTTTGACGGTAGTATTTTATTTGTATTATATACATATATTTTAAATGATATTTACAAATTTATAAAAAATAAAAGAAATTAAAAAATATAAAGAATAAATATCTTGAATATTAGATATAGCCATGTTGCACAATAAGGGCCCAAAACCTAATTTTTGCATCTTAACTCCAAATTAAATGAAACCACCTTTATTAAATACATGTTAATTTTTGAACAATAAATGTGAGTTTGGTCAATTTTTAATCTGTATGGAGAAGATATAGGTTTGCAAAGATTTCTTTACGGCTTTTTATTTTGTTTGTCTCGAGCATACTGTGCATTCTCTTTTTGTGAAATTAATTTTGTATTTTTCTCAGTTTTTATGTATAATATTGATGTTCAAAGTTTATTAATTTGGGTTGTAAATGGGAAAATAAAATAGGTCCCAAACTATAATTATTAGCCTGTAAAGTTAGGGTTTCGGTTTTGTATTTTCTGTCAATTGGTCGCCCTATCTCCCCCTACATTATTCCTTGTAGAGCAAGTCATCATGATGACTGGGTCTTGGGGGTAGGGTTACTCGATGTCTCTGACACCTCATTCATTTTCTTTTCTTTATTCTTTTGTTTTGGCACAAATACAGTATTTTGTACAGTTTTATATATATTATTTATTGTGATTTAATGATTGTTTATTTTCATAAATTAATGATATATACATGCATTTAGCTAGGGTTTTAAGGCCAAAATAAAAGAATAAAGGTGATGAAATGAGGATTCATCAAGCCCTCGTCTGCAAGAATCTGTGAAAAATCAATCTCCACCTCCACCGCTTGTCGGAGATCTAATGCCCACCATCATTTTTGCACTATCAACTTCAAGCTTGGGTTTAAGATATACCCCTCAATCCCTTGAGGTAGAAGGCCCAATAGAACTACCATAGACTCAGATTTATTGAAGAACAAGGACCCCACGTGGCATGACATGACGATGCCTTCCAGGTCTCCTCTGATGAGACTTGGAACTCTATGACGCCTTTAGTTGCTATGGGAAGTCCCAGGAAGAAGAGGAGCTGGTCAGCTTGGCTGGAGAACATTGGAGTCACCGAGAATCAATGATCGAAGAAGAATAGGGAAGGTGTACTTCCATGTTCCTCCTCCGATATCTAGAGCCATAGGTTCAACCTCATGGCCAAGATCTAATCAGGGTTGTTCATTCAAGCCCAAGAGGTACATGCTCCTGGCCCTTGTATGCTAAGTGGCACATACATGGCGCAACACCAGCTACCCATCTCCGTGCATGCCTCCTGCATGCCTCCTGCAACACCCACATGCCTTTTTGTATTACCTTTTAGTACATTAAATTAAAAGTTAAGTGTAATAATTTTTGGACATATTGTAGCTTGGACCTGAAATTTTATTATATTTGCTAGATAGTCCTTCTACCTCACGTGTTGCTATATGTAAGGCACTATAAATATTGCATAAATATCTTTAAGTTTTTGTACATGTTCTAAAATGAAGTGATGTTTATTAAAATTGCAAATTGGTCATTGTAGCTATGGCATTTATATTTCTTGTATTTTATGCATATTATCTATTTTTATTTCTCTAAAATTTATAGGAAAATATTTTAAGTGTCTGATATCATGCTTATTCACGCATAATTTTATTTTGGCATTTTAACATATTGTCCTATTTTCTAAATATCCAAGAACCTGCATTTTATTCCTGTTTAGCATAAAAACTCATAAAAATTAGGTATTTTTACTCAACAAACCTTAGATACTTGTTATATTTCCTCTATGATCTTTTGCACAACGTAATTACCCCATCGACCCCGTCAATTGACCCAGGAACCCCCACAAGCTTTAAACATATTAAAAGTAGGGTTCATTGGGTAAGAGTTAGCAAGATTATGGGGTCAAGGGGAAATTATGTTGTTTCAAATGTTGAGAAGGTAATTTACAAATTTTGTAAGGTTCGTAGAGTAAAAATACCTAAATATTATAAAATCTTTTCCAAAATATTCTAAAAATTATATTATTTATATTATATCATATACTATCACAAATCCAAAAATCATTAAAATTACAAAAGATAATATAAAAATCACAAAAGCATTTTATTTTCTGAAATTTGAATATTCTTGGATTTATTTATAAATATAAATAGCTATATTAATTATATATCTTATATATTACTTATAATATACATAATATCTTCATTACTATATATAATTATATTGTTATTTTTAAAATAAAAAATAAATGAAAATTTGCAAAACTAAAAGAAAATATGAAAGAAAAAAACAGAAAAGAAAAATATATAAAAACAAATTAAAAATCCATAAAAAAATATATAATGAGAACCCCATATAAAATAAGAAAAAGCATAAAATACAATAATAATTAATCAAACCTATTTTGATCTATATTATAAATAAACTTGCTAAGCAAATTCCCAATCTTATTTAATCAAGTTTGTTTGTTGGAAAGAAGATTGAGCAACCAATTTGTGATCTAGATCATATCTAATCAATCGGTTAAGGCAATATCATTTAAAGAAATAAATATCATCAAATATTTCTCAAATATTTATCCATAGTTATCCCAGGAAATTAACAATAAATTTCACTAATTTATTAAATGACAATCAAATGGTTCTTGATTATGAATGCAATTTCCAACAGCGACCCTCACTTACTAAAATTATCTCAATCAATTTAAATCCAAATCATACAAAATCAGTTTACAGAGTTTGCTAATTTAATTGGTAATAAAAGACAAGTAATTTGCACATATTAACAATAATTAACTCATTAGTTAGGTCAAGATTCGCCATCCCCAAAATAGTGGATATAATTTCATTAAAATGAGCATAACTTGAGTTATCGGATTCCAAATCATGCAAACTCAAATCCCGCGGTTTATTATTTAATGGGAAACATAATCAAAGTGATAATTTCGTGTTTAGTGATTTTAAACATGGCCGAAAGTTATCACAAACAGTGCATGAATGAAATGCGACAAAAAATTTCACAAACCCTATGAGCCCAAGTGTTCCTAAGTTTATGGATTGTATCCAAAACCTCCAACCTGGCTCTGATATCCCTTGAAGGATATGGAAGAATCCTCAAGCACATCACGGAAGCATTAGGATCACATCATATGAGATTAAGAGCGACTAGTCGTACTAGTTTCCCTAGGCAGCAGAATTTAAAAAAAAATTCAAATATGAAACCACATGATCAAAGAATACTTCTCGGATCATCTCATCTAAACCACAAATAAGTATTAGTTTTACCTCTTGAAGAGTGGTTGCAATTGAGTCTCTGAACAAAGAGACCTCCTATCTCAAGTCCGATCCAATGGAGAAGACAATTTTGGGCGTGTTGATGAGATGCGAGCTCCTCGTAATCCATATTGATGATCCAAGCAGCGAATATCCTAATCTCGTCATACGAGATCTGATGTTTTCTTCTCAAACGAGGCACATCGAAGGAGACAGAGATCCACGAGAAGTCATTCTGACAGCATAACGACGATGCGACGACGATGGTGATCTCTCTCTAGGACATCTAGATGGACAACCACAAGAGAGAGAGGGAGAGAGTCTTGGCATGTAGAGAGTGAGAGGGAGAGAGAGCATCAGTTGTTATTTCTTGAAGAGTAAGGGGTTCTTCTTCTTATATAGTATTTTGGGAGTCCATGAATCCCAATCCATATGCACACAAATCCAATGGATGAGACTGATTTGTGTTTCTTCCTAAAGCCATGATCTTGTTGTAAAAACACAATAACAATTAATTAAATTAAATTAAATATGTATTGAATAATCACTATAAATTAATTTCAATTAAATCTATTCTCCTTGGAGATATTTGGAAAGGGGACAATTATCCAACCACAACAAGGGGGGATGGCCACCCACTCCTATTCGGAGTTGGTGGTCATCTACCACCTTTGTTGGTGGATAGTAATATCCTTCCAATGAGACTACATTATCTCATTCCAACATTATCTCTTAATAATTTCCAACAAGATTTGTTGTAAATTATTTCACAAAAATAAATCTAATTTATTTTGGGAACATTGCAATCATGCCATTGGAAATTTGTGAATCACACTCACAACCCAAAATAAAATGTAAATTATATTTTCAATTAATTATCTAATGTGAACCTAATTCACATCAATAATCAATCAACAAATATAAATTACAATGGTCTCTCTCTTATATATTATAAATCACATTTACAATATATTTCTGATTAATATGTATAGTGATATCCACATTTTTCATATCCATTAAATCACATTTAATCTCTTGGATTTCTATTCTCATGCGCCCAAATAATATGAATCACATTCACATTATTCACATCTTTGATAATTAAATAACATTTAATTATCTTAGATACTCTCCTTATAATATGAATCAAATTCATATTATTCATGATAATAAAATCACATTTAATTATCCAATGTCTTAATGCTCAGATACATATATCAATAACAAAATTATTCTTGAACTCTTTCAAGAACAATGCACTTTCTCCGTGAATACTTGGAGATAAGGATATTGCGATTGTATTGTTCCACATATAGTGACTTGGATATTGAGATCACATCTCAAATTCAGATCTTGCGGACTTCTCATAGATGCTTGATTAAATCAAGACCACAAATCTAATCTTCTCATTGCATCTGAATCACATTCACATCAATGTCCAACATTTGGAACAAGATCAGATCACTTCTCTACTGAGGGGAGTCACTAAAATCTAGACCCGTTTCATCACTCCCTAGGAATGGAAGTGTCATGTTTATAAATCGTTTATGATCACATCACCCTAAGGTATTCATAATACCTATACATCCTGCATACTGGAAGACCCATGATAAACCCGAACTATTAGATCAATTTTACACTGTCTACTTCAGGATTTTGTCATTAAGTTTCTCATTTGATCATTAGGAGTATGTATCGATCATATACTTTCTAAAAGCATATATCATACCTAGGTGTTGATCATATACTTTCCAAAAGAATATATCAAACCTTACAAATTCAGTCAAGCTTCCGAAGCAAGATGATCATGCACGGAATTTGATCCTTCCCAATATCTCATGAGTGAGCTCATGTCTTTCGGTTCAGTAGTGAACCAATATGATCCCATTAAGAGATTGTATTAATCATATGCCCTTGTATGCACACCAGCGTGCCGGTATATAGACCTTGGTTAGGTTATCAACCTATTGGTCTGGCAAATGTACATACTCTAACATATAGTAACACACCTATTTCTTATCAGATGATGTGTTCCTATATCGTGACGGCGTGCGACATAGGTCTTTGGTTATCTCGATCTCATTAAGTCAACTCTTTGACCTAAGTAACACCTCTGAATCCCTATTCCCATGCAGAGGATCTGCATCAAGAGGTCGGTCAGATATCAGCCTAATGATAAAGGATTGACATCTCCTACTCAGGCTGGAGATCATCTCTTAACAATCATTTGACAGTTTTTGATGAATCCTCAATCTAACTCCTTAGATATTCATCCAAGTATCATCCTCTATGATTCAATTATTGAATCAACAGTTATATGATCATTAAGATGGTCATGGTACATTATCCTAATTGTACTAGGGAACCTATTATGCAAATTAGTTATTCTTCATTAAAGATCAGGGATATATATTTTCAATAACATTTACTACATAATGGCTCATCGAGGGCTTGCATGTCCAATAACAATCCATCAGTCATGACTTCTACTGAGCTAAAAGAACCATCACAACAATAGAGTCTAGGGCAGACTTCATCAATCTAGCACATGTATTACATATAAGCACCAGATCATTCACCACCATAGTGGCCACAACAACAGATGGTTGTTTACCATCCTGAGCCCCAACGGTAGTATGTCGAGCCATTTTTCCCTCCTCTACCTCAAATTCAAGAGGTAAATGGTGTATGGAACAATGTCGCACAACTTGCCAATCCTGACGGACATCAGTAGGATTAGCCAAATACCATTATGTTGTACCACCAATCGCATGGTGGAAAATTTATCCATAATCAACATCAACAACACCAATCTCCACCACATGTTTAAACATGGAGATAGACACAGAGACAGAACTATCAGCAGTTGGTGTACCACCAGCACTAACCATATCATCAATACATGGCTGCTTCATAACAGAATCAATATTCCCCGCCTCCTTAGTATTAGCAACACTATCCTCCTCAGCATTATTCTTCGAGTTACTAAGTGCACCCATAACATCACCATCAGTCTAAGCATGGACAGCATGCTGAATCCTTAGAGGTTATACCCGTCAACCCAACCCTCGATTATTTGGCTAAGCTGGTGAAGAGCCTAGATGAGATGATCCAGAAGCTTAATGACCTCACTACCACAAAGATAATCAAATCAACGTAGATCGGGGCAAACCCTAATAATTTCAAGCATAGAGCAGGTTTCTTTCAATGTGTTACACGTCCCTGTTGAGTCAGGTATAAATGATTCTTGTATGTTATCTAACGTCATGACTCTCAGGAGTGGTAGGACCTTGCAACCGTCTACCATGGGGAAGAATAAAGCTTCATATGACAAAACATCATCTTCTGCATCATTCGATCCAGAAGCAGGGCTGGGTGAAGAAAAAGGAGGAGGAGGATGAGCCAAACTAGAGAAATTCCAAAAAAAAGAAAGGAAAAATCATAAAAACAAAATAAAATCCAAAGCTGAGCCGAGCAAGCCAAGAAGATGCCAGCATCAGTAGCAGATCCGTGCGATCGATGAAGCTGAATTTCCTGCTCTTACTTTTCCTCATGTTTTAAGTGACTGCACACCTTCTAGTCAGCCATTTGTAAAGGTTGATTTTATTGTATATAAGAATAGTAACTTTGGTTCTGTAAATTTTTTTCCTAATACAATGAAAAACTCCAGAAAGATTAGAAAATTTAAAAATGCATTGTTTCATTCAACTATTGTTGGGATTCTTAATAATATTATTCTTGAAATGCTAGTTAAGAACGTATTGAAAGAGGCATGTACATTAAAGCGTCAGCCCCATGAAAATTAGTGTAACAAATCAAAGAATAACATATTAACGATGGCTACCATGAATGCGGTTATTGACCTCCCAATAAAAAAGAAAGACAAGGGAGTACCTTTAATCATATGTGAAATTTTTTATAATATTTTTTAGAGAACATTGCTTCGTAGTTATTCCTCCGTTAATCTCACACCTCAATCATTACTTAAATAATTCAGGTTATGTCTTCTTAAACCCATACGCATGATCCTTCAGTTTGCTAATTAATCTATTAAATGACCTAGAGGTTTATTAGAGGACGTTATCGTAACTTTGTATGACATGAAACTCCTACTGGCCTTCATTGTCTTGGACATGGATTTCCCTGCACTGTTACTCCAGACCCTGATTACTCTTGGTTGGTTGTTCCTCTGTACAACCAAAGTAGTAATTGATTGTGGGTCAAAAAGATCACATTTCGTTCCTACAGTGATAAAGTTACAATGGACATGATCACCGAGCCTAAAGCTGCAGAGAGCACATCTAAAAGAAGAGAGTCAGAACTGACTACAGAAGATAGTGATATTGTTGAATAGACCAAAGAACCTTCTATTTCACTAGATGAGATTTTGACATAGGAAATCATCTTCCCATAGGAGGTCCTAGACAACACAGTCAATGCGTGTTCCTTTACCAATAGAGTGATTGAATCTGAAGAGCTGATCGATTTATTTGAAGAGAATTCATGCCAAACCGAACAATAAGAAATCATTGAAGATATGTTCGGAATATTAACGTATTAGCCAAGAGTGATAAAGGTGAACAACATTGTATTGTCTTCAGATCATAGATCGGCAAGCATCAAAGTTTCATAGGAGTTCGTAAAGCTAACTCAGAATTTACCTGAATTAAAGATGCTTCCAACAAATATAAAGTATTCTTTCCTTGTAGGCGAGCCGAATATGTATCTGATCATCATCAGTAGCATATTGACTCTGGATCAAGAATCTCGCTTGTTGGAGATTATAGAGAAAAATCGCAAGGCTCTTGGTTGGAATGTTTCAGATCACCGAGGGATAAACCTGACCTTGTTTTCACACCATATCATTTTAAAGGATGAATGTAAATCATCCTATGATTTTCAATGAATAATAAACCCTAATCTTTAGGGCGTAGTCATGAAAGAGATACCGAAGTGGTCTGAGGCTGGCTTCATTTACCACATCTCCAACTCGAAATGGTTTTATCCCATTGCACATAGTTTCAAAGAAATATGGAATTACATTGGTTACAAAAGACCTATGAGAGGAGAACTTTACTCGGATAACTACTTCATGGCATGTTTGTGTTGATTACAGGTGCCTGAATTCAGCGACTAAGAAGGATCACTTTCATCTGCCTTTTATTGATCAATTGCTTGAAAGGTTTATAAGGAAAGAGTTCTTTAGCTTATTGGACGGATATTCCAGGTACAATCAAGTGGAAATTGCTCCTAAAGATCAAGAGAAGATGACTTTCACCTATCTATTCAATACCTATGCTTTCAAGCGGATGCCCTTTGGATTATGTAACACACTCGCTACATTCTAAAGTGCATGTTGGTCATTTTTGCCGACATGGTAGGTAGTTTTCTTGAGATTTTCATGGATGATTTCTCTGCCTATGATGATTGTTTTGACACTTGTCTTGTGCATCAAGATTGAATACTTAAGAGATGATGTGAAGTCAATCTTATTCTATCATGGGAGAAATGTCTCTTCATGGTAACAGAAGGAATTGTGATAGGTCATGCCATCTCCAAATGAGGTATGGAGGTAGACCTGATAAAGGTATGTGATTGCAAAACTTAAGCCACCTCGAACAATTAAGAAAGTGAGGTCATTTCTGAGGCATGTTGGTTTTTACAAAAGATTCATTAAGAACTTCAGCAAGACTGCCTGACCTCTTACAGTTTTTCTAGGCAAGGATACTGATTTCATCATTGATGAGAAACTTCTATGACTTCACTCGGTTGAAAGATCTTGTCCCTCAGGCACCATTCCTACCGCCACTCGATTGGTCTCTCATATTTGAGATCATGACCGTTGCATCAGATTTCTCCATTGGGTTTGTGTTAAGACAATGCTGCGAAGGATTACCCTATGCCATTCATTATGCCAGCAGAACATTAAATGAAGCTTGGAAGAATTACATAGTTACAGAGAAACAATTACTCGCAGATGTTTTCACCCTTGAGAAGTTCAGATCCCATCTTCTCATATTCAAAGTATTTGTTTATATTGAGCATTCTTCTACCTAGTATCTACAACACAAGAAGGATGCCAAATCATGTCTACTCAGATGGATCCTTCTGCTCCAGGAATTTTATTTGGAAATTAGCGATAAACATGGAGTCAAGAATGTCATAGAGGACCATCTATCCCGAATCAAATGCACAGATACTATGTTGTGTAGTGTACCGTATACAAAGGCCTTTCTCGATGAATCCATTCTGAATGTTGCTTCTCTCCCCTAGTATACTGATATTGTGAATTATCTCATCTCTAAGAAAGTTCCATAAGATTGTACCTGAGTAAAGAAGAACAATTTTTTGCCTTATATTCATTTCTATTAGTGGGAAGATCCATACTTTTCCAGGGAAAGTGCATATTGCATTTGGCGTTGGTGCATTCCTTAGGAGGAGTATACTAGTCTCTTCGAGCATTGTTATAATCTCAAATCTGGAAGACACCATTTTGAAAGCATAATGGCAACAAAAATATTGCAGTGTGGCCTCTGGTGGCGTACCATATTCAAGGATGTCACAACATATGTGAAAGGTTGCGCCAACTGTTAAAAAATGGGAGATATCCTCAGTTCCAAAGATTCGATACCTCTTAACTTTATTCAGATCTCAGATGTTTTTGATGATTGAGGCATTGACATTATGGACACATCTCCTAACAGTTAAGGATTTGAATACATCCTACTTCCAGTTGACTACGTGAGTCACTAGGTTGAGGCTATTTCCACCCAATCCACCGATAGTCGTATCGTTTGTCACTTTCTCAAGGAAAACATTATTTCATAGTTTGGGATTCACAAGATTTTGATTTCAGAAGTGGGTATCTATTTCATAAATAAAAGTCAAGAAGCTTATGAAGGAGTATGACATTGATCATCGTATCGCATCTCCTTACCATCCACAATCGAATGGCTTGGTTGAGTTATCCAATAGGGAAATCAAGACAATCTTTCATAAACTTGTTAGGCCAGATAGGAAGAACTGGTCTCAACATGTTTATTCCGTTCTATGGGATTATCATACCATCTTCACGTCTCCTGCGGGTATGTCTCCCTACCACCTTGTTTATGGGAACCCTTGCCATCTACCAATAGAACTCATTGACAATTCTTTTTGGGCAGTAAATATCTGTAATTTAGACTCACAAACTGGTGGTCAGAATCGAAAGATCGATCTGAATAGGCTCTTGAAATTCAGATACTATGCATACGATAACAGCCTTATGTACAAGAAAAAGTCAAACGCTATCTTGACAAGCACATCAAAAGAAAGACTTTTGAGCCTGGACGGAAGGTGTGGCTAATTAATGTGAAGTTGAAGATATTACTGAGCAAGTTAAAGAGTAAATGGATAGGGCCATTCTAGTGAGAACTGTGTGTGATAATGGAAGCATATTTATATCCAAAGTGTCATCTGACACACGTCATTTATGTCAACAGGCAGTTGTTGAAGCTGTATTTAGAGAATGATACATTCCTATCGATTTTTGATTCGATAAATGTTATATTTAAAGAAGATCTCCCAATGGCAACATCAAAAGAGTTGGACAATGCCCCCAAAAATATTTTCGATTAATTCTCTTTTAATTCCTTTTCAATTCCTTCATTTTTCCATTTATTCATGCATCCCACTCATATGTGTTATACTTAGGATGACAAGATCCTACGTATATGGTGGATTAGTGTATTTGAGTTATTATTCACTATTCCCTCGCTTGTCTTCTTACGTGTAGATCATTCTTTTCTATATTTAGGGATATTTATTGCTAAGTGTATGGGGACACGAGTTGAGCTGTTGATTTTCATAAATTCTAATCCTTGATCATCCATGCTTTGTATACAGTCTGTTATACTTAGGATTACTTGATCCTAAGTATAGAGGGGATGATCGACTTCTTATTCCTTTATTTGAGTCATTGTAGTATAGACCTTTCTATAATTAGCACGAGTTATGTCTTCCTTTGTTGCTCTTTGATCACTATGAGGACATAGTTCAAGCTAAGTATATGTGAGTCGTATCTATGATATATATATATATATATGTTAGCCATAACTCGTACTTCTTGTATTTTAAATAATATGACTAACATACTATATTGGGTAAGGGTTTATGAATAAATACAATAAAGAATAATGTGTAAATTTTTTTTAAAAATGTTTGTAGAAATTAGTTTGAAACTAATTTTTTAATGATTTCGAAAAATGGTTGCAAAATATTTTACAAATCATTGAAAAATCTTTGTAAAATATTGTCAAACCATTTGAAAAATAATCTCTTCATAAATATTTATAAAAAGTTTGTAACATTTTTTATAAATTTTGCAAAATTAATTGTAAAAAAATGTTTTCAAGATATTTGACAAATGTTTGCAAAAATATTATCAGATTATTTTTACAACCATGTAGATAATATCCGTGAAAATTCTTCAAATAAAACATGTATATACATGTATAAAATTCTTTATAAAATTCTTTGTGAATATGTACAGTCCTTGTAAATACATTTAATTCACTAACCCCATCAAAAAACCCATATAATTTTTCAAAATTTCAAAAACTCCAAAAAAATTCGAAAAAAAAATCAAAACTTCATAAAAATTTGCAAAACTCTTTTTTAAAAAATCCATAAAATGTTAAAAATCAAAAAATTATTTCAAACAAATATCTTCTGCATAAGCATTTTTCCGAATGATTTTGACAATTGAACTAGTCTAAATAAAATTTGAAGAATAGAGCTTAGTCTTGAACTTAATCCACTTAATTTCATAGGAATCTAATAGGAACTAGAAATAAGACTTTTCATGTCAATGAGACTTAATTCTTTAAGTCCACTAGACGATGTTTACATGTCATATTGACCAGCGTATGTAGAGTGTTTTGAAGTGCACGCAAGACTCTTGTTGATAATGAACTAACTTGGACAAGCACTCTACACCTTACTCAACTCTAATGAGGTGGTGAGAGCAGGACTTTTAGCTTGAGAAGCATACGTATGGTAACATACGTCGCCCCAATAGGTGGTTAGTGCCTGATGACACGAAAATCCGAGCGACTAAGGTAATCAGGTGTATCTAAGATGGTCGTTGCGACCTCGGTCACTCGATCGTGTCGATCAAGAAAAATGAACCACTAACAGAGATAAAACAGATAAAACACAAAATAGCAATCCTGCTATTGGATTAACCTGGTATAACAACCAGGGTCGAACTCAAGGAGCACGGGTTGGCCTCTCGGCCTACGAAGTAGTAAAAAGAAATAAAATAAAATAAGAAAATACTTTTAGTGGTTTTTAAGTATTTTTATATTTTTTTGGATTTTTAATGTATAAAGAAAATAGCAAAAACGAAGAAACACACACTTCAACAAATTATTTAAAGTAATAAAAATCAACCAAAAATTCAAACAAAAATATTTTTATGTATTTTATAATTTTTTATGTTTTTGATGAATTTTTGAGAATTTTCTGATATTTATTTAATTTTCTAAAAATCAAAAAGTGGCAGAAATGAATGGTACTGTCCAGCCGAGCCAAAAAGGCCTAGATAAAATATCTAAGGGCCCTAAAATGGCTGGAGGTAATTTTCCTATACAGAAGATAAAATGAGGAAAATTTGGGCACCAATTTTATTATTTTTGTATTTTTGGATTAATTACTAGAATTTTTATAAATTTTTAAGTATTTTTCAATTTTTAGTGGTTTTCAGTAATGAACAATAGCCAAAATTGGCTAGAAAATCAAACTAAGCAAAGCAAACAATAGATATTTTTTGTGGAATTTTTAAGTGAGTTTTAATATTTTTTTGGGGTTTTTAAAGTTAGACAGTGACAAAATTAAAGGTTTTTGATTTTTTAAAAATATCAAACGAAATCAAAAATATCCTCAAAAATCTACGAAAATTTTACACCATGGCAGGAGCCATGTGTACAATTTCGTTGGATTTGGAGGTAGTTTGCTAATTTATACAAAAATAAGAAAAGGGTAGAGTGCACAGGGACCAAAGTGCAAATACCCAAGAGTCTGGGGGGTCTGGTGCAATTTTCCCAGCAAAACACGCGCCACGCGCGTGCCTGGGGCACTCAGGGACCCAAATGTAATAAAAATAAGTCCCGAGGACTTATTGGTAACAGGTACCAAAAGTCCAGGGGCTTATCTGCAAAATACCCAACATATAACGCACATGCTCAAATAAACCACGCACAGGGGTATAAATGCAAATAGAAGAAAACTTTCATTCATTCAAGAACAACCAGAACTACAGGGGTCTCTATTGCAAATAAACCAGATAAACACGTGACGAAGCACGTGGCATACAATGCACAGGGGTATAAATGCAAATAAACTAAAGTACGGGGTCCACTACGCAAATAACCCTAAAACTAAACAACTAAGTTCAACATTTACAGGACTAAAATGAAATAAAAGACAAGACAGGGCCTAAGGGTAAATTACCATTTATTATGCGGACTGTCGGATTCGCGCCACGTGGAGCATCTGACGGCATGGAAGCGGGGTAGCACGTGATCCAACGGCTGAGATCACTCTCCTCAGATCTGACGTCGAAGGCAGCTCCAGGGATGAACGGTCCAGATGGCGCCTGGAGCATGAGAGTGATCGAATGGCGACGGAGGGTCCTGTAAGAACAGGTCACCGGCGAGACTCGCCGGCCTCGTGCGTGCGCTAGGCTCCTCCTGGGAGCACTCTGAAGGTCAGAGAAGAGTCGTGGAGTGCACCCGCGTCTGGTGGTGGGCTCCGATGATCGAGCCGAGCTCCGAGGAGCTCGGGCGAGGTCGGCAGAGCTAAGCCTCCTGGCTGGATGACGAAGGGCTCAGATGGCCTTCGTTTCAACCTGCAAAGTGAACCAGAAGACTCACGGGTTGAGGGCAAACTGCCTCGACCCGGTTAGGCGAGGTGGAGGTGGCTCGTGGGTCGAAGTGGCGAACTCCGGCGAAGGGATGGACGGAGGAGCCCGATTCCCAGCTCCTGTGCGAGCTGGGTTGGATGGAAACGTGGAGAAGGTGCGCGGGAGGAAGGCGAGGGCTATGGCAATGCCCGATGATCGAGTAGTGGTCGGAAACGATGGGAATCGAAGATGAACGGCGGCGGCGCGATTTGGGGGTAAATGGAAATCAGAGAAAAACATAAGCTATCGGAGCTACCTGGGTGGTCGGAGAGACTGGGGAGGAGCTGCTGAAGCTCCTGGTCGTCGCCTCAAGGATCGTCTCCCTCCGAGGCTCGGTGCTCACGCAGGTGGCGGAGCAGCGGCGGCATAGCTCGCCGGATCGATGGCCAAGCTCCCTCTCCTCGCTTCGACAGGTCGGGACGCAAGCTGTCACTCTCGCGGACGCTCTGGAGCTCACTGGGGGTGGAGACAAGTGACCAAAGATGGAGAAATGAGGTGGCAGAGCTCGAGCTAAATATGGGCGAGGGTCCGGAAAGATGAGGTCGGGTAGGGCGTGGAAGCGCGCGGATCCCGAGGGTGCAGCTCCAGCGAGGGTGTCGGGTGAATCGCGAAGAAGTCGGACCCGGGGTTTGGGTGGATGGGATCCGGGTTTAATCGCTAAAAATACGAGAAGCAGGCTTACCCGCTAAGAACCGTGCGAAGTGGTCCTGGGGGGGGGCCACGTGGCTGGATCTTGAAGTGAAAATTAAGGGTAGCTAGGGGCCGATTCAGCAAAAACTCAAAACACAAAATATTTTTCTTTTATTTTTTTCTATTTTTTAGTGATTTTTAATTAGTTTTTGGAAATAAAAATAAGGTATATACATAGTATGTACTATATAGGTATATGTACACAAATAGGGTTTTTAATTTTTGATTTTTTTAATTATTATTTTTATACCATTTTATCATCATTTTATATTTTATTTATTTTCATTATAAAATAAGGAATAAAAAGATATTTTTATTTTATTTTTATTATTTATATACATAGGTAAAATAAATACATATATACATTTATATACATGGTATATGTACAATGTATTTTTGTATTTTTAATTTTGCTATTTTTATTTTGTTTTTGTTTTAATTGTTTTTATTTTATTTACTTACAATATATAACCTAAAATATTTACAAGATTTTTGGAAATTAATTTTATTTATTTACAAGGTTAAATAAATACATAGAAGTGGTTTATGTACATGATGAAAGGAGTGTTTTTAATTCTTTTTGATTTTTAACTTTTTCTTTTGTTTTTATATTTTATAAATATATAAAAGCATATTTTTGGTGAGGAAAATATCTTTATTTTATTTACATAAATACTTACACATGAGCCCCTATCTCCCTCTACTTTGGCTTTTATGCGGTCAGGCCCATGCTGAGCCCTCCCTTGGGTTAGGTTGCTCAATATTTATTCTAAATATTTCCCTCTTTTTCTTTTGAATCTTTATTCTTTTATTTTTGCACAAAAACATGCTAATTATAGGTTTTTACACAATGCATGCTTTTGGTAATTATTCCTATTTACATATATCTTCATGCATTTGCAATGGTTTTTGTAGCTAAAATATAAGAATAAAGAGTGATGAATGAGTATTCATCACCCCCCTATACTTAACTTTGCTACTCCCTTAGCAAACACTTATTTGAAAAAGAAGTGAAAAAGAAAGAAAGAAAAAGAAAAAGAGGATGTACATGGATCAAGGTTGATTATTAAACATGCCTTCATTAAATTGGGGTATGGAGCTCGATCAGATCTTTGGATTATTAATGTGTCGGAACCTTATTTAGGCTTAAGCTTAAAACTCAACAGCCTCCAAGTTCCACTAATCTATAACCAAGACTCCTCAATGCTCCAGATCAGAACAAGTCATCAATCACAAACCCTGAAGACCATGAATCTTTTCTTATCCTGTGAATGTGAGGTCTAAGCTCTCCACCTCAGAAATGGCAACTTGACAACCCTCCCCAACAAGGTAACTCTATGACCTCAGTCTGGCCACTCTTTCCTCGAGGAGTGGGGTATTCCCTTCTAAGTTCAAGTTCAACCGGCTCAAGAAGAGGAAGAAGAAGAGAATGGGTCAAGGCCAGTGTAGCCAAGTACCCTTGGGAGCTTGACCAGTGTAGCCAAGTCTCCCTGCTGCAAGCTACATCAGGTAGATCATGAAACCAAGCTTTGCTTATTGCACTCTATATACATACTCCGGTGGGATTATCATTTTCTATTAGACCCACCACTTTTTTGGAGTTCTTTTCTTTTTTTTCTCTTTTTTTTCTATTTTCTTTCTATTTTTTTTTCAAGTGCATCTGTACAACATATACATGTGCAGCATATATACAAGGAGTTTTTCCTCTTGAGCCAGTAGACTATCCCTCTTTTGAAGCTTTATTGCAACCCACAACTCCCGTCGTTAGACCTCATGGCAACCAGACCAAGTTGAGACGCACTTCCTTCACTAAAAGAAGAAGAGAGGTTCCGTCTAGAAGTACTACCCTCATATGCTACCCCAAGTCAAGGAAGACTGCCTCCTCACCACCTCATCCGTGGAGAGCTCGGTGCATAGTGCCGGTGTCCAAGTAAAGTCATAATCTATATGAGTCATGTGTTGTTGTTAAGTGCTCTACTTAGGCTCATTGAGATGACATGTGATCATAGCCTAGTGGACTCAAAGAATTAAGTCACCATGGATCTAAAAAGCCTTAAACCTAAGCCCTATAAGGTTCCCCTTAGAAGTTAGGTGGATTCAGATCTTAATCAAGCTCCATTTCTCAATTTGATTCCAGGCTAGTTTAAATGTCAACTATCATCCAGAAAAACTATATACATATGTACAAAAGATGCTTATTTACACAAATTTTTCAATCATGCAAAATTTTTGAAAAATGTTTTGAAATCATGAATGGATGATGCATGAGGTGCAAGTTTTGCAAAAAGATATTTACACACATTTACACAAGATTTTTGCAAACTTTTGATTTTCAAAACATTTTGGAAAAATTTTGTACTATATACATAATTTTGATACAAAAATATTTACACAAGCTTTACACAAAAGATTTTTGAAATCATTTTTACAAAAATAATTTGTACACTAGCTATTTATGTGCAAATAAAAGAATGTCTATGTACATGAAAAATTTTTAATTTTTGTGATTTTTAGACATTTTATTTATTAACACACTCACACAAAGTACGCGTTATGGCTAAAGTATATATGAAATATATACACACCCCCCTATACTTAGCTCGAACGATGTCCTCAGAGTCAAGAGCGATGAAGAAGACATAACTCGTGCTAGGTATAAGGACGTGAAAAGGAAGGCTATATACAAGGAAGAATAAAAAGTCAAGAGGGTCTCGGGTCTTCCCCCTATACTTAGGATTAAATAATCCTAAGTATAGCAGGCTGTACACTAAGGGAAAACCGAGTGGAGAATGTACAGGGTCTACACCCCTATACTTAGGGTGAAATATCCCTAAGTATAGGCAGCAAAAACAAGGGTAGACAGAAACAAAAGAAATACCCAAAAGGTCTCACATCCCCCCTATACTTAGGGTAAAGTGCACCCTAAGTATAGCATAATCATAAGATGGAGAAAGGGATGTGGGACTAAAGAGTGTAGTGATATGGACATCTGGATCTATACAAGGCGGAGGATCAGTGAAACTCAGGCGTGAGATGCATTAGATGTGAGTTAAAGACCACATCTCACGCAAAATGAATAGGGGCAAGATCAGCGACCCGCGGCTCATGATCTAGAAATGGCTTGAGCCGCTGGCCGTTCACCCGAAAGGTACTCTCAGAAGACAACTCAGATATATCGATGCTACCGCTGCCGTGTACCTTTCTGACCAAGTAGGGTCCCTTCCATTTGCTCTGTAGCTTCCCTGGAAATAAACGTAGCCTCGCATCAAACAGCCATACTCTCTGTCCAATCTCAAAATGCTTGTGGTTGATGTGAGAATCATGCCACTCCTTCACTTTCTCCATATAATGTAGGCTGTTTGAGAATGTTGTATCTCTAAGCTCCTCCAAGGCTGCTAACTCTGCCCTCCTTTGGTCTCCCATACCATCTGGATCCATCAGAATATCTGTGACTGCCCAAAGTGACTTGTGCCTCAGCTCAACAGGTAAATAGCACGGCTTGCCATATACGAGGCGAAAGGGAGATGTGCCCAATGGTCTCTTGAAAGACGTCCTATATGCCCACAAGACCGAGTCCAAAAGCTGTGACCAATCCTTTCGGTCAGGGCGGACGACTTTCTGTAATATAGTCTTGATCTCCCTATTCGACACCTCGGCTAGACCATTCGTCTGTGGATGGTAAGGTGTAGCAACACGATGGTCTATACCGAACTCGCTAGCAAGGGCCTTCACCTGGTCGTTGATGAAGTGAGATCCCCCATCAGAAATCAGAACTCGTGGAACCCCGAACTGCGTAATGATATGCTTCCTCAAAAATCTGCAAACTGTCCTCGCATCAGCGGCTCGGGCGGGGATGGCCTCCACCCAACGACTAACATAATCTACGGCCAACAGAATGTACTCAAATCCCTGACTCTTAGGGAATGGACCCATGAAATTGATGCCCCATGCGTCAAAAACCTCACAGAAGTGAATGGGCTGCATCGGCATCATATCACGCTGTCCACAAGTGCCCATCCTCTGACAGTCAGTACACCTCTTCACGAACTCATCTGAGTCCTTGAAGATGGTAGGCCACCACAAGCCGGATTGGAGCACTTTCTGTGCCGTTCTCCTCCCAGAATGATGTCCTCCTGCCTCAAGCTTGTGGCAGTAAGTGAGGACGCTATGGTGTTCCTCCTGAGGAATACACCGACGCCAGACGCTATCCCCTCCTTCATGGTAAAGGATGGGATCCTCCCAATGGTAGGACTTGGCCTTCGCAAAGAAGGTCTCAAGCCTCTGTCTGGGCCAATCTTGTGGGACCTTCCCAGCAACGAGAAAGTTCACAATATCGGCATACCATGGGAGTGAGGCGATAACAAGGATCGCCTCATCTGGGAAGGTGTCTCGAATGGGGTCAATCTGCTCAGACTCCTCAGGCTGCTCTAAACGGGAAAGATGACCCGCCACCACATTCTTAACTCCAGGCTTATCCTTGATCTCTATGTCGAACTCCTGGAGTAGAAGGATCCATCTAGTCAATCTGGCCTTGGCATCCTTCTTTGCCATGAGGTACCTGATGGCGGTGTGATCTGTGTACAAAGTCACTCTAGATCCAATGATATAAGATCGAAACTTATCTAGGGAGAACACTACAGCTAGCATCTCCTTCTCTGTAACCGTGTAATTCCGCTGGGCGGAATCCAATGTGCGGCTAGCGTAGTGAATAGCAAATGGAACTCCATCCCTCCTCTGTCCCAGCACTGCCCCTACGGCAAAGTCGGAGGCATCCGTCATGATCTCGAATGGGAGAGACCAATCAGGCGGCTGGAGGACAGGAGCCTCAATAACACACTGCTGGAGAGTCACAAAGGATGAAAGACACTTGTCATCGACATGGAACTCGGTGTCTTTCGTCAAGAGGTCAGTCAACGGCCGGGCAATCCTACTGAAATCCTGAATAAATCTCATGTAAAATCCAACGTGCCCCAGAAATGACCGTAGCTGCCTCAAATTGGACGGTGGTGCGAGTTTCCTAATGACATCAACCTTGGCCGGATCCACCTCCATGCCCCTGTTGGAGATGATGTGGCCAAGCACCGTCCCTTGAGTCACCATGAAGTGACTCTTCTCCCAAGATAGAACCAAATGGTACTCAATACATCGCTGGAGTACTCGGTCTAGGCAGTCAAGACAGGAGTCGAATCCGTCGCCGTAGACCGAGAAATCGTCCATGAAGACCTCTAAACACTCCCCTACCATGTCCGAAAAGATCGACAGCATGCACCTCTGAAAAGTCGCAGGGGCGTTGCATAGCCCAAAGGGCATGCGTCGAAAGGCATATGTACCAAAGGGACAAGTAAAGGTGGTCTTCTCCTGATCCTCA
This sequence comes from Ottelia alismoides, assembly GCA_037367405.1. Lineage (NCBI taxonomy): Eukaryota > Viridiplantae > Streptophyta > Magnoliopsida > Alismatales > Hydrocharitaceae > Ottelia > Ottelia alismoides. The sequence goes on from JAZKJV010002406.1 coordinate 986,949, forward strand.
GGAGCGATGGCCACCTGGTTGTAGCCCGAGTACCCATCCAGGAAGCAATAATGGCTCTTCCCTGCCAGTCTCTCAATGATCTGGTCAATAAAAGGCAGGGGGAAATGGTCCTTCTTGGTGGCCTGGTTGAGTCTCCTGTAGTCAACGCAGACCCTCCAAGAGGTGGGTACTCGTGTAGCGATCTCCTCTCCCGACTCACTGACCACATTCGTGATGCCCGTCTTCTTGGGCACCACATGCAAGGGGCTAACCCACTTGGAGTCGGAAATGGGATAAATAAAATCTGCACTCCACCATTTCGATATTTCCTTCATCACGACCTCTCTCAGGTTGGCATTCAGTCGCCGCTGGAACTCACGCGACGGCTTCGCCCCCTCCTCGAGATAGATATGGTGGGAGCACACTGATGGACTAATCCCATGGAGATCTGCTACGCTCCATCCGATTGCCTTGCGGTTCTTTTCAAGAACCCCCATCAAACGGGATTCTTTCTCTCTAGTCAGATCGGTGGAGATGATGACTAGGTACATCTCAGGCTCGCCCGCAAGGAACCGATACTTCAGCGAAGTAGGGAGCGACTTCAGCTCTGGACAGCTGGGTGCTGGCAAATCTAGCTGCGGAAGGAAATGAGTGAATGCTGCTAAGTCTGCCAAATCTGCCTGGGAGAAAGAAAGCGAACTCTCGCAAACTGGATCTGGAGAAGGCTGCTCAACTGTGCTGTCTCTGATCTGCTCTGCATCTACCTCCTCCTCATCTGTAGGCTCAGGTGGACTCAAGTCTGGCATCTGATCATCACAATTTGCCCAATCAGACTCTGAATCCGAGGGATCTGTGTCAACTGCGGTGGCATCAGTACCACCGTAAAGCAAGGTGGCCTCAGCACCACCATCACTGAAAATCGTGTCGTGATCAAGGACCGGCTCTGCTGCCGCTGTGATATCCTGATTAGGGTTGTGCCCTCCAGACTCTCCTCTGCTATCAACTCGGCATCAGCTGTATCTGAAAGTGAGAGGATGGCCTGTACTGCAGGATCTGCCCATGCTGCCTCGTCGTATGTGATCACAAAATCACAGTCTTGGTGGATGTCTGGCTCGGCGTCTGTCAGCTGCTCTGAATCTGTGCTAGCCTCAGAGTGTGCTCTCTCTCTAGCTCTGTAGTCCTCGACCGTCTCTATTTGTATATTCTCGCTCTCGACGCGAAAGTACACCTTCCCGCTATCATGATCAGTCACCGCCTTGGCTGTGGCCAAGAACGGTCGACCAAGGATGATGGGGGTATCAGACACTGAATCAGGGATCTCCATGTCCAACACTACGAAGTCCACGGGGAATTTCAGGCCCTGAATCGTGACGATAACGTCTCGCAACAACCCCTTCGGCCTCTTGACAGATCGATCAGCAAACTGAAGGACTGTCCTGCTCTGTCGAAGAGTGCCCAACTCGTAGCGGTCGAGAAGGGCTGCCGGGAGAAGGTTGATCGACGATCCGCTATCCAATAGAGTACGGTCGAACCTCTGCTCACTAATCTGGCATCTGACATACGGGGCCCCTGAATCTGGCCTCTTGGCTGGTAGACGGTTCTGAATCGCAAAACACGTGGCTTTCGTCAGCAAATGAATCTCTGAAGTGTGGTTCCTCCTCCTTCTCCTGACTGTGGTCCTATCTCTCAAAGATCGCTGAAGAAGGGGAATGTGCTGCAAAGCCTCCTGGAGGGTCAGCTGTATGTGAAATCTGTCTATCATGCTCTGGTTGAACTCCTCCTGCTCTCTCTTTTTTGGATCTTTTTCTTTTTTCTTCCCCTTCCCCACCTGAAGGGCTCTAGGGAAGGGGATCACAGGGTCCTTCGCAGATGAAGGACTAGGAAAAGGCCTAGACGGCTCGACGGCCGGATCCACACATACATCACTCACCACAGTGGGACCAGAAGAAGCTAAACCTTTTCCTTTATTCAAAATAGAGTTCTGAGATACATCAACACGAGGAAAGACAACATCTCTATCAAAATGAACACTGGTGGCCTCAGTACCACCTCTGGGTGGCTCTGTAACTGGACGTCTCGCGGCCTCAGTACCGCGGGCTGGCTCGGCTATGCTGGTGGCGTTAGTACCACCTCCTCGAACTGGTGAAGCGGTGGCCTCAGTACCGCCGGTGGAATCAGCATCCTTGGTGGCATCAGTGCCACCCTCATCATCTGGAGCGGCCTCAGTACCGCTCTCCTCCTCAGTGTGTGGCGCCTCGGAAGTATCCTCGTGGTGTAGCTCAAATGAGGCGCCACCGCCTGTTGGTGTCCTATCGCTCCTAAGTGCAACAAAATCAGCATCAAACAGATCCGAAGATGTATCAACAAATGGGTCACTAGGAGTGGCATGCTCAGTGGAAACTACCTGCTCAGATTTCCTCTTGAGGTTATTCGGATTCGGCTCGATCTGTGCAGGGATGGCGGCCTTCCCTCTCACCAAGTCCCGCATCTCCTGGTGGAACTCATCCATCTCACGTCTGAAGGTAGCCTGCTGGTCCGTGAGGAGGCAGGCTATGTCATCCAAGGCGGGGCTCTCATGGGATCCCGACGGGTAGACTCTCTGGGGATGAGGCTGCTGGAAATGCTGCAGAGGGGGGTAAGAGGTAGGATACTACTGGTGCTGTGGTGGGTGAGTCTGTTGCTCACATCTCCAAGACTGTCCCTGCTGCTGATAGGGACGAGGAGCGAAGGACGAAGGCTGGTGCGACTGGTACGCTGGGGCCTGCTGCTGCGGTTGGTGATCTCTCTGCTGGCCGTACTGCCCTCCCTGACCGGCTGGCTGCTGCTGGGGCTGGGTACCTCCACTCCCCCACCTGAATCCGGGATGGTCTCGTTGGATCCCAGGCTGGGGGCGGTCATACCAAATCCCGTTGACATCCATCAACGGCTCTGCATCGTAGGGGGTTGGCGGGAGTACTGCCAGAGGCTGATCCGGCTGGTATACCACCATCTGCATGTCTGGAGATGGTGGGGACTGGTAAGAGGGCTGCTGTTGCTGGTACGGCTCCGCCTATACAAGGTGAACCTGTCTAGGCTGCTGAAAGGTGCTGGAGCGCTGGGACGAGCTGCTGCTGCCGTCGGAGTCACCTCGCGACTGAAGACGGGGCTGTGAAGCCGTCTGTGCCTCCTGGAGACACATGAGCTGGGTCTTCATGTCGCTCAGAGTCTGTGCCATATGTTCCATCTGCGTGATGCTCTGGCACTGCTTCTTCTCGATCAGCTCCATCCGGTCCAACTTCTCGCTGATGATGCCCATATCCGCAGCGGACGACTCTTCCTGTGCTGCTGCAACTGCGGATGAACTGGATGGACCGGCGTCGACCCGTGCTATCCGCTGGTACTGCACGGGTCCTGGCTGCTGCTGGGGTCTTTGTGTGTACAACCGGGTCTGGGACATCACCATGTAATTCTCGGCCATCTCCTCGTAAATGGCCCAGACCTGGTCGTGGTCCTTGGCGAAGTAGGACTCGCCGCAAGAAGCGTTCACCAGACCCTGGAGCTCTGGTGTCAACCCGCTAAAGAAGCTCTGAACTAGGTTCGGCTTGGAGATGTGGTGGTGCGAGCATCTTTCTGTGAGCTCTCGGAACCTCTCCCATGCCTCGTGAAACTGCTCGTTGGGGAGCATGGAAAAGTTGCTGATCAGGGCCCTCGCTACATTTGTCCGTCCGAGTGGATAGTACTTGTTCAAGTACTCAGTGCGGAGCTGCTCCCAGGTGTAAACAAACCTCCCCAAATGCTTCAGCCAGGTGGCTGCTCTGTCAGCTAAGGAGAAGGGGAAGGCGATCATCCTGATCGTGTCCTGGTCCACCTGACGGTCGTGGACAGTGCTGCATATCATCAAAAACTCCTGGAGGTGGAGATGGGGCTCCTCTGTCGCGAGTCCGTGGAAGCGGGGGAGTAGCTGCAAAGTGTTCGGGGGAAACTTGAAGTCCCCCACGATCGCTGGAAGTACTACCCAGTGGTGCGTCAGCGTCGATCCGGGGTTGTGTAACTCCCATATCGGTCTCGGTGGTCCTCCGGCCGCGGCTGCGGCTGCTGCTGCGGCTGCTGCGTCCGCATCATCTGGGATCCTCGGTCCCTCTCTCCTCTGCTCTCGCTCTGCTCTCTCTGCTCGCATCTGCTCCATCTCTCTCCTCATGTCGATCATGAAAGCTCCCTGATCCCTCAGCTGCTGCTGGACTGTCTCTAACGAGGCGATCAGGGTGGAGTTGATCGCTCCCTGATCCAATACGAAGTGCTCAGGCTGACGGGAGCGATCCTCAGAACTGCCGACCATGACGTCTGCAAAATCAAATGAGCCCAACTCAGGTGCTGTCAAATCCATCAATCTCTCCTCGGGCTCATGTCGCTCAGGTCCGAAAGAAAGGGGGTCGAGGGGGAACAGGGCGGAGTCGTACTCGGGCTCGGAGAGTTGGTCTTGGCTCTCGCGGGCCAACCTAGATGATTGGGTAGACATGCCCGAAAGCGGTGCAGCCAGAGGCTGCCTAAGAGAGAGTCTACCCATCATCGTGATCTGGTCGAGTAGGGTGGATGAGATCTGGAGAAACTATGATCAGAATGCAAACCCCCGGTTCACCAACGCAACGTGAGCTGAAGACCGTGAAAGTTCGGTCAAATTATCTTGTCAATTTTTATTAGGTGAACACACAAGATATCAGAACGCTTACGTGACCTGTTAGGATACCCGGTGCTACCCCAACCGACTGGCCCGCACGGAAGAGTCGGTAATCAGTCGGGACTAGCACCGGAGGGCTCTACCTAGGGTGCGGGTCACTCTCTCGCGTATCCAAACCATACAATGAGGGGGTTGCTCTCCCCAAGACAAAAATTTTTAGGGTGAGCGTATTTTAAGATCAATAGTGTTATCCAGTCCCAATTTTATGGTTTTTCTTTTTAATATTTTTCAAATAAAAACAAACACCTAACGAAATTTTCGGTTCTCCTGGTTATTTAGTCCAAAACTGGGGGGAGAAGACGAAAAAGCCGATGCGCGATGAAATCAATGATGCATGCTGAGTAAGAAATGCGTACCTTGTCTCCAGCACTCTACATGCAAGTGATCCGCGCAGAATTTAAAGACAGGAAATAGACTATCTAAATGATGCAACGGGAAAAACCGAGTCCTAGATGAGCAATTTCTACACGCAGAACCGTCTAACCGGTCACCGACCTCCAAGCCAAAGGGTCCGGTCTTGGCCCACCCCTCCTCTGCCCGACAAATCGGGGGTAGGAGAAAGTGCTTTACAGGATGGGCTGCGGCACGTAGGCTACCGGTGCTCGGCGAAACAGACCCGCTAAGTCAAAAATCCACAAATGTCCAGTCTCTGAGTGTCCCTGTATTATTACAATAGTAATGCAAGAAAATAAAAAATCCTCTCCCACTCAACTCTCTCTCACTCTCTCCTATGGCTCCGCAAAGAAAAGAGCCGCCTCCGAATCCCGCGGTTGCGTCGGCTTCTCGAGATCAGCCGCCTCGGTCCTCGGGCCCTCGCAAGAAAGAGCAGAGTGGTCAGACCAATAAAAATAATCAGATAATAAGAAGAAAAATAAATGAAAGAAAATGAGGGTATATGTGCAAAAATGCAAAATAAAATAATCACTCAAAATAAAACAAAACAAAAAAAAAGAAAAAGAAAATAAAACAAAATAAAACAAAATGAAATATAAACAAAAGCCATGAAAAAGCCGCGAGCTCTGAAAGAGCCGCGAAAAGCCGCGAAAACAAAAATAAAGCAAAAATAAAAACTACTAAGCCGTGCTCCCCGGCAACGGCGCCATTCTGGTGACACGAAAATCTGAGCGACTAAGTAATCAGGTGTCTCTAAGATGGTTGTTGCGACCTCGGTCACTCGATCGTGTCGATCAAGAAAAATGAACCACTAACAGAGATAAAACAGATAAAACACAAAATAGCGGTCCTGCTATTGGATTAACCTGGTATAGCGACCAGGGTCGAACTCAAGGAGTATGGGTTGGCCTCTCGGCCTACGAAGTAGTAAAAAGAAATAAAATAGAAGAAGAAAATATTTTTAGTGGTTTTTAAGTATTTTTATATTTTTTTGGATTTTTAATGTATAAAGAAAATAGTAAAAACGAAGAAACACACACTTCAACAAATTATTTAAAGTACTAAAAATCAACCAAAAATTCAAACAAAATATTTTTATGTATTTCATAATTTTTTATGTTTTTGGTGAATTTTTGAGAATTTTCTGATATTTATTTAATTTTCTAAAAATCAAAAAGTGGCAGAAATGAATGGTACTGTCCAGCCGAGCTAAAAAGCCCTAGATAAAATATCTAAGGGCCCCAAAATGGCTGGGAGGTAATTTTCCTATACAGAAATGAAAATGAGGAAAATTTGGGCACCAATTTTATTATTTTTGGATTTTTGGATTAATTACTAGAATTTTTATAAGTTTTTAAGTATTTTTCAATTTTTAGTGGTTTTCATTAATGAAAAATAGCCAAAATTGGCTAGAAAATCAAACTAAGCAAAGCAAACAGTAGATAATTTTTGTGGATATTTTAAGTGAGTTTTAATATTTTTTTGGGGTTTTTAAGTTTGACAGTGACAAAATTAAAGGTTTTTGATTTTTTAAAAATATCAAACGAAATCAAAAATATCCTCAAAAATCTACGAAAATTTTACACCATGGCAGGAGCCATGTTTCCAATTTTCGTTGGATTTGGAGGTAGTTTGCTATTTTATTCAAAAATAAGAAAAGGGTACAGTGCACAGGGACCAAAGTGCAAATACCCAAGAGTCTGGGGGGTCTGGTGCAATTTTCCCAACAAAACACGCACCATGCGCGTGCCTGGGGCACTCAGGGACCCAAATGTAATAAAAATAAGTCCCGAGGACTTATTGGTAACAGGTACCAAAAGTCCAGGGGCTTATCTGCAAAATACCCAACATATAACGCACATGCTCAAATAAACCACGCACAGGGGTATAAATGCAAATAGAAGAAAACTTTCATTCATTCAAGAACAACCAGAACTACAGGGGTCTCTATTGCAAATAAACCAGATAAACACGTGACGAAGCACATGGCATACAATGCACAGGGGTATAAATGCAAATAAACTAAAGTACGGGGTCCACTACGCAAATAACCCTAAAACTAAACAACTAAGTTCAACATTTACAGGACTAAAACAAAATAAAAGACAAGACAGGGCCTAAGGGTAAATTACCCTTTATTATGCGGACTGTCGGATTCGCGCCACGTGGAGCATCTGACGGCGTGGAAGCGGGGTAGCACGTGATCCAACGGCTGAGATCACTCTCCTCAGATCTGACGTCGAAGGCAGCTCCAGGGATGAACGGTCCAGATGGCGCCTGGAGCGTGAGAGTGATCGAACGGCGACGGAGGGTCCTGGAAGAACAGGTCACCGGCGAGACTCGCCGGCCTCGTGCGTGCGCTAGGCTCCTCCTGGGAGCACTCTGAAGGTCGGAGAAGAGTCGTGGAGTGCACCCACGTCTGGTGGTGGGCTCCGATGATCGAGCCGAGCTCCGAGGAGCTCGGGCGAGGTCGGCGGAGCTAAGCCTCCTGGCTGATGACGAAGGGCCTCAGATGGCCTTCGTTTCGACCTGCAAAGTGAACCAGAAGACTCACGGGTCGAGGGCAAACTGCCTCGACCCAGTTAGGCGAGGTGGAGGTGGCTCGTGGGTCGAAGTGGCGAACTCCGGCAAAGGGATGGACGGAGGAGCCCGACTCCCAGCTCCTGTGCGAGCTGGGTTGGATGGAAACGTGGAGAAGGTGCGCGGGAGGAAGGCGAGGGCTATGGCAATGCCCGATGATCGAGTAGTGATCGGAAACGATGGGAATCGAAGATGAACGGCGGCGGCGCGATTTGGGGGTAAATGGAAATCAGAGAAAAAGATAAGCTATCGGAGCTACCTGGGTGGTCGGAGAGACTGGGGAGGAGCTGCTAACGGTCCTGGTCGTCGCCTCAAGGATCGTCTCCCTCCGAGGCTCGGTGCTAACGCAGGTGGCGGAGCAGCGGCGGCGTAGCTCGCCGGATCGATGGCCAAGCTCCCTCTCCTCGCTTCGACAGGTCGGGACGCAAGCTGTCACTCTCGCGGACGCTCTGGAGCTCACTGGGGGTGGAGACAAGTGACCAAAGATGGAGAAATGAGGTGGCGGAGCTCGAGCTAAATATGGGCGAGGGTCCCGGAAGATGAGGTCGGGTAGGGCGTGGAAGCGCGCGGATCCCGAGGGTGCAGCTCCGGCGAGGGTGTCGGGTGAATCGCGAAGAAGTCAGACCCGGGGTTTGGGTGGATGGGATCCGGGTTTAATCACTAAAAATCCGAGAAGCGGGCTTACCCGCTAAGAACCGTGCGAAGTGGTCCTTGGGGGGGGGGAGTTGACCGGGCAGTCAACATCCCCAGGACCCAATAGAATCAGGCCACGTGGCTGGATCTTGAAGTGAAAATTAAGGGTAGCTAGGGGCTGATTCAGCAAGAACTCAAAACACAAAATATTTTTCTTTTATTTTTTTCTATTTTTTAGTGATTTTTAATTAATTTTTGGAAATAAAAATAAGGTATATACATAGTATGTACTATATAGGTATATGTACACAAATAGGGTTTTTAATTTTTGATTTTTTTAATTATTATTTTTATACCATTTTATCCTCATTTTATATTTTATTTATTTTCATTATAAAATAAGGAATAAAAAGATATTTTTATTTTATTTTTATTATTTATATACATAGGTAAAATAAATACATATATACATTTATATACATGGTATATGTACAATGTATTTTTGTATTTTTAATTTTGCTATTTTTATTTTGTTTTTGTTTTAATTGTTTTTATTTTATTTATTTACAATATATAACCTAAAATATTTACAAGATTTTTGGAAATTAATTTTATTTATTTACATGGTTAAATAAATACATAGAAGTGGTTTATGTACATGATGAAAGGAGTGTTTTTAATTCTTTTTTATTTTTAACTTTTTCTTTTGTTTTTATATTTTATAAATATATACAAGCATATTTTTGGTGAGGAAAATATCTTTATTTTATTTACATAAATACTTACACATGAGCCCCTATCTCCCTCTACTTTGGCTTTTATGCGGTCAGGCCCATGCTGAGCCCTCCCTTGGGTTAGGTTGCTCAATATTTATTCTAAATATTTCCCTCTTTTTCTTTTGAATCTTTATTCTTTTATTTTTGCACAAAAACATGCTAATTATAGGTTTTTACACAATGCATGCTTTTGGTAATTATTCCTATTTACATATATCTACATGCATTTGCAAAGGTTTTTGTAACTAAAATATAAGAATAAAGAGTGATGAATGAGTATTCATCAGTGCCCTCCAACCCAATATAATAGCATGAACGTCTATAGACAGGACGTTGTGGGTTGTAATAAAGCTTCAAAAGAGGGATAGTCTACTGGCTCAAGAAGAAAAGGTCCTTATGTAAATGCTCCTGTATAAAAAAATGCAAAATCAAAAAATCCAAAAAATAGATAAGCAAAAACTCAAGCAAAAATCCATTCACATCGGAGTATGTATCAAATAAGAAAGCTATTATGCTTCAAAGTCAAAGAGATCAAGGTTGCTTACAGCTGGAGACTTGGCTACGTTGGTCAAGCTCCATAGGTTATGTGATTACATTGGTCCCAATCCATTCTCTTCTCTACCCCATCTTATTGAGCTGGTTGTACTTGAACATAGAAGGAAATACCTCTATCCTTGAGGAACGAGTAGCTAGATTGGGGAATTAGGATTATCTTACCGAGGGGGGCTATTCTTACCATTTTTGTTGAGAAGAGCTACATTCACGTACACAGCCAAGTGGGAATCGTAGTCATAAGGGTTTGCCTATGAAAAAAATTTTCTAACTCAGTTATTTATGCGACTTGAACAAAGGATTGTAGAAGTTAAGGATTGTTAAGTTTTAGATCATATTCTCAATAAGGTTCCAAACTAACAATCCAAAGGTTTTAACTGAGCTCGAAGCTTTGATTTTGTGAAGATAAGTTAAAAAATCATTATCATTTTATCTTCTTTATTTTCCTTTTCTTTATTTGCTCTTTTGCATCACTTATTCTTCTAATAAGTGTTTTCTAGGGACTAGCAAAGGTAAGCATATGGTTGTGATGATTAGACATTCATCAACGGTTATTCTTCCCTTTTTATTTAAATCTCTTGTAAAATACATGTAAATGTAGCTAACTTGTACAAACTTACATTCATTATGCATCTGTAATTAGTACATAAATGCATGTATTTAAATTCAAAATTAAATAATAATGAAAATAAAGAAAAGTAAATGATGTATCAAAGATAGTGAATGCGCCTAAACTCTGAGATCAATTCAATATTGACTTGGTCGACCATGAATACAGTAAGGGGATATAAGGGCAAAAAACTATTTATAATCCTAATTTTATGCTCTGTGTATAGACATTCTTACATTATTTTATTCTTCTTATTACACACCTCAAATAATAAAATGTTAAACATGAAACTTGTACATATAAATATATAGAAAATTAGAAAAATAATTACCGATAAAAATCATACATAGTGCAACTTGGACACGCATATGAAAAAAGCTACAAATAAAACTTCACAGATCAATATCTCATCCAAAAAACTGTAATTGAACCAAACTCACCTCTGTCGTATTTTAAATTTAATTATCTATCTAATGAAGGTTTTTTTCCATTAAAAATGGAGACAGGATCTAAAAGTTGGCTTTCTAGGGTATTATTGTACTGTATATCTGCATATAAAATTGATATGTTTTATTCTTTATATTTTATTAAATTTATATTTTAAAATAATTGTATATATTTTTAAAAAATATTTAAAATATAAACATAAATTAAACATTTAAAAAAAATATATTGTAATATATATATATATGCTTACTTTACATATAAAATGTATACATGCATTTATTTATATATGTAATAACATTACTAAAATACAATAGACCTATGTAAATATTTATTTAATAATATTTTAAAAATATAAATAATGTAAATACAATATTTTGTACATAAAATACAAAATAAAAATAAAATACACAAAATATAGGTATATATACCTATAAATATACATGTAGAGAGTGAAATCTTATAAATAGTGTTGTAAAAATAGATAAAAAATCACTATAAAATAGTTATAAAATAACAAACATTTTTTATGATTTAAGTTTTAATTAATAAAATCAATACTAATTATTATTGAATTAATACATAATTTTATTTATTTTTTCCCAACTTGGTCCATGTGGACCAGTCAAGATGTAGGGATTGTTGACCTCCGGTCAACTATACCGTACATCTCTCTAACTTACATCAGAGCATGAGAACCACGCCTCCAACTTCCCACACTTCCTCCACACCTCCATCTTCCTCGATCCTTCCACCCTTCTAAACCTACCTCGCCCATCTTCCACGCCATGTCCATAGATCCCACTAACTTCTTCTTCGCACGCAATAGCCCTCATGAGATGACTACTCCACCTATTTATAAATAAACTACATCTACTCCATTTGTTTTTTGATACCTTTTATTCTACTGTAACCTCAAAGGATGCTTCAGTGATTGAGCCCTTAGTGACAGCGAGAGATCCCCAGTTCTATCAGCGAGGATAAGACGGAGGAGAGCATGATCCAGTCGTTTGCTAGAGTGTTTCCAATGAAGGTTCCCTCTGCTCCAGGTAATCATGTTGAGCTGCAATCTTAGGTTATTTAGATCGTAATTTTCTTTCCTAGTGTAGTGTAATCATTAGTATAGCCTAATTTCCAGATGTTTAGTGTTTGATCCTCAGATCATAGTTTGCAGGAGCACTAGGCTCCTGCAACTATTTCATCCTGAATCCCACCTATTCCGATCATGCAAACACTGCCATCGCATTTCCCTTTTATTGCTCCATCGAAGCCTTCGTCCAATTCAACTCGATTCTACAAGAATAGACGAAATCGGTCTCCACATCCGCTGCTCGTTGGAGATCTATCAGCTACTACCATTTTTGCTCTATCAGCTTCAAGATAAGGTCGAAGAGATACACCTCAAGCCCTTGAGTTCTTTTGTACAGGTAGAAGTCCCAACAGAACCACCTAGGACTTGGACTAATCGAAGAACAGTGTCCTTAGGTGGCCTAAGATGACGATGCCTTCAAGGTCTCCTCTGATGAGACATGGACCTACATGACGCATCATGTAGCTGCAGGATGTCCCCAAGAAGGAGAGGAGCTGGTCAGCTTGGTTGGAGAATGCCGGAGTCGTCAAGAATCAATGATTGAAGGATAATAGGAAAAGGTGTTCTTCCCTATTCTTCCTCGGATATCTAGAGCTGTAGGATCAACCTCACGATGCACATCTAATTTGGGGCGCTCATTCAAGTCGAACTTGTGTGCGCTCCTGACCCTTGGATGCTAAGTGGAACATGTGTGGTGAAACACCAACCACCTATCTCTGTGCACGCTTCCTGCACGCGCCTCCTGGGGTAATTGCATAAACACCCCATGCCTTTTTGTATTACCTTTTAGCACTGTAAATTAAAAGTTAAGTGTAATAATTTTAGGACATATTGCAGCTTGGACCTCAAGTTTTATTATATTTGCTAGTTAGTCCTTCTGCCTCACTTGTTGTTACACGTGAGGCATTGTAAATATTACGTGAATATCTTTAAGTTTTTGGACCTCTTCTAAAATGAGGTGATAGTTTATTAAATTTACAAATAGGTCCCTGTAACTGTGGCAATTTTATTTCTTGTATTTTTTGCATATTAATTTTTTTTTATTGCTCAAAATATTATAAGAAAATTATTTTTAAGTACTTAATATCATGCTTGTTCATGAATAATTTTATTTTGACATTTTAACTTATTTTCCTAGTTTCTAAAAATACTAAAACATGCATTTTCTTGCTTTTAACACAAAAAACCCATAAAAATTACAAAACCTTTTCGAAAAATTGTGGAAAAAATATACGATCTATATTGTATTCTATCACATATCCAAAAATCACTAAAAAATACAAAATATAAAACATAAAAATCACAAAACCTTTGAATATATTTTGACCTATTTTTAAATGTATATATCTATATTAACTGTATATCATATATTAATTATAGTATACATAATATCTATATTATTATATATAATTATATATCTTATTTTAAAATAAAAAATAAATGAAAATTTTACAAAACTAAAAATATTATATAGAAGAAAAAATAAAGAATCTATAAAAACAAATTAGAAATCCGCAAAAATTAAATATACTTAAAAACCCACATAAAACAAGAAAAGGCAGAAACATACAAAATAATTATTATTAATTAGAAATAATTGTTAATTATTAACTACCCTACCCTTTTACACCTCAAAGTGTGACACTCTACATCCTTAGACCATTCACATAATTTGTAGAGTTATAATAAATTTTAACTCACTCCACTCATTTTATTGATTAATTTATTTTTGAGTTAATTGCTGACTAAGAGACACTTGGTCACTACAACGATTGCTAATTATGTTTGATTAGCAGACCAATGCAAAACCCTCTTCGTTAGTAGCGTTCACTTATAGAGGGACCAGCTCTCTCATAGGTATGCGTACGGGATATATCATAGAGGAACAATCTTCCTCTTAATTTCTAGGAGGAGGATCAATTATGTCAGTGTCTTCTTCCTCAAGATCAGAAGCCGCCTCACAAAATTCATCTAAAACAATTTCTAGTAGTTTATCAAAGGAATAGGCTCCGCATTAACTATCCTTTGGTCTGAATGTTTGAGCCCTGAATGCCAAAGTCCAATGGGCTTTTCCTCATATATATCTAGTACGAAATTTGTCCACCTTCGGTATCTTTTTAAAACAATCTACATGCTTTTTTTCGAGATGGTTCTGTGGATGACTTTTGAACATCTTTGATGTTCTCATCCTCAAAAAATTCTACATCATGACTTCTCTCAAGATCATTCTCTAAATTGTCAAATAACATGTAGCCATATTCATCCATATTCTATAAAGATGCATTATCTAAACTTTGATTCCAACTTGAATGTACCATTTATTGTAACATGCACAAAAGATTCACAACTAAATACACATATGTGCTTAAAAGAAATGTGTTTTTATACTATATTCTATCAAGGATATTGCTTTTTAAAGAAACACATGGAGGCATATTGATTATGAGCTACATTATTCAAGGCTTCACCCCAAAATGAGATGGCGAGCTCTGGCTTAGAAAGTAGGCATCTAACTCACTTGATGAGAGTTATGTTCATTCTCTCGATAATGCTATTCAATTTAGGAGTTAGTAAAGTTTTCATATGTATATATGCATGAGAACTATGACACATGTCAAAGGATCTCGCATACTTCACCATCATCGTTGCATATGAACTTTAACTTCTTTCATGTCTATATCTTTGCATGCAAGTCCTTAAATATACTACTGACATGATCCTTATTGTTTATGGTGTAAACAAATAACTTTCTAAAAAAATCGTTAATAAATATGATAAAATAAAATGTGCCACCAATAGAGATAATCTTTAAAAGGCCAAATAAATATGGGTAAACTAACTCCAATAGATGTACCTTCGTGACGCATGAGTTTGTTTGGACACAAATTTTTATGAACTAAATAAATAATGCGTTATCTATATTTTCTTACTCCATGTATAAAAGAAGATCCCACTGGTAGTTCTTTGTTTCTCTGATGTTTTAAAGATGACATACACTCTTCAATATATCATATTCACATGCTCGTTCTTTATGCTTATAAGACTATAAGTATGGATTCAATTCAACAAATCTACGAAGTGTCACCGATTTCAAGTGAAGCAGAAGTTGCAAACTTTGTTGAAAAGTTGTTGCTTTATTTATTGTATTATTATGGAAAGTTGTAATCTTTAGCAAGCTTCACAAAATAATTTTCAAATAGAAATATTGAACATTCCGAATTCTAATCGACCATTTCTTCTCAGTGATCCGCCCTAGGTTTTTTCTTCCAATGTGTAATCACGAAAAAACTATCGCGATTCTCAAAAGAGGAGGAAAAAAGCTGATAGTTTTTCTTATCCTTATAATAAAGATCTTCAAAATAACTCAAAGATGATATCAAAGTAGTCATATTGAATTGATTGATTTATTTTTGATTATCTATATCCATATATACATATATTGACTCGGATATCATGTATCTATATGCATCAAAGTGCTCTTGAACTAAGAAATAGACCCTAGAAGCTCAAAAAGGTTATCCTGAGCAATTGCAAGAATTGGGTTCATTGATATTCCTGGTATAGTAGATGCTATCACACATACAGTCATACTCAATTCGATGGAATTGTTTGATCTTCAAGTGGATCTTCTATAATTTCGAACGTGAGGGGTTCTTTCTTGGTTTCGTGCAGTCATTCTTCTTTTTAGATAGTAGTAGATAGAAAGAACGCTCGTAAGGAGTCATATTGAAACAAATAAATATTACCATCATTGATCAACCATATTTCTTTGACTAATCGATGATCAACCACCATTCTTGACATGAACAATAATAATTTGAAATTCATCCTAATGGTAAAAAATGATCGACCATACTTTTTGATACGATTGATCATCTACACCTGATCGATCGCAGTTGTTTTATTGATAGATTATTTCAACAAATCTCTGTTGATTTGTTGTTTTTAATTTATTTCCAGCAGACATATTCTCTGCATAACACATCACAGACCCATTGTTGCAAGACACACAATTCAAGTAATCACACCTATTCTCTTTAGAAAAGCAAGAAGCTCTTTCTGGGTTATTTCCTCGACAATTCTTTCTCATGGTCTTTGCTTTGTTAGATTATTTCGAGAACAATATTATCAGTTGATAGTTGTAAAGCATCACTATCAAATTAATAGAGTTCAATCACTCACCGTTACTCAAGTTCTTCTGATAGTAGTCCGAACACTATTGACAACCCTCCTCAAGTTGGTGATATATGTATTTGTTTGATATTGCTTATCCACATGTGTTATTTATGATATAATTGTTTTGTTATATTTGTCAAACTTATACAAATATACATTGTTGATTTTCTTTAGATATCAGTATTCTATATTTGAGAATATCTCTTGATATCTGTTAAGATAAGATTCTCTGGAAAACTTTATTGCAAATATATTCTTTTGTTTCTATTTAACCTTTCTTTGCAAGACTTTAGGTTCCAATCCTAAGTGTGAGGAGAAGCTCTTGGAAGTAAGATCTTCAAGAAATCAAGAAGAAAGTTGAAGCTCATCTATTATTTTGCTTGCACTACAGTATGTGATCTATATTGTTGATCTTGGTGTCTGATCCTAAGATGGAGAAGCATCAGCTTTGTAAACAGTTGGGATATCTATATAAATTTCTCGAGCTTTAGTGAAGTAGTTAATTAGCTCTACTAATCGAGAAGTTCTGAGTCAGGAAGACTCAGGTCATGGTTTTTACCTAGGTGGATTTTTACGTAAAAATATTGTACAAGTGAGCTGATTGGATTGCTTGGATGATTGTTTCTATGTTTGTTGACTATTTCGCATAAAGTTTTAAAATTGACTCAAACCGATATTCACACCCATCCTTGTGATATCGTGATCCCTGAACTCGCATCCACTTGATCAAGGTATATAGGCCCTTCATTCTCATATAATTATTATTGGTTCCATTCACTGCATCTTTAAAAATTGTTCTATGTGTAACATAGAGGTTAGTTTGTTGCACTTCTTCCCTTAAGCCATAAGAGAAGAACCCTTATTAAGCTTCCACTCTCTACCACCAAATCAACATCATAGTCACATTTTTCCAGTTGAGATCAAGTTTAGATGTGTGTAAGGAGTGTGCCTCACATCTTTCAACATAAAAAGGATTATATTCAAAATATACAAGGTGATGTGATCCTATCTAGTGACATTTGATAATAATTATCATCCATCCTATGAGTGTGAAAGCACTGCAAGTATAAGATGTAAAAAATCCTATTATAGGTCATATGCAGGGACGAGTCATATCAACTAAACAACAAGAGTTATCCCTAGCTACATTCACCATATCCATACTGGAAACTATGATTAATCATGCTAAAAAATGACGGCAACAACATTCTCATCTTGACCATTTCTTTTAGTTTCTCCTCCCATTTCTCTCGTCTCAGTTGGAGGCAACATTTCTTGAGATAGTCTTTCTTCTTACAATGTTGGCACTCTAGACCTTTGTATATGAATCTGAACTTGCTTTTGCTTTTATATCGTCCCTTATAATTTGTGAGTCTATCTATCCCATATTTTCCATGACCGAAACCTCCTTCTTGTGAAGAAGAACCTTGATATTTTCTCCTGACATTGTATGTTTGTAAACACAATCCTTGATAGTCTCCAAGGAGACAGTTCCATTATGTGTTATGTTATAGAAAGACATTTAAAATGCCTCCCAATTGTTTGATAGTAACAAGTAATAATTGACCTAGAACTTCATCATAAACTTTTATTTCCATGCTAGGAAGATAAATAATAATTCGTTGAAATTCATTTATAAGGTCTAGAATAGAAGTACGTGAAATTTGACAGCATCAATATCTTGAGTAAATATTTCTTGTTGTTTCTTATCTTCAATGCCTACAATTTCTCATTCTACATTTGATCACATACATTCTCATTCACAATGTATTTAATAAATCTACGAACTTGCTCATGCTTAGACTCCTGTTCTTCGTCATCCTTGAATTTGTGATGATGTATAGTGAAAACTAGGAGGTGCATGGCCTTCAGAAATAATAAGCCTTTCATCTTTTTTTTTCATAAATTGCAATTGGACTTATAATAGGTTGATCATCTTGGTAGTATTGTAATCCCTCCTATAAACTGTATTGACTATGATACCACTAGAAGGGCATAGATTCTCTGCATAGATCGAATTGTAGAATAACACAACCTTGATAAGTGCAATCAACACACTGTGTGCAATTTAAGAGAAGTACAACTATGGATAAAATCCAACCCCGTATGCATAGAAATTAAAATGAGGAAATCCTCAATGTGAGGGTAAAAATCATGGGGGTCGGTAGCAATCTAGGCCTTACACAAATCCAACCCTCTCCTCAATGGCACAAATTAGCAGAAATAGAGATAATTGAAGGCAAACTTATCATCGTGATCATCAACGTATGACATTTTGAATTCATAATTGGCTACACACGAATAAAAATGAGGGATACAACCGCCAGCTTAATTAATCCCTCCTTATCCCGTATTAATGGAATGAAACCTGGGAGGTTAAGTTGCGACAGGAATGCAAGGAATATCCTCGTGTTTCCTGTGAGTATTGTGTATCTTTGCACCCCCGAAATGCTCCTTGTGGTACGTAACTCCGCCACACTCGACATATTTTAATGCTTCTGGCAGCTTCTGAGGCAAATGGCGCCCGGTTGTTTCCGAGTATACCTCTTTCGCACTTGTAAAATTCGGAACTTTCTTTCTTCGAGGTGATGTGAAACTCAGTGCTCAACCACCAGAACCTTCGGCCGAGTTTATGATACTTCTCCTTAACTTCTAATCGTATTCCAAGCACTTAATTAAGATGGCCAAGCACATGATATAAATAGGGTGCATGGCATGGGTTCCAACATTCACAACCCAGAGATCCCACTGGGAGCAGTGCTATTACTAATGGCATCTCCTCCTCCTCCTTTAAAGGCTTTCCTAATCGCCGTCCTCCTCGTCTTCACCATATTTGCAGCTTCTTTAATCGGTACTATTTCATTCATTGTTCTGATTCCCACATATCAAAGGCATGTTCTCCTCGTAATATTGATGGATATCTGTGTCTTAGCTTATTTCTACGGAGATTCGTCGTAAAGATATCGTTCAGGCTTTATATCCCAATAGCGCCTGTGATTTATATCTCAAGAACAATCGATGACGAGGAAATCTTAGCAGTTTAGAAGAGGTCATTGCGTTTTCTTTTCCTCACTTGGCTATTTGTTACAGCAGTAATGGAATTGGTATGGCTGTTACGAATCTGCCAGATATAAAGGAAAAGACTACACACACTATGATGCCGATGACGATTGCGATTAGTTTGTAATTCATGTTGTTTACTTGTACGAAAGGGATGACTGGAGCACAAAAGAGTATAGACTGTGGAAAGGGATGCAAAGACATAAACAAATGCCAAACCGATTGCGCGGCCAGGGGGTACAAATATGGCTATTATGATCGTCAAAAGAAAATCCTCTACTGTTGCTGCGGTGTTCCAATCCCTTGATGCCTTCTTGATTGTTTTCTCTGGAGAATTATGAGAGTCCTTTGCATCTGAATAGTCATGTAATAATAACTGAACAATAAGAGGTTCCTTCCCTCGGATTGTAGAACTGGAAGGTTCATGTGTCTTCCGCCAGTAAAAAAAATGTCCAGCACTTTTTCTGATGATATTATACAATCAATGAGGCTTGTGCCTCATCTAGCAATAATATATCTAGCGTTGTTCTCTTCCTTGGAAGAATTTCTATTTGATAGGAGCTCGAAGTTTCTTAAGAAAGTCAAATCTGCTAATGGATGTACACCATGGTTTGATAGAAGCATGGGCTAAATACAAGATCCTACCCTACGCTAAATTCTTGAGCAGTGTGGTAAAAGTTATTCAACTAACCCGACTAGTCGCTCCAATTAGTCAAATAGATTTGGTGGCCGACTGACTATTGACAAATCACTCAATAGTCGGTCAGCCGACAACTAGACCCGATTAGTCAGCCGACAACTACACACGATTAGTCAGCCGACTAAGCTAACTTGATTTTATCTTAGGGCATGTTTGTTTGGAGAATAGGCCCTGGAATAAGGGGCCTATTCTCCATCCGACACGGTTTCCCGTGGTACGTTTATTCCTCCTCATTCCATCTTATTTCACTTTTATTCCTATCTTTATCTCACCTTACCTACCTTTATTTCGCCTTATTCTCTTTATTCCTATCCTCCAGCCGAACAAAGAATAGACCCTTATTCTCTTTATTCCCAATCCTTATTCCTGCTTATTTACGAACCGAACGGGCCCTTAGAGATACCATTTTTATTTTTTATTTTTTATTTTTTAAAAAATCAAACTTAATCTATGATGCTTAATGTTTTATTTAAATTCAAATATTTTTTTATTTCATTATGATAATATAGAAAATGTGCACATCTATGTGAATATATAAAAATATATGTATAACACATAATTTATAGATATAATATAATTAAATAATACAAAACCAAATAATGCATGCCTTATGAAATCGGAGTAGTCGTTCGATTGTTGATTAGTCCTTAGTCAGCGACTCGACCGACCGAGTATCAACTACCAACTTTTGCAACCTTTCTCTTAAGCATGTTGACGAGGGTCTATAGTCTAAAGTTTCAAGCGCATATACAACAAACTACTTTTATAATATAGTGGCATTAGTGTTTTCAACTGTATTTAAAAAAATGGATTGTCCTGACTTCTTTTGAGGATAAACCCTTATATATAGGGGAAAATGAGGCTGCTCCTTGGGTGTAACCAACGGGTTATTTTCGCTTCATTTTTCCGCAATTTTTTTGAAATAACATAACAACTATATCCCTCTAATGGCATTCCAATTTTGTCAAAAATAGAGACACATGCCCTCCATCCAGAATAGGTTGATTACAACAATTATAAGATCGTTAAAATTACATGGTCTAGATGGGATAGGAGTCCCTATTTCTGGTGAAATTAGGATGATAAATTAGAGAGATATAGTGATGAAAAGACATGGCATTATTTTTCAAAAAAATTTGAAAGTCACGGGAAAATGGGGTTGGAGCAGCGCGTTAGTTGCCCCCAGGGAGCAACCCCATTTTTCCCTATATATGTGTGTGCGTTTGTGTGCGTGTGTGTGAGTGTGCGTGCACGTGCGGGTATGCGTGTGTGTGTGCGTGTGCATGTGCGTGTGCATGTGCGTGTGCATGTGCCTGTGCGTGTGTAGGGGGGAGATATGGTTGCCCCTGGGAAGCTAACTTGGCTCCCTGCTCCATTTTTCCTATTTTTATTTTTATTTTTTGAAAATTACTTCCATAGATTTTCATAACTATATCCTTATGATGTCATTCAAGTTCTGTATGAAACAGAGACGACTTCTACGACCTACATCCAAACGGGGTAGATTTCAATAATTCTGCGACCGTTAAAAAGTGAATGTCTGGAGGGAGGTCATAGGAGTCTATATTTCGCACAAATTTTTAACGACATAATTGATGAATCTCCATTTCATCGCCTTTATTCTTTCATTTAAATCTTAAATCCCTAGTTAAATGCATGTATATAGCATTATTTTGTACAAATTAACATTCAGTAATTGCCTACAAATTATATTGTATAAATTCATGTATTTAATTCAAAATAAAACAAAAGAAAAGAAAATAATGAAGTGTCAAAGACACTAAGTGACCATAAACCCCTAAACCTAGTAATCATGATGACTTGATAGATAAGGAATAAAAAATAGGGAGACAGGGCAGATCAATGTACAAAATACAACTCAAAACCCTAATTTTTATGCATCAATAAATGCATTTTTGGTCCTACTTTATTCTTTGTTATTTATAATTAAATAAATAAACCCTCAATGTGAAAGTTGTACATAAAATTAGAAGAAAAATACAAAATTGATTTCACTTAAACATAGTGCAGTGTGCTTGGGACACTCAGACTAAAAGCCGCAAAGAAAACTTCACAGACATGTATCTCCTCCATAAAGATTCAAAATTGATAAAACTCAACTTTATTATTTATAAATTAAATTATATATTTAATGAAGGTAGTTTCATTTAATTTGAAGTTGAGGTGCAAAAGTTGGCTTATGGGCACATATTGTACTATATACATGTATATAATATTCAATATATTAATTATTTACATTTTTACTTTTTCATATTTTTGTATACCTGTAAATATTATTTGAAACACATTTCAATCATAAACATAGAATAAAGATATTAAAATTTTATTGAATTAAATAATGTATCCTCATACATAGGTAAGCTATACATATAATATATACATTCCTATTTATTTAAGAATATAAATTAAATCAGAAAAATATATCAAAAATTTGTAAATATGTAATTAAATAAGTTGTAAATATATAAAAAATGTATATATAATAATAAAATACAAAATAAAAATAAAAATAAAAGACAGAAATTATAGATAAATATACCTATATGCATACATGTAATATAAACTTCTACAATAAATTAACTTTCGAAAATTTATAAAAATCATAATAAATACTACAGAAAATAAGTAACACTTTTCATGTTTTAACCTAAAATAAATAAAATAATTTAATATTTTATATATAATTAGTAAGGGATTTAAATCCCTTGTTTTTCCGATTGGTAATGTAACTTCCTTTGTTAAACTCCGGTCAACTCTTCTACCCAGGTCACCTGCCCCTGTTAGAGATGGTGACGTGCCATCTTCTTACCCGTTTCTGAGGTGATCAATCACTCAATCCGACTTGATTTTTCATGAAACATTGCTCAGATCAACCCCAATACATACATAATCATTAGATCCTCTATACATAACCCTAATTGATCGGAAACCCAAGGTTAATAAGGCTCATCCACCATGTTTATAAATAACACCTCTAGTCCACCATGTTTATAAATAACACCTCTAGGTCTTATTCTCTTTTTTTGATTCCCAATCATGCACTCGTAATTATTATATTCGATTGTTAGAGAAGCCTTGTGATAGCAGGAGTTTGGTAGAGGTGTTGACGAGGACAAGAGGGGTGTGAAAGGTGAGATCCAGCTCACTGGAGGGTAGCTCAGGCGATGATCTTTCTGCTCCCTGAAATAGTCAGGTAAAAGCAGTATTTCTTTCATATTTTGATGCATTGTTATTCCAGTAGTGTAGATTAGTGTTTAGTTTTATCAATCATGCAGTATATTTAAGTAATTTCCGAATACTTTTTTTGTTGGAGACCTGCTCCGACCCAAATCCACTATTTAATCACCCCTGCTCCGACCCATCTTTACCCTACCTTCGAACGTCATAACATTCTTTGCATTTCCCCCATCTTTTCACCTCTGATTCTACAAGAATCAGAGCTCCCGATTTCTTCCCTCCACTGTCCACATGAGCTCTTTGCCCCCTTCATTCCCATGTGCTACAAGCATCATCTCATAATCGAGCATCTTCATCTCGAACTTAGGAGTATTTTTGTGCTGGAGTAGAGCCTTGATTAGCCAACTGGAGTGAGGATCAAAGACAAGTTGGAGCTCCCAGGTGCTACCCCTCTTGCTGAAGTGGCGACGCCCCAGGAAGCTAAAGCAACTATTGGTAAAGCATTTGGTGGCCGAAGATGCGCAGATACGAACGTAGAAGCTCGCCCTGGAGCTATTCTTAGAGTGTTCTTCCAGGCACCTCGAGAATCGGATCTAGAAGAGTGGTACAGATCTAATCTGGGTCGTCCCTTCAAGAGGAAAAATGATGCTTCCATCTGTTGCCCGACTGAGACACATGGACGTAATTGAGCCCTCAGATGGAACCAGTTAAAGGGGTAATTTGCATCGAGCCCCTCTGTGCTTTCCATGATATATAGTAGGTTCTATAAATATTAAGCATCATTCAAATTTTCTGTAAATATTGCACAGGACCATCTCGATTTATTGAATGTTGCATCGAAGTCTATGCTAGGTCGCCTCACGTGGCGACTCACATGAGGAAATTTTCCATACAAGCCCTCCGACTTTTACTATTATGTTTTAGTATATTAAATTAAAATATTAGTGTAATGTTTTGGGGTTATTTGCACAGAATACCTTGGACTGTATTTTTATTGCAAAAATGCTCATGCCATGTTTGTAATTATTTATTTAATTTTCTGTTGTTATTAAATATCTTTAGTGCCTCATTAAATTTGGGGAAAATGTTGGAGATGCTTTATCTGATACTTGTTCATGCCATTCTTTTTATTTAGCATTTTACGGCATTTTTTCATTTATTTAAATCATTTAAGTGATAGATTTTCCATGTTTAACTAAAAAAGTACAAAAAATATAAAACCTATCTTCAGAATTCCAAAAAATAAAGTTTATTTATCACTATATATTGTAATTCTAGACCAAAAATCACAAAAAATACAGAAGAAAAATACTAAAATTTGAAAACCCTAAAAACATTATAAAAATTAGAAAAAAATATGGAAACATCTAAAAATAGTTTTCTATTTCTTATTTTTATTTATATTATATACTATATATTAAAAATAACTTTCGGATTTTTTGGATTATTTATATATTTTTAAAACTCAAAACAATTTGTCCTATTTATTATAGTTATTATTTTGATATATTTCATATATTAAGAATACCAAAAAATTAGCAAAATTTATCAGAAAAATCATAAAAAGAGAGAAAAAAATATAAAAATGCAAAAAAAAATTTACAATTTTTAAGTATATTTAACTATATTTAAAAACCTAAGAACTTATGCATATTTTATATATACTTATATTTACTTATATCCTTATTATTATTACAATTATTAATTATAAATACTTAATATATATATATATATTTATTTATATTTAAAACCTTACAAATAAAAGAATTGTTCCTAGCTATATTGGTTATATTTTTATTTATTTAATATATATTATATTGTATTCATAATATATATTGTATTATATATATTATATCTTAAGAAGAAAAGAATAAAAAATGGAAAAATTAAAAAAATTTATTAAAAATGTAAAAAACATAAAAAATACAAAACATTACAAATTCTTAGAAATTAAGCATAATTAAAAACCCACAAAAAACCAGAAAAAGCAAAAAAGAAGTACAACAACATTTATTGTTTATTTTTACTAATAGTTAATAAATACCATATCCTCATTGCTCTATGTGATTCGACAATCTACATACTTATACATTGTACATATATATTTTGTACAGTTAAACTAAAAATAAATTTTGACTCACACATTTGCGTTGAATTATCATACATTGTGATATGAATGTTGATGATTGTTGAGATACTGACTTGTTAGACATTGCAGGCCCGCCAAGACCAGGAATTAGGAACTCCTATCTCGACCTGTTTATCAAATGGCACCATTGTCGGGGAGAAACACATAGGGTAGAATTGTGAAGGATATGGTATAATCCTCAAGCTCATCATGGAAGCGTGAGCATCGTATCGAATACGATGAAGAACGACTAGTCGGACTAGTTGTTCTACGCAGCGGAATTTAAAAACTTTTCATGTGATGAAACCACATGATCCAAGAACGCTCGGATCTTTTCATCTAAAACCACATCAAGTATAATGTAATACCTCTTGTAGCGTGGTTGATCGAGTCTCTACAAAAAGTGACCTCCTGTCTCAAGTCCGATCTTCGGAGAAGACGCTTGCGAGCACTGGGATGAGTCGTGTGATCCTCGCAATCCAAGAAGTTGATCCAAGCATGGTGAACTTCTGATCTCGTCGCACAAGATCAAACACCTTCTTCATGAGCGAAGCACTCCAAAGAAGATGGAGAACCGAGGAATGTCGAGGCGGTGGCGCGACGACGAAGCTACGACGAAGTTTCTCCTCTAGGGTTTGGTGGATGGCCACCAATGGAGAAGAGAGGAGAGTTGACGTGTGGAAGGAGAGATAGAGCTTGTTGTATCTCAATAGCATAACCCTAGAGAGAAAGGGATGCCTCTCTATTTATAGAGTTTTGAGAGTCCATGGATCACAATACATGGGACACACCAAATCAATGGATGAGATTGATTTGTGTTTAATCCAATGGTCAAGATTGTTGTTGGTAAAAAACCAACAACTAATAATTTAATTTTGATTAAATATATTTAATAAATCAAATCTAATTCAATCCTAAATCAAATCAATCAAATATGGAGAGATTAGCATGGAGATTACATCTCCCTATGGAATAGGTAGGACGGCTACCAATTTCCATGTAGGACTTGGTAGCCGTCCACCATAATCCATGGTGGAGGCAATCTCATGCAATCTCATGAGATTGCATATCTTTATGAAAATCTCCAACATATTTACAACAACTTTTGCTGTAAATTATTCTACAAAAAATTTATAATTAATTTTGAGAATATTGAAATCTAACCACTGGAAATTTGTGAATCACATTCACAACCCAAAATAAAAATTAATTTATATTTTCAATTAATTATACAATGTGAATCCAATTCACACCAATAATTAATTAATAAATATACATCATAATAAGCTCTCTGTAATACATTATAAATCTCATTTATAAAATATTATAAATAATTGGATACTGCTATCCACATTATTCGTATCCACAAATTAAATCTCATTTAATTATATTGGATAAATATCCACATGCATCAGGATAATTAAATCACATTTAATTATCAATCTCTCAATGCTTAGATATAATTTAACTATGGAATCATTCTTGAACCCTTTCAAGAATAATGAGCTTTCTCTGTAGATACTTGGAGATAAGGACATGGCGATTGTATTGTTCCACGTATAGTGACTTGGATATTGAGATCACATCTCAAATCCAGATCTCATGGACCTTCCACAGATGCTTGATTGAATCAAGGTCGTAGACCTAATCTTCTCATTGTATCTGAATCTCATTCAGACCAATGTCCAGTACATGGACTAAGATTAGGTCACTTCTCTATTGAGAGGAGTCACTAAAATCCAAACCTGATTCATCACTCCCACGGAATGGAAGCGTCTTGGTTATACAATCGTTTATGATCACATCACCCTCAGGTATTCCCAACACCTGTACATCCTGCATACTGGAAGACCTATTATGAAACCCAAAGATGTAAATCAATTATGTACTTTCTTCTTTAGGGTTTCATCATCAAGTTTCTCAGTCTTGATCATTGGGAATTGGTATCGATCATATGCTTTCCCAAAGCATATATCATACCTTCTAATTCTTATCATGCTTCCAAAGCATGACAACCATGCATGGAATTTTTTCAGTCTCAATACCTCATGAGTGAGCTCATGTCTTCCGGTTCACAAGTGAACCTGTATGATCCCTTTGAGAGATTGTATTACTCATATGTCCTTACAAGCACACCAGCTCGTCGGTGTATAGACCTTGGTTAGGTCATCAACCTATTGGTATGCCAAATGCACACACTCAGACATATAGTAACACATATGTCTCTAGTCAGAGGATGCATGCCTATGCTGTGATAGTATTCAACATAGATCTTCGGTTATCTCGATCTCATTAAGTCAAACCTTTGACTCAACTAATCTGACACCTCCGAATCACTATTTCCATGCAGAGGACCTGCATCAAGAGGTCGGCCAGATATCATCCAAGTGAGAAAGGATTACCATCTCCTACTCAGGCTGGAGATCCTCTCTTAACAATCATTTGATGGTACTTGATGAGTCCTCAATCTAACTCTTTTGATATTCATCCAAGCACCAGCCTCTATGATTCAATAATTGAATCAACAGTTGTATGATCATTAAGATGACCATGGTACATAACCCTAATTGTACTAAGGGACCTATTATGAAAATTAGTTATTCTCCATTTCATATCATGGAATGATATTAGTAATAACATTTATTGCGTAATGGCTAGCCGTAGGCTCGCATGTCCAACAATCTCGCACTAGCCCAAAGAGCCATTAATGGGCTAATCATTTAAACCCACACTCATGTGACAATCATAGGCTATTTTAGAAAATAGCTAGGTAAGCTGATCAGGCACTCTGTTCCTAAGAGACTATGCCAAGTCCTTTTACAACACTTGCATATCTTCTAGTGACAGTATTCGTATCCAATGCGAATGTTCCATCTCATGCAACCAATACTCAACCATGTTAGTCATAGTGTCCTTGACGCTACACCTCAATAATTATTATAATCAGTATGTAATTTCTATTATCCTTATCAAAATACCCTTATTCCTGGAGATCTCTTTCTCCTAATATATTCGTAGTTAAGATCTTTTAGATCTCCATCTATAAAGTCTTAATTTCTTGAAGATAAGACTTAGAGATCACTATCTCTAAAGGCTTGTCATCTTTGAAGATATTGTTATTACTGCAATCAAGTTTTCTATCTCCATGGTAGGATTAGTAACAGTTTACTACTCCCACTGCATTGCAGACATCTGGCTTTTGTACACATCTAGCATACTTTCAGCTTCTCGTAACTGATGCACAAAGGGCAAACAGTTTTAGCATTCACTTCCTCAACTCTTTGAGGTGTTATCCCTTTAGATAGGTCAGTACCATATCTAGAGGGAAAGAAGACTTTCTTGGAATTTTCCAGAAAATGGAAATGTCCTAGGTGTACCGCTAATGTGATGGTCCCAATACCCTCTTCTCTTTGCTTCTGAACAACTTCAGAACTAAGATCTAAGAGGTATCCTTCAGATCGTATATCGAGGTATGGAACAGCCATGTTATAAAACACTTATTATTATCTTCCTTATATCATTCCAAATGATTAGGATATTATCTACATTTATTACGATAAACACAATGGCACTCCCACTATGCTTCACACGGTTCATGAAGATTCTATCTGAAATCATAACATTTATAATTTCATCAAATCTTATGTTCCAAATACAAGAAGCTTATTTGAGTCCAAATATGGAATTCCTTAGCTTGCACATCTTGCTTTCGTCAGCCATGAAGCCCTGGGGCTACTTCATGTGAATATCCTCAGAGAGATATTCATAGAGGAATGCAATCTTGACTCACATATTAAAGATGTCGTAGTCAAGTTGAGTAGCTATAGTTAGCAATATTCTGATGGGTTCAAGCATGGTCACTGAAGAGAATGTCTCATTGCAAGAGATGTCTTCTTTTCGGTATGCAGCTCATGGCTACAAACCGTGCTTTTGAAGGTCTCTACCTTATCATCATGTTTCCTCTTTCTATTGAAGACCCATTTACACCTTAATGGGTCTTACCCATATAGTTGGATCCTCAAGGGTCCATATACAACATTTGTATATGAAGTCTACTTTAGACTTTATTGCTAACATCCATCCTTCCATACTATGATCTTCAGAAGCTTCATCACATGAAGTCAGATCATTGTCAGATTCAACTGACACATGAAATCCATCTTCAAACTTATTTGAAGAGGTATTAGTGTTTAATCTTTAATTTTCCTTTTAGTTTCCAATTAGGAGCCTCATTATCTTCTCAAGATTAAATGAGTTCCTTCACTTCATTTTCATCTTAATTCTCAAGAATCTCACCCTCTAGGAAACACATTCTCATAGATGAGATTTTTGAAGAATCTCAAGGTCATAAAGTAGGTATCCAATACCATCCTTTATTTTCCTAATGAAGTAGCATTCTCACGTGTTAAATTCCAGCTTACTTGCTTGGAACCTTATTAAGGATATATATTGTAGTCTCTACTACACATATACTTTGGAAACTAAGAGGTAATTATGCTAAGAATCATAATTGATCAAATCATGTCACACATGATCCAATTGTATATCCCTACAACTCCATTGAGTTTAGGTTTATTAGGAAGAGTGAGATAGAAATGACATTCATATCTCTACAAGGTATTACATAAATTCATCTAATAGGTACTGACTACCAAGATTAGATCAAATTCATTTAATCTTCCTTCAAACTTTGGTTCTAAACCAAAATTGTGAAATCTTTGAACATTTCAAAGCTTTTTAAGTGAAGAGAAGATATCTCATATCACAAATAATCATCAATAGATATCACATATCCATAATGTTTATTCTGATATAGTTTTTTCACATACATCAATATGTATGAGATCTTGAATACCTTGACATCTTACACCATTCCAAGGAAGGGTGTATTGGATATTTTTACTTTTGAATACAATATTCACAAGTTTGTAAGATTTGAACCTTTGGACAATCTAAAGTTTCATCTCTTACTAGTCTATTGATCACATCAACAGACAAATGTCCAAGGCTTGATGCCAGATCATTGTCAAATGATCTTCGTTCTCCTATTGATCTTTTAAGGTTTAATTTCAGTATTAGAAATGTTAATGAACCATTCATTAATTTCCTAATTTAGTACATCCAACTAGATTTTAAATTAGTATCTTAAATATCTCCATCATAACTCTTTATGATAGGTCTATTATAGAATTCATGTTTATTCCCAACATATAGAAATAAACAATGAGTGTATTCTAATATCTAGGTCATAGAGATATTCTCTAAGACTAATGGCTCTCCCACTGAAATTAGGAAGTCTATTTATCCAATAGAGGTTCTTGCAACAATTGCATTAACATCAATGTAGATGACTATTAAACCTTTAAAATCAAATTTTATATTCTTCTAATACATATGCAACCAATTGCAAGTGTTATTAGAAGATTGAGATACAATTATTAGACTTCATCTTATCACAATGATTATATGTAGATTATTCTGATGCACTATCCGACTCCTTCTCTAAGGATTCTAGGTAGACTTGATAGTCATACTATCGACACATCAACTTGTTGTAGTATTGGCATTCATCCAACTCTTTGGATGTCATATGGAAGTCATAGAAGTATAGTCAACTCTTTGACTTTCCTTCTCACATGGATCAGACCCACGCTTCCATTGCGCTCCCTTCATCTATAAACAACCATTGCTTAAGACTAAGGATCTCTTATGTTGAACTCAAAAGAATACAATGTAAGAGTATTTCAACATTTATGTGTGCTTCATTCAATTCATACAATATAAATATTATGAAGCTTCATGAATGAGTAGAGTATAGACAATCGAATGATGACACTCATCACATCTACATACATCTTAATCTCTTAAAACATTGGTTCAGGTAGGCATTCAAATATTTTGAATACATCATCTCTTATAGAGCCACCATTCTGTATGATGCAGTGAACCATGTCATTCATGATTAAAATGTCGAGAGCACATATGCATGCCTTAAACATCTTCTTAGATTTTATAAGGATTATTCAACAATTACGATCATCATCAACATGCCACTTCCAAAGTACATTAGATGAGATCAAGACTATAGAGACATACAAACCCTAGGGTTGTAGTCCTATTGTCTATTTAATTTTCATTCCTCATTATTATGAGTAAACTTGCACATTGCAACCACATACAATATGTGTTTAACTGCAAGTACATTATTTTGATCATGGATCCGATCCATTATATTTCAATGGTTATTATTCAGTATAGTATTGAGTGGGTTTATGAAGGATTATCTGAAATAAGAAATTTGCATAAATATATATGCATGTTTTACTTTGATTTAGGAATTTTTATGTCAAAATTGTCTTGCCTTGTCAACATTGAAAGTTCATTCCCTTAATCACTTTCAATGTAAGAGATAACTTACCAGTATATCTCAAGCAAGATCTGGGATCTCCTTTCTTATCTTTGTTACATCCCAATAATATGAGAACCTGTAACTCGGATAAAAAGAAGCGGGAACACATTGTGCCTTGCAAGTCCAACTTGCATCTCCCAATTCGGTCTTTAACACCCGAGCCCACCACCCCTAAGGTGATGTTGACTCGTCACTAATTGAACCAACCGTCAATAGGAATACAACTCGCTATGCGCAATCCAATATCGCCCCAATAATATGAGGACTCGATATTGGGGTCACTACGCATACATCCTTACTCTTTCAAGAAGCGACGAGCTCGATCCAAATGGATCGTATAGAGGAGCTATCACTTATGACAGTCGCCTCCTACATACAATATCTGGAGACGGAACCCTTCGCCTTGACGGGAGACCATGGATGTCACTTATGTGATCCTCCACCTCATATTCAAATTTTAATTAATTATCATGAATCATATTCATATAATTAATTCTTCCAAGGGAAATACACATCTATTCATAATAGAGTGTTTTAATTGGATATAATTATCAATCCAATTCAATCAACAAACTTGATTGGTTTTACTTGAATATATATATGGTATTACCTCAAAGTACGTATTAATTTGAATTTTAATAATTAGAAAAAATACACCTTGATTTCTTTGGTATTATCGAGTCCCTACCCAATGTCATGGCCAGTACCGGCGGGAGTGGGACAGACAGCACACGGTGCAACCTGCTACCCCAACGCTCCCCGACTAGACACCATATCCACCTCAGGAAAGGATAATGTCAAATAGATCATTGTGTATTTGAGATGATCATCGGTTCTTCAACTGAAGATATACCATATAGTAATAAGAAAACAATTTTGATTATAAGGAAATTTGCTAGACAAATTCCCAATCATATTCAAGCAAGTTATTTGTTAATTGGGTTTCTAATTATGATCTAGATCATATGTAATCAATTTATCGGTTGAGGTGATGTCAATTAATGAAATAATCATCATTAAATATTTCTCAAATATTTTCCATAAATATTTCAGGAAATTAACAATTAATTTCACTAATTGACAATCACATGGTTCTTGATTAGGAATGTAATTTCAACAGTGTCTCCTACTTACTAAAATGAACATATCTCAATCGAATCAAATCCAAATTATGGAAAATCAGTTTCCAAATATTATTAATTTGATTTATGACAGAACCTAAATGATATTTCACGTATTTCTAAGTGCATCAAAACAGTAATTAACTCAGTAATCATGTTAAGATTCGCAGTTCCCGCAACAGTGAATACATGTTCATTAAAAAGAGCATATCTCGAGCAAACAGAATCCAAATTACATAAACTCAAATCCTATAGTTTCCTTATTTAATGGGTAACAAAATTCAAGTAATAATTCGTGTTTAAATGTTTTAAACAGGGCCGAATTTATTCACTAAACAGATGTGCGAAAATGAAATACGACAAAAACTTTCGCAACCTTAACGAACCCAAGTCATTCTAGGTTTACGGGTCGTATCCAAAACCTTCGACCTAAGACTCTTATACCACTTGAAGTATATGGTATAATCCTCAAGCGCATCACGGAAGCGTGAGCATCGTATCGAATACGACGAAGAACGACTAGTCGGACTAGTTGTTCTATGCAACGGAATTTGAAAAATTTTCATGTGATGAAACCACATGATCTAAGAATGATTCTCGGAACATTTCATCTAAAACCACATCAAGTATAAAGTAAAACCTCTTGTAGCGTGGCTGATCGAGTCTCTACGAAAAGAGACCTCCTATCTCAAGTCCAATCTTCGGAGAAGACGCTTGCGAGCACATGGATGAGTCGTGTGATCCTCGCAATCCAAGAAGTTGATCCAAGCACGGTGAACTCCTGATCTCGTCGCACGAGATCAAACATCTTCTTTGTGAGCGAAGCACTCCAAAGAATATGGAGAACCGAGGAACGTCGAGGTGGTGACGCGATGGCGAAGTGATGACGAAGTTTCTCCTTTAGGGTTTGGTGGACGGACACCAATGGAGAAGAGAGGAGAGTTGGAGTGTGGAATGAGAGAGAGAGAGAGAGAGCTTGTTGTATCTCAATAGCATAACTCTAGAGAGCAAGGGGTGCCACTCTATTTATAGAGTTTACGGACTCCATGGATCACAATCCATGGGACACACCAAATCAATGGATGAGATTGATTTGTGTTTAATCCAATGGTCAAGATTGTTGTTGGTAAAAAACCAACAACTAATAATTTAATTTAGATTAAATATATTTGATAAATCAAATATAAGTCAATCCTAAATCAAATCAATCAAATATGGAGAGATTAGCATGGAGATTACATCTCCCTATGGAATACGTAGGAAGGCTATCAATTTCCATGTAGGACTTGGTAACCGTCCACCATAATCCATGGTGGAGGCAATCTCATGCAATCTCATGAGATTGCATATCTCCATGAAAATCTCCAACATTTTTACAACAAATTTTGCTTTAAATTATTTTACAAAAAATAATTTATAATTAATTTTAAGAATATTGCAATCAAACCACTGGAAATTTGTGAATCACATTCACAACCCAAAATAAAAATTAATTTACATTTTCAATTGATTATACAATGTGATTCCAATTCACACCAATAATTAATTAACAAATATAAATCACAATAAACACTCTCTAATACATTATAAATCACATTTATAATATATTATAAATAATTGGATATTGCTATCCACACTATTCTTATCCACAAAGTAAATCTCATTTAATTATATTGGATAAATATCCACATACATCAGGATAATTAAATCACATTTAATTATCAATCTCTCAATGCTTAGATATAATTTAACTATGGAATCATTCTTGAATCCTTTCAAGAACAATGCACTTTCTCCGCAGATACTTGGAGATAAGGACATGGCGATTGTACTGTTCCTTATATTGTGACTTGGATATTGAGATCACATCTCAAATCCAGATCTCATGGACCTCCCACAGATGCTTGATTAAATCAAGGCCGCAGACCTAATCTTCTCATTGTATCTGAATCTCATTCAGACCAATGTCCAATACATGGACTAAGATCAGGTCACTTCCTTATTAAGAGGAGTCACTAAAATCCAAACATGATTCATCACTCCCTCGGAATGGAAGCGTCATGGTTATACAATCGTTTATGATCACATCACCCTCAGGTATTCCCAACAGCTGTACATCCTGCATACTGGAAGACCTATGATGAAACCCAAAGATGTAGATCGATTTTGTACTGTCTTCTTTAGGGTTTAATCATCAAGTTTCTCAGTCTTGGTCATTGGGAATTGGTATAGATCATATGCTTTCCTAAAGCATATATCATACCTTCAAATTCTTGTCATGCTTCCAAAGCATGACGACCATGCATGGAATTTGTTCAGTCCCAATATTTCACGAGTGAGCTGATGTCTTCCGGTTCACAAGTGAACCTGTATGATCCCTTTGAGAGATTGTATTACTCATATATCCTTACATGAACACCAGCTCGCCGGTGTATAGACCTTGGTTAGGTCATCAACCTATTGGTCTGCCAAATGCACACACTCAGAAGTATAGTAACACATCTGTCTCTGGTCAGAGGATGCATGCCTATGATGTGACAGTATTCAACATAGTTCTTTGATTATCTCAATCTCGTTAAGTCAACCCTTTGACTCAACTAATCTGACACCTCCGAATCACTATTCCCATGCAGAGGACCTGAATCAAGAGGTCAGCCAGATATCAACCAAGTGAGAAAGGATTGCCATCTCCTACTCAGGCTAGAGATCCTCTCTTAACAATCATTTGACGGTACTTGATGAGTCCTCAATCTAACTCTTTAGATATTCATCCAAGCACCAGCCTCTATGATTTAATAATTGAATC
The DNA here is from genome assembly GCA_037367405.1 of Ottelia alismoides. Taxonomy (NCBI): domain Eukaryota; kingdom Viridiplantae; phylum Streptophyta; class Magnoliopsida; order Alismatales; family Hydrocharitaceae; genus Ottelia; species Ottelia alismoides. The sequence goes on from JAZKJV010002406.1 coordinate 1,022,318, forward strand.
AACAGCTGTATGATCACTAAGATGACCATGGTACATAACCCTAATTATACTAAGGGAACTATTATGCAAATTAGTTATTCTTCATTTCAGATCAGGGAATGATATTCACAATAACATTTATTGCGTAATGGCTCGTCGTGGGCTCGCATGTCCAAAAGATTGTACATATTTATTTACATGTTTGTTTATTTTTATTTTCTTTTTATATAAATAACTATTTATCTGCTTCTGACCACTTGTCTTTGTTCACTTCTTTAGGAGGAACTGCTACGTGAGGATAGTCTTCTAGGAGGCTGAGGTAGCCACGATTGGTGGAGATCGGTTTTCTTCATTTAGCCGGTAAGAGAGAGCAAGGAAGAGATACACACAGAGAGAGAAAAGAGCAGCATGTTTATTATAGAATTTTGTTTTTATTTTTCTGAGAGAGACCATTTATTTAACTGTAATAATATAGGTAAATGGACTTTTGGACACTTGAACTCCTGCAAGCCTATTTTACCAAGTGTTTGTTCACCTGAGGGCCCGCTCAGTTTTTCTTATGTTTTCTCGCTTTCTACCTTTTGTTCTCCCTATTTTTCCTCTTATTTTTATTTCTTTTCTGCATTTTAAGTTTTCCTCATTTATTTTCTTCGTTTTATGTGAATGAGCCTTTAGATTTTAGGACTTTCTTGATCGAGTAATTTAGACCCAAACACCTAATATATGCATGTGCCTATAGTTATACATTTGGACTTAGATCAAACTTAATTGGTTCTTTAAACTAATAGCAATTCCTACTTAGGTTGATTTCAAAGGCTTACATTCTATATAGTGTAAATTTAAATTCATTGTCTTGCATACCGCATGTAGAGAGCTGGGAAGCGTTGTATGTCTTAGTTTTGAGCACACACCATTTGATAGAAGGGTGAGATTTCCATCCTAGTATCCACTTGCATTGCTTTGTTTTCTTCTCTCCCAGTTTTGTATCACTTAGGATTTTAAAGAAAATACTAAAAAAATATTTAGGCAATAAAAATCTGAAAAATACTTAAAAAGGTGAAAACAAAAAAATATATATAACAAGGGAAATGTTTAATTAACTTTGATCAAAATTAAAATTTGTAAAGGACATCATTGTATTGGGTTCATAGTCTCACATTGTTTTCAGGTACCATCCACATTGAGTGAGGCCCGACCTTAGGAAATATAGCCAAAAACCTAGCATGAGTACTGCCATGTTATTGATTGCATTCATGAAGTATTGGTGCTTCTATCGTATGTCGCCAAGTAGGACTTTGTCAACTTGCAGATTTAGTCTGAAGTATTGAGCTTAAGTCTTCCCCTCACAAAGGTGTTTGTCTCATAATTCCACGTCCGAGAATACCGCTAGGGGGAACTACTGGTTTCACCTATTTGCTTCCTCCTCTATTCTTTGGCTGAGTAGTGGATACAAACCTAGCAGCAAGGATTCTCTTAAAAAGTGCAGGATACATGTTACAAAGGAAGTGGGAAGTACGAGATATCAATAAACCGCAGGTATTTTAGTTAACCATTTTTTGTTTTTGTTTAACTATTATATTATTAATTAATATATTAGTTATTATTAATATATTAGATTAGCATATAATTGGCATATATTAGTATATTATCTAATATTAATTATTAATAATTTACTTTATATCTTGGTATATATCATTGTATTTCTAATTCTAGAATATATCATTAATATCAATAAATATTTAATATTCATTTATTTATATCATATTCTATTTTTATATTAATATTGAATTCTATTGAAATTTAAAATCGATTTTATTTACATTATATATTTTTATTTACATTATATATTAATATATACATATACCAATATTTCTGGCAGTACTCAGTCTCTTATTGGGCTAGCCTCTATGGACTTGTTCAAAGATTGCTTGAAAACAAAAATAAAATCAAAAATATAAAAATGGTTGAACTCTTACGGCTTCACATGTGTTAGGTTGGTGAATCTATTTTGCATTGTGTTTGTTTGAATTTAGATTTTAGGTCAAAGATCTAGTCATGTGCACTTGCGCCCTTCTTTATTTTACATGTTTTCATTTCTTCATGTCTTGCTCATTTTGAGCCTTCTTTTGTTATCCTCTCCATTTAATCTATTGTTCATCACTTCCATTCCTCGTCTATTATGTTTCTATCCAAGATGGTGACTCATAGATGGATTAGTCGGGACATCGTCGACATCTACATCGATTTCATGAGTTCGATGTCTTTAGTAATTCGAGGTGATTCCCGAAAACCCACTTTAGACTTTGCAAACCAATCTCGAGACTCCTCAACTTCATCTCATTCCTCAATAAACCTAGATTAATCTTGTCCCAACATTCTGCACTTGGAGATGGAGATTGATTTATCTTAATATCAATTGATCCATTCACCCATCTCTAGAATTGACCCTAATTCCAGATCCATTTTTTCATCATGTATCGATAATTGTCACTCTGAACGAGATGCATATTTCTATGCAGAACTGAACCTGGACCCCATACAGATACATTATTTTGAGTATGATTCAGAGATGGTTCCTTAAGAAAAAGGGAAGGGACCACAACAACCGAATCAGGGCCAGACAGGTCAGAACACCATGAATGCACAATTGCTCGTAATGATTTAGTCTATCCAGTAGCAACTGACAGATCAGGCATTCACCTAGGTTTCCTTCTAGGTGTTGAGTCAAGGTCAAGTAAAGGATCCTAACGTCCAGTCTTGGAGGGCATGCGGTATCCGACAAGTCAAATCCCGCAATTGTTGTATCAGCACCTCTCTCGGATCTCAGATGTCAATCAACCAAATGCACCAGCAACATTGATCAAAACCCACAGATGTGTATGTGTAAAGAGATCATGCAAGAGTGTGAGTGATCAAATTTATTCAACTCTACATGAAATGTCTATAAGGAAAGCAGGTAGAGTGTCATCCATAGGAGAAAATAGGGATAGATCACAAAAATTGAACCCAATCCAAACAATCAAGAACAATTTTTTGTTGGTTTTGCAGCCTATTAGGTTTTTATTTACTTTTGTGGGTTTAAATTTTTATATTTTTTATGTGATTTTTAGTTAGATTTTATTATTTTGATGAATTTTAATTTTGTAAATGTTTTTATTAATAATTATTTTAAATATATAATAACATATATGTGAGAGATATAAAGAGAGATAAAAATGGAGTCCTTTTGGATTTTAAAATATAGTAAAGAAAGTCAAATGCATAAAATAAAATATTTTTGGATTTTTTATATTTCTCTTTGTTTAGGGTGTTTCTAAGGTATTTTTGACATTTTATAGATTTTTTAAAATTTAAATACATAAAATAAACTAAACAGAAAATAGAGGAACATAAAATGGGCAAATAAATATCAATTAGATTAGAAAGGGTCCAAAATTATTTTTTCTGTATGTTATTCAAAACAAAAAAATTGAAGCTTTAGAACATTTATTAAATTTTTTATGATTTTTAAAATATTTTAAGTTTTTCTATATTTTACAATTTTAAGGTTTCTAATTTGTATTTTTTTATGAATTTTGGATATGTGATAAAATATAGTAAATACGCTCCCCTATTGTATTTCTAATATTTAGAGTTATATTTGAATTTTTATGATATTTATAAGTCAAAATGGTAAAATGTATTTAGTTTTGTAATTTTTGAATTAGAAAATAATAATATATACCTTAATAAAAATATATGTGATATAATATCCTATAAAATTTTAAAATAATTTTCCAAGATTTAGGAGTTAATTAGTTAACTAATATAATCAAAATTAAAACAAACAATTAATGGAGTAACATAAGGACCATTTTACAAATAAATAAACCTAAGGTACACATCTATAATAAATAGCAAAGTCCATAGGTCAATCTACAATTTATCCACTTAATTTTGCAATTAAAAAGTGTCTGAAAGTGGTATTTCTAAAAATAAACTAAATTCCAGGGCTATCCATGCAAAAGCCCTATATATATATATATTCAATTAAAGCTGGCAGAACCAAAATGCAATTTCCAAAAATATTTTCAGATTTTCATAGCAAGTCCAAGAAACATAGGATATAATGTGCAATTTTCCCACAAAGACCCTCAGTTGGGCAGTACGTGAGGTAACGTGGCCAGGACTAAAAAGAAAATATCAGAAACCTTAAGGCTCAAGTTACATAATATCCCAAGTTTTGATACTACGATATATATTTAAAGGACCAAAATGTAAATGCCAAAATTAGGAGGGGTTAGATGCATAATACCCTCCCCTAACGTGCAAACAGATGGTTGATATTGAACCACTTGACGTAAGTGACGGTCGTGGAGTGTCGATATCGGTTCAAGCATGGGCGGTCGAGATTAGATCTGATGCAAGATCCGGTTGTTGGAGAGGTGCTTAATCGGACATCAGTTGTGCATCCCAGGAGGTTGTTCTTCATCGGACGGTAGATAGGGCATCTGGAAGAATGGTCCAAGAACAATTGTTCGGTGACTTTGGATCTGTGCTCCTGAGCAGCTCCGGCCACCTCCCGCCTTGCTAATGGTCGAGAAATGTTCCTGGGAGGTGGTTGAACTTACCGATGGTCAAAATCAAGTTCAGGACCCAGTGATTGCATCCTAGAGGTCGAAAATGGCGATCTTATGGACGTGGGACCCCTCTTATGGGGTCTTCTATTGCTAGATCCTGCACGGTTAGAACCACGACCCAGAAGTGGAGCTTCCAGACCTAAAAAAGAAGCAGGGGAAACTGTGGATGAGATGGTCAAAGGGTCTCCAGCGATAGGTGGTAGAGAGAGACCTGCGGAACCAGATCATTTCGAGATCATGGTGGAGAAGGTGTTCTGGAGTTAGAGAAGCGATCAAGAAGTGGATGGCAGGCGAAAGGAGCTGTGGAGTTGGTGGATTATTGACGGAATTAAGTGTCGAAGATGTGAGCTTTGGCGAAGAACTCTTTTTCGATTTTTCAGTTATATGAACAATATCAAAGCAAGCAGGAAGTAAACCTATGCTACTGAAATGAAAAAGAACAAAAGGACGTAAAAAAAGCAGCTCACTAAGGTGGAGAACCTAGGAGTAGAGCTTCACTAAAAGGAACTCTGGTGAAGTAGATGGGGCCTCCTCCACCTTTGCCCACACCTAAGAACGGATATTCAGTCTTCTTGTCACAAAGGCGAAGCTTCCTAGAGGTTCTAAGGGGTTACACATTGAGGTGGATGATCAAATGATCCAAGGAGGAGTTCGGGGGTATTTTATAAAAGCAAAAAAGTAAAAAAAAAGACAAATTAGGTTTCATCTTAATCAAAAGACAAGGATCGGACAGGATGGTCCACGTGAGAGAGCGTGATCCGATCTTCATTTTTCAAAAAGGGATCGGGCCCAAAGGGACAATAGAGATCACATGAAAATCAACAAAGCCAGTGCCCTGACCAAGTTTGACAAGTAGCTGAAAGTGGAGGGGGTGTTGACCTAGAGTCAACACTCCAAGGCACGCGATTGGGCCATGTAGGCTCCACACACCCAAAAATGACAAAATAACATATAAAAGAAAAGAAAATAAAAATAAATAGAAAATAAAAAATAGAAAATAATTTTTTTAAATAAACTTTAAACAGAAAAAATGTTACATTATTAATAAAATAATTTTTAGTGATTTTTATTTATTTTTATGAGTTAATTTATAAGGAGTTAATTTTCACATGAAATATTATAAGTATAAATACCTATATATAGTATAGTTTATTTTTATTTATTATTTTTATTTAATTATTTTATATACATAATTTTTATATTTACACTATATGCACATACAAATGTAGATATGTTTATTTTATTTTAATTTTTTAAAGTTATTTATGTACTTAAATAATTAGATTTATATATATTATATGTATTTTATAGATATATCTACTAATGTAATAAAGTACATTATTTACTTTAGAATATTTTTAATGATTTTATTTTACTTCGATTATGTACAAATATTTTAAGTAATATTTTCATATTTTTCAAAATATAAGAAGGTGAATAATATAAAGGAAAAATATATTGAATATTATATACATGTTTATTGCACAATGAGAGCCCAAAAGCCAATGGTTGCATCTTAACTCCAAATTGAATGAAACCACCTTCATTTAATTGACAATTTAATTTTATGAGCAATAAAAGTGAGTTTGGTGAATTTTGAGTTTGTACGGAGAAGAAACATGTTTGATAAGTTTTCTTTGCATCTTTTTATGATGTGTTTCGGGCACACTGTGCATTATTTTTTAATGAGATAAATTTTGAATTTTTCTTTATATTTTTATCTACAATGTTCATGTTCAAAGTTTATTGATTTTAGGTAACAAAATATGAAAATAAAATAGGTCCGAATATGTATATATTGACAAAAAGAATTAGGGTTTTAATTCTCATTTTTGTGTAGTTTCTCTGCCCTATCTCCCCCTACTTTATTCCTTGTTGACAAAGTCACCGCTTGACTTAATCTCGGGGGTCAGGGTCAGTCAGTATCTATTATACTCCTTTATTTTTCTTTTATTTTATTTATTCCTTCACTTAGGGTTTAATTATAAGTGTTTATATACACTATATTAGTCAATATACAAGTGTCAATTCAGGTGTGTTATTAGTATTTGCATTCATTTATCTACTAAGGAGTACGACCTAAAATGAATGAATAAATGTGCATGAATGGGAATACATCACTCCCATATACTTGGCTTTGCTAGTCCCTAGCAAACACTTATGATAATGTGTGCATGAAAAGAAAGAATTTCTAATGATAATGATTGTTAAACTTATATTCATAAAATCCAAGTTTGGATCTTTGTTAGTTAGACCTTTGAATTATTAGTTTTTCAGAACCTTAATGGGAATAGGATTTAAAACTTAATAGCCCTTAAGAACCACAATCCTATATTCGAGCCTCATCAATAGCCAGCTCAGAACAAGCCTTTTCATACGCAAACTCTTATGACTATGAATCTTTCTTGTATAGTGTTAGTGATATGTAGCTCCCCTCAGCTAAATTGGTAAAGAGAGATTCTTCTCCAACATGGTAACCCTAATTCCCCAATCTAGCAACTCTTTCCTCATGAAGTGGGGTATTCCCTTCTAAGTTCAAGTCCAACCTGCTCAAGAAGAGGAGATGGAGAAGAGAATGGATGGTAACCAGTATAGCTACTTACCCTGGGATGCTTGACCAATGTAGCCAAGTCATCCAACTGCAGGCTTACATGAATACTTTGACTTTGTAGCACAAGCTTGCTTATTGGATATATACTTCGAGAGGATTGATTTTTATTTAATTTTTACCCATCTATTCTTTTTGGAGTTTTTTGTTTAGAATTTTTTTAATACTATATATAGCTGCGTGTACATAAGGACTTTTCTTCTCTTGAGCCAATAGACAATCCCTCTTTTGAAGCATTATTGCAACCCACAGCATTATGTCTTTAGACATCGTCTCTACTGGATGAGTTGGGGCACAATGACCACAGAATTGTGACTCTATATATTTCCATTCTCTGGTGTCTCATGCTGACAAATCCAACCCTCTACTACTTCAACTGAGTTGAGAAAAGTGTAAGGTGTGGGTATCCAAGTTAGGTCATTGTTTAAAAATTCATGCATGTTTATCAAAATATTCTACTTGGGCATATTAAGATGACATGTGAACATAGTCTTATGGTCTTAAAGAATTAAGTCAAGCTGGCCTATGAAGCCTCAAATCTTGTTCCTATAAGGTTCCAGTGAATTTAAGTGTATTAAGTTCATAACCAAGCTCCAATCTTCAGATTTTACTCAAACTAGTTCAATTTTCATTATCAATCTAAAAAATGCAAATGTTATGTACAATGTAGGAAAATCTTTTTATGAAATAATTTCTAATTTTGAACGTTTTATTGTTTTTGAAAAAGTTTTACAAAATATTTATGAGATTTTTGAAAATATTTTGAAAATTTTTATGAGTTTGGGAACTTTGCAAATTTTAGGGATTTTTGAAAAACAAAAGGGTTAGTGAAATAGTTATGAGCGGTATTTTACACGGGAGTACATCTTTTATTTACAAGAATTAGGTGAAGAATCTATAGTAGAAACTTGTACCTAAATAGGTCATTTGTTTGTCAATACAAGGTTTGTAAAAAATATTATTTTTTATGATTATATACAAGGTTCCTAAAATAGTTTGAAAATAACTTTTACAAACATGTTGAAAATTTATTTTGCGAATAGTTTTTACAAATAATTTCTACAAACATTCACAAAATTTAAAAATCATTTTGCAAAGTTTTTTCAATTAGTATGTATAGATTTTGTAAATATTTTTGCAACCATTTTCCAAACCATTTGCAAAGAGATTTTCAAAAAAAAATATTCAAACAAATAAAAGAACTGTTAAAAAACAACATATTTTTAAAGGTTTGAAAACATTTTACAAAACGTTTTCCAAACGGTTTCAAAAGATTTTTCAAATATTTTCCAAATATTTTTCAAATCTTTTTACAAAACATTTTGAACATGATTTACTAATTAGTTTATATAAAGAATTTCTTTATAATTTTTTATATTGATTTATTATACTAGTCATATTATTTAAAATACACAAGTACGAGTTATGGCTAAAGTAAATACATCGTATAGAGAACCCCCCTATACTAAGCTTCTGGTATGTCTTCATAGATCGGAGAGAAAAGGAAGACATAACTCGTACTAAGTATAGAAAAGCCAATATCACAATGACTTAAGAATCAAAGAATAAGAAGTCGACAATCCCCTCTATACTTAGGATCAATTAGTCCTAAGTATAGCAGATTGTACACCGAGTGGGGATGGGCGAGGGTTTGAATAAATGAAATCAATGACTCAATTTGTCTCCTCTATACTTAGGTTGAAATATCCCCAAGTATAGAATGTCAACAAGTTAGGAAACATGCGAGGGAAAGAATGAATACTCAACACAGGCATCCCCCCTATACTTAGGATAAATTCATCCTAATTATAGCATTGATGGAAGGGATGAGTGGATAAACAGAAGAAAAGGAAAAGAACAGAAATGAACAAGTACTTTTGCGCTTAAGAATCTGAATTCTCTAGTTGTTCACTCTTTTCCTGAAATACCACTTCAACTGAGTCAACTACGGATAGGAATGTATCATGATCTATGTACGGCTTCAGCAACTGTCTGTTGACTATGAATGGTTGTGCGTCAGATGACAACTCTGATATGATATTATTGCCATTGTCACACACAGTCCTCGCTAGAAACAGTCTTGTCCACTTGCTTTTTAATGTGCCCGAGAAAAGCTTCAACTTTGCATCAAACAACCAAACGTTTTGTCCTGACTCAAAATTCTTCCTTCTAATATGCTTGTCGTGCTGTCTCTTGACTTTCTCCTTGTGCATCAAGCTTTTGTCATATGCACAATCTCTGAATTTTTGGAGTTTGTTCAGATCTATCTTGTGGTTCTGACCATTGAGCAGTGAGTCCAAGTTACATATGTTAACTGCCCAAAGTGATTGTGAATTAACTCAATAGGCAAATGGCATGGCTTTCCATAAACAAACCGATAGGGAGACATACCCAATGAAGTCTTGTAGGCGGTTCTATAAACCCATAGAACATAATCAGGAAGTTGAGACTAATTCTTCATATCTGATCATACAAGCTTTTGTAGAATAGTCTTAATATCCTTATTAGAAAGCTCAGTCAAACCATTTGATTGTGGGTGGTAAGGAGATACGACATGATGTTCAATGCAATACTCCTTCACGAGCTTTATAACTTACGTATTCACGAAATGTCTTCTCTCGTCTGAAATAAGAGTATTGGGAATCCCAAACTACGAGATAATGTTGTCCTAGAGAAAGTGATAAACAGTACGGCTATCAGTGAAACAAGCAGGGACAACCTCTACCCACCGACTCACACAATCCACGGCAAGCAGGATGTATTCAAATCCTTGATTGTTAAGAAATGGGATCATGAATTCAATGCTCTAAGCATCAAATACGTCTAAAGTTTGGATGAACTTGAGTTTAATATAATTATTGAAATCAATGGTACCTCCCAATTTCTGACAGTCGATGCAGCCTTTCACATATGATGCGACATCCTTGAATAATCTAGGCCACCAGAGGCCAAAGTGCAATACTTTTGCTATCATACGATGTCCAGAATGATGTCCTCCTGCTTTGAGCTTATGATAGTGCTCGAGGACACTGGTGTACTCCTCCTGAAGAATGCACTATCACCAAATGCAATCCACCTCTTCCCCTGTAAAGGTACGGATCTTCCTACTGGTAGAAGTGAATATCGAACAGAAATTTATCCTTCTAGACATGAATTCAATCTCGTGGATCTTTTCAGTCATGAGATAGTTTACAATCCTTACATACCATGGGAGAGAACCAACATTCAAGATTGATTCATCAGGAAAGGACTTAATGATAGGTATGATGCTCAAGGGAGTATCTAAATTTTTTCGTCTGGACAAATGGTCTACTACCACATTCTTAACTTCAGGTTTGTCTCTTATTTCCAAATCAAATTCCTAGAGCAGAAGGATCCAATGGAGCAGTTGTGACTTGGCATCATTCTTGTCATGTAGATATTGGATAGTAGATTGATTAGTGTAGATGATGATCTTTGAACCCAAGATATGTGATCTGAATTTCTCAAGGACGAACATAATGACCAGCAGCTCTTTCTCTATTAAAGTGTAATTTCTTTGAGTATCATCCAGGGTTTAGTTGTAATAGTGTGTAGAAAATGGAACTCCATCCATGCGATGTCCCAACACGACCCTAATAGCAACATTTGAACCCTCGTTGTGATCTCGCATGGGAGAGACCAATCGGGCGACTGAAGGATAGGAGCTTGAGTAACCAATTTCTTCATTGTATTGAAAGAAAGGAGAACCTTATAATCAATAATAAATATGGTATCATTGATCAGAACCTTGATAAGAGGTCGAGCAATCTTGCTGAAGTCATGGATAAATCGCTTGTAAAATTCAACATGCTCCAGAAAAAACCTCACTTGCTTCAGTGTTCTAGATGGTTCAAGATTTGCAAATGACATCCATCTTGATCGGGTCGACCTCCATACCTCTTTTTGAGATGACATGGCCTAACACAGTTCCGTTAGTGACCATGAAGTGGCTTTTTTTCCCGAGAGCACTAGATTGACTTCACAACATCTCTTAAGCACTCAATCTAAGAAAGCACTAGATTGACTTCACAAAATCATCACCATAGAATAAGAAATCACCCGTGAACACCTCCAGAAACCTACCACCATGTCAGCGAATACAACTAATATAAACCTTTGGAATGTAGCGAGAGAGTTACACAATTTAAAGGGCATCTGTTGAATGGCTAATATGCCCAATGGACAAGTAAATGTAGTCTTCTCTTGATCCTCAAGGGTTATTCCCACTTGGTTATACCCATTTTACCTATCCAAGAAATAAAAGAACACTTTACTACTAGTTTTTCGACGATCTGGTCAATAAATGGTAGTGGAAGGTGATCTTTCTTATTCGTTAAAGTTCAGGTGTCAGTTATCTACACAGACATGATAGGACGTAGGTACTCGGGTAAAGATCTCCAATCCTTCCTCAGTTGTAACCACTGTAATTCCATCTTTCTTTGGAACCACATGCAATGGGCTAACATATTTAGAATCGGAGATGGGATAAATAAAGCCAAACTCACACCATTTCATTATCTCTTTTGTGACAACTTCACCGAGATTAAGATTCAACCTACACTGAAACTCACTAGACGGCTTGTTGTCATCCTCTAAGTAGATGTGATGTGAACATAAGGATGTACTTATCCCTCAAATATTTGAAATATTCCAACCAAGGGACTTGCGGTTTTCTCTAGAACCTCTAGCAAGTGAGATTCTTGAGCAACGGTCAATCACGAACTAATGATGACTGGATACTATTAGGGCTTACCAGCAAGGAAGGCATAATTAAGATTTGCTGAAAGCGGCTTCAGTTCAGGTGGAATCAGATTTGACTTCTCAATTACTTATGAAATTGTACTTTTAGTTGGTGAGTGTTTCATCAGTGATTTCGAGTCCACCGCAGTTACTCTAGGTTCAAACAATGCAACACCAAATATATCTGCAATTATTTCCTCTTGTTCGATCTAGGATGGATATTCTTGAAACAAATGGATCAACTCTTCTAATCTACCTCTTTAGTGGCAATGAAGCAAAATTCGAATATGCTTTCAAGGTTTCCATCTGGGAAGCGGAATTCCTTGGTCTCAGTTTCAATCCACAAAGTATATGTATCTCTGATTTCCTCATGTGTGTTACAACCGACTACATGAACATGTATCCTTTACTCTAATGTGCTATTCTGATTCTTCATCCCAGCATTCATCTCTATGGTTACCTTATCGTTGTTGGAGCGAAATGTGATCTTTCCAGATCCATAATCAACTACCGCCTCAGTTGTTCGTAGGAACGGCCGACCAAGTATGTTTGGTGTCTAGAGTAACGGTACCGAGGAGTCCATGTCCAGGACAATGAAGTCCACTGGGAATTTCATACCTTAGATTGTTATGATAACATCTCCCAACACTCCACGTGGTCATTTAACGGATTGATTAACAAACTAAAGGATTATTATGGTTGGTTTGAGCAGATCGAGCCCAAATTCCTTGGCCAAGGAAGTGGGCAGGAGGTTGATAGAAGTTTCGCAATCAAGAAGAATGCGATCAAATATCTAATTGAAAATCTCACTTTGTATCAATGGGGCTCCTTTGTCTTTCTTCTTCTACAGTAGGTTGATTATCACGCTTACAGTAGCCATGTTGAGGATATGCTTCTCAGCTAGATTGCTTCGGTTCATAAGAGACCGACGCTTAGATGTACATGCCTCCTTTTGAACCTTTTTGACATTAGGCATGTATGCCATGGCTTCCAACAGTGGCATCTCAAGAATGATATTCTTCGGAATCTCAACAATAGAAGGATCAAATATAGCAGTTTTTAATTTTCTAATTGTTTTATTTTTCAATGCTTCTGGAAAAAGGTACAAACACATTTTCAAAAGCCACATTTTTTCATTAAAGGAATCAACTTGTATATCTGGACAACTAGAAATGATATAGTCATCCATTATGGAAGGTGAAGTAAAAACTAGAAATTTAGCCTCGTCGGCTCGCACAGGAGTTACTACAGGCACCGGTATCTCCTTGGCATCATCGGCTCAGCTTTTACTATTATTGTTGATGTTTTGATTTTCTTCATTTTTTTGTGTTTCTCTTGATTCAGAGTTGGCTCCTCCAGACGCATCTGTTCCATGGCTCTAGACTGGCTCGATTGCTAATGTAGAAGAATTTCCCATAGAAGATGTATTCTTCCCCTTCGCAGCTGTAGATGGATGTAATGTCCTACCGCTCATGAGATTCCAATATTAGATAACATAAAATAAAGTGTACCTGAATCGAGGGTAGTGGGGCACTACAAGCTACCTTCTCCCTACGCGTGAAGTTATTGGAGTTAGCATCTACCTACGTCGGTATGATCATCTTCGCAGCTATGAGTTCATCGATCTTTAGGCTCATCTCATTCATATTTTTGATCAATTGAGCCAAACAATCTAGAGAGGGATTCATAGGAACATCTTCTGATGATTCAGCAATATGATGTTGCTTAGGCAAGTAACTGTAAGGTTGTTGCTGGAAGTTCTGATACTAATGATGAGGGTACTTCTGGTACTGATATCGAGGACGAGGAAAAATTTGATATGGACCAATTGGTTGTTGTTGTTGTTGATACAAAGGTTGGTAATATGCCAGCGGCTGGAAGATTTTTCTCCAGATGTAGTTCGGATGTAGTGGTGACTTCTATTGAGGTTGTTGATGATGTTGGTGCTTATAGAAATTTTGTCCACCCAGATTCTGGTGGAATGGTTAGTTGGCTTGTGCTTGACACTATTGTTGTCCTCCTGGATGGGTCGAAGACTATTTAATTACCCAGGTGGCATCCATTTCATGGATTTACAAGGGTGGAGGTGATGTGAATGGCTAGGGATAAGACAAAACTTATGGATGGTAGACGACCATCTATGAGTGTTGCAGTGATTGTGAACCATGGTCTGGTGCTTGCATATAATAAACATGATGGACCGATTCTGGTTGAGTTAGACTCAGTGGCTGCAATGACGGAGAAGGTGTCAGCTCTTTCGTCTCGGTAGATGTGCTCACAACATGGACGACATTGATGGTGTCGACAAGGAGCTCCAACTGTTGTGTAATCAAATCGAGCTTATCTTTTTTCTTTGTTCTTTGTTCGGTCGCATGGAGTTTTTCTAAGTATTGTGATTGTTTTCCAATTATGTTCACCTTGGAAAGATGGTTCCTGATTATGCTCAGGTTGGAACTCTCATCTTTCATATCTTCTTCATACTGAGCTACCGTCATGTTGACGGCCTTGTGAGAAGACTGTGGAGTCTTCTGCAATGTACAAGATGAGGACAATGATGCTGATCCTTTGGTCATTTCTTCAAATATTTGCTAGACCACGTCCTCATCTTTATTGAAGTGTGATCCTCCACAAGTGATATCCACAAGCCCCTGGCTCACTTGATGTAATCCCCCAAAGAAGTTATGCACTAGGCTTATCTTTAGCAAATCATGGTGGGGATACTTCTCCTGAAGATCTCTGAATCATTCCCAAGCCTCATGGAAATGCTCGTGGGACAGCTGTAAGAAGTTGGAGATGAGAGCTCTCATCTAATTGAGGTGATCCATGGGATAGTAGTTATGTAGAAATGCATATTTTAGCTTTTCTCAAGTCGTGAATACTTTCCCCAGATGATTAATCCAGTAGAGAGCCTTATCATGAAGGCTAAAGGGGAAAGTAGCCATCTTCACCGCCTCAAGTGGTATGTTCAGATAGTGCATGGTACCGCAGTTACGGTTGAATTGTTGCAGATGAATGTAGGGTTATTCATTTGTATTTCCATGGAATGTATGTAGGAGAGGTAGTAGTGATGTCTTCATCTCAAAGTGACTAGGAATATGTGGAATACATATCTAGTCTATGATCTGCCCTGCTCTAGGGTTGTAGGTCTCCTTAAGAGTCGGTTTATGCTCGACCTCTCTCTTCTATTCCCCTCCACCATGATTTCTTCCAATAGCTCCTTCTACTCCTCTAGTTGCACCTCTTGGTTGTTCACCACCATGTTCACCTCCTCTTCAGTTTTCACATTCCCTCCTCATGTCCATTAACATTTCTTAGAAAGCACCCAGGGCATTAGCTTGATAGGTTAACTGTTGTTGAATGATCCGCACCATGGTCGGATCCCTGTCCCTTTCACTATCTCTGAGGAGGCATCTCTGAATCAATACTGCTAGCTGACTCCAGTTCAGGCTTGTGATATGCATCAAGAGATGAGCCCTGATTAGTCTGTAGAAATAATAGAGACTAAAAAGAGATTTCAAGCTTAGCGTCAAGCTCGAACAATGGATTTATTAGTAAATGATGTGTAGTGAAAGAAGAGAATTCGAATAGAGAGTCATCCTGAACTCGAGGTGGAGTGAAGATCGGGGAGCTTGGAAAGAGGTTAGCAAAATCCAAATACAACTCTCGGAGATCGCCCCGACGAAGCGGTGACTTCGACATCGTAGAATCGATGTAGGTGTTCACGGAGTCCGAACAAAACTCTCCAAGATGCAACATCATGATCGCAAGAGGAGTGAGATGATGATAGAATAAGAAGACGAGATAGAAGAAGAATTCAAGAGGAATTGAGAAGAGAAGGCTCGAAGTGAGCAGGATGAATGAGAAGGGATAGAAGAAGAGAAGTAGAGATGGAAGGGCACAAAGTGCATGAAATTTTTTATCTTGACCTACTTTTATTTGATCCAAGCAAACCTCAAAACAAGGGTTGATTCACCAACTCAACACAATAAAGCTGTAAGAGTTCGACAATTATCTTGTCAATTTTATTGGTTACTTTTCAGGCAATTATCTTTTCACTTGTCCTTAGAGGGCTATCCTTATAGGAGAGTGAGTACTACCAAAAAAGGGTCTCGTACTTTCCATTTCCTCTGTAACATGTGATCTACAATCTTAGAGGTCCTTGATCTTGTTCCTGGGGAGCTACTAAGTCAAAGAAAAAGAGAGAGGAAGCCAATAGGAGAAACCACTACTTCCATCACAATTGAGATACTCGGACGCAAGACAATGAGATAAATATACCTGTGAGGGCAAGGCCTATGCTCAATACTTCAGACAAAGTCCTATGTTCCACACAATGTGGGAACATTATCGTCGGCAAGGCCTTAATTGCATGTGTACGATACAAGCACCAATACTTCATTGTTCCAGGTGATTATCAAGGCAACCACATATCAAGATTTGGGCTCTAATCCTTAGGGTCCGCGCCTCACTCTGTGTGGAAGGTACCTAAAAATAATGAGGGCTTTATGAACCAAATACAATGAAGTTCATTACGGATTTCATAATTAGGTCAAGTTTTATTTAGCAATCTCTTTAAAAAAAATTTTAGGTTTTCACTTGTTTTGAGTATTTTTATGCAAAGGCCTAACAATTTCTCGATTTTTCTTTATTTTTCCTAAGTGCTCAAAAATAGGGGAGAGGGTGGAAAAACAATGCAAGCTAACACAATGTTGGAAAACTCATCATCGTGTCGAATGATGTATGCTCAGTAAGAAGGCTCACCTTACTTCCCAGCGCTCTCCATGTGTGATGCTAGATAGAATTGAAATTACACTAAATGCATGGAACGGTGTGAAATCATCCTAGATCAGGAATTGCTATTAAATGAAAGATTAATTTGATTATATGTCCAAGCAAAGTGGTTATAGGATCATGAGACATATTAAGCTTTGGACCTCGATTACTCATTCAAGCAATCCTAATACCTAGGGGCTCATTCACACAAAAATAAAGAAAATAAAGGCAGAAATACACAAATCATGAGAAACAGAATAAATAGAAAAATAAGGTGGAAAATAGGGAGAAATAAAAGAGAAGCGAAGAAAACCATCAAAATCGTCAAACACATGGTGAGGTCCCCCAAGTGCACCACCGGTACTTGGCGAATGATGAATCCACGATTCATCGCCTTTATCTTTTATTTTAGCTTTATTTCCTTAGTCAAATATTTGTAAATACCCACTAATTTCCTAAAATTACCATTCAGCATGCATTTATTAAATATGCATTTTTAACATTGTTTATATTCAAATAAAAGAATAAAGAAGAAAAGAAAAAGAAAAGAAAATAGAAAATAAAAATAAAGGATGTAATAATGAAATAAATGCAGACTGACCCGAATCCAGAGAGAAGGTCAAGACTTGACCTGATCGACCAAGAATAGAGTAGGGGGAGATAGGGTCTTTAATCCAAAAATCCAAAAAAATAAGTTGTAAATATTATTCCCTTTTATTTATGAATTTATTCTTTATGTATTTGTACAAAACTTAAATGATTTTATTTATATATAAATTGACCTCAAATTAAAAAAAAATTCTAAACAAAAAATGTAAATAAAAATATTTTGTAAAAAACAAAAATAATTACAAAATAAAATCATGTACAGAATAAAAGAAGCCACACTTGGAAAAAGTCGTAAGCGATAATTGAAAGACCAATTCCGACTCCATAGGAACGAAAATTGAACCAAACACACTTCCATTGTACTCTAAATTAAATTATCTTTAAAATGGATGTGGTTTCACAATTTTTGGAGTTATGAGTGAAAAGTCGCTTTTCTAGGGTGGTTTTTGTAATTTTACCATCTATTTGTTTTATATATTTATTCATCTTTTTTTACACAATGTAAATAATTGTGAATATTTCCATAATTATTTAAAATAAAAATAAAATAATATATATATAATAAAATTATTTCCTTATTTGTACATGTATAATGTACTATATGTGTATACTACTTGTATATAACTAATTTCCTTATATAAAAAACCACAAAAACTAATTTCTAATATTAATTATTTAAATTATTATAAATACGAAAATTTAATTAATTTATTTAATTATTTGATTTGAAAACGTGCCATGTATATAAGATTTGATTTTCTACCTTAAATAACCACCATTAAGGTGGCTAATTAATTTTTGTAAATTAATTATTTTAATTATTTTATTTAATTACGAATTTTATTTTTAAATAAATAATTTATTTATTTTATTTATTTAAATAACCACTAATTATCTTCCTTTTTTGCACATAGTTTCCTTTATTGGATTTATTCTTCTTTTTAATGGGTATCCTTTCCTTCATTATTCTTTGATCAATCTTTGGTGGAGAAGGAGCCTCAATCCCGAAAATTCTGTCAGTCGATAGAGGTTCAGGTTAGATCCAACTTTTATCTCGTTTCTCTAGAATAATCGTAGCACAATTTTCATTTTCAACTTCATTGTAGATTTTAGATCTATAATTTTCACCACCATTTTTAATCCAAACTCGCATTTGACGTCTGATCTGAATCTGATTTTTCATCTCACATCAAAATCCCTACACTTCACATTCTATCTCTCACAATCTTTCACATCCGATCACGCACGGTGGTCGGATCCTCGGATCTATCTTCCATTTCGTTGGATCCACATCCTCTCACATTCTTCTGAGTTTCAATTTTCTTGGATTGAGCCGTCGTGCTCATATCCTCATTTATGTGACAAAAAATATAAAAAATAGAGTTTTTTATCTCTATCCAACATCTATTTTGGAGGAAATAAAAAAAGAGTCAAAAATATAAAAGAATTAAAGAATATTTATAATTTATGTTTCTAAATAAAAAAATAAAACAGGTTTTATTTCATTTATATTTTAACAACAAAAAAAACACGCCCCAGGCATTGCTCCGTGAGACACAAGAGGCGCATGTTGTCCCCTCCGCGCAGGCCACCGCTTGGAGGCCCATCGATGCATCCACGCCTGGACCTGCCACCCCCTAGTGGCCCAGCTCCCTCATGCTCCTTCACACAGCCGCTGCGGGGCATGTGTCGTGCCAACAACCGTCACTCTCCAGAGTCGCATCACCCGTGCACCCGCGACCACCCTCACTATCGTGGGGCGTGTGTCACCTTGTTACTCCAAGGAGCCCCACACCTGCTGCAAAACTCCCCCTCGTGAGTCCAGTTCACCTGCGCCACCGTCGTTTAGCCAGGAGCCCCAATGTCCACCGCGAGATCTGCCCGCACAACCGTTGTCACTCTCAAGAGCCACGCCACCCGCGCGCCTAGCCTCCTCCACTAGCGTACTATGCCTGTGCGCATCCTCGACCCCATCGGCAGCATCGAGACCCACTTGCACTGTCCACCCATATATGCGATTGATGGGGCCAAGGATGCGCATAGGCGGAGCACGCTGGCGGAGGAGACGCGCGGTTGGCGCGGCTCTTGAGAGGAATGGCGGTTGCGGGGGCGGATCTCGCGACAGACGATGGGGCTCCAGTATGAACGACGGTGGTTCGGGTGAACTAGAATCGCAAGGCGGAGCTCGCGGTGTCTGTGGGGTTCCATGGAGCGGCGAGGCGACACACACCATGTAGCGGTGAGGGTGGTTGCGGGCGTACGGGTGGCATGACTCTGGAGAGTGACGGTGATTGGGGCGACACACACCCTACACCGGTTGTGCAGAGGAGCACGAGAGAGATGCACCGCTAGGGGGTGGTAGGTCTAGGGGTGGATGTATCGGTGGGCCTCCAGGCGGTGGCCCACGTGGAGGGGACGGCAGGCGCCTCCTACATCTGGCGAAGCAGTGCCTGGGGCACGTGTTTTTTTTTTGTTTTTTTATTTTTTTTGTAAAAATAGGTATTAAATAAAATCTTTTTTATTTTTGATTTAGAAATAGAAACTGTAAAAAAATTAATCTTTTATATTTTTTATTTCTTTTTTTATTTCCTGCAAAACAGATAGATGGAGATAAAAAAATATATAGTTTTTTATTTTTTATTCCTCCAGCAAAAAAGTTAGAGAGAAAAACATAGGAAAATTATATTATATATTTATTTATTAATTTTATTGTATGAATATGAATAGACTCGAGCACAACGTCTTGGTCAAAGTTTATTGGACAGAATATGTGAATGGAAAAAGGGATCTGGTGATTGTGATGGAAGATCCGTGTCTCCAGCCACCGTGTGTGGTCGGAGTTGAAAGTTTGTATGAGGTAGAACGTGAACGCAGATAGATTAAGAAGATGAATATGGTGATCAGTGTCGGATCGAAAATGGATAGAATCATGATGAACAACTAGCTACGATTAAACACTACAAATTACACCTAGAATTAATCTAAATGAAAGATGGAAAATAAAGTGGATTTAACTTGAGGGAGGCGGACGTTGTAATGACCTCAACGATAACCGGTCCGATGTCACCGGACGGCTTGGGGGCTAGGCTCCTCTATCGACCGATAGGTTTTCAGGATTGAGGCTCCTTCTCCACCAAAGATTGATCAAGAAGAAAATGAGGGAGGAGGAGCTGAATAAAAAGAAGAATAAATCCAAAAAAGGAAACTATGTAAAAAAGAAAGGTAATTAGTGGTTATTTAAATAAATAAATAAATAAAATCCGTAATTAAATAAAATAATTAAAATAATTAAATTGCAAAAATTAATTAGCCACCATAATGGACGAAACAGACCCCAAATAGTCTAAGTGTACTGTTTTATTACAAATTCAAATAAATCTCTCTTTCACACACACAAATAAGAAATTAAGCAACTGATAATGTAAAATCTTCTCCTCAACACTATGTTATGTCTCCTTTGATGCTCTCTACTGCAGGTCATGGAAGAATGACCTGCTCTGCCTCACGTGGGTACAACGGCTATTCAAAGATGGCCTCTCTCGATAAGAGGTCCTCCTAGCAAAGGTAACAAGAGACAATGTCAGAAACAATTATGAAATAATAATAATAAGATCAATATAGAAGACTATATAAATAAACAAGAAAGCATACAAAGTAAAAAAAACTAAGTGCCTAAAGCTGCTAATCTACCCGACCGTTGCTCCTTGGTGACGGTGCCAATTGTTGAGTTAAGGTCAAGTGAGGGATCCTAAAGTCCAATCTTGGAGGGCATGCGGTGTCTGACAAGTCGGATTCGACAATCGTTGTATCGGCACCTCTCTCGGCTCTCGCATGTCAGTCAATCAAATTGACAAGCAAAAATGACCAAAACCTATGGATGTGTATGTGTAAAGAGATCATGCAGAAGTGTGAGTATTGAAATTTATTTAACTGTACATGAAATGTGAATAAGGCAAGCAGGTAGAGTGTTGTTCATGGCACCAAACATGGATAGATCACAAAATAGAACCCACAAACAATCAAGCATAATTTTTTTGTTGGTTTTGTAGCATGTTATATTTTTATTTATTTTGTGGGTTTTTAGTTTTTATAATTTTCATGTAATTTTTTAATTAGATTTTATATTTTTATGAATTTTAATCTTGCAAATGTTTTTTATTAATAATTATATAAAATATATAATAATATATATGTGAGAGATATAATGAGAGATAAAAAGAGAGTCTTTTCTATTTTAAAAATATAGTAAATAAAGTCAAAATGCACATAATAAATATTTGTGAATTTTTTAATTTTCTATCTGTTATGGCAATTTCATGGTATTTTGAGCTTTTTATGGATTATTAAAAATTAAATATACAAAAAAAACTAAATAGAAAATACAGGAACTTAAAATGTGCCTAATAAATACCAATCAAATCAAAAAGGATGCAAAATTATTTTTCTTATATAGCAGTCAAAGAAAGAAAATTTGAAGCTTTAGAACATTTATTTTTTATTTTTGTACATTTGTATACTTTTTTTAAGTTTTTCTGTATTTTGAAATTTTTAAAGTTTTTGTTTTGTATTTTTACATGAATTTTGGACATGTGATCAAATACATAAAAATACACATACCATATTTTCTGGTAATTTTTAGAGACCATTTGAATTTTTATGATTTTATAAGTCAAAATAGTAAAATATAGCTAGTTTACCATTTTTAAATAAGAAAATAATAATAAATAGTTTACTAAAAAATATGTGATATTATATCATATAAGGTATTTAAAAAAATCCAAGATTTTATGAAGTTAATTAGTTAATTATATAACTAAAATAAAAACAAACAATTAATGCAGCTTCATAGGGACCATTCTAAAAATAAATAAACCCTAGGTACACATTTATAACAAAATAGAAAATCCATGGGCCAATCTGTAATTTAACCAATTAATTTTGCAATTAAAAAGTCCTAGGAAGGGGTATTCCTGCTAATAAACTAAAGTCTAGGGCTATCCATGCAAAAGTCCCAATAAAATATAAATTCAATTAAAACTAGTGGGGACCAAAATATAATCCAAAAATATTTTCAGAATTTCATACCAGGTCCAAGAAACCAGAGGATATAATATGCAATTTTCCCACAAAAACCCTCATGTAGGACAGCACGTGAGGTGATGTGGCTAGGACAAAAAAGCAAAAGTCAGAAACCTTAGGGCTTAAGGTGTAAAATATCCCATGTTTTTTACATTGTGATAAATATTTATAGGATCAAAATATAAATGTCAAAAATTGGAGGGTTAGATGCAAAATACCTTCTCTTAGCATGTGAACGGATGGCTGAGATTGAATCACTTAACATTCTTGGAACATAAGCACCGATTCGAGCGCGAGCAACCAAGATTAGATCTGGCGCATGATCCAACGATTGGAGAGGCATTTGATCGGACGTTAGTTGTGCATCCTGGAAGGTTGTTCTTCATCAAACAGTAGATAGGGCCATCTAGAAGAACAGTCGAAGAACAAATGCTCGACGACTTTGGATATGTGCTCCTAAGAAGCTCCGACCACTTCTCACCTTGATGATTGTCGGGAAATGTTCCTGGGAGGTGGCTAAACTTGCTTATGGTCGAAATCAAGTCTGGGACCCAGTGGCTGGGTCATGGAAGTCGAAATTGGAGGCGAGACCTGGAACACCTTCTTCAGGACTTGGGATCCCTCAAATGGAGTCCTCTGTAGCTAGAGCCTGCACGGTTAGAACCAGGGCCCTCAAGCAAAGCTTCCAGGCCTAAAAAGAAAAAGGGGGAACTGTGAATGAGATGTCGGAGGGTCTCCGATGATAAGTGGCGAAGTGAGACATGTCAGACCAAATCTTTGTGAGATTAGGGTGGAGAAGGTGTTCTAGGAGCTGGAGAAGCGATCAGGAAGATGATGGGGAGGCAAAAGGAGAGACAGAGTTAGTGGATGAGTGACAGAAATAAATGCCGGAGCTTTGAGATACTACGAAGAACTCTTTTGGGGTTTTTGAGTTATATAAACAAAATCAAAGTAAGCAGGAAGTAAACCTATGCTATTGAAATGATAAAGAATGAAAGGATAAAGAAAAGGCAGCTCACCAACGTTGATAACCTAGGAGCAGAGCTTCACCGGGAGGAACTCCGACAAAGTTGATGTGGACTCCTCCTCCTTTGTCCACACCCAAGAACGAATGCTCGGCCTTCCTGTCACAAAGGAGAAGCTTCCGAGTTCTAAGAGGTTACAGATGGAGGTGGACGATCAAATGATCCAAGGAGTATGTGGGGGTCTTTTATACAAGAAGAAAAAGAAAAAATATAAATTACGGCTTCGGCTCAATCAAAAGACAAGGATCAGATCAGGATGATCCGCATGAGAGAGCATGATCTGATTTTCATTTTTCAAAAAGGGATCGAGACCAAAGGGCCAATAGAGATCACGTGAAAAATCGGCAAAGTCGGCACCCCGACCAATTCAGACAAGTAACAGAGAGGGGAGGGGATGCTGACCTAGAGTCAACACTCCAAGGCAAACGATTAGGCCACATAGGCTCCACACAACCAAAAAATGATAAAACAACAAATAAAATATAAGAAATTAAAATTAAAATAGAAAAAGATTTTATTTAAATAAAATTAAAAAATTAAAAATGTTATGTATTTAATAAAATATTTTTTAGTGATTTTTATTTATTTTTACGAGTTAATTTATAAAGAGTTAATTTTTACTTGTAATAATAGAGGTATAAATACATATATATATATACTATATTTTTATTTAATATTTTATATTTTATTATTTTATGTACATAATTTTTATATTTACACTATACTTATATGCATACGTGTAAATTTTTCTTTTTTTGTGAAATTATTTATGTGCTAATATAATTATATATTATATGTATTTTATAGATATATTTATCGATGTAATAAAGTACATTATTTATTTTAGTGTATTTTTTATGACTTTATTTTAGTTTTATTATGTAAAGTATTTTATTGAGATTACATATTTATAAAAATGTAAGAAGGTGAACAATATAAAGGGAAAATATATTGAATATTACATACATGTATATTGCACAAAGAGGGCCCAAAAGCCAACATCTACATCTTAACTCCAAATTGAATAAAACCACCTTCATTAAATAGATAATTAAATTTGATGAACAATAAGGTAAGATTTATGAATTTTAAGTCTCTATGGAGAAAATACGTGTCTCAGAAGTTTTCTTTGTGGCTTTTTATTTTGTGTTTCCCGGGCACACTGTGCATTATTTTTGAATGAATTTTTTTATTTTCTTCAAATTTTTATCTAGAATGTTTATGTTCAAAGCTTATTGATTTGAGATGTAAAAATATGAAAATAAAATAGGTCCTAGAATGTATATATTGATAAAAAGAATTACATTTTTAATTATCAATATGTTTAGTTTCTCTTGTCGGGCATGCGAGCCCACGGTAAGACATTATGCAATAAATGTTATTGCAAATATCATTCCCTGATCTGAAATGAAGATTTGCATAATAGGTCCCTTAGTACAATTAGGGTTATGTACCATGGTCGTCTTACTGATCACGTAGATATTGATTCAATTGTAGAATCATAGAGGCGGGTGCTTAGATGAATATCTAAAGAGTTATTGAGGACTCGTCAAGCACTGTCAAATGATTATTAAGAGAGGATCTCTAGCCTGAGAAGGAGATGGCAATCCTTTCTCTAAAGGCTGCTATTTAACTAACCTCTTGATGCAGGTCCTCTGCATAGGAATAGAGATTCGGAGTTGTTAGATAAATTAGGTCAAAGAGTTGACTTAACGGGATCGAGATAACCAAAGACCTATGTCATATGTTGTCATGATATAGGCATGCATCCTCTACCCAGATATAGATGTGTTACTATGTGTCTGATTATGTATATTTTGCAGACTAGTAGGTTGATGACCTAATCAACGTCTATACACCAACGCGGTGGTGTGCATACAAGGACATATGAGTAATACGATCTTTGAAAGGGATCATATAGGTTCATTTATTGAACCAGAAGACATGAGCTCACTCATGAGATATTTGAAAGAATCAAATTCTGTGCACGATCATCTCGCTTTGGAAGCTTGACTGAATTTGTAGGTTTGATCTATACTTTTGGAAAGTATATAGTCAATACACGCGTATGATATATGATTTTGAAAATTATATGATCGATACCAACTCCCAATAGTCAAATGAGAAACTTAATGATAAAAACCCTAAATGTGACAGTCTAAAAGAGATCTAAAACTTCGGGTTTAACATATGGGTCTTCCAGTATGCAGGATGTACGGGTATAGGAATACCTGAGGGTGATGTGATCATAAACAATTGTATAACCTTGATTCTTCCATTCATAGGGAGTGATGAAACGGATCTGGATTTCAGTGACTCCTCTTACTAGAGAAGTTATCTGATCTTGGTCCAAATGTTGGAGATTGTTCTGAATGTGATTCAGATGCAATGCAATGAGAAGATTATATTTTCTATCTTGATTTATTCAAGCATCTATTAGAGGTCCGCAAGATCTAGATTTGAGATGTGATCTTAATATCCAAGTCACTATACATAGAACAATACAATCGCCCTGTCCTTATCTCCAGGTATCTGCGGAGAAAGCGCATTATTCTTTAAAGAATTGAAGAATAATTCCATTGTTGAATTATATCTAAGCATTAAGAAAAGGATAATTAAATGTTATTTAATTACCATGAATAATATCAATTTGATTCATATTATTTGAATGCATGATAATGATGATCGAATATAAATAAATGTGATTTACTTATTATGGATATGAATAATGTGGATAGCACTATCCAATTATTCATATATATTATAAATGTGATTTATAATGTATTAGAGAGAGATTATTGTAATTTATATTTGTTGATTAATTATGAATGTGAATTGGATTCATATTGGATAATTAATTGAAAATATAATTTACATTTCGTTTTGGGATGTGAATGTGATTCACATATTTCCAATGGCATGATTGCAATATTCACAAGATATTTATGAATTATTTTTGTGACATAATCTTGGAGAATTCATGAGATAATGTAATCTCATGAATTTGAAGGAGATTGCCCCTCCCAAGTCAAAGGAGGTAGACAGCCACCAAGTACTAAGGGGATTAGGTGGTCGTCCCCCCCCCCCATTTTTTTAAGGATGAGGGCAATCTCCTCCTCACAATCTCCATAATTAAATGATTTAATTTGGTATTAGTTTATATTTATTTATTAATATATATTAATCTAAATTAAATAAATTATTGTTGTGTTTTTATAACAAAATCATGGCCATTGAAAGTAACACAAATCAATCTCATCCATTGATTTTGTGCTATCCATGTATTGAGATACATGGACTCCCAAACCCCTATATAAGAAGAGGCAACCCCTTGCTCTTCAGGTTACAACTCCAATCTCTCTCTCTCTCTCTCTCTCTCTCTCTCTCTCTCATTCTCACGCTACATCTCTCTCTCCCCTTGAGTGGACGTCCACTCCATGCCTAGAGAGAAGGTCGTCGCTGCCGTCGCATTGCCGTTGTGCTACTGCTTCGACAACTCTTGGATCTCCGTTTTCTTTAGTACGCCTCTCTTGTGAAGAAGATGTTCAATCTCGTGAGACAAGATCAGGAGATCCATTGCTTGGATCAACGACTTGGATTACAAGAAGTACACGACTCATCTCCGCACCCACAAGTGTCTCCTTTGACGGATCGAACTAGAGACAGGAGGTCTTCGTTTAGAGACTCGATCATAACCACATTTCAAGAGGTAAACCTAATACTTGTTTTTGGTTTAGATGAAATGATCCAAGAAGTGTTCATGTATCATGTGGTTTCATCGTTTAAAAATTTTTAATTTAGTTGCCTCGAGTGACTAGTGCGACTATTCACTCCCGATCGCATACGATGGAATCCTCACACTTTTGTGATGATCTTAAGGTTTTCCCATATCCTCAAGTGGTATCAGAGTCAGGCTAGAGGTTTAGGATATGATCCTTAAATCGAAGATGACTTCGACATTTTTGACTGGTGATGTTTCATGGCATTTCATTCACGCAACCATGTTTAGTGCATTTTTTCGCTCTATTTAAAAGTGCTTCAACATGTCATTATCCTTGGATAATGTTTCCCGTTAAATAATGAAAACTGTGGGATTTGAATTTGTGTGATTTGGAATCCGATTACTCAAGTTATGATCATTTGAATGAACATGAATCCATAGTTTTAGGGATGAAAAATATTGATGTAATTAAGTATTTAATTATGGTTTTGAAATGCCTAGAAATGCATGCAAATCAAGATTCTATTGTAAATCAAATCAGCAAACTATAGAAACTTTGTTTGCTTGATTTGGATTTAAATTGATTGAGATGTGCTAATTTTAGTATGTGACGGTGATTGCTTAAAATTAATTTCCTAATCAAGAATCTTGTAATTGTCATTTAAGAATTTGATGAAACTAAATGGTTTAATTTCCTGAAATAATTATTTATGAATATTTAAAGATAGTAATTATTTCCTTGAATGACATTGAACATAACCAAAACTTGATTTGATATGATCTAGATCACAATTGGTTACATGAACCTTCCAACAAACATTGATGCTTGAATATGATTGGGGATTTGTTTAGCAAATATTGTTATAATATTAATAAAAAATGTTTTGATTATTATTATATGGTATAACTTTGGTTGAAAGACCTATTACCATCTCAAGTATAAAGTGATCAATTAGCATTATCCTGACCTGAGGCAGATATGGTGTCTAGTCAGGGAGCATTGGGGTAGCAGGTTGCCCCGTGAGCGTCTGTCCCACTCCCGTCGGTACTAGCCATGACAGTGGGTAAGGAAGGGATAATGTTGGAAGGGATCATGATGTATTTTTCTAATTATTAAAATTCGAATAATACGTATTTTTGAGATAATACCATCCTTCAAGTAACAATCAAGTTTGTTGGTTGTTTGAATGAGATTGATAATTGATTTATACAACTAAATTAATTATATCCAATTAAAACATTCTATTATGAATTGGTGTGTATTTCCCTTGGATGAATTAATTATGTGAATATGATTCATAATAATTAATTAGAATTTGAACATGATATCGAAGATCACATAAGTGACATCCATGGTCTCCCGTCAAGGTAAAGGGTTCTGTCGCCAGGGATTGTATGTAGGAGATGCATGTCTGAAGTGATAGCTCCTGCATACAAGCGCATCTGGATCGGGCTCTTTTCTTCTCGAAAGAGTAAGGTCGTATGCCTACCTACATACATATGTGCGTACATACCTACATATGTACATACATACCTACATACGTACATACCTACATACGTACATACATAAATAAAGACATATGTACACACTTACAAACATACGTACGTACATACATACATACATACTACATATGTGCATACATACATTTACGTACATACACACATACATACATACGTGCCTACACACGTACACGTACATACATACATACCTACATATGTGCATACACACATACATACATACGTACATACACACATATGTACGTACATATACACATACTTACAAACATACGTACGTGTGTACCTACATACGTACTTACGAACCTACATACGTACCTTCCTACATACGTACATACATACCTACGTACATACCTATATACATACGTGTGTACATACATACCTACATACCTACGTACATACGTACATATATACATACCTATGTACATACATACGTACCTACATACATACATACATACCTACATACGTACGTACGTACATAGGTACATATGTACACATACATACCTATGTACATACATACATAGATACGTACATACATAAAAACATACATACGTACATACGTACCTATGTACATACATACGTACCTACGTACATATAGACAAACGTACCTACATACATACATACGTAGGACGTATGTATGTATGTATGTGTGCACGTACGTACCTACGTACAGACATACATACATACATACAAACATACATACCTACGTACATACATGCATACATACATACATACATACCTTTGTATGTACGTACATTTGTATATACGTACTTACGTATGTACCTACATACCTACATACATACGTAAGTATGTACATACCTACCTAAGTACATACATACCTACGTACATACCTACCTACATACATACGTACGTACGTACCTACGTACCTACATACTACATACGTACGTACGTACCTACATACATACGTACCTACATACATACGTACATATGTACCTACGTATGTACCTACCTACGTACGTACGTACCTACCTATGTATGTACGTACGAACCTACCTACCTGCCTACGTACGTACGTAAATAAGTTCCTATCAATGTACGTACATACCTACCTACGTACGTACGTACGTATCTACGTAAGTATGTATGTGTCTACGTATGTACGTACGTGTCTACGTATGTGCGTTCACGTACGTACGTACACACACACATACGTGCGTGCGTACGTTTGTACGTACACACACCCACTTACGTACGTACGTACGTCTGTATGTACGTATGTACATACAGACATACAAACACACATACATACACACACACATACACACACATACACACACATACGCGCACACATATGCACACACAGACGCACACACATACCCGCACACATACACACACACATACACACACATACACACACCTACACGCACGCGTACACACACACCTACATGCTACATACATACGTATGTATGTACTTACTATGTACCTACTTACGTATGTACTTACCTACCTACCTAAGTACATGCATAGCTATGTACGTGCATGCATACCTACGTACGTACATACATACCTACATGCATACAAACATACCTACGTACCTACGTAGATACGTACCTACATACGTACATACCTACGTACCTACATACATCCTACGTACCTACATACATACATACCTACATACATACACACATACATACACACACATACACACACATACATACACACACATACACACACACATACACACACATATGCACATACGCACACATACACACACATACATACCTACATACGTATGTATGTACGTACCTACGTACATATACATGCATACGTATATATGTACATGCATACCTATGTACATACACATACATGTGTACATACATACATACATAAGTACATACATACATACATACCTATGTATATACATACCTACGTACCTACATACATACGTACATACACAAACATACATACATACAGACAGACACACGCACGCATGCATACGTGCCCGCGCCCACACACTCGCGCACACACGCACGCACACACATGCACACACACATACACACACACACATCACACACCTAAACACGCACATACACACGCACGCATACACACACACCTACATGCTACATACGTATGTACTTACTACGTACCTACTTACGTATGTACGTACCTACCTACGTAAGTACATTCATACCTACGTATGTACATACATACCTACGTACGTACAAACATACCTACGTACCTACTTACTTCCTACGTATCAACATACATACATACCTGCATACATACACACATACATACACGACCAAATACACAAACATACACATGCACATACACACACACACATGCACACACACATACACACACACATACATACCTACATACGATTGTACGTACGTACCTACGTACATATACATACATACGTACATACATACCTACATACATACAAATACATATGTACATACATACATACATAAGTACATACATACATGCGTACATACATACCTACATTATATACATACCTACGTACGTACATACATACTTACATAAACAAACATACATACATACAAACACACGCACGCACGCACATGTGCACGCTCCCACACACTCGCACGCACACGCATGCACACACACGCACATACACACACACGCAAGCACGCGCACGCGCACACACGCACACATTAAATTTGCAGTGAAAATTTTCTTTAGTCCAGTCATTGAATGAGTGAAAGTCAAACGATTCTTACTCAGAGAGTATTTGAGCTTAATTTTTAACTTTGTTATATCATCAGGGTTGTAGTATGAATCAGAAGTTTTAATTGATTCATACGATTTCCTCTTCTTTATATGAGGAAGAAGCGAAGGGCTTTGATTCTCATTGGTGCACAATCTCACCACTGATAAACACCAAAATAAGCAATACTCACCGGTCCAAGAGCACCCCTTGAGTAAAGGTTTCTACATCAGGTTGATGTGATCCCAAATTGCATTAGCAATGGATCTGACGTGTAAGGGGTCCTGTACCCACGACTAAAAATGGCAATACATGAAAGAGGTTTCCACACACACACGCGCGCCCACACGCACGCACGCACACGCGCACACGCACACACGCGTACGCACACACGCACGCACACACACACAGAGCAGGTTGACGTGATCTCAAATTGCATTAGCAATGGGTCTGACGTGTAAGGGGTCCTGTACCCACGACTAAAAATGGCTCTACATGAAAGAGGTTTCCACTCACACACACGCACACACGCACAAGCACACGCATACGCACACACACACACACGCGCAAACACACACATACGCACACACGGACACACACACGCAAACACACACATGCACATACACGCACACGCACACACCCACATACACGCACATACGCACATACGCACATGCACGCACTCCCATAAGCACACACGCACACATGCACACACGCACGCACGCGCACACCAACACACGCACGCACACCCACACGCACACACGCGCTCACGCACACACGCACACATGCACGCGCATGCACATACGCACCCACACACGCACGCGCACCCACTACACACCCACACATGCACACACGCACCCCCCTCCCCCACACACACGCACACGCACACACGCACACGCGCCAGTGTGCCTGCGCACACCTGCACGCGCCCACGCATACGCACACGCACACATGCACACACGAACACGCGCCCGCGCCCGCATGCACACGCACGCGCGCACATGCACATGCACGCGCATGCACGCACACACAGGCACGCATATGCACACACGTGCGTGCACACGCCCGCGTGCAGGCGTGCGCGCACACGCACGCATGTACGCCCCCCACACACACATACACACACGTGCGCACATGCACGCATGCACACACGCACCTGCACACACACATACACACACACACACATGCACACACGCGCCCGTTCCCGCGCTCACACGCGTGCGTCCGCGCATATATCCGCGCACGCGCACGCACGCGCACACACACGCGCACGCACACGCACACACACGCGCACATAAGTGCATGCACACATACAGGTACGCGTGAGCGCACGCGCGTGCGCACACGCGTATGCGGACGCGTACGCACGCACACACACACACGCGCACACACGCACACACACACACCTGCACACACACACGCGCGCGCACACACACATACACGTATGCACGGGCACACACACAGATGCACGTACACACACACACGCGCGCGCCCACACACGCACGTACGTTGACACAGACTCGCACATACAAACACACACACGCATGGGCACGCACACAGACACATGCACACATAGACACATACACACACACGCGCGGGCGCACACATAGACGCACACACATACACACGCACATGCGCGCACACAGACAAACACCCACACAGACACACGCATACACATAGACACACATGCACACATACGCACAAACACACACATACACGTACACACGGCACGCGCACATACACACACGCGCACGTGTACACCCGCACACATGCACACACTCATGCACGCATACGCACACACGCACATATACACACATGCACACACACACGCACATGCACACATACATACACTCACACACACACGTGCACACACACACACACGCACA
This sequence comes from Ottelia alismoides, assembly GCA_037367405.1. Classification (NCBI taxonomy): domain Eukaryota; kingdom Viridiplantae; phylum Streptophyta; class Magnoliopsida; order Alismatales; family Hydrocharitaceae; genus Ottelia; species Ottelia alismoides. Next base: position 1,055,582 of record JAZKJV010002406.1, read on the forward strand.
TACATGCTCACACATACGTGCAGACGCACACACACCCACACACACCCACATGCATGCATGCGCGCACGCGCACGCGCACACGCACACATACACACACGCACACAAGGAAAAAAAGATGTTTTATCCAAACATAGGTTCCCTTCTCTTATTTTCCAAAACCCCCAAATACCTCCCCTTATCCTTTCAATCCCTCCACTCCCCATTCCTGAATCCCCAAGGCTCGTGTCCCCGAACCCTACATTTCCTTACTCCACTCCTAATGGAACCCTCACGAGTCTCGACCCTCTTCCCCTCTTTCCTGTATGTCGCACAACTCTCACCAGTTGCCCTCCTCCGTGGTCCTTCACACATTAGCCTCATCCCTCACTCCCTCATCATATCTCCCCTGCACGAGTATTCTCCTTCCTACCTCGTCGCCCCTCAACTCTCTCCTAGTCGTATCTCCCTCATATGGTTCGCCTTCCAGGGTCTCCTCAACTCTCTCCTTGTCGCAGGTCCCCCTCACAGACACCTCGACCCTCCCTCCCTCCCACACATGGTTGTTGTGTGAATCTCTCGACCCTCTCTGTCCACTTCCTCCACGGCTCGTCACAGCTCCCCGGACAGTGCTAACAACCTCCTTGTCGCATGTCCCAAACAGTTGCACCGTGCATAGTTCTCACCTCCTATTTCTCTCCTTGTTGCAACTCCCCTGCACATCAGTTAGGAATTTATGGTAACCCATCTTGATTTTCTGCTTCTTTAGCTTTTTAATAGGCATACAAATTTTTTAGAATGTTTCTTCTTAGCATTGAATTTTTAGTTTGTAATAGTTTTAAGCTTATGTTCAAGCTTGATATAATGGTTTTAGACGTGTTTCATGGGTTGAAATTAGATATATTTTTAAGTTGCCTTGTCAGTCCATCCATACAAATTTAAGGAAATTGGTATATAGCATACACCATTGAAGTTTTGTTATCAAAAAAGCATTAACCAATGCAAAAAATACCCATATATTTGACATTATCTAATGTTGATTCTAAAATGAACCTTTAATGAGCCGAGCCTTTACAAACCCTACTCGAGCCGAACAAACCTGAATATGATCTTTATTTTATCGAACCGAACGGAATCCGAGTCTGAAAGTATGCTAAACGAACCAAACCGAGCCTAGGTTGGTTTGCTCAAGCTCAGCTCGTTGACACCCCTATAGGTGTCTAGGCATGGACCTCGATGTACTATTCAATAAATACAGGGGGTCCTTTGCAATATTTACAAAAACATTTGAACATTGTTTAATATTTACATGACCTACTATATATTAAAGAAAGCATGAAGGGGCTCGATGCAAATTACCCCTTTAAGTGGTTTTATCCGCGTCCTCAGTTGCCTCCGCATGTCTCGATTGGATGACAGATGGAAGCTTCATTTTGCCTCTTGAGGGGATGATGAATACTCATTCATCACTCTTTATTCTTATATTTTAGCTACAAAAACCTTTGCAAATGCATGTATATAGTTGTAAATAGAAATAATTACCAAAAGCATGCATTGTGTAAAAACCTATAATTAGCATGTTTTTGTGCAAAAATAAAAGAATAAAGATTAAAAAGAAAAAGAGGGAAATATTTAGAATAAATATTGAGCAACCTAACCCAAGGGAGGGCTCAGCATGGGCCTGACCGCATAAAAGCCGAAGTAGAGGGAGATAGGGGCTCATGTGTGTAAATATTTATGTAAATAAATAAAAATATTTTCCTCACAAAAACAGACTCAAATTGGCTTGTAAATATTTATAAATATTTCTAAATATAAAAACAAGATAAAAATATAAAAATCAAAAAGAAGATAAAAACATCACTCACCTTGTATATAGATCACCCACCTTTATATTTTTTAGCCTTGTAAATAAATAAAATTAATTTCCAAAAATCTTGAAAATATTCTTTATTATATAGTGTAAATAAATAAAATAAAAACAATTAAAACAAAAAGAAAATAAAAATAACAAAATTAAAAACACAAAAATATATTGTAAATATACCATGTATATAAATGTACATATGTATTTATTTCACCTATGTATGTAAATAATAAAAATAAAATAAAAATGTCTTTTTATTCCTCATTTTATAATATAAATAAATAAAATATAAAATGGGAATGAAATTGTATAAAAATAACAATTAAAAATCAAAAATTAAAATCTTATACATTGTACATATACCTATATATAGCTATATAATGTACATACCTTATTTTTATTTTGAAAATTTAATTAAAAATCACAAAAAAATAGAAAAAAATAAAATAAAAATATTTCATGTTTAAAGTTTTTACTAATTCGGCCATTAACTACCTTTAATTTCACTTCTAAAATCCAGCCACGTGGCCGCTCCCCATTGGCCCTGGGGATTGTTGACCTCCCGGTCAACTACCCCCCCCCCCCCAGGACCACTTCCCACGGGTTAAGGCGCCCTCCCGATTTCCCCCTTTTTTAGCGCCTAAACCCGATTCATCCCCACCTAAACCCCGGGTCAGATCCGTCCATGGTACATCCGAGAACCTCGCCGGAGCCTCCACATCGGGATCCGCGCGCTCCAATGCCCTACCCACGCCCTTCTTCCCGGACCCTCCAGCGTACTTAAGCCGAGCTCCGCCACCTCCATTTCCTATCTTTGGCCATTCGCTTCCACCCCCAGTGAGCTCCAGCGCGTGATTGAGAGTGACAGCTTGCTTCCCGTGCTGTTGAAGCGAGGAGAGGGACCGGATTCCACTGATCCGGCGAGTATCGTCGCCTTGCTCCGCCCAAAGCCAGAGCTCGAGCCTCGGAGGGAGAAGCTCCTCGAGGCAACAACCTAGAGCTTCCCCTGCTCGTTCCCAGTCTCATCAGCCACCCAGGTAGCCCCTTAGCTAGTTCTTTTTCGCTAATTTTCAATTACCCCCCTTTCGCTCCGCCGCCGTTCGTCGTCAATTCCGTCCACATCCGACACCCATTCGATCATTAGGCTCCGCCATAGCCTCCGCCTTCCTCCCGCGCACCTTCTCCATATCTCCATCCAACCCAGCTCGCACAGGAGCTGGGATTCGAGCTCCATCGTCCCCACCTTCGCCGGAGCTCACCCATCTCGACCCTCCGTTCACCGTCACCCCACCTAACCAGGTTGAGGCAGTTTGCCCTCGACCCGCGAGTCTCCTGGTTTGCTTTTTAGGTACTTCCAAGCCCATCTGAGGGCTTGGACCATCAGGTCCAGGAGCTTCATCTCCGCCGACCTCGCCGGAGCTCTCCAGAGCTCGGTTGGGCCATCAGAGGGCACCAGCAGCTGCGGAGCGTCACACCGGAGCTTCTCCGATCTTCAGGCGCAGCAAGGGAGGTCAGGAGCGTGCACCTTGGGCCGGCGAACTTCGCCGGCCAACTGTTCTTCCGGTATCCTCCCCGACCGTCTGATCATCCTCGACCTCCAGTTTTCATCTGGGCCGTTCATTCCCGGAGGAGCAGCCACCCTCAGATCTTGGAGAGGTGATCAGGACCGCCCGTTGCACGAGGTTTACCCACCGAGAGCCTCATCCGTTCGATCCCCCACGTGGCGTACCCTCAGTCGTCTGATCGCTGCGAGGGCCCGAGCGTTGGAGCGCCACCCGATCTAGACCGTCCGATCACGCGCGTGGCGTCCATCCTGCGCCCTGCATTAATAGAGGGTAATTTACCCTTAGGCCGCCTCTGCTATTTTATTTCGCATTTAGTCCTGTAATTATTTAGTGTAGTTGTTTAGTTTTTGGTAATATTGCATAGAAGACCCTGCACTTTATTTTCCTTGCATTTATGCCCCTGTGTATAGTGTGACACGTGCGTCGACACGTGACTTTCTGGTGTATTTGCATTATATGCCCTGTAGTTCTGAACGTTAATGAATGAATGATTGTTTTTGAGTATTTACATTTATACCCCTGTGCGTGAAACATTTGAGCATGTGCGGATATTTTTGGGTTATTTGCAGATTACCCCCTGAACTTTTGGTACCTGTTACCAAATAGTCCTCGGAAGTAATTTTCGTTACATTTGGGTCCCTGTGTGCCTCAGGCGTGTGCAACGCACGTGTCCTCCTGGGTATTTTGCACCAGGACCCTCAGAACTTTGGGTATTTGCACTTTGGTTCCTGTGCACAGTGCCCTCTTTTTATTTTTGAATAAAATAGCAAATCACCTCCAAATCCAACGAAAATTGGACACATGGCTCCTGCCATAGTGTAAAATTTTTGAGGATTTTTGGAGACATTTTTGTTTTGTTTTGATATTTTTAAAAAATCAAAAACATCTAATTTTGTTACTGTCTAATTTTAAAAATCACAAAAATTATTAAAATTCATCTAAAATTCACAAAAAAATACTTACTGTTTGTTTATGCTTGCTTGATTTTCTAGCCAATTTTGGCTATTTTTCATTATCTAAAACACCTAAAAATTGAATAAAACTTAAAATCTCATAAAATTTCTATTAAATAAATTAAAAATCCAAAAATAATAAACTAGGTGCCCAATTTTTCCTTGTTTTATTCTCTATACAGGAAAAATACTCGAGGCTAATTTGGGGCTTCTAGATATTTTATCTAGGTCCTTTTAGCTCGGCTGGACAGTACCTATAGTTTCAATCCTTGTTTCATTTTTAGAAAATTAAATAAACATCAGAAAAATCCCAAATATCCACCAAAAACAGCAAAAATTATAAAACACATAAAAATATTTTTGTTAGAATTTTTGGTTGATTTTTATTGCATTAAATAAATTGTTGAAGTGTGTTGTTTCTTTACTTTTATTAGTTTCTTAATACATTAAAAATCCAAAAATATATAAAAATATATAAAAACCACCAAAAATACATTTTCTTTTCTTTTATTTCCTTTTTGACTACTTCGTAGGCCGCGAGGCCAACCCGTGCTCCTTGTGTTCGACCCTGATCGATATACCAGGTTAAATTAATAGCGAGACCGCTACCGTATTTGATTTGATTTTTCTCTTGATTGGTGGTCTTCTTTTTCTTGATTGATCGAGTCTGAGTGATTGAGGTCGCAACGACCCTCTAGATACCTGATTGCCATATTCACTTGGAGTTATTCGGTCATCAGAATGGCGCCGTTGTCGGGGAGCACGGCTTAGTAGTTTTCATTTTATTTTCGTTTTTGTTTTCGCGGCTTTTCGCGGCTCTTTCAGAGCTCGCGGCTTTTCGCAGCTTTTTGTTTATATTTTATTTTTGTTTTATTTTGTTTTGTTTTATTTTCTTTTATTTTTGTTTTGTTTGATTTTTGTTTGTTTATTTTATTTTGCATTTTTGCATATATACCCTCATTTTAGTTTCATTTACTTTTCATTTATTATTTGATTATTTTTATTGGTCTAACCACTCTGTTCTTTCTTACGAGGGTCCGAGGACCGAGGCGACCGATTTTGAGAAGCCGACGCAACCGCGGGACTTGGAGGCGGCTCCCTTCTGTACGGAGCCGCAGGAGAGCGTGAGAGGAGAGCTGAGTGGGAGAGGTTTAGTTAGGTTTTATTTTTCTTTCATTTGATTATTATTGTAATAATACAGGGACTCAAAGACTTGTGGACTTTGCTTGAACTCTTAGCGGGTATGTTTCGTCGAGCACCGGTGTGCTCGGGGGACCCTTAGGACTTTCGCGGCTTCTTCGCGGTTTTCTTTTTTTTCTTTTTACTGCCTTTGACGGTGTTTACACGGTTTTTCATCGAGCCCCTAGACTTAGGATTTTCTGCTTGCTTGTGCCGTAATTAGTAGGATCCCAACACCTAATTATCTGCATGTTCCTATAGTGCGATTAATTGGACCTACTAATAATTGATTAATAAAAATAACTGACTCATCTCCTTCGTAGCCTACGTGCCGCAACCTGCCCCGTAAAGCGCTTTCTCCTACCCCCGATTTGTCGGGCAGAGGAGGGGTGGGCCAAGATCGGACCTTTGGCTTGGAGGTCGGTGACCAATTAGACGGTTCCACGAGTAGACTTGCTCATCTAGGACTCGGTTTTCATCGCTGCATCATATAGGGTAGTTTACTTTCAGTCTTTAAATTTCTGCGCAGATCACTTGCATGTAGAGTGCTGGAGGCAAGGTACGCATTTCTATCTCAGCATGCATCATTGATTTCATCGCGCATCGGCTTTTTCGTCTTCTCCCCCCTGTTTTGGATTAAATAACCAGGAGAACTGAAAAATTCGTTAGGCCTTTGTTTTTATTGAAAAAAAATAAAAAGAAAAATCATAAAATTGGGACTGCTAAAACTATTGACCCTAAAAGACACTCCACCTAAAAATTTGTCTTGTAGGATGAAATTTTATTTTTTGAATTTTTTTGGATAAATAGAGATGAAAATTGAAATGAATTTTTGAATTTTTTGGTGAAAGAGATAAGAAAGATGAAAAGAACAAAATAAAAGAGATAAAACTATGTACAAATTATTTATTTATTTTTGAATTTTAGTCACTTTATTTATTTGAATTAAAAAGTGTTATTTTTTTATGATGGTTAATAGAAAATAGTGACTACATACATATACTATATACTTATATGACATTATATACAAGAATAAATGAGGAAATTAGCCTTTTTTGTTTTTAAAAAAAATAATTTTTTTATTTTTTATTTTTTTAAATAATTAGTAAAAAATATTTACCAATATATACAAATACAATATTTACAAAATACATGGGAAAATTGCACAAACCACCCCAGAAAACCGACTTTTCAATCGTAACTCCAAAAATTACGAAAATACGGCCATTTTGAAGATAATTCAATTTAGAAACCAATGGAAGTGAGATGTTTCAATTGAAACTCATATGGAGCCGAAATTGGTCTTTCAATTAGTGCTTAGTGGCTTTTTCCAAGTGTGGCTACTTTTATTATGTATATGATTTAATTATGCAATTATTTTTATTAATTAGAACACATTTTTTTTACAACTTTGGTTTTGAACGCTATTTGATTTGAGGTCAATTAAGACACAAATAAATTAGTGCTAGTTATTGATGAATTCATATTTCATCATCTTTATTCTATCGTTTTTGCCTCAAAAACCCTGGCAAATGCATGTAAATACCCTTAATTCCAACATCTTAGCATCCATGCATGTGCATGCAAATAGTATATAAAATACTGTTTTTAAAGCCAAAACAAAACAATAAAGAAAAGAATAGAAAAAGAATAAAATATTATAAATATTTTATGACCCGAAACCTCGAGACCTAGGCATCTCGATGAATAGGTCGATAAGGAATAAAGTAGGGGGAGATAAGGGCAACAATACCAATAAAATCACCTTTTATTTCTTTCATTCTTTATGCATTTTGGGACCTATTTTTGGTTCCACTTTTTATACTTCAAATAGAGTAACCTTGTACATGAAAGTTTTAGATACTTAAATATAGAAAAATACAAAATTTATTTCACTCAAAAATATTGTACAGCTAAAAAGATATGACCTGAATAAAAATCCAAAATACCAACTTCCCATACCTGTATGTCTCAAATAAAAATTCGAAACGCACCAAAATCATCTTTAATTGTATATAATTTTAAATAAGCTATTTAATGAAGGTTGTTTCGCATTTGGTGGAGTTATGGTTTAAAAGTTGAGTTTTGGACCCCTATTGTATACTTGTACAGATTAAAATATTCATTTTATTATTTATTCATTATTTTCATAATTTTTTATTTTTATAATTTTGTAAATATTACTTATAATAAATGTGTATATTAAAATCAGAATAAAAACTCAAAGAAAACATAAAATAAAATACTTGTATATATAACATACCTAGGTATAATACCTATACATATACCTATATAATTACTACTTTTATTTTATTAAGTGTATAAAATACATCAGAAAAATCAAATAAAAATATATTTAAAGTGTATAAAAATATTTTATAAATTTATAAAATAATAAACAAAATAAATAAAATTAAATATACAAAATAAAAATAGATATTAAAATACATAGATATATACCTATATAGGCCTAAAAAGGTAACTTGTAATTTTATACTCTAAAAAATAAATAAAAATCATAATAAAATAATTTATAAAATAATAAACATTTTTATTTAATAATAAAAAATTAGTTAATTCATTTTCTATTTTTAAATGAATTAACAAAGACTTTATCCAGGATTTTTCCTAGTTGGTCCACATGGACCAACGAGGATGCCTGGAGAGTTGACCCGCTGGTCAACTCCCTAGTCCTTGCTCCTGCAGCATGTCAGACCTTCCCGTGATCCCACTTTTCTCGATTTTTTCGCTGTCGTTTTATTGCTCGAGAAAAGGTTGACCCTTCATGAGATTTGTACCATGTATCACCATGATCCACGCCGGCCATATTTCTTGGGCAGATTGACTGAACTCTACCCGTGATATTGTGTCGAAGTTCATTGCTTCATTACCCATTCAAAAACCCCTAGTGCGCAGCTTTCTCCCCACCTGTTGTGCTCCAGAGATAGAGGGAGGTGACAGCTCCCCATTCCAAGCTTTAGGCGGGTCGAAGAAGGGCTGAGGCGGCTCCACCATCTCCACTGACCACCGGCGTCGAGGTTCTCTTCCTCTGGCTTTCGGCCATCGAGGCACTCCATCTCTCTTCTTCCTTTTCCTATTTCTTAGTCCCCGTAGTTGTAGGAGTAGTTTAGTCCACTTAGATTCCCTCGTCGATATCTATCTCGCCGTCCATCGATCCATCGCCGGAGCGTACCTCCAGCCGAATCTCCTCCACATCCCATAGCCCATCTCCGACCTCCATTTCACCTTCGCGGGGTCCAGACATTTTGCCATGGTCCCCTTCACCCCTTTTTGCAGGTCAAACGCGCGTAACGACACCTGGAGACCCGTCTTCGTACTTCGCCAGAGGAACCTGGAGCTCAAAGCTTCACTGCCTTTGCGTCAGCACTACAGAGCCTCTCCGACGGCGTCAAGCCCTCCAGCACATAGAGTGACCCACCAGGAGCACGCCCGGCCATTTTGCACGCTTCCATACCATCGGAGGGCCGAGATCTAGCTCGGGGAAGTTCGCCTTGCCGACGTTCGTCCCTATTCTTCCCCCTCGCCTCTCCACCGTCCGATCAGGTCGTCGCTCCAGATTGCACGACAGCCGTTGGATCTTCATGCGCCACCACCGTTCGATCATGCCTGGAGGATCTAATCGCAGCTGTCACCCGTGAACTAGCATTGCGCATTCCTGAGCTGCCACATGGATAAGTGGCAACGTCTCCGCCGTTCGATCTAGTAGCCGTGGGTATTTTGCACCTTTGACCTCGGCCATTTTGCATTTTATTTTTAGTCCTTAAACTTTCAGGCGTAGTTTAAATATTTTTGTAATATTTGCATTTAGATCCTTAGACTCTTGATATCTACATCTAGGTCCAATCCATGTCACCTCACGTGACTCACGCACGTGGAGTGGTGGGTATTTTGTAGTGGACGCCCTGAGTTTTTATATTTAGTCTTTGGTCCAGGAACTTTTTATTTAAGTTGTAATTTTTTGGTAAAATTGCATGGTAGCCCTAGAGCTTTGTGGTATTGCAGAAATACCCCTGCCAGGTCACGTACCTAGCGCACGTGAGTTTGGCAATTTTGCAGGGAACCCCCTTCAGGTTTGGGTATTTATATTTAGTCCAAAAAGTTGAGTTTAATGTTATATATTTTTGTAAAAATTGCAAGCAGGCCCTTGAACTTCTGTGTATTTACATTTATGCCCTTGCTAGTACAATATTTTTGCTTGGAAGTTTGCATTTATTCCTTGCACCCATAAAATCCCAAAAATTACCAAAAAAATATCATAAGTTCATGTTGCATTGTAGTTTCATGCCATATTTTTAGTTTGCATTTTTATTGCATTTTCATATTTATAGAAAATCAAAAACATCATTTTTAGTACTGTTTGTATTAGAAAATACCAAAAAATATTAAAAACCCTTGAAAAATTCCTTAAAAAATATATTTTGTGTTTTTTATTGTGTCTCAACTTCTATCCTAAAATCATTACAAATTTCAAAAGAAAACCGATAAAAATTATAAAACCCCAAAAATCTTAATAAAAATATTAAAATTCCAGAAAACCCCTAAAAATATAATCTTTGTCTCAGAATTTTTCTTATTTTATTATCTTTTACTTAAAATTAATTTGGAGAATTTTTGTTACTGTTTGATATTTTATTTCTCCATTTTAGTTTCAGCCTTTTATCTCGTTCCCTATTTTCAGTATTTTTGTCTTTAAAAGTACGAAAAAATCTAGGAAAAATATAGAAAAATCACAAAAACATTAGAAAAATATAAAAAACCAAAAGTATCATATTTCTTGATTTTTGAGTATTTTCACCTATTTTTATAAATCCTTATTCCTCTCCTTTCTTATATTATATATATATTCTATTTAAAAGAAAAAAAGTATAAAATATAAAAAGAAAACATAAAATCAGAAATTAAAAATCATAATACAAAAATATAAAATTAAAAAAATATATATAAAATATATAAAAAATTCAAAACCCACCAAAAATAGCACTTGTAGGCATTAGATCACTTTCATATTTTTCTTTGAGCACTATTGCCTTGTTCTATCCTGCTTGCTCCCTGAGTTCGACACTCTACACATACTTGCTCATATACACACTTATTATAGAGTTATAATAAATTTTAACTCCACACTTGCTTCTCATTGTTTGATTGATATTGTGGGTTAATCGTTGATTAATCCGGGTTTCGTGAGCGGTCACTCAGTGACACTGTGGTCCCGCCTTGTGTGGACTATTTTGACCCTCGCAAAATCCGTGTTATCAGTTATATATAGATATACACAAAATAAGTGAGAAATATTTACAACAAAATACATTTTTCTGGATTTTCTGCTTAAGGAGCCTATCTCCCCCTACTTTATTCCTCGTCGATCAGGTCATGTCTTGACCATCTCTCGGTGTTCGGGTCAGCCTGTATACAGTGTTCCTTTTTTTATTTTCTTTATTTTTCATTTCTTTATTTATTTATTTATTTTAGATTAAAATTAGTAAGAAGTGTACAATATTTACACACATATTCAAATTAGTAAGAATATGGAGTTAGTAATATATGCAGGTGTTTTATAAGGGATTTTAAGCTAAAATAAATGAATAAAGATGATGAATCACAGATTCATCATCGTCTACTATGGAGCCCTAGAGAGAGTCGCCATAACCACAACATCGTCGTTATGTTGTCGGATTGTTTATCCATGGATCTTTGTCTCCTTCGGTGTGCCTCGCTCGTGAAGAAGACGTTGGATCTCGTAAGATGAGATCAGGAGATTTTCTGCTTGGATTATCAACATGGATTGCAAGGAGCACATGTCTCATCAATGCGCTTGCAAACATCTCCTCCATCGGATCGAACTTGACACAGGAGGTCTCTTCATTTAGAGACTCGATCGCAACCACGCTTAAAGAGGTACTTGTTGTGGTTTAGATGAAACAATCTGAGAAGTGTTCTTGAATCATGTGGTTTCATCGGATTAAAATGTGAAATTCCGCTGTATCGAGCAAGTAGTGCGACTACTCGCTCCCGATCACATACGATGCGATCCTTACGCTTCTGTGATGCACTTAAGGATCTTTCCATATCCTTCAAGTTGTATAAGATCCATAGGTCAGAGGTTTTGGATACGATCCATAAACCTAAGATGATTTGGGCATTTTTTGGTTGTGTGATGTTTCATCGCATTTTATTCATGCAGTCCTATTTGTGTGATTTTTTATCGCTATTTAAAAGTGTTTAAACACGAAATTATCATTGTATTATGTGCCCCATTAAATAGGGAATCTGTGGTATTTGAGTTTGCGTGATTTGGAATCTGATTGCTCAAGTTATGATCATTTTAATGAACATGTATCCAATGTTTTGAGGATGGCGAATTTGGACGTAATTAAAGAGTTAATTCCGGTTTTGAAATGCTTATAAATGCATGCAAATCACTTATGTTATGTTGTAAATCAAACTAAAAAACTTTGTAAACTTATTTTGCTTGATTTGGATTTAAATTGATTGAGATATGCTAATTTTAGTAAGTAGGGGTCATTGCTGGAAATTACAAACTGGATCATGAACCTTGTGATTGTCATTCAATTAAATTGATGGAAATTAATGGTTAATTTCCTGAAATATTTATTGATGAATTACTTTGAAATATTTTAAAGAAGATTATCATTTCCTTCAATGACATTGACCATAACCAACTTCATTAGATATGATTTAGATCACAATTGGTTACAACATGTCTAACAAACAAAGTTGCTTGAATAGGATTGGGGATTTGTTTAGCAAATCTCTTTATAATATTAATAAAAATGTTTTGATAAATAGTATATGGTATAACTTTGGTTGAAAAATCGATTATCATCTCAAGTAAAAAGTGACCAATTGGCATTATCCTGGCTTAAGGCGGATATGGTGTCTTGTCAGGGAGCGTTGGGGTAGCAGGATGCTCTGTGAGCAGTCTGTCCCACTCCCTTCGGTAATGGTAATGATAGCGAGTAAGGAAGGGATAATGTTTGAAGGGTTCATGATGTATTTTTTCTAATTATTAAAATTTGAATAATACGTATTTTGTGATTATACCATCCTTCAAGTAATAATTAAAAAATATTTGTTGGTTGATTGATTGGATTGATAATTGATTCAATATGATTAAATTAATTAGATCGAATTAAATTAAACTTTCTATTATGAATAGAGTATTATTTTCCTTGGAAGAATTAAACGTATGAATATGATTCATAATGATTAATTAGAATTTGAACATGATATGGAAGATCACATAAGTGACATAGATGGTCTCCTGTCAAGGCGAAGGGTTCCGTTGCTAGGGATTATATGTAGGAGACGCCTGTTCAAAGAGACAACTCTTGCATACAAGCGCATCTGGATTGAGCTTTTTGCTTTTCGAAAGAGTAAGGCCATATGCGTAGTGACCTCAATATCTGGTCCTCATATTATTGGGGTGATATTGGATTGCGCATAGCGAGTTCTAATCATGTTGATAGTTGGTTCAATTAATGATGGGTCAACATCACCTTAGGGGTGGTGGTCTCGGGTGTTAAAGATCGAATTGGGAATGCAAGTTGGACTTACAAGGCAGGATGTGTCTCGCTTCTTTTTATTCAAGTTATGGGTTCTCATATTATTATGATGTAACAAAGATAAGAAAGGAGCTCCCAGATCTTGCTTGAGATATAATGGTAAGTATTCTCTTACATTGAAAGTGATTATGGGAATGAAGTTTTAGTATTGACAAGACAAGACAGCTTTAATATAAAAATTCCTAAATCAAAGTAAAATATATATTTATATATTTACACAAATTCTTATTTCAAATAATCTTCATTAAAACCACTCAATACTATACTCAATAACAACCAGTAAAATATCATGGATTGGATCCATGATCAAGATATTGTAATTGCAGTTGGACATATAATGTATGTGATTGCAATGTGCATGTTTCCTCGTAATAATGAGGAATGACAATTAAATACACAATAGGACAACAACCTATGGTTTGTGTATATCTATAGTCTTGATCTCTCATCAAGTGTGCTTTGGAAGTATCATTTCAATTATCATCGTAATTGTCAAATAATCCTTATAAAATCCAAAAAAAGATATTCTGGCATACATATTTGCTCTTGACATTTAATCATGAATGACATGGTTCACTGCATCATGCAGAATGATGGCTCTATAAGAGATGATGTATTCAAAATCATTGAGTATCTACCTGAACCTAAGTCTTTAAGAGTTGATGTATGTAGATATGATGAGTGTCATCATTCTACTATCTATACTCAAGTCATTTATTAGGCTTCATAATATTCATATTGTATGAATTGAATGAAGCAAGTATAAATGTTGAAATACTCTTATATTGAAATCTTTTGAATTCAACACAAGAGATCCTTTGTCTTAAGCAATGATTGTTTATAGATGAAAGGACCGCAGTGGAAGCATGGGTTGCACCCAGTAAGAAGGAAAGTCAAAGAGTTGACCTTACTTCTTTGACTTTCATATGACATCCAAAGAGTTGGGTAAATGCCAATACTGCAACAAGCTAATGTGTTGATAGTATGACTATCAAGTCTATCTAGGATCCTTAGAGAATGACTAAGATAATGCATCAGAATAATCTGCATCTACATATAACCATTAATATTTACTTGCTTATTGGGTAAGATTAAAGTCTAATAATTGTATCTCATTCTTCTAATAATACTTTCAATTGGTTGCATATGTTTTAGAAGACTAGAAAATTTGATCATAAGGTTTGATAGTCATCCACATGGATATTGATGCAATTGTTGCAACAATCTCCATTGGATAGATAGACTTCATATTTTCAGTGGGAGAGCACTTTAGTCTTAGAGAATGTCTCTATGACCTAGATATTAGAATACACTCTTTGTTTATTTCTAAATGTTGGAAATAAACATGAATTCTGGAATAGACCTATCATAAAGAGTTATGATGGATATATTTCAGATAGTAATCTAATATCTAGAGGACTCTACTAAATTAGAATATTAATAAATGGTTCATTAACATTTCTAATACTAGAAATTAATCCTTTTTAAGATCAATAGGAGGATGAATAGCATTTGATAATGATCTGACATCAAGCCTTAGACATATGTCTGTTGATGAGATCAATGGGCTAGTAAGAGATGAAACTTTAGATTATCTAAAAATTTCAAATCTTACATACTTTTGATCATTTCAAAGTAAAATGTCTGATACACCCTTCTTTGGGAATGGTGCAAGATGCCAAGGTATTTAGGATCTCATACATATTGATGTATTTGGATCATCTGTATCATAATAAATATTAATAATATGTGATATTGACTGATGATTTTTTGTGATATGAGATTTCTTTCCTTCATATTAGAAACTTTTGAAAAGTTCAAAGATTTCTCGATTTGGTTTAGAAACAAAGGTTGAAGGAAGATGAAAATGAATTTAACCTAACCTAGGTAGCATGTACCTATTAGATGAATTCAAGGAATACCTTATGGACAAAGGAATATCATTCCTATCTCAATCCTCCTAGTGCTCCTAAACTCAATGGAGTTGTAGGTAGATACAATTGGATCATGTGTGACATGATTTGATCAATGATGAATCTTAGCATAATTACTGCTTAGTTTCTAGGTATATATGTAGTAGAAACTACAATACATATACTTAATAAGATTCCATGCAAAACTAAACATGAACATTCTCATAAGCTATGGTTTGGAACCTAGCCTAATGTTGGACACTTGAGGATTTTGGGTTGCTTGGTCCATAACTTTGTCATGGATGCAAGTAAGCTGGAATCTAGCACCAGAGAGTGCAACTTCATTAGGAGAATAAAGGATGGCATTGGATACCTACTTTATAATTTTGAGATTCTTAAAAGATCTCATCTCTAAGGATATAATTCTTAGAGGATGACTCTCTTGATAATCAAGATGAAAAAAATGAAGTGAAGGAACTCATTTAATCTTGAGAAGATAATAAGGCTCTTAAAATAAAAAACTAAGGATAGTTAAAGATTAAACAATCAAACCTGTTCAAATAAGTTTGAGTATGGATTCCATGTGTCAGTTAAATCTGACAATGATCTAACTTCATGTATGAAGCTTCTGAAGATCATGACATGGAAATATGGATGATAGCAATAAGTCTAAACTAGACTTCATATACAAATGTTGTATATGGACCCTGGAGGATCCACCTATATGGGTAATACCCGTTAAGGTGCAAATGTATCTTCAAGAGAAAGAGGGAACCTGATGAGAAGTTAGGGACCTTCAAAGCATGGCTCGTATCCTCAAGTTACACACAGAAAGAAGACATCGCTTGTGATGAGACTTGCTTTATAGTGACCATGCTTAAACTCATCAGATTATTGCTAACTATAGTTACACAAATGGAATTCAAGATTGCATTCCTCTATGAATACCTCTATGATGATATTCATATGAAGTAGCACTAGAGCTTCATGGTTGAGGAAAGCAAGGTGTGCAAGTTGAAGAACTCCTTCTATGGACTCAAATAAGCTTCTGGCAGTGGGAACATCAAATTTGTTGAAATTATAAATGTTATGATATCAGATAGAATCTTGATGAACCATGTGAAGCTTAGTGGGAGTGCCATTGTGTTCGTCATGCTAAATGTAGATAATATCCTAATCATTTGGAATGATATAAGGTCTTTTCCGGCTTGACGTCAAGGAGCTCAGCTTCAGCAGGTACATCAAATCACTCGAGATTAGATTATTATATTGGTCCTGCTCTCAAAAGCAAATAGCTATTAAAGTCTATATATCTCACTTATGTCTAATTCCCTACTTCTTTTCGAATAGTAAGCACGATGCTCTCTGAAAGTCAAAAACCGAATTGGGATTAGCATGAAGAGTTCCCTGGTAATAATAAGTGTTTTATAGACTGCTTATTCCATACCTTGAGATATTATCTCAAGGATACCTCTTAGATCTTAGTTCTGAAGTTGTTCAGAAGCAAAGAAAAGATGGTATTGGGACCACCATCATATTAGTGATGCACCTTAAACATGTTCCATTTTGGGAAAAATCTCAACAAAGGCTTCCTTCCCTTAAGATATGGTACTGATCTATATAAAGGGATAGAACCTCAAATAGTTGAAGAAGTGAATTCTAAAACTTCTTTCCCTTGTGCATCAGTTATGAGAAGTCGGGTGTATGCTAGATGTGTACAAAAGTCAGATGTATGTGATGCACTGGGAGTAGTAAACTGTTACTAATCCTAATATGGAGATAAAACACTTAGTTGCAGTAATAACAATATCTTCAAAGATGACAAAACTTTAGAGATAGCGATCTCTAAGTCTTATCATCAAGAAATTAAGACTGTATAGATGGAGTCTTAACTGTGGATACCTTGGGAGAAATAGATCTCCAGGAATAAGAAATTACGATAAGAATAATGGAAAATACATACTGGTTATAATAATTATTGAGTTGTAGTGTCAAGGACACTAACTAACAAGATTGAGTATTGCATAAGATGCAACATTCGCATTGGATGCGAGCATTGTTACTAGGAGATATGTAAGTGCCATAAAAGGACTTGGCGGATTCTCTTGGGAACAGAGCGATTGATCAGCTTACCTAGCTATTTTTCTAAATAGCCTATGATTGTCACATGAGTGTGGATTTAAATATTAGCCCATTAATGGATCTTTGGGCTAGTGGGAAATTGTTGGACATGCGAGCCCACGATGAGCTGATATGCAATAAATGTTATTGCAAATATCATTCCCAGATCTGAAATTAAGAGTAACTAATTTGCATAATAGGTACCTTAATACAATTAGGGTATGTACCATGGACATCTTAATGATCATACAACTATTGATTCAATTGTTGAATCATAGAGGCTGGTGCTTGGATGAATATCTAAAAAATTAAATTGAGGACTCATCAAGCACCATCAAATGATTATTAAGAGATGATCTCCAGTTTGAGAAGGAGATGGCAATCCTTTCTCTAAAGGTTGATATCTAATTGACCTCTTGATGTAAGTACTCTGCATAGGAATAGAGATTCGGAGGTGTTAGATAAGCTAGGTCAAAGAGTTGACTTAACGAGATCGAGACAACCAAAGATCAATGTCGTATGTTGTCATGATATATGCACGCATCCTCTGACCGGAGACAAATATATTACTATATGTCTGAGTATGTACATTTGGCATACCAATGGGTTGATGATCTAATCAAGGTCTATACACTGGTGCATTGGTGTGCTTACAAGGGAATATGAGTAATACGATCTCTCAAAGGGATCATATAGGTTCCTTTACGGAATTGGAAGACATGAGCTCTCTCATGAGATATTGGGAATCAAATTACGTGCATGGCCGTCACGCTTTGGAAGCTTGATTGAATTTGTATATTTGATATATGCTTTTAAAAAGTATATGATCAATACATAAGTATGATATGTGCTTTTGGAAAGTATATGATCAATACTGACTCCCAATGATCAAATAAGGAACTAATGATAAAACCCTGAAGGAGACAGTTAAAATAGATCTAAAATTTCAGATTTACTCTGGGTCTCCCAGCATGCAGGATGTATATGTATTAGGAATACCTGAGGGTGATGTGATCATAAACGATTGTATAATCATGATGCTTCCATTCCAATGGAGTGATAAAACAGGTTTGGATTTTAGTGACTCCTCTCATAGAGAAGTAATCTGATCTTAGTCCAAATGTTGGACCTTGAATTGAGTGTGATTCAAATACACTGAGATGATTAGATTTACGGCTTTGATTTAATCAAACATCTATGAGAGGTCCCCGATATCTGGATTTGAGATGTGATCTAAATATCCAAGTCACTGTACGTGGAACGTATAATCGCTCTGTCCTTATCTCCAAGTATCTGTGGAGAAATCCTTTTATCCTTGAAAGAGTTCAAGGATAATTTCACTGTTGATATATGTATCCGAGCATTGAGAAATGGATAATTAAATGTGATTTAATTATCATGAATAATATGAACTTGATTCATATTATAAGGAGGGTTATCTAAGATAATTAAATGTGATTTAATTATCAAAGATATGAATTGTGAATCATATTATTTGGGCATGTGAGAATGGAGATCCAAGATGATTAAATGTAGTTTAATTATCATAGATATGAATAATGTGGATAGCACTATCCAACTATTCATATATATTTTAAATGTGATTTATAATGTATTAGAGAGAGACTACTGTGATTTATATTTGTTGATTAATTATTAATGTGGATTGGATTTACATTGGATAATTTATTGAAAATATAATTTACATTTTGTTTTGGGGTGTGAAAGTGATTTACATATTTCCAATGGCCTGATTGCAATATTGAAAAGATAATTATGAGTTATTTTTGTGAATAATTTACAACAAATGTTGTTGTAAATCTTGGATTTTTCATGAGATAATGTAATCTCATGAGATGATAAGGAGATTGCCATCTTCCATCCTTAGATGGTGGACGGCCACCAACTTCCATTAGGAGTGGGTGGTCATCCCCCCTTTTTAGGGATGAGGGTAATCTCCTCCCCCTTTATCTTCATGATTAGTTGATTTAATTTGGAATTAATTTTATATCGATTTATCAATATATATCAATTTAAATTAAATTAATTATCGTTATATTTTTACAACAAAAATCATGGCCATTGAAAGAACACAAATTAATCTCATCCATTGATTTTGTGTTGTCCATGGATTGAGATCCATGGACTCCCAAAACCCTGTATGAGAATAGCCAGCCCCTTGCTTTTCATGGTATAACTTCAATATCTCTCTCTGTCATTCTCATTCTCACGCCAACCTCTCTCTCCCATTGTGGCCGTCCACTGTGGAGCCCTAGAGAGATCGCCATCGTCGAAGCATCGTCGTTATGTTGTCGGATTGTTTGCTCGTGGATCTTCATTTCCCTCGGTACGCCTCACTCATGAAGAAGACGTCGGATCTCGTGAGATGAGAAGAGGATATTCATTGCTTGGATTATCAACATGGATTGCAAGGAGCACGTGTCTCATCAATGCGCTCGCAAGCGTCTCCTCCATCGGATCGGACTTGAGACAGGAGGTCTCTTCATTTAGAGACTCGATGGCAACCATGCTTCAAGAGGTAAACCTAATACTTGTTTGTGGTTTAGATGAAACGATCCGAGAGATGTTCTTGGATCATGTGGTTTCATCAGATAAAATTTTAAATATCGTTGCCTCGATGCGAATAGTCATTGCCGATCGCATATGATGTGATCCTCATGCTTCTGTGATGAACTTAAGGATATTCCCATATCCTTCTGTGAGCTAGTGTGCAGATAAGGACATATGAATAATATGATCTCTCAAAGGGATCATATGGATTTATTTGTGAATTGGAAGACATCAGCTTACTCATGAGGTATTGGGATCGATCAAATTCCATGCATGGTCATCTTTCTTTGGAAGCATGATAATTTGTAGGTATGATATATGCTTTTGGATAGCATATGATCGATACCAACTCCCAATGATCGAATGACAAATTTATTGATAAAACCCTAAATATGACATTATAAATTGATCTATATCTTCAGGTTTATTATGTGTCTTCTAGTATATAGGATGTACAGGTATTACGAATACCTGAGGGTGATGTGATCAAAAATGATTGTATAACCATGATGCTTGCATTCCAAGAGAGTGATGAAACATGTCTGGCTTTTAGTGACTCCTATTATTAGAGAAGTGATCTAATCTTAGTCCAAATGTTGGACATTGATCTAATTGTGATTCAGATGCAATGAGAAGATAAGATCTACAGCCTTGATTTAATCAAGCATCTATAAGAGATCCCCGAGATCTGGATTTGAGATGTGATCTCAATATCCAAGTCACTATATGTGGAACATACAATCGCCCTGTCCTTATCTCCAAGAATCTGCGGAGAAAGCGCATTATTCTTGAAAGAGTTCAAGAATAATTCCATTATTAAATTATATCCAAGTTTTGAGAAATGGATAACTAAATATGATTTATTTATCTTTAATAATGTGAATTTGATTCATATTATTTAGATGCATGAGAATGATGATCTAATATAACTAAATATGATTTAATTATTAAGGATAAGAATAATGTGGATAACACTATCCATATTATTCATATATATATATATATATATATTATAAATGTGTTTTATAATATATAAGACATAGGTATTTGTAAATAATGTTTATTTAAATGTTGATATGAATTGAATTCGCATTAGACATTAATTGAAAATGTTATTTACATTTTATTTTGGGTTGTGAATGTTATTCACAAATTTCCAATGGCATGATTGCAATGTTCACAAAATATATTTGATTTATTTTTGTGGAATTATTTACACTAATGTTTTTGTAAAATTTGGAGATATTCATGGGATATAATATTTCGTCCAGTCCTCTTATGGAAGGAGTCTTGCCTCCTTTCTCTTTCTCCAAGGTGAATTGATTTAATTTAAATTGATATATATATATATATTGATTATTATTCAATATGATTAATTTAATTAAATTAATAGTTGTTGTATTTTTACAACAAAATCATGACCATTGAAAAAAACTCAAATCAATGTGAACCAATGGATTTGTGTTGTCCATGGATTGGGATCCATGGACTCCCAAAAATATTATATAAGGAGAGGTAACCCTAGCTCTCATTTACAGACACACAAGAATTGAAGGGCTCTCTCTCTCATCTCTCATGCTCTCTCTCTCTAAGTGGCCATCTACTTGGAAACCCTAGAGAGATTGTCGTTGTCTCTGTGTCGTTGTGCCACCACCTCGACTACTCGTGGATATTTGTCTTCTTCTAAGCACCTCACTCGTGAAGAAGACGTTGGACTCATGAGACGAGATCAATAGATTCACTACTTGGATTAATGCTTTGAATTACGAGAGGCACGTTGTTCATCCCCACGCTCGCAGTCATCTCTCTAGTCAGATCGGACTTGAGACAGGAGGTCTCTTACCTTAGAGACTACGATCACAACCACACTCCAAGAGGTAATACTTATTCTTGTATGTGGTTTGATGAAATCAAGAAATGTTCTTGGATCATGTGGTTTCATCATTTGAAATTCTTAAATTTTGCTGCACCGAGCAACTAGTGCGACTAGTCACTATGATCGCATAAGATGTGATCTTCATACTTTCGTGATGTGCTTAAGGATCTTTTTATATCCTTCATCTAGGTTCCCTGTCCATCT
This sequence comes from Ottelia alismoides, assembly GCA_037367405.1. Taxonomy (NCBI): domain Eukaryota; kingdom Viridiplantae; phylum Streptophyta; class Magnoliopsida; order Alismatales; family Hydrocharitaceae; genus Ottelia; species Ottelia alismoides. Next base: position 1,077,411 of record JAZKJV010002406.1, read on the forward strand.
CATACACACACATAGCTTTGGCTATTCACTCCTAACCCCTTTTGAAGGTCAATTTGTCAATGGACGGAGGATCGAGAACTCCTCCTTTCTTAGAGTTCTGCTCCAACATGGTGGCATTGACTTGACCGACCAGTCACCCCAATGCCCCCTTAACACTTACAAGGTCTTCGCTGGCATCTCAGGGATCTTCATTGTCCTTCTGACAGCCAGTAGAATCTCGGAGGAGGAAGTAGGAGCTCGTTGGAGCCCCGTTTGTGTCGTCGCTCCAAGGAGGAGCTTGGGAGAGCAAATGCAGTCGGATCTCCCCTAATTTGATGCTCGGATGTCACGCCAACCTTGGATCCAAATCAAGAGCTTCAGGGGAACCGAGGATGCTCCGTACCTACTTAAGCCGCCCATGTTGCCCGACCCACCTACATCGGACTGACCCTTAGTCCAAGCCTCCATCTACGTGCCCCGCATGTTAAAGCTCAGATATTTTGCAGTATACGCCCCACATCTTCTCCAGATTCACGTTAAGGTCCTCCCGCACATGCATCACGTGGCATGCCAGGGATATTTATGTAGGGGCCCTACCAGGTTCTTGAATTTGCATATATTTCCCAGAGCACTTGAGAAATTATAAGGAAGGCATTGTGCCTTATTTTGTTTGCATTATAACCCTCAGGGGCATTTTTATGATGATTTCTTTCTTTATTTCTATGTTTTTCTTGCATTTATACCCATGGACTACTATGCATATATATTGAGCATCTTAACTCCTTTTCTGTTTATTTCGATTTCATTTAGATGCATGCTTTATTATCTATCTAATGGCATTGTTTGTTTAAGGATTTGACATTAAGAAAACTATTTAATTTGATATATTATATGTCTTTTCCTTACTCATTCAACTTCCTTGGCCTCAATGTGATGCATCTAACTTTCATGAAATCATTGATATATTACTTGCTCAATTAATTGACTATTCTATGGCATATTTGTACACCCTATAGTGTTTGCATATCATGGCATTCTATTGCATGTCTTTTCTTATTTTACTTGTATTTTAAATGCATAAAACAAAATAAAAAGATTGCATTCGGTTCATGCATCATGTATTGCATCGCATTTGTGTATGCATTGTTGACCTAGGTTAATAAATACATCACTTAACTTAGATATTAATCTGATTGATCAATAAGGTAGCTCGTGTCTCCGAGTTGACTATGTACTTGCCTAGGTTAGACATTATATTTTTCAAATCGATCCCCTCCTCGTGGAGATACATTCGAGCTTGATTTCTGATGTGATGTAAAATCAATCGTAATACAATTTGACGATATTAACATCATCGATTCCGCATTCATCAGATATCACTATTGCCAGGGATAAAGCTTATCTTTTTATTAATTAGATTTTGATGTCAAATTAAGTTGATATTCTTGATATTTAGGTCAATCTATCTGTCTAGTATTGTTGTATTGTATTATTTTGTTTTCATTGTGATGTTGATTATATTTCTTGATGGATATCTAATACAGGATTTTTTGGCAGGGCCCATGGAGACCAAGGACACTCGGGAGATGCGAAGGTGAGGAGTCAGGAGCTCCTGCTACAAGGAGCTGCAAAAGCAACCTTGAAGAACCCAAGAAGTTTAACCACATTTTTTGTTCATTTTTCTGTTGTAATATATTTGTAATAATTGTATTTATAGTAGTCCCCGTTCGAGGGCTCGCGTGTGTAAATATGGACATGGAAATTATGTGGTATGTGGATCATGTTTCACCCCTAACCTGGGCAGGGCTCCACTTGAGTGTTCAAACTTAGGGTTAGGCACGCGGCTCTCCGAGCTTCATTTCATTCATATCATTAAATGCTTAATCGTAGGTAGGACACACTAATAGATCATATATGAGATTCACTATATCTCATATGATTCATTGAGATGCACACAAACATTCTTTGCATTAGCCAAATAACTTGAATTCTTTCCACCTAAGAGAAGCATGTTTAGGATGTGGCTTTTATCGACTTGCATACATGTAATGTTCGATTTAAATTCAATCTTGCATAATATATGAAGAGAGTTGGGAATCACTGTAAGTATCTCTTTCTTGGGCATGCATCATGATTCTCGTCTGCATTGGTTTTTTTCTTCTCAATTTTCCTATCTGGGTTTATAACTTAGGATTAAATGAAATCAGGACTAGGAGATAGACGATGATTGCTTGATTGATTTCTCACATTAATTTTAATGACAAACTAAGCTAAAAATTGGGACTGATAATACAAGTCGATTAAATAAAATGGAGTTAAAACTACATTTGCATTTTTGTAGAGCAAACCCCAACATTGTATGTAGGATCGATTACACTTGTTGAGAGGCTAGGATGTATCCCTAGGATAGTGCCCAAAATCCACATTAAAGTCTTACATAAATGGACTTATATCTTAAATGAACATTAATAAAACTAAACATATAAATGATCAACATGTGTTAGTCTTCATGTATGAGTTGGTGAACTCAAGGGGTATTGCTTGATTGGTTGAGCATTGATTCTGCATTTTCCCCAACCCTCTCGTAAATCCTACTCCATTATCCTTCTCCATAGATTTATTCATCTAAGAAGATTCATTTAACCCTAACTTAGTGTCCCAATTCCCTATCTGAAAAACATCACTCGATCACTTCTATATTCCTGCAAAAGAGATAGAAAATGTATCGCAGTCATTGTATCGACCAGGCGAGTTTTACCAGAAAATATCAATTTCGAATTAATATTCTTATTTTTATTTATACTCCTAAACTTAAGTGTATAGCGGTTAAACACGGGAGTGTCGAACTCAGGGAGGCAAACTGTTGAAAACTAGGGATAAACTATAGATCGTTTCCTAATTTTTCTTTTATTTTTAAGAATTTTTCTAGATTTTTATTTAATTTTTATGAATTTTATATTGTTTTTGTGAATTTTATTATATTTTAATATTTAAAAAAAATATTTTGTAATTTTTATTTGTTTGATTTTTATTTTATTATGTTTATGTTTATTTTGTTTTCCTTTTTTATGGATTTGTAAAGGGTATTTATTTTTTTATAGATTTTGCAGTATTTTTAACGTTGAAAGCAATATAAATATTGAAAACAGATTCGTATTTTTTATTTTTAAAATCAAAAATAGTGAGAAAATATTTTTATTTTATTTTTATTAGAAAGTAGATGAAATTATCTTTAAAATTATATATTGTGCGTTTTAGGCGATTTTTATTTATTTAGTTATGAATTTTTGATGTGTTTTGTATTTTTTTATTATTTTTATGATTTATATATTAGTACAAATTATTTTTATTTTTAATTTTTTTAAATTTTATTTAATATTGTAGAGGATATAGTATAGGGTAATTTTTGTGTATTGTTATGTAATTTGTATTTTTTATATTTTATTGTGTATGTTATTAATATAGTATATGTCACTTTGTAGAGGGGTGGTTTGTGATTTTTCTGAGATGCAAGGATATTGTTGTAATTCTCGAAAAAAACATAAGGGAGTGCATTGAATATCCAAGAGTTGGGGGATGTACTGTGCAAAATCTCTATGGATGCACTTGTTCTTGTACGTGCTTTTAGCCTAAGCAGGACCTGCTTGTCAATCAAGAAAGCACGGACGATTGTCATACAAAATCTCCATCATTCACATGCTCACGCACGTATTCATCTGAATCGGGGACTTGCACGTGAGTAACTGAAATTGGAGGGAAGAGATTGCAATATTGCAAAACGATCTGGAACTGCATGCGGCTAGTGCATGCTCCAATTAAAGCGGCGGGCGGTCGGTGTGTTTATTCTCCTGTCAACACGCGGTAAATGTTCGGCCTTCGATTGAGCGGCCGAGGATGGATCTACGATCTGGTGATGACACGTGTCACGACGAGGGCCGTTGATTTGGAGCGTCGATTATTCGGTTCCTACACCTTGTAGTTCTTCGATCAGGTTCTTTCTAGGCGCGACAATGTGGATGGTACCGTTTCCTCGATCGGACCTGGCGATGGCTATCGGAGGCGGATCTTGAGTCCGATTAGATCAACAGTTCTTCTCGATCGGCTCTAGACGAATCAATATCCACCTGATGCCAGATTCCTAGGCGGAATTCGGATGTATATTCAGATGATGTGATTCTCGATAGATTTTTCGTTCTTCGTCGATGATGTTATTGCTTCTCACGCTATGGTGTTCTTCGATGTTATTCAAATCCAGGCAGTGTTGTTCGTGATGAGATCCATGCGACGTGCTTTGAGGAGTAATTTGCTCTGCCACATTCTAGCAGTAAATATAATCGTAAATAAGGCAACTTTCTCTGGCAAATTGCTACTCGATGGTTCGTTCTCCACTCATTAATTTTGATGCTCTATTAGACATGCAATAATTTGTTTCTGATGTAGGTCTCTGATAACAATCTCCAAATGCTGCAGGTTGGAACCAGATCGAGTGATGGTTGATCCATCGGCATGAAGCACCTATCCTGGGCTGCAAATGTTAACGACTGGAGGCGAACCTCAGACGGAAAAATACAGAGATAACATGAGTATAAATGCTTTACCGGAGCTAGTGGATGAGATCCGACAAATGAAGGAAAATAACCAGATGGTGGTGGATCGACGATGGAGTCGTTAATTGCGGAATCAATTGGTATCGGCAACAAGAGAAAACGGAAGGGATGAACAGAAAAATTAAGAGGAAATTGAAGTAAAAAGAGGATTAGATATGGAATCAAGAGGAGAGAAGAGGAATCAGACGGAGAGATCCTAAATTGAAACGTGGTCGTGGATGGATTCATAGATAAAATCAGAGACAGAAGTTGGGGGTGTGTTGTGGTAGAACGTTAATTAACGGGAATGTGAGGTGGGGATGAAGGAATTCGAAGCGAATTTCGTCAGGAGTTGGATCGAAACAGAGAGGTAAACGGAGGGGTTTGAGAAGATCGAGAAGAGAGGAGAAATAAGAGAGAAAAAAGGAGGAAAAGGATGGAGAACTGACTTGGAAATGGATGCAGGTGTGCGGTTGCCTGTGGACGCAAGTTTCCTGTGGAGGAGCAGGTGCTCCAGATCGTCGCCTCGACTCGCCGGCAATGCGAGGGGGCTCAATCGCAGCGGCGGAGGAGAGCCTCGACACCGGCAGGGATCACGCCCAGCCTCGCCCTTCCTCGCTTGACGGTAGGAGATGCGCTTCTTTCACTCACTTTCCCTCAGAGCTCGGAGGTGGAAAAATGGACGCATGGTGGATGGTCGAAATGGGGGAGGCGCGGGGATAATTATAGACGATGTTGAAGAATAGTCTTGGTGGGCTAAGTTTAGTACCACATCTTAGAGTGGTGACTTTTGGTCACATTGGTGGGGCTATATAAAGAGCGTCACACCCATTGTAACCTTTGAGAAAGTGAATGCAAAATCAGCCCATTGAGGCGGTTCTCCCGTGGTTTCATCCCGCTCCTCACGGGAGTAGGGTTCCACGTAAAATCAAAGTCTTCTTTTTGTTTTGTTCTTGCTTTGATTCGCTTCCGCATTTTATATTTCAACATGGTATCAGAGCGGGTCGATTCTCGAGTTTTTCATGTTTATTTTTGGAGATTCAATGTTGATGAATTTTTGTACTGTTCAAGATCATATTATATTCCAGAGATTTTTGAGGTTCTTTTGAACCCTAGATCTGCGAGCCCTAGTTCGTGATCTTCTGGCTGTGCTGCGCGCACCCCAGGACGATCCGCGGCGCATCAAGGGCCACTTGCACTGCCCTAGGGCTAGCAGCCCTCCTGGCGGCCCTTGTTCATGATCAAGTTTCATCGGCTTTTCCAGGTGCGCCTTCCTCCAAGGCGGCAACAGTGGGTGATCGGAGCCATCCCGTGTAGCCACGCAGGCAGGGCTGATCCTCCAGCCCGACGCGTCCTCTTCCTGGAGCCCGGCGCGTCCAGCCCCTTCCACCTCAGGCGGCGGCCTCCCGCGAGGGGACCCTCATCGCTATTCTCGGCGGCACGGCGCGCGTCCTCCAGGACCATCCCCAATCGCCTCCTCCTCTCGCGTGCGGCGCTCTCCCGCAGATCCCCTCTCTCTGAGGCGGCGCGCAAGATGAAGCCCCAAATCTGGGGGCGGCAAGCATTAAAAAAAAGAGTGAGAGGGTTTACGGGGAACCCTAGTTTTTCTACCGATGAAGGCCCGCTGTTTAAATAAAAATGAGTATGGATTTGAGAGTTGGGCCCACGTGGGTTGTCTTGTTCAAAAAAAAGGTAAGAAGGAGATGAGAAAAAAGAGAATATGACAGCCGTAACAAAATGCTGCGTTAGAAAAAAAAGTGAGTTGCTTTGTGAAAAAAGAAAAGAAGAAATGATGAGGGGTTGAAGTCAAAAAAAAAAATGTCGGTTGTGAAAAAAAAATTGCGGTCGTGTGAAGTTGTGGTAAAAAAAATGTGAAAAATGAGATTGAAAAAGAAAAGAAAAAAATGTGAAAAATGAGATTGAAAAAAAAAGATGAATACAGTCCAAAAAAAAGGAGTTGCGACTGAAAAAAGGAAGAAAGAATTTCTTGTTAGATCCTTCATTGTTCTCCCAACTTGGTTGTTTCCAACAAGTTTGGGAGAAAGGGGGAGTGATGGGTAGAGCATTCCATGCTCTACCATTGTTGGGTAGTGGAGTCTTCCCTACCATTGCTTGAAGTGTTGGGTAGAGGTTTCTGAGCCCTACCATTGTTTGAGGTGCTCTATTTGAGTACCTATGTTTTGTGGAGTTTTCCAGAGGGAGACTCATTGTTTGAGGTGCTATTTGAGTACCTATATTTTGTGGAGTTCTCCAGTATGGGACTCATTGTTGGCTTCATTCTCTAGCGGTCGTGAACTCCACTATGTATGGATATTCCCACGGATGTTTTCATAGCCGTGAACTCCACTATGTATGGATATTCCCACGGCATGTTTTCATGGCCGTGAACTCCACTATGTATGGATATTCCCACGGTATGTTTTCATGGCCGTGAACTCCAGTATGTATGGATATTCCCACGACGTTCTTGTTAGCCCTTTGGAGTAATGGAGCAGTTTTCAGTGAAGATATATTGCGGGCCGGAGTACTCTATGATGAAGACTCAATTGCTGATCAAGTATTTCTGCGGATCATTATTTACACTCAAGTCTCTGGTTCCTCCTCACCAACATTACATGAGAAGCATCGTCTTCGACATCAATCGACAGCGTGCGTTGTGTTGACATTGTATGATGTTTCATGTATTTTGTATGTGAGTGGGTGCATTCTTTTTGTTTATCCAAGCTTAGCATTGCATGCTTAGCTTGAGGGGGAGTGTTGAAGAATAGTCTTGGTGGGCTAAGTTTAGTACCACATCTTAGAGTGGTGACTTTTGGTCACATTGGTGGGGCTATATAAAGAGCCCCACACCCATTGTAACCTTTGAGAAAGTGAATGCAAAATCAGCCCATTGAGGCGGTTCTCCCGTGGTTTCATCCCGCTCCTCACGGGAGTAGGGTTCCACGTAAAATCAAAGTCTTCTTTTTGTTTTGTTCTTGCTTTGATTCGCTTCCGCATTTTATATTTCAACAGACGAGAATGGTGTGGTCACCGGAGGTGGGTGACGGGATCAAGAGGAGGTTGGAGGAACGGCCGACCAACGACCGACCGTTGGGCAGTTGACGGAGAGGATGAGAAGGAAGAGATGGGTTGGAGGAAGGAGGAAATGTACAGGATGAAGAAGAAGGGGAAGAGGGAAAAGAGAAGAGAGAAGGAAAAAATAGAAGGCCAATAAAAATATGCCACGTGGCAGGAAAAAGAAAGAAATAAATAAAATGAATAATACAAAACATGGAAGAGACAAAAGAGGGCTATACAATTATATGAATACTAAGTAAATACATCATATATTAAATTAAATAAATGAATAATGTAGATATAAATTGTAAATAATTTAGTAATTGATTAATTGTATTTTTCTTAATAAATTAGATAATATTATTAATAAATTAATTAAATAAATAAAATAGATAATATAGATAAAGGTATATTGTACAATTATACCAATACGGACCCAAAAACCGTGATTTTCACATTAATTATGATTTTAGCGAAATTAATGTCGTTTTGTAGATAATTGAATAATATGATTTTTAGGACCGAGTTTGCTCAATTTGGAGTTCATACGGCCGAGTTATGAGATCCGGAAGAAAAAAGTAGCGGCTTTGAGGCTTCAGATTTTATTGGTATTTTGGCTTAATTATATTTTTATATTTTATATATAGTTTTAGAGGATTTTAGGAAAAATAATTAAGTTAATCGGATTTACGGTTATTTAATTAAAAATTAGGGAAATTTCTATATATAGTACATATATACAACAGGTCCAAAATGCTAAAATTCACTGATTTTATCCGAATATTTTTCTGATATTTTTTAAAATAGTATTATGAACAAAATGGATTTTAAAAGTGAGTTTGGTCCGTTTGGAGTTTTCTATAAATAGTTATGAACCTTAGAAGTCAGCTTTTATGACTTTTATGATTCATTACGGTTATTTAATTTTTTTTCAAAATATTTTTCTGATATTTTTATAAAATAATATATACTTTTATGAACAACTTTTGTCGAAGGAATATTTTGATTTGAAGTGGTTTTGATGATAAATAAAATAGGTGAATTGGTTATATGGTGAAAAATTGGTAAATTATATTTTTTTTCTTGATTTTCTAAATATCTTTATAAATTATGATCCGAATCTCCCCCTACTTATTTCTTTTGTCGATCCGGTCAATATTGATATGGTCTCGGGGTTAGGATCAGTCTGTATATTACATATACATCCTTTTTTCTTTTTCTTTTTATTTTTCTTTTTTATTTTTATTCTTTTATTTTGGGTAAAATAAGTGTTAAGTATATAATATTAATAATTGTGGTTAGAATGATAATTAGTGAGAATTAGTGGATATTTACATGTATTTTACCAAGGATTTTAGCCAAAATGAAAGAATAAAGGCGATGAATCATGGATTCATCATTCCCCTATACTTTACCTTTGTTAGTCCCTTAGCAAACACTTGTTATATAAATAAGTGCAAGCAAAAAAATAAGAAAAAGGAAAATAAAATAACCTAGAACATGATTGTTTCTTTAAATCAAATATCACTTCATCCAAAATCCGGAGCCTGGATTCAGACCTTTGGATTATTAGTGTGTCAGGACTCTATTAGAATTAGGATTTAAGCCTCAACAACCCTCAAGTTCCACAAATCCTTATCCAAATTCACCCCAATAGTCAGCTCAGATCCACCTATTTATCATGCAAACTTTTTCATCTTTGAAGTCAATTTGTACTATGTGTGAAAGGTTTTAGCTCTTCTCACTCTAGAGAAGTGAAGAAACCCTCATCCAGCTACACACTCCAATTTGGACCTTGTCCAGCAACTCAATCCTCGAGGAGGGAGGTATTTTCGTCTAAGGTCGGGTCGTGTTGTGTCCACAATCAAATCTAGAAAGAAGATAGAAGAATTGAGAAAAGAACTGGAGTGTGATCGGTGTAATCACATCTCTTGTGAAGCCTAGCCAGTTTAGCCAAATCTCCACCAAGACATGCAGGCTTTTCTGAAGCTCGGATCATTGTGGTCATTTTTTAAATTTGGTGTATTTGGCTTCTTTTTGGTAGAGATAATTATTGCACTGCATAGGACTTTTATGCTCGGACGGACATAGAATCTTTTCATTCTGTCTATGTTTTGGGGTCTTAGAAAAATTGTACCAGTGGATCCTTCCCTCATCCGAAGCTCTGTTTCAACCCCAATCTCTCCCGTCTTTAGACATCATCACCTCCAGAAAAGGATAGAAATGCACCATCGAAATAGATTGCCCTTTGCAGCCCCAAGGCGGTCGAGCTAAGTGCAGAGTGCATGAGTTCAAAATTAGTTCAAAAGGAGAAGAGTTAAATGGATGACACCAGGTGTCCTACTTAGGCACTTTCAAGTTGAATTCCGAACATGGTCTCATGGAACCTAAAGTATTAAGTCTAAAAGACCTGAAGAGTCTCAATTCTAGTTCCTAATAAAGTCCCTTTAGAATTAAGTGGACTAAGGCCTAAACCAAGCTCCATCTCTCGGACATAGATACATTCGGTTCAAGAATCGAACTTATTCTGAAAAATACTAATGAATGCAACAATTTTTTTATGAGGTCAATTTTTTTCGGATTAAAATGTTTTATGTGAATTTTAAAGACTTTTGCAAATTTTTATTGGATTTTAAAACTTTTCAATTTTTAGAGGACTTTTTGAAAGAATTAGTGGATTAATTCAATTTACGCATAATTTTACATGAATTTTGTACATTTTTTATAAAGGATTTTATACAAATTTTATAACAAAATTATATGGCTTTTATATAGGATTTTACAAGGATTTTATTTACAAATCAGATTTTATCAGAGATTTTTACAACATTTTTATATACAATTTTTAAGCCATTTTTTAAAATATTTTTACAGTTTTCTTGTGGCTTTTAAAAAATCAAAATATATACCCATACTTTTAGAGAGTCATATTATTAAAAATACAATAAAGTACGAGTTATGGCTTCTAAATTATATATAACATATATACGACACCCCCTATACTTCGCATGAACTATGTCCTCATAATGACCAAAGAAGCGGCAAAGGAAGACATAACTCGGTCTAAGTATATATCGATGAAAAGAATCCTATACTACAATGACTCAAAAGAATAACAAATAAAAGAATAGAAATCGGTCATCTCCTCTATACTTAGGATCAAGTGATCTTAAGGATAGCATACTCAGAATCGAAGATAATCGAGGTCAAGAGAATATACACATTCAATGGCTCGTCTTGTCCCCCCTATACTTAGGGTAAAATATCCCTAAGTATAGAGATGAAAATCAAAATGTGTGGGTCAAGCAATAGAGCAGACAATACATAAACCGAAAACGATCAAAGGGGAAAATGAATGAGATCATCCCCCCATACCTAGGGTAAAGCACACCCTAAGTATAGGCAACAACTGGGGTGATCGAACAGAACGAGATGAATAACACAGTGTCTACACCCTCCCATACTTAGGATAAAGCACATCCTAAGTATAGCGAAATTCTATATGAACTTAGGGGTGTAAGACAAACGGAAGGAAAAGGATAAAATCAAAAATATATACAAGAGATCTTTGCAAATCAAGTATGAGATGCATAGTATAATAATGAAGATATCATCTCATACAAAATAGATTGGGGCAACCTCAACAGTCGGTGGTTCATGATTGAGAAAGGGTTTCAACCGCTGACCATTTACTCGAAAGGTGGATTCAGATGCCAACTCAGATATATCGATGCTACCGTTGTCGTACACCTTTCTGACAAGATACGAGCCTTTCCATTTACTCTGAAGTTTCCCTGGAAATAATTTCAGTCTCGTATCGAATAGCCATACTTTCTGATCAAGCTCAAACTGCTTGTGGATGATGTGAGAATCATGCCACTCTTTCATCCGCTCTTTGTAATGAAGGATACTCATGAAGACTTGGTCTCTCAACTCTTCCAGAGCTGCCAGTTCGGTTTGCCTTTGATCTCCCGAATCGTCTAGACCAAAAATCACTTCTTTCACTACCTACAAGGATTTGTGCTTGATTTCTACAGATATGTGGAATGGCTTGCCATAAATGAGTCGAAAAGGAGATGTACCTAATGGAGTTTTTAAGGATGTTCGATAAGCCCAAAAAACCGAGTCCAAAAGTTGCGACCAATCTTTTCGGTCTGGGCGAACAACCTTCTGCAAGATCGTCTTGATCTCCCGATTCGAAACCTAGGCTAGACCATTTGTTTGAGGATGATACGGAGTAGCAACCTGATGGCCTATACCGAACTCGTTAGCAGGTGCTCTTACCTTATCATTGATGAAGTGTCTACTCCCGTCTGATATCAGGACACGAGGGACCCCAAATCGCGTAACGATATACATTCTCAGGAACTTGTAAACCGTGTTCGCAACAGCAGCTTTGGCAGGAATAGCCTCAACCCAACGACCCAAATAATCCACAGCTAAAATGATATACTTGAAACCCTGACTTTTGGGAAGTGGGCCCATAAAGTCAATACACCATGCATCAAATACTTCACAGAAGCGAATCGGTTGCATAGGCATCATGTCTCTAAGTCCACAAGTACCCATCTTCTGGTAGTTAGTACATCTCTTTACGAATGCGTAGGCATCCACAACGAGCGTAGGCCACCAAAGGATGGACTGGAGCATCTTTTGTGATGTCCTCTTCCCTTAAAGGTGTCCTTCAGCTTCTAATCGATGACAATACATGAGGACACTCTGGTATTCTTTCTGAGGAATACACCGAAGCTAGACAGAATCCGCTCCTTCATGATAAATGATCGGATCCTCCCAATGGTAAGACTTGGCTTTCACGAGGAAAGTCTCAATCCTTTGTCTGGACCAACCTTGTCAGAATTTCTTAGCAACAAGAAACTTCACAATGTCGGCATACCATGGGAGTGAGGCGACAACAAGAATCGTCTCGTCGGGGAAGGTCTCGGTGATTGGTGTATCAAACTCAGCAGTCTCAGGTGTTTCGAGTCGGGAGAGGTGATCCGCCACCACTTTCTTGACTCCACTCTTATCCTTGATAACATTGTCGAACTCCTGTAGTAGAAGGATCCATCTGGTAAGATGCGACTTCGAATCCTTCTTTTCCATTAGATATCGAATGGCGGTGTTATCAGTGAAGATTGTGACTTTGGATCCTAAGATATGGGACCTGAATTTGTCTAAGGAATATACTACGACTAGCATCTCTTTCTTTGTAACCGTGGAATTCTGTTGCGTGGAATCCAAAGTCTTGCTAGCGTAGTGTATGGCGTATGGCAGGCCATCCCTCCTCTGTTCCAACACAGCCCCAACGGCAAAATCGGAGGTGTCCGTCATGATCTCGAATGGGAGAGACCAATCAGGTGGATGAAGGACAGGAACCACTACAACCATGTTCTTGAGAGTTTCGAATGCCGAAAAACACTTATCATCGACAATAAACTCGGTGTCTTTCGCAAGAAGATCAGATAACGGTCGAGCAATTTTGCTGAAGTCTCGTATGAAATGTCGGTAGAAACCGACATGCCCAAGGAAAGACCGTAGTTGTTTCAAATTAGATGGTGGATTGAGTTTCTTTATGATGTCGACATTGGTCGGGTCCACCACCATGCCCCGGTTGGAGATGATGTGACCAAGGACCGTCCCTTGAGTCATCATGAAATGACTCTTCTCCCAAGAAATCATGGGGTTAACCTCCGTGTGCCTCTGAAGCACGTGCTCTAGGCTAGAAATACAGGAATCGAAATCATCGCCATAGACCGAAAAATCATCCATGAAGACCTCCAAGATATCTCCCACCATGTCCGCAAAAATCGTAAGCATGCACCTCTAGAATGTAGCCGGAGCATTACATAATCCAAAGGGCATCCATTTGAAAGCATACGTTTCGAACGGACAGGTGAATGTAGTCTTTTCTTGGTCTTCTGGAGCAACGGCCACTTGATTGTGTCCCGAGTACCCATCAAGGAAGCAATAATGGCTCTTCCCGACTAACCGTTTGATGATCAGATCGATGAACGATAGCGGGAAGTGATCCTTCTTGGTCGCCTGATTCAAACGTCTCTATTCCACACAGACGTGCCAAGAAATCGATACTTGGGTAGCGATCTCCTCTCCATCCTCATTGAGCACTGTAGTGATATCCATCTTCTTGGGTACCACATGCAAAGGACTAACCCATTTTGAGTCAGAGATGGGAGAGATAAAATCAGCGCTCCACCACTTGGATATTTTCTTCATAACCACCTCTCGAAGATTCAGGTTCAGCCTGCGCTGAAACTCACGAGATGGCTTGGCATCATCCTCGAGAAAGATGTGCTGGGAAGATAGAGCCGGACTAATCCCATGGAGATCATCTACTAACCACCCGATTGCCTTGCGGTTCTTTTTAAGAATCGCCATCAGACGAGATTCCTGATCTTCGGTCAGATTGGAAGAGATGATGATTGGAAATATTTTAGATTCACCCGCAAGGAATCGGTATTTCATGCTTTGAGATAATAGTTTAAGCTTAGGGGGAGAAGGAACAGGAAGAGCGGGTTTGATTAGAGCTTGAGAATAGGCGGCTAGATCGATGTCTGTGAGCTCTGCCAGTTCTGAGTCAGAAAGATCTGGAGATTGTTGGTTATTCTGATTAGATTCGGTTTCTAGGATTATTGTAGGCTCTGATGATGAAGTCTGAAGTGATAGAAATTCAGCAAAGCACTGCCAATCAGCATCTTCAGAATCTGAATGATCTGCAGGTAACTGACAGTTCTGATTATGAACTTCTGAATTGGAGGGATAAAGAATGTCTAAATGATCTAAAAAATTCTTAGAATCTTCTCCATGAAGATTTTTGCTTTTCGGCTCCAGGATTGTGCTCTCCAATCTCTCATTTTCGGATATCTGAATCTCAGCTTCGACTGAAGGTGTGATGAAAGATTGGGTACTTGGTTCAGCCTAGACAGCCTCATCATCGGTTTGTATAAAGTCACAATCCTGATGACTGTCGGGTTCGTCATCAGATGCTCGCTCTGATTCAGTTGATCGAGATTTCTGGTCTTGGATCATCTCTATATGTATACTTTCGCCCTGGACGCGAAAGTACACCTTCTTTGTACCATAGTTGGAAATGGCCTTTGCTATCGTTAGAAAAGCTCTTCCTACTATGATCAGGGTATCAGTCACGCATTCAGGGACCGTCATGTCCAACACGACGAAGTCCACTAGGAATTTCAAACCCTGAATGGTGATGATAACGTCTTTGATTAAACCCTTAGGCCTCTTGACCGGTCTATCAGAAAACTACAAGACCGATCGGCTTGGTCGAAGAGGCCCGAACTCGAACTTGTCGAGTAGGGAAGACGAAAGGAGATTAATCAAAGATCTGCTATATAATAGAGTCCGATCAAAAGTCTGATCGAGGATCTCGCATCTGACATACGGTGCTCCTGAATCTGATCTCTTGGCTGGGAGTCGATTCTGAATAGCATGACGCATTTCCTTGATAAGCACATGGATCTCAGAACAGTGATGGCGCTGCCTCTTCTTCCTGCGGACTGTGGTTCATTTTTTTAAGCCTTTCTGAAGAAGAGGGATGTGTGCCAAGGCTTCCGAAAGAGTGAGTTAGATCGTGAATTTATCGAACATCTCTTTCGTTGGATCATTCATTTGAATCTTTTTGGTGTTTTCTTTTTTGTCGCCTTTTCCGAAGCAGAGTGCTTTGGGAAGAGAAATCTGTACATCCTCTAGGTTAGTCTGTACAATCGGAGGATCAGAAGAACAAGAAGGAGAAGAAGAAGAAGAAGAAGAAGAAGTTTTTGTAAAACTTGGACCTGATTTTCTCGAATCATCAGAAAGATAAAGATCTTAATCAACAATCTTTTATTTCTTTTTTGAGTTCTTCTCTTTTGTACATTTTTTTACATTTTTTTCTCATCATCACTTTTTACAAAGAAAGGTAACGCAACTACATCGGCGTTCAGCTCTGGCTGCTCTTCAGGCTTGGTGGCTTTTGCACCACCATCTCCATAGTCAAAGGTTAGGATGGCTTCAGAACTGCCATCAACATCCTCTGCAGGCTCACTTGTATCATCAGGTGTTTTCTTGTTGAGCCTAGTAGAGCCTCTGCCTATTGGAATCCTACCGCTCCGGAGAGAAATGAAATCAACATCATCACAGAAAAGATAATCGTCTGAAAATACCTGTATCTGGAGGGTGGGCTCAGTCAAATCTACCTGCTCTGATTTCCGCTTCAGATTATTCGAGTTGGGTTCTATCTGAGCAGGCAAGGCGGGCTTCCCTTTCATAAGATCCATGACATGGGTCTTAAACTCATCCATTTCTCGCCTAAAAGCTACTTGTTGGTCAGTGATCAAGTTTGCGAGATACTCTAATGTTGTGTTGTCATGGAAAGGTCCATGAGATCCGGATGAGTTGCCTAGATGGTACTGAGGCTGTGGCTGAGTTGGTTGCTGTGGAGGGAACTGTTGCTGATATTGATTCTGGTAAGCGCTCTACCTCCACTGAGATTGCTAGTATGGATGAGGATCGGAATGATGTTGTTGCTCTCTACTCTGCCCCATTGGTGCTTGCGATGGCTGTTGGGAAGAGGCACCTCTTGTCGACCAACGGAAACCAGGGTGATCATGATGGATCCTTGGTTGTTGTGGTCGATCATACCAAATCCCATTGACCTCTATCAATGGCTCAAGCATCTCAGAGAAAGCTGGGGGCATGGATGCCAAGGAGTGATCGCTCTGATACACCACCATCTGAGTATCATATGATTGTTTCTCATGGAGTTGCAGTTATGCCGAGGGGTGATGAGATGGCTCTGAATGCACATGGTAAACGTGTTGTACTAGAGGCCTAGGAAGTATGCCTCGGTCAGCTACCTGAGTCGGCCTGTGATCTTGAAGACCTATTCGAATCAACTTGTATTTCTTGAAGGTACATAATCTGTGTCTTCATATCACTCAGGCATCTCTCAGGCTCATCAATCTTATCAAGCTTGTCTAGATTTTGGTACTTTTTCTCAATAATTTCCATTCCATCCAACTTCTGGCAAATGATCCCCATATCAGTTGATGGAAATTAGAGAGGAATCGAACAACATACGATGGATTCACTTCTACTTGTGCCACTCGGGAATGTTGGTGATAGGTAGGTGGCTTCATCTGATTGTATACTCGAGTCTGAGATATTGTGGTGTAGTTCTCTGCCATTTTCTCATAAATGGCATAGAATCGATCTTCGTGCATCGAAAAGTACGATCCACCACATGCTGCGTTCACCACTCCCTGTAATTCTGGTGTCAGCCCACTGAAGAAACCTTGTACAAGAGTTGGCTTTGAAAGTTCGTGATGGGGACACCGATCGATGAGCTCTCTGAAACGGTCCCATGCCTCGTGAAACTGCTCGTTCTAGATCATGGTTAAATTGCTAATCATAGCTCTAGCAGCATTCGTTCGACTGAGAGGGTAATATTTCTTCAGATATGCGGTTCTCAACTCCTCCCACATCAAAACATATCTCCCGAGGTGTTTCAGCCAGTAGGCTGCTCGAACAACAAGGGAGAAAGGAAACACGATCATTTTGATTGTGTCCTCATTAACATGCGCATCATGCACCGTGCTACAAATTAGCTCGAACTCCTGAAGATGCAGATGTGACTCCTCAGTAGAAAGCTTGTGAAACTTGGGCAGCAACTGGATCGTCTGATGTCGGAACTCAAAATTCCCGTGAATGACAGGGAGACGAATCCACCGGTGGGTTGTAGACGTTCTGATTGCGTGACGGTCTCTCTGCTCCCTCTTGTTGTTCTTGATCCTTAGGTCTTGGATGATTAGCTCTGGGATTATCATCATCTGGCTTATTTCATTGGGCTCGCAGCTGAGTCATCTTGGCTTGAACATCGTTCATAAGTCTACCTTGCTCCCTAATCTGATTATGCATTGTCTTAGGGAAGCAAGTAGATCGCTGTAGATTGTGACCTGATTGATGACTAAAAAGGTGGTCTGCAGTCCCTTGCCAGCCATGTCTTCTGAAATGGAGAAAGAGTCTAAGTCAGGCTCTGTTAAGTGACCTCGGACCAGAAATCACCTAGTCTCAACCAGTATGGGAGGAAGTACGGACCGTTTCCGGCTACCCGTGTTACTTGAGGACAGAGACTTACGTAGTGTCCTCTAAACCTCCCACTCTGCTAAGTGACCTCGGACCATTTTCGACTACTCGAGAGCACCCACTGAAGATAAGGTGAGTTAAGGCTTGAACTAAGTAGTACTTCGATAGAAGCCCAGACTCTGGCTCTACCTTGTTGGTCGTCTCTCACTCAATGAATCTGGAGAGTGTACCTGCGATGCAAATTCCGATGTTGCTCTCCCAAAAATAAGTGGAGTCCTTACGTTTCTTTTAAGTCTGATAGAGAGTATCAGTCCATGTTTTAATTTTCGATTTTCACTTTTTTGGATATTTTCAGGGAAAATTCGTCTAACGTATTTTTGTATTTTTGGGTTTGGCCCTAGATACAAGCACCTCGGTGTCCTAACCTAAGCAAGCATCTAGACTACGGTGCACAAAGAAGGGAAAACCCGCAAATATCCTAACAAGTACCTATCTCGGAAAGCCGCAAAAAATCATTGAGAGAAAGGCGAATGAAAAAGCCGTGGTGGGTGCCCTACTCCTCCAGGAGTATAGCCCTAGTGAAACAGACCTTGAGAAGAAGTACAAGTCGGGATGCCTTTAGGAGGCCCCTTTTACGAAAACAAAGAAACGGGCAAGTGCCCTTGATTCTGTTTTTATATTTTTTACAAGAATCTACAAAAAAGAAATTTCAGCAGCTTTTTATTCTGTCTCGCCCTGCTCAACCTGTGCTGCACATATTAGAAACAAAAAGTCGCGAGGTCAGAGAAAATAAAATGGCAAAAAGAGAAAACCCTAAACCTAAGTTTACGATCTGCCCTAGCACTGCCTCCCCGGCAACGACTCCATCTAAAAAACATCACCCGATCACTTCTTTATTCCTGCAAAAGAGACAAAATGTATCGCTATCATTGTATCGACCAGGTGAGTTCTACCAGAAAATATTAATTTCAAATTAATTTTCTTATTTTTATTTATACTCCTAAAACTTAAGTGTATAGCAGTTAAGCACGAGAGTGTTAATTCAGAGAGGCAAACTGTTGATAACTAAGGATAAACTATAGACTACCTAAGGTAAATGGTTTCCTAATTTTTATTGGGATTTTTACTCGGCAGACCCTATAATCTTTGTCAATTACCTCCACGACCTTCGAAACAACATAATTCCTCCCTTGACCCCGTAAACTTGCTCCGTCTTACCCCACAGACCCTGCCGTTACTTTTATTTTTACTTGAGTTAATAAGATGGGTTAATCTAACCTCATGTCATTCTTCCTCTTCATCTTCTTCCTCTGTGGCACCTGAGCTGTTGGCACCCGTCCCAGCGAAACGGTGATCACCACGTCCCCTCCCACCCTCCTGTCGGGCCTTCTCCTGGATCCGTGGCTCGTGATCTTCTCCACCCACAAGAGAGCTTCCATCTTGGCGCCCATATTCCACTAGGGATATCCCTCTCTTTTTCCCGCAGAAATGTGGCTCATCTCCTCCATCTGGACGTGATTTGGAAGTTGGATATCGATCTAAAAACTCGTGATCCGCCTCTGGATCTGTTTTGCTTTGTTGACCGTTCCCGAGATCTGACTTTTTCGAGTCAGTACATGCGTTTCCGATCCTTTTCCCCCCATTCTGACGTGATTCTATCTCGTCTGCTTAAAACGACAATTTGAGCCGTGCTCTAGATCCGATTCTGATGAGGAGGAGATGAAGGATAGGACCTCTACAACCGTTGGGTTCCACCGTATGCACCACTTCTTTGGGACCATGAGGATGAGGGCCTAACTCTTCGATGGACGAGGCAAGTACGACGAGAAAGAATAGAACTTGGACCACAGGGAATCCCGAGGGGAGTTCTCGTGATACCACGTTGAGCTCCAGAAGAGAGACCAGAAGCTCACGCTTTATGCCCAGTATTTAATCGATGTGCTCTGCCCACCATTGAAGCTCCAAGATATTCTGACGTAGGGGAGCAATGGGCCTTTTTGCGGGCACGTAGATGGGGCCCTGATGTTCAGGGTCAACTCCCCAGGGCCTCTGGGGAGTAATTTCAGCTCACTGCACGTGTCACGTAGAATTCAGTGATCACCATTTCGCTGGGAGGGGTGCCACGGCTCGGGTTCTCTCATGCGGGGGAGGCAGTGAGCGAGGGTGGAGGAGGCGGTGGAGGGGGCCCTGCTGCGGGCGGAGGTAGAGGAGGGGAGGCGGGTAGCGGGGGTGGATAAGATGGTGGAGGGTCGGCCGGAGGAGGAGGAAGAGGAGAGGTGGGAGAAGATTCTCGACGGGGAAAGAGAGGTGAGGAGGATGGGGGAGAAAGGGTTAATGGCTGTTATTGTAATTTTTGCAAAATAAAAGGGTATTATATATAAGAAATTAACAGAATCCGGTTAGTTTTAACAGTCCAATGGATGGAAGTTAACCGCAGGGTTCATGCGGTAAGGGTTAGCAAGTTTATGAGGTCGAGGAGGGAATTAGGTTGTTTCGAAGGTCATGGAGGTAATTGACAAAGATTATAGGGTCTGCCGGGTAAAAATCCCATTTTTATTTTATTTTTAAGAAATTTTCTAGATTTTTATTTAAATTTTATGAATTTTATATTCTTTTTGTGAATTTTAATGTATTTTATGATTTTTTTTAATTACTTTAGACAATATTTTTTGTAATTTTTATTTGTTTGATTTTTATTTTATTATTTTTATGTTTATTTGTTTTCCTTTTTATGGATTTTTAAAGGGTATTTATTATTTTTATAGATTTTGTTGTATTTTTAATTTTGAAACAATATAAGTATTGAAAACAGAATCATAATTTTTATTTTTAAAATAAAAATAGTAAAAAAATATTTTTATTTTATTATTATTAGAAATTAGATGAAATAATCTTTAAAATAGTATATTATGCATTTTTAGGCTATTTTTATTTATTTAGTTATGAATTTTTAAGTTTTGATGTGTTTTGTATTTTTTATTGGTTTTATGATTTATTTATTAGTAGAAATTATTTTTATTTTTTTAAAATTTTATTTAATACTGTGGAGAATATAGTATAGGCTAATTTTTGTGTATTTTTATGGAATTTATATTTTTTTTATATTTTATTGTGTATGTTATTAGTATAGTATGTCACTTTGTAGAGGGGTGGTTTGTGAGTTTTCTGAGATGCAAGGATATTGATGTAATTCTCTATGCATTGAATATCTAAGAGTTGGGGGATGTACTGTGCAAAATCACTATGGATGAACTTGTTCTTGTACGTGCTTTTAGCTTAAGCAGGACCTGCTTGTCAATCAAGAAAGCACGGAGGATTGTTATACAAAATCTCCGTTATTCACTTGCTCGTGCGCATGTTCATCTGAACCGGAGACCTGCATGTGAGTAACTAAAATTGGAGGGAAGAGATTGCAATATTGCTAAACGATCTGGAACTGGATGCGGGTAGTGCATGCTCCAATTAAAGCGGTGGGCGGTCGGTGTGTTTATTCTCCTGTCAACACGCGGTAAATGTTTGGCCTTCGATTCAATTCGATTGAGCGACCGAGGATGGATCTAAGGTATGGTGACGACACGTGTCACGACAAGGGTCGTTGATTTGGAGCGTCAATTATTCAGTTCCTACACCCTATAGTTCTTCGATCAGGTTCGCGACAATGTAGATGGTACCATTTCCTCGATCGGACCTGGCGATGGCGATCAGAGGCGGATCTCGAGTCTGATTAGATTAGCAGTTTTTCTTGATCGGCTCTAGACGAATCAATATCCACATGATGCCAGATTTCTAGGTGTAATTCGGATGTATATTCATATGATGTGATTCTTGATAGATTTTTCGTTCTCCGCCGATGATGTTATTGCTTCTCACGCTATGGTGTTTTTCGATGTTATTCAAATCCAGGCAGTGCTGTTCGTGATGAGATCAATTCGACGTTGTTTGAGGAGTAATTTGCTCTGCCACATTCCAACAGTAAATATAATCGCAAATAAGGCAACTTTCTCTGAAAAATTGTTACTCGATGGTTCGTCCTCTACTCATTAATTTTGATGCTCTAATTTGACATGCAATAATTCGTTTCTGATGCAGGTCTCTGATAACAATCTCCAGATGCTGTGGGTTGGAACCAGATCAAGTGATGGTTGATCCATTGACATGAAGCACCTATCCTGGGCTGCAAATGTTAACGACTCGAGGCGAACCTCGGTCCAAAAAATACAGAGATAACATGAGTAGAAATGCTTCACCGGAGCCAGTGGATGATATCCAAGAAATGAAGGAAAATAACCAGATGGTGGTGGATCGGCAATGTTAATTGCAGAATCAATTGTGATCGGCAACAAGAGAAAATGGAAGGGATGAACAGAAAAATTAAGAGGAAATTGAAAGACTTGATAAAAAGAGGATTAGAAATGGAATCGAGAGGAGAGAAGAAGAATCAGACGGAGAGATCCTAAATTGAAACGTGATCGTGGATGGATTCAGAGATAAAATCGGAGATAGAAGTTGGGGATGTCTTGTGGTAGAATGTGACTTGAGATGGGATTTAAGGTGGGGATGAAGGAATTCGGAGTGAATTTCGTCAGGAATTGGATCGAAACAGAGAGGTAAACATAGGGGTTTGAGAAGATCGAGAAGAGAGAAGAAATAAGAGAGAAAAAAAAGGAAGAGAAGTATGGAGAACAGACCTGGAAACGGATGCAGGTGTGCGGTTGCTTGTGAACGGAAGTTGCCTGTGGAGGAGCAGGTACTCCAGATCGTCGCCTCGACTCACCGATAATGTGAGGGGGCTCAATCGCAGCGGCGGATGAGAGCCTAGACAACGGCAGAGATCACGCTCGACCTCGCCCTTCCTCGCACGACGGCAGGAGACGCGCTTCTGTCACTCGCTTTCCCTCGGAGCTCGGAGGTGGAAAATGGACGAATGGCAGATGACCGAAATGTGAGAGGCACCGGGATTTTTTTAGACGAGAATGGTGTGGTCACCGGAGGTGCGTGACGGGATCAAGACGAGGTTGGAGAAACGGCCGGCAGTTGAACGGTTGACAGAGAGGAGGAGAAGGAAGAGATGGGTTGGAGGAAGGAGGAAATGTACAGGAGGAAGAAGAATGAGGGAAGAGGGAAAAGAGAAGAGAGGGTAAAAATAGAAGGCCAATAAAAATATGCCACGTGGAGGGAAAAAGAGAGATGTAAGTAAAATGAACAAGACAAAACAGGGAAGAGACAAAAGAGGGCTATACATTACATGAATACTAAGTAAATACATCATATATTAAATTAAATAAATGAGTAATGTGGATATAAATTGTAAATAATTTAGTAATTGATTAATTGTAATTTTTTTAATAAATTAAATAATATTATTATAAAATAATTAAATAAATAAAATAGATAATATATATAAAGGTATATTGTACAAGTATACCAATACGGACCCGAAAACCACAGTTTTTCACATTGATTCCGATTTTAGCGAAACTAGTGTCATTTTGTAGATAATTTAATATTATGATTTTTGGGACTAAGTTTGCTCAATTCAGAATTCATATGGCTGAGTTATGAGGCCTGGAAGAAAAAAGTAGCGACATCGAGACTTCGGGTTTTATTGATATTTTAGCTTAATCATATTTTTATGTTTTTATATACAATTTTAGAGGATTTTATGAAAAAGAATTAAGTTAATCAGGTTTACGGTTATTTAATTAAAAATAGGAAAGTTTCTACAAATAGTACATATATACAACGGGTCCAAAACGCCCGCTTTATCCGAATATTTTTCTGATATTTTTAGTAAAGAGTATTATGTACAAAACGTATTCTAAAAATGAGTTTGGTCCGTTTAGAGTTTTCTATAAATAGTTGTGAATCTTGGAAGTCGGCTTTTGTGGCTTTTACTGTTTATTATAGTTAATTTATTTTTTATCGAAATATTTTTCCAATATTTTTTATAAAATAATATATATATTTTTATGAACAACTTTTGTACAAGGAATATTTTGATTTGAAGTGATTTTGATGATAAATAAAATAGGTGAAGTAGTTATATGGTGAAAATATGTAAATTATATTTTTAATCTTAATTTTCTGAATATTTTTATAAATTAGGATCCTTATCTCCCCTACTTATTTCTTTTGTCGACCCGGTCAATATTGACCTGGTCTCGGGGTTAGGATCAGTTTGTATATTACATATACATCCTTCTTTTTTTTTTATTTTTCTTTTTCTTTTTATTCTTTTATTTTGGGTAAAATAAGTGGTAATTATATAATATGAATAATTGTGGTTAGAATGATAATTAGTGAGAATTAGTAGATATGTATATATATTTTACCAAGGATTTTAGCCAAAATGAAAGAATAAAGGTGGTGAATCATGTATTCATCACCATCCCGAGTTCCATATTCAGCATACTTAGGCTACTCTTTAGCCTAAGTATAAGGGGAACCAAGTCTCTCTGATTGTTCACCTTGGGTCCCTCTATCTGTATTTTGCATATCTCGATATACGATCTTCTCAACCTAAGTATCGAGAAGACCCGAGTCCCTATCTGTTTTCTATTCATTTCTCATTTGACACCCCTTCTTGGTTCTTGTCCTATACTTAAGTTATTTTTAACATAAGTATAGGGGCGAAAAAATGAGTCAGTTCTCGTATTCCATTTATATTCTAGCATGAGTTATGGCTTCATATCACTTCGTGCTATGAGGACATAGCACAAGCTAAGTATAGGGGTACACCATATATATTTCTTATATACTTTAGTCATAGCTCATATTTTCAAAAATTTCAAACTTTTTTGGGTTAGGGTAAAGTACATTTAAACTGATTTGGGTAACAATGTTTGTAAAAATGAGTTGAAAATATTTCTAACTGTGTGATAATGTCTTTGAAAAATGTTTTGAAATGGATTGAAAAATGAGGATTTTACTTGCTTTGAATATCTATATTTTGTGACATAGTTTGTAAAATATTTTCAAAAATCTTTTCAAAAATGAGGGTGTAAATGAGACTAACTATGTTTTGTAAATAAATATAACTCTATTAAAAAACCATTAAAATACAAAAATACAAAAATACAAAAATACTAACCCTTTAAGTTGGTATAATCCCTGCCACATTCACGTCACTCAAGACTTGAGGAATAAAAAATTTAGGTTATGAGGTCTTACGATTCAGAGTTAACCAACCTTAGTCATTAGGATTTAAGACTTAATAATTCACACTTCCCTAATTTGAAAGATATGGGTGCTATATTGCACACTTCATCTCTACCTTAAAGAATATAACACGCACCTCACATGCACAACCGCGTTGATGATGAGATAAGTGGAGGTTTCACTTGAGGAACTAGGATTTGATATTTGAGTTTGGACCCAATTTAATGATACTCGAGGATGGGATAAAATCGATAAAGGCTTCATGAAACCTGAGTGTCAACACCATAAGTTGGTATGAGAATAAGATTTTGATACCAATCTCTTGATATTGGCCTAAGTGCCAGGGTGTGACGAAACATAAAAAATGTTAACCAGTGTGCGCCAACTTGCTAAAAGAAGTGGAGCAAGCAAAAAATACAAGAAAAGAAAAAGAAAGAAAAGCCCACATGCATCAAAGACAAATACAAAAAGCCTCAACCAAAGGCGTGTGCTCCCAACCTTTCAAGGTGTATACTTGGACAAACATATTAGGCTTTTATGAGTCGGGCTAGAACCCAAAAAGGCCTCTCCAACATATAGTGATACAAGTCTGGGTGTCGAAGGTATCTTAGATACTCAAAAGAGATACACCTTGATACATTCCCAGGACAACAAGTGCAGAAGACTCAACACTCCCTTGACGGACACACTTATCAACACCAAATCTCTCTCTCTGTGTGTGTGTAGAGTTAATAAGGCACTCGAGAGGATCCTTATTCCAATGAGAGGGAGAGAAGAAAATACACCAACCTATTCCCTCCAGCAACTGAACTTTCACCTTCACTCTGAAGTTTGACAACAAATGAGATAGTGGATTGAAGGAAATAAATGATTTATTCCCTAGTGTTGAGAATTGGGTTATTAGGAGGGTCTCTTTGACTAGAACTTTGAGTGACGTTTTGACTTGAATCTCATAAATGCAGTTTACACTAAATGTCAAATCCTTATGTTATATGTATACAAAGAGATTCTAATAATTATGGAAGTTGGATTCCTTTTCACTAGAGCTTAGTTCATCTCAGAATTTTAGGATCACTCAAACTGATGATTCTTAATTAATATTATCTTGAAAATGCACACATACGGTTGATGAATCTCGGATTCATCACTCTAAGTCTCATTAATTAAGCTCAAGTCCCTCAAAATCAACTGCATTTCTGCATTTATTTCGCATAATTAGCATTCAGGCATGATTTCATAAGAATCGCATTTTAGCATTAATTTATGCATAAAATAAGAAGCCAAAAATCCAAGCAAAAAATGACCTGTAAATAGCCTAACTTCCCCTATTTTTAACTCCTTCATGCTAACACCGAATACCACAAACCCACTTCCACTGTGTACACATCACTAACAAGAATAAATAAAAAATACAAAAAAATAATTAACCCTGGTAAATGGACCAAAAACCCAAACCCTAGTTTCAGGATTTTCGGACTAAAAGCCACATATCTTCCCCATCCAGTGTCCGATTTGATCCTACTCACTTTTGAACTAATGCACATTCAATTACCTTCAAAACAAGACCAAGTTCAAGTGAATCGGAGCTCGTATGCGAAAGTTGGGTTTTGGGCCTCTTTTGTACATTGTATTTTTTCGCGGTTTTCTGACCTATATTTTATGTATATATATTTTCTTTATTAATAAAAATACAAAAAAATTATATTAAGGTGTCTTTTATTATCTTTGATTTTTCCTTATTTTTCCGGATTTTTATCTTGTTTAAAAATGACAAAAAAAATTAGAAAACCAAAAATCAAGGTATTCTATATACATGGGATACCCCAAAAATTCACCTTTTACATTTTACCGATTTGGCTTTGATGTCTTATGAAAGTTGTAGATCTCGTCGATACGAGCAATTTTTGTGAAGAAACTTTTTCGATCCGAGTTCGTTTTCTATTTCTTTTTGATTTTACAAAACAATTATTTTTTGATTTATCTAGAGCTGACACGTGGCAGCCCCAGAGGCCGCCACGTGTCAGCGTTTTTTAGCCTTTGTTTTTATCGTTTTTAATAAAAATAAAAAAAATATAAAAAAATTAAATTAGCGGACGCACGTGCGTCGCACGTGCCTCCCAGGCATGTGCTCCGCACGTGCCCCGCTCCTCCCCACTTAATCGCCACGTGGCACGTCTCCAGCCGTTCGATCTCAGTCGATCGAACGGCAGGAGACCCATCTTCTCCAGGCCTTCTCCCCTCCGTAACTTCCGCCGCCGCTCTCTCGCAATAGCCACCGGCCCCGCCAGTCTCGCCAACCTCCTCCGCTATCCTCGCGCGCCGCTGCTCTCCTAAAATCCCGTAACCCCTTATCTCCGCCAACGGCCTCCCTCACCGGCCTCTCCCCTATATAAACACCTTCGCCGACCCCCAGAACGGCATCCGCCGATTGACCTCGCTAGGTGGTGACAGACCTCGACGCCGGCGTGATCCGAGGGTATCTTCCTCGTCGCAGCCAGCTCCTCCAGCGCTGCTTGCTCCGGCTCCGCCGTCGAGCCTTCTTCTCTCCCGGTAATATCTCTCTCTATCTCTCTATCTCTCCATCTCTCTCTCTGCCTCCAAAACTCGCCGCTCCGCTCGAAGCTTCGCCCCACATCTCCATCCACGACCACGGTCCCATCTCCGCATTTGTCAACCACCCTCCGGCTCCGTCATCTCCACCGTGTGCCACCAACTCCACCGACTGCTCCGACCACGCCATCGATTTCGCTATCGACACCAACGTCTCCAGGCTTCACCGGCACTCCTCGTTCACCTCCATCGACAACGCCGCCGCTTCAGCCTTCGTCTCCGACAAGGCCTCCAAGGACTCCGACCGTCGAGCCACCAACGTCTTCATCCAGAGCTTCCCCGACTTCGCCGTTCTCCACCCAAGCGTCTCCGCCAACCACCGAACGCCTCATCTTCACCAGACGACAGCCGCAGCTCCGCCGTGTTCACAGCCACCACCGCTAGGAGCTCGGCTCGCCCCTCACCGCCATCGACAACCACCGGAGCTCCGCTGGCCTTCGTCCTCTACAACCGCCGAGGCCAAGCGGCCAGGACCGTCGACCCTCTCGCCTCAGCCGCTTCGCCACCGGGCTCGGAGCCCGAGGCCCCAGCACGTGCCACACACGTGCGTGGGGAACGTCAGGCTGACGTCAGCCCAGGTCACGTGCTGCGCACGTGACCTGGGGTCAAATTGCTGGAGACCCCCTGGAGGTTCACCAATCCGCATATCGGTCCTTTACACCAAGGGCACGTGCGACGCACGTGCCACTTGGACATTTTGCAGAATTCTCCCCTTGTTTCTTGGTAATTACGCAAACCCCCCACTGCACTGTTTCTTTATTTATTTTATTTACCATTTATTGCATCTGTACCCCTGTCTTTGTCATCCATTATAGACCTATACATTGCATCATTTTATTTATTTAAATATAGCATTTTGTTCATCTTTTAATTCTATACTTTTTGACATGCTGTGGACATTCATGTGATCAACGGTTAATTAATAATTAATTATTCTGTGGAAATTACCATATTTTGCCCAATCTGTGCTCGGAAATTCATAGTTAATTAACTGTTGCTTAAAAACATTCCCCAAAAATCACATATTGTAGAGATTAATTTGCTTGACATTGTGCCCAAAAATCTTTGCATTTGCATGCATAAATTGCTCAGTGAAAATCATTTAGCACATTTCAATATTTGATTTTTAATGGGTATTCAACCCCACATTTTCAAGGCTTAGGATTTTTTCTGGGGTCCATCACCTTGTGATAGATCTTAGATAATTTTATCTCTTGAAAATAAGTAGGTTTAATATTTATTATAATTAAATATTGAAAATTATTCTGTTTGCATTTAAAAATTCATAAAAAATTTATATCGCATCCAAAAATTCCAAAAAAATTACAGTGCACTTATTTCATCACTTTTTACATCTCGGCCAAGTTTCGTATTTTTCGGACACAGTTTGAATGTATTTGATATTTTAGTCCTTAAAATAGGCCGAATTTGCATTTTGCATCCCTCTATTGCATTGAAAAATTCCAAAAAAAAGACCGCCTTGAAAACCGAACTCAAAATTGGATAGACACAACTCTAGGTTGTTCCTTTGCCTCCTTGAGATCGACCTTGGGACTTGCTCAAGTAAAATAAATAAAACAAAACCACGTGACTAAAATTGAGAAATTTTTGTGGTTATTTCTTGACTATTTCCGATCGCCGCCTACAACGAACGACTTTCATTAATTTTCACGCACAAACATAAAAATACATTCTTAACGCAGCTTTTACGGACACGTCAGATGGCGCCGTTGCCGGGGAGGCAAACGGCTTAGATTTTTTGTTTTGAAAATTTTTTGTTTGGTTTTCTGAATTCGGGTAGTCTGACCCCCGAATCTTTCACTGTAAATCCCATTTTATTTCTTGTATTTATTTTTCAGCATTTATTTCATTTATTTTATTTTTGATTATTTTTTGAGTCACTCTCTTACATTCTCTCTCTTATTTTTCTTGCGAGGTACCCGGCGTACGTGGAGCGGTTTTTCAAGGAGCCTACGCATCTTCACCGACACCCGAAGAAACCACAATTAAATTAAGATCGAGTCGAGTCGTGAGAGAGAGTAGAGTCTAGATTTTTAATTTCTGTACTTTTAATTTCTGCTCATTTATAGCGGTGTCCGTTTGGACTCTCGCGTGTGTAAAAAGACCTTGAACTTTATTTGTGGTGTGTCATGGCCTGTTTCACTCTCCGGAGAGGGTGGGGTCCGACTTGAGTGGCAATTAGGATAGACCTGCACATACAGCTCTCAGAGCAATTTTATTTTTTGATTGTGCTCGTAGGATCTTAAGCCACATTTCACTTTAATCAAGACGCACATTAGATCGTTCAACTTAGCCAAATTCAACTCAATTCTTCCCGCTAATAGAACTTTCTGCTTAGGTGCGGTTTTCATCGGCTTGCACGCATTTAGTATAAATTTTTAAAATTCTGTATTGCATCCCACATGGAGATTGCGAGGAGGCACTGTAAGTCTTCTAACTGAGCATTCATCATAGTTTTCCACGTGCATCAGGCTTTTCCCGAATTCCTCTCTCTTGTTTTATCACATAAATCTAAAGGAAATTGGGACTGGACGTAGACGTGTATTTGTGTTCATCTAAATTCTTCAGTGATTGCCTCAATAAAATTGGGACTGCTAAATAAAGCCGATCTTAAAAATCCATAAAATCAAGAATTTCTGTGGGAGAGCAACCCCGACATTGTTTGATTTTATCTTGCAGCGAGGAGAGAAACGCACACTAGGATAGAGCCCAGCTCCAAACCTAACAGCTCGTTTAAACGGCTTGCAAGACTTGAATTCTCACCAATTAAAACTAACAAGATAATTGACCGAACTCTTACAGTCTTCACTTTGAGTTGAGTTGGTGAAACAACCCTTGTATTGTGTTTGGATTGTGCGTAAAAAAATAGTTCATCAACGAATACCGCACAATTGTGTCTACATCATAAAACATCTTGTTGACCCCAAGAATGGAGGACTGTGGTAATTCTTGTTCAGGCTCGTCTCTCTCTACCACAAACTCCCCAAAAGCCCAGAGAGACTCTTACTCTGGACCTGCTTGGCCTCCGGGAAACCCTTCCCAAGAACCCTATTCCTTCTTCCTCCTAGAAGGAGGACAGACTCACCCTGTCTATTTCTCACCACAAAAGATAGAGGATAACTGTTACATCAATTCTTTCCAATATATTAACTCAAACCCTTTATATTCTCCAGATAAAGAAAAAGAGATGCCACCCAAGATACCTTCCAAGAAAGACCCTGAAGATGAACATAATGAAGATCCAATGAAGATGATTCTCGCGAGACTGGCTGCATCTGAGCAGCAACAGCAGCTACTGAGGGAGCAGCTCGAACAAATGAATGCTGGGGGAGAAGTGCCAATGGAAGCCGCATACAACCCTGGACAGTACAGAGTGTGGAACTATTTACAGTCACCACAGCCAGAGATCCACTATGAACTAAAGCCACATTTTGTCAGTCAATTACCTCAATTCCATGGTAATACGACTGAGGAGCCATACGAATTCTTGAGGGACCTGGAGCTGATATGTTCTAATCTGAGGCACCCACAAGTCAGCCAAGACTACATTCGTCTCACTGCACTACCTTTCACCTTGAAAGGGAAAGCAGACTACTGGGTGAAAAACTTGGGGGTGACTGTGACGACTTATGAGAGGTTCAAAAACCTCTTTCTGAAGAAATTCTACCCCTTGAGCCAGACCAATCAAATGAGGACCCACATCACCAGTTTCTCTCAGATGCCCAATGAACCACTCTGTGAGGCATGGGATAGGTTTAAGGACCTGCTACAAAAATGTCCCTGCCATGATCTGGACAACAACATCCTACTCCAATCACTCTACTCTGGCCTCAACCACGAGACACAAGGGTTAGTTAGTGCTGCCTGCGGAGGGAATTACACATCACGTGGAGCTGAGACCGTCTGTAAATACTGGAGCAGATGGCAGAAACAAGCCGGTCTCAAATTGCCAGTAAAGCATACACTGATTCTCTGAACACCCTTCAAGCCAAAGGCGGGAAGCAGACGGTTGCAGAAATAGCTGAGGACTTGATTCCAAGCATGCACTTTATTTCTGATAAATTGACAATTGTGGACAAGAGAATGAACTATATCGACAGTAGGATTTCCCAATTCCCAAAGCAGATGGAGGAACTCACCGAGAAGGTGTCCAAGATGGGGATGCCTAGTGCACCTACTGTCCCAATCTATCATGTGCATCATGTTCAGGAGTAGCCAGGAGCAGAGCAACAACAAACATGGGCTCCGGATCAATTCTATGTCCACTTTTCCCAACAGCCGCCCCCACCGACTGAGACAGTCAAGGAAGCCCCGCCTCTGACATTTGAAGTGAATGACATCTGGTACACCCAGGACACTACCCGACAGGGTAATATGGGAGACCGTCAGACTTATCAGCATCCACCCACTTTCTATAATGCCGCATTTCCTCCACAACACACTACATCGTTCCAGCAGCCGAAGCAGCAGCAACCCTACAATCGCCAGAACCAACCTCAGCAATACCATCAGCAATCTCAAGCCCCCAGACAATCAGCTCAGTCATCCAAACCCCCAGAAGAACCGATCGACATCCAGAGACAAATACTTGAAGAGTTTCGTCACTTCCGAAATGAGCTGCAAGATCTACGGGTTGATGTCAACCGCTTGTCCCGTTGGAAGGATGAGCAGACAACTCCAGCCACAACCATTCCCGCCCAGGTTCAAGCTAACCCCAATAGCTTGAACAAATTCAACTCATCTCAACACAATAACCAGGTATACCATTCAAACTTTTCCACATCTGAACATGAGATCCTTTCGTTTGACAAAATCAATGCCATGTCACTCAGGAGCAGAAGGACCGTGGACATACCTGATCAGGCAAGGGAATCGGACCATGAAGACTCGGAAGATCAACCGGAGGATATTTCCGAGGAGGAAGATGAAGGACACCCGAAGATCCCAGCAGTAGATAAAGGGAAAGCATCTATGGAGTCTGCAGAGGACCTCGAACCTCTAGTTGCTGCAAAAATACCTTTGTCACCTTTTCAGCAACCTGATTTTGATTATTATGATTGTAATAAAAACTCCAAGTCGAATAAAGATGCTCTTATTTTTTATTCTGATCCTATATCTCCTGTCTCAAATACTTCCATACCTTTCCCCCATGCCCTAAAGAAAGGAAAACAAAAGAAAAACATAAAAGATGACCCAATCATGGAAAAATTCTGCCAACAAAACATCACAGTCAAAGTACCCTTTGATCAGTACGTGGCAGGTAATCCAGCCTTTCAGAAATACTTAAAGGCAAAATGCACTCCCACCAGGACTCGTACAAAGAGAACAAGTCAATTTGTGGAGACTCATATCTTGACAGTTGCCACCACCAAATGCGTCAGAAACCAGCATCTGTCAAGAAAGAAAAGTGATCTGGGCGCCCATTATGTGGAGAGTCACATTGGCGGCATAGCATTCACACGCACACTTCTCAACAATGGATCTTCCATAAATCTTCTACCCTTAGCCTTATATTATCAATTGGAGTTGGGCCCTCTAAAGAAATCATCATCTTTACTCCAATTTGCTGATAAATCCACTAAAAGACCTAAGGGAGAAGTGAACAATGTCATCATCATTATCGAGGGTACAGAATACAAAGTAGACTTCACTGTCGTGGACATGGAGACCCCGAACCATTGGAAGGAATCGCAAATCATTCTTGGAAGACCTTTCTTAAGAACCGCTAAGGCTGTATTCGACTACGGAACTGGCATGATGAAATTCCGTTCTCCAGGCGGAGAAGTGGACTTGGAAATGAAACAAACAAAGTGGCAAAGGCCAGACTCCGAATCCACAACTGAAGATGCCGAAACATCAGAATGCAATCTCCTCAGAACCACTGGGCCATGGGACCAACTGCCAGACATACAGATAGAAAGCACATCCTCAGAAGAAGAAATAATACACGATGCAGTCTCTGAGATTTCTAGACTCCCAGATTATCACACACTTGACAACACAGAAATCCTCTTGGATTTGTCAATCACATCACCTTTGGGACAGTCAATCGATGATGAGTTGGACGTGGCTCTGGCCGAATTACCATTCTACTCTAGCGATCCGACTCACTTTTCTTCAGAATTGGTAGCCAACATCTCACACAGTGATTCACCTCCAACCGAAACTGAGCCAGAAGCAAAAGTCATTCAGCCAGACTTGATCAATGATTCAGAATTGCCAGAGCTGAAACCACTACCTCCCACGCTGAAATATGCATTCCTCAATGGGCCCAAAGAAAAATTCCCTGTGATCAATAGCTCATCATTAACCGTGGACCAAGAATCCATACTACTTGAAGTCCTTGAGCGAAATCGAAAAGCCATAGGTTGGACTGTGTCGGATCTCGTAGGAATAAACCCCGCTCTCTGCTCACACCAAATTTATGTTGAGGATAATGCAAGGCCTTCCCATGAATTTCAGAGAAGATTAAACCCCAATCTTCGGGAAGTAGTGAAGAAAGAAATAGAGAAATGGTGCAAAGCAGGATTTATTTACCCCATTTCTGACTCCAAGTGGGTAGCCCCCCTTCATGTCGTCCCGAAGAAGTTGGGAATCCAGATGGTTACCAATGAGGAGGCGGTAGAGATCGCGACCCGAGTACCCACGTCGTGGCGCGTCTGTGTCGATTACCGACGCCTGAATGCTGCGACCAAGAAAGACTACTTTCCACTGCCATTCATTGATCAAATATTGGAGAGACTTGCGGGGAAAGCATTCTTCTGTTTTCTTGATGGGTACTCCGGCTACAATCAAGTAGCTATCGCTCCCGAGGACCAAGAAAAGACCACATTCACATGTCCCTTCGGTACTTATGCATTCAAGCGCATGCCATTCGGGCTTTGCAATGCCCCAGGCACATTTCAGCGGTGCATGATTGCCGTATTTGCCGAAATGGTTGGTGATTTCCTGGAAGTCTTCATGGATGACTTCTCAGTTCATGGTGATTCATTTGATACATGCTTAGCGCACTTGGACCGAGTCCTTCAGAGATACAGGGAGGTTAATTTGGTACTCTCCTGGGAGAAGAGTCACTTTATGGTGACTGAGGGTATCGTGTTGGGGCACGTCATCTCCAAAAAGGGAATGGAGGTGGACCCTGCCAAGGTGGATGTGATCAAGAAACTTGAGCCACCAACCAACGTCAAGTCAGTGAGGTCGTTCTTAGGGCATGTTGGATTTTATCGACGGTTTATTCCTGATTTTTCAAAGATCACCCACCCACTGACTGAGCTCTTAGGAAAAGACACCGAGTTTATTGTGAATCACAGATGTCTAGAGGCCTTCGAGCTCCTGAAAAAGAAAATATGTGAATCGCCGATATTACAAGCTCCCGACTGGTCTCTTCCCTTCGAAATCATGACTGATGCATCGGATTTTGCTGTCGGAGCGGTACTCAGACAAAGAAGAGATGGAGTTCCTTATGCGATTCACTACGCGAGCAAAGTGTTGGATCCTGCACAGAGAAATTATACAGTGACTGAAAAGGAAATGCTCGCGGTTGTTTGGGCCCTGGAAAAATTCAGATCATACATATTGGGCTCCAAGGTGACAATTTTCACAGATCACACAACAATCAGATATCTCATGGATAAGAAGGATGCCAAGGCACAACTTTTGAGATGGATCTTGTTAATCCAGGAGTTTAATTTGGAGATTAAGGATAAACCTGGAATAAAGAATATTGTTGCTGATCACCTTTCCCGAATCGAGCAAAACGATCATCCTGATATTGGAACAATCAAGGAGACTTTTCCAGACGAATCGGTTTGCGTCATTGATTCAACCCCATGGTATTCCGACATAGTGAACTATCTTGTCTCCAAGAAGGTTCCCTATGGTTGGACCAAAAAAATGATTGATCGATTAAAGTCAGATTCGAGAAAATACCATTGGGACGATCCTTTCCTTTTCTATGAAGGACCGGATTGTGTCTGGAGAAGATGTATTCCTCAGGAGGAATATCAGAGTGTCCTCACACACTGTCATTCTCTCGAGGCTGGAGGACACCATTCGGGAAAGAGAACCGCGCACAAGGTACTCCAATGTGGATTTTACTGGCGGACCTTATTTCAGGATGCTCATGAATTTGTACGGTCATGCCCGATTTGTCAAAGAATGGGAGGGACTATGGGATTTAGAGATGAAATGCCCATGCAACCAATGATTTTCTGTGATGTTTTCGATGCATGGGGGATTGATTTTATGGGTCCCTTTCCCAACAGCAATGGATTTGAGTACATCTTGTTAGCGGTGGATTATTTATCAAGATGGGTAGAGGCTATTCCAACCCGAACCGCAGATAGCAAAGTCGTCTGTAAGTTTATCAAAGATAACATCATTGCGAGGTTCGGGATACCAAAAGTATTGATTCTTGATGGAGGTAGCCACTTCGTGAACAGGGAGATGAGATCTTTGGCTAAGGAGTACAAATTTGAGCATAGAATAGCCAACCCATATCATCCACAATCTAATGGCATGGCAGAGGTTTCTAATAGAGAGCTGAAGAGCATTCTCCAGAAGTTGGTTCGTCCCGATAGGAAGAATTGGTCGAAACTGTTGGACCAAGTTCTATGGGCCTATAGGACAGCCTATAAGACTCCACTCGGTACTTCACCTTTTAGGATGATCTATGGTAAGCCATGTCATCTTCCTGCAGAATTGATTCACAAATCTGAATGGGCGATCAAAAAGTTGAATTGGAGTTGTCACCTTGGGAAACTATGTCGAGACTTAAATCTAAATGAGCTAATTGAAATCCGAAATCGGGCATATGACAACAGTGTGATTTATAAGGACAAGGTCAAGAGATGGCATGATAAACACATTCGAGAGAAGACCTTTGTCCCTGGACAGAAAGTGTGGTTGTTTAATGCTCGGTTGAAGATTTTTCATGGGAAACTAAAATCAAAATGGACGGGTCCCTACATTGTTATCGATGTGCATACCAATGGAAGCGTAGATATTGCCGAACTCAAAGATAATGCACAACCGTTCTCAGTAAATGGACAAATGCTGAAGCCATACATTGAATCACCAAAAGAACAAACAGTTCAAGTCGAGGTCATCTATTTCACGCAGAGCGAGGACATTGAAAATCTATCTGATCATTCCCACCCTCCCTCCCGACCACATCGGCCTCCTTGTACAGCTTCTTCCTTTACTTAGGCCAAGGCCTAAGTATAGGGGGGGACCGATGCCATCTGTATATATCATTCTTCTCCTGACTCCTAATTACTCCATTTCCACCCTTCTTCCATACTTAGGCTATCCACAGCCTAAGTATAGGGGGAACCAACATCCACCTGTATATACTCTTTTCATTCACATATCCAGACCGCTTCATTCTTTTCTTTTTATTCTTTCACTCCCTTACGCTTAGCCCGAGCTATGTCTTCTTTACGCTTCTTGTGCTCTGAGGACATAGCACTCGCTAAGTATAGGGGGGTCTGTATATATACTTTGTATATATTTTACCCATATCTCGTACTTTCGCGTAAGTCTATATGTATTTACGGGGTGGGTACTAACTTGAAAAAAAAAGAAAAAAAACACAACAACAACAAACAAAAAAAAAGAGAGGCTTCTTATTCCTGCATAAAAAAAATCCCTTGCATAAAATGTCAAAAAAAAAGTCAAAAATCAAAAATTCCTCAAAAAAAAAAGAAAAAAAAGAAAAAAATTTTGTGTCAGCATTTCCACCTGCACTTCATCCAACACCGCATACATTTGCATCTGTGAAAAGTCATTGGGTTCTGAACCGAGTTATGAGTAGAAATCGAGAGTGGTCTGGACTTGACCTTAATCCACCTAATTTTCAGAGGAACTTCACCGAGAAATAGGATTTTAAGAGCTTCAGGTCTTTTAGACTTAATTCCTTAAGTTCCACATGACAATGTGCAACGTTTGACTCTTAGTGTCTAACCTGGTCTCTTCATTCTGGGTACAACTCTGGAATAGGGAATTAATTCGCACTCTCGCACTATGCACTTAGCTCAACTCAGACGGGATGTTGGAAGACTGTGTGAGTCTCTTTTCTGGTAGCGTGGAAATCTAAAGACCGGAGTACGGGTTGAAATAAAGCTTCGGAAAAGGGATGGACGGCTGGGCACAATTTTTCTAAGACCCCAAAAAATGTACGGAACAAAAAGATTCTATATCCGTAGGGGCACAACAAGATCCAAGCAGAACCACCAAAAATTCCAAATACAAAGAAGCATTCTACCAAATAAAAATCCGACCAAAAAGGTCCAAGCTTCAGAACCTGCAGATCTTGGTGGAGACTTGGCTACACTGGCCATCTTCACAAGGAGAGGTGACTACACTGGACACCCTCCAGTTCTTTTCTCTTTCTTCTATCTTCTCCCTCATTCGATTATGAACACAGCACGACAGACCTTAGAAGGAAATACCTGACTCCCCGAGGACGAGTTACTGGAGAGGAGAGGAACATGGTAGTTTGGCATTCTGGATGGGAAGAGCTAAAACCCTTCACACACATGAGTCGGTTATTCAATGTTCATAGGGTATACTTTGGGAAGAGGATTGATCTAAGATGACTTCTGAGCCGAAACTGTGATAATGATGTGTAGAACTTGAGGGCTGTTGATTTTAAAATTCTAAGTCTCACAGAAGTTCCGACACATTATTAATCCAAAGGTCGAGTTTAGTCTCACTCTCACCTTCAGTTCATGGTCTTGGTATGGAACCCAGTCTCATTTCACTTCATGGCATTTCTTTTTGATGCTCAGGGACGAGCATGGTTTAAGTATAGGGGGATGATGAATCTCGAATTCATCACTCTAAGTCTCATTAATTAAGCTCAAGTCCCTCAAAATCAACTGCATTTCTGCATTTATTTCGCATAATTAGCATTCAGGCATGATTTCATAAGAATCGCATTTTAGCATTAATTTATGCATAAAATAAGAAGCCAAAAATCCAAGCCAAAAATGACCTGTAAATAGCCTAACTTCCCCTATTTTTAACTCCTTCATGCTAACACCGAATACCACAAACCCACTTCCACTGTGTACACATCACTAACAAGAATAAATAAAAAATACAAAAAAATAATTAACCCTGGTAAATGGACCAAAAACCCAAACCCTAATTTCAGGATTTTCGGACTAAACACATATCTTCCCCATCCAGTGTCCGATTTGATCCTACTCACTTTTGAACTAATGCACATTCAATTACCTTCAAAACAAGACCAAGTTCAAGTGAATCGGAGCTCGTATGCGAAAGTTGGGTTTTGGGCCTCTTTTGTACATTGTATTTTTTCGCGGTTTTCTGACCTATATTTTATGTATATATTTTCTTTATTAATAAAAATACAAAAAAATTAGATTAAGGTGTCTTTTATTTATCTTTGATTTTTCCTTATTTTTCCGGATTTTTATCTTGTTTAAAAATGACAAAAAAAATAGAAAACCAAAAATCAAGGTATTCTATGTACATGGGATACCCCAAAAATTTACCTTTTACATTTTACCGATTTTGGCTTTGATGTCTTCATAAAAGTTGTAGATCTCGTCGAGACGAGCAATTTTTGTGAAGAAACTTTTTCGATCCGAGTTCGTTTTCTATTTCTTTTTGATTTTACAAAACAATTATTTTTCGATTTATCTGGAGCTGACACGTGGCCGCCCCAGAGGCCGCCACGTGTCAGCGTTTTTTAGCCTTTGTTTTTATCGTTTTTAATAAAAAAAATTAAAATAGCGGACGCACGTGCTCCGCACGTGCCCCGCTCCTCCCCACTTAATCGCCACGTGGCACGTCTCCAGCCGTTCGATCACGGTCGATCGAACGGCAGGAGACCCGTCTTCTCCAGGCCTTCTCCCCTCCGTAACTTCCGCCGCCGCTCTCTCGCAACAGCCACCGGCCCCGCCAGTCTCGCCAACCTCCTCCGCTATCCTCGCACGCCGCCGCTCTCCTAAAATCCCGTAACCCCTTATCTCCGCCAACGGCCTCCCTCACCGGCCTCTCCCCTATATAAACACCTTCGCCGACCCCCAGAACGGCATCCGCCGATTGACCTCGCTAGGTGGTGACAGACCTCGACGCCGGCGTGATCCGAGGATATCTTCCTCGTCGCAGCCAGCTCCTCTAGCGCTGCTTGCTCCGGCTCCGCCATCGAGCCTTCTTCTCTCCCGGTAATATCTCTCTCTATCTCTCTATCTCTCCATCTCTCTCTGCCTCCAAAACTCGCCGCTCCGCTCGAAGCTTCGCCCCATATCTCCATCCACGACCACGGTCCCATCTCCGCCTTCGTCAACCACCCTCCGGCTCCGCCATCTCCACCGTGTGCCACCAACTCCACCGACTGCTCCGACCACGCCATCGATTTCGCTATCGACACCAACGTCTCCAGGCTTTACCAGCACTCCTCGTTCACCTCCATCGACAACGCCGCCTCTTCAGCCTTCGTCTCCGACAAGGCCTCCAAGGACTCCGACCGTCGAGCCACCAACGTCTTCAACCAGAGCTTCCCCGACTTCGCCGTTCTCCGCCCAAGCGTCTCCGCCAACCATCGAACGCCTCATCTTCACCAGACGACAGCCGCAGCTCCGCCGTGTTCACAGCCACCACCGCCAGGAGCTCGGCTCGCCCCTCACCGCCATCGACAACCACCGGAGCTCCGCTGGCCTTCGTCCTCTGCAACCGCCGAGGCCAAGCAGCCAGGACCGTCGACCCTCTTGCCTCAGCCGCTTCGCCACCGGGCTCGGAGCCCGAGGCCTCAGCACGTTCCACGCACGTGCGTGGGGAACGTCAGGCTGACGTCAGCCCAGGTCACGTGCTGCGCACGTGACCAGGGGTCAAATTGCTGGAGACCCCCTGGAGGTTCACCAATCCGCATATCAGTCCTTTACACCAAGGGCACGTGCGACACACGTGCCACTTGGACATTTTGCAGAATTCTCCCCCTTTTTCTTGGTAATTACGCAAACCCCCCCCACTGCACTGTTTCTTTATTTATTTTATTTACCATTTATTGCATCTGTACCCCTTGATGAGCGGCCCGAGCGAACGAGGTAAAGGTACTAAACAGGTCGTTGTGACCTCTAACACTCGGGGTCACTCAATCAAGAAAATCGAACCGCAAAATCAATCAAAGATCAAACAAGGCAAGCAAGCGGTCCTAGCTATAAGATTAACCTGGTATAGCTCCCAGGGTCGAACACAAGGAGCACAGGTTGGCCTAGGGCCTACGAAGTAGTAAAAAGAGAATAAAAAAAAGAAAAGTGTTTTTTAGGGGTTTTAATACTTTTTATATTTTTTTGGATTTTTAAAAGATAAAGAAAATAAAAGGAAACAAATATCAACACACTTAGGCAAATTATTTAACACACCAAAAATAAAGCAAAAATTCAGGAAAAAGTATTTTTATGTTTTTTAAGTTTTTAAGTGTTTTTGGTGAATTTTTGATGTTTTTCTAATGGGTAAATTATTTTCTAAAAATCAAACAGTGCTAAAAGACCTAGGTACTGTCCAGCAAGGCTTGAAACCCAAAAATAAAATATTTATGGATCTCAACAAGCCCTGGAGGTAATTTTCCTGTAATATAGAAAGAATAAGGAAAATTTGGTCACCTGAATTATTGTTTTTGGATTTTTATATTATTTATTATGATTTTTTTGAGTTTTTGGGGGTTTTTAGATTTTTAGGGTTTTTAAGCAATGAAAGATAGCCAAAATTGGCTAGAAAATCAAACAACAAGCAAGAAACAGTAGCTAATTTTTTTAGAATTTTCGGAGGTGTTTTTATATTTTTTTTGGGATTTTTATATCTAGACAGTAGTTAAAAAGGAGGTTTTTGAATTTTTAAAAATACTAAATAAAATCAAAAATGTCCTCAAAAATTCTCAAAAATCCAACAAACATGGCAGGAGCCATGTGTCAAATTTTCATCGAATTTGGAGGTGGTTTGATATTTATTCAAAAATTAAAGAGGGGGCACTATGCACAGGGACGTAAGTGCAAATACCCTAAAGTCTGAGGGCCAAGGTGCAAAAAGCCCAGCAAGTCACGCGCTTGGCGCGTGGCTGGGGCACTCAGGGGCCTTTTGGTAAGAAAAACCAAGTTTCAGGGGCTTTTGATAACTCGTACCAAAAACCCAGGGACTCGGTTGCAATTTACCCACTAATACACGCACATGTCGAAATAAAATGCTTCACAGGGGTACAAATGCAAATACCAAAAAGTATCTATCCATTCATTAACCCAACAGAACTACAGGGAAAAAGATGTAAATAGCCCAGACAAGGCACGTGGCGAAGCACGTGAGATCACATACTCAGGGGCATAAAAGCAAATAAAAACAAGCACAAGGTCCCAGTTGCAATTTACCCTACGTAAATAAAAGTACGAAAATATTTACAGGACTAGGACTAAAAAGACAAACTAAGAGGGGGCCCTAAGTAATTTACCCCTTTATTTGTCGACGGACGGATGCGCGCCACGTGGAGGATCGGACGGCTCAGAGTGGGTGGCGCTTCTCTTCTTCAACTCTTGGGCCCGATCGACGGTGCAAGAGAGGCCACGTGGGTGATCTGAAGGCTGGCGATGCAGGTACCTCTCTCCTCGCGCGAACGGTCCCGATCAGCTCCTCAAAGTGATCAACGGCAACTGCTCTTCGATGAATGGACGGCCGTGATTGAATCTGGAACGGTGGGGCTGATCGGACGGTGAAGGAGGATGCTGGAAGAACACTCCGCCGGCGAGCTTCGCCGGCCTCGTGCGCCTGCAGTAGTCCTCCTCAGCTGCTGCTAAGTATCGGAGCAGGTCCGCGGAGTCGTCCCGCAGCTGGTGGAGGTGTCCGATAGCCCAGCCGAGCCCTGGAGGGGCTCCGGCGAGGCTGGCGGCGCAAAGCTCCTGGCTGGAATGTAAGGGGGGCTCAGATGCCTCCCTCTTGACCTGCAAAGCGAACCAAAAGCTTCGCGGGTCGAGGGCAAAGTGCCTCGACCCGAAGAAGCGGGGTGAAGGTGGCTGGTGGGTCGGTGCGAATGAGCTCCGGCGAGCTGGGGATGGGGGAGCTCGACTCCCAGCTCCGGGGCGAGCTGGGTTGAACGAGTGGGCGTAGAACGTGCGTGAGGGAGTGGCGAAGGTGAGCGTGTGCTCCGATGATCGAAATGATGGACGATATGACCGGAATCAGAGGAACACGGCGAGGAGGCGATTTGGGCGAAACTAGAAATTACGCGAAATGAAAGGGCGAAAGGGTTACCTGGGCGAAGTGGGAGACTGTGCTGGAGTGTGGCTAACTCCTGGTCGTCGCCTCGAAGGTCGTCAAGGCCTGAGGCTCGAGCTCCGGTCAGGTGGCGGAGCACGGCGGCGTGCAGCTGCCGGATCGATGGTCGGGCACCCTCCTCCTCGCTGCAACACGGCAGACGGAAGCTGTCACCTTGCTGAATGCAATGGAGGTCACGGGAGTGAAGGTGGAGAGCCAAAGATGGAATGGGGAGGCGGCTGAGCTCGGGTTTTATATGGGTGCAGGTCCGGGAAGGATCGATCGGGTAGGGCGAGCTGAAGCGCGGATCCCAAGGAGGAATGTCGGGCGAGATTCCCGGATGCCTGGGGAACAATTAGGATCCTAGATTAGGTGAAATAGTGATCGGGTTTGGTGGGAATAATTGGGCGAAGTCGGGTCCGCGAACAGGACCCGGGCTCTGGTGGTCCTGGGGGAGGTGTTGACCGGGGGTCAACAATCCCCCGTGGGCCAATCAGAGCCCGCCAAGGCTTACATTTTTATTTGATTTTTTTGGGCCTTTAAATGGCCGAATTTTCAAAAACTTAAAACACAAAATATTTTTGTTTTAATTTTTTCTATTTTTTTGTGATTTTTAATTAATTTTTGGAAATAAAAATAAGGTATATACATAGTAGCTATACATAGGTATATATACACTATATGATTTTTAATTTTTGATTTTTAATTAGTTATTTTTATACATTTTTATTCCTATTTTATATTTTATTTATTTATAGAATAAAATGAGGAATAAAAGGCTATTTTTATTTTATTTTTATTATTTATATACATAGGTTAAATAATTAGTTATGTACAATTATATACATGGTATATGTACAAGATATTTTTGTATTTTTAATTTTGTAATTTTTATTTGATTTTTGTTTTGTTTCTTTTTATTTATTTTATGTACAATATATACCAGAGAATATTTACAAAAAGTTTTGGAAATAAATAAATATATTTACAAGGTGAAATAGATGAGGATGATGGTCTATGTACAAGGTGAAGGATTCTTTTTGGATTTTTGATTTTTATCTTTTTGTTTTGTTTTTATGCTTCATAAATATTTACAAATATTTACAACATATTTTTGGTTGAGGAAAATATATAATTTATTTATTTACATAAAATATGTACACATGAGCCCCTATCTCCCTCTACTTG
The DNA here is from genome assembly GCA_037367405.1 of Ottelia alismoides. Lineage (NCBI taxonomy): Eukaryota > Viridiplantae > Streptophyta > Magnoliopsida > Alismatales > Hydrocharitaceae > Ottelia > Ottelia alismoides. Next base: position 1,121,381 of record JAZKJV010002406.1, read on the forward strand.
GCTTTTATGCGGTCAGGCCCATGCTGAGCCCTCCCGTGGGTTAGGTTGCTCAATATTTATTCTAAATATTTCCCTCTTTTTCTTTTTCATCTTTATTCTTTTAATTATCTATATTTACAAACATGCATGCTTTTGCTAACTTTTCCTATTTACACATATCTACATGCATTTGCATAGGTTTTTGTAGCTAAAATATAAGAATAAAGAGTGATGAATGGGTATTCATCACCCCCCTATACTATACTTTGCTAGTCCCTTAGCAAACACTTATTTGAAAAAGAAGTGAAAAAGAAAGAAAGAAAAAGAAAAAGAGAATGTACATGGATCAAGGTTGATTATTAAACTTGCCTTCATTAAATTGAGGTATGGAGCTTAATCAGATCTTTGGATTATTAATGTGTCGGAACCTTATTCAGACTTAAGCTTAAAACCTAACAGCCTCTAAGTTCCACCAATCTATAACCAAGACTCCTCAATGCTCCAGATCAGAACAAGTCACCAATCACAAACCCTGAAGACCATGAATCCTTTCTTGTCCTGTGAAAGTGAGGTCTAAGCTCTCCACCTCAGAAATGGCAACTTGACAACCCTCCCCAACAAGGTAACTCTATGACCTCAATCTGGCCACTCTTTCCTCGAGGAGCGGGGTATTTCCTTCTAAGTTCAAGTACAACCGGCTCAAGAAGAGGGGGAAGAAGAGAATGGGTCAAGGCCAGTGTAGCCAAGTACCCTTGGGAGCTTGACCAGTGTAGCCAAGTCTCCCTGCTGCAAGCTACAACAGGTGGATCATGAAACCAAGCTTTGCTTATTGCACTTATATACATACTCCGGTGGGATTATCATTTTCTCTCAGACCCACCACTTTTTTGGAGTTCTTTTCTTTTTGCATTTTTTTTTCGAGTGCATCTATACAACATGTACATGTGCAGCATATATACAAGGAGTTTTTCCTCTTGAGCCAGTAGACTATCCCTCTTTTGAAGCTTTATTGCAACCCACAACTCCCGTCGTTAGACTTCATGGCAACCAGACCAAGTTGAGACGCACTTCCTTCACTAAATGAAGAAGAGAGGTTCCGCCTAGAAGTACTACCCTCATATGCTACCCCAAGTCAAGGAAGACTGCCTCCTCACCACCTCATCCGTAGAGAGCTCGGTGCATAGTGCGGTTGTCCAAGTAAAGCCATAATCTATATGAGTCATGTGTTGTTGTTAAGTGCTCTATTTAGGCTCATTGAGATGACATGTGATCATAGCCTAGTGGACTCAAAGAATTAAGTCACCATGGACCTGAAAAGCCTTAAACCTAAGCCCTATAAGGTTCCTCTTAGAAATTAGGTGGATTAAGATCTTAATCAAGCTCCATTTCTCAATTTGATTCCAGGCTAGTTTAAATGTCAACTATCATCCAGAAAAACTATATACATATGTACAAAAAGATGCATATTTACACAAATTTTACAATCATGCAAAAATTTTTGAAAAATGTTTTGAAATCATGAATGATGATGCATGAAGTGCAAGTTTTGCAAAAAGATATTTACACACATTTACACAAGATTTTTGCAAACTTTTGATTTTCAAAACATTTTGGAAAAATTTTGTACTATATACATAATTTTGATACCAAAATATTTACACAAGCTTTACACACAAAAGATTTTTGAAATCATTTTTACAAAAATAATTTGTACACTAGCTATGTATGTGCAAAAAGAAGATTATGTACATGAAAAATTTTTAATTTTTGTGTTTTTTAGCCATTTTTATTTATTAACACACTCACACAAAGTACGAGTTATGGCTAAAGTATATATGAAATATATACACACCCCCCTATACTTAGCTCGAACGATGTCCTCGGAGTCAAGAGCGATGAAGAAGACATAACTCGTGCTATGTATAGGGAAGTGAAAAGGAAGGCTATACAAAAGGAGAGTAAAAAGTCAAAAGGAACTCGGGTCTTCCCCCTATACTTAGGATCAAGTAATCCTAAGTATAGCAGGCTGTATACTAAGGGAAAACCGAGTGGAGAATGTACAGGGTCTACCCCCCCTATACTTAGGGTGAAATGTTCCTAAGTATAGGCAGCAAAACAGGGGTAGACGTAAACAAAAGAAATACCCAAAAGGTCTCACATCCCCCCTATACTTAGGGTAAAGTGCACCCTAAGTATAGCATAATCACAAGATGAAGAAAGGGATGTGGGACTAAGGAATGTGGTGATATGGACATCTGGATCTATGTACAGCGGAGGATCAGTAAAGCTCAGGCGTGAGATGCATTAGATGTGAGTCAAAGACCACATCTCACGCAAAATGAATAGGGGCAAGATCAACGACCCGCGGCTCATGATCTAGAAATGGTTTGAGCCGCTGGCCGTTCACTCGGAAGGTACTCTCAGAAGACAACTCAGATATGTCGATGCTACCGTTGTCGTGTACCTTCCGAATCAGATAAGGTCCTTTCCATTTGCTCTGTAGCTTCCCTGGAAATAATCTAAGCCTCGCATCAAACAGCCATACTCTCTGTCCAATCTCAAAATGCTTGTGGCTGATATGAGAATCATGCCACTCCTTGACTCTCTCCTTATAATGTAGGCTGCTTGAGAAAGCTGAATCTCTAAGCTCCTCCAGGGCAGCTAGCTCTGCCCTCCTCTGGTCTCCTATACCATCTGGATCCATAAGAATGTCTGTAACTGCCCAGAGTGACTTGTGCCTCAGCTCAACTGGTAGGTGACAGGGCTTGCCATATACGAGGCGAAAGGGAGATGTGCCCAAAGGTGTCTTGAAAGACGTCCTATATGCCCACAAGACCGAGTCCAATAGCTGTGACCAATCCTTTCGGTCAGGGCGGACGACTTTCTGCAGAATAGTCTTGATCTCCCTATTCGACACTTCGGCTAGACCATTCGTCTGTGGATGGTATGGTGTAGCAACACGATGATCTATGCCGAACTCGCTAGCAAGTGCCTTCACCTGGTCGTTGATGAAGTGAGATCCCCCATCAGAAATAAGAACTCGTGGAACCCCGAACCGCGTGATGATATGCTTCCTCAAAAATCTGCAAACTGTCCTCGCATCAGCGGATCGGGCGGGGATAGCCTCCACCCAACGACTCACATAGTCCACGGCCAACAGAATGTACTCAAATCCCTGACTCTTAGGGAATGGACCCATGAAATCGATGCCCCATGCGTCAAAAACCTCACAGAAGTGAATGGGCTGCATCGGCATCATATCACGCTGTCCACAAGTGCCCATCCTCTGACAATCAGTACACCTCTTCACGAACTCATCTGAGTCCTTGAAGAGGGTAGGCCACCACAAGCCGGATTGGAGCACTTTCTGTGCCGTTCTCCTCCCAGAATGATGTCCCCCTGCCTCAAGCTTGTGGCAGTAAGTGAGGACGCTATGGTGTTCCTCCTGAGGAATACACCGACGCCAGACGCTATCCCCTCCTTCGTGGTAAAGGATGGGATCCTCCCAATGGTAGGACTTGGCCTTCGCTAGGAAGGTCTCAAGCCTCTGCCTGGGCCAATCTTGTGGGACTTTCCCAGCAACGAGAAAGTTCACAATATCGGCGTACCATGGGAGTGAGGCGATAGCAAGGATCGCCTCATCTGGGAAGGTATCTCTAATAGGATCAATCTGCTCAGAATCCTCAGGCTGCTCTAATCGGGAGAGATGATCCGCCACCACATTCTTGACTCCAGGCTTATCCTTGATCTCAATGTCGAACTCCTGGAGTAGAAGGATCCATCTGGTCAGTCTGGCCTTGGCATCCTTCTTTGCCATGAGGTACCTGATGGCGGTATGATCTGTAAACAAAGTCACTCTAGATCCAATGATATATGATCTAAACTTATCCAGGGCAAACACTACTGCTAGCATCTCCTTCTCTGTGACTGTATAATTCCGCTGGGCGAAATCCAATGTGCGGCTAGCATAGTGTATAGCAAATGGTACTCCATCCCTCCTCTGTCCCAGCACTGCCCCTACGGCAAAATCGGAGGCGTCCGTCATGATCTCGAATGGGAGAGACCAATCAGGTGGCTGGAGGACAGGAGCCTCAATCACGCACTGCTGGAGAGTAGCAAATGACGAAAGACACTTGTCATCGATAAGGAACTCGGTGTCTTTCGTCAAGAGGTCGGTCGGTCAACGGTCGGGCAATCCTGCTAAAATCCTGAATGAATCTCCTGTAAAATCCAACGTGCCCCAGGAATGACCGTAACTGCCTCAAATTGGACGGCGGTGTGAGTTTCCTAATGACATCAACCTTGGCCGGATCAACCTCCATGCCCCTGTTGGAGATGATATGGCCAAGCACCGTCCCTTGAGTCACCATGAAGTGACTCTTCTCCCAAGATAGCACCAAGTGATACTCAATACATCGCTGAAGTACTCGATCTAGGCAGTCAAGACAAGAATCAAATCCGTCGCCGTAGATCGAGAAATCATCCATGAAGACCTCAAGGCACTCCCCTACCATGTCCGAGAAGATCGACAGCATGCACCTCTGAAAAGTCGCAGGGGCATTGCATAGCCCAAATGGCATGCGTCGAAAAGCGTATGTGCCGAAGGGACAGGTAAAGGTGGTCTTCTCCTGATCCTCAGGAGCGATGGCCACTTGGTTGTAGCCCGAGTACCCATCCAGGAAGCAATAATGGCTCTTCCCTGCCAGTCTCTCTATGATCTGGTCAATAAAAGGCAGGGGGAAATGGTCCTTCTTGGTGGCTTGGTTGAGTCTCCTGTAGTCAACACAAACCCTCCAAGAGGTGGGTACTCGTGTAGCAATCTCCTCTCCCGACTCACTGATCACAGTCGTGATGCCCGTCTTCTTGGGCACCACATGCAAGGGGCTAACCCACTTGGAGTCGGAAATGGGATAAATAAAACCTGCACCCCACCACTTCGATATTTCCTTCATGACAACCTCTCTCAGATTGGGGTTCAGACGCCGCTGGAACTCACGCGACGGCTTCGCCCCATCTTCGAGATAGATGTGGTGGGAGCACACTGATGGACTAATCCCATGGAGATCTGCTACGCTCCATCCGATCGCCTTGCGGTTCTTTTCAAGAACCCCCATCAAACGGGATTCCTGCTCTCCAGTCAACTCGGCGGAGATGATGACTGGGTACATCTCTGGATCGCCCGCAAGGAATCGATACTTCAGCGAAGTAGGGAGCGGCTTCAGCTCTGGAATGCTGGGTGCCGGCAAATCTGGCTGCGGAAGAAACTGAGTGAAAGCTGCAAGGTCGGCCAAATCTGCCTGGGAAAGTGAAAGCGTACTCTCGCAAACTGGATCGGGAGAAGGCGGCTCTACTGCACTGTCTCTGGTCTGCTCTGCCTCTACCTCCTCCTCATCTATAGGCTCAACTGGACTCAAGTCTGGCATCTGATCATAGCAATCGGCCCAATCAGACTCTGAATCCGAGGGATCTGCATCAGAAACGGTGGCATCAGCACCACCGGAAAACAAGGTGGCATCAGCACCACCATCACAAATCATCGTGCTGCGATCAAGGACCGGCTCTGCTGCCGCAATGGTATCCTGAACCAGGTCTGTGCTCTCCAGACTCTCCTCTGCTATCATCTCTGCCTCAGCTGTGTCTGAAAGTGAGAGGGTGGTCTCTGCCTCAAGGTCTGCCCAAGCTGCCTCATCATCTGTGATCACAAAATCACAGTCCTGGTGGATGTCTGGCTCTGCGTCTGTCAGCTGCTCTGAATCGATACTCGCATCTGAGCGGGATCTGAATCTGGCTCTATAGTCCTCGACCGTCTCTATTTGTATACTCTCGCCCTGGACGCGAAAGTACACCTTCCCGCTATCATGATCAGTCACTGCCTTGGCTGTGGCCAAGAACGGACGACCTAGTATGATGGGGGTATCGGTCACTGACTCAGGGGTCTCCATGTCCAACACTACGAAGTCCACGGGGAATTGCAGACCCTGAATCGTGACGATAACGTCTCGTAATAACCCCTTCGGCCTCTTGACAGATCGATCAGCGAACTGAAGGACTGTCCTGCTCTGTCGAAGAGTGCCCAACTCGAATCGGTCGAGAAGGGCTGCCGGAAGAAGGTTGATCGACGATCCGCTATCTAGAAGAGTACGGTCGAACCACTGCTCACTAATCTGGCATCTGACATACGGGGCCCCTGAATCTGGCCTCTTGGCTGGCAGTCGGTTCTGGATCGCAAAGCACGTGGCTTTGGTCAGCACATGTATCTCTGAAGTGTGGTTCCTCCTCCTCCTCCTGACTGTAGTCCTCTCTCTCAAAGATCTCTGGAGGAGGGGGATGTGCTGCAAAGCCTCCTGGAGAGTCAGGTGGATGTGAAACCGATCTATCATGCTCTGGCTGAACTCCTCAAGCTCTCTCTTTTTTGGATCAATTTTCTTCCCCTTCCCTATCTTAAGGGCTCTAGGGAAGGGGATCACTGGGTCCTTCTCAGATGAAGGACTAGGAAAAGGTCTAAGCGGTTCAAGGACCGGATCCACACATACATCATGCACCACAGTGGGACCAAAAGAAAGTAAACCTTTTCCTTTATTCATAGCAGAATTCTGAGATACATGGACACGAGGAAAAACATCAGAACTCTCTCTACAAACACCGGTGGCCTCAGTACCACCTCGGGCTGGCTGCTCTGCTGCTGCTGAAGGAAGACGTCGCGCGGTATCAGTACCGCGGGCTGGCTCGGCTGCAAGGGTGGCATCAGTACCACCTCCTAGCTCTGGTGAAGTGGCGGCCTCAGTACCGCCGGTGGGATCAGCATCCTTGGTGGCCTCAGTACCACCGTCATCATCTGGAGCGGCCTCAGTACCGCTCTCCTCCTCCTCCTGTGGCACCTCGGGATGGTGCTCAGATGAGGCGCCGCCGCCTGCTGGGGTCCTACCGCTCCTAAGTGTGACAAAATCAGCATCAAATAAATCCAAAGATGTATCATCAAAGGGGTCACTAGGAGTGGCTGACTCAGTAGGTACTACCTGCTCAGACTTCGGCTTGAGGCTGTTCGGATTGGGCTCTATCTGGGCTGGTATGGCGGCCTTCCCTCTCACCAGGTCCCGCATCTCCTGGCAGAACTCGTCCATCTCCCGTCGGAATGTAGCCTGCTGGTCCGTGAGGAGGCGGGCGATATCATCCAAAGCGGGGCTCTCGTGGGAGCCCGACGGGTGGCCTCTCTGTGGATGAGGCTGTGGCTGCTGGTAAGGGTAAGAGGGGTAGGAAGGAGGGTGCTGCTGGTGCTGGTATCCCTGGTGAGCCTGCTGCTCACGTCTCCAAGGCTGTCCCTGCTGCTGATAGGGACGAGGACCGTAGGCTGACTGCTGCTGATACGCTGGGGGCTGCTGCTGCGGCTGGTGATGGTCTCTCTGATGGGAGTACTGCCCTCCCTGTCCTGACGGCTGCTGCTGGGGCTGGGCACCACCACTCCCCCACCTGAATCCGGGATGGTCTCGTCGGATCCCAGGCTGGGGACGGTCGTACCAGATCCTGTTGACATCCATCAACGGCTCAGCATCAAAGGGGGCTGGCGGGAGTACTGCCAGAGGCTGGTCCGGCTGGTAGACCACCATCTGCATCTCTGGAGATGGTGGATATTGGTAGGTAGGCTGCGGCTGCTGGTACGGCTCCGCCTGTACAAGGTGAACCTGTCTAGGCTGCACTGGAGTGCTGGAGCGCTGGGATGAGCTGCTGCTGCTGCCGGCGTCGCCTCGCGACTGAAGACGGGGCTGAGAAGCCGTCTGTGTCTCCTGGAGACACATGAGCTGTGTCTTCAGGTCGCTCAAGACCTGTGCCATCTGATCCATCTGTGCTATGCTCTGGCACTGCTTCTTCTCTATCAGCTCCATGCAGTCCAACTTCTCGCTGATAATCCCCATTTCCGCAGCTGACGACTCTGCTGCTGCTGCTACTGCGGACGAACTGGAAGGACCTGCATCTACCCGTGCTATCCTCTGGTACTGCACGGGTCCTGGCTGATGTGGCTGGGTCTTCTGGGTGTAGAGCCGAGTCTGGGACATGACCATGTAGTTCTCTGCCATCTCCTCAAAAATAGCCCAGACCTAGTCGTGGTCCTTGGCGAAGTAGGACCCGCCACAAGAAGCATTCACCAGGCCCTGTAGCTCTGGTGACAGTCCGCTGAAGAAGCTCTGAACTAGGTTCGGCTTCGTGATATCATGGTGCGGGCATCTGTCCAGGAGCTCTCTGAACCTCTCCCAAGCCTCGTGAAACTGCTCGTTGGGGAACATGGAGAAGTTGCTGATCAGGGCCCTCGCTGCATTCGTCCGCCCGAGTGGATAGTACTTGTTCAAGTACTCGGTGCGGAGCTGCTCCCAGGTATATACAAATCTCCCCAAATGCTTCAGCCATGTGGCTGCTCTATCTGCCAGTGAGAAGGGGAATGCGATCATCCTGATCGTGACCTGGTCCACATGTCTGTCGTGGACAGTGCTGCATATCATAAGAAACTCCTGGAGGTGGAGGTGGGGCTCCTCTGTAGCAAGTCCATGGAACCGCGGGAGCATCTGCAAGGTGTTCGGGGGGAACTTAAAGTCCCCCACGATAGCTGGAACCACCACCCAGTGGTGCATCAAAGTAGATCCGGGGTTGTGTAACTCCCGCATCGGTCTAGGTGGTCCTGCTCCTCCTGCGGCTGCTGCCGCTGCGGCGGCGGCCGCGGCTGCTGCTGCTGCTGCGGCTCGTGCCTGTGCATCTGCATCCGGTATCTCCTTGGGCTCGATCTGCTGGTCTCTCTCTGCTCTGAGCCTCTCCAACTCACGCCTCATCTCCATCATGAAAGCTCCCTGATCGCGGAGCTGCTGCTGAACGGTATCAAGTGATGCGATCAGGGTGGAGTTGATCGCTCCCTGGTCTAGTACGATATGCTCTGGTCTACGGGAGTGATCATCTGAACTGCCTGCGCCTGCCATCTCGACGTCTGCAAAACCAAATGAGCCCAACTCAGGTGCCGTCAAATGAATCAGTCTCTCCTCGGGCTCATGTCTCTCAGGAAGGTCAGAAAGGGGATCAAGGGGGAACAGGGTGGAGTCGTACTCGGGCTCGGAGAGCTGGTCTGAGCTCTCGCGAGCCAACCTAGATGATGAGGTAGACGCGCCCGAAAGCGGTGCAGCCAGAGGCTGCCTAAGAGACCGTCTACCCATCATCTTGATCTAGCGAGTAGGGCGGATGAGATCTGGAAAAACTATGATCTGAAAACAAACCCCCGGTTCACCAACGCAACGCGAGCTGAAGACCGTGAAAGTTCGGTCAAATTATCTTGTCGATTTTATTTTGGTGAACACCCAAATATCAGAGCGCTTACGTGACCTGTTGGGATATCCGCTGCTAACCCCAACCGACTGGCCCGCACGGAAGAGTCGGTAGTCAGTCGAGTTTAGCAACGGGGGGATCTACCTAGTGTCCGGGGTCACTCTCTCGCGCATACAAACCAAGCAATGAGGGGGTTGCTCTCCCCAAGACAGAATTTTTAGGGTGAGCGAGTTTTAAGGTCAATAGTCTTAGCAGTCCCAATTTTATGATTGCACTTTTTAGGTATTTTTCAAATCAAACAAAATCGCCTAACGAATTTTTCGATTCTCCTGATTATTAAGTCAAAAACAGGGGGGAGAAGTCGAAAAAGCCGATGCACGAGAAATCAATGATGCATGCAAAGTCAGAAATGCGTACCTGCCTCCAGCTCTCTACATGCAAAGTGATCCGCGCATAAAATAAAGTCAGAAATGTAAACTAAGCTATATGATGCAACGGTGAAAGCCGAGTCCTAGACGAGCACTTTCTAGCGAAGAACCGTCTAACCGGTCACCGACCTCCAAGCCAAAGGGTCCGGTCTTGGCCCGTCCCTCCCCTGCCCGACAAATCGGGGGTAGGAGTGCGCTTTACAGGACGGGCTCTCGGCGCGTAGGCTACGGAAGCTAGCGAGTCGGTTATTTTTATTATTTATTTTAAGTAGGTCCAATTACGTTCTATAGGAACAGATAAGCCTTAGGTGTGTTTGGATCCTACTCAGCTACGTCACAGTCACCAGAAAGTCCTAAATCTAGGGGCTCGAACAAAATACCGCGAAAAATCCGGAAAATGACAGTAAGAAAGGAAAAAGGAAACCGCGATGAAAAACCGCGAAAAAGCCGCAGGTCCTAATGGGTCCCCCGAGCACGCCGGTGCTCGGCGAAACAGACCCGCTACGGTCTAAGTGTCCAAGCAGTCTCAGAAAGGCCTGTATTATTACAAATAATAATGAATGAACTGAAATAAACTATCCTACTGCCTCACCCCACTCAACTCTCTCCTCTCGCTCTCTCCTGCGGCTTCGTGGAGAAAGAAGCCGCCTCCGAGTCTCGCGGCTGCACCGGCTCCGCGAAAGTCACCTCCGCGGTCCTCGGGCCCTCGCAAGATAGATAGAAGAGTGGTCAGACCAATAAAATAATCAAATAATGAATGAAAATAAAAGCAAGGGTATATGTGCAAAAATGGAAACAAACTAATCACACAAAAGAACACAAAAATAAAAATAAAAGAAAATCAAAAGAAAACAAAAATAAAACAAAAAGAAACTAAACACAAAAGCCGCGAAAAGCCGCGAGCTCCGAAGAGCCGCGAAAAACCGCGAAAACAAAAACGAAAAATAAAAACTAAAACACTACTAAGCCGTGCTCCCCGGCAATGGCGCCATTCTGATGAGCGGCCCGAGCGAACGAGGTAAAGGTACTAAACAGGTCGTTGCGACCTCTAACACTCGGGGTCACTCAATCAAGAAAATCGAACCGCAAAATCAATCAAAGATCAAACAAGGCAAGCAAGCGGTCCTAGCTATAAGATTAACCTGGTATAGCTCCCAGGGTCAAACACAAGGAGCACGGGTTGGCCTAGGGCCTACGAAGTAGTAAAAAGAGAATAAAAAAAAAAGAAAAGTGTTTTTTAGGGGTTTTAATACTTTTTATATTTTTTTGGATTTTTAAAAGATAAAGAAAATAAAAGGAAACAAATATCAACACACTTAGGCAAATTATTTAACACACCAAAAATAAAGCAAAAATTTAGGAAAAAGTATTTTTATGTTTTTTAAGTTTTTAAGTGTTTTTGGTGAATTTTTGGTGTTTTTATAATGGGTAAATTATTTTCTAAAAATCAAACAGTGCTAAAAGACCTAGGTACTGTCCAGCAAGGCTTGAAACCCAAAAATAAAATATTTATGGATTCAACAAGCCCTGGAGGTAATTTTCCTGTAATCTAGAAAGAATAAGGAAAATTTGGGCACCTGAATTATTGTTTTTGGATTTTTATATTATTTATTATAATTTTTATGAGTTTTTGGGGGTTTTTAGATTTTTAGGGTTTTTAAGCAATGAAAGATAGCCAAAATTGGCTAGAAAATCAAACAACAAGCAAGAAACAGTAGCTAATTTTTTTAGAATTTTTGGAGGTGTTTTTATATTTTTTTTGGGATTTTTATATCTAGACAGTAGCTAAAAAGAAGGTTTTTGAATTTTTAAAAATACTAAATAAAATCAAAAATGTCCTCAAAAATTCTCAAAAATCCAACAACATGGCAGGAGCCATGTGTCAAATTTTCATCGAATTTGGAGGTGGTTTGATATTTATTCAAAAATTAAAGAGGGGGCACTATGCACAGGGACGTAAGTGCAAATACCCTAAAGTCTGAGGGCCAAGGTGCAAAAAGCCCAGCAAGTCACGCGCTTGGCGCGTGGCTGGGGCACTCAGGGGCCTTTTGGTAAGAAAAACCAAGTTTCAGGGGCTTTTGATAACTCGTACCAAAAACCCAGGGACTCGGATGCAATTTACCCACTAATACACGCACATGTAGAAATAAAATGCTTCACAGGGGTACAAATGCAAATACCAAAAAGTATCTATCCATTCATTAACCCAACAGAACTACAGGGAAAAAGATGTAAATAGCCCAGACAAGGCACGTGGCGAAGCACGTGAGATCACATACTCAGGGGCATAAAAGCAAATAAAAACAAGCACAAGGTCCCAGTTGCAATTTACCCTACGTAAATAAAAGTACGAAAATATTTACAGGACTAGGACTAAAAAGACAAACTAAGAGGGGGCCCTAAGTAATTTACCCCTTTATTTGTCGACGGACGGATGCGCGCCACGTGGAGGATCGGACGGCTCAGAGTGGGTGGCGCTTCTCTTCTTCAACTCTTGGGCCCGATCGACGGTGCGAGGGAGGCCACGTGGGTGATCTGAAGGCTGGCGATGCAGGTACCTCTCTCCTCGCGCGAACGGTCCCGATCAGCTCCTCAAAGTGATCAACGGCAACTGCTCTTCGATGAATGGACGGCCGTGATTGAATCTGGAACGGTGGGGCTGATCGGACGGTGAAGGAGGATGCTGGAAGAACACTCCGCCGGCGAGCTTCGCTGGCCTCGTGCGCCTGCAGTAGTCCTCCTCAACTGCTGCTAAGTATCGGAGCAGGTCCGCGGAGTCGTCCCGCAGCTGGTGGAGGTGTCCGATAGCCCAGCCGAGCCCTGGAGGGGCTCCGGCGAGGCTGGCGGCGCAAAGCTCCTGGCTGGAATGTAAGGGGGGCTCAGATGCCTCCCTCTTGACCTGCAAAGCGAACCAAAAGCTTCGCGGGTCGAGGGCAAAGTGCCTCGACCCGAAGAAGCGGGGTGAAGGTGGCTGGTGGGTCGGTGCGAATGAGCTCCGGCGAGCTGGGGATGGGGGAGCTCGACTCCCAGCTCCGGGGCGAGCTGGGTTGAACGAGTGGGCGTAGAACGTGCGTGAGGGAGTGGCGAAGGTGAGCGTGTGCTCCGATGATCGAAATGATGGACGATATGACCGGAATCAGAGGAACACGGCGAGGAGGCGATTTGGGCGAAACTAGAAATTACGCGAAATGAAAGGGCGAAAGGGTTACCTGGGCGAAGTGGGAGACTGTGCTGGAGTGTGGCTAACTCCTGGTCGTCTCCTCGAAGGTCGTCAAGGCCTGAGGCTCGAGCTCCGGTCAGGTGGCGGAGCACGGCGGCGTGCAGCTGCCGGATCGATAGTCGGGCACCCTCCTCCTCGCTGCAACACGGCAGACGGAAGCTGTCACCTTGCTGAATGCAATGGAGGTCACGGGAGTGAAGGTGGAGAGCCAAAGATGGAATGGGGAGGCGGCTGAGCTCGGGTTTTATATGGGTGCAGGTCTGGGAAGGATCGATCGGGTAGGGCGAGCTGAAGCGCGGATCCCAAGGAGGAATGTCGGGCGAGATTCCCGGATGCCTGGGGAACAATTAGGATCCTAGATTAGGTGAAATAGTGATCGGGTTTTATGGGAATAATTGGGCGAAGTCGGGTCCGCGAACAGGACCCGGGCTCTGGTGGTCCTGGGGGAGGTGTTGACCGGGGGTCAACAATCCCCCGTGGGCCAATCAGAGCCCGCCAAGGCTTACATTTTTATTTGATTTTTTTGGGCCTTTAAATGGCCGAATTTTCAAAAACTTAAAACACAAAATATTTTTGTTTTAATTTTTTCTATTTTTTTGGATTTTTAATTAATTTTTGGAAATAAAAATAAGGTATATACATAGTAGCTATACATAGGTATATATACACTATATGATTTTTAATTTTTGATTTTTAATTAGTTATTTTTATGCATTTTTATTCCTATTTTATATTTTATTTATTTATAGAATAAAATGAGGAATAAAAGGCTATTTTTATTTTATTTTTATTATTTATATACATAGGTTAAATAATTAGTTATGTACAATTATATACATGGTATATGTACAAGATATTTTTGTATTTTTAATTTTGTAATTTTTATTTGATTTTTGTTTTGTTTCTTTTTATTTATTTTATGTACAATATATACCAGAGAATATTTACAAAAAGTTTTGGAAATAAATAAATATATTTACAAGGTGAAATAGATGAGGATGATGGTCTATGTACAAGGTGAAGGATTCTTTTTGGATTTTTGATTTTTATCTTTTTGTTTTGTTTTTATGCTTCATAAATATTTACAAATATTTACAACATATTTTTGGTTGAGGAAAATATATAATTTATTTATTTACATAAAATATGTACACATGAGCCCCTATCTCCCTCTACTTGGCTTTTATGCGGTCAGGCCCATGTTGAGCCCTCCCTTGGGTTAGGTTGCTCAATATTTATTCTAAATATTTCCCTCTTTTTCTTTTTCATCTTTATTATTTTATTTTTGCACAAAAACATGCTAATTATCTATATTTACAAACATGCATGCTTTTGCTAACTTTTCCTATTTACACATATCTACATGCATTTGCATAGGTTTTTGTAGCTAAAATATAAGAATAAAGAGTGATGAATGGGTATTCATCACCCCTGTCTTTGTCATCCATTATAGACCTATACATTGCATCATTTTATTTATTTAAATATAGCATTTTGTTCATCTTTTAATTCTCTACTTTTTGACATGCTGTGGACATTCATGTGATCAACGGTTAATTAATAATTAATTATTCTGTAGAAATTACTATATTTTGCCCAATCTGTGCTCGGAAATTCATAGTTAATTAACCGTTGCTTAAAAACATTCTCCAAAAATCACATATTGTAGAGATTAATTTGCTTGACATTGTGTCCAAAAATCTTTGCATTTGCATGCATAAATTGCTCAGTGAAAATCATTTAGCACATTTCAATATTTGATTTTTAATGGGTATTCACCCCACATTTTCAAGGCTTAGGATTTTTTCTGGGGTCCATCACCTCGTGATAGATCTTAGATAATTTTATCTCTTGAAAATAAGTAGGTTTAATATTTATTATAATTAAATATTGAAAATCATTCTGTTTACATTTAAAAATTCATAAAAAATTCATATCGCATCCAAAAATTCCAAAAAAATTACAGTGCACTTTTTTCATCACTTTTTACATCTCGGCCAAGTTTCGTATTTTTCGGATACAGTTTGAATGTATTTGATATTTTAGTCCTTAAAATAGGCCGAATTTGCATTTTGCATCCCTCTATTGCATTGAAAAATTCCAAAAAAAAGACCGCCTTGAAAACCGAACTCAAAATTGGATAGACACAACTCTAGGTTGTTCCTTTGCCTCCTTGTGATCGACCTTGGGACTTGCCCACGTAAAATAAACAAAACAAAACCACGTGACTAAAATTGAGAAATTTTTGTGGTTATTTCTTGACTGTTTCCGATCGCCGCCTACAACGAACGACTTTCATTAATTTCCACGCACAAACATAAAAATACATTCTTAACGTGGCTTTTACGGACACGTCAACGGTCAGGGATTAATTTGATTTTTTCATTCTTTCTTTGCTTGAAGACGACCATGGTTTAAGTATTGGGGATGTTAAATTCATGATTTATCATCATATTTGTTATTTATTATCCCTCTTACTTGAACTATTCAATAAAATGTATAGCTAATTTGCTAACATTAACAATTAACCCTTTATTTATAATTAACCCTAGTTATTGTATATAATTAACTCTATCATTGTGATTTATTTTCTTTATTTCTTAATTACTAAAAATTCAAAAAACTAGGTTAATGTTTTACATATTTGTTTTGAAATTAAATACAAAAAATACAAAAAAAATCATAAAGAGAAACTAAAACAATTACTCTAATTCATTAAAAGTACTTGCAAAAATTATTTATGATCTACAACTTTCATGATGAACACTTTTTCTAATTCAACCTCTAACTACTTTATTGTGTTTTTCTCTTATTTTTCTTCGTTTCAATTTTTCCATTGGGCCATGTGGTGCCCCCTGGGCTGCCCATGTGACCCGCTTCTTCTTATCCACCCACATCACCCCTCGGTTGTTTGATTACTCCTCTAGATTTAATCTGAGATACCCACTTACGCTTGCATCCCCACTGTTTGATCACCAGATCTAGTCTCACTCGTTGCTTTGTGTTGCTCCCCCAATTGTTAGATCATGAGATCTAACGACTGCCAGCCCTTCTTCTTCCTCCATAATGTCTCCTCCCCCATGCCACCCCTCATTGCACCTCTTTCTTCTCCCATGTCTCCCACTCACTCCACATGTTTGCTTCCGTCACCGACCATCCGTCGGCGTCAACCTACTCTCCCTCTATCTTGCACAACCATTAAACTTCCACGGTCCACTTTCTTAGCCTGATACACATCGGTTAAAAACATCCCTACCTTTCTGTAACCAACGAAGGTCGCCTTCAAATTACCACCTCTAGCTCCAATAGCAGGGAGTCCACCACCTTTAATGAAAGCTCAAGCTTAGCCTTCTACGCCTCCCCATGATAGCGGGAGGTGGAATGAAGTGAGACAATGGGTCATAGCATCTGGTGTTGACCCATGGCTGGACGGCTATGTCACAGCCATGTTCATGGCCATTGAGCTCCCTAGTGCGGCTGCCCTGGTCGAGCGATGACCGAAGCTCCTCCGGGTGCTCAGCCCAAGCCACCCTCAATCTTCGGTGATCATCTTCAACCTTAGGTGATGTTTTATTTGCTTTTTGTTTGATTTCTTTCAATTTATTCACATCTTACACTCCAAATCACCCAAAATCGATTGCACCTTCATCTTTGACATACATCCTCCACCTTTGTGCAACCTTCCGATCACCATCTCCCCACCTCCAAAACCTAATCCACCCCAGGCATTCTTCTCTGACCATGGCGAAGAAGAACCCACAGTGGACCACCATTTATACATCCTTCCAGGTCCCCACTCCATCTCGCACATGCATAAAGCTCCAGTTCTTTACTCTTAACCATTTTTGTTGATCAGATTATCAATAGCCAGATGATCGAGAGCTCCTCCATTCTAGGGGTTCTGCTTTGATGTGGCAGCGTTGATCTGACCGACTAGCCGCCTTCAATGCCCCTTAACAACTACATGGTCTTCGTTGGCATCTCAGGGACCTTCGCTATCCTTTTGACAACTAATAGAAGCTCGGAGAAGGAAGGAGGAGCTCGTTAAAGCCCCATTTGTGCCGCTACTCCAAGGAGGAGCTTGGTAGAACATATTTCATTGGATCTCCTCTGATCTGATGGCTCAGATGTCATGCCAACCTCGGAGCCAAACCAAGAGCTTCAGTGGGATCGAGGTAGCTCCATACCTACTCAGGACACCCACGTTTCCCGAGCCACCTGCACTGAACCGATCCATACCCCAAGCCTCCGTCTGCATGCTCCTGATGTGAAACCTTGGACAATTTCAGTATATGCCCATATCTTCTTCAAATTCGCACTCAGGTCCTCCTACACATGGCTCACTTGGCATGTTTGGGATATTTTATGCGAGGGTCTTATCGTGTTCTTGAATTTGCATATATGCCCTACAGACCTTAGAAACTACATGGAAGGCCTTGTGCCTTATTTTAGTTGCATGTATGACCCTCAAGAGCCTATTTGTGAGTATTTATTTATTTATATGTTTTTCTTACATTTATATCCCTAAACTACTATAATTATATCTTGAGCACGTGAACTTCTTTATGTTGATTTCAATTTCATTTTTATGCATTCTTTATTATCTATCTAATGGCATTATTTATTAAAAGATTTGGAACTAAGAACAAGACTATTTAGTTTTATATATTATGTGTATTTTCCTTATTCATTCAACAACCTTTGGCCTTAATGTGATGCACCTAGTTTTCATGAATCAATTGATATATTTCTGGCTCAATTAACTGGCTATTCTAAGGTGTATTTCTGTACCTTATCTTGTGTGCATGTCATGGAATTATATTACATATCATTTTTAATTTTACTTTTATTTAAATTGCATAAAACCAAATAAAAAATTGCATTCGATCCATGCATTATGTATTGCATCGATTTGTTTATACATTGTTGACCTGGGTAGATAAATACATCACTTAACTTAGATATTAATCTCTGATTGACCATTAAGGTAGCTCGTGTCCATGAGTTCAACCTTGGACATGTCTAGGTTAAAAATTATATTTTTGAAATTGACCCCCTACTTGCAGAGATATACTCAGGCTTGGTTTCTGATATGACGTGAAATCAGTCATACTACAATTCCACGATATTAACATTGTTGATTTCATGTTCATTATGGGTATATGAATAAATAAATTATAATAACTCTTGTAAATATGTATAAAAGATTTTTTAAAATATTTTTTAATTTTTTTGAAACTATTTTACAAAATAATTTGGAAATAAGTTGTAAAATGTTTTAAAATTATTTTAAAAACCTTTGGAAAAATCTTTGTAATTTTAAACCTTCGAAAAATATTCTTTTGTAAATGTATGTAAAAGTTTGTAAAAATATTTGTAAAAAAGTTTTTAATAATATCTTTGTAAAATTATTCGCAAAATAAGCTTCAAAATATTTGCAAAAATGTTTTCAAATTATTTTGATAACTATCCAGATAATATCCTCACAAAATTCTTCTAATAAAACATGTACATACATGTATCAAATTCCTTCTATAAAAACATGTGTGTAACTTGTCTAAAATCCTTTGTTAATATATATAAATCCTCTATGAATATATGCATATAAAATGTAAATACATTTAATTCACTAACCTCTTTTTAAAAATCCATAAGAATTTGAAAAAAAATCAAAACTCCATAAAAATTTCTAGAACTTTTTAAATTATCCCATAAAAAGTCAAAACCATGAGATTTATTTCACAAAAATATTTTCGGCATTGCATAGGCATTTTCTTGAAGGATTTTTATAATTGAACGAGTCGAAATAAAATCTAAATCTTGGAGCTTTGTCTAGATCTTAATCCACTTAATTTCATGTGAACCTTATATGAACTAGAATTAAGTTATTTTACGTCAGCGAGACTTAATTCTTTGAGTCGACAAGACTATGTTCACATGTCTTCTTGACTATCCTAAGTAAAGTATTTTGAAGGCATGCATGACTCTTAGTGATGATGACCTAACTTGGACAAGCACTTTACACTAAGCTCAACTCTGATGAGGTGGTAAGGGCTGGATTCTTTGGCTTGAGAAGCACATGTGTGGAAACATACATTGCCCGAATAGGTGGCCAGTGCCCCCCAAACCCAGGTAGTTGCATGGATGTCTAAAGACGGGGCACTGTGGGTTGCAATAAAGCTTCAAAAGATGGATAGCCTACTACTCAAGAAGAAAAATTACTTATGTTAATGTTGTTGTATATATTATTAAAAAATGCAAATCGAAAACCTCAAAAGAATAGATGGGCAAAAAGTCAAGAAAAATTCAATCCCATTGGATTTTGTATCAAATAGGCAAGTCTTATACTTTAAAGTCAAAATCTCATGGTTTCTTGCAACTTAAGACTTGGTTATACTTGTTAAGCTCCACAAGATATGTGACTACACTGGTCATAATCCATTCTCTTCTCTACCCCTTCTTCTTGAGCCGATTATACTTGAACTTAGAAGAAAATACCCCGGTCCTTGAGGAACGAGTATCTAGATTAGGGAATTAGGGTTATCTTGTTTAATGAGATTGTTTCTTGTCATTTTTTTATAAGAAGATCTAGATATTCACATACAATGTGCAAGTGAGACTCATAGTCGTAAGAGTTTGTGTGTTAATAGACTTATTCTGACCCAGCTATTGAGGCGACATGAATAGAATATTATGGTACTTGAGGACTGTTAAGTTTTAGATCCCATTTTCAATAAGGTTTCAAACACATTAACAATCCAATTATCTTAACGGAGCTCCAAACTTTGATTTTTTAAAGATAAGTTTAAAAATCATCATCATTCTAAGTTCTTTATTTTCCTTTTCTTTATTTCCTCTTTTACATCACGTATTCTTCTAATAAGTGTTTGCCAAGGACTAGCAAAGGTAAGTATAGGGGGTGATTAATAGCCATTAATCTACCTTTATTCTTCCATTTTGTATTTAAATCCCTATCAAAACACCTGTAAATATCACTAATTTATACAAATAACATTGTATGTACATAGCACTATTTTTGACACTAAGTATGTACATAACATGTAATTATCTATATTTAAACAAAAAATAGAAAATAAATAAAATAAAAATAAATGAAGTATCAAATATATTAAATGACCCTAAATCTCGAGACCAAGTATTGACTTGTCGATAAGGAATAACTTAAGGGGAGATAAGGGCCACTATACTATACATAAAACCCTAATTTTTACATTGTATGTAGCCATTTTGACACTATTTTATTTACACTCGTACACACTTCAAAAAATAAATCTTTCAACATAAAACTTGTACATGTTAATATATAGAAAATTATAAAAATAAGGCACAATGCAACTTCACACACATATGAAAAGGCTGCAAACCAAACTTCACACATTAATATCTTCTCATATTAACGCAAATTGAACCAAACTCACCTCCAATGTAATCTAAATTAAATTATCTATCAAATGAAGGTGGTTTTATTAAAAAAATAGTTAAGTTACAGAAGCCAACTTTACGGGGTACCATTGTATTATGTATCTATATATAATATTAATATATTTTATTCTTTACATTTTACTCTTCTTATATTATTAAATAATTGTGTTGTTATTTAAAAAATATTAAAAATATAAACACCACAAAAACATTTAATATAAATCTAAAATAAATAATAACTATAATATATAGGTGTATTATACCTATAAGATGTATACATGTATTTTTATTTATATATATGTAAATAAGTAATAAAAATAAAAAAAATCTGTAAATATATATTTAATAATATTATAAATATATAAAATATGTGAATATGATGATAGATATTATAAAAAAATAAAAATAAAATACACAAAATACATGTATATATACATATAAATAGACATGTAAAAATTAACATCTTACAAATAATGTTGTAAAAATAAATAAAAATCACATAAAATAGTTTATAAAATAATAAAAAATTGTATGTTTTAAAATTTATTTAATAAAATCATTTATTTATTTATTTTAATTTTTCTTTCTTTTTCTATCATGTTCTGTCATATCCGATCTTATGTGTACCAATAGGCGCCGGCGACTGTTGATCACTTTGTCAATTGTCCTCTTTCACGTGTGATCACTCGTAACCTCTGCAACATCCCTTCTTCTCCAATTTACCATGCCTTCCCCTCAACTCCTCAGACCTAGAGACCACCACCTTTATGTTTTTCCCTCATCCCTCCATTTTTCTACCTCCATAGCCCTCACCAACCACCACTCATCTTCATGTAATCCCTCCTAGAAACTTGCTCGGTCACCTGTGTATAAATAAACCACCTGATGATTTTTTATTTTGATATGTTCTTCACCCCTGTAACCCCAATCCCTCGAGTGGTAGAGCTTCCCAGTGATAGCAGCAAGCTCCCATAGGTGTTAGTATGGACAAAGGCAGCCGGAATGATGCGATCAGCCCTCACCGGAGCTTCTCCGACAAAGGTTCCTTCTGCTCCATGTAATCCCTATTGAACCAATAGCTTTATCTATTTTTAGATTGCATTTTTCGTCCTTATCTTAGATTTTGGTTTAGTTTCATGCCATTTACTTTGCTTTAGCGTAATTTAGTGAATTCAAAATTTGTTGGAGCTAGTGCTCCCGTCACTGTCCTCAATTGTGACACTGCCTGTTTCGACCCCCTGATCATCTCATTATCTTTCTAATAACTTCTCCATCGATAGCCCTCTGGGATGTCCAAACAAGCAAAGCATCGCCCCTCCTAGGCCAACCATCATAAGTTGATCCACGTGGGAACACAAGAGTCACACGACCGCGCTACACATGACCTCGTGTGCCTATATGGGGTATATTTCTCTAATATCCCTGCACGTTTTTTGTCTCTATGTTTGGTCCTATAAATATTAAATCTATCAAAACATAAATATGTTATTTTGCAAATTAGTCCTTCCGCCTCACATGTAAATACATGTAAGGCACTGTAAATTATGCAAGAATATCCTTATATTTTTCTTGTATTCGCTTTGAAATAAAGTTAAAGTTTTAATTAATTGCAAAAAGTTCTCTATATCTATAACATTTCTATTTTGTATATATTTGACATTAAGTTTTTTTTATTATTGCTCTAAACATGATAGGAAAATCGTGTTAAGTGTCTAATAACATGCTTAACATGGCATAATTTTTATTTAGGCATTTTAGCGCATTTTTCTATCTTATATAATATTCCACATATGAAAAAATCACTAAAAATACAAAATATAGAACATAAATAACACAAAACCCTAAAATCCTTATAAAAAATACCTAAATATCTAAAAATCCAAAAATAGTTCTTTCTATATACTGTATTTTAAAATAGTTTTGGGTTTATTCTAATATTATTTATATTCATTAAACCCTAAAAATCTTAGATATCTATTATAATTACCATTTTCTGTGCTTAATAACTTTAAAACCCATTAAAATTAGAAAAGTTACCCAAAAATCATTAAAAAAGAACCAAAATATAAAAAAGACAAAACATTTTATTTTCTGTAATTATAGTATATTTTGTCTTATTTATAAATATAAAAAGCTATATTATTTGTATATATTATATATAACTTAGAATATATGTAATATAATTATTATTTAATATTATTATATCTTATTTTAAAATAAAAAAGAACTAAAAAATTTTCAACTAATAAAAAAATATAAATAACAAATAAAAAACATAAAAATTATAAAAATAATAAAAATAATTAAAAATCCATGAAAAAATTAAATATAATTAAAATCCCACATAAAAAATAAGAAAAAGCAAATAATATAATAATTATTATTAATTAGCAATAATTTCTAATAATTAAATGCTTATCAATTTGCTCCCTAGAGTTCGCCACTCTATACTACTTGCACTATACGCACATTTTATAGAGTTATAATAAATTTTAACTCATATCTTACACTTTATTTATTATTTAATTCATTGTGGGTTGATTGGTGTTTATTTGAGAGTTGGTCATCACAGCGATTATCGTCTTATCTTATTAAGACGATAGATCTGAATCTCGAGTAAACAATGACCTAGGTGTTGGTCTAATAGTAGAGGCCTCCTTTGGTGCTTCTGATCAAGCGTTTACACAAACACTACATGGCTCAAGGATGGATGCCTAAGGCTCGATCTTGATGTAAAGGGTTAGGCATGCTTCTATGGTCAAGAAGAAAGGGTCCCTTACCAAGGGCCCTTGTAAGAATGGACTCCTTCCTCCTCCTCCGATATATATCATGGGGAGCCACTTCTCCTCTTTGATGGCTTGGATCGGATTATCCGATGAGGGTGTTTGTGCTCCAGTATCGTCAAGACGGTGCTTGGTCATGGACCTACAAGCAATAAGGTGGGTCTCGACCTAATCAGTCAATCCTTGTTGTGAAATCTCAAGAAAGACGAGTGGGTGATGATCCGTAGATGGTGGAGGATTTAGAGAAGTTTAAATGAAGGGTTGCGAAGGGGTAGAAGAACACGATGAGATTTAGAAGGTGGGGTTTGATGAATCTATGATTCGTCATCTTAATATATTAATCTTAGCTAGAATCCCTAAACAAACATCAAATAAATATCTCTACATTAATAAATTAACAAGATACTACTCTTAATAAAATAGACTAATAATGTTTATTAATCTAGTAAATAAGTCTATGAAATAATTCAAAATAAAAACCACAAAAATAAAGAGATAAAAATGTGGATATATTCATCTATAAAAAGCTCACTCTTCCCTATTTTTTAATACATTCATACCAACTCCTTTTGACGTAATTCTTCTTCTAACTTGTACATAAAAATGTACAGAAATAGGAAAATGCAAAATAATTCCCACCTTGAATAATACTTATTGGTCTTGAACCAGAAAATTGTAAAGTCCAACTTCTCGATTAAATTCACGCTCCATATGAACTCCAAATTCACGAAACTCACTTTTAAAGTTCAAGTTATAAATTTAACTATCTGATGAAAGTGATTTCATAAAAATTGGAGCTTGTTTTTAAAATGGGGGTTTTGGGACCTAGTTGTATACCATATATATGTACTAACTTGACACTGAGATTTTATGTACAAATCTAACACATTTTGATTTCTTTCTTTTTATATTAATTTCTTTATTTTATATTTTAATATATAAATAATTAGAAAAATCCAAAAAAATATTTTGTCATTGAAAACAATGAAAAGTGGCTTTGTATATAGTGCAAATATTGTTCTTTCCTCCTTTTTCTTTTGTTTTTTTCTTGATTATTAAAAATCCAAAAAAGTTATATTTGTGTTTTACTTTACTTTTAATATTTTATTTTATTTTTATTTTATAAATATAATTTAATTAAAAATAAAAGTAGTAAAACCGTAAATTTATGTTTTAATTATTTAAAATGCAATCCAAACAAAATTCTTTTCTTGTACATATTATTTTTTTATTTAAAGGTCTGCATAAAAAATGTAGATCTCATCTATATCTAAATTTTCCATGTAGATAATTTTGTGATTTTCCAATTATTTTTATTTTCTATTTATTTTTATTTTATTATCGTATTTTTATTTTTTTTATTTTTTATTTTTTATCCCTCCAACTTCCATTACAAGCCTCCTTCTTTGTCTCCTTCATAACTTCCCATTCATCTTCTTCCTTTTATTCTCTTCTCCTCCCTATTTTTTATTATCTGTCAATCAGAGGTTAGGCTACCAACTTCAAACCGCTCTCTTATGACAGATGTGAGAAGTGAACTTAGATGGCAAAGACGATCGTGACGGCTCAGACGAGGCGTGATCTGAGGTCTTCGTAGTCCTTGTAGCAGCACCTTCACCAAGAAGTTGTTGAGCTTCACCGCTTCCTCTCGTCAGAGATTCACCGCTCTCCTATGATAGACTGAGATCTGCCGAGCTTTGTTCACGTGTAGGAAAAATTCTCATGTCAGTTATTTTCATTTATTTTCTTTGTAATTTTTTGTTTTCTTCTTCGGCAATTCTATTACTATTTTTCCCTCAAGCTCCTTTCTACTACTTCCAGAAACCTCCAAATCACTACCACCACTAAACAACCGCTGTCACATCCTCAACCACTCTACCTTTATCTTCTATCTCTCATGCACCCTCCACTAATCAGCTATGATCTCTCATCGCTTACGTAGCTTCGTCCCCCTTCCCTTGTTTGCTCACATCATCAGCCAAGCTCATTGCTCGAGCATTGAATTCTTCCCAGGAACCACCAACGAGCACCGTGATCAGTAGCTCTACCTTTGCATCATGCCATGAACAACAAAGAACTCCTTAGATGCTTTTCCATACAGAGCATCCTCATCAATCTCGAGAACTACCAAATTGGAGTCTAAGTTTCAAACCACATATCTAGAATCTACAGCATTCTTAAGCATCACCAATCAATAGCAGCAAGTCCCTTGGCTTCCTAGTCGTCGTGACAACCAAAGGAGGACAAGAAAGGGGATGTCATCACCTCTCCTCTGCCGCCATCACACCCTTGCACGTAATGGCTCCAATCTATGTCTGCAACCACACCTTTCTATTTCTCGTGCTGCGGAAACACCACCGTCACCGCACCTCGCGCTGCCATCCTCCTATTGATCTACTCCACCACTTTTCCCTGCACGACAGAGAAGACAGAGGAGAAGGCAGTAGGTTCTCCCCTTTGGTTATATCAAAGGAGGAAGAATAAGAGAACTCCACGTGAGGGCACACCACCCCTCCTTTTTTTGTTTGTAGAAAATTATGCCTAACACCCCCACAAATAACGGTAATTAAAGAAGTACCTTAGGAACAACTTCTTTTGTAGACCTTTTATTTTTTATTGCAAATCGAACCATGTGTTTGAGCATCTCTTTGAATTATGGTTAACCCTTAAAAATAAAAAAATTATGTTTCATGTGCTTCGTTGAATTAGGTTCACATAAAAAATATCACTTTCCTAATTTGATTTTATTTTGAATTAAAATTTAATTGAGCTATGTTGCTTGTTTTGTTTAAGAACTTAATTCAATCGCAATTTGCATCAAAAAAACATTCATATTGCATAAAAAATACCAAAAAATCTTCTCTCGAAAATCATGCATTAAGTTAGATAATTTGAACCCTGAGTTGTTCCTTTGCCTTCTTGATTTGACCATAGGGCTGCCCAGTTCAAAATACATAAACTGCACATAATTCTCTTGATTGATTTATTGATTTATGTGATTATTTTTTATTGATCTAGATTGACTGACTACAACAATAATCTGACATAATTAACTAGGATGATTAGTGATTTATCAAATTTCACCGTTGCCGGGGACTAGCAAAGTTTAAGTATAGGGGGTGATGAATATGTGATTCAACATCCTAATATATTAATCTTAGCTAGAATCCCAGAACAAACATCAAATCAATGTCCCTAAATGTAATAAATTAACAAAATACAACTCTTAATAAAAATATACTAGTAATGTATTTTATCTGTAAATAGTCTATAAAATAATTCAAAATAAAAACCATAAAAAATAAAGAGATGAAAAAGTGTATATATTCACCTATAAAGAGCTCAATCTTCCATGATTTTTAGTAAATTCGTACTAACTACTTTTGACTTAATTCTTCTTCTATCTTGTACATAAAAATGTATATAACAAATACAAAAATACAAACTAATTTCAACCTTGAATAAATACTTATAGGCTTTGAATAGAAAAATCGTAAAGTTCAACTTCTTGGCTAAATTCCTGCACCATATGAACTCTAAATTCGCCAAACTCACTTTTAATGTTCAAGTTATAAATTTATCTATCCAATGAAATTATTCATAAAAATCGAAGTTTATTTGTAAAATGGGGCTTCGGGACCTAGTTGTATACTGTATATATGTGCTAACTTGACACTGACATTTTATGTACAAATCTAACCCATTTTGATTTCTTTCTTCTTCTATTAAATTCTTTTTTATGTTTTAATAAATTAAATGATTAAAAAAAATCTAAAAAATATTTTATCATTGAAAATACTGAAAAGATACTTTATATTTGATGTAAATACTGTTCTTTCCTTTTTTCTTTTGCTTTTTTAACTACTAAAATTAAAAAAATATTTGTGTTTTTACTTTATTTATAGTAATTTATGTTATTTTTATTTTATAAATATCTTTTAATTAAAATGAAAAAAATAGAAAGGCCATAAATTTATGTTTTATGTATTTAAATGCAATCTAAAAAATATTTCTTTTCTTGTACACATTGTCTTATTTTGATTTCAAGGTCTATATGAAAAATGTAGATATCATCTAGATCTACATTTTACATATTGATACTTTTGTAATTTTCCATTTATTTTTATTTTATTAGCCTAGTTTTTATTATCATTTTCTTCATTTTTTCATTTTCTATTCCCCCAACTTCCATTCGAAGCCACCTTCTCCACCTCCTTCGTAACTTCCTATTCATTTTCTTCCTTTTATTCTCTTATCCTCCCCATTTTTCATTATCCTCCAATCACGAGGTTAGGTGACGATCCGCAAATTCAGCCTCTGAATAATGTTGTTTTAATGTGTTGTAGTAGGCTAAATGGGATCCATAAAAAACCGTTAAGAAGATCATCGATTAAAACAAAGCGTTCCTTTTTATTTTACTTGGGCAAGCCCAAGGATGAACTCAGGGACACGAGCCTCTTAAATATGAATCCAAACTCTTCTTATTTAGATTAACTTTTGCATTAAGAACTCACTGGTCGGAATGCACACAAAGACATAAAATGCAGACACATGCAGAAATATAGTTTTAATTTAATTTTTTACATGTGTCATAAATGATGACACAAAGATGCCCTAATTAGACAAATATTGGAGCCATTAAACAGAAGTCAATTTCAGGTTCGAATCATGAAACAAGTTCCATGGATAAATTAATTTAAGGCATGAAAAATATTACATGAGGGATACTTAATTATTAAAATGAAGCATCAAAGTTCAGAGCGTCAAAATAGGAAATCAATCATGCCATCAGAAAGATAATGAAGCTATCTTCAAAACGAGACCAAAATCAACTCAAACGGAGAGTGGATGCTCAAGATATTAACAAAAGAGCTCAGGGCATAAACACAAGAATAACATGAAAATAACTAGAACACGTACTACAAATAGGTCCATGGGAGGACCTAATGTAAATAAAATAAAGTACGAGGACTTCCAAGTAAATTACCCACATGCGCAGGGGTAGAATTACAATTATTAAAACCCGAAGGGTGTTGATTGTAATTTCACCCCAAGCACATGACGTGCAAGCATGACCTGAATATAATTTGAAAAACATGGCAGGGCCTTTCTGCAAAAGTTCCAAGCCGCACATGATGGAGCATGTGAGCTAGGGTCGGCGGTCGGTGAAGGCTCGGAGGTGGCTCGGGCATTGTTTCAGACTCGGAGCATGGTTCGGGAGGTTTGGGTGAGGATCGGCTGTGGCTCGGAGGAATCCAAGCCTGGAAGCTCGGCCAAATGGTTTGGTGAAGACACGTGGCATTATTAGAACCCTCCGATCTTTGCGATAGGACGGTGCCTGTAATCTACACGGTGTAGGTGATGTGGCGGACTACAGGCCGTTGGATGGACATTGGGAGGGTGCCATCCAATGGCGCATGTACGTTCTAGCTCTTTTCCATCCACCGCAGGGGTGATGGAGCGTTTCGAGCTCCAATGACAACCAATGATCCCCGCCATCGTCTCTTGTCTATTGAGCTGCTCCATTGAAATCCCTGAAGGTGTTGGTGCAATCGTTGAAGCGAAGCCAAGCCTCTGGACCACCTGGACGGAGCTGACCTCGAACCATAGTCGGTGATGGAGCTCATGAAGTTTGCTTCGACGAAGGCTCTGGCCATTGATGAATGTGCCTGCAGCGTTAGTCCAAATAGCTGAATCATGGTGCTCGTGCAAAGTATGTGTGTAGTGAAGTGAGATGGGGGTCGTGTGGGGGCAATGAATTGGGTGGCCCGACCGTCTTCTCCGACGAGCTTGGAGAAGAGGCAAGGCTGAGGGGTCTAGGGATGTAGAGGGGTGAGAAGGTACGTGGAGGTGAGCGCGAGGATGGTGGAAGCGGAATGAAGCTCGAGGGATGACCCATGGAGGGTGAACGTGGGTGGATCATCCAAATAAATTCAGCAAAATTAGAAGAAAATACAAGAGAAGATCAGAGGAGCTTACGTGGAGAAATGGCAGTTGGAGAGCCTATGTTTGGGCTTCTAGAAGATGCCTTGGTCGTCACTGGACTCCGTGAGCCACGTAGAGCAGCTCGCCGGTGCAGAGCAGTCAGAGCATAGCCTACCATAGCTATGGGTCGACACCAGAGTCGAAGGCGGCTGTTGCGACCTCAATCTGACCTCCCCCTGTCATCGGGAGGTCGAGAGAAGCTAGGCTGAGACCCATATACAGGTGGACATGGAATGTGTGCAGTGGCGATGGTGTACTTGAAGGCGGGGGGAGGTCGAGGTCCCGATGAAGGGCGACTTGATTGCGAGGAAGATGTGGAGTGAAGGCGAGGTAGATATGGAGCGAGTGGGTCCCAGTGAGGATCATGGAAAAAATTACATGGTTGTGGGTTAGTCGGAGAGTGGCGACGGTTGCTGAGGAGGTGGTGAAAATGGGAAGGGTGCGACGGGTACGCGGGGTGGGCGACATGGGAGAGAAGGTCGCTGGAGGAAGACGACGGGTCCTCGGCCGTTGGATCTTACGATCCATCGGCTGAGAAGAGGGCATGGATATGCGGCCCTGATCTCATCGATCAGGATGAAATAAAAGGCCATGGTCGTGAAACGTGTCAAGAGGAGGTGTGGGGGGATGCAGATAGTCTGGAAGCCATCTGGAGAATCATCATATGGTGGAGATCAGTTGCGGGATCCAGCGGCTAGGATTTAAACCTTTGGAGAAGATCAGACGGCAACAAGACGTGGCAAGACAAGAGAAAGGAGGGGATGGGTGGTCATGCTACGATTTGAGGGTGATTGAAGGGATGAGAAAGGATGCGGGAGTAGACGGCAAGGATCTGAAGAAGAAGATCGGACAGTGGTGGAAGGAGGGCGCGTGGTGCGCAAAGAAGCAAGCCACGTGGTGCAACCAGAAAGCGCCAGTGGTGACAAAAAATGCATATGAAGTCAAACAAAGGGAGAAATATTTTTGTGAGCATTTTTAAGGGTATAAAAACACTACGATTTTTGCTTTTGCTATTTTTGTATTTTTAATTTATTCTATGACTCGGATATATACAATGATTTATCTGGTTATTATTGACATTGCTTTAAGCATGGGGGTTAATATATGTGAATTATTATAATGAAACTGAGTTTCATCATTAGGCTACCAGCTTTAGACCGCTCGCATGTGATAGACGCGAGGAGTGAACTTAGAAGGCAAAGACAATCATGTCGGCTTCGACGAGGCATGATCAGATGTCTTCATAATCCTTGTAGTAACTCCTTCACCAAGAAGTTGTCGAGATTCACTGCTTCCTCTCGCTGGAGGAGTTCGAGGCAATGACAGAGCGAGCTCCATCGAGTGTAATTCATGTATAGGAGATATTCCCATGTCATTTGTTTTCATTTCTTTTCTCTGTAATTTTTGTTTTCTTCTTCTGCAGTTTTGTTGTTGTTTTTCCCTCAAACCTCTCTCTCCCTACTTCATGAAACC
This sequence comes from Ottelia alismoides, assembly GCA_037367405.1. Taxonomy (NCBI): domain Eukaryota; kingdom Viridiplantae; phylum Streptophyta; class Magnoliopsida; order Alismatales; family Hydrocharitaceae; genus Ottelia; species Ottelia alismoides. The sequence goes on from JAZKJV010002406.1 coordinate 1,151,992, forward strand.
CCCAAATCACTAAACCACTCGACAACCACCTTCACCTCCTTGACCACTACACCTTCATCTTCTATCTCCCAAGCAGCCTCCACTAATCGGTTCCTATCTCTCACTACATATGGAGCTTCATCCCCCTTTCCTTGTTTGCTCACACCATCAGCCAAGCTCTTTGCTTGAGCTTCGAATTATTCGCATGAACACCCAACGAGCATCATGATCAACAGGTCAACAATTCCACCTTACCATGAACAATGAAGAACTCCTTACAAGATTTGCCATACAGAGCATCCTCGTCGATCTTGAGAACTACCAAATTCAAGTCCAAGTCTCAAACCGCCTCTCTAGAATCCACAGCATTCTCGAGCATCGCCAATCAATAACAGCAAGTCCCTTCTCCCTTAGCCCAGTAGTCGTTGTGACAACCAAAAGAGGACGAGAAAGGAGGCATCACCTTCTCTTCTAAGCCGCCCGCGCACCCTTGTGCATAGCGGCTCCAACCTTTGCCCGCGGCCATGCCTTTCCCATCCCCATGTTGCGATACCACCACGGCTGCCTCACCTCGCACTCCATCCTCCCCTTGAGCTACTATGCCACCTGGTCGTGCATAGCAGAGCAAAATGAGGTGAAGATGGTGGGTTCTCCCATTTGGTTCTATAGAAGGATAAAGAAGAAGAGAACTCCATGTGAGGTCACATTACCCCTCCTTCCATTTTTAGCAGAAAAATTGCGCCCAACACTCCCATAGTTAAAGGTAATTAAAGAAGTTCCCTTAGGCACAACTTATTTTGTAGAACCTTTATTTTTATTGTAAATTGAACCATATGTTTGAGCATCTTTTTGAACAACATATTTTTTTATCAAAGTGTAACTCCAAAAATAGCATTTTGTACAGAATTTAATTCTCTATATTTTCAATTTACTTTGTAATATTTTATATAGGGTTAAACTATGAAAAATCGATTATTGGAAATTAGTACTATTTTCCACATTTAGCTTCTACAATTCTTGTAGACTCAACCGTTGATTAGAAATTTCCAAAAATATCTTATATTGTAGAATTAAACTTGTTGGATATTGTTTCCAAGTTCTGTTACAAATGGATGCTCAAGTTGCTCTAAATAATTCATAGAGTGAAATTAGTAATTGATTTTTAATGTCATCCATACATATTGTTTTCCTGCAAACTTAATTTTCATGGATTGCATATTAATAGATATACATAAGATAGTTTTTGGTTTGGTTGATTTGATTTTGTGGATTTATTAGAAATTTATTACTCAAAAATCACTCTGCTCTGTTAAAAATTTCGTTAAAACTTATAAATTATCAAAAAAAATCTAAAAATTATGTAAGTTGTTTTCATTATATTTAAGCTTATGTCTAAGTTTCGTAAATTTTGCATATTGTTTGTATGGAAAAATACGTGACCCTCCCCCCCCAAATCAGTCATTTTTTATTATTGCATTTTAGCCCTTAAAATACAAAAATATGTTTCATGTGCATCATTGAAAAATATCACTTACCTAGTTTGATCTAATTTGAATTGAAAAGTAATTGGGCTAAGTTGCTTATTTTGCTTGAGAACTTAATTCAATCGCATTTTGCAATGGCATTCATATTTCTTAAAAAATACCCAAACAATTCTCTTGAAAATCATGCATTAAGTTGGATAATTTGAACCCCAGCTTATTCCTTTGCCTCCTTGAGTCGACCATGGGGCATGCCAAGGTCAAAAATACATAACACCGCATATAATTCACTTGATTTATTTATCTATTTGTATGGTAAATTTTTATTGATCTTGATTGCCCAAATACAACAATTATATGATGCAATTAACTAGGGTTATTAGTGATTTATCAGGGTCTTTACAGGTGATTGGAGGAGAGTTTGTGATATAGAGAGAAGGGGGATTGATGGAGAAGAGTAGAGAAAAACTATGAACGGAGAAGGAAGACAGAAGAAACGAGGAAGAGGAAGAAGGATAAAGGAGGGTACCTGGATGTGATGTTTGGCTGGGGCTTGGAGGGTTGTTAGCTAACTCCGGTTCTCATATCCAGTTGTGGACAGAGCACAATGAGGCTCAGCCACTCTTTAGGTGACGGGGTAGCAACAGGGGAAAGATCGCCCTTCAGATCTCGCCTTCGAGGTCGTAGCCTCGAGGAATGATGAATCTCATATTCACCACTCTAAAAATGATTAATTAAGCTCAAATACCCAAAATTCATTGCCATTTCTTCATTTATATTGCATAATTAGCATTCATGCATGTATAATAATAATTATATTTTATCACTTATTATTACATAAAATAAGGAGGCAAAAATCCCAGCCCAATTGACATGTAAAATAGCCTAACTTCTCTAATTTTTTGTTAATTCATGCTAACTCCAAATAACGTGAAACTACCTCCATTGTGTATATAATACTAACAAGAATAAATGAAAAATACAAAAAATTCACTAACTTAAATAAGCAGACCAGAAACCCAAACCCTAATTCCAAGATTGTCGGACTAAAACACGAATATCTTCCTCATACAATGTCCGATTTGATCCTACTCACTTTTGAACTGTTGTACATTCAATTACCTTCAAAACAAGACCAAGTTCAAGTGAATGGGAGCTCATATGTGAAAGTTGGATTTTGGGCCTCTTTTGTACCTTGTATATTATAGTGGTCAGCGCCCTATTATTTTATGTACATAGTTAATATTTTTTTATTTCTTTTTAATTTATTTTCTTTGACAAAAGTTTTATTAAGATGCGTAAAAATCCAAATAAAAAATGAACTTGAAATCAAATAATCTAACAGAGTCCGAGTCTTCACTAATTGTATGTACAAAAGTCGACCTTTTAGTATTTTATTTTATTTCTTCAATTTCCTAATTAATAAAAATCCAAAAATAGATTAATGCATGAATATTTTCTCTTTGATTTTATTATTTTTTTCTGGATTTTTATTTGGTTTTAAAAATGATAAAAAAATTATTATACATAAAAATCAAGGTATTCTATGTATATGGGATACCCCAAAAATATCACTTTATGCAAATTACTGATTTTGGTTTTGGTCTCTTTATAAAAGTTGTAGATCTCATCGCAAACTACTTTCGTGAAGAAAATTTTTCGATCCGAGGTCATTTGCTATTTCTTTTTATTTTTTCTTCTTCTTTTATTTTCGATTTTTCTGGAGCCGACACATGGCAGCTCTTGGAGTCGCCACATGCCACTCATTTTTTGTATTTATTTTTCATTTATTTTATAAAAAAATAAAAAAAATAATTTAAAATTAAAAAAATAAAAAAATAAAAAATAAAGGTTTCCACATGGCAGAACCTTGGTCGTCCGATCTTGGTCGATCGAACGGTCGATGCGCATCTCCCACTTTCCCCTCTCCCAACCTCCACCGCAGCCTGCTCTACCTTCTACAGTGCCTCTGCGGTTGCATCTGCGTCACCAGCTACCCCGCCTTGTTTGCTCTAGCTTCGACACTGGGACCCCCCCTCCCCGTACGTCTCCTCCGTACTCAGGGGCTTCGTTGATAAGTCCTACTCCGCCACACCACCAGGCACAAGGCCCGAGGCCCCCTCCCACGTGTGTTGCATGTACTTGGAGAGGGAACTTGCATCAAGCCCCCAAAGGTCCTCATATTTCTAGAATTACCCCTACCCACATGGTACACACGTTCGGGGTGGGTTATTTGCGCCCACACCCCTGAAGGCCCCCATTATCACCAATAAATTCCAGCAAAATCCTCCCACTGAGCAGACTCCTTCCATGATTTTTGAGGAGAAATTTTTAGAAAATAACGATCATATATTGGATACTCCAAGAGAATCTTCTCCCAGCTCATACAGGAAAATGGAAGATAAAATGATCGGATCTAATGTTGAGAAACGAGAAAACACTTGAGAATCCACGCAGACTGCTCCCATTGATCATAAAAAGTTTTGGAAGATGACATTTCGAGGATTACTAAGAGATATGACTTAATTGAGGATAAATTTAAAAATCTTGTGGATAGATTGAGTTCATCTTATGCCAACTCGGGTACGAAAATAGAAGATGAAATGAATGGATCTCCAATGGAAAACCTTGAGGATATTCTGAAACCCATAAACTCTTTTCACATTAGGGATGACTCTAACAACGACACTTCTACATATTACTCCCCTTGGAATAACTCTGACTCTGATTCTGACTCAACACATCAAATCCCCTTCTCATCTATGGAAAACGACACACCTATACACCACACTGAAAACACAAAAAAATTGAAATATTCCAAAACACTACAAAAATCGAAAAACTAGAAAAATTCATGAAAATTGAAAGCGAGGAGGATTTGAAAATTTTGGATCCTGATTTACGGGAAGCATTGGAGAAAAGATTGATTTTTGAACTTCCCTTGATACGGGCCATTAAATATTTCTCCAACCTTAAAGGATTTGTAATGAGAAAATTAATGAAGAAAAAGTCAGACTGGACAAGAACAAAGATTGAAAGACATATCTTATTTGCCACCTCCTTGATGTTAAGGAGAAAGACCAAGAGCCATAGAGTGATGTGGTTGCCCAGATTTGACTGTGGAATCAAAGACACAACATTTACCCATGCTCGAATCGAGGACTACTCACTAATCAATATCCTCCCGACCTCTGTATTTGACAAGCTCAAACTTCGACCTATCAGGAAGATAAGAGAGATCATTCAACTGGTTGATCGATCTATAAAGCGGCCCAGAGGAACAATTTCAGCCATCGTTATATTTAAAGGTGCTCCGCTCAAAGTGGACTTCACGATCATTGATATTGAGCATCAAGGAGAATTCACCCAGTCTCCAATCATTCTCGGAAAGCCATTCTTGGCATTGGCTAAGGTAAATATTTAGTGCGAGACTTGAGAAATCTATTTTATAGCATTGGGAGCACTTCAATCTCACCCAGTTTTTGAGGAAACACGATATTCTGAGGCGACCCACGAAGCCATCAACAAACTGTAACCACCAAGTGGTAGAAGAGACCTACCCCGCTGCTACACCTGAGATAACGGCTGTTGAAGAGACTATTGGTTCAGAGACGCTCCCCACTATTCCAATTCCCGCTGCTCTCACCATGGAACATCAAATACATGACTTCTTATATGATCCTGAGACATATGCATGGGCTCATCCTGAGCCGAACGAAATCTCCTCTGACCACTTTGATCAAATTAACCTGGCACAGGAATGCACCAGCATCAAGTCAATTGAGAACAAATATGCGGGACGTGTACTAAACATTAGTTCAGAGACTCTCCTTAATGTTCTGTTTCCCGTTGCTCTCATCATGGAACATAGAATTTATGACTTCTTATATGATCATGAAACATATGCATGGGCTCACCCTGAGTCAGACATGATCTTATCTGACCACCTTGACCAATTCAATCCAACTCAGGAGTGCACCAACATTAAGTAAGTACGCGGGACGTACACCAACCGGAGAGAAAATTTTCAATGGTTATTCATCTGGAGAATCTATTGTCAACACCTCACTCCCAAGACCAGCACCTTGACAGACAACACTAAACAAAATGGTTGCTCCTTCATCTAAAATGAAAGTTGTCTTTGACGGTCAGGTAGGGACAAGGTAATCTACATGAGTAAGGTATGTTCGGCAGTTCTAAAACACTATCTATGCAAGGATCCAAACATTGATTCCCATTGGATGACTCTTGTTCCTCACTATTATTCGCCCAAAGTTGATTCTCCCGGTCTCATTAAATATATCGGAATAATCTCTTATGCCGATACTGAGTATGGCGCTTTTGAATATTCATCCGAGGATGAATCGCTTGACCTCAAGACTAAGGGTAAAGTGATAAAGCATCTTAAGAACAAGAATATCTGGAGTACCTCCACCTTCAAGTATTATTCTTCTGAGGATTATTCTGATGATGATTGGATATCATCTGATTCATATGCTCCATCTGCTCTCCAGCATGATTTTTCTGAGGATAACACTGATAATGATTGGGACTCATACGCTTCATCTTCTTCTTATCATTACGATCTCCCCCCACAGGCTAACAAAAAGATCAGCCGAAGATAGCATTAATCATCAGCTACCCTCTCTCCCTACTGACCCCATCGGTCTCCTTTTACATCTTCTTCCTCTACATATGCCAAGGCCTAAATATATGGGGGGACCGATGCCATCTATATATACCACTCTCTTCATCCAATCCTTCTCACGATCACTCAATTTCCAACCCTCTTCCGTACTTAGGCTGACCAGAGCCTAAGTATAGAGGGAATCGATACCCATCTGTAGATACTCTCCTCATTCACATCTCCCGACCACCTCAGTTTCGATCTTCTTCTATACTTAGACTATTCATAGTGTAAGTATAGGGGGGTGGTCCGACTTTTATTGTTTTTCTTTTTCACTCTCTTACACTTAGCCCGAGCTATATCTTCTTTGTACTTCTTGTGCTCTGAGGACACAACACTCGCTAAGTATGGGGGGTGTATATATACTGTGTATATATTTTACCCATAGCTTGTACTTTCACGTAAGTCTATATGTAATTACAGAGTGGGTAACTACTTTAAAAAACAACAAAAATAAAAAAAGGAGTTTTATTACTAACACTGATTGTGTCCAACCAAAAATTTTAAAAAACGGCTTCTTATTCATTCTTGTAAAAAAATCCTTTCATAAAAAATATATCTCTCAAAAAAGTCAAATAAAAAATCACAAAAAATGTGTATGTATTTCACGCACCTGCACTTCATCAAACATTACATGCATTTGCATTTGTGAAAAGCCGTTGGGTTCTAAACCGAGTTATGAGTAGAAACCTAGAGTGGTCTGGACTTAACCTTAATCCACCTAATTTTCAGAGAAACCTCGCTGAGAAAAAGGATTTTAGAAGCTTCAGGTCTTTGACTTAATTCTTCAGATTCAACATGACAATGTATTCAACATGACAATGTGCAACGTTTCACTCTTAGTCTCAATCTGGACTCTTCATTCTGGGTACGACTCTTGAATAGGGAATTAATTGTACTCTTGCACTATGCACATAGCTCAACTCAGATGGGATGTTGGAAGACTGTGTGGGTTTCTTTTCTGGTAGCGTGGACATCTAAAGATCGAAGTACTGGTTGAAATAAAGCTTTGGAAAAGGGATGGATGGCTAGGCACAATTTTTTCTAAGACCTCAAAACATGTACGGAAAAAAAGATTCCATATCTGTAGGGGAGAAACAAGATACATGCAGAGCTACAAAAAATCCAAATACAAAGAAGCCAGTACCAAATAAATATTTGACCAAAAAGGTCCAAGCTTCAAGAAAACCTGCAGATCTTGGTAGAGACTTGGCTAAACTAGCCGCCTTCATAAGGAGAAGTGACTACACTAGTCACCCTCCTGTTCTTTTCTCATTCATCTAATTTCTCCCCCTCTTCGATTGTGAACACAGCACGACATACCTTAGAAGGAAATGCCTAACTCCCCCGGGACGAGTTATTGGAGAGGATGTTTACATGGTAGTCTGGCATTCTGGATGGGGAGAGCTAAAACCTCTCACACACATGAGTCAATTGTTCAATGTTGATGGGGTATGCTTTGGGAGGAGGATTGATCTAAGATGACTTTTGAGCTGAAACTGTGACAATGATGTGTAAAACTTGGAGATTGTTGATTTTAAAATCCTAAGTCTCACAGAAGTTCCGCCAAACTAATAACCAAAGGTCGGGTCTAGTTCCATTTTCACCTTTAGCTCATGATCTTCGTATGGAACCCAATCTCATTTCACCTCATTACATTTCTTTAGATGCTTGGGGACGAGCATGGTTTAAGTATAGGAGGTGATGAATCTCATATTCATCACTCTAAAATGATTAATTAAGCTCAATTCCCTAGACTTCATTGGCATTTCTTCATTTATATTACATAATTAGCATTCTTGCATGTACAATTAATAATTGCATTTTCTATCAATTATTATTGCATAAAATAAGGAGTCAAATATCCCAGCCTAATTGACCTGTAAAATAGCCTAACTTCCCTGATTTTTAATTAATTCATGCTAACTCCAAATTACATGAAACCACCTCCATTGTGTACATATTACTAACAAGAATTAATTAAAAATACAAAAAAAACATCAACTTAAATAAGCAGACCAGAAACCCAAACCCTGATTCCAAGTTTGCCGGACTAAAACATAGATATCTTCCTCATACTCTGTCTAATTTGGTCCTGCTCACTTTTGAACTAATGTACATTCAATTACCTTCAAAACAAGACCAATTTCAAGTGAATGGGAGCTCATATGTGAAAGTTGGGTTTTGGGCCTCTTTTGTACCTTGTATATTTTAGTGGTTTTTGCCCTAGTAATTTATGTACATAGTTAACCCTTTTTATTTTATTTCTTTTTCATTTATTTTCTTTGATAAAAGTTTTATTAAGATGCGTAAAAATCCAAATCCAAAATGAAGTTGAAATCAAAGAAACTAATAGAGTCCGAGTTTTCACTAATTGTATGTACAAAAGTCACCCTTTTCGTTTTTATTTTATTTCTTAATTTTCCTAATTAATAAAAATATATAAAATAGATTAATGTGTAAATATTTCTCTTTGATTTTATCATTTTTCCAGATTTTTATCTGGTTTTAAAAATGACAAAAATTTATTAAACCCAAAAACAATGTATTCTTTGTATATGGGATACCTCAAAAATATCACTTTGTGCAAATGACAGATTTTGATTTTGGTCTCTTCATGAAAGTTGTAGATCTCATCGAGACGAGAAACTTTTGTAAAGAAAATTTTTTGATCCTTTTTTGTTTGCTATTTCTTTTAAAATTTTCTTCTTCTTTTATTTTCGATTTTTCTGGAGCCGATACGTGGTAGCTCTTGGATCCGCCACATATCACTCATTTTTGTTATTTATTTTTCGTTTATTTTTATTAAAAAATAAAAAATTATTAATTAAATATTTAAAAATAAAAAAATAATGGTTGCCACGTTGCACGGCCTTCGCCGTCCGATCTTAGTCGATCGGACGGCCGCTACGCTTATCCCTCTTCCCCCTCTCCCAATCGGCATCGCTGCCCACACCTCTGAAATCTTCACCTCCCACCTTCCATATCTAGTGACCACACACCCGCCACCGCTCGTCTATCACACCCTCGTCTCTCTGTCGCCTTCCATCTTGGGTGCAACCACCACCTTCCAATCCCACACTAATCCCCATTCAAATCCCCATCTCCACATCAATCAGATCCCTATTCCCAATCGAACCCAATCTGGTCATCTTCAACTTTCATTGTCGCATCCGCCCTCGCTTCCTATTAAATCACCATCGTCTCCACTCTACGAACATTATCCATCGACTGCACACGAGATTGGGGGTCCGAGGTGACAAACCGACCTTACCCTTCACACGATGAGATCTGAGGAGATATCCCCGTTGCAATACGTCATCCTCCTTGGAGTTGCCCTCTGCTTCGGTCTTTTGGCCTTTAAGCCACCTCTTACACATCCTGCACCACTGTTACCAACTTCACCTTCATCATCCACCACCGTTCATTGTCGATGTTCGTCAACAAAACCAACATTCAGCTCCATCTCCATTGCTCCAACTTCCAGCTGACAGGAGCAGCACCTCGTCTTCACCATCCATAGAGGCTCTGCCGCCTTTGCTCAACCTTTCCTCAAGACACCGCCTCGTAGTTCTGCATCGACAATCCTCCAGTGACCGGACCTCCTTCTCTGACAACTAGGGGAAGCTCCACCATACCAGGCAATCATCGCTCCACAACCAGCCACAAGGGGAGTCGTCCTTCCTCTACCTCTCCGTTGGGCAGCCCTCCCAAGCATAGCACGTCAAGATGAAGACCCCCTCCCCTCACGTGCCACGCACGCATGAGGGAGGAAGTTTTGTAGAAGTCCCCACCGCAGATCGCCAAATTCCAGTCTAGCCACCATCTCACGTGCCCCTTGAAACTTTTGTTGTCAGCCCCCCAGCGGGTCGGTAATTACATGTAAACCCCTCTCTCTGCATTTTTCTAGTTTATTCTAATTATTATAATTGCAGACATACTCATGTGTTTCATTTGAATTTTGATCAACAATTTCACATCATTTTTATTATTCAAAAATAGCATGATGTTCTTTAATTAATTCTCTACAAGATGGCATGCTTGTGATATTTTTATATAATGTGGTTATTTAACAATTATTATTCTGGTAGAAATTTTCATATTTTGCCCACTCTATGCTTTAAAATTCAAAAGTAATTAACCATAGCACCAAAATTGTCAAAAAATTGATGATCATAGAATTAAATATTATTTAACATTTGCCCAAAAAGAATTACATTTGCTTGCATGGTTTGGTGTATAAAAATTATTCTGTAGATTTCAATCATTAAATTTTAATAGGTATCAAATCCCGTATCTTTTATGTTTAGGATTTTTCTGAGATAAATCACCTAGTTATAGACCTTGGATAATTTTATCCTTTGAAAATAAATAGGTTTGTTATTTATTATAATTAAATATTGAAATTCACATCATTTTCATTTATAAATTCAATAAATATTCATTTTACATCTAAAAATTCCAAAAACATTACAGTGCATATATTTTTTCATAACTGACATCTTGGCCAAGATTCATAATTTTTTGGGCATCGTTTGATTGATATTTATTTTCTAGTCCCTAAAATTGGCTACATTTGCATTTACATCCAAAAATTACACAAAAAATACCAAAAAAATTATCGCCTCAAAAACCGCAAGTGAACTTTGATAGACATAATTCTAGGTTTTTACTTTGCCTCCTTGAGTTCGACCTTGGGACTTGCCCAAGTAAAATAAACATAAAACCACACTGATTAAAAATGAATAAATTATTGTGGTTGTTTCTTGATCGATTCCGAATTCCCGCCTACAATGAAATGATAAATTTAAACGATAATTCACTCATATTAACGTTGGTTTTCACGGTTTGTCAAGGGAAGGAGGTTACACCACTCCCTTCATATTTCCTCTTTCTTTCTCGCTCTGTTCAAGCTATGGTGGATGCTTGAACTGTGGTGGTTCATGGGTTTATGTAGGAGAGATGAATGTGGCGATTGGGAAAAGTAGGCTATGAGGAATTGGGTCAGTTATAGGTTGAAAGTGATAATGGTGGTGATGGTGGAGTCGCGGGTGGTTTTCTCTGTTAATCAACAAGTAGATGACGAGGCTAATTAGTCAGAGACTCACTAGTTAGGCCATTGGGAGATGATAAGGGTAGGATGGAAGGAGTCCTAGAGGATGGGGGATTCAGCCATGAGTGTTGGGTTTCCAGGTGAGAGTAGAGAGATAGAGATGGATTAGGATAAGATGGGGTTCCATTTTCAGTGAGGACGAAGGGTATTGGGTTGGTTTGGGTTTTGAAGGCTTGCATCATCGGTGTTGGGTGTCATGGTTACAGGTGACTGGAAATAGAGAGGATAGAGAGAGGAGTAGTGGAGAAGAAGGCAACCGACGAAGAGGGTGGTTGCAGTGAAGAAGCGGAGCACAGGGGAGGGGCACCGGTCGAAGGAGGAAGAAGATGGGACGACTATTGGATCTTCTGAGATCTTACAGTGGAGTGTGATCATGTGCGTAGCATGTGAGGAGGAGGGTTAGGCATGGGGAGATAGGTTTGATCCAACATGCGGGATGAGTGGCGCTAGGAGACAAAAGTTGGTTGACTAGGTTTTAGCGGGTTTGACATGGGAGTGATGAGGTGGGTGAATGGCAAATCGACACGTGGAATGTTTATCATTCACCCATTCAAGAAAATTGAGTGAAACAAATAAATAAATAAATAGTAAACAACCTCTAACACAAAAATTCCCAAAATGAGAAGTATAGTTCTGAATGCATTTTACAAAGTTCATGAAGGACTCAATTGCAAATGGACTCGATTATGAAAGACACGGATTTTTTGGTGATAATTTATGTATATAAAATATTAGTTTTAAAATTTTATAATTTTTATTTGGTTTTATGTAGATGAATAAATTATAAAAAAATCAAACATGATGTAAAATATTGTAATGGAAACAAATACAATTTTTCAGTTTTTTATGAGTCAAGAAAAGTTAGAATAATCTATCAAAGTGGATTATATACAGGGATTAGGTCAATGTGCTTAGGTCAGAATTTGTCTGTTTCTTTGCTTTTTCTTATTTTGTAGGTTTCTAATTTATGTAATTTGTTAAAATATGATATGAAATAAAGAAACGAAAAAGAAATAAATAAAAAAGAGTCAAATATATACATGAAATAACAATTATAAAATATGTGAAAATGTACAATATACAGTTAGTTCCAAAACCCTTATTTCACAAATGAATTCCGATTCTTCTGAATTTAGTCTTAATTTGCACATAATTGGGTGTACATTAATTCAAAAGTGAGTAGAGTTAAATTGAACATTTTATTTGGGAGATATCATCATTTATGGATTTTTGACATGGAATTAGGGTTTGTGTTTATTACACATATATATAAGGTCCTACTTTTCTTGGATTTTTCGTTGATAAATATTAGTGATATGTACGTAATGGAAGTAGTTTCATATCAATTGGAGTTAGGATGAATTAACTAAAAAGTAGTTAAGTTAAGTGAATATTTACAGGTGAATATGAATGCAGAATGAAATGCTAATTTATGCACATTATTTACAAGTGCATGAATGTTAATTAAGAGTTACATACATGTGAATGTACCTAATTGCACGGGACAATGCCCTGTTTTCATCAAATTAGTGTCATAAATCATAGACTCGTCTCCGTCTTTGAAATAGATACATCCAGGCCGTACATACTATCCTAACCAGGAGTGCTTCCACTACAAATATGTTGCATGGAACCAATTAAGAAACCCATTAGCATATCTAGGCCTAGACACCATCGCTGTTCCAATTCAAAACAATACGATTGGAACAAATTGTACTATTAGGTTTTATCGATCTTTTAATCGTGTATGATACTATATAATAGTCACTCAAAAATTTTGATATACTAAAGCATTTCTAATTACCTAAACTTCTAGTCATATCAAGCAAAATGTTGGTTTTGCATGTAATAGTCTAACTACAATTGTTGTAGTTTCAAGCTAGGGTTTGTCATGAGGTGATAATTCAATATAAGTTGATGGTTGTCAAATATTTCTTTAAATATATGAATCATAATCTAATCTGGCAAATTCATAACTTTCATGATTAATATTGAATGACAAACACATTAACAAGATGATCCAATCACCTTCAGACCCATCTTCACTAAATATCACATATCTTGGGAAAATGTAGTCGGAATTGTGTAAAATAAATTCAAGCAGTTTGTTGATTTAATTATTAACATGATTAATATATTTTAAACATGTTTCATGAGGGTAAAACAATAGCCAGAATTCATTAAGTTACAGATCTGAAAATCATGCAAAAACAACACATTGTGGGAACTTTTCGTATTTGAATTAGTGCCCGATTGTTGCCAACGTTTGGCGAACCTTTTCGGAACATGTTTATACATTATAAACATGTTTAAGTATTCCATAAAAATTTCACATCAAGGAAAAACAATAGCCATATCATATATGCTCAAAATTTATTCGAAATTACATAATTGTGGAAAAAACAATATTCTCGCAATTTGATATCCATAACCTTTTATCTCTAGGATTGGATTACATCAAAGATCTTTGACAAGGCTATGATACCACTTGAAGGGAGTTGGTAAAAATGCGTGGATCACATGTGTGAATATCGTATCACATACGATTTAGGTCGACTAGTCATACTAGTCGATGGAACATCAGAAATTAAAGCTTTTTCGATGAAACCACATGACATGGGAATGATTACCATGTCATTTCATCACGATCATACAGTATAAGGATTACCTCTTGAAGTGTGACCGTGATCTCATAACCTCTAAAGGAAGCGGCCTCCTGTCTCAAGTCTGCTCCGACGAGAGAGCACTTGTGTACGCAAGGATGAAACATATGCTTCCCACAATCCAAGGTGACAATATGAGCGAGGAACCTACTCATTTCATTGTAAGAAATCCATCGCCTTCTTCAAGAGCACGAGGCCTCAAAGAAGATGGAGTTCCATGAGCAGTCAATCATGCAGCACAACGCCAACGTGATGAGAGTGGATCTCTCAACAATTCACTAGGTGGTCGGCTACCAAGAGTAGAGAGAGATGGAGCATATGCAGAGAGAGAGAGAGAGAGAGAAAGAGTTGTTCTGACTTCTGCTTCAACTTAATTGTAAGTATAAAAAAGGATCAGGGTTACCCTCTCTTTTTTACAAAATTGGATGGGTAAGATGCACTCCTAATGCAATCCTAATCGAATCAATGGTCAAGATTTTGTTGCAACAATTTACAACATTATAATTAATGTTAAAATAAAAAATAAGTTGACGATATTCTTCAACAAAATTAAATCAATTAAAAGCAATCTCATTCTCATGAATAAAAAGAAAGAAGAGAGCTACCTTCCAAGAATGAGCAAAGGAGATGTGTCCTTCCTCATTTAAATGGTGGAAAGCAGCCTTAAGATATGGAGATGATTTATCTATCCAATCTCTTTAATGCAATATCACTACATTAAATCTTAATTTGTAGAATTATTTATCAGTAATATTTCAACAAATAATTTGCATATTATTTTTGATAATTATAAATACCATTAATATATATGAATCACATTCATTCATCCAAAACTAAATATAAATTACATTTACATTATTTGATCAATGTCAATCTAATTTACATTAATGTTTAAATTGTTAATCCTATTCATAATTAATTATCTCTATGATATTATGAATCACATTCATAATATTTATGATTATTGTGGATAGTGCTATCCATATTAATCTTATCTATGATAATTAAGTCCATATTTAATTATGTTAGATGCATCTCTACATATGTCTAAATACTGTGAATCATATCCACATTTTAATGATAATTAAATCATATTTGATCATAAATTTTCTAATATCATCTACTGGAACTATTCTTGATTTTTTTTCAAGGATAGTGCGCCTTCTCCCTAAATACCTAGAGATAAGGACAACGATTATATTTTCCATGTATAGTGACTTGGATAGTGAGATCTAATCTCATATCTAGATCTAGATGTATTCTCATAGATGTCTGACCAAGTCAGACAGAATATCCATTCTTCTCATTGCATCTGAATCATATTCAGATCAATGCCCAACATTTGGACTAAGACTAGATAACTAGTCTATTGAGTGAAGTCACTAAAATCCGAACATGTTTCGTCACTCCCTCATTATGGATGTGTCATGGTTAGACAATCGATTAAGATCACATCACCCTCAAGTATTCGTAATATAGGTACATCCTACATACTGGAAGACTAGAATAAACTCATAATTCTGATCTTATTTGAGTTTTCTCCTTCATGATTTTATCAGTAATTGTCTCATTTGGCTATTGGGAGTTGGTATCGACCATAGGCTTTCGAAAAGCATATATCATACCTTCAGTTCATATCTTATTTCCAAAACAAGATGACCAATGCTGGAATTTGATTTTTCCCAATATCTCAAGAGTGCGCTCATGTCCTCTGGTTCAAAAGTGAACATTTATGATCCCTTTGAGAGATCATATTACTCTTATGTCATCGTATGCACACCATCTCATCGGTGTATAGCCACCCCCATCTTCCTCTTGGACTTCATGCCCTCCCGCCTTCATCAAGGACAAGCCCTGGCACCCTTGCGGACATGTCACACCCTCCTTCCCCCTTGGACTCGTTGCACCCTCGGCTCGGACTCTTGGATATGCTGCACCCCGGTTCGATAAACCCACCTCCCTCGAGGTGGCCTTGCCTTCTCTCGGATGCGTTGTGTTCGCGGTTCCTTCATGTAAACATCGAAGCTACACAATCCTTTCAAACGCATGAAACCCCTCGCTCCCATGAGAACCAATTGCATCGATACCTCCTCCTCACATATGAGAACCGGCTACTATTCTCCCTCTCACGCTCAGGTTACCACTATTATATATTTATTAGGGTAAATTACAATTTGGGTCCCCATCTATGGGTCAGATCCCACAATGGGTCTCGATCTTTAAATTGTAACGATTCGAGTCCCAGGACCATTTAGAAAATGGAAATTTGGGGGTTCATGACGAATATGCCCTTGTTGGGAAGAGAATGGGGTTGAGTTCCAACTTTTAAACAAGTGCATACTTGTCATTAGCCCCAAAAAGTTCCTTACATTAATGGCCCTGGGACCCAAATCGTTACAATTTAAAGAGCGGGACCCATTCTAGGATCAGGCCCATAGATGGGGACCCAAATTGGAATTTACCCTATTTATTACTCAAATTTCCCATTGCAAGTATTTTATAAAGTTTTGGTAGTTATTGTTTAATTCACAAATATTTTAGGATTTTCATCACATTATCTGATATGTATATTATATGTATTTTCATTTTTTTGTTGAAAATATGATAGGAGCTTGGATTCTTACATGAGTAATGCCTGAAAGCGGATTTTTTTAAAGTAATCAAGAAAATATTGTAGTAGCTTGTATATTATATGTGACTACTATATTGTGCTGATGATTGTCCAACATATTTTATTTTACTTTTTTTGAAGGCATGTTTCCTTTTAGAGTAGATCATCTATTGTTACAACATGTGATGTAACACGCATAGACCGTCAGATGGACATCGGAATGTGCATTGATCATGCGACCCACATTGCAATGCCCATCGGACGACCATGCATATTACAACAGTGTTGTAACAACAAAGGATCGTCTCTCTGTTTCATTTTTATGTAAGTATTTTTATAATATCATTAATTTAAATATTTCATATTGTATTTAGGAATCGATTTTTTTTTAAAAAAAGTTTGATTGTCTCGTCTTAATCATGGATCCGACACTTTTTTGAATGTTATATTGTTCAAATAAACTTTTTTTAATATTGCACTTATATTATTATTTTTATCGATGCCATCTCTAATATATAATCCTAGATCCGCCACTAGTGTAGGTCGATAATCGAGACTGGTATTGAAATTTAATAAAACAGCATGCACACAAATCCGAAGAGTGTGACGTGGTCCAACACAAATAGGGATTCTCTTGGAATTGATGGTGAATGTAAAAAAAGGACTTTTTGGGTATTATCACTTGCACCCTTTTTAACTTCAGCAATATCAGTTATACCCCTTCCTTTTTTGTAATATCAATCGTGCTTCTGGCTTATTATAAAAATTACAATTTTGCCTTTTTGTAGTATCAGTTTTGCTCCTACTTTATCTTAATAGGAGGACAGAACTATAAATTTTACAAGAAATTAGGGGCAAAATTGATAATACAAAATGAAAGAGACATAATTGATATTACAAGAGTTAAAGGGCATAAGTGATGAAATAACTCCTTCAGCTATTAATCCTACGTGATTAATCCTATGTTGTATTTAAAATCGTGTGCTTACCAACGGAGAAACCGGTCATGCAAACACCCGTTATCCCAACCACAACTAAATTGATGGGTGACGTGTAATTTGATGACATATTTAGGAAATTGGTTGATAAATGGCATGCTTAATCTATTCTAACTAATATAGCAAACGTAATGGGTAGGCACTCGCAAGTCTACTTCACAATGCAACATGCCTCCGATAGCAACAACAATTTCATCTCTAAATTAATGGTCAGATAATCACCACACAAAAAATCCATCAATAATATACATCAAGAATATACCAATTAAGGTTAATTCCTCAACAAGAAGAAATTGGGGAAAACGCTAGTATCACCAAATTAACCCCAAATGATATCAGGGAAAATCATCCGAATGAGTATTGGTATCCATATACGATGACACCCATTACCTTGACCGCGAGAGATCCCACGTACGAAAACCAGATAATCCTCACGCACCCTTCATGTTGCATCATCGGATTGACCTTTGAATCAGGTAGGGAAAGAGGACGACATGAGAATCCACACTATGATCTCCGTTTCTGCAGTAAAAAAAAAGAAAATGCATTTTTACCTCCATGAATTCTATAATCTTTATAAATTATCTCATTGACCCAGAAAACATCATTATTGTCCCATCAACCTCGTAAAACTGGTCTCTGTCTTACCCCACAAACCTTGCGTTAATTTTACTTTTACTTCGAGTCAATAACTTGGGTGAATCTAACCAAAGGAGAATTAGATGGTGGATCTTCTACCTCTTCTCCTCCTCCTCCTTCCTCTTTACCCCCCCCCCCCCCCCCCCCTCCTCCTCGCTCCCTTGACCCCATCTCCATCCATCTCCCGAATCACCAATTTTTTTGTATTTTCAGATATAAACCATCCCTTCCAATCATAAAAATGATTTTTTTCTCGAGTTTTTCGGATGAATTCTTGAATTGATTGATCAAATATTTAAGGTCGCTAAACAAATACATAGGTCCTCTTTTTTATCCAACCATACCCTCTCTTTTCTAGATCCCCCCATCTTGTCCCCTTCCTCTTCCTCACATGGAAAGAGGAAGTCATCGTCTTCACTGCAGGAGCCAAAGCATCGGCATCCATCTTGCAGGAACACACCACCCTCCTGGCTATGGTATACACCATCATCTTCATTGCAGGAGCCGAAGCATCGGACACCCATCTCATTGATAAATCACACATTTGTCATCATTATTTGTGTTTCTTATCCTCCTAGCTTAAGTATTTTATTAACATTAATTAACCATTAATTAATATAACAATTAACCCTCTATAACTAATTAATCGTGATTATTGTATATAAATACATACACTATTATACCCTTTTATTTTATGTGTTTCTTTATTATTAAAAAACGAATAAAATTTAGTTTAGTATTGTATATATTAAATTTAAGGGATTTTATCAGTTGTGCCCCTCCGAGATATCGCAATATCAGTTATGCCCCTATCTTTTTGGTAATATCAGTTGTGCCCCCGACTTCTTGCCAATATTTCACTTGTGCCCCTCAGAGGGGCACAAGTGAAACATTGGCAAGAAGTCGGGGGCACAACTGATATTACCAAAAAGATAGGGACATAACTGATATTGCGATATCTCGGAGGGGCAAAACTGATAAAAACCCTAAATTTAACGTTACTCATAAATTAAAAATACCAAAAAAAAGAAAAGAAAAGAAAACATGTGTTTTTAATACATTAAAAATACTTACAAAAATAATAATATGTATATATATGATGTATTTTCACTTTGAGTTCTACATGAAAATTATAGATCTCAAAGAGTCAAAGAGATTGTATTTTATGTTGAACACTTTTTGATTTGACACCTATATCTATTTTATTAGATTTATTTTTATTTTCTTTATTTTATAATTATTCTATTAGGTCATGTGGCTCTCTCTGATTGACCAACGTGGCTCGGCCTTATTAATCATCCATGCCTATCTTGGGGTCGTTGGATCAGATGATCCAACAGCTATGGAGCATCTTCAACCTCCTGCCTCCACTCTCTCGAAGAGGTGCAATAGAGCAACTGCCACCTTCTCCCATTTTTTCCAGATTCCTCGAGCCAATTTCTCCATCAACTTTCGACACCAACCTCTTCCTCCTTCATCCATCTTCTTCCTGTGACCTTCAGTTACCCTCCTCTTCCTCACGTGTAATCTCCAGTGATGGTTGAACCACCATCTCAAACCCCCTTCTCTACCCTCTGTAACGACCATCGGCCATTCCTGAGAGCATCATCAGCCTCAATCTCCATCTATGACACGGAGTGTGAGCATTTTGAGAGCAAGGACAAAGACTGTCTCTCCAGCGAGATCCACGAGGATGTCTCGTGTTGCAGCAAATGAATTCGACTGCTTGAGCTTAGTTTCTTAGCCAGGAACATCAAGCGAATTCCTATAGAACCCCTGAAGCTCCAATTAGGCCAAGATTCAAGCCCAATTCTGCCTTCTGATCGGTCCATTCTCATGTAAGGTTTTTAATCTTTATTTTTACATATCTTCTCCAGTTTATTCACTTTGTATCTCTCTATATTTCATACATCTACATATGTGTACACCTTTGCTAAATGTTCTTGATTCACGCATATACCTCCTATATCTAAAATCACTTCTCCATGATCATATCCACATCGATCCTTTTCCAGGTTTGCAAAGCCTAGAAACCCATTTAATGCTCACCTCTATCACCTCCGATGAGCTTCGATTCCACTTCATTTCATCCCAAGTAGATTCTTCTAGGTGTGGCAATTGTACTAACATATGCAGAGCTTCATTGGATAGGACTTTCAAGTCTCTCCGTTCTCATTATTCTTGCTTCAACGGTTGTTCATCGATTGGCCATTCCGGACATTGTAGAAGCATCTTCGACTCAGCATCATCTTTTCCAGGACTTTGTGAGTATTGTTAGACCTTCCGAATCAACAGAAGAGCATGGAGGAGGGGAGGGTGCTTCGTTGGAACTCAAGCTTCATCACCGCCACAAATAGGATGAGAGGGAATAATAGACAAAGCAGGTGTCGTCAAATCTTCATCGCCCGTTGTCCGTCCATCGGTGCAGGTTCTTCCATGTCATCGCTCTAAAACATCACTTCAAACCTCATGCTCGGAGCAACCGAGCCAGCATCGAGCTTCTTGAGCATGCCACGTGTACTCAAACCAGTAGCGCCTCCCGAGCCTAGACATCACATGTGCATGTCACGTGGTGCAGCAAAATTTGCAGCTATATCCACTGAGTTTTTCATATTTGCATATCAGTACAGATGTCATGCGTTAGACACACGTGAGGTAGGAGAATTTGCATGTGTGCCCTTTTGAGTCTTTAAAATTACAGATAAGTCCATGTCTATGGTGAATTTACAAACATGTCATAGCAAGTTTTTGTATTTGTTGTTTATCCCCTGTCAAGGACCTTTGTATAATAAAAATCTTATTTTTTAATTATGTTCTATTGTATTTATTCCGCTGCATTGTGAGATAAATTGAGAGTTATAAGTCAAAATTTAATGAAATCAATCTCATTTTAAAGGTGAATTGATTCTATTTGATGTGGTAATATTAATTCCCTGACTTGATCTATTATTAATGAATTAAATTTCAGAGAATAAAAATAATCTTTCTATCTCTTATATTATGCCTAAAAATTTGATCTATCTATCATTTGTTGCTCCACTCATCACATGGATTCACATTGAATTCCTTTAATCTGATTAGAAAGTTTAATTAATTTATTGAATAATTATTTCTTGATTAGATTATTATTTAAGGTAAGATTGGGATATAGATCATATTATGAGACTCTTTTTAGTTGGTTCAATTGATTTTTAATTATTCAAGATATTGGTCCATTAATTCAGGAGAATTTTGTATTGCTTGAGTATGTGATTGTGTTTGTGCATCTTCTCATTTTGTTTGCATTCCTATCATTGTGTCAATTTTCATATTTGCATCTAAAAATATAAAAAAGACATGCATTGCATGGTTTGCATTTTTTTGACCTAGATTTACTAATTAATTACTCAATTAAATATTTAATACCTAGGTAAAATTGATTAAGTGCCTGTGTCATTGTGTTTGACCATGGACTTATCCAGGATAAATTAGATCGAATCCACTTCACAGAGATACAATGATTCAGTTCTAATTGATTGATAATTGGCCATAATACAATGAGTGATTCTTAACATAGCCAATTAGCGGTTGATAAGATGGCGATATAGCTGGGGACACGACATATTAGTTAATTTGTATAATTTGTGTCAAGTGTAATATGGGGACACGACATATTAGATAACATAGCCAATATTTCTTTTTGTGATTTTTAGTGTAATTTGTGTCAAGTGTTGTTGTATTATTTTTATCTTTAGTTTGTTGATGTGTTTTATGTGTTTATTTGTTTATTTTCAACTATTTGTCTAGTTGATTATCTCTCGAGAACTATCTAATTCTTAGATTATTTTGTGGCAGGGCTTGCATAGCCGATGAAGATCGAAGTGACGCAGTGGCTATGAGCTTGGAAATCGAGTTGAAAAGAGTCCAGAACAAACATCTTTAGTAGAGTTGTTAGATATCAAATAGTAGTCATTTTTTATGTTGCAAATTGTGTTGTGATATTCATAATTTATTTGCCCATATGCAGTGGTTCTCGATTGAGTTCTCATGAATGTAAAAGAAGCCTCTATTATTCGTTTAATTTATGTTGTGTAGAGAGTAATTATCAATTTGAGTGTTGTAATTAAGTCCAGACACACACGATTCAAATAGTCACAATTTAGGTCATTTTGCCTTGTGCCCAAATCATAAGTTAGGTCACACATTGTCACATCTTGAGATTCACTTATATCTTAAGATCCATTAATATTTTCATCATAATACGTTCTACTTAGCCAAACTTAAATTGATTTCTTCCCCGTTAATAAAATTTATGTTTAGGGTGCAATTTTCACCTTGTATTTCATATAGTGTAATTCTTCAAATTATGTCAAGCATTCCACATGTAGAGAGCTGAGAATCATTGTAAGTCCTCTATCTGGGCATTCATCATTATTTCATCGCTTGCATTCTTGTTGTCCAATTCCTAGTCTTGATTTGTAACTTAAGGAATAATAGGAATTGAGAGTGATCATTAGGCATTGTTTATATGTGCTCATATTACTTCTTAAGTGATAACCAAAATAAAAAAATGGAATTCTAAACAAGGCAATTAAATTAAACTTGGAATAAAATCAATCTTGTATTATGGGTGAGCAAAGACCTCATTGAACACAAGTACTAACCCCTATACATAGTGGGTGAGGATGAATACCCTAAGCTTAGAGCCCAAATCCATGGACTTCCTCCCTAAGTCTCTAGCTCTGACTTTTGTGGATCTGGAAGCTGCAAGTGGTTGCCTTCGACCTTAGAAATACATTTTCGTTGTGTCAGCCTGTGTATCTTTTTTGGGGGTATGATATTGAACCCGGCAGCTCATGAAGATCACCTCATTGATTGAGAGCATATGGGAGAACTGCCAGCATAAGGCTTGACAAGATAATTTGGCCGAACTCTTATAGCCCTCACGTGTGAAGTCGGTGAAATCATGCTGGGTTTGAATTGTGTTTGTGTTGTGTGTTTATTCCGCGTATTCAAGTGTGTTGTAGCACTAGATCTCTGTTGATTCATTCATGCTCACAAACATATCCTCTTGAAATCAAAGATGGATAATTGGTTGGAGTTTTGTTCGGATTTTGCGAACTTATCATCGAACCGCCCAAATGTCATATATTTTGAGGTCCAACCCTCATCTTTTCTTGGACCTCCTTGGATTCAAGATCACTCTTGTTTTCAATCGGGATTTCATGATTCATTCTTAAGGAACGGTCACATCCCTATCAATCCCTTCCTCTCTTCACTTCTTATCGAGGAGGACCTACACCTCAGTGAGATTGATTTAATTTCCACTACCTTGTCTAGATCTAACTTTAATCCTTTTGTTGATGAAGGTTTTCAAGATTTGTTAGAGATGCCTCCAAAGAAAAGGATAAGAAAAGGAGGAACATGACGACCCAGTGTGGCAAATTTGGTTAGGTTAGCAGCGTCTAAGTAGCATACCACACCATTTAGAGCACATATAAGCCAAATTAATGTGGGTATAGATGCACCTATGGATGCGACGTATAACCCTGGACAGTATAGAATACAGAATTGGCTAAGTCCAACCTAGCCAGAGGTGGAGTATGAATTGAAGTTATCCTTCTTATTATTGTTGCCGAAGTTTAATAGGAATGCACATGAGGAGTTGTACGCATTCCTTAGGGACTTTGAGTTAGTCTGTAATAACTTAGGCATCATAGGGTTAGCCAAGACTACATCGGTATCAAAGCCATACCTTATTCCTTGGGAAATAAGGTGGATTATTGGCTTAAAAATCAGGGGGTGGTCCTAACCACCTATAAACAGTTCAAGGAAAAGTCCTTAAGAATACCCTTTGAGCAGGACTAACCAGATGAGGACATGGATCACCATCTTCTCCCTATTAACTGATGAAACTTTCTGTGACCCTAGAGAGAGATTCAAAGGCATTTTGGAGAAATGTCCTTGTCATAGTTTTGCTTCCAATGTTCTTGTCCAAGCACTGTATGGTGGATTGAATCCTGAGGTACAGGGTTTGGTTAGTGTTGCCAGTGGAGGAATCTATACATCTAGGGGAGAATATATCGCATGAAAGGTGTTCGAACAAATGGCCATAGGGGAGAATATATCGCATGGAAGGTGTTCGAACAAATGGCCAAGACAAGCCACTCCCAGGTATCAAGCAGGGCTTATATTGAGTCCCTCATGTCACTCTTATCAAAAGCGGAAAAGAGAGTTGTTATTGATTTAGTAAAGGATCGGATTCCCAGCATGGGAATTATTGCAGACAATCTAGTTGTGGTAGAGCAGATCAACATGAGGATGATAGAGCTAGAGAGCTTGGCTAAACTTCCAAAATAGTTAGAGGAACTTTTAGAGAAGGTATCTAGGATAAAGATACATGCCTTGACTACGTGTTCTGCACATGTACACCGTATTCATCATATAAATGAACAACAGATGTTAGGGCCACAGACGTGGGTAGAGGACCACTCCTTAGCCCATATTTCACATCACAATCCATCTGGCGAGATAGCCGCAAAAGAGCCTCCTCATGTGTCGGAGGTGAATGGTGTATTCTACTCTAAGGGCCACGCCACCGGGTAGGGTGGATCCGTGGATCGACAGCCTTACCAATGTCCCTAGACATTCTACAACTCCAACTTCACCCCTACACCTCTTCCTACTCAACAGTGAGCCCTGGATTCTCACACACTCAGTAGTAGTAGCACCAGTCATACATGTGTCTGGCAGCTTACCAGTCAGGACAACAAGGCCCATTATATCAGAAGTATCCATAACAACATCCATACTAGGGCCATTAGAGCTAGTCATCGTGAACCAATCATCCTCCTAGTTTGGACGGCTTAAGCAATACCTAGGATCGCATCAATCATCTTCTTCGATTCCTACAAACATACATCATCAGATACTTGACGAGATCTTTTTACAAGGATGAGATTCAAGATATGTGGTGTGACATCAACCGACTATCGCCTAGGTTCAGGTTAAGACCACCAGCCTGAACAGGACGTAGCAACAACATGGTGATCATGTATACTACTCAGATTTTCCTAACTCTAAGAATGAGATCTTTCTGTTTGACGATATTTTGTACATGTTACTCAGAAGCGGAAAGATCTTGGTTGTACCAGATAGGGCACGTGACATGAAGGACATATTTGAGGCTTCACCTGAGGACACCTTGGAGGATAGCATAGACCAACATCTTCAGACGCAGCATGAGGACCGTCATCATCATCTAAGGAGATTCATAGCTAGTGGAGAGAGGAGACAGAGCACTAGATCACAACATGGAGATATATCTCCAGAGTCTACGGAGGACCTTGCACCTTTGGTTGAGGAGGACATACATGTTAGCCATGTGAGCCTAAAGCGAACCATTCCTACAATAAATGTTATTGTAATCATTGATATATGAACAAAAGTTATTGATTTATTACACTCCATGTCTAAGATTAAATAAAGGAATGCACTTATAAGGTCTGTTAATACAATTAGGGTTATGTACTATGGCCATCTTAATAATATTGCAGTTGTTGATTCAATACTTGAATCATAGAGGCTAGTACTTGGATGATATCTAAAAAGTTAGATTAAGGACTCATCAAGCACCATCAAATGATTGTTAAGAGATGATCTCTGGCCTAAGAAGGAGATGGCAATCCTTCTCTAAAAGCCGATATCTGACCGACCTCTTGATGCAGATCCTCTGCATAGGAATAAAGATTCATAGGTGTCAGATAAGTTGGGTTAAAGAGTTGACATTACGAGATTGGGATAACCAAGACCTATGTTGTGTACTGTCACGATATAGGCACGCATCCTATGATCGGAGACATATATGTTGCTATATATCTGAGTATGCAAATTTGGCAGACCAATAGGTTGATGACATGTTCAAGGTCTATACACTAACTAGTTGGTGGGCATATGAGTAATACGATCTCTCAAAGGGATCATACAGGTTCAATACAGAACTGGAAGACATGAGCTCTCTCATAAGATATTGGGACCAATCAAATTCCATGCATGGTCGTCTTGCTTTGGAATCACGACAAGAATTTGTAGGTATGATATATGCTTCTGAAAAGCATTTGATTGATACTAACTCCCAATGATCGAATGAAACTCTTAATGATAAGACCTGAAGAAGATAGTCTAAAAGATAACTAACACTTCGAGTTTATTCTAGGTCTTCCAGTATGTAGGATGTACAGGTATTAGGAGTATTTGAGGGTAATGTAATCATAAGCGATTTTATAACTATGACACTTCCATTCTGAGGGAGTGATGAAACAGGTTTGGATTTTAGTGACTCCTCTCACTAGAGAAGTACTATAATCTAAATCCAATGTCGGACATTGATCTGAATACAATTCAGATGCAATTAGAAGATTAGATTTATGATTTTTGATTTAATCAAACTTCTATGAGAGGTCTCCGAGATCTGGATTTGAGATATGATCTCAATATCCAAGTCACTATATGTGGAATGTACAATTGTCCTATCCTTATATCCAAGTATCCACGGAGAAAGCGTGTTATTCTTAAAAGAGTTCGAGAATAATTCCACTGTTGAATAATGTATCTGAGCATTAGAAACTTGGTAATTAAATATGATTAATTACCATGAATAATATAAATATGATTTATATTATTTAAATACATGAGAATGAAGATCCAAGATAACTAAATATGATTTAATTATCAAGGATATGAATAATGAGGATAGCACTATCCATATTAATCACATATATTATAAATATGATTTACAATATATTAAAGAAAGTTAATTGTAAATAGTATTTACAAGTTAAGTGTTGATGTGAATTGGATTCACATTGGACAAGTAATCGAAAATATAATTTGCATTTTATTTTGGATGTGTGAATATGATTCACATCTTTTCAATGGCATGATTGAAATATTCACAAATTTATTTAGAACTATTTTTGTGAATTATTTTGCAACAAAAGGTGTTGCAAATAAATGAAGGATTATGTGAGATATAAAATCTCACATAATTAGAAGAGGGAGCCACCTTCCTTATATGAAGGGTAGATGGCCACCTTTGACTAATTCAAGGTGGTCGTCCCCTCCATATATGGAAAGTGGCTAGCCTCCTTCCTTATACGTCATTGTAAATAGATTTAGTCAACTTAAGTTATATTATTGATAATGCAATAAATTTAATTTGATTTAAATTAATTGCTGTTGCATTTTATGCAACAAAAGTCATGGCCATTGAATAAAACACAAATCAATCTCAATCATTGATTTTGTGTTGCATATGGATTGTGATCCATGGACTTACAAAATGCTATAAAATAAGAGGCAACCCTATCTCTTCCTTTTACAACACAACTCCAAGATAACTCTCTCTCATTCTCATCACATGCTCCATCTCTCTCTCAAGTATGGCCGTCCACCCCTTGTGCTAGAGACAATAGTCGTCGTCGCTATGCCGTCGTGTCGCCCCTTCGACCGCTCGTGGATCTCCATCTTCTTTGGTACTCTTTGCATGTGAACAAGACTTTGGATTTCATGCGACAATATCAGAAGATTCATTGCTTGTATCTTCATCTTGAATTGCGAGAAGCCCGTGTCTCATCAACGCACTCGCAAGCATTTCCTCTATCAGGTCGGACTTGAGACGGGTGGTCTTTTCCTTTAGAGACTTCGATCACAAACATGCTTCAAGAGGTATTCCTATATACTATTTGTGATTATGATGAAATGATTCGAGATGTGTTATCTAATCACGAGGTATTATCTTTTATATTTTTTTTAAATTTCGTTACTCGAGCAACTAGTATGACTAGTCGCTCCTGATTGCATTGGACGTGATCTTCACGCTTCTGTGATGTGCTTAAGGCATTTTCCCATAGCCTTCATGTGGTATCAAATCTAGTTTCAAGTCTTGGATGTGATCCAAAATCATAGATGAATAAGATTTTGTATATCGGTTGCGCGAGGATTCGTTGTTTTGCATGAGATGCAATTTTTGAATTGATTTTTGGCTAAAATAACACCCCCTCTTCGTGCACTGTTTGGGCATGTTTTTTGTTATTAAAATGTATTTATAATGTTTAAATATATTCCATAAACTATCCAATTGTTGGCACCAGAAGTGCATGAATGAAAATTCGAAGTGTTCTCGCTAGAAAATTATTTTTGTATGTATTCACGAATCTGTAAAAAATTATTTTTTGCTTACTATTTTTCCATTATTAAACATGAAATAAACACTTGTATTAAGTAGAGAACCAAACCAGCAAACTACTTGAATTTATTTCGTGTAATTCCGACTATTTTGTCCCAGATATTTCATAATTAGTTGAGATGGGTCAGATGATGATTGGATCATCAAATCTTCTCGCTTAATGTGTTTATCATTCAATGAAAATCATGAAAATTATGAATTTGTCTTGATTAAATTTTTGCTTAATATTTATGAAAATAATTGATTAAACATTAATGGCCATTGAATGTATTTTTCATGGAAAGCATAGTTTATCCTACAATAGTTATAGGGCAACTTTTACATGCAAAACATGGTTGCTTGATATGCTTAGAAAATTAAGATCTCAAAAATATTTTAAGATGCCTAAGATTTCTGAGTTGTTACTATATAGTATATTATCGGTCATCAAAGTTGATTGATAAAATCACAAGTACATTGGCATTATTTTGTGTTGTTCTCATGGAATGATGAAGGTGTCTAGTCTGAGTATGCTAGCTTGGTTACTTAATTAGCATCTTGCATGTCAAGGAAATGCTCCCTCCCAGCACAATTGGATTGTACTGGTTGGATCCATTTTTGAGGAAAGAATAATACGAGTAAGTCAAGTTGTACTATGATTATTAAAATACAAAATAATATGTACGTGTGAGAGTGTATACTACATAGTACTATCAAGTAAACCTCAATGTTTATTGATTGATTAAACTGGATTGATAATTAATTTTATATGATTAAATTAGTTAAATCCAACTAACTAATTCTTTTGGAAGAATTAATTGTGTGAATATAATTCATAATAATTAATTAAAATTTGAATGTTATATGGAGGATCATGTAAATGACATCCATGATCTCTCATCTCTCATCAAGGTTAGGGTTCTATTGCCATGGATTGTATGTAGAGACACCTATCTGAAGTAACAACGTCTGCATACAAGCGTACATGGAGCGGGCTCTTTGCTTCTCGAAAGAGTAAGGTGGTATGCGTAGTGACCCCAATATAGGTTCTTCATATTATTGGGGTGATATTGGATTGTGCATAGCAATATCTTTTATGGTTGACGGTTGATTCAATTAATAACGGGACAATATTGCCTTAGGGGTGGTGGGCCCGGGTGTTAAAGAGCGAATTGGGAAATGCAAGTTGGACTTTCAAGGCAAAATGAGTTCCTCTTTTTTTACCCAAGTTACAGTTTCTCATATTATCGGGATAAGGTATAAAAGGAAATCTCATACTAGAGATATAATGGTAAGTATATCTCTTGCTTTGAAAATTTAATAAGGGAATGGACTTTCAAAGTTGAAAAGGCAAGACTAATTTGATTAAAAATCCTTAATAAAATATATAATTTTGAATATACAATTATTTATATGTTATAATAAAGTGCATTCTCAATTTCAAACAATGAAATCCATGAGCCTAATCA
The DNA here is from genome assembly GCA_037367405.1 of Ottelia alismoides. Lineage (NCBI taxonomy): Eukaryota > Viridiplantae > Streptophyta > Magnoliopsida > Alismatales > Hydrocharitaceae > Ottelia > Ottelia alismoides. Next base: position 1,181,836 of record JAZKJV010002406.1, read on the forward strand.
ACAGGCTTCTGGAGGTCAACCATTTGACTAGGTCAAATAACTTGGATTGGATACGTAATTTGGATCTTGTTCCCTCATCAAAGCGCATCTCTTATATGCTCTCTAAGGACAAGTACCCAAATCCTACTACACTGAATGAAAAAAGTTCAATGAATAGGTGTAATATTCTGAAATCATTATCCAATGTGCTTTAGAAACAGCATGTGGATATGGATCTTGTCGGGATCTAATGCTGAATATGAAAGAGATGTTCAGTTATGTCAATCACACTTAGCGTTATAATGTTATGAAAGAACTTATTTGCTGCAAAATGTAGAAAGGGACTCCCGTCCAGAACATGTAATAAAAATGTTTGATTATCTGTCTGAACTGGAAACTCTCGAGTTGAGATGGATGCAGAAATGCAATCTACCTTCATTCGGTTGTCTCTGCCCAAGTCTTTCAATAATTATGTGGTATCGTACCACATAAACAAGTTGAACTTGTTTAATGCTGAGTTAATGCCTTCATTAAAGTATGCAGAAGATGTAATAAAGAAAGAGAATCCCGCTGGCAGTGCAATGGTTGCACAAGTCAAGGGGAAGCGCGCTCAGAAGCATGGGTTTTAGAAGGGTCTGGTCCAGAAGAAAAGAAGAAGAGTCAAGCTGTTGGCTCATCTTCTAATGATTATACACTGATAGCATCGAAGAAGATTGATGTCTAACATCACTGCAAGAAGATGGGGTACTGGAAGCGCAACTGCTCAAACTACCTAAAAACTGAGAAGGGAAAATCCCCAGCAGGTATAAAATATTCTTTCATCAATGAAACCAATTTTCTCATAGGACAAGAAGGTACTTCGATCATCGACTCTGGTGCTTCTGTTCATGTATGTAATTTTTTGCATCTGTTCCATGAAACTAGGAGCCATGATGAAGGGGAGATAATCATTCGGATGGGATCTAATGCAAATGTTGCAGTAGTTGTCATCAGGAGTTGCATACTATCATTATCTATTGGGAGAGTCCTTATACTTAAAGAGTGTCTTTATGTTCCAGATGTTAAAAGGAACCTTATATTTGTATTTAAGCTTGTTAGAAATGGATATTCATTCCTATTCTGTAATAAACTTGTCATAAGTAGTTATGATAAATATAGTGTGGATGGTGTTTGATGAACCATGAAATGCCCTTGCTAATTTGGTGAAATTAATGTTTTATCTTGTTCGTTGTAGGTAGGAAATTCATATTCAATCAAGAAAACCACTTAATAAAAGTTGCAATTAAAGTGATCGGTCAGATTTTTATTTTACTTGGGCAAGCCCAAGGTCAGACTCAAGGAGGCCACTATCTCCTTAGGTCAAATATCATGTGTCTAGAAACTAGGTTTTCATATAGGCATTTTTCTTATTATTTTTTACTCAATTAAATATTAAATATAATTTCGAGCAAATTTAGGGTCTAAAATGTAATTATCAATCAAATAATTTCAAAAAATCCTAAAACTTGATCAAAATGAAAAAAATGATGGAAATAATGTAATATAATGTTTTTGGAATATTCCGATGCAAAATGAGTTTATTATGATTTAAAAATGCATACGTGGTGATTTTTCATGAATTATTTTTAATAAATAGAAAACCTATTTTGTTCTTGGAAATAAAATTATCCTAGATAGGACTGTATGAGAGGTATCTGTTAAGCAAAAATTTCAAAGGGTAATTATTATTTTAGTATTATCGTTGCAATCCCTAATCTCCCAGCTCAAACAAAAAAATGTTTTTACTCACATATCAAGCTACAAAATAATTACAAAAGAAATGTGTAGCAAGAGAAATTTTGCTATTTAATTTACGTGTATAGCTAACAGGATCGAACTTTGGGAGGCTACAATTCCCGAGGGTTATTCAAGTAATCAAATAAATCAATTAAAGGAAATAGGAATCTCAAATACTAACTACCTTGGTTTTTGTGAATTTTTTATCTTTTTATTTGTTTAGTTTTTTATTTCTATTTTTTTTCTGATTTTCAAATTGTTAGTGATTTTAATTTTTAAAATTTTTTAATTTTCAAAAATATGAATTTCAAAACAAATTCATGCATAAAAGAAATGCAATTTATTTATTTTTCAAATATAACAAAAATTCTCAAAATGTCCAAATAATTTTTTTGATGAAGTTTTACTGTTTTTTTATATTTCAGAGTTTTTTATATTTTTTAGGATTTTTAAAATAAATAAAAAATAAGAGAAAATGCGAAATAGTGAGCAAACATGATTATTTCCCAATTAAAAAATATGAAATGAAATTGAAAATTGCAGGCATTTTTTTCTCAAAAACTAGAGGAAATTATCTACAAACAAGAACTCAAATCACATTTTTATTTTTCTATAATTTTATATGATATTTTAAAATTTTGTGTATTTTGTAATTTTTATTAGTTTTATAAATAAGTAATGCATGAAAATTGGATAGGAATTAAAGTATAATGAAATATACCTAATCTAATTTTTTGAAATTTTTAGAGCAATATTCAATTCTTATGAAATTTAGAAGTTCAAGCAGTGAAAAATGTGATATTTTTTATTTTTTATAATATCAAATAAAAATAAAATGCAACAAAAAATTTATGCAAAGAAGAAACACGTGATAGGAACCTAACTTGAATTTTTTCAGATTTTATTAAGAAATAAAAATATTTGTTACAACAAGAAGAAGATGCAAAATAATTGTCTGGATAATAGGATTGAAATGCAAATTGTTAATGTTTTACATTAAACAAGTAATAGAAAAAAAATAGAGGAAAAAAGGTGCAATTTACCCAATGTGTACGTGTTATGCACGTGACTCTGTCTAGCAGGGGTCTTCTTATAATGATTAGAAACTCCGAGGGGCTGTGTAAATTTCCCAAAAATTTTAGAATCCCCTTAGGGTTACGAGGTTGCTTCATTTTCTTTCTCTTCAGACAAAAGGGGCCAAGTGGGGCGTCCCCTCTCCTTCTCTCCAAGGCATAGGGAGGCGAGGGCGGTGGAGCTTACGCGTTCCCAGTGGAGGCTCGCACGGAGGGTAGTCGTGGTGGGGCGATGACATGGCTTAGGAGGTCATGGAGGGGAGCCTAGGAGAGGCAGCGATGAATCGGTGCTAGAACGGAGATGGGAGGAATTCCTTGAGGTGGTGGTCTGTTGTTGATAATGAAGCTACTTGAATCTGCATGAGGGAGGCGGAGATGCTGCAGGCGGAGGCTTACATGGCATTGGGATTCTTCAAATTCGGTGGTGAGGAGGAGGTCTTGGCTAAGGAAGGGGTGACACACACCCTGTGGCGGTGGGCATTGATCGCGAAGGACAGCGATGATGGGCAGTCGTGTGAGGGAGTGTCAATCGATGGTGTTGTAGAGCGGTTGCTCACGGCGGCAGGAGGGAACTCTAGGCGTGGCTGCTACGTGGTGATACACGCCTCCACAGCGATGGTGCGACAGCCGGTGGAAGGGCGGCGGGTACCGCCTGCAGGCTGGAGGGCGATGCCTGGCGTGGTTGATTGATGATTTTTTTAAGAAACAATACATGCAAATTTTTTTTATTATATTTAAACAAATAGAAACAGCTGAAACGTTTTTTTTTATTTTTTTTAAAAGCAACTGTATATTTTTTGTAATAATTGTTTTATTCCAGCAAATAAAATATAGATAAAAAGTGACATCCGACTCAAGCACGACGGCTCGGTCCAAATCAAGTGCGGAAAATGTGAGTGGATGCAGATCTGGTGAAATGGAAGATCGAATCCGTGTCTCCGACCACCGTGCGCGGTCGGAGTTGGAGGATTGCGTGAGGGAGAACGTGAAACGTATGGATCGGAAAATGAAATGATAAATCGGATCATATTGAGCAATTAGATTAATAAGCTATGATGAAAAACTACGATCTAGAAATGAAAAATGATGATGCAGTTAAAAATGTAAATTAATCTACGGTTAGTCTAGATAAAAAATGAGAAAAAAATATGGATCTCACCGAGGAGTGGACAAATGCCGTAATCGCCTCGACGAGGGTCGCCTCGTTGTCACTAGACATCTCGGAGGCTGGACTTTCTTCTTCAAAAAGATGGCTCTCGGAAAAATAAGCTCCTCTCCAAAGGATTGATCCAATTAAAATGAGGGAGGAGGAGCCATATTAATAGATAAAAGAATGGAGTTTGAAATTCAAAAATTTGAATGAAGATAAGATAAGAAAAAAATTGAAATGATATAAAGATAAGAAAGGAAATTAGTGTTAAATCTATTTACATTATTAATCTTTTTTATTTTTATCACTTTATTAAATTAAATAATAAATGTTATTTTTTTATTTTTTGTGAGGGTTATTTAAGGGATTTAGCTATATACATATACTATATACCTATGGTACATTATATACATAGTTAAATAAGGAAATTAGTTTCTACAAAAAAATTATTATTATTCATTTTTTTATTTTAAGTAGTTATTAGAAAATATTCACAATTATTTAGAACTACAATATGTACAAATAATTGGTAAAATTTCACAAACACCCCAGAAAACCGTCTTTTAAATCGTGATTCCAAAAATTATGAAACAACATCCATTTTAAAGATAATTTAATTTAGAATACAATTAAGTGAGTTTGATTCAACTTGAGTTCATATGGAGAGAAAATTGGTCTTCCAATTGTCATTTTATGGCTTTTTCCAGATGTGGTTACTTTTATTCTATACATGATTTTATTTTACAATTATTTAGAAAGCATTTTTATTTACAACTTTTGTTTTGAAAGTTATTTAATTTGTGGTCAATTTATGTACAAATAAAATAATATAAGTATACAAATATACACAGAAAAATATTTACAACACATTTTTTTGGATTTTCTGATTAAGGATCCTATCTCCCCCTACATTATTCATGGTCGATCAGGTCAAGTCTTAGCCTTCTCTCAAGGTTCGGGTCAACATGTATCTATTACATATATATACAGTCTTTTTTTCTTTTCTTTATTTTCTCTTTCTTTATTTCTTTCTTTATTTATTTTAGGTTAAAATAGTAATAAATGTACAACATTTACACATAAATGAAAGTTAGTAAGAATATGGAGTTAGTATTATATACGGGTGTTTTATAAGGCATTTTAAGCTAAAATAAATGAATAAAGATGATGAAATGCAGATTAATCAGTATCCAAGAAAAATAATAGATCCTAAAAATAATGGATCTACAATCTATTATAAATTAATTACCAAGATCACCATTTAATTTTTTATGGCCTTGATATGGTGCAAATGGAATGAATTTTGAGCACAAAATAGAACACACTTAACTCTACCTACTATGAATTTTTGGGAGTTTTTAAAGAAATAATCAATTTAATATGAATTTTGGATAACGTTATCAGCAAAATATGCAATTTTATGCTAAAATAAATATGTTAAATTTACCATATTTCACAATAATTTCATTCATCATCCACAAGTTAGAGAATAAGTTATTCTAAAAGTGTAATTTATAGAATTAAAAAATGATGACGAAATGGCGTTTAAATTAAAGCAAAAACACAAGGGCATGAATACAATACATAAAATAAAATTGATTATAAAATAAATATGCTGATGAGACTAAAATGCATATACCATGACTTAAGGGGATCAGATGCAATTTATTCAAGGGCATGTGCTCCTGGAGGGTGGGACTCCTGGGTAAATTTTGGAATAGCGTAGGTGTGAGGTGCAATTTACCCTACAGAGCATATGCCTTGTACGTGCCTTAGTTGGCAGGCGGTACGGTGTGAGCGCGTGGTTCCCAAGGTAGCGAAGTTGGGGCATCGAGGGAGAGGATCGGTGGGTGCACGATCTGAGGCTAACGGTACACTACTCAGCGAGGCATGAAGACGATCGAGGAGGTGTGGGCTACACACGCCCGACGGTGAGGTAAGCTGCGAGCAACACATCGGGTGAAGCAGAGGCACGAAGGAGGATGGGTGGTGCTTTTGCTAGTGTCGGTGATATGGCGAGAGGAAAAGGATGTATGAAAGACGTGAGGGCGAGTTGGTAGTGGTGGGGTTCCAGACACTACGGATGTCGAGGCAGAGCTAGTAGCCGATGGCGTGGAGAGTTGCTCCTTGTGTGAAGGCGGTGGTGCAGTGGAGCGGCTCAAAGGCACATGGACTCGACTGGTGATATGAGATGGGGAGGCCGAGGCAAGGTGATGGGAATCCCAAGGGCGCACAGGAAGAGTGAAGGCGATGATAAGGAGGTTTGAGGTCGGAGTTATGAAGGCGGGTGAGGCGGTGGTGTTGAGTGCGTCCTGGTGGAGTGAAGACTAGCAGAAAACGAAGGAGAAGGAGAAGAGGAGCAGGATGAGAAGGGCGAAATAATAAGGGAAGGAAAGTTCACATGTGGTGTTCGCCAGGGGATGAGCGAGCTGGTAGAACTCATCTTTTTCTCGCCTCGATCTGGGTTAGCGAAGGTCACTGGAGAGGCTTAGCGAGCTTCGTGTGAGGGCTCGCATCAGTAGAATCGAGTTCTCTACCGGACATCGCCAAAGGTTGGGAGGAGGAAGGTGTCGTCGTCGTCGACACCATCCCTCGTGCTGTCACCTTCGAAGATGAAGAAGATGAGCTTATCCCTATCAGATGGCGGATGGGGTGTGCAAGCAATGGTGGAGGAAGCTTTATGGGTAGTTGTCATCGAGTGGAAACGGCGGAGGGTTGGGGGCGAGAGGACATGGATTGTTGTGTATAGGAAGGTGGGTAAGGAAGGGCCACATGAGTCGGGGGTCGTGCAGGCGTTACAGGCAATGTGCTGTGCTATGGCGAGTGGATGGAGAGGGCGGCAGTTACGAGAGGAGGAGATAGTGGAGAAGAGGAGGCATATTATGCAAAGGAGACTGTTGGTGATCGTGGGTGCACCACCGCAAAGGGCGGGCGGTAGTTGCGGATGGGTCAACCGCAGGAGAGAAGGAAGGAGGAGGTTCCACATAGACTGCTATGGAGCCGCCACACATGATGGGGTAAATTAAATAAATTAAAATTAGTAATAATTAAAAATAAATAAAGACTTGCCACGTGTCGCTCTTAGAAAATTCAAATGTTAAAACTTAAGAAAATAAAAGAAATAACAAATGAACTCAACTAATAAAGTAGACAACATAAAAGTTGCTTGTCTCAACAAGATCTACAACTTTTGTGAAGGACCCAACACCAAAAGAGATCATCTGTACAAAAAGAATTTTTGGTTGTACTCTAAAGATATAAAATCCTGAGTTTTTAGTATTTTGTAATTTTTTTTATCAATTTTAAATTAGATAAAATTCAAATAAAATCAAATCAAATAAAAAAATACATATTTACAAGTTAATCTAATTTTTTCGATTTTTATAATTATGAAAATAAAGAAATACAATAAAGGGGACATATGAACAAACTAATTATACATAATTAGGTTGATTTATTGTCTTTGATTTTTTCCACAATTTTTATTTGGATTTTTACACATTTTATTAAAACATAAACCAAAGAAAATAAATGCAAAAGAAATAAATCAAAATGAGTTATTTTTGTACATAAAATAATAGGGATAAATTAGGCAATATGTACGATATACAACGGGACTCCAAAATCCAAGTTTCATATATGAACTCCAATTCTTTTGAATTTGATCTAATTTTGTAGAAAATTGAATTTACATTAATTCAAAAGTGAGTAAAGGCTCATAGTATATCGTAGAGAGATATTCACTTTTACAGTTTTTATCTCAAAAATAGGGTTTGGGTTTTTTAAGCAAATATACAACTTAGTATTTTTCGATATTTTTTAATAAGTGTACACAGTCTCTAGTGAGTGAAGGGTGTTAGCTCTTCCCATCCTTAAGCATCCCACATGAACATTGAACAACTGTCTCTAGTGAGTGAAGGTGTTAGCTCTTCCCATCCAAGATGTCGGACTACCATGCAATCTCCTCCTCCAGTAACCCATCCTCGAGGAGTTAGGTATTTTCTTCTAAGTTCAAGAACGTGCTCATTCACAATGAGTGGGGGGAGAAGTATAGAAGAAGGGGAAAAGAAGTGGAGAGTGACCAGTGTAGTCAACTCTCCTGTGACGCTTGGCCAGTGTAGCCAAGTCTCCACTAAATCTGTAGGCTATCTAAAGCTTGGATTTTTTTGTATTGCTTCTTTTTGGTAGAAAATTTGTGGTTGCTCTGCATGGATCTTTTGTGACCCAACGGATATAGAGTCTTTTGGTTCGCCCATTTTTGGGGTCTTAGAAAGAATTGTGTTAGCATTCTATTATCCCTCATCTGAAGCTTTATTTCAACCCGGTACTCTAATCTTTAGATGTCCACGCTACCAAAGAAAGAAATACACGGTCTTCCAACACCTCATCTGAGTTGAGCTAAGTGTGCATTGAAGAGTACATAATAATTCCTTATCCAAGAGTCTACTCAGAATGACGTGACCATGGTAGACACTAAGAGTCAATTCTAGACATTGTCTTGTGAACTTGGAGAATTAAGTCTAAGACCTGAAGTTCCTAAACCCTACTTCTCAGTTGAAGTTCCTCTAAAATTTAAATGAATTTAGGTCAAATCAAGTCCATTCTCGATTTCTATTCATAACTCGGTTTAGAACCCATTGGCGTTCAACTTTGTATATGCATGATATGCAAATAAAACGCAGATGAAATGACATGCATATGAATGAAGTGCAAGTTGATTTTTTTTCTTTTTTCCTTTTCTTTTTTTTGAATGGATGCAAGGATGATATACAAGAGTCAATAAGAAGCCCCTTCTATTTGATAAAAGTTTTTTTATCTCTATTTGGTATGCCTCCTATTTGACAATAATTTTACAAAAGAGTATTATTTTCACAAACTTTACAAGATTGTACAAGTTCTACACATAGAGTATAGTTTGTACATTATCCAAATTTTACATCTTATATACAATTATACAAGTATTCTATTAAAACAGTTTTTTTTACCAATTTTACCCATCCCATATTTATTAAATAATATATACAAAAATGCATGAAAGTACGAGCTATGTGTAAAGTATATGTGTAATATATACACACGCCCCTATATTAGCATGTGATATGTCCTTAGATCACGAAAGCGGGGAGAAGACGTAGCTCATGCTAAACATAGGAGAGTGAAAAAGAACAAAAGTATAGACGTCGACCCCCCCCATACTTAGGCCATAGTTAGCCTATGTAGAAGAAGAGCGAAAATTGGGCGGTCGAGGTCATGAGGAGAAAAAATGGATGAATGAATATACAGGGAAGGCATCGATCCCCCTATACTTAGTCTCTAGTCAACCATAGTATAGAAGTGGAATAGTGTGAGAAATGATGGGGCTGGGGAATATACATAGAAAAAGAAAACGAAAAGAAGGACGGACTCGGTTCACTCTCCCCCTATACTTAGGATCTGGTCGGCCTAAGTATAGCCACAATATGACAATGATATGAAGTCGTGGCGAGTGATACGAATCACAGGAGGTGGGGGACAAATATGAAGAAAAAACTATACAGAGAGGAATGATAATATACAAATATCAAGAAGGTTTGTAACTAACCTTCTCGTGTGAACGAGGAGGTAGGGAATATACAGGTGTGTAGCTATTAGAATCGTCCTCAAATGAATAATAATGTGGTGAAGGGATCATCTAACAAGGGTCGACACACGACTGCTAGCTCAGATAGGGCTTAAGAATAGCCGAACTGAGCTCACTCATATAGATCACCTCATCCGGACCCTATGAGAAATCCTCAGAAACTTCCACCTATGGTATGCCGAAGGAAACTTTCGTAATCGATTTTCTAGAACTTAAAGCAGAGGAGATTGATGCACCTTGAAGGGTTCGAGGAAATACCTTGAGGAATAAATAATCGACTTCCTCTCACTAGATAACTGACTAGAGGATGGAGCAACCGTGTTTTTGGGAAGGGTCAATTTGGTTATGGTTGTCTCCTTTGTTGAGGATCGGAAGGTAGTGTATGTGAGGTTCTTACTATAGGTTCCTCATCGGATGAGTCATCGTATATATTGTAAAACTCCTATAAGGTCAGTACACGTCTCGGGTAGGTGCTAGTGCTCTCGGTTGGCTTGGCACTAGTGGTTTCATGTGTTAGAAAAATGAAATGGTCAACACAATCAGAAAAAGTTGTCAAGGATAGCTTCAAGTTGTGAGTCTTCTACCGAAGTTGTCATGGTAGTGGTGATGCAAGCAGCGGGAGTTGTGGATGTGTGGGGAGTCTCTGATCCAATGGTCAGCTCGACAGTCGGTATCGCAAGTCTAGTGGAGAGATTGGACTCATCTGTCTCTCGATGGTTATGAATGTCAATGGCTATGTTGGTTGCCTTGGGTTGGGGTGTGTCCTCAAAGGTCATATATGGCGGTGCGTACCCAATGTAGAAAAATCGATCTCAATAGTCTCGCAATCAATAATCTCTTAGCTACGGCTAATAATGACTTCTTAAAAATAATAGGAGAATTGGTGAACTCTCTTAGGTGCTCGATATCAATGATTATAAAGTACACTCTTAGTGGAGAACTTCAGAAAGCAATGATGACTGAAATGGTTTTTCTTGGTCGTTTGATGGATCGATAAGCCACATGCATGATTCTCTCTTGATTTCCAAAGTGGTCCGAGTTTGAGCTTGTCAAACAGAAAAGTCGAGAGGATATTTATCGATGAGTCATCATCGATTCTAGCATAGGTGAAGGTAGCGTCTTAGATTCCACATTCATCTTGAGGCAACAGCTTCACTCAACATCTCTTGTCTTTCTCCCCATCACCAAGGAGGTTGCCATAGAAACTAGGTGACTTTTTATCCTTAATCTCTTATTTCCCAAACTCTTGGGCATAAATTACTCTTCACAAATATTTTGAGGTCGGGGAAGTGATCTATGGCCTTTGTTAAGGGAAGATTAAGAATCAATTCCTCAGTAAGTGCTTCCTTCAAGGTAGGATCCATTTTTTAAGTCATTTTCTATTTTTATGAGATTTTTTGGTTTTTCAATTTTTTAGTTTTTTTCGAATTTTCAACTTTTTGGTGTTTTCGATGTGCAGGAGTGGGAGAATGTTCAGACTCGAGATTAGAGGTAAGGTGTTTAGTATAAGAGAGAGGTAGAATGGACTCCAGTTGTACAGATTGTGTGGGTCCCCTAGTGTTCTCTTGATTTTCAACATCAAATCCAATCATTTCATTCTCCATTTCCATTCCCGAGCTGGCACCAAATGCAATTAATAGGTATGTGACATTTTTCAACATGTCCTCAATTAATTCATGTCTCTTGACAAGTCCAGAAATGTCATCCTCCAAAAAGTCCTCATGATAAATCATGGGTGAATTCTACTCAATAAGAGGATACTACTGAGAATTCAAAGTCTCATACTCTACATACATTGACTCTAGCATGCAGTATTGGGTCGAGTAGAGTGCATCTGTGCGGCAGATATTAGTCGGGGCCTCATATAATGGATTCGATATACATTGGGTTTGTAGATCGAGCTCGTGAGTTCAATCCCCTGTATGTGTAGGCTCTCCGAATGGCTGGTCATTTACGCTTGATCACTAAGGTCAATCAAGTTTGGAAAATCATAATGTGCAGACCTCTCCATTTGGTTTGTTTTATCTAAAAATTTATATCCTGAGGTCAAGTCAGAGTGTAAGGGTATGAATCATTGACCTGTCTGAACATATGAGGAGTGAATGAGGTCTGTTGGGAAAATAGCTCTGCCAATCAGGGTCTCGATAGTGACTTGCACATTGAATAGTTCTTTGATTCTAGCAAATGCTCGTGAATATGGTGAGTTATCCGAAGATGGAAGTGGATCTAGGGTGTGAGAATGTGGGGTAGATGGGAACTACAGAGAAGTGGGGAAGTCATTCGAAGTTCTGACTTCATAATCGGGGTGGGGTGGAGAGAAGAAGGGTGGTTGCGGAGAAACCGTCTCAAAGAGAGGATTCCGCTGGAAGGAATAAGAAGAGGTTATGAAATCGATCGGAGGTCTGACTTCATAGTTGGAATGGAGTGGGGAGAAGAAAGGTGGCTGAGGAGGAACCATATTTAATAAAGGGTTCATGGAGGATAGATATCGTGAAGATTGTCAGTACGGAAATCGATGAGCCGACATCTTCGAGAGGGAATGAAAGTGAATTGAGATGAAAACATTCAGTTACACTAAAGGAAAACACACACAGATAGACACAAAAACAAATGTAAGAGCAAACTCTATTTTCACCAACTTAACACTATGATGGTTGCAAAGGTCCGATGTTATCTTTTTTATTTTAGTAAAGTGATAAAACAATCTTTTTACATAGGCACATAGAGTGAGTCGCTTGATGCCTAGCGTATGCTCCCACTATATCCTAACCAAAGAGACAGTCTGCCCGAGCTACCGGGTCCAATATCATGCCTCTAAGGATAGTAGTGAGAAGATATACACCAAAACATCTCTCTAAGGTCGTAGGAAATCCCTTGCAGCTCCCAAATCCGCAAGAGTTGAAAATGGAGACTTATGGGGCAAGTTCAGGGATTTGGGCTCTAAGCTTAGGTGTACATCCTCACTCACTCTATCTAGAGGTGGATACCTGCCTACAAGGATGGGGTTGCTCTCCCAAAAATAAAGGTTAATTTTAATAAATTTTTTGGTCAAAAATGTATTAGTAGTCTCGATTTTAAGTTAGATTATCACTAAATTAAATCCACCGAAGATGGCACACCTAACGATCAATCTCGATTTCCTTTATCCTAAGTTGTAAAACCAAGGGGAAGGGCGTCGAGAAAAGATGATGCAACTATAAAATCGATGATGCATGCTCAGTTCAGAAGACTTACAATGATCCTCGCGCTCTACATGAAGGATGCAATATAAAATTCAAAAACTTTTATGTAAAATGCAATGTTGATGTAGAAATCGCATCTAGAAGGAACTTCTATTAGTCAGGAAAAATATAAATTTAATTTGACTAAGTAGAACGTTCTATGATGTGTATTATTAAATGTGAAAGTGTGTTCCTAATTTAAATGAGCACAAGCAAATGATTTGACCTAAATAAAAGCTCTAAGTTGTGTGTGCAGGTCTAACCTATGAGCCACTCAAGTTGAGACCCATCCTCATCGAAGAGTGAAATAGATCTTGACACACCACAAAAATGAATGTCCAATGTCCATGTACATACGTGAGACCCCAAACGGAATCCGGTGAAAACATGTAGTTACCTAAATTATTACAAATTAATTATAAAAATTGAATAAAATTTAGAAATAAAATCCTAAGGACTTTACACACTCTCATGACTCAACTCGTTCTTAATTTTTATGCATTCTTTCAATCGGCTTATTCCCAGAAAAACCAGCCTCCAATGCTCCTTAGATGTTCGACCATCTAAGTAGTCACTCCGTCGTGTTAGATCCCTCGCATAAAATAATATGGTGGTCAGAGAGATATACAAAATAAAATAAATAAAATAAAAATGTAGAAAAATAAATGGGAGTAATAATTACAAGAAAAAGGTCAAGAGTTAGAATACCCAGGAGATAAAAAATCTAATATATAAATTTTCTAAAAACCAACCTTAATCATGCCTCCCCGATAGCCACACCACATAATAAACCATGAATTACCCTATTTAATTTGTCATTTTTTAATGTAGTAGTCAAGCACTTCGGACTAATCAAAAAGACCGCTTAATTAATTTGCAATTAAAGCAGACGATTAGATTTTTATTTTACTAGGGCAAGCCCAAGGCCGAACTCAGGGAGGCCATTGTCTCCTTAGGTCAATTATCAGTTGATCTAATTATTTTTTATGCAATTAATTATGAAATGCAATTTCGGTCAAGTTTAGGGGCTAACTTTTAATTTTTCAACCAAGCAATTTCCAAAAATCCTAAACCTTAGCTAAAATGTAAAAAATTATTAAATTAGTACATTATGATTATTTTAGAATTTTTCATATGCAAAATTAATTTATTATGAATTAAAAATGCATGTAATGTGATTTTGTCTAAATTAGTTTTAATAAATACCAAACATATTTATTTCTAAGAATTAAAATTATCCTAGACAGGACTATTTGAGTGGTATCCAAAAATAATAATAAATCCTAAAAATATTGGGTCTAAAGTTTATTAAAAATTAATTACTAAAATCACCATTTAATTTATTATGGTCATGGAATGAACTTCGGGCACAAAGTAGAACACACATAAATCTACCTACTATGAATTTTTGAGAATTGTTGGAGCAATAATAATTTTAATATGAATTTCAGATCACATAGTAAGCAAAATATGCAATTTTACACCAAAATAATTATATTTAAATAACCACATTTCACAGCAATTCCATTCATCATCCACATATTAGAGAATAATTTCATTCATCATCCAAAGTAGAGAATAATTTGTTCTACAAAGTGCAATTTTTAGAATTAAAAACTGATAATGAAATGATGTTCAAATTAAAGTAGAAACACAAGGGCATGAATGTAGTACCTAAAATAAAATTGATGATAAAACAAATATGCTGATGAGACTAAAATGCATTTACCATGACTCAAGGGGGTCGGATGCAAATTATTCAAGGGACAAAGGCGAGGACTCCTTGGAAAATTTGGGAATAATGTGGGGGTGAGGCGTAATTGACCACATAGGGCACGTGCCTCGCACGTGCCATGGCTGGAGGTCAATGCGATGTGGGTGTGTGGTTCCTAAGGTGACAGAGCTAGGGTGTCGAGGCCTGAGGATCGACGGGTGTACGAGCCGAGGCTGGCGGTGCGTTGTTCAGCGAGGCATGAAGACGATCGAGGAGCTGTGGGCGACACATGCCTGGTGCTGAGGTCGGTTGCGAGTGACACGTCAGGTGAAGTAGAGGCACGAAGGAGGAGGGGCGGCGCTTCTACTAGTATCGGTGAGATGGCGAGAGGCGAAGGATGTGTGAAGGTAGTGAGGGCGAGTTGGTGGCGGTGGGGCTCCAAGTGCTACTGATGTCAAGGCGGTGATGGTATCCAAGGGCATGGAGAGATGCTCAAGGTTTGAAGGTGTGGTGTAGTAGAGAGCTCAAAGGCACACAGGCTCGATCGGTGACGTACGGCAGGGTGGCCGAGGCAAGGTGGCAGGAAGCCTAAGGGTGCTCGAGTGAAGTGAATGCGGGGGTGCGGTGGATCGGGGATGGAGTTGCAAAGGCGAGTGAGGAAGTGGTGATAAGTACAATCATGGTGGAATGCATAGTAGCGGAGAGTGAAGGAGAAGGAGAAGAGGAGCATGAGGAGAAGGGAGAAATAATCAGAGAAGAAAAGTTCACTTGGGGTGTTTTTCGGGGCATGAGCGAGCTGGTAAAGCTCGTCTCTATTGTCACCTCGATCGAGTTGGCGAAGGTCATCGAAGAGACTTAGCAAGCTTCGTGTGAGTGCTAGTAGCAGTAAAGTGGAGTTATCTGCCGGATCTCGCCAAAGGTCGGGAGGATCAAGTTGTCACCACCATCAACGTTGTCCCTTGTGTTATCACCTTTGAAGATGCGGAAGATGGGCTTATCCCTAGCATATGGTGGATGGGGTGTGCATTCATCAACGGAGGAAGCTTTATGGGTAGTTGGCATTGAGAAGTAACGACAGAGGGTCGTGGGGCGAGATGGATGGGGGTTGTTGCATGGAGGAAGGTGGGGAAGGAAGGGCCACTGGCATCGCGGGTCATGTGGTTGTTGCAGGCGATGGGTGGTGGTGCGACAATTGGATAAAGAGGGTGGTAGTTGTGAGAGGCGGAGATAGTGGAGAGGAGGAGGTAGATTATGTGGAGGATACGGTTGGCGATCGTGGGTTCATCATCGCAAAGGGCGGGCAGCGGTTGCGGAGGGGCCGGCCGCGGGAGGAAGAGGAAGGAGGAGGTGCCACATGGTATGCTGTAGAGCTGCTACATGGCTCGGTAAATTAAATTAAATTAATAATAATTAAAATAAATAATAATAATTAAAATAATAAATAAATATAAATAAATATATAAATAAAATATAATAAAATAAATAAAATTAATTAATAATAAATAAAAAAATAAAATTAAAGGGGGTGACATGTGGTGGCTCCAAGAACGACCATGTGTCGTTCCCAGAAAATTCAAAATTTAAATCCCAAGAAAAATAAAAAAGAAAAAACAAACGAAGTCAAATAAAAAATTAGTCAACAGGAAAGTTGTTCGTATTGAGATCTACAACTTTCTTGAAGGACCCAAAACCAAAAGAGATCATTTGTACAAAAAGTATTTTGGTGGTACAATATAGATATAAAATACCGAGTTTTGTATTTTTCATTTTTTTGTAATTTCCGAATATGATAAATACCAAAATAAAATTTCACAAAATATAAAATAAATATTTACAACTTAATATAATTTTTTATTTTTTAATAATTATGAAAATAAAAAAATAAAATAAAGGGGACATGTGTACAGATGATGAATCTCAGATTCATTACTCTAAATCTCATTAATTAAGCTCAAATCCCTCAAAATCATTGGCATTTCTCTATTTATTCTGCATAATTAGCATTCATGCATGTTTTAATAAGAATTATATTTTATCACTCATTTTGCACAAAATAAGAAGTCAAAAATCTCAGATAAAATTTACCTGTAAATAGCCTAACTTCCCTGATTTTTAACCCATTCATGCTAACTCCGAATGACCCAAAAACACCTCCACTGTGTACATATCACTCACAAGAATAAATGAAAAATACAAAACAAATCGCTAACCCAAACAAGTGGCAAAAACCCAAACCCTAGTTCTAGGATTTACGGACTAAAACCCAGATATATCCCTCATTCAGTGTCTATTTTAATCCTACTCACTTTTGAACTAATATACATTCAATTACCTTAAAAACAAGACCATGTTCAAGTGAATCGGAGCTCGTATGTGAAAGTTGAGTTTTGGGCCTCTTTTATACATTTTGTATTTTAGCAATTTTTGACCTATTATTTTATGTACATCATTAACCTATTTTATTTTATTTATTTTTCATTTGTCTTCTTTGATAAAATTTTTATTAAAATGCGCAAAAATCCAAATCCAAATTGAGCTTGAAATCAAAGAAACAAATTGAGTCCAAGTCTTCACTAACTGTCTGTACAAAATTGGTTTTTTTTCGTATTTTATTGTATTTCTTCTTTTTCCTAATTAATAAAAATCGAAAAAATTAGATTAATGTGTCTATATTTATCTTTGATTTTATCATATTTTTTTTGTATTTTTATCTGGTTTAAAAATAACAAAAAAATATAAAACCCAAAAATCAGGGTATTCTATGTACATGGGATACCCCAAAAATATAACTTTGTGCAATTGATCGATTTTGATTTTGATGTCTTCATGAAAGTTTTAAATCTCATCGAGACGAGCAATTTTTATGAAGAAACTTTTTCGATCTGAGGCAGTTTACTATTTATTTTGGATTTTATTAAATATTTATTTTATGAATTTTGTGGTGCTGACACATGGCAACTCCTGGAGCTGCCACGTGTCAGTCTTTTTTAAGGTTTTTATTATTCATTTTTTTTATAAAAAAAATCCCCGCACGTGCGTCGCACGTGCCTCCCAGGCACGTGCCATGCACGTGCCCTGCGACTTCATCCCCCAGTTGCCACATGTCGTCGGCCATCGTCCATCGCCTCTGCACGCACCTTTCCCCTTTGGTACCTCCGTCCTTCCCGCTAATCGGGCATCGCTGCGATCTTTCGCCGCCAACCTTCCAAAAACCATCGCATATCTCGTCCAACACCGGCCTCCTTCCTATTCCGTCTCTAATCAAATCACCGTCCGAGATCACAAACACCATCACCTCTGATCCCTGACCTCTTTAAACTCGCGCGAATCTTCATCCCACAAATCTCGCCGCAACGAATCGCCGTCAACCGACTTTCCTACTCCGACGATAACCCCCAGCCTATTTAAGAAAGCCTCTGCCACCGATCGCCATCATCCGCCGATAACTTCAACTGCTACGAGAGATGGTGGTGACAACGCCGTTCTTCTCCCGCCGTTGGCGAGATTCGAGCGTCTCCAGCTCGTTGCAGCCCACGACATTCATCTCCGCCATCTCTGCTTCGCTCAGGCCGTTGCTGTGGAGCCCACAACACCAACATCGTCTATGTCAACAACCTCTACGGCTCCTCCGCCAACGACGTCCGCATCGACTCCGGCTTTGCCCCTCCACCAGCCAACATCACCTTCCTCCGCCACTTCAACTCCAGACCACCATCGGAGTATCGCCCTTGACATCTCCGTCAACTGCAGCAACTTCGACGACCAGCTTCTCCAACCGAGCTCCGGCCACTCTCCGTGGCGTCAACACTCGACCATTCTCTGTCGTTGTGCTACGCTCCGGTATCCCTGTTGAGCTACCACCTCCACGTTCTTCAACACTACGCCATCTTCTTCTCCGGCATCGCCAGAAGCTTCGTCCTTCATCGCCACTCCCTAAACTCCGCCGACCATCGCACCTCGTTCTGGTGCTTCGTCAACGAAAACAACGCTGCAGCTCCTCTGACAACGTTCTCCACCATGATTGAGACGCCAACAGCACTGCCCCTCCTTCATCGACGACTGCCGCAGGGGGCGGTGTCGCTTCACCACGACAACTACGTCATCAACTGACGGCCATCCGACCAACCTCCGCCAAGATTCCATCGCCTCGCCGGCCGGGAGTGAGGCTCAAGGCCCTCCCACGTGAGAAGCATGTGCGAGAGGGACTGCCAACGTCAGCAAGCCAACCCAAGGGTTACATGCATCGCACATGACCCGCTTGGAAATTTATAAAGTACCCCCCAGAAGTTCCAGTATTTTCCATCAACCCCCCGCCGACCGGAGGGCACCTGCTGCGCACGTGCCTCTCTGGAAATCTTGCAAAAATTGCCCTGCACTTATTGGTAATTATACTACGACCATTCTCTACATTTTATGTTATTTTAATTATTTAAATATTGCAGAAATACCCCTATATTCCTTCCTTTATTTGGACCACTACATTGCATTAATTTATTCATCTAAAAATAGCATTTTGTTCCTCACTTTATTCACTACATCTTACATATTGTGGACATTTTTGTGATCATTGGTTAATTATTAATTAATCATTTTGCGGAAAATTGTATATTTTTCCCATCTTGTGCTCTGAAATTTATATTGATTAACCGTTGCTCTAAAAATTTCGAAAAATCACGGATCGTAGAATTAATTGTGGTTAACATTGTGCCAAAAAAGAACTGCATTTGCATGCATGGTTTGCCTTATAAAAATTATTTTGCAAATTTTAGTGTTTGATTTTTAATAGGTATTGAATATGGTATTTTCGAGATTTAGGATTTTTCTGAGATCCATCTCCTAGTGATAGAATTAGATAATTTTGTCCCTTGAAAATAATTAGGTTTAATTTTTATTATAATTTAATATTGAAATTCACTTTGTTTAATTTAAAAATTTATAAAAAATTCATCTTGCATCCAAAAATTCCAAAAAAATTATAGTGCATTCATTTTGTCTTAGTTTTTATCTTGCCAAGTTTCATATTTTTTGGACATTGTTTGAGCGTAATTTACATTATAGTCCCTAAAATAGGCCAAAGTTGCATTTTGCATCCTTAATTGCATTAAAAATTACAAAAAAGATCGCCTTGAAAACCACGCACGAATTTTGATAGACATAATTCTAGGTTGTTCCTTTGCCTCCTTGTGTTCGATCTTGGGACTTGACCAAGTAAAATAAACATAAAACCACACTATTAAAACTTGACTAAATAATTGTGGTTATTTTCTTGACCGATTCTGATTGCTGCCTACAACGAACTGACACACATATTTCTTTTAAAGCATGACAATTTCACGACGCATATATTTAACCAGCGAAATTTCAGACTCATCAGAAGGCGACATTGCTGGGGAAGCAAACGGCTTAGTTTTTTTCTTAAAATTTTTTGTTCGGTTTTCCGTATTCAGGTAGTCTGACCCCCGAAATTTTCACTGTAAATTATATTTATTTTTTTCTACATTTATTTTCAGCATTTATTTTTCTTATTTTATTTTTTTATTTATTTTTGAGTCACTCTCTTACACCATCTCTCTTATTTTTCTTGCGAGGTACCCGGCATACGTGGACCGGTTTTTCAAGAACCGACGCATCTTCACCGACTTTTGAAAAAGCTGTAATTAATTCAAGATCAAGTCGAGTCGTGAGAGAGCGTAGAGTCTAGGATTTTATTTTCTGCAATTTTAATTTCTGTAATTAATTTCTCATTTATACCAGTGTCCGTTTGGACTCTTGTGTATGTAAAAAGACCTTAAACTTTCTTCTGTTGTGTGTCGTGGCTTGTTTCACTCTCTGGTGAGGGTTAGGCCCGACTTGAGTGGCGATTAGGATAGACCTGCACATATGGCTCTCAGAGCATTTTAATTTTTGATTGTTCTTGTAGAATCTAAGGCCACACTTCACTCTAATTGAGACTTACATTAGATCGTTCAATTTAGCCAAATTCAACTCAATTCTTTCCCGCTAATAGAACTTTCTGCTAGGTATGATTTTTCATCAGCTTGCATTCATTAGAATAAATTTTCAATTCTTGTATTGGATCCCACATGGAGATTGCGCGGATTCATTGTAAGTCTTCTAAGTGAGCATACATCATAGTTTTTCGCGTGCATCGGCTTTTCCCGAATTTCCCCCTCTTGTTTTATCACATAATTTTAAAAAGAAATTGGGACTGGACGGTAGACGTCCATTTGTGCTCATTTAATTCTTCAGTGATCGCCTAATTAAAATTGAGACTGCTAAATATAGCCGACTTTAATAACCCATAAAAATAAGAATTTTTGTGGGAGAACAAACCCATCCTTGGATGCTTTTATTTTTCTGAGTGAGCGAGAGATGACACTTAAGGCTAGAGCCCAAACTCAGATTTCCATATTTACTACTGATTCTACCAAAAAGGATTGGCTACTTCTAAGTGAGGATCTAACGGGTAGCCAGTAAATGGTCTGGATTTCCTTAGCAGAGTGGGTGGTTTAGAGGACACTGCGTAAGGCTCCGTCCTCAAGTAACGGGTAGCCGTTCTACGATCCGTACTTACTCCCATACTAGCTGAAAGTAGGTGCAACTAGTCGTAAGAATTCGAGCCCGTCATTAGGCAAATTTTCGGCACCTAACAGCTCGCTAAATTCTTTCCAAGATTGTCTTATCACCAATTAAAATTGAAAATATAATAGCCGAACTCTTACAGCTTCATTGTGTGAGTTGGTGAACCCGAGGTTTGATTTGTGTTTGCATTGGTGTGCGTGAACTGATTTTGAAGATTAAAAGCTGCACATTTGATAAAATTTCTTTTGACTATCCCGTGTAATCGCACCGAGATCAACCATGATGATTTATCATTATCAACCTCCTTTGACAAACACATGACAATGGTCCGAGCACCCATCTGATCTATATTATGAAAATGAATTTGTCTCGGTCAGGCCCAAATCAACTAAACCCTCTTCTTTCAATAATCCTCCAACATTTGCGGAAAACTTCCGCCTGTGGATGAATTCGACCGCCTCATTGAATTCCTACTCGAATCATTCAACCACATATGACCACCTACCATCTTGGACTGAACCGTCATATTCTCGGTGTCTCGCTAATGAACCGTTTCAAGATCAAAATATCTTTGAGTCTCATGACTGGCCGAGAAACCAAACCCAGATGGAAAGATCTGTACTTAATGATTATCAGAGTTGGATTGACCGTAATGATAAAGTCCCTATTGACCAATCCGAGTACCACTCCTTTGATCAGCCTACACATACAGAGGACCAAATGGATGATATCGACACATATGAACCTTGTATGACTCCATTATTTGAGGATACAATCACTCATGATCATGGAAGTAGACTCTACTCAAACCAGCATTACATGCCTGAGTCATGGCATGTTGAGTATGAGACCTACACTTTCCCATAAAATCCTTCCACTGAGCAGTCTCCTTCGATAATTTTTGAGGAGAAATTTTCAGAAAATAATGATCATATATCGGATATTCCAAGAAACTCTCCTCTCAGCATATCCAGGAAAATGGAAGATAGAATTATTGAATCTCAAATGTAAAAAATACACCGATTGCTCCCATGATTGATCATAAACAGAATTTTGAGGATGATATTTCGAGGATAAACAAGATATATGAATTAATGGAGGAAAAATTCAGAAATTTTATTGACCGATCAATTTATTTTATGGGAGCTCAGACATAAAAATAGATGAGGAAAAGGTTGGATCTCACGTTGAGAATTTTGAGGATATTCAAAACCTACGGACGATTCTGACAGCAACACTTCTGCATATTACTCCCCTAGAAATGAATATGCCTCTGACTCTTACTCGAGAACATCAAAGCCCCTTCTCATCTACGGAAGACACCACATCACCACACTACACAGAAAATACAAAAAATGGAATATTCAAAAATACCCAAAAAACAAAAATCCAGAAAATTACATAAAAATTGAGGCTGAAGAAGATTTGAAGAATTTGGATCTTGCTGTATGGGAAACACTGGAAAAAAGATTTATGTTTAAACTTCCCTTTATACAGGCCATTGAACACTTCCCCGACCTTAAAGGATTTGTAATGGACAAATTAATGACGAAAAAGTCAGGCAGGATAAGAAAAAAGACTGAAAGACATATCTTGTCAATGACCTCCTCCTTGGTGTTGAGGAGAAAAACCAAGAGCCGCATAGTGAAGCAGTTGCCCAGATTTGACTGTGGAATCAAAGACACAATTTTCACCCATGCTTGAATTGATGATGATTCACCAATCAATATCTTTCCAACCTCTGTATTTCACGAACTCAAACTCAGACCAATCAGGAAGATACGAGAGATTGTTCAATTGGTTGACCGATCGATAAAGTGGCCAAAAGGAACCATTTCAGTCATCATGACATTCCAAGGTGCTCCACTCAAAGTGGAATTCACGATTATTGATATTGAACATCAAGGAGAATTCACCCAGTCTCCAATTATTCTCAGAAATCCATTCTTAGCATTGGCTAAGGCAATTATTGAGTGTGAGACTCGGGAAATCAATTTTACAGCATTGGAAGCACTTCAATCTCACCCAGTCTTTGAGGAACCACGATTTTCTGAGGCAACCCACAAAGTCCTCGACAATCGTAACCACCAAGCGGTAGAATAGCCCTACCTCGTTGCTACATCTGAGATAGCGGTTGTTGATGAGACTATTGATTTAGAGAATCTCCCCACTGCTCCATTCCCAGCTGCTCTCACCATGGAGAATCCAGTATATGAATCATATGATCCAGAGACTTATGCATGGTCTCACCTTGGGTTGACCTATTCTGACTACCTTGACCACATCAACTCGACACAGGAATGCTCCAACATCAAATTAATTGAGAACGAACATGCAGAGGCTCTCCTCAGTATTTCAATTCCTGCAGACCTCAAAATTGAAGAATGTTTCTTATATGATCCTGAGACATATGCATGGTTGCACCCTGGGGCAACCTAATCTGAATACCTTGACCAAATCATTCCAAATCGAGAGTGCACCAGCATTAAGAAGACTAAGAACAAACACACAGGACGAACACCGACCAAGGAGAAGAATTCCAATGGTTATTCATCTGGAGACTCAAGTGGACCGACAACTTCATGAAACAAAATGACTACTCCTTCATCGAAAAAGAAAGTCCCCTTTGACCTTCCGGAAGAGAAATCATCTGATGATCCCTCCTCAGGTTCGGAAAAGGTAATCTACATGAGTGAAGTCTGTTCGAATGTTCTAAAATCATATCTTCACAAGGATCCAAAATTCGACTCCCGTTGGACAACTCCCATTCCTCACTATTATTCATCCAAAGCCGATGCACCTGCTCTCATCAAATACACTGGAATTATTTCTTATGAGCTGACCGAGACTGGTGCTTCAGAATATTCATTCGAAGACAAATCGCTTGATCCTAAGAAGGAACGAACTCTGAGAAAACAACTGAAGAAATAAAAAGACCAGAATATTTGGAGTGTGTCCACTTTCAAATATTATTCCTCTGAGGATAATTCCGATGATGGTTATCTTTCATCTGACTCAAACGCTTCATCTACTATCCATCGTGATTTTTCTGAGGATAACATTGATAATAGTCAGGAATCATATGCTTCATCTCCTTCTCGTCATTACGATCTCCCACCGCAGTCTCACAAAAAGATCAGCTGAAAAGTGCCTTAACCATCGTCTACCCACCCTGCCTCTCGACCACATCGGTCTCCTTGTACTTCTTCTTCCTCTACTTAGGCCAAGGCCTAAGTATAGGAGGACCGATGCCATCTGTATATACCATTTCCCTCATCACACTCCTTCTCACGATCGCTCCATGTCCACCATTCTTCTATACTTAGGTTGACCAGAGCCTAAGTATAGGAGGAACCGATGCCTATTTGCATATACTCTCTTCATCCACATATCCCGACCACTTCATTTTTCTGCTCTTCTTCTATACTTAGACTGTTCACAGCCTAAGTATAGGGGGGCAGACCGATGTATCTCTTTATTTTTCTTTTTTTGCTCTCTTATGCTTAGCCCGAGCTATGTCTTCTTTACGCTTCTTGTGATCTAAGGACACAGCACTCGCTAAGTATAGGGGGGTCTGTATATATACTGTGTATATATTTTACCTATATCTCGTACTTTCACTTAAGTCTATATGTATTTACGGGGTGGGTAATTAATTTGAAAAAAACAAAACAACAACAACAAACAAACAAACAAACAACAACAAACAAACAAACAAAAACAAAAATAAAAACAAAAAGAGTTTTTCTACTGACTGTGTTCAACCCAAAATTTTTGAAAAAATGACTTCTTATTCATTTTTGCATAAAAAACCAAAAAAATCCCTTGCATAAAAAATTCAAAAAAAAATCAAAAGTCACAAAAACATTGTGTCTGTATTTCACACACCTGCACTTCATCCAGCATTCATTTACATCAGTGAAAAGTCCTTGGGTTCTTAATCGAGTTATGAGCAGAAACCAAGAGTGGTCTGGACTTGACCTTAATCCACCTAATTTTCAGAGGAACTTCACCGAGAAATTGGATTTTAGAAACTTCAGGTCTTTGACTTAATTCTTTAAGTTCCACATGACAATGGGTAGTGTTTGACTCTTAGTGTCTAACCTGGTCTCTTCATTCTGGGTACAACTCTGGAATAAAGAATTAATTTGTACTCTTGCACTATGCACTTAACTCAACTCAGATGGGATGTTGGAAGACTATGTGAGTTTCGTTTTTGGCAGCGTGGAAATCTATAGACCGGAGTACGGGTTGAAAAAAAGCTTCGGAAAAGGGATGGACTGCTGGGCACAATTTTTTCTAAGACCCCATAAAATGTACGGAAATAAAAACATTCTATATCCGTAGGGGCATAACAAGATCCAAGCAGAACCACCAAAAATCCAAATACAAAGAAGCCACAACCAAATAAATATCTGACCAAAAAGGTCCAAGCTTCAAGAAAACCTGTAGATCTTGGTGGAGACTTGGCTACACAGGCCACCTTCACAAGGAGAGGTGACTACACTGGCCACCCTCCATTTCTTTTCTCCTTCTTCTAACTTCTCCCCCCCCAATTCGATTGTGAACACAGCGTGACAGACCTTAGAAGAAAATACCTGACTCCCCGAGGACGAGTTACTGGAGAGGATATTTGCATGGTAGTCCGGCATTCTGGATGGGAAGAGCTAAAACCTTTCACACACTTGAGTCCATTATTCAATGTTCATGGGGTATACTTTGGGAAGAGGATTGATCTAAGATGACTTCTGAGCCGAAACTGTGACAATGATGTGTAGAGCTTGAAGGCTGTTGATTTTAAAAATCTAAGTCTCACAGAAGTTCCGCCAAACTATTAATACAAAGGTCGATTTTAGTTCATTTTTACCTTCAGCTCATGGTCTTGGTGTGGAACCCAATCTCATTTCACCTCATGGCATTTTTTTTTGATGCTCAGGGACGAGCATGGTTTAAGTATAAGGGGATGATTAATCTCATTAATTAAGTTCAAATCCCTCAAAATCATTGGCATTTCTCTATTTATTCTGCATAATTAGCATTCATGAATGTTTTGATAAGGATTGAATTTATCACTCATTTCTGCACAAAATAAGAAGCCAAAAATCCCAGATAAAATTGACATGTAAATAGCCTAACTTCCCTGATTTTTAACTCATTAATGCTTACTCCGTATGACCCAAAAACACCTCCACTGTGTACATATCACTCAAAATAATAACTAAAAAATACAAAAAAATCACTAACCCAAATAAGTGGACCAAAACCCAAACCCTAGTTCTAGGATTCTCAGACTAAAACCCACATATCTCCCTCATCCAGTGTCTGTTTTGATCATACACTTTTGAACTAATATACATTCAATTACCTTCAAAACAAGACAAAGTTCAAGTGAATCGGAGCTCATATGTGAAAGTTGGGTTTTAGGCCTCTTTTGTACATTTTGTATTTTAGCGATTTTTGACCTATTATTTTATGCACATCATTAACCTATTTTATTTATTTCTTTTTCATTTATCTTCTTTGATAAAAGTTTTATTAAAATGCATAAAAATCCAAATCCAAATTGAGCTTGAAATCAAAGAAACAAATTGAGTCCAAGTCTTCACTAACTGTCTGTACAAAACTGGTCTTTTTCGTATTTTATTGTATTTCTTCTTTTTCCTAATTAATAAAAATTTAAAAAATTAGATTAATGTGTCTATATTAATCTTTGATTTTATCATATTTTTCCAGATTTTTATCGAGGTTAAAAATTATAAAAAAAAATATAAAACCATAAAATCAGGGTATTCTATGTACATGGGATACCCCAAAAATATCACTTTGTGCAATTAATCGATTTTGGTTTTGATGTATTCATGAAAGTTGTAGATCTCATCAAGACGAGCAATTTTTGTGAAGAAACATTTTCAATTCGAGGCCGTTTACTATTTATTTTGGATCTTTTAAGTATTTTTTTTTGAATTTTGTGGTGCTGACATGTGGCAGCTCCTGGAGCCAGCACGTGTCAGTCTTTTTTAAGGTTTTTATTATTCATTTTTTATTAAAAAATCAAAGAGCCTTGCACTTGCATCCCACGTGCCTCCCAGGCACGTGCCACGCACGTGCCTCACACCTTCATCCCCCAGTTGCCACATGTCGCCTTCGTGGCCGTCCGATCTCGGCCATCGTCCATCATCTCTGCCTGCACCTTACCCCTTTGGGATCTCCGTCCTTCTTGCTGATCGGTCGTCGCCGCGATCTTTCACCACCAACCTTCCAAAAATCACCGCATATCTCGTCCAACACTGACCTCCTTCCTCTTCTGTCTCTTATCAAATCACCGCCCAAGATCGCAAACACCATCATCTCCGATCCCCGACCTCTTTAAACTCGCGTGAATCTTCATCCCACGAATCTCGCCGCAACGAATAGCTGTCAACCAACTTTCCTAGTCCGGCGACAACCCCCAGCCTATTTAAGAATGCCTCCACCACCAATCGCCATCATCCGCCGATAACTTCAACTGCTACGAGAGACGGCGGCGACAACGTTGTTCTTCTCCCATCACCAGCGAGATCCAAGCATCTCCAGATTGTTGCAGCCCACGGCATTCTTCTCTGTCGTCTCTGCTTCGCTCTGGCCATCGTCATAGAGCCCACGACTCCAACATCGTCGTCTACGTCAACAACCTCCATGGATCCTCCGCCAACGACGTCCGCATCGACTCGGGCTTTCCCCTCCACCGGCCAACATCACCTTCCTCTTCCACATCAACTCCAGACCACCATCGGAGTATCTCCCTTGACATCTTCATACTCTACAGCAACTTCGACGACCAGCTTCTTCAACCGAGCTCTGGCCACTCTCCGTGACGTCAACGCTCGACCATTCTCCTCCGTTGTGCTCCGCTCCGGTATCCCCTTGAGCCACCACCTCCACGTTCTTCAATACTACACCATCATCTTCTCCGGCATCGCCAGAAGCTTCGTCCTTCATCGCCACTCCTAAAGCTCTGCTGGCCATTACACCTCATTCTGGTGCTTTATCAATGACAACAATGTTGTAGCTCCTCTGACAACGTTCTCCGCCACGATTGTGATGACAGCAGCACCACCCCTCCTTCACTGACGACAACCATAGGGGGCGGTGTCGCTTCACCACGACAACCACGTCATCAACCACCGGCCTTCTGACCAACCTCCACCATGATTCCATTGCCTCGTCGGCCGGGCGTGAGGCCTGAGGCCCTCCCATGTAAGGAGCACGTGCGGGAGGGACCGCTAACGTCATAAAGCCATCCCAGGGGTCACGTGCGATGCACGTGACCCATTGGGTAATTTACAAAGTGCCCCCAAAAGTTCCCATATTTGCCATCAACCCCCCGTCGACTAGAGGTCACGTGCTGCGCAGGTGCCTCTCTGGAAATTTTCCAAACATTGCCCCGCACTTATTGGTAATTATATTATGGGCCTTCTCTGCATTTTGTGTTATTTTTAATTATTTAAATATTGCAGAAATACCCATGTATTCCTTCCTTGTTTTGGACCACTATATAGCATTATTTTATTCATCCAAAAATAGCATTTTATTCCTCACTTTATTCTCTACATCTTGACATATTGTGGACATTTTTGTGATCATTGGTTAATTAATAATTAATCGTTTTGTGGAAAATTGCATATTTTGCCCATCTTGTGCTCTGAAATTTATAATTTATTAACCGTTGCTTTAAAAATTTTTGAAAAATCATGGATTGTAGAATTAATTGTGGTTAACATTATGCAAAAAAAAATGCATTTGCATGCATGGTTTGCCTTATAAAAATCATTTTGCATATTTCAGTGTTTGCTTTTTAGTAGGTATTGAATCTGGTATTTTTGAGGTTTAGGATTTTTCTGAGATCCACCACCTAGTGATATGACTTAGATAATTTTGTCCCTTGAAAATAGTTAGGTTTAATATTTATTATAATTAAATTTTGAAATTCACTTTGTTTGTATTTAAAAATTCATCTTGCATCCAAAAATTCCAAAAAAATTACAGTGCATTCATTTTGTCATAATTTTCATGTTGGCCAAGTTTCATATTTTTCAGACATCATTTGAGCGTAACTTACATTTTAGTCCCTAAAATAGGCCAAAGATACATTTTGCATCCTTAATTGCATTAAAAATTACAAAAAAATCTGCCTAGAAAATCGCGCATGATTTTTGATAGACATAATTCTAGGTTGTTCCTTTGCCTCCTTTTGTTCAACCTTAGGACTTGCCCAAGTAAAATAAACATAAAACCATGTGATTAAAACCTGACTTAATAATTGTGGTTATTTTCTTGTCCGATTCCGATTGCCACCAACAATGAAATGAGATACATATCTCTTTTAATGCACGATAATTTCGCGACGCA
Source organism: Ottelia alismoides (assembly GCA_037367405.1). Classification (NCBI taxonomy): domain Eukaryota; kingdom Viridiplantae; phylum Streptophyta; class Magnoliopsida; order Alismatales; family Hydrocharitaceae; genus Ottelia; species Ottelia alismoides. The sequence goes on from JAZKJV010002406.1 coordinate 1,211,339, forward strand.
TATATTTAACCAATGAAATTTCAGACTCGTTAGATAGGTACAGACTAATTATACAGACTCTGGTTGATTTATTTTCTTTGATTTTTCCTCAATTTTTATTTGGATTTATATACATTTTATTAAAACATAAATAAAAGAAAATAAATGCAAAAGAAACAAAATCAAAAAGAGTTTTTTACATAAAATAATAGGGATAAATTAGGCAATATGTACACATACAATGGGGCTCCAAAACCCAAGTTTCACATTCCAATTGAATTTGTGTCTTGTTTTGTAGGTAGTTGAACGTACATTAATTAATAAATGAGTAGAGGTCCATAGGAGACTGTATAAGAGAGATATTCACTTTTATAGCTTTTAGTCTAAAAATTAGGGTTTGGGTTTTATTGGGTAAATTTACAAGTTAGTATTTTTTGGTATTTTCGAACTAGTGTTAGTAATATACGTTATAGAGTTGATTTTATTTGATTTTAAGTTGGTGAAAAATAAATAAAAATAGGAGAAAAATGGGTAATTACATGTGATATTGTACAAAGAATTTAGGCTTCTTATTCATGTAATTATGCATGCTAAAATGCAAATATTATCTGCAAGTGCATGAATGATAATAATGCAAAATAAATGGAGAAATGGTTTTAATTACTCAAGAATGAAGCTCTATTTTCAACTTTTAGAGTTATGAATCACAAATTCATCAGTGTTCTAACTTCTGGTAGACTCTATGAGTTGTGCATTGATGAATCTATCTTAAATGTTACTACCACTAATAAAAATCCTAAAAAAACTAGAGAGGATGGAAATCTCAAACATGAGTTGGCATCAGAGGCATGGTCATTTATCTGTTGATAGGCTCAATAGATTGATAGAGGATGAACCCTTAAATTTTATACAGGTCCAAACTTCGCTTACCTATGAACATTATATTTGAGGTAAAATGACTAGGACGCCTTTATGTAATAAGGTTACACAATGTGATGGTATTCTTGACCTAATACATACCAATGTATAAGGTCCCTTCAGTACCTCGACCCGAAATGGATATCGATACTATTTGAAGTTTATTGATGACCATTCGTGATACAGATTTATCTTCCTACTACGTCATAAATCTTAAACCTTTGAAAAGTTCAAAGAGTTCATGTCTTTGGTTGAGAACGAAATCGTTATGAAGATTAAACAGATTCTATCTGACCGAGGTCGAGAGTACCTCTTAGATGAATTTAAGGAATACCTCAAAGAGAAAGGAATTATCTCCAATCTCACTCCTTCTAGAACTCCTCAACTTAATGGTGTTGTTGAAAGACGCAATAGGACCATCATGGACATGGTCTGTTCAATGATGAGTAAAGCACATTTGCCTCTTAGTTTCTAGGGATATGCAGTAGAGACTACGATATATATATATACTAAACAAGATTTCTTGCAAATATGTACCCAAAACTCATCATGAGCTTTGGTAAGGTACCAAACCCAGTGTTAGACACTTGAGAATTCGGGGGTGCTTGGTCCATGCGAAGAACATGGATGCAAGTAAGCTAGAATCTCGCATTCAAGAGTGCTACTTCATTGGGTATGCAAAGTATGATATCTGATACCAATTTTATGACTATGAGACTCAGAAGGTCTTCATCTCTAGAGATGTAAAATTTCTGGAGGATGACTTTCTGAAGAGTCAAGAAGAAAATGAAGTAATGGAACTCATTGAATCCCTTAAGGATACTAAGCTTTCTGAACCGGAAACTGAAGATGTAAATGAAAATGAAACACACGTACCTCTACGAAGGATTTCAAGGGTGGTTGCACCATCTAAAAAGTACATATTCCATGTGTCAGGTGAAACTGACAATGATCCAGCTTCATTTGATGAAGCACTCACGGATCATGACATGGATAGATAGATGCTAGAAATGAAGTCTGAAAATAGACTCCATGTACAAGAATGGTTTATGGAGCCTAGAGGATCCAAATAAAGGGGTCAAACCCATTAGGTGTAAATGGATCTCCAAGATAAAAGGGGGACCTGATGGGAAGATAGAGACCTTCAAAGCATGACTCGTAGCTAAGGGCTACACAGAGAGAAGGCATCGACTATGATGAGACATTCTCTCACATGGCTATGCTTAAGTCCATCAGGGAACTGCTAGCTATAGATACATATCTTGACTCCGACATCTGGAAGATGGACGTCAAGGCGACTTTCCTCAATGGATACCTCGAGGAGGATATCTATATGGAGCAGCCATGGGACTTCATAACAGAGGAATGCAAAGTATGCATGGTGAAGAAATACATCTATGGGATCAAGCAAGATTCTCGTAGCTAGAACATAAGATTTAATGAAACCATAAAGAGTTATGCTTTTTTTAGAATCCTGATGAACCATGTGTGTACAAGAAGCTTAGTGGGAGTGCCTTTGTGTTCATCGGACTTTATGTAGATGACATCCTTATCATTGAAAATGATACAGGGATGATGACCAGTGTTAAGATTTGGTTGTCCCATGCCTTCGAGATGAAAGATCTTGGAGAAGCCTCTTATATCTTGGGTTTGAAGTTGTTCAGAAATAGAGAAAAGAGGATTTTTGGATTGTCACGACATGGGTACATTAAGAAGATCTTGGAATGTTTCCATATGGAGAATTCCAAGAAAAGCTTGCTTCCCCTAAGACATGGTATCCACCTATCTAAAGGGATGGCTCCTCAAAGTGTTGAGGATAATAAAGCCATCGCTGGATGCCCCCATGCATCAACTGTGGGAAGCCTAATGTATGCCATGATGTGTACATGGCCAGATATCTGCCATGCGGTGGGAGTGACAAGTTGTTACCAATCCTGCTATGGAGAACAACACTGGACTGTTGTGAAGAACATCTTTAAGTATATGAGACAGGCGCAAGATTACATCTTGGTATATAGGGATGGTGATCTCCAAGTATTAGGATACACGAATCTAGTCTTCCAGTATGATATTGATGACCACAAGTCAACATTAGGGTTTGTGTTCTTGTTGAACGGTGGTGCTATGAGCTAGAGAAGCAAGAAGCAGGACACTATGGCAGATTCAACAATAGAATCTGAATACATTACCGCATAGGATGCTGCAAAGGAGGCGGTGTTTTTACACAAGTTCATCTTGGAACTTTGGCGTAGTTTCCTCTGATACTCCCATCCCACTACGTGGCGTACATTTGGCAGACCGATAGGTTGATGACCTATTCAAGGTCTATACACCAGTGACCTTGTGTGCATATGAGGGCATATAAGTAATACGATCTCTCAAAGGGATCATACAGGTTCAAAACTAAACTGAGAGACATGATCTCACTCATGAGATATTGGGACTAATCAAATTCCATACATGGTCATCTTGCTTTGGAAACATGACAAGAATTTGTAGGTATGATATATGCTTTTGGAAAGCATATGATTTATACTAACTCCCAAAGATCGAATGAGAAACTTAATGATAATATCATGAAGAAGACAGTCTAAAAGAGATCTAAAACTTCAAGTTTATTCTTTGTCTTCCAATATGCATGATATATGGATATTAGGAATACTCGAGGGTAATGTGATCATAAATGATTGTATAACCATGACGCTTCCATTCTGAGGGAGTGATGAAACATGTTTGGATTTTGGTGACTCCTCTCAGTAGAGAAGTAATCTAATCTTAGTCCAAATGTTGTACATTGATCTGAATACGATTTAGATGTAACAAGAAGATTAGATTTACGGTTTGATTTAATCAAACATCTATGAGAGGTCCTCGAGATCTGGATTTGAGATATGATCTCAAATGCAAGTCACTATACATCGAACATACAATCGCTCTATCCTTATATCCAAGTATCTGCAGAAAAGGGCATTATTCTTAAAAGAGTTCGAGAATCATTCCATCGATGAATAATGTATCTAAGCATTGATAAACTGATAATTAAATGTGATTTAATTATCAGGAATAATATGAATATGATTTGTATTATTTAGATACATGAGAATGGAGATCTAAGATAATTAAATATGATTTAATTATCGAGACTATGAATAGTGTGGATAGAACTATCCATATTAATCATATATATTACAAATATGATTTATAATATATTAGAGAGAGTTATTTGTAAATAGTATATACAACTTAAATGTTTATGTGAATTGGATTCACATTGGACAATAACTAAAATAAAATTTACATTTTATTTTGGATGTATGAATATGATTCACATCATTTCAATGACATAATTGAAATATTTACAAATTAATTTAGAATTTTTTTGTGTACTAATTTGCAACAAATTTTTGTGTAAATAAATGAAGGATTATGTGAGATATAAAATCTCACATAATTGGAAGAGGGAGCCACCTTCCTAATATGAAGGGTGGACGGCCACCCTTGACTAATTCAAGGTGGTCATCCACTTCATATATGAAAAGTGGCTAGCTTCCTTCTTTATCCTTCATCGTAAATTGATTTAGTAAAATTAAGTTATATTATTGATAATGTAATATATATAATTTTGTTTAAATTAATTGCTATTGTATTCTATGCAACAAAAAACATGGCCATTGGAAAAAACACAAATCAATATCAACCATTGATTTTGTGTTGCATATTAAATTGTTATCCATGTACTTCCAAAATAACATAAAAGTAGAGGCAACCCTAGCTCTTCCTTTTACAACACAACTCCAAGAGAACTTGACCTCTCTCTCATTCTCATCACAAGCCCCATCTCTCTCTCAAGTGTGGACATCCACCCCCGTTTTATAGAGAATCGTCATCATCTCTATGTCGTCAAGTCGTCGCTTCGACCACTCGTAGATCTTCGTCTTCATCGGTGCTCCTTGCACATGAAGAAGACTTCGTATTTCATTAGATGAAATCATGAGATTCGTTGCTTGTATCTTCATCTTGGATTGCAAAAAGCCTGCATCTCATCAACGTGCTTGCAAGTGTCTCCTCCATGGGGTCGGACTTGATACGGATGGTCTCTACTTTTAGAGACATCGATCGCAACCACGCTTATTTGTGGTTATGATGACATGATTCGAGAAGTATTCTCGAATCATGCAATTTTATCTCTTTAATTTTTTTTAACTCCGCAACCCCGAGCTAGTATGATTAGTCGCTCCCGATCGCATTAGATGTGATCGTCATGCTTCTGTGAAGCGCTTAAGGCTTTTTCCCATATCCCTCAATACCAACAACAAATGTTCCCCAACCTTTAATAGACAGTGGAATTTCTGATTCTAAGTTGCATTGTAAAGATTCATGTTCTAAGAACTCAGTTTCAGAAATAAAGGAAAGCAAGGTTTAATTTATGATTCTTAGTCTTCTTCTTCTTATGCTCCTTTAATCCCTTCCCCCTTACTCGGCAAGAAAGTGCATACTTAAAAAGACTCAGAAAGATGATTCAGACATTACATGTTTTTTTTATCAGAACATTCTAGTTGAAGTGCCATATGATGAGTATTTGACGACCCATCCTGCATTCATGAAATACACGAAGGAGAGATGTACTCCTACTAGAGCACGCTGAAAGTCACCTACCAAGGTGAAGAGCAGCAAGCATACACATTTTCTGATGGTCGCCGCTACCTCATGTATCAAGAGCCGACAACTATCTATCAAGAAGGGAGATTTGGGTGTGCATTATGTACTAAGTCAGATTGTTGATATATCATTTGCTAGGACACTCTTAAATAAAGGTTCACTTATTAATCTCTTGCCTTTAGCCTTGTATGTTCTACTAGAGCTAGGACCTCTCAGAAAGTCACGAGCCTTTCCATTTTGCAGATAAATCCACCAAGAAAGCTATGGGAGAGGTTAAGAATGCTGTCATTTTAATTTCAGGTCAAGATTACAAGTGAACTTTATAGTCCTTGACATGGAAACCTCGAGACAATGGAGAGAGTTACATATCCTTCTTGGACGGCCTTTCCTTAGAACCTTTGGGGTAGTATTTGATTATCAGACAGGAACGATGAAGTTATATTCTCCAGGCGGAGAATTGGAACTCAAAATGAAGCAGACGAAGTGGCAGAGACCTGATTCAGAACCTAATACAGATTACTCATTTTCTGAGGCAGTGTGTAGCTTGATATAAGCAGTCGATCCATGGAGTTAGACTCCTGTGATTCACAGTAAGACCCTCTCATCTAGAGAGGACTTTGTTCATGATGTAGTTTGTGAGGTTCTGCATAGTTCCTTGATAAATTCACTCTACTCCCTTGATGACTTAGGAGTCCCTCCGGACCTATCGGTTCCTTCTCTTTTGGAACAGCCAAGGTTAGAGGATGTGGAGTTGGACACAACTGTGGCCGAACTACCGTGTTCCTTTGGAGATCCTACTCACAGTATAACAACGTTGGTGGCTAGTACAAGATATATATCCTCACCACCTTACAGCATAGAGCTAGATTCAGATGCGGCAAAACCATACTTTCTAGATGATTCATCATTACCATAGCTGAAGCTAATTCCTCCTACACTCAAGTGTGTGTTTATTTTGGGTCAAGAGAAGAGATTATATGTCAACATTAGTTTTAGGTTAACTATAAAATAGGAGTCTAGGTTGCTTAAGGTGTTAGAGAAGAAGCACAAGGCAATATGTTGGACTGTGTCGGATCCCGTAGGCATAAACCCTGCTCTTTGTTCACACCACATTTACATTGAGGAAAATAGTTGACCTTCCCTTGAGTTTCAGAGAAGATGAAATACAAATCTAAGGGAAGTGGTCAAGAAAGAAATTGAGAAGTGGTGTGGAGCATGATTCATTTATCCCCTCGCAGATTCCATGTGGGTGTCCCCTTTACATGTGGTCTCAAGAAGTCGGGTATTCAGATGATTACCAGCTAGAAAGGAGAAGATATAGCAACACGATTACCTACGCCATGGTGTGTCTGTGTCAATTACAGATGCATGAATGCTGCGTCCAAGAAAGATCATTTTCCTCTACCATTCATTGATCAGATATTGGAGAGACTTGTATGGAAAGAGTTCTTTTATTTTCTTAACGGGTACTTGGGTAACAACCATGTAGCCATATCTCCAGAAGACCAGGAAAAGACCACCTTTACATGTCCACTCGGCACATATGCATTCAAGCACATGTCCTTCATGTTGTTTAATGCCATAGACATTTTTCAGCGATACATGATCGTCATAGCCAAGACAGTGGTCGATTTTCTGGAAGTTTTTATGGATGATTTTTCGATCCATGGAGATTCCTTTGATACTTGTTTAGCACATTTGGATGGGTTCTAGAGCGGTGTAGAGAAACTAATCTGATGTTCTCCTGGGAAAAGAGTCATTTTATGGTTCAGGAGGGTATTGTGTTGGGGCATGTCATCTCCAAAAAGATAATAGAGGTAGACCTAGACGAGGTGGATGTGATCAAGAAACTATATCCATCGATTAGTGTCAAGTCGGTGCATTCTTTTTTAGGGCATGTTAGATTTTATAGGAAAATTATGAAAGACTTTTCAAAGATTGTCTGACCTATGTTAGAGCTCTTATGGAAGGACATCGAGTTCATTGTAGATCACAAGTGCCTAGAGGCCTTTGAGTTCTTAAAAAGAAAGATAATGGATTCACCAATTTTATAAGCTCCTGATTGGCCTCTTCCCTTTGAGATCATGATTGATGCATTAGATTTCACTATAGGAGATGTATTAGGACAACGACGAGATGGGGTACCATTTGCAACTTTACTACGTGAGCAAAGTTTTGGAACCTACACAGAAAAATTATTAAGTGATTGAAAAGGAAATGCTCGTCGTAGTCTAAGTTTTGTATAAGTTTAGGTCTTACATCCTTGGATTAAAGGTGACGATTTACACTGATTACTCAGTGATTCGGTATTTAATGGAAAAGAAGGAGGCAAAGGTATGTCTTCTTAGGTGGATTTTATTACTCCAAGAGTTCAATTTAGAGATTAAAGATAAACCTGAAGTCAAGAATGTTGCAGCTGGTCACCTTTCCTGACTTGAATGTAAGGATTCCCCTAGCTTAGTACTTATCAGAGAGACTTTCTCCGATCAGTCGATTTGTATTATCGACTCACTTCCACGGTATGCCGACCTGATGAACTATCTTGTCTCCAAGAACGTTCCCCAAGGTTGGACTAGGAGCAGTTTTGATCGATTGAAGTTGGGTTCGAGGAAATATCACTGGGAGGATCTGTTCCTTTTCTTTGAAGGATTGAATTGTGTCTAGAGAAGGTGTATTACTAAGGAATACCATAGTGTCCTCACACAATGTCATACACTTGAAGCAGGAGGATACCACTCAGGAAAGAGAAGCGCTCATAAGGTGTTCCAATGTGGATTCTTTTGGCCGACCTTTTTTCAAGATGCATTCGATTTTATACCGTCGTGCCTAGTATGTCAAAGGATGGGAGGGATAGTTGGATTAAGAGATGAGATGTCCATGCAGCCCCTGATGTTCTGTGATGTATTTGATACATGGGAAATTGATTTTATGGGTCCATACCCAAATAATAATGGATATGAGCACAGACTTTTAACAATTTATTACTTATCAAGGTGGGTGGAGGCCATCCCAACAAGAACTGTAGACAACAAGACTTCCTTTAAGTGTATTAAGTACCATATTATTTCAAGGTTTGGTTTTCCAAAGGTAATTGATTTTGGATGGGGGTAGCCACATTGTGAACAGATAAATGAAAAATCTTGCTAAGGACTATGGGATTGATCATCGTCTGACTAATCCTTACCACCCACAATCGAATGGCATGGTAAAGGTTACAAATCATGAAGTGAAGAGCATTTTACAAAGGTTAGTTTGTCCTGATATGAAGAATTGGTCGTAGTTTTTGGACCAAGTTCTATGGGCGTACGGCCTATTGAGACATCGCTCGACACTTCCCCATTCAGGATGATATATTGCAAGCCATGTCATTTTGCCATTCAAATTAATCACAAGTTTGAGTGGACAATAAAGAAAATAAATTGGATTTCTCACCTGGGTAAGTCATGTAGAGACCTAGACCTAAACGAGCTCATAGAGATCCGCAACCGCACATATGTCAACAATATGGCCTACAAGGACAAAGTTAAGAAATGACACGATAGACATATTTGGACTAAGAGATTTATCTCAGAAGTAGAAGGTATTGTTGTTCAATACAAAGTTGAAGGTCTTTCATGAGAAACTAAAATCTAAGTGGACATGTTCCTATTTGGTGAAAGAAGTGCACAACAATGGTAGTACTGAGATATCTGATCTTCAGGATGATGCACATTCTTTCTTAGTGAATGGGAAGTTGTTGGAGCATTTTATTGACATCAATGAACAACTAGACCATGTTGAGTGGATTTTCTTCATGCAGAGTACATGCATAGATTCCATTCCATGTTATTCTGCATGAAGCCACATATAAAAGACTCAGATCAAGACATATTCAACATCTAGCATATTCATATTCTTCTTTCCTTCTTTACACTAACATTTGATTTATTCATTTAGGGTGTAGTTTCTCCCTACTTTAGATTCTTACTCCTTACTTATGCTATTAGAGGCTAAGTATAGGGAAAACCCAAATCCTGTTCATCGTTCCCTCTATTCTTTCTATTCTTCTTTATACTTAGGCTAGTTTTAGCCTAAGTATAGGGGGGCGAGTCCATGTTCTCGTAGTTGTTATGTTTCTATTCTTTTGTACCTAGTCGCCTTCTCCTTTGATCCTACACCTAGGCTATTTAAATCATAAGTAAAGGGGAGTCGTGTCGGTTTTCACTTCCTTGTAATTTTTCTTACTCTTTATGCTTAGTAAGAGATATGTCTTTCATTCCACTTTGTGCCATGAAGACATAGCACAAGCTAAGTATAGGGGGTAGGTCTATAAATTGCATATATACTTTATTCATAGCTTGTACTTTTATAGACTTTATATAATATCATTGTGTACTATGGGTATGGGGATTTGAAATTATTTGTAAAAATGGTTTTTGAAATGTTTAGAATATATATCTATTTTTGAAATGGTATGTGTATTGCAAATTATTTTGAAATGGTACCAATTGTTTTGTCATCATAGCACGTTGTTTTCTGTATATTTACTGACAAATATATATATATATATATATATATATATATATATAAATATATAATAGAGTTAAAATTCAAAAAAAAAATACTAACTTATAAGTTGTTTTTTCTCCTAATACTTTCACATTCATACAAGGTTTGTTGAGATTCATAAACACTCGATTTATGAGGTCCTATATTCAGAGTTAATCATTCTTAATCATTAGGATATTAGTCTTGATAATTCATACTTCCTTATTTTGAAAGATATGTATGTTATATTGCATACTTAATCTCGACCTTAAAGAATATGGCCAATGCTCGCTTTGCACGACTGCATTTATGATGAATGAGTTGAGGTTACACTTGAGGAACTGGGATTTGATATTTTAGTTTGGACCTGATGTAATGATGCTCAAGGATGGGATAAAATTAATGAAGGCTTCATGAAACCTGAGTGCCAGCAATCTTATGAGAACGTGGTTCTTATACTAATATCTTGACATTTACCTAAGGCCAGGGCGTAATGAAACTAAATTGAACTATTGATCAGTGTGCACCAACTTTTGGTAAAAGAAATGGAACTAGCCAAAAAGAAATTAATTAAAAAATAATGAGAAGAAAAGCTCTTACATTCCAAAGTCAAAATCAAAAGACCTTCCACCAGTGACAAGTGCTCCCGACTTTTTAGGTGTCCACTTGGATCAAAATCTTAGGATTTTATGAGTCGGTCTAGTATCTTAAAAAGGGCTCTACATCATAAGCGATACAATTATAGGTGTCGAAGGTATAATAGATACTGAAAAGAGACACATCCCGATGCATTCCTAGGAAAATAAGTACAAACGACTCAACCTCTTTTGACAGACACACTGGTCAGCAACCAACAATTATATGTATTGAGTTAATAAGGCACTCGAGAGAACCATTATTCTAATGGGGAGAGAAGAAAAGACAACCTTAATCCCTCCATCACCTGGCATTTCATCTACCCATTTATGTATGGCAACTAAAGAGATAGTGAATTCATTGCAAGAATAGATTTATTCCCTATTGTTGAGGGTTGGATCCTTAGGAGAGTCTCTTGGACTGGAACCTTGGGTGATGTTACAATTTGGCTCTTGTAAATACAATCAACACTTAATGTCATATCTCTTATTATCTATGTATACACAAAGAGTCTGATGATTAGGGAAGTTGGGTACCTTCTAATTAAGATCTGGATTATCTTAGATTTTTTGGATCTCTAAAGCCATGATTTCTGGATTGATCAAGTCTTGTTTATACACATGCATAGGTAGGGAATCATTTAATTAATTCATTCTTTATTTGCTCGAGGACGAGCAAAGCTTAAGTATAGAGGGGTGACAAATCCCATATTTATCATCATTATTTGTGTTTCATATCCTCCTAGCTTAAGTGTTTCATTAACATTAATTAAAAATTAACTTAATTTAACAACTAACCCTCTATAAATAATCAACGATAATTATTGTATATAAATAAATACACTATTGTGACCTTTATTTTATCTGTTTCTTTATTATTAAAAAATAAACTAAAAATTAGTTTAGTATTGTATATATTAAATTTCACATTATTCATAAATTAAAAATGTAAAAAAATTAAAAAGGTGTTTTTAATGCAATAAAAATACTTACAAATAATAGTATGTATACATAATGTATTTTCACTTTGAGTTCTACGTGAAAATTGTAGATCTCAAAGAGATCTGCAATATTTATTTTGAATACTTTTGGATTGACACCTATATATATTTTATTTAGATTTATTTTTATTTTCTTCATTTTTTAATTATTATATCAGGCCACGTGGCTCTCTCTGATTGAGCAACATGACACAGTCTTGTTAATCATCTGCACCTCTCTTGGAGCTGTTAGATCATATGATTCAACGGCTCTGGATCATCTTCAACCTCTCACCTCTACTCTCTCGAAGTGGTGTGATAGAGACCGCCACCTTCTCCTATTTTTTGACTCCTCTAGCCAACTTCCGACACCAACCTCTTCCTCCTTCATCCATCTTCTTCGTGTGACCTTCAGTTTCCCTCTTCTTTCTCATGTGCCCTCTCCAGTGGTAATTGAAACCATCACGTTGCAACCACTTGTAGAGCAACCACCATCACCTCAAAACCCCTTCTCTTCCCTCTGTAACGGCCATCCGCCATTCATGAGAGCATCCCCATCCTCAATCTTCATCTATGACAAAGAGTGTGAGTGTTTGAGAGCAAGGATGGAGATTGACTCTCCGACAAGATCCACGTGGATATCTCGAGTTGCAGGGAATCAATTCAACTGCTCGAGCTTGTTTTCCTAGTAAGGAACCTCAAGTGAAGACCCCTAGAGCGGTTGAAGCTCCAATTATGCCAAGATTCAAGCCCAATTCTGCCTTCTGGTCAATCCATTCCCATGTAAGGTTTTTAACCTTTGTTTTTACATATCTTATCCAGTTTATTCACTACATATCTCTCTCTATTTCATAATCTAGACATACGTACACCTTTGTTCAATGTTCCTGATTCACACATATACCTCTAGTATCTCAAATTGCTTCTCCATAATCGTATCCACATTGATCTTTTTCTAGGCTTGCAAAGCTTGGGAACCCATTTAGAACTCACCTCATATTATTCTAGGCACGGAAATTATACTAACATATACATAACTTCGTTGGATGGAACTTTCGGCTCCCTCTGTTCTCCTGATTCTTTCTCTGTTGACTGTTCATTAATTGGCCACTCAAGCCATTTCAGGAGCATCTTCAGCTTAGCATCATCTTTGCTAGGACTTCGTGAGTGTTCTTAGACCTTCAGAATCGGCAAGAGAGCATGGAAGAGGGGAGGGTGTTTCACTGGAGCCCATGCTTCATCGTCGTTGTAAGAGAAGGAGAGGGAAGAACATACAAAGTAGGTGTCGTTCGATCTTCATTGTCTAGCGTCCATCCAATGGTGCAGGTTCTTTCACATCACCGCTATGAAGCATCGCTTCAAACCTCAGGCTCAGAGCAATAGAGACTGCATCGTGCTTCCTGAGCATGCCACGTGTATCCGAACCAGTAGCACCTCTCGAGCCTAGACATCACATCTACACGACACATGGAGTAGTGAAAGTTGTAGGTATACCCGCTGAGTTTTTCATAGTTGCATATCAGTCCAGATGTCATACGTCGGATGCATGTGAGGTGGAAGTTGCGGACGTGCCCTTCTAAGTTTTTAAAATTACATATAACTCCCCACCTGTGGTGAATTTGCAAACATGTCATAGCGGGATTTTGTATTTGCAGCCTAATCCTTGATAGGGAACTTTGTGTAATAAAAATCTTATTTCTAATTTAGCTTTATTGCATTTATGCCCATGCATTGAAGTAGAAATAACTTGAGAACCATAAGTCCAAATTTAATGAAATCAGTCTCATTCTAAAGATGAATTAATTCCCTTTGATGTGGTACTATTAGTTCTTTGACTTGATCCATTATTCATGTACTAAATTTTAGAGTAAAAATCATCTTTCTAGCTCTGTATTGTGCCTAAAAAATTGATCTAACTATCATTTGTTGCTCCACTCATCACTTGGATTCACGTTGAATTTATTTAATATGATTAGGAAGTTTAATTAATTTATTGAATACTTATTTCCTGACTAGATAATTATTTGAGGTATGATTGGGATATAAATCATATTAGGTGTTTAAAAAGAGACTTTTTAATTGAATTATTTTTTTTAATTATTCAATTATTGGTCCACTAATTTAGGAGAATTTTGTACTACTTGAGTATGTGATTGTGTTTGTCCATATTCTCATTTTGTTTGCATTCCTATCATTGTGTCATTTATAATATTTTCATTTAAAAATCTAAAAAAGGCATGCATGAAGGGTTTGCATTTCTTGACCTAGATTCACTAATAAACTACTCAAATAACTATTTAATACCTAGGTGAAATTGATTAAGTGCTCGTGTCCTTGTGTTCAACGTGGATTTAAGCAAACATTTAGATTTCATTGGGGCATTCCCTACTTGAGATGTGTTGCATCGTCTGAATGCAATGAAAAATTGGCAGGGATCGCTACATCACAGAATGGATATAGTTCAAAATTTGTAAGGGTTCTCACATGAGGAACGCATGTGAGTAAATAAGCTAGTTCCTCTACATCAACCCCCAGATGCAATCCAAAATTTGTAAGGGTTCTTGCATGAGGGACACATGCGAGTAAACAAGTTATTCCAAAAGAGGTTGCAAAGTAAGTTGCGGATTGGAAGTTGGAATAGTGGTACTTTAACTAGAAAATTGATGGAGATAGTGGATACGATGGAAAGAAGAAAGATTCATATACTACTTTCTTCAATAGATTAAATGGGTTGGAGAGAAAGAAAGGGAAGACATGCTTTAAAATTTGGTATTCAGGTAAAAATAAGGGCAGAAACGATGTTGGAGTGGTAGTTCATAAGGATTTGAAGGATTGTGTGGTTGAGGTGCAAAGATTCAGGGATCAGATTATTTTGCTAAAATCAGTGCTTGAGGAAGAAATTCCGAATATCATCTCAGTTTATGCACCGCATATTGGTTTAGATGAAAGGACTAAACAAGCTTTTTGGGAGGATCTGGATAGATTGTTTCAAGGAATCCCGCAAAGAGAGATGATTTGCATAGGTGGAGATCTTAGTGGACATGTGGGAAAGGATGCTTCATGGTATGCTAGTTTTCATGAAGCCCATGGTTTCGGGATAGCATATGATCTTTTCATAGTAAACACTCTCTTCAAGAAGTGGGAGGAGCATTTAATTACTTATAAGAGTGGCCCGACTAGAACACATATAGATTACTTTGTGTTGAGGAGAAGAGATCGGTTGTGTTTTAAAGAATGCAAAGTAATCTCAGGAGAGAGTTTGATGACCAACATCGCTTGTTAGTCATGGATGCACGAAAAAAAGGCCTGGTAAGAAAAGGAAGGTTCCCAAGATCACTATAACTAGATGGTGGAATCTTTAACTGAACCAATCAAGCTCGAGGGAGAAGTTTTTAGAATAGTTACCTTGGGATTGTAATAGAAGTGTAAACGAGATGTGGGAGGCGGTAGCATCTTGTATTCGAAAAGTAGCCAAAGAGAAGCTAGGTGAGTCAAAGGGAGGAACTCCAGGTCAAAAGGAGGCTTTGTGGTGGAGTGAAGGGGTGCAAGAGAAGCTAAAAATTAAAAGAGCATGCTTTAAAGCTATGTCTAAGGATAGAACAGAGGAAACTGTCACAAACTACAAAATAGCGAAGAAGGAATCAAAGAAGGCTGTAAGCGAAACAAAGTCAAAAGCTTATGGAGTTTTGTACAAAAACCTCAACTCTAAGGAGGGCCAGAAGGATCTATTCAGGTTTGCTGAATCAAGAGAAAGAAATACCAAAGACCTTTCTCAAGTGAAATGCATTAAGGACGAGGAAGGTCACGTGTTTGTTACTCAGAAGGATATATAGACTAGATGGAAGCAGTATTTCCATAAACGTGTCATTGGGAAAGGAAATAAAGAGTTCACTTTAGGTGATCTATCTAGTAGTGAAAGTTACTTGAATCGTGCAAGCTATAGAAGAATACAAAGAAAGGAAGTAGAGGAGGCTTTGAAGGTTATGAGACCTGGGAAACGTGTAGGATCAGATGACCCCTGTAGAAGTATGGAGAGTTTTTAGGCGAGTGTGGTTTGACTTGGCTTAAAAATTTATTCAATGTTATTTGTCAAAGCAAGAAAATACCTGAAGATTAGAGGAGGAGTATCGTGGTGCCTCTTTATAAGAACAAAGGACACATTCAAAACTGTTCAAATTATATAGGCATTAAATTTATGTTTTACACTATGAAAATTTGGGAACGTATGATCGAAAGAAGGTTGAGGCATGTTTCAAAAGTAAAAGAAAACCAATTCGGATTCATGCTAGGTCGCTCAACTATTGAAGCCATCCATTTGCTGAGGAGAACATTGGATATTTATAAACCTAAAAGGAAGAACCTCCATATTGATTTGGAGAAGGCTTATGACTTTGTCCCACGGGAGATACTATGGAGAGTTTTGGAAAAGAGATAAATACATGTCCTATACATTAACCTCATAAAGGATATGTATGATAAGGCTTTATCTTGTGTAAGGACCCAGTCTGAGAAGACTGACTATTTTCACATCAGCATTGGTTTACATCAAGGTTCAGCTTTAAATCCATTTCTTTTTACTTTGATTATGGACAAGTTAACAAGTCACATTTAGGATGGGATACCTTGATGTATTTTATTGGATGATGATATTGTGTTGATTGATGAGACTAGAGATGGAGTAAATGAGAAGCTTGGGGTCTGGAGACATGCATTTGAGACTAAAGAATTTCATTAAAGTAGGGCTAAGACTAAATTATGGACAAGTTAACAAGTCACATTTAGGATGAGATACCTTGATGTATTTTATTTGCTGATGATATTGTGTTGATTGATGAGACTAGAGATGGAGTAAATGAGAAGCTTGAGGTCTGGAGACATGCATTCGAGACTAAAGGATTTCATATAAGTAGGGCTAAGACTAAATATATGGAGTGCACCTTTGATGGAAGAATGGTGAAGGAATCAAGGTGAAGATTGGTGACAATAACATTTGGAATAGAGATTCTTTTAGATATCCGGGATCTATTTTGCAACATGATGGGGAAATTGATGGAGATTTTACTAATAGAATAAATGCAGGCTAGTTAAAGTGAAGAGGAGCCTTTATTGTTCTCTGTGATAAGAAAATTCCTTTAAAAATCAAAGGAAAGTTTTGCAAAGCAGCCGTGAGACATGCTATGCTCTATGGATCTAAATGTTGGCCTGTGAACCATAGACATGTGATGTGCAGAGTATGGTTGTAGCAGAAATGAAAATGCTAAAATGGATGTGTGTACACCTACGTAAAGATCTGATTCGGAATGATGCAATCAAAAAGAAAGTAGGTGTAGCTCTGGTCAAGGATAAGACGCGAGAAAATCGCTTAAGATGGTTTGGTTATTTGCAAAGAAGTTCAGTCGATGCACCAGTTAGGAGATGTGAGTTTTGGGATGTTGAGCAGGCTAAGAGAGGGTCAGGATGACCCAAGAAGTGTTGGAATGAGACTATACGAAGGAAATTTTAGTTTTTTAGCTATAAGCCTGAGATTGACCCAAGATAGATCTGAATGGAGGCAAAGAATCCATGTAGCCGACCCTACTTGATTGTGGGAAAAAGGCTTTGTTGTTGTTGTCCTTGTGTTCGACCATGGACTTATCTAGAATAAATTACATTGAGTCCTCATCACATAAATACCATGATTCGGTTTTGATTGATTGATAATTAACCATAATACAACGAGTGATTCTTAACATAGCCAATTAGTGATTGATCACTCGCATGAACCCACCACTGCTCCCAACGTGAGAGAACCACCTCTGTCGGATCCATCCACCTAAAGCTCCCTGCTGACGCCCACCATTCTCAAACGTCATTCTGTTCTCTGCCTCCATGTCTGCATGCAGCAGATATGCACCCATTCTGTAAGTGAAGGAGCACAAGTGGAGCTACTGTGAAGGGCATTACGTGGGGGAGCAGCAGGCGGAGGTGCTGCAGGGAGGGGTGGCACAGGGCAGGGAGGTTGAGGTCGGGAAGCGCTTGAGGTAGTCGAGGGAGGGTGGAGTATGGGCAGAAAGGGTGGGGTGTTGAATAACATAGCAACTAAGATAGCATGCACTCTGATAAGCCTTCCGCACCCTTTGTTAATTTAGGCAAATTAATGTCCAAATTAATTAATATGATTCGTTGCAGTCGGACACGAGGGGTTAATCAAAAACCACTTATCGATTAATGTGAAGTTAATTTTAAGCGGCAATTTTTTTTACTTGGGGTAAGTCCAAGGTCGATCTTAGGGAGGCATCTGTCTCCTTAGGTGAATTTAAGCAGGGATCCAAGTGTTGATTTTCGAGGAGTAATTTTTTTGGTCTTTTTAATTTTAATGCAGACTTGTGCAGCCAAGGCAAGCCAATTTAATGTTCAATTTAATTAACGTATCAAATCAAGTCTAAAAATCATGAAAATTGGCCAGATGGTTAATTATGATGAAAATGACCTACACTAATTTTTTTGGAATTTTTCGACTCAAAATAAATTTACTGTGAATTAAATAAACAAACAGGATGATTTTCAGTATTTAATTTTTAATAAATATCAAACCACAATTTTTTCAAGAACTAAAATTATCCTAGGTGACTCTAATGATAAGGGACATAGGAAAATTAACAGAACTTAATTTCACTGTGAAATGAATTAACTAAAATTAATTTAAGAAAATCACCAAACAATTTATTTAGGCCTCGATATACGTGCAATTGCTATGAAATTTTTATGGTATGTTAAAAATGATGTCCTTAAGCTACTGTGAATTTTTGATAATTTTTGAAGGCACAGAGAATAAATTAAAAATCAAAAGGCATCACTGGGCAAAAATGTCAACAATGCACCAATTAATTCATTAATAATTCAATTGAGCTTACAAAAATAAGACACGTGTACCAATAGACAGAGGACAAAATTTCTAACAAAATGCAATTTTTAGAATTTCAAAATGATGAAAAATGCACTCTAGGGATGCGTGCAAACACAGGGGTGTAAATGCAATACTGGAAATTAAAATTTCAATAAATAAATATGCTGACAGGGACTAAAATGCAATTACCGATAATATGGTGGACTCTTATGCAATTTCTCCACAGTGCACGTGCTCCTCACGTGGGGTCTGCTTCACAGGGACCTCTTTGTAATTTCGGAAAGCTTTCGGGGCCTCGGTGCAATTTACCCAGGCCGCACGTGCTCCTCATGTGGGCGGCCTAGGCTCGGAGGGCGGCGGAGGCTCGGGGCGAGGCTCGGGCTCCCAAGAGGTTCGGACTGCGGCTCGGTGTAGCCTCGGGTCGCCCGAGCCTAGGCTTGGAGGCCGAGGCTCGGACTCGTCGACGTGGCGTGCTGAGGCCCTTGGATCAAGGTCGATACAAGGGTTGGCGATGAAGACGCGTGGCAACTGGAGGGCCCGTCAGATCTGAGGCGCGATCAACGGTCGAGGACGGGCGCGATGAGGGAAGACGTGGCGAAGTGAGGACCGTTCGATCGGCTGATCGAACGGCAGCTGCTGCTTCTTCCTCGACGGCCCTCCGCCTCCTGCGGAGGAGAAGGCGGGGCTCCGGCGATCGGGCTGTAGCTCCGCCCGCCCTTCCTCGAGATGCTGACGCTCTTCGCTTTGTCGGAGATAGCTCTGGAGCTTCGCGGCGTGGAGGCGGAGATGATGGCGGTGTCAGGAGCGTCGGAGAGTGCCCAGGTGTCTCTGTCGATGAAGCTCGATGGTGTCTCCGGCGAGCTTCCGTTCAGTGAAGAAGTGAGGACCTGCAAGGAGTTAGGTGTATAGCCGAAGCGTGCAAGTGTTCGTGGAGAAGTGTGTGTGATCGGTGAGGCCTAAAGCGTGAAGGAGGTGCACTGGGGATGAGCTCCGGCCAACTGGCGGAGCTGTTGGTCGGAATGGTGCGCAAAGCGTCGTCGGAGTGTGCAGATGGGACAGCGAGGATGGGAATTTCGACGCGCATCTCGTCGAGGTGGTTTGGAGGCGAGAAGGTGATCAGTGGCGATGAAAAAAATAGGAGAAAAAGCAAGAAAAACAAGAGGAAGATCGGAGGACGAATGGAGGGGGTTACCTGGGGAATGGAGCTCAGATTTGAGCTCCAGGTCTTCGCTTGAGGGGTCGATAAGGTCCCGAGCTCGTGCAGCTGCTCGTGGAAGCTGTAGCACGGCGGTGGCGGCCGTGGATCTCGCCGGAGTCGATTCCTTGTCTTCGCTCGACAATACACCCAGTTGCTGTCACCAATGGATAGCTTGGAGCTCGAGGAACCTTTCTGGAGTGGCGGATGGGGTTGAACTGCGCCGGTGGTGGCGTATTTATAAGGCGAAGTAGGTGGCAGTGTTGGCGACGGGGCGAGGTTCGAGGGCGACGTGCGGCGACTATGGTGGAGATGGTGGAGCGTGAGGGAGCTGGCGAGGGAGAGGGATGAGTGGGTGATGTCGTGGGGGTGTCAGCGGTCGGAGGAGATGGCTGACGTGCGTCCAAAAATAGGAAGGGGGCGCCCCTCCCGCAAGGCAAGGGACGTGGGGGAAAGGGGGCGCCTGGAGGTAGGAGACGAGGTCTCCACCGTTGGATCGTGTGATCCAACGGTGGGGATCAAGGCGTGGTGAGCGGGTAAGATTAGATCTGGGCGTGTAGATGATGGGCCGAGAGCGCGCCACGTGGTGGACACTGGTGAAGGCGCGAGTGGACGGTTTAGATGAAGAGAGAGGGATGATCAGAGGGTCGAGATTCGCTGGAAGAGGGGCGGCTGCGATGGAGAGATCGGGGGTCTGATCAGGTGGCGCAGATGCTGCCACGTGGAAGGCTCTGGTGAAGGCGCGGACGAGCGGCGTAGATCACGGCTGGAGATGATCGGATGGTCCAGGCAAGGGGCGTGCGTGGGCGGTGCTCGGCCGTTGGATCTGGAGCGAGATCCAACGGCTGAGGGCGCTAGCGGATGAGGCGATGGAAGGCGGGCCGCGTGGCGCAACCAGAGGGCGCCACGTGGCCTACTGTGAGTGGCTGGAGTAAGAGGCACGTGTAGAGAGAAGAGAGAGCCGAATTTGGAAAAACTCAAAACATGAAAGTTGTAGATCTCGATGAGATCTACAAGTTTCATGTTGACCAAAGACGGAGATAAGGTCAAATATGATACATAAATACAAGGATACATAAATATACATATGTAGTATACAAAGTGACCCAAAAACCCAAGTTTCTCATACGAGCTCCAAATTCAATGAAATTAGTCTCATTTTGAAGGTCTTTTAATATGTAATATTCTAAGAGTGAGTAGACCTAATTCAGGCTTTGTATGAGGGCTTTATGTGTATTTTAGTGTACAAGGGCTCTCAGGCTACATTGGCTATTTTACAAGGGATTTTGGCTTCTTATTTAAATGCAAGATGAGCCGCTAAAATGTATGATTTATGACTGCATGCATGAGTGTTATTTATGCAAGATAAAAGGAAATATGCCTCTATTTTCTCGGGAACAAGGCTCTATTTTTGACTTTTGAAGTGATGAATCACAGATTCATCAACCCCCTATACTTAAACCTTGCTCGTCCCCGAGCAACTAAATGAAATGCAAGAGTGAAATGATTTTGGGTTCCAAACCAAGGTCATGAATAAAAGTTGAAAAATGGAGCCTGACTCGACCTTTGGATTAATTGTGTGGCGGAACCTTATTTGGATCTGAACTTAAGACCTAACAGACTTCAAGTTCCACAAGTCTTCTATTCAAGAGGCCTCAATAGTCAGGTTAGAACAAATCCTCAAACGCAAATTTCTGATGACTATGATTCTTACTTGTACTGTGTAAGTGATTTGTAACTCTCCACATCAGAAATGGCTCGGAACCAGCCTCCTCTAACAAGGTAACTCAATAACCCGATCTAGTAACTCTTTCCTCGAGGAGCGGGGTATTCCCTTCTAAGTTCAAGTGCGACCAACTCAAGAGGAGGGGGTAGAGAAGAGAATGGACGGTAGCCAGTGTAGCTACCTATCCCGGGATGCCTGACCAGTGTAGCCAGGTCATCCAGCTGCATTTCTTTACTAGTATACAGGCTCCGACAGGTATTATTATTTTTTTTCTTGGACCTGTCTGATTTTTTTGGAGTTCTTTCTTGCATTTTTTTTTCAAAAAGAGCAGCATGTACATCAGGAGTTTTTCCTCTTGAGTCAGTAGACTATCCCTCTTTTGAAGCATTATTGCAACCCACAGCATCCTGTTCTTAGATGTCAACACCACTAGACTAGGTTGAGACGCACTTCCCTCCCTAGAGGAGGACGGATGTTTCCACCCGTGTGCTACTCCAAGCTAAAGGATTCTACCTCCTCACCACCTCATCAATGAAGAGCTACGTGCATAGTGCTTGTCCAAGTTAGGTCATTGTCTAAAAGAATACTGCGTATGTACGAGATATTCTACTTAGACTAATCAAGATGACATGTGAACATAGACATGCGGACTCAAAGAATTAAGTCACTTGACCTGAGAAATCTTAACTCCAGTTCCTATAAGGTTCCTCTGAAATTAGGTGGATTAAGGTCAAATCAAGTCCATCCTCAATATCTACTCATAACTTGGTCCAGAACCCACTAGCTTTTCACTTTGCATATGCAAAGATATGCAGATGAGATGAGATGTCATGCTATGAAAATGCAAGACTTTTTATTTTTCTATGCAGAGATGATATGCAAGAGTAAATAAGAAGCCTATTTTTTATAGTTTTCAATTTTTTTTTCGATTTTTACCCACCCGTTATTATTGTAAAATATACAAAAATACGCGAAAGTACGAGCTATGGGTAAAGTATATATGTAATATATACACCCCCCTATACTTAGCATGTGCTATGTCCTCAGAGCACGAAGAGCGAGGAAAAAGACATAGCTCGTGCTAAGCGTAGGAGAGCCAAAAGGAACAGAAAGTATAGAAGTCCTCTCGCCCCCCTATACTTAGGCTCTGGCAGCCTAAGTGTAGCAGAAGATCAGAAATGGGGCGGACGAGGGAAAGATGAGAAATGGATGAGTATACAATGCGGGCATCGGTCCCCCCTATACTTAGGCTCAGGTTAGCCTAAGTATTGGTAGGAAATGAGTATAAGGACCGATGTGATCTGGAGAATGTACAGTGAATCGCCTCGGGTTACCCCTCCCCCCTATACTTAGGATCTGGTCATCCTAAGTATAGTCCAAGATAATGGTTCGATGATGTGGGGATGGGTTACTGGAATCGTGGGGGTAAAGGATAGGATATACAGGAAGAATGATATGTACAGATGAGTCGGTCTGAATCTTTCGAAGATGCTGCTGATGGCTCGAGTTCATTGCTGCAAGGTTTCATACGCGGCTTTAGATGTATCTGTTGTATCTGTCTCGCGCATGAATACAATCTCCTCCACATGGACTAACTGTTCATTGGATTCAACGACGTGCTTCAACAGCTGCCCATTTACTAGGAATGTCGGTGCGTCATCTGCGAGATCTGAGATCTCGACACATCCACTATCATGCACCGTACGGACAACAAATGGTCCCGTCCACTTAGACTTTAACTTGCCTTGGAAAATCTTCAGCCTAGCATTGAACAACCATACCTTCTGTCCAGGAACAAAGGTCTTTCGTCTGATATATCTATCATGCCAACGCTTCATCTTGTCCTTGTACACCAAACTGTTGTCGTATGCTCGGTTTCTGACTTCTACAAGCTCATTCAGATCCATGTCTCTCTGTTTCTGACCCAGGTGTGTGTTCCAGTTGACCTTCTTTATTGCCCATTCTGATTTGTGCACTAACTCTGCGGGCAAATGGCACGGCTTTCCGAATACCATTCGGAATGGGGAGGTGCCTAACGGTGTCTTGTAAGCCGTCCTATACGCCCAGAGGACTTGATCTAAGATCTGAGACCAGTCCTTCCTGTCCGGGCGGACAAGCTTTTGCAATATGGTTTTCACCTCCCTATTCGACACCTCAGCCATACCATTGGTTTGTGGGTGGTAAGGACTTGCGACACGGTGTTCGATGCCGTAGTCCTTCAGGAGTTTCTTCACCTCCCGATTCACAAAGTGGCTACCCCCGTCTGATATCATCATCTTGGGGATCCCGAACCTATAGATTATGTTCTCTCTGATGAATTTACAGACAGTCCTGCTGTCTGCGGCTCGGGTCGGGATAGCCTCCACCCATCTGGATAAGTAGTCTACCGTAAGAAGGATGTATTCAAACCCGTGGCTGACCGGGAATGGGCCCATGAAATCGATGCCCCAGGCGTCAAAGACAACACAAATGATGACCGGCTGCATCGGCATCTCATCCTTGGAACCAATGGTTCCTCCCATTCTCTGGCAAACTGGGCACGACTTCGCGAAGGCGGTGGCATCGCGAAACAGAGTCGGCCAGTAGAAGCCACACTGAAGTACCTTCCATGCGGTCCTCTTCCCGGAGTGGTGTCCTCCTGCCTCTAAGCTATGGCATAAAGAAAGGACACTCTGTTATTCCTCTTGAGGAATACAACGTCTCCAGACACAATCCGGTCCTTCAAAGAAAAGGATCGGATCCTCCCAATGGTAGTGTCTAGCATCCGATTTTAGTCGGTCGATTTGGCTCTTGGGCCAGTCTTCGGGAACTTTTTTGGAGGCAAGATAATTCACGATATTGGCATACCATGGGAGTGAGTCGATAACAAGAATCGACTCGTCAGGGAAGGAGTCTCGAATCGGGGAAACCTCGGAAGTATTAAGATCTTCGAGACGAGAAAGATGATCGGCCACTACGTTCTTCTTTCCAGGTTTATCACGGATGTCCAAATCAAACTCCTGGATAAGTAAAATCCAACGAAGAAGACGCGCCTTCGCGTCCTTCTTTGCCATCAAGTATCGTAGTGCCGTGTGGTCTATGAACACAGTTACCTTGGATCCGATTAAGTGGGATCTGAATTTGTCCAAGGCAAACACTACCGCAAGCATTTCCTTTTCTGTAACTGTATAGTTACGTTGAGCAGAATCAAGCACTTTGCTTGCGTAGTGAATTGCGAACGGGACGCCGTCTTTTCTTTGTCCCAATACAGCCCCAACAGCATAATCTGAGGCGTCCGTCATGATCTCAAAAGGGAGAGACCAATCTGGGGCTTGTAAGATGGGTGCATCCATGATCATTCCTTGTAACAGCTTAAAGGCTTCAAGACATTTGTGATCTACAATAAACTCCGTGTCTTTTCCTAAAAGCTCAGTTAGCGGTCGGGCAATCTTAGAAAAATCCTTGATAAATCTTCGATAAAATCCGACATGCCCGAGGAACGACCGCAACTGCCTTACGTTGGTTGGTGGCTGGAGTCGTCTGATCACGTCCACCTTGGCAGGGTCAACCTCCATTCCTCTCTTGGAGATGACATGCCCCAACACTATGCCCTCCGTCACCATGAAGTGACTTTTCTCCCAGGAGAGCACCAGATTGACCTCACAACATCTTTTGAGGACTCGGTCCAGATTCCTAAGACAGGAATCAAAAGAGTCGCCGTGGACCGAGAAGTCATCCATGAAGACTTCCAAGAATTCGCCGACCATTTCGGCGAATACAGCAATCATGCACCTTTGAAAAGTACCTGGAGCATTGCATAGCCCAAAAGGCATGCGCCTGAAAGCATAGGTACCAAAGGGGCATGTGAACGTGGTCTTTTCCTGGTCCTCCGGAGCTATGGCTACTTGATTGTAGCCCGAGAACCCATCAAGGAAGCAGAAGAATTCTTTCCCCGCTAATCTTTCTAGGATTTGATCAATGAACGGTAGGGGGAAATGATCCTTCTTCGTCGCGGTATTCAGGCGTCTGTAATCCACACAGACGCGCCACGACGTGGGTACTCTCATCACGATCTCTTCTCCATCCTCGTTGGTGGTCGTCTGAATTCCCGACTTTTTCGGGACAACATGGATTGGGGCCACCCACTTAGAGTCGGAGATTGGGTAAATAAAACCCGCATCGCACCATTTTTTTATCTCTTTCTTCACAACCTCTCGTAAATTTGGATTCAACTGTCGTTGGAATTCACGAGAGGGTTTGGCTTCGTTCTCCAAGTATATATGGTGCGAACACAGAGCAGGATTTATCCCGTGGAGATCGGAAATGCTCCAGCCTATTGCCTTGCGGTTCTTCTCCAGGATCTCTAGCAAGCGAGATTCATGTTCCTCGGTCAATTACGAACTGACAATGACCGGAAATTTCTTGTCTTGGCCCGCAAGGAAGGCATACTTCAGGATTGTGGGTAAAGGTTTGAGCTCAGGAATAGTGTGATCGTCTAGAAAGTCTGGCTCAATCAGATCTGGTTCGGTGTTGGAAGTGGCTGGATCATGTTCTGTAGCAGCTGCCACCAGACTCGGCTCTGGAGTCGGATCGTCAAAGGTCTCCATGCAATCGGCAAACGCCTCGTCTGACTCGTCATCCTCATCTTCCGATTGTCCTAAGGATGTAAGGACTGACAGGCCCAACCGGGCCTCTACGTCATCGAAGATGTAGGGCGATGCAGGCTCAGAGCTGTACTCGTTCCTGAGGATCTCGCAGACTGACTCATGCACTGGATCATCTTCAAAGGAGATGGACACATCGGTGCTGGCTGGGTTCTGTCTCCATGGCCCAACTACGTCTACATGCTCACAGTCTGTTCCGGTAGAAGAGTACTCGGTGCTGGATTCGGAGTCCGGTCTCTGCCATCTCGTCTGCTTCATCTCAAGTTCCTCATCTCCGCCTGGAGTTTGGAACCGAATCTTCCCATTCTTATAATCAAATAAGGCCCCCGTTGTTCTGAGGAAGGGCCTACCTAAAATGATCTGGGAATCTCTCCAATTACGAGGGGTTTCCATATCTAGGACAGTGAAGTCCACCATGTATTCTTGTCCCTCGATTTTGATCACAATGTTCCTTAACTCTCCTTGGGACCTCTTAGTGGATTTGTCAGCAAACTGCAGAATAGCTCTAGATTTCCTAAGAGGTCCGAGATCAAGCCGCTCATAGAGGGCTGTGGGCATCAAGTTGATCGAGGAACCATTGTCCAGGAGAGTGCGTGCAAATGCGATGTCATCAACATGACTCACTACATAGTGTGCACCCATGTCTCTTCGTTTCCGAGGAAACGAGTTCTTTATTGCACAAGTCGTGGCTACTGATAAAACGTGTTTCTCAACACGGTTTTTAGTCTTCCTGCTAACCCTAGAAGGTGTGCATCTCACCTTAAGGTATTTTTGGAATGCATGTGTCGTTTCCACGAACTTGTCAAAAGGGATTGTGACCTTGATGTGCTTATTGCAAAATTCAGCCATCTTAGGGTCATCTTTTTGGATTTTTTTGATTTTCTTCTTTCCACCCTTGAGAGCTTGGGGGAAAGGGATTATTAACTCAGGTTCTGGAACTGAAATATTTTCATTAATTGCTAGAACAGAGTTCTGAACACGACTCTGACTCGGACTCTGATACAGACTCGGACTTGGACTCTGACCGAAAAGAAAATGCTGGGGCGAGACCGGTGATGCTTCTTCCGCTTCTTCTGGACGATCCTCCTCAGATGGAGGTGCGGGCTCATCGGCGTCGTCTGACTCTGGATGGATGCAGGAATGCTGCTTCGAGGACTCAGATGTCCTCTTCTTCTGCTGACGGTGGCGGTGGTGATGCTCCTCCTCTTCTTCCTCCGACTTCTCCTCAGGTAGAGTTTCGGAGGTTCCTTCTTTTTACGCCCGTGCCCGATCAGGTATGGTCACGGTCCTTCCGCTCCTGAGGGACATATGGTTAACATTATCGTACGAAAGGATCTCATGTTCAGATAAATAATTATCTGAATAGTATACCTGATCTCGGGGTCGGTTCTGGCCCTGGTGTACGCTGTTTGGGTTGGCCTGAACCTGTGCGGGAATTGGAGTCCTTGGCGCCATTTGTTGGTCCTGAGCACGAGAGACCCGATTGATGTCGGTCCTCATGTCCAGGTAGTCATTCTGCATCTGCTGGACCCTATCAGACAGGGTCTGGATCGCCAAGGTGAGGGACTCCAATTCGGTGGGCTGGGCTGGCTGCTGAGTGGATGCGGTCCTGTATTGGCCCTGCTGGCCGTGCCGATACTGCTGCTGATGGGACGGTGCTGGCCCCTGCTGGTAGGTGCGCTGCTGCGGCTGGTACCCCTGTTCTGGCCTGGACTGGTATCGCGGGACTGTGACGGGCCTGGTCTCTTGGTAGACTGGGGTTGGGCAGTGTGCCTGATCCTTCCCCATCTCGATTTGCCGGACTAGCGGGTCACGGCTATACCAAAGCCCGTTGATCTCGTAAACAGGCGGAGGCTCCTCGTATTCCGTTTCCACTGGTGGGGGTGCATGATGGTTCTGCTGGGTATAAGTTTGATCCCAGCTGCTCTGAGACCCCGGTGCCTGTTCCTGTACAAGATGGACTCGATGTACTGGTACAGGTGGTGCAGAAGGGGTGGGTAGCTTGATCTTGGCTACCTTTTCAGAGAGTTCCTCCACTTTCTTGGGAAGGCTCGAAAGAGACTCCATCTCCGCGACTCTCTTGTGGATCTGCTCGACCATGTTAAGCTTGTCGGCAATCATCCCCATGCTGGGGATGAGGTCCTCAATCAGATCTGCAACAGTCCTTCTGGTTGTCTCATTGGATAAGATCGAAGGAGACAACTGATAGGCCCTTGTGGCATGTGACCTGCTGGTTTCTGCCATCTGCTCTAGGATTTTCCACACGGCGTGCTCGTTCTTGTTCAGATAGCTTCCTCCACAGGCGGCACTGACTAACCCCTGCATCTCTGGGGATAGACCGCAGAACAAGGTCTGGACTAAGATCGCCTTAGAAATGCCGTGGCATGGGCATTTCTGTACTAAGTCATTGAACCTGTCCCAAGCCTCGTGGAACGGTTCGCTGGGTCCTTGGGCGAAGCTGGCAATCTTCGTTCGCATTTGATTGGTTCTACTGAGAGGGTAGAACTTCTTCAAGAAGGGGTCCTTGAACTGCATCCAGGTAGTACATACCACCCCTAGGTTTTTCAGCCAATGAGCAGCCTTATCTCCTAAGGCAAACAGGGTGGCCTTCAGCCGGATATAATCTTGGCCAACATTGGGATGGCTAAGATTGTTGCATACTAGTTCGAAGTCACGGAGGAAGGTGTAAGGCTCTTCACTGAGGTTTCCGTTAAACTTCGGCAGCAGGCTAAGGAAGTGGGGCTTCAGCTCGAATGCCTGGTCGGGAACTGCAGGTGCTAGACAATTTTGGATCTCATTCTCCGCCGGGTTGTAGGTATCGACCATTGGTCGGTCGATCCCTTAAGCTACTATTATCTGTCCCATCCGTGCCGTGAGATCAGCATTTTTCTGTTCGGCTTCGGCAAGGCGTCTAAGAATCTGTCGCATCTGGTCCTCATCGGGCGGCATCCTTGGCGGCATTTCTCCCTCTAGTTCTGGGGATTGGAAAATAAGATTGGTGTTAGAGGGTGAATCAAGGAAGGGATTACCGAGGCAATGGTCTTCCTCGGTAATCTCAGAGGAGATAAAAGGGTTGGTTTGAGAGTAACCACCCTGAGCATGAGGGAATCAGGACTCAAGAGGGTCATGACTCCTGGGTGGTCCAAGGTGCGCTCGGACCGAGAAAGACGAGTTACTTGGGGGACTCATAGAGAGATCAGTGAATGGTGCATCGAGATCTCCCCAATTACTCATCTTGGTGGAGCAAGAAGAAGATAGGATTTTACTCCTAACTGAAGCAAGCACAAGAACAATCCAAGACCCTGGGTTCACACTTAACACAGTGAAGGACTCAAAGTTGAGTCCAATTTATCTTGTAGTTTTTAAGTGTGATATTCAAGCAAATCTAGCAAGGATTACGCGGCCTAGAGGGAAGTCGGCTCAGAGCCGGATGCGTCTTCCCTGTGTATCCTGTCGTCTAAGATACCGCCGCTCCTTCCTTTCTTCGCTCCTATCCCAAGCCGATGTATTCAGTGACCACGCCCCTATCTACCTGCAAGCAGGCGGAGGCTGACAAGGCCGGAACTTCACCCCGGGGGGTTACTGGCAGCTTGTCGCGAAGTACCGCAATTTCTCCCCTATCTACCTGAGACAGGCGGAGGCTACTTGGTACTAGTCAAAGAATCTGAAATTATCAGGCTTGTGATATTTGCTTGGATCAGTTAGAACGTGATATGGAAGACGGGGATTTGGGCTCTACCTTAGGGTGTTCACACACACTCAGGTACCCTCACTCAGCCTGAATACAAGGTCGGGGATTAATCTCCCGCAAATAATTTTCAGATTTTATTCTTTTTTTTTGGTCAATACTGTTAGCAGTCCTGATTTTAAGTTAAGTTATCACTTTAATTAATCCACCACAAAGCACGCCTATCGGACAGTCCCAATTTCCTTTTTAATTTAAGTGAGAAAATCAGAGGGGGAAATCGAGAAAAGCCGATGCAAGTTGAAATCGATGATGCGTATGCTGAGTAGAGAATACTTACAGTGATCCCTTCGCTTTTTGATGCAGGATGCAATACAGAATTGAAAACTTTACTCTACATGCAAATGCAAGCGATGAAAAACCGCTCCTAGACAGGAAGTTCTATTAGCGTGAAGAACAGTTTAATTTGACTAAGTCCTGCGGTCTAGGTGCGTCTTTTATGTGTGATGTGTGGTCCTATTGATTACGAGCACAAACAAATCCTAGAGTGGCTCGAGGAGCCGCTAGTGCAAGCTAAATTACCATTCACCCACACAGCACACGGGACACAGTTTCCACTATATTTACACGCGCGAGATCCCAAACGGGAACCGTTGGAAATAATGCAAAAGAAAAATAAAATAAATAAAAAATACAATGCCTCTCTTTCTCTCAACACAATTTAAATGCTAAGTCCTCGAAGCGTCGCCGACTCCTCGCGGTCCTCGCACAAAAATTAAATGGAGGTCAGAGAGTGACACAAAAAATAAAATAATGCAAAAATAAATGAGAGAAATAATTACAAGAAAAACCGGGGGTCAGACTACCCGGGGAATGAAAATCAAACACTCAAAAATGTGCTACAAATTAACCTAAGCCGTGCCTCCCCGGCAACGGCGCCATTTTGATAAGCCTCCCGCACCCTTTGTTAATTTAGGCAAATTAATGTCCAAATTAATTAATATGATTCGTTGCAGTCGGATACGAGGGGTTAATCAAAAACCACTTATCAATTAATGTGAAGTTAATTTTAAGCGGCAATTTTTTTTACTTGGGGTAAGTCCAAGGTCGATCTCAGGGAGGCATCTGTCTCCTTAGGTGAATTTAAGCAGGGATCCAAGTGTTGATTTTCGAGGAGTAATTTTTTTGGTCTTTTTAATTTTAATGCAGACTTGTGCAGCCAAGGCAAGCCAATTTAATGTTCAATTTAATTAATGTATCAAATCAAGTCCAAAAATCATGAAAATTGGCCAGATGTTAATTATGATGAAAATGACCTACACTAATTTTTTTGGAATTTTTCGACTCAAAATAAATTTACTGTGAATTAAATAAACAGACAGGATGATTTTCAGTATTTAATTTTTAATAAATATCAAACCACAATTTTTTCAAGAACTAAAATTATCCTAGGTGACTCTAATGATAAGGGACCTAGGAAAATTAACAGAACTTAATTTCACTGTGAAATGAATTAACTAAAATTAATTTAAGAAAATCACCAAACAATTTTTTTAGGCCTCGATATGCGTGCAATTGCTATGAAATTTTTATGGTATGTTAAAAATGATGTCCTTAAGCTACTATGAATTTTTGATAATTTTTGAAGGCACAGAGAATAAATTAAAAATCAAAAGGCATCACTGGGCAAAAATGTCAACAATGCACCAATTAATTCATTAATAATTCAATTGAGCTTACAAAAATAAGACACGTGTACCAATAGACAGAGGACAAAATTTCTAACAAAATGCAATTTTTAGAATTTCAAAATGATGAAAAATGCACTCTAGGGATGTGTGCAAACACAGGGGTGTAAATGCAATACTGGAAATTAAAATTTCAATAAATAAATGGGCTGACAGGGACTAAAATGCAATTACCGATAATATGGTGGACTCATGCAATTTCTCCACAGTGCACGTGCTCCTCACGTGGGGTCTGCTTCACAGGGACCTCTTTGTAATTTCGGAAAGCTTTCGGAGCCTCGGTGCAATTTACCCAGGCCGCACGTGCTCCTCACGTGGGCGGCCTAGGCTCGGAGGGCGGCGGAGGCTCGGGGCGAGGCTCGGGCTCCCAAGAGGTTCGGACTGCGGCTCGATGTAGCCTCGGGTCGCCCGAGCCTAGGCTTGGAGGCCGAGGCTCGGACTCGTCGACGTGGCGTGCTGAGGGCCCTTGGATCAAGGTCGATCCAAGGGTTGGCGATGAAGACGCGTGGCAACTGGAGGGCCCGTCAGATCTGAGGTGCGATCAACGGTCGAGGACGGGTGCGGTGAGGGAAGACGTGGCGAAGTGAGGACCGTTCGATCGGCTGATCGAACGGCAGCTGCTGCTTCTTCCTCGACGGCCCTCCGCCTCCTGCGGAGGAGAAGGCGTGGCTCCGGCGATCGGGCTGTAGCTCTGCCCGCCCTTCCTCGAGATGCTGACGCTCTCCGCTTTGTCGGAGATAGCTCTGGAGCTTCGCGACGTGGAGGCGGAGATGATGGCGGTGTCAGGAGCGTCGGAGAGTGCCCAGGTGTCTCTGTCGATGAAGCTCGATGGTGTCTCCGGCGAGCTTCCGTTCAGTGAAGAAGTGAGGACCTGCAAGGAGTTAGGTGTATAGCCGAAGCGTTTAAGTGTTCGTGGAGAAGTGTGTGTGATCGGTGAGGCCTAAAGCGTGAAGGAGGTGCACTGGGGATGAGCTCCGGCCAACTGGCGGAGCTGTTAGTCGGAATGGTGCGCAAAGCGTCGTCGGAGTGTGCAGAACCCTTTGTTAATTTAGGCAAATTAATGTCCAAATTAATTAATATGATTCGTTGCAGTCGGATACGAGGGGTTAATCAAAAACCACTTATCGATTAATGTGAAGTTAATTTTAAGCGGCAATTTTTTTTACTTGGGGTAAGTCCAAGGTCGATCTCAGGGAGGCATCTGTCTCCTTAGGTGAATTTAAGCAGGGATCCAAGTGTTGATTTTCGAGGAGTAATTTTTTTGGTCTTTTTAATTTTAATGCAGACTTGTGCAGCCAAGGCAAGCCAATTTAATGTTCAATTTAATTAATGTATCAAATCAAGTCCAAAAATCATGAAAATTGGCCAGATGGTTAATTATGATGAAAATGACTTACACTAATTTTTTTGGAATTTTTCGACTCAAAATAAATTTACTGTGAATTAAATAAACAGACAGGATGATTTTCAGTATTTAATTTTTAATAAATATCAAACCACAATTTTTTCAAGAACTAAAATTATCCTAGGTGACTCTAATGATAAGGGACCTAGGAAAATTAACAGAACTTAATTTCACTGTGAAATGAATTAACTAAAATTAATTTAAGAAAATCACCAAACAATTTATTTAGGCCTCGATATGCGTGCAATTGCTATGAAATTTTTATGGTATGTTAAAAATGATGT
This sequence comes from Ottelia alismoides, assembly GCA_037367405.1. Lineage (NCBI taxonomy): Eukaryota > Viridiplantae > Streptophyta > Magnoliopsida > Alismatales > Hydrocharitaceae > Ottelia > Ottelia alismoides. The sequence goes on from JAZKJV010002406.1 coordinate 1,244,609, forward strand.
CCTTAAGCTACTGAGAATTTTTGATAATTTTTGAAGGCACAGAGAATAAATTAAAAATCAAAAGGCATCACTGGGCAAAAATGTCAACAATGCATCAATTAATTCATTAATAATTCAATTGAGCTTACAAAAATAAGACACGTGTACCAATAGACAGAGGATGAAATTTCTAACAAAATGCAATTTTTAGAATTTTAAAATGATGAAAAATGCACTCTAGGGATGCGTGCAAACACAGGGGTGTAAATGCAATACTGGAAATTAAAATTTCAATAAATAAATATGCTGACAGGGACTAAAATGCAATTACCGATAATATGGTGGACTCTTATGCAATTTCTCCACAGTGCACGTGCTCCTCACGTGGGGTCTGCTTCACAGGGACCTCTTTGTAATTTCGGAAAGCTTTCGGGGCCTCGATGCAATTTACCCAGGCCGCACGTGCTCCTCACGTGGGCGGCCTAGGCTCGGAGGGCGGCGGAGGCTCGGGGCGAGGCTCGGGCTCCCAAGAGGTTCGGACTGCGGCTCGGTGTAGCCTCGGGTCGCCCGAGCCTAGGCTTGGAGGCCGAGGCTCGGACTCGTCGACGTGGCGTGCTGAGGGCCCTTGGATCAAGGTCGATCCAAGGGTTGGCGATGAAGACGCGTGGCAACTGGAGGGCCCGTCAGATCTGAGGCGCGATCAACGGTCGAGGACGGGCGCGGTGAGGGAAGACGTGGTGAAGTGAGGACCGTTCGATCGGCTGATCGAACGGCAGCTGTTGCTTCTTCCTCGACGGCCCTCCGCCTCCTGCGGAGGAGAAGGCGGGGCTCCGGCGATCGGGCTGTAGCTCCGCCCGCCCTTCCTCGAGATGCTGACACTCTCCGCTTTGTCGGAGATAGCTCTGGAGCTTCACAGCGTGGAGGCGGAGATGATGGCGGTGTCAAGAGCGTCGGAGAGTGCCCAGGTGTCTCTCTCGATGAAGCTCGATGGTGTCTCCGGTGAGCTTCCGTTCAGTGAAGAAGTGAGAACCTGCAAGGAGTTAGGTGTATAGCCGAAGCGTGCAAGTGTTCGTGGAGAAGTGTGTGTGATCGGTGAGGCCTAAAGCGTGAAGGAGGTGCACTGGGGATGAGCTCCGGCCAACTGGCGGAGCTGTTGGTCGGAATGGTGCGCAAAGCGTCGTCGGAGTGTGCAGATGGGACAGCGAGGATGGGAATTTCGACGCGCAGCTCGTCGAGGTGGTTTGGAGGCGAGAAGGTGATCGGTGGCGATGAATAAAATCGGAGAAAAAGCAAGAAAAACAAGAGGAAGATCGGAGGACGAATGGAGGGGGTTACCTGGGGAATGGAGCTCAGATTTGAGCTCCAGGTCTTCGCTCGAGGGGTCGGTAAGGTCCCGAGCTCGTGCAGCTGCTCGTGGAAGCTGCAGCACGGCGGTGGCAGCCGTGGATCTCGCCGGAGTCGATTCCTTGTCTTCGCTCGACAATACACCCAGTTGCTGTCACCAATGGATAGCTTGGAGCTCGAGGAACCTTTCTGGAGTGGCGGATGGGGTTGAACTGCGCCGGTGGTGGCGTATTTATAAGGTGAAGTAGGTGGCAGTGTTGGCGATGGGGCGAGGTTCGAGGGCGACGTGCGGCGACTATGGTGGAGATGGTGGAGCGTGAGGGAGCTGGCGAGGGAGAGGGATGAGTGGGTGATGTCGTGGGGGTGTCAGCGGTCGGAGGAGATGGCTGACGTGCGTCCAAAAATAGGAAGGGGGCGCCCCTCCCGCAAGGCAAGGGACGTGGGGGAAAGGGGGCGCCTGGAGGTAGGAGACGAGGTCTCCACCGTTGGATCGTGTGATCCAACGGTGGGGATCAAGGCGTGGTGAGCGGGTAAGATTAGATCTGGGCGTGTAGATGATGGGCCGAGAGCGCGCCACGTGGTGGACACTGGTGAAGGCGCGAGTGGACGGTTTAGATGAAGAGAGAGGGATGATCAGAGGGTCGAGATTCGCTGGAAGAGGGGCGGCTTCGATGGAGAGATCGGGGGTCTGATCAGGTGGCGCAGATGCTGCCACGTGGAAGGCTCTGGTGAAGGCGCAGACGAGCGGCGTAGATCACGGCTGGAGATGATCGGATGGTCCAGGCAAGGGGCGTGCGTGGGCGGCGCTCGGCCGTTGGATCTGGAGCGAGATCCAACGGCTGAGGGCGCTGGCGGATGAGGCGATGGAAGGCGGGCCGCGTGGCGCAACCAGAGGGCGCCACGTGGCCTACTATGAGTGGCTGGAGTAAGAGGCACGTGTAGAGAGAAGAGGGAGCCGAATTTGGAAAAACTCAAAACATGAAAGTTGTAGATCTCGATGAGATCTACAAGTTTCATGACAAAGACGGAGATAAGGTCAAATATGATACATAAATACAAGGATACATAAATATACATATGTAGTATACAAAGTGACCCAAAAACCCAAGTTTCTCATACGAGCTCCAAATTCAATGTAATTAGTCTCATTTTGAAGGTCTTTTAATATGTAATATTCTAAGAGTGAGTAGACCTAATTCAGGCTTTGTATGAGGGCTTTATGTGTATTTTAGTGTACAAGGGCTCTCAAGCTACATTGGCTATTTTACAAGGGATTTTGGCTTCTTATTTAAATGCAAGATGAGCTGCTAAAATGTATTATTTATGACTGCATGCATGAGTGTTATTTATGCAAGATAAAAGGAAATATGCCTCTATTTTCTCGGGAACAAGGCTCTATTTTTGACTTTTGAAGTGATGAATCAAATATTCATCAACTCGTTGCAGTACAGGCCTATTGCAATCAACATAACCAAGTGAAACATCTCTGTGAAGAGGGCTTGGTCTTAATTATTAATATGGGAAGTCCAAAGTCGAACACAAGGATGTGAGCAACTATTGAACCTAATTTAGTTTTAATTAGTAGTCTCAATGATTTTTAGATCCTAAGTTAATAACAAATTGAGTACACTCAAAAATCAATGCAAAATTTTTAACACATTTTTTCATGTATCTGTTTATTATAACAAACAATTATGCAATGAATAAATGAAGACAAATGACACAATAATATGCTCATGATTAAGTAAACAATGACTTTTGATTTTACTTAAATTAATTTAATAAAAGTCGAGTATCAAATAGATTCAATTCAGTAAACGAATGATTTAGATTAATTCCTTAAGAAGGTTAAATAGCAAGATTAATTCCTCTCATATTTAAATAATGAAGGGTGAACAACACTATGATTAAATATATTAAATTAAATAGGACTAAACAAGATTTCCAGTGACACTAATTTCATGGAAAACAGAGTTACAGGTGCATAAATGAAAGAAAACTTTGTTTATTTTTGTTACAAAAGAGTTCAAAAAGGACTAAAGTGCAATTTCAGAAACATGCTAGGGTATTTTTGCCAATTTTCCAAGAGAGGCAGGACTCATCTATAAACTGGAGAAGTCAGAAGGGTGCTCTTGTAAAATGTCCCGGTCACGTGTACGCAGCACGTGCCTCTCTAGGCTGGGAGGGTCTAGCTCAGATCAAGTAGCGCCTCCAGAGGGTTCGGATCTGGTTATGTGGCTCCAGACCTCTGGTCTGAATAAAAGGCTCGGACAGTAACGTGGCAAGATCTGATGTGTTAGATCACGCCCAAAATAGGCAATCGGAAGGTTGTTGCATCTCCTCCTTTGATCAAATTCCTTCGCAAGCAGCAGAGGAAGGACTGGTTTCCGACAAAGCAAATTCTTCTTCTCGTCTGACTTATGCTCTATCTGAAAGTTGCCAGACCTCAGTAACTATCCCACGAAGACGATGATGCCTCTAAAACCACGAAGACCTAAGGATCACTAGTTCAGTGCTTGCTCGTTGGAGGCAAATATTGTCAACTCGGATCCATCCAAATTCCATCCATTAAAGATCTGCAAGGTTAGTGCGTAGCCGAAGCACAATACGAAAGCAAGGACGCAACTAGGGATGAAATGGAGGGCTATCCATATGTGGGAGATCAAGCCCTAATGGATTCTTAATCTTGAGCAAGAGGAAGAAAAGATCGAGGTGTCTACACTTATAGAGAAGCGAGGATTTTCATAAGATGATACATGTGAAAGATGGATCAATGGTGAAGGTAATCGAGTAATTAACTGTTAAACTAAGGCAAATTAAAATGGTGAAAACAAGAAAACATGGAAATAAAGCACTTACCTAGAAATTGGGGATTCGAAGATGAATAAGAATTTATGATGGATTGGAGCAAATATGAAACTTAAAAGCTTTGTGGGTCTTCACTTAAGATTCCTTGTTAGGGTATCAAGCTCGAGCAACACCGAGTGAAGGCTGCGACACGAGGACTCCTCATGGATCTTGCTGGAGAGGATATCACAGTCGTGGCTTGTTGTCGCACCAACTCTATGTCACAGGGAGGTGGAAGGGCTGGAAGTAATTGAAGGATATGGTAAGATCCTTAAGTACATCATGGAAGCATGAGGATTGCATCGTATGCGATCTGGAGTGACTAGTCGCACTAGTTGCTCATCAGGAGTGACTAGTCGCACTAGTTGCTCGAGGCAGTGGAATTTGAAAAATTTTAATCCGATGAAATCACATAATCCAAGAACACTTCTCAAATCGTTTTATCTAAACCACAAACAAGTATTAGGTTTACCTCTTGAAGCGTGGTTGTGATCGGGTCTTTAAATGAAGATACCTCTTGCCTCAAGTCTGATACGACAGAGGAGATGCTTGCGAGCATGTTGATGAAACACGTACTTCTTGCAATCCATGTTGATGATCCAAGCGATGAATCTCCTGATCTCATCACACGAGATCCGATGTCTTCTTCACGAGCGAGGCATACCGAAGGAGACGGAGATCCACGAGCAAACAATACGGCAGCATAACAATGATGTTGCGGCAATGGTGACTCTCTCTAGGGCTCCATGGTGGATGACCACAATTTGAGAGAGGACGTGTAGAGAATGAGAGAGAGAGAGAGCATATGTTGTTGTTATTATTATAGTATGGGGTGCCTATTCTTATACAGTATTTTGGGAGTTCATGGATCTCAATCCATGGACTAGACAAAATTAGTGGATGAGATTGATTTGTGCTTCTTTCAATGGACAAGATTTTGTTGTAAAAACAACAACAATTAATTTAATTCAGGTTATATATATATATTGTTAAATAAATATAAATTAATCCTAAATTAAATCAATTAAACATGGAGATACATGGAAGCAAGATTGTCTCCTTCCATTAAGAAGGGGGACGGACACCCTTTCCAAATGGGATTTGGTGGCCATCCGCCCTCCCTAGTAGGAAGGTGCAGTCTCCTTGTAATCTCATGAAATTACATTATTCCATGGAAATCTCTAATATTTACAACAAAACTTGTTGTAAATTATTCTACAAAAATAATTTATAATTATTTTGTGAATATTGCAATTTTGCCATTGGAAGATTCTGAATCACATTCACAACCTAAAATAAAATGTAAAGTGCATTTTCAGTTAATTATCCAATGTGAATCCAATTCACATCAACATTTAATGTGTAAATGTTATTTACAAATAGCTCTTTCTTATATATTATAAATCACACTTATAATATATGTGATTAATATGGATAGTGATATCCACATTATTCATATCTATGATAATTAAATTAAATTTAATCATCTTGGATCTCTATTCTCTTGAGCCCAAATAGTATGAATCACATTCACATTATTTACATCTTTGATAATAAAATCACATTTAATTATCTCAGATAATTCTCCTTATGATATGAATCAAATTCATATTGTTTATGATAATTAAATCACATTTAATTATCCATTTTCTCAATGCTCGGATACATATATCAACAATAAAATTATCTTGAACTCTTTCAAGGATAATGTGCTTTCTCAGTGGATACTTGGAGATAAGGACATGGTGATTGTATTGTTCCACGTATAGTGATTTAGATGTTGAGATCACATCTCAAATACAGATCCTACGAACCTCTCATAGATGCTTGACTAAATCAAGACCGTAAATCTAATCTTCTCATTATATCTGAATCACATTTAGATCAATGTCCAACATTTGGATCAAGATCAGATTACTTCTCTACTGAGAGGAGTCACTAAAATCCAGACCCATTTCATCACTCCCTAGGAACGGAAGCGTCATGGTTATACAATCGTTTAAGATCACATCACCCTTAGGTATTCTTAATACATGTACATTCTGTATACTGGAAGACCCCGAATAAACCCGAAGTATAAGATCAATTTTACCATTCAAGTTTTTATCATTAAGTTTCTCATTCGATCATTGGAGTCGATATCGATAATATACTTTCCAAAAGCATATATCATACCTAGGTGTTGATCATATACTTTCCAAAAGCATATATCAAATCTACAAATTCAGTGAAGCTTCCAATGCGAGATGACCGTGCACGGAATTTGATTCCTCCCAATATCTCATGAGTGAGATCATGTCTTCCAGTTTAGTAACTGAACATGTATGATCCCTTTGAGAGATCGTATTACTCATATGCCCTTGCATGCACACCAGCATGCCTGTGTATAGACCTTGGTTAGGTCAACAACCTATCGGTCTGCCAAATGTACATACTCAAACATATAGTAACACATCTGTCTCTGGTCAGAGGATGTGTGCCTATGTCGTGACAGCATATGACATAGCTCTTTGGTTATCTCGATCTCGTTATGTCGACTCTTTGGCCATCGAATCTCTTTGCCTTGTTTGCATCAAGAGGTCAGTTAGATATCAGCCTTTACAGAAAGGATTGTCATTTCCTTCTCATTCTGGGTATCCTCTCTTAACAATCATTTGACAGTGCTTGATGAGTTGTCAATCTAACTCTTTAGATATTCATACAAGCACCAGCCTCTATGATTCAACAATCGAATCAACAGTTGTATGTTCATTAAGATGGTCATGGTATATAATCCTAATTATACCGAGGGACCTATTATGCTAATTAGTTATTATTCATTTCAGATCAGGCAATGATATTTGCAATAACATTTTGTGCATAATGGCTCGTCGTGGGCTCGCACACTCATGTGACAATCATAGGATATTCAGAAAAAATAGCTTGGTAAGATGATCAATCATTCTATTCTCAAGAGACTATGCTAAGTCCTTTCACGGTACTTGCATATCTCCTAGTAATAGTGCTCGCATCCAATGCGAATGTTACATCTTATGCAACCTATACTCAATATTGAGGCAGTTATAGTGTCTCTAACACTACAACTCAATAATCGTTATAAATAGTATGTAATTTCTATTATCCTTATAAGAATGCCCTTATTCCCAGAGATCTCCATCTCCTAAGGTATCCGCAGTTAAGACCTTTTAGATCATTATCTATGAAGTCTTAAGTTCTTGAAGATAAGACTTTGAGATCACTATCTCAATGTCTTGTCATCTTTGAAGATATTGACTAAGTGTTTTATCTCCATAGTAGGATTAGCAACAGTTTACTACTCCTACTACATGGCAGACATCTGGCTTTTGTACACATCTAGCATACACTTTGCTTCTCGTAACTGATGAACAATGGCAAGCAGTTTTAACATTTACATCCTCAATTCTTGAGGTGTTATCCCCTTAGATAGGTCAATACCATATCTAAGGAAAAGAAGCCTTTCTTGGAATTTTCCAGAAAATAAAAATGGCCAAGGTACACCACTAATGTGACGATTCTAATGCCCTCTTTTCTTTCCTTTTGAACAACTTCAGAACTAAGATATAAGAGATATCCGTGATATCATAAATCAAGGTATGGAATATCCAGACAATAAAACACTTTTTATTATCCTTAACTCATTCCAAATTTTTAGGATATCATCTACATTAAGCACGATGAACACAGTGGCACTCCCACTAAAGTTCACATGGTTCATCAAGATTCTATCTGAAATCATAAGATTTATAATTTCATCAAATCTGATGTTCCAGCTATAAGAATTTTATTTGAGTCCATAGATGGATTTCTTTAGCTTGCACACCATTCTTTCCTCAACCATGAAGCCCTAGGGCTACTTCATATGAATATCCGTAGAGAGGTATTCATAGAGGAATGCAATCTTGATTCACATCTCGAAGATGTCACAATCAATTTATGTAGCTATAGTTAGCAATATTCTGATGGGTTTAACTATGGTTACTGAAGAGCAAGTCTCATCGCAAGTGATGTCTTCTCTTCAGTGTATAGCTCATGGATACCGGTCGTGCTTTGAAGGTATCTACCTTCTCATCAGGTTCCCACTTTCTCTTGAAGATCCATTTACACCTAAATGGGTCTTACCCTTTTATGTGGATCCTCGAGGGTCCATATACAACACTTGTATATTAAGTCTACTTTATACTTTATTGCTAACATCCATCTTTCCATGTCATGATCTTTAGAAGCTTCATTATATGAAGACAGATCATTATCAGACATAACTGACACATGGAATCCATCCTCAAACTCATTTGAAGAGGTATTAGTGTTTCATCTTTAATTATCCTTTTAGTTTTCGATTTTAAGATCCTCATTATCTTTTCAAGATTAAATGAGTTCATTTACTTCATATTCATCTTGATTCTTAAGAGAGTCTTCCTCTAAGAATCATATCTTTAGAGATGAAATCTTTTAAGAATCTCAAGGTCATAAAGTAGGTATCCAATACCATCCTTTATTTTTCCTAATGAAGAAGCACTTTCTAGTGCTAGATTCTAGCTTACTTGCATGGAATCTAATTAATGATATATATTGTAGTCTTTACTACATATATTAATGGAAACTAATAGGTAATTATGCTAATATTCATCATTGATCAAATCATGTCACACATGATCCAATTGCATCTCCTTACAACTCTATTGAGTTAAGGTTACATAGGAGGATTGAGATAGGAATGATATTCCTTTCTCCATAAAGTATTCCTTGAATTCATCTAATAAGTACAAGTTATCTTGATTAGATCAAATTCATTTCATCTTCCTTCAAACTTTGATTCTAAGCCAAAATTATGAAAACATTGAATATTTCAAAGGTTTCTAAGGTTGAGGGAATAAATGTCATATCACAAATAATCATCGAATGATATCACATATCATCAGTGTTTATTATGATACAGATGATCTACATACATCAATATGTAAGAGATCTTGAATACCTTGGCATCTAACACCATTCTCAAAGAAGGGTGCATTGGACATTTTTACTTTTGAATACAATATTCATAAGTATGTAAGATTTAAAATTTTAGACATTCTAAAGTTTCATCTCTTACTAGTCAATTGATCTCATCAATAGACATATGTCTAAGGCTTGATGCTAGATCATTGTCAAATGATCTTCATCCTCATATTGATCTTTTAATGTTTAATTTTCAAGTATTAGAAATGCTAATGAACCAATCATTAATTTTCTAATTTTGTAGAGTCTAAAGGATGTGGTAAGGTCCTTAAGCGCATCACGGAAGTGTGAGCATTGCATCGTATGCGATCGAGAGCGACTAGCCGCACTAGTTTCTCGAGGCAGCGGAATTTAAAAATATTTCATGCGATGAAACCACATGATCCAAGAATGCGTCTCGGATCGTTTCATATAAACCATACACAAGTATTAGGGTTACCACTTGAAGCGTGGTTGCGATCGAGTCTCTAAACAAAGAGACATCCTATCTCAAGTCCGATCCAACGAAGGAGACGTTTGCGAGCGTGTTGATGAAGTGTGTGCTTCTTGCAATCCAAGTTGATGATCCAAGCAACGAATCTACTGATCTCGTCACACGAGATACAACATTTTCTTCATGAGAGAGGTGCATCGAAGGAGACAGAGATCCACGAGCAAATAATCCGGCAGCATAACAGCGACGCTGCGGTGATGGCGACTCTTTCTAGGGCATCAAGGTGGACGGCCACAAGAGAGAGAGGGAGAGATGACATGTAGAGAGAGAGAGCTTTATGTTCTCATTTTGTGTGTTGTAACTTTGAAGAGCAAGGGGTGCCCTTCTATTTATAATATTTTGGGAGTCCATGGATATCAATCCATGGACAACACAAATCCAATGGCTCACATTGATTTGTGTTTCTTTTTATGGCCATGATTTTGTTGTAAATTTACAACAACAAATAATTTATAAAATCGAATATATATTGAATATAATTTGATTTATATTAAATCAATCTTCATTGGAGAAATAGGAAGGAGGCAAGCCTCCTTCCATAAGAACAAGGGGGATGGCCCACACATTCCAAAAGGAGAGGGTGGCCGTCCACCCTCTTTATATGGCAAGCGGGCTCCTTCCAAATTCATGAGAATCCATATCTCATGTGTATCTCCAATATTTTGCAACAACCTTTTATTGCAAATTTATTTCACAAAAATAAATCCAATTTATTTTGTGAACATTGTAGTCATGCCTTTGGAAATTTGTGAATCACATTCACAACCCAAAATAAAATGTGAATTACATTTTCAATTAATTTTCCATTGTGAATCCAATTCACATCAACATTTAATTAACAAATGTAAATTACAAATAGCTCTCTCCTATATATTATAAATCACATTTATAATATATGTGATTAATATGAATAGTGATATCCACATTATTCATATCCTTGATAATTAAATCACATTTAATCATCTTAGATCTCTATTCTCATGTGCCCAAATAATATCAATCGCATTCACATTATTTATATCTTTGATAATAAAATCACATTTAATTATCTAAGACAACTCTCTTCATAAAATGAATCAAATTCATATTATTCATGATAATTAAATCACATTCAATTATCCATATTCTCAATTCTCGGATACATATATCAATAATAAAATTATCCTTGAACTCTTTCAATGACATTGCGCTTTCTCCGCGGATACTTGGAGATAAGGACAAGGCGATTGTATTGTTCCGTGTGTAGTGACTTGGATATTGAGATCACATCTTATATCTAGATCTTACGGACCTCCCATAGAAGCTTGATTAAATCAAGACTGCAAATCTAATCTTCTCATTGCATCTGAATCACATTCTGATCAACGTCCAACATTTGGACCAAGATTAGTTTACTTCTCTACTGAGAGGAGTCATTAAAATCCAGACCTGTTTCATCACTCCCTCGGAATGGAAGTGTCATGGTTATACAATCATTTATTATCGCATCACCCTCAGGAATTCCTCATACATGTACATCCTGGAGACTGGAAGACCCAGAATAATATCAAAGTATAAGATCAATTTTACACTGTCTACTTCAGGGATTTATCATTTTCTCATTTGATCATTTGGAGTTGGTATCGATAATATACTTTACAAAAGCATATAGCATACCTAGGTGTTGATCATATACTTTCGAAAAGCATATATCAAACCTACAAATTCAGTCAAGCTTCCAAAGCGAGATGACCGTGCACGAAATTTGATTCTTTGCTATATCTCATTAGTGAGCTCATGTCTTCTGGTTCAGTAACTGAACCTGTATGATCCCTTTGAGAGATCGTATTACTCATATGCCCTCTTATGCACACCAGTGCGCCGGTGTATAGACCTTGATTAGGTCATCAACCTATTAGTCTGCCAAATGTACATAGTCAGTCATATAGTAAAACATTTGTCTCCGGTCAGAGGATGTGTGCCTATATCATGACAGCATACGTCATAGGACTTTGGTTATCTCGATCTCGTTAAGTCAACTCTTTGACCTAACTAATCCGACACCTCCAAAACTCTATTCCTATGCAGAGGACTTGCATCAAGAGGTCGATCAGAAATCATCCCTTAGAGAAAGGATTGCCATCTCCTTTTCAGGTTGGAGATCCTCTCTTAATAATAATTTGATGGTGCTTGATGAGTCCTCGATCTAACTCTTTAGATATTCATCCAAGCACCAGCCTCTATGATTCAATAATTGAATCAACAGTTGTATGATCATTAACATGGCCATGGTACATAACCCTAATTGTTCTAAGGGACCTATTATGGAAATTATTTATTCTTCATTTCAGATCAGGTAATGATATTAGCAATAACATTTATTGCATAATGGCTCATCATGGGCCCGCATGTCCAACAATCTCCCACTAGCCCAAAGTGCCATTATTGGGCTAATCATTTAAATCCACACTCTTGTGACAATCATAAGCTATTTAGAAAAATAGCTAGGTAAGTTGATCAGTCACTCTATTCCCGAGAGACTACGCCAACTCCTTTTACGGCACTTGCATATCTCCTAGTAATAGTGCTCACATCCAATGTGAATGTTGCATCTTATGCAACAATACTCAATCATGTCAGTCATAGTGTCCTTGACACTACAGCTCAATAATCATTATAACCAATATGTAATTTCTATTATCCTTATCAGAATACCCTTATTCCTAGAAATCTCTATCTCCTTAGGTATCTGCAGTTAAGACCCTTTTAGATCACCATCTATAGAGTCTTAAGTTCTTGAAGATAAAACTTTGAGATCACTATCTCAAAAAGTCGTATCATCTTTGAAGATATTGTTATTACTGCAACTAAGTGTTTTATCTCCATAATAGGATTAGTAACAGTTTACTATTCCTACTGCATGGCAGACATATGGCTTTTGTACACACTTAGCATACACTCGGCTTCTCGTAATAAGGCACAAGGGCAAGCAGTTGTAGCATTCACTTCCTCAACTCCTTGAGGTGATGTCCCTTTAGAAAGTTCAATACCAAATCTTAAGGGAAAGAAGCCTTTCTTGGAATGTTCTAGAAAATGAAACGTGTCCAAGGTGTACTACTAATGTGATAGTCCCAATACCCTTTTTTCTTTGCTTCTGAACATCTTCATAACTAAGATCTAAGAGGTATCTTTTGAGATCATATCTCAAGGTGGAATAACCAGTCTTTAAAACACTTATTATTATCTTTATATCATTCCAAATGATTAGGATGTTATCTACATTTAGCACGATGAACACAATGACACTCCCACTAAGCTTCACACGGTTCATCAAGATTCTATCTGAAATCATAACATTTATGATTTCATCAAATCTTATATTCCAACTATAAGAAACTTATTTGAGTCCATATATGTAGTTCTTCAGCTTGCACACCTTTCTTTCCTCAACTATGAAGCCATGGGGCTACTTCATATGTATAACTTTGGAGAAGTATTCATAGAGGAATGCAATATTGACTTCCATCTTGAAGATGTCAAAGTCAAGTTGTGTAGCTATAGTTAGCAATATTCTGATGGGTTTAAGCATGCTCACTGAAGAGCAAGTCTCATTGCAAGCAATGTCTTGTCTTCGGTGTGTAGCTCATGGCTACGAGCCGTGCTTCTACCTTCTCATCAGGTTCCATCTTTCTCTTGTAGATCCATTTACACCTTAATGGGTCTTACCCATATAGGTGTATCCTCAAGGGTCCATATACAACACTTGTATATGAAGTCTACTTTAGACTTTATTGCTAATATCCATCTTTCCATGATATGATCTTTAGAAGCTTCATCATATGAAGTTAGATCATTGTCAGTTTTAACTGACACATGGAATCCATCATCAAACTCATTTGAAGAGATATTAGTGTTTCATCTTTAATTGTCCTTTTAGTTTCCGATTTCAGGAGCCTCGTTATCTTCTTAAGATTAAATGAGTTCCTTCACTTCATTTTCATCTTGATTCTTAATAGTCTCATCCACTAAGAATCACATTCTCAGAGATGAGATCTTCTAAGAATCTCAAGGTCATAAAGTAGGTATCTAATACCATCCTTTATTTTCCTAATGAAGCAGCACTCTCTGGTGTTAGATTCCAGCTTACTTGCATGGAACCTAATTAAGGATATATATTGTAGTCTCTACTACATAAATACCTGGAAACTAAGAGGTAATTATGCTAAGATTCATCATTGATCAAATCATGTCACACATGAACAATTGTATCTCCCTATAACTCTATTGAGTTAAGGTACATTAGGAGGATTGAGATAGGAATGACATTCATATCTCCATAAGGTATTCCTTTGAATTCATCTAATAGGTACAATCTACTTAGGTTAGATCAAATTCATTTTATCTTCCTTCAAACTTTGGTTCTAAACCAAAATTGTGAAATCTTTGAACAGTTCAAAGCTTTCTAAGGTGAAGGGAAGAGATGTCATATCACAAATAATCATCGAATGATATCACATATCATCAATGTTTACTTTGATATAGATGATCCACATACATCAATATGTATGAGATCTTGAACACCTCAACATCTTACACCATTCCCAGAGAAGGGTGTATTGGATAATTTTACTTTGAATACAATATTCACAAGTATGTAAGATTTTAAATTTAAGACAATCTAAAGTTTCATCTCTTACTAATCCATTAATCTCATCAATAGACAAATGTCTAAGGCTTGATGCCAGATCATTGTCCAATGATTCATACTATTGATCTTTTAATATGATTTTTTAAAGGTTTAATTTTTCTGTATCAGAAATGTTAATGAACCATTCATTAATTTTCTAATTTAGTACAGTCCACTAGATGTTAGATTACTATCTAAAATATATCTATCGTAATTCTCTATGATAGGTTTATTCTAGAATTCATGTTTATTTCTAACATTTAGAAATAAAATATGAGTGTATTCTAATATCCAGGTCATAGAGACATTCTCTAAGAGTAATGGTCTCCCACTGAAAATATGAAGTCTGTCTATCAAATAGAGATTGTTGCAATAATTGCATCAATATCCTTGTGAATGACTATTAAACCTTAAGATCAAAATTTCTAGTCTTCTAAAACATATGCAACCGATTGCAAGTGTTACTAGAAGAATAAAACACAATTATTAGACTTTGATCTTAACTAATAAGAAAGTCTATTTCAATCACGATATGTAGATATAGATTATTCCGATGCACTATCTGGGTCTTTCTCTAAGGATTCAAGATAGTCTGTAGAGTCACACTATCAATACATCAGCGTATTACAGTATTGGCATTCATCCAACTCTTTGGATGTCATATGTAAGTTATAGAAGTATAATAAACTCTTTGACTTTCCTTCTTACTTGGGTCCAACCCATGCTTCCATTGTGATCCCTTCATCTATAAACAACCATTGCTTAAGAAGAAGGATCTCTTATGTTGAACTCAAATGATTTCAATATAAGAGTATTTCAAAATTTATACGTGCTTTATTTAATTCATACAATATGAATATTATGAAGTTTCATGAATGACTAGAGTATAGATAGTAGAATGATGGCACTCATCATATCTACATACATCTTAACTCTTAAAGACTAAGGTTCAGGTAGGTACTTAAACATTTTGAATACATCATCTCTTATAGAGCCACCATTCTGCATGATATAGTGAACAATGTCTGAAGGATACGGGAGGATCCTTAAGCGCATCATGGAAGCGTGATGATTGTATCATCTGCGACCAAGAGCGACTAGTCATACTAGTTGCTCGGTGCAGCAGAATTTTAAAAAATTTAAATCATAAGATGAAACCACATGATCCAAGAACATTTCTTGGATCGTTTCATCTAATCACAAAGTATTAGAAATACCTCTTGAAGCATGGTTGCGATCACTTGATCTCTAAAGCAAGAGATCCTCCTAACTCAAGTCTGATTCACGAAGATGGCACTTGCGAGTGCGATGATGAGACGCGTACTTCCCACAATCCAAGATGGAGATCCAAGCCTTGAATCTCCTGATTTCATCCAACAAAATTTCTACTTGTGCGAGAAGCACCAAGGAAGATGGAGATTCGACAGCACGACGGTGCAACGACGACTGTAGTTCTCTCAAGAACTCAAAGTGGACATGCACTCTTAGAGAGAGAGATGGTGCGTGAGAATGAGAGAAGGAGAGAGAGCAACTTCATGTGTGTCCTCCAAGGGCTAGGGTTGCCCTTTCTTAAATAGTAGTTTGGGAGTCCATGGATCACAATCCATGGACACACAAAATCAACGGTTAGGTTGATTTGTGTTTTTTAATCAATGGTCATGATCATTTGTTGTTTAATAAAGCAACAACTATTGATTTATATTAAATTAAATATATGTTGCATTATCATCAACATAATTTAACTTAATAAAATTAATCAACAAAGGATAATAAAGGAGATAATGATTATCTCCGAAAGGGGCGGCGTCACCCTTGAAAAAGTTAAGGGTGACGTCATCTCTTAAGGTTATTATCATCTCGTTATCCTTTTTATTATTTGAAATAACATTTATTGCAAATATATCACTAAATTAATTCCAAATTAATTAGTGAATATTTCAATCATGCCATTGAAAAATTATGAATCATATTCACAACCCAAAACAAAATGTAAATTACATTTCCAATTAATTGTCCAATGTGAATCCGATTCACATCAGCCATCAATCAGTAAATATTATTTACAAAAGTGCTCTCTCCAATATATTATAAATCATATTTATAATATACATTGATATTATGGATAGCATGGATAGTACTATCCACATTATGTATTTCCTTGATAATTATATCTCATTTAATTATCTTGGATAATCATTCTCATAATATGAAACTTATTCATATTATTCTTGATAATTAAATCTCATTTAATCATCAATATCATGTTGCTTGGATACATAATTCATCAAAGAAATTATTCTTGAACTCCTTCAAGAATAGTGTGCTTTCTCCGTAGATACTTGGAGATAAGGACAGGGCGATTGTATTGTTCCGCGTATAGTGACTTGGACATTGAGATCATATCTCAAATCCAGATCTTACGGACCTCCCATAGATGCTTGATTAAATCAAGTCCGTAAACTTAATCTTCTCATTGCATCTGAATCTCATTCAGATCAATGTCCAACACTTGGAGCAAGATCAAGTTACTTCTCTACTGAGAGGAGTCACTAAAATTCAGACATGTTTCATCACTCCCTCAGAATGGAAGCGGCATCGCTATACAATCGTTTATGATCACATCACCCTCAGGTATTCCCAATACATGTACATCCTGCATACTGGAAGACCTTCTAATAAACCCGAAGTTATAGATCTCTTTTAGACTGACACCTTCAGGGTTTTATCATTAAGATTCTCATTTGATCATTAGGATTTGGTATTGATCATATGCTTTTCAAAAGAATATATCATACCTATAAATTCTATCAAGCTTCATAAGCGAGACGACCATGCATGGAATTTATCGATCCCAATATCTTACGAGTGAGCTCATGTCTTCCGGTTCAGAAGTGAACCTGTATGATCCCTTTGAGAGATCGTATTACTCATATGCCCTTATATGCACACCAGCTCGTCGGTATATAGACCTTGGTTAGGTCATCAACCTATTGTTCTACCAAACGTACATATTCAGACATATAGTAACACCTCTGTCTTCGGACAGAGGATGTATGCCTATATCGTGACAGCATACGATGTAGGACTTTGGTTATCTTGATCTCATTAAATCAACTCTTTGACCTAACTAATCCGACACCTCCGAATCTCTATTCCCATGCAGAGGACCAGCATCAAGAGGTCAGTCAGATATCAGCCAAATGAGAAAGGATTGCCATCTCCCACTCAGGTTGGAGATCATCTCTTGACAATCATTTGTCAGTGCTTGATGAGTCCTCAATCTAACTCCTTAGATATTCATCCAAGCACCAGCCTCTATGATCCAACTATTGAATCAATAGTTGTATGATCATCAAGATGACCATGGTATGTAACCTTAATTGTATCAAGGGACCTATTATGCAAATTAGTTATTCTTCATTTTAGATCAGGAAATGATATTCGCAATAACATTTATTGCATAATGGCTTGTCGTGGGCTCGCATGTCCAACAATGTCATCCATGATTAAATGTTAAGAGCATATATGTATGCTAGAACATCTTCTTGGACTTTTATAAGGATTATTTGACAATTACGATCATCATCGATGTGTCACTTCCAAAGTACATTCGATGAGGGATCAAGACTATAGAGACATATAAACCCTAGGGTTGTAGTTCTATTGTCTATTTAATTGTCGTTCCTCATTATTATGAGGAAACTTGCACATTGCAATCACATACAATATGTGTCCAATCGCAAGTACAATATCTTAATCATAGATCCAATCCATGATATTTTACTGATTATTATTGAGATGGTATTGAGTAGGCTTAATGAAGGATTATCTGAAATAAGAAATTTGCATAAATGTATATAAATATATACTTTACTTTGATTTAGGAATTTTAAAATCAAAGTTGTCTTGCCTTGTCAACACTGAAAGTTTATTCCCTTAATCACTTTCAATGTAAGAGATATACTTACCATTATATCTCAAGCAAGATCTGGGATCTCCTACCTAATCTTTGTCACATCCCAATAATATGAGAAACTATAACTCGGATAAAAAGAAGCGAGAACACATTCTCCCTTGCAAGTCCAACTTGCATTCCCAATTCGGTCTTTAACACCCGGGCCCACCACCCCTAAGGTGATGTTGACCCATCATTAATTGAACAAGCCTCTAATAGGAATACAACTCGTTGTGCGCAATCCAATATCATCCCAATAATATGAGGACCTGATATTTGGGTCACTACGCAGATGTCCTTACTCTTTAGAGAAGCGAAGAGCCCAATCCAGATGCGCTTGTATGCAGGAGTTGTCACTTCAGACAGGCGTCTCCTACATACAATCCCTGGCGATAGAACCCTTCGCCTTGAAGGGAGACCATGGATGTCACTTATGTGATCCTCCATATCATATTCTAATTCTAATTAATTATTATGAATCATATTCATTACACTTAATTCTTCCAAAGGAAATAACAACTCTATTCATAATGGAGTGTTTTTATTTTAATTGGATTTTAGTTAATCTAATCATGTTAAATTAATTATCTAATTAATATCCAACAAACATTCTTTTATTGTTACTTGAAATATGGTATTATCTTAAATACATATTATTACGAATTTTAATAATTAGAAATACATCATGATTTCTTATGCATTATACTAACCCTACTCGATGGCATCGCTAGTACCGACGGGAGTGGGACAGACCGCACACGGTGCAACCTGCTACCCTAACGCTCCCTGACTAGACACAATTTCCACCTCGAGAAAGGATAATGCAAAATAGATCACTTTGTACTTGAGATGATAATCAGATTTTCAACCAAAGTTATACCATATAATAATAATCAAAACATTTTTAATTAACATTATAATGAAATATGCTAAATAAATTCCCAATCTTATTCAAGCAACTTTGTTTGTTGGAAAGAAGATCATGTAACCAATTGTGATCTAGATCATATCTAATCAATTATTGGTTAACGCAATGTCATTTAAGGAAATAATTGACAATCAAATATTTCTCAAATATTTTTCAATAATTATTCCAGGAAATTAATCATTAGTTTCACTAATTGATTAAATGACCATCACAAGGCTCTTGATTAGGAATATAATTTCCAGCAGTGACCCCCACTTACTAAAATTAGAATATCTCAATCAATATAAATCCAAATCATGCAAAATAAGTTTCCAAAGTTTGTTAATTTGATTTATAACAGAACCTAAGTGATTTTCACATATTTCAAGGCATTTCGAAACAGTAATTAACTCCTTAATTACATCAAGATTCACAGTCCCCGAAATAGTGAATACATGTTCACTAAAATGATCATAACTTGAGCAAAAGGATTCGAAATCTTGCAAAATCAAATCCCACAGTTTCTTTATTTAATGGGGTCTGTGTTTAAACATTTTAAATAGGGCTGAAATGATTCACTCATCAGAAAGGTGAAAATAAAATGCGATAAAACTTTTGCAAACCCTAACAAACCCAAGTCATCCTAGGTTTATGAATTGTATCTAAAACCTCTGACCTAATGTTCTGATACCACTTGAAGGACATGGTAAGATCCTTAAGAGCATCATAGAAGCATGAGGATCGCATCGTATGCGATCAAGAGCGACTAGTCTCACTAGTTGCTTAAGGCAGCAGAATTTAAAAAATTTTCATGCGATGAAACCACATGATCCAAGAACGCTTCTCGGATTGTTTCATGTAAATCACAAACAAGTATCAGGATTACCTCTTGAAGCATGGTTGCGATCGAGTATCTAAACAAAGAGACCTCATGTCTCAAGTCCGATCCGACGGAGGAGACGCTTGCAAGCGTGTTGACGAAACGTCTGCTTATCGCAATCCGAGTTGAGGATCCAAGCGACGAATCTCCTAATCTCATCACACGAGATACAACATCTTCTTCACAAGCGAGGTGCACCGAAAGAGACGGAGATCCACGAGTAAATAATTCGGAAACATAACAGCGACGCTGCGGTGATGACGACTCTTTCTAGGGCATCAAGGTGGACGGCTACAAGAGAGGGAGGGAGAGATGGCAAGTAGAGAGAAAGATAGAGAGATCTATATGTTCTCATGTTGTGTGTTGTAACTTGAAAAAGAAAGGGGTGCCCTTCTATTTATAATATTTTGGGAGTCCATGGATCTCAGTGCGTGGACAACATATATCCAATGACTGACATTGATTTGTGTTTATTTTGATGGCCATATTTTTGTTGTAAATTTACAACAACAATTAATTTAAGAAAATCATATATATATATATATATATATATATTGAATATAATTTGATTTATATTAAATCAATCTTCATTGGAGAAATAGGAAGGAGGCAAGCCTCCTTTCATAAGAACAGGGGGGACGGTCCACACATTCCATAAGGAGAGGGTGACCATCCACCTTCTTTATATGTCCAGGTGCTCCTTCCAAATTCATGAGAATCCATATCTCATGTGTATTTCCAATATTTTGCAACAACCTTTTATTGCAAATTTATTTCACAAAAATAAATCCAATTTATTTTGTGAACATTGCAATCATACCATTGGAAATTTGTGAATCACGTTCACAACCCAAACTAAAATGCGAATTACATTTTCAATTAATTGTCCAATGTGAATCCAATTCACATAAACATTTAATTAACAAATGTAAATTACTAATATCTCTCTCTTATATATTATAAATCACATTTATAATATATATATATATGATTAATATGGATAGTGCTATCCACATTATTCATATCCATGATAATTAAATCACATTTAATCATCTTGGATCTATATTCTCATGTACCTAAATAATATGAATCACATTCACATTATTTATATCCTTGATAATCAGATCACATTTAATTATCTAAGATAACTATCTTCATAATGTGAATCAAATTCATATTATTCATGATAAATAAATCACATTCAACTATCCATTTTCTCAATGCTTGGATACATATATCAACAATGAAATTATCCTTGAACTCTTTCAAGGATAATGCGCTTTCTCCGCGGATACTTGGAGATAAGGATAAGGCGATTGTATTGTTCCATGTATAGTGACTTGGATATTAAGATCACATCTCATATCCAGATCTTGCGCACCTCCCATAGATGCTTGATTAAATTAAGACCGCAAATCTAATCTTCTCATTGCATCTGAATCACATTCAGATCACCGTTCAACATTTGGACCAAGATCAGATTACTTCTCTACTGAGAGGAGTCACTAAAATCCAGACCCATTTCATCACTCCCTAGGAATGGAAGCATCATGGTTATACAATCGTTTATGATCACATCACCCTCAGGTATCCCTAATACATGTACATCCTGCATACCGGAAGACCCACAATTATCCCAAAGTATAAGATCAATTTTACACTATCTACTTTTGGTTTTATCATTAAGTTTCTCATTTGATCATTGGGAGTTGGTATCGATCATATACTTTCCAAAAGCATATATCATACCTAGGTGTTGATCATATACTTTCCAAAAGCATATATCAAACCTGCAAATTCAGTCAAGCTTCCAAAGCGAGACGACCGTGCATGGAATTTGATTCTTCCCAATATCTCATGAGTGAGTTCATGTCTTCCGGTTCAATAACTGAACCAGTGTGATCCCTTTGAGAGATCATATTACTCATATGCCCTTGTATGCACACCAACGCATCGATGTATAGACCTTGATTAGGTCATCAACCTATTGGTCTGCCAAATGTACATACTCAGTCCAATAGTAACACATCTGTCTCCGGTCAGAGGTTGTGTGCCTATATCGTGATAGCATACGTCATAGAATTTTGGTTATCTCGATCTCGTTAAGTCAACTCTTTGACCTAACTAATCCGACACCTCCGAATCTCTATTCCTATACAGAGGACCTGCATCAAGAGGTCAGTCATATATCATCCCTTAGAGAAAGGATTGCCATCTCCTTCTCAGGCTGGTGATCCTCTCTTAATAATCATTTGATGGTGCTTGATGAGTCCTCAATGTAACTCTTTAGATATTCATCCAAGAACCAGCCTCTATGATTCAATAATTGAATCAACAGGTGTATGATCATTAAGATGACCATGGTACATAACCCTAATTGTACTAAAGGACATATTATGCAAATTATTTATTCTTCATTTCAAATCAGGGAATGATATTAGCAATAACATTTATTGCATAATGGTTCATCGTGGGCTCACATGTCCAACAGAGTCCTCCAGATGTCCGAAAACTATTTGAAATATATCAATCATAACTCTTTATGATAGGTTTATTCCATAATTCATGTTTATTCCAACACTTAGAAATAAACTATGAGTGTATTCTATTATCTAGGCCATAGAGACATTCTCTAAGACTAAGGGCTCTACCACTGAAAATATGAAGTCTATCTATCCAATAGAGATTGTTGCAACAATTGCATCAACATCCATGTGGATGACTATTAAACCTTATGACCAAATTTTCTAATCTTCTAAAACATAGGCAACTGATTGCTAGTGTTGCTAGAAGAATGAGATACAGTTATTAGACTTCGATCTTATCTAATAAGAAAGTCTATTTAAATGACGATATGTTGATATAGATTATTCTGATGCACTATATGGGTCCTTCTCTAAGAATTCAAGATAGTCTAGATAGTCATACTATCATAACATTGGTTTATCGCAGTATTGGCTTTCATCCAACTCTTTAGATGTCATATAGAAGTCACAGAAGTTCATTCAACTCTTAGACTTTCATTCTAACTTGGGCCTGGCCCATGTTTCCACTGCACTCCCTTCAACATTGCTTAAGATAAAGGATCTCTTATGTTGAACTCGAATGATTCAATTTAAGAGTATTTCAACATTTATGCATGCTTCATTCAATTCATACAATATGAATAGTATGGATCTTTTATGAATGACTTGAGTATAGACTATAGAATGATGACACTCATCATATCTACATCCATCTAAACTCTAAGAGACTTTGGTTCATGTACGTACTCAAACATTTTGAATACATCATCTCTCATAGAGCCACCATTCAGCGTGATGTAGTGAACCATGTCATTCATGATTAAATGTCAAGAGCACACATATTTGCCAGAACATCTTCTTAGATTTTGTAAGGATTATTTGACAATTACGATCATCATCGACATGTCACTTCCAGTTACAATCGATGAGAGATCAAGACTATAGAGATAGATAAAAAACCCTAGGTTGTTGTCCTATCATCCATTTAATTGTCATTCCTCATTATTATGAGGAAACTTACACATTGCAACCACATACTATATGTGTCCAACTGCAAGTACAATATCTTGATCATGGATCCAATCAATGATATTTTACTGGTTATTATCAAGTATAGTATTGAGTGGGTTTAATGAAGGATTACTGAAATAAGACATTTGCATAAATATTACTTTGATTTAGGAATTTTAATATCAAAGTTGTCTTGCCTCGTCAACACTGAAAGGTCATTCCCTTAATCACTTTCAATGTAAGAGGTATACTTACCATTATATCTCAACAAGATCTGGGATCTCCGTCTTACCATTGTTACATCCTAATAATATGAGAAGTTGCAACTCGGATAAAAAGAAGAGGGAACATATTCTGCCTTGCAAGTCCAACTTGCATTCCCAATTCGGTCTTTAACACCTGAGCCCACCACCCCTAAGGTGATGTTGACCCGTCATTAATTGAACCAACCATCAACAGGTATACAACTCACTATGCACAATCCAATATGATCCCAATAATATGAGTACTCCATATTAAGGTCACTAAGCATACATCCTTACTCTTTCGAGAAGCAAAGAGCCCTATCAAAATGCGCATGTATGCAGGAGCTCTCTTTGAACAAGCGTTTCGTACATACAATCTCTGGTGATGGAACCCTTCGCCTTAACGGAAGACCATGGATGTCACTTATGTGATCCTCCATATCCATTCAAATTTACATCATGATCGCTCAAGCATTTTCCCTTCCTTACCCATTGTCATTGCCAGTACCGACGGGAGTGGGACAGACTACTCACGCAACAACCTACTACCCCAATGCCCCCCAACTAGACACCATATCCGCCTCAGGTCAGGATAATGCCAATTGATCACGTTGTATTTGAGATGATAATCGGTCTTTCAACTGAAGTTATACCATATAATAACAATCAAAACATTTTTGATTGAAATTATAAGGAGATTTGCTAAACAAATCCCCAATCCTATTCAAGCATCAATGTTTGTTGGAAGGTTCATGTAACCAATAGTGATCTGGATCATATCTAATCAATTATTGGTTAAGTCAATGTCATTTAAGGAAATAATAATTATCAAACAAAATATTCATCAATAATTATTCTATAAAACCATTAATTTCACTCATTGATTAAATGATAATCACATGGTTCTTGATTAGGAGTGTAATTTCCAGCAGTGACCCTCACTTGCTAAAATTAGCATATACCAATCAGTTAAAATCCAAATCATGCAAAATAACTGTCCATAGTTTGATAATTTGATTTACAACAGAATCCAAATGATTTTCATGCATTTCAAGACGTTTAAGAACAGTAACTAACTCTTTAATTACGTCAAGATTTGTCATCTCAGAAACAGTGGATACATGTTCATTAAAATGATCATAACTTGAGCAATCGGAAACCAAATCACGCAAACTCAAATCCCACGATTTCTTTATTTAATGAGAAACATAATACAATTTATAGTTTCGTATTTAAACAATTAAAATAGTGCCAAAAAATTCACAAAATAGGGCTGCGTGAATGATATGCGATAAAATTCCGCAAACCCCTAATGAACCCAAGTCACCTTAGGTTTATGGATCATATCTAAAACCTCCGACCTATGGCTATGATACCACTTGAAAGATATGGTAAGATCCTTAATCATATCATGGAAGCGTGAGGATCGCACCATATGCGATCGGGAGCGACTAGTCGCACTAGTTACTCGAGGCAGCGGAATTTTAAAATTTTTAATCCGATGAAACCACATGATCCAATAACACTTCTCAAATAATTTCATCTAAACCACAAAAAAGTATTATCTTTACCTCTTGAAGCGTAATTTAATTGGGTCTCTAAACGAAGACATCTCCTGTCTCAAGTCCAATCCGAGGGAGGAGATGCTTGTGAGCGCGTTGATGAAACACGTGTTTCTCGCAATCCATGTTGATGATCCAAGAGACGAATCTCCTGACCTTGTCGCGCAAGATTTGATGTCTTCCTCATGAGCACGGTGCACTTAAGGAGACAGAGATCCACGAGCAAACAGTTCGACAGCATAATGATGACGTTGTGGTGATGATGACTCTCTCTCTCTAGGGCTCCATGGTGGACGACCACATTGAGAGAGAGAGGACGTGTAGAGAATGAGATAGAGAGAGAGCACATGTTGTTGTTATTGTTGTAGTAGCATTGAAAAGCAAGGGGTGCCTCTTCTTATATAGTATTTTGGGAGTCCATGGATCTCAATAAATAGACTACACAAAATCAATGGATGAGATTGATTTGTGCTTCTTTCAATGGCCAAAATTTTGTTGTAAAAACAACAACAATTAATTTAATTTAGATTAAATATATTTTGATAAATCAATATAAATAAATCCCAAATTAAATCAATCAAACATGGAGATACATGGAAGCAAGATTTCCTCCTTCCATTAAGAGGGGGGATGGACACCCTTTCCTATTGGGATTTGATGGTCATCCACCCACCCTAGTAGGAAGGTGCAATCTCCTTGTAATCTCATGAGATTACATTATTCCATGCAAATCTCCAATATATACAACAACTCTTGTTGTAAATTATTCTACAAAAATAATTCAAAATTATTTTGTGAATATTTCGGTCTTGTCATTGGAATATTGTGAATCACATTCACAACCCAAAATAAAAAGTAAATTACATTTTAAATTCATTGCCCAATTTGAATCCAATTCACATCAACATTTAATTTGTAAATGTTATTTACAAATAGCTCTCTCTTATAAATAAATCACACTTATAATATATGTGATTAATATGGATAGTGATATCCATATTATTCATATCCATGATTATTAAATCACATTTAATCATCTTGGATTTCTATTCTCATGTGCCCAAATAATATGAATCACATTCACATTATTTACATCTTTGATAATTGAATCATATTTAATTATCTCAGATAATTCTCCTTATAATATGAATCAAATTCATATTGTTTATGATAATTAAATCACATTTAGTTACACATTTTCTCAATGCTCGGATACATATATCAATAATGAAATTATCTTGAACTCTTTCAAGGATAATGCACTTTCTCCACGGATACATGGAGATAAGGACATGGCGATTGTATTGTTTCATGTATAGTGACTTGGTCAAATCCAGGTCCTACGGACCTCTCATAGATGCTTGATTAAATCAAGACCACAAATCTAATCTTCTAATTGCACCTGAATCACATTCATATCAATGTCCAACATTTGGATCAAGATCAGATCACTTTTCTACTGAGAGGGCTCACTAAAATCTAGATTCCTTTCATCACTCCATAGGAATGGAAGAAACATAGTTATACAATCGTTTATTATCACATTACCCTTAGGTATTCCTAATACATGTACATCTTGCATAAGGGAAGACCTAGAATAAACCTAAAGTATTAAATCAATTTTACACTGTCTACTTCAGGGTTTTATCATTAAGTTTCTCATTCGATCATTGGGAGTCAGTATCGATCATATACTTTCCAAAAGCATATATCATACCTAGGTGTTGATCATATACTTTTCAAACGCATATATCAAGCCTATAAATTCCGTCAAGCTTCCAAAGCGAGATGACCGTGCACGGAATTTGATTCTTCCCAATATCTTATGAGTGAGCTCATGTCTTCCAGTTCAGTAACTGAACCTGTTTGATCCCTTTGAGAGATCGTATTACTCATATGCTCTTGCATGCACACCAGCGCACCGGTGTATAGACCTTGGTTAGGTCATCAACTTATTGGTTTGTCAAATGTACATACTCAAACATATTGTAACACATCTGTCTCTGGTCAGAGGATGCATTCCTATGTCATGACAACATACAACATAGGTCATTAGTTATCTCAATCTCGTTATGTCAACTCTTTGACCTAACTTATCTAACACCTACAAATCTCTATTCCTATGCAGAGGTCTGCATCAAGAGGTCAATTAGATATCAGCCTTTAGAGAAAGGATTTCCATTTCCTTCTCAGGCTAGAGATCCTCTTTTAATAATCATTTGACGGTGTTTGATGAGTCATCATTCTAACTCTTTTGATATTCATACAAGCACTAGCCTCAATATTTCAACAATCGAATCAATAGATGTATGATAATTAAGATGGCCATGATGCATAACCCTAATAGTACTAAGGGACCTATTATGAAAATTAGTTATTCTTCATTTCAGATCAGGCAATGATATTTGCAATAACATTTATTGCATAATGGCTCGTCGTGGACTCGTATGTCCAACAGTAAGCTCTCTCGATTGGCAGATGGTGGTTACAAAGGTGGAAGAAGGGTTTTTGTGGAGGTGGAGGTTGGCGGAGTGCGGTTCTAAACAGTGGTTTCAACCACCGCCAATTGAAAAAGGATATAGGATCAAAGAAGGTTAAGTGGCTAGTGTGGAACATGGAAGTTAGGAAAATGATTTGTTTGTTGAATCGAAGATGGATGTTATCGGAGATGGAAGGGGAAAAGGAGCAAAGATGGTGAGGCGTGAAGGGTTGTGACCCTTTGAATTGGAAGTTGGGAGGTTGAAGGTGATGAGATGGATGTTGGATCAAGATCCAATGGTGGAGAATGATGGGCGCTATCTAAGGAAGAGCCGACTATGCGGGCAGTCCAGAGGACGCCACATGGCCCAATAAGAATTTAAGAAATTAGGGAAACAATGTAAAATAGGAAAAAATGAGTAAAGTCCAAATTAAATAAAATGGTAAACATGAAAGTTGTAGATCTCGATGAGATCTACAACTTTCATCTAGAAGTCAAAGAGAAATACAATCATCTATACATAAATAAATATTAAACAAGTAATTAAAAAAGAAAAGTATTTTTTATTTATTTTCTTTTCTCATTTTTTTGGATTTTTAAATTATATTTTATGGTACATTAATTATGTACAATATTAATCTAATTTTTTAGTTGATTTTTAATGAAAAAGAAATACATAAAAAATACCACACTATTAATTAGGGTTGATTATTTACAACACATAATAAAGTAATCAGGGTTAATTGTTAATAAATCTTGTTGATTTACTTAAGTAAGAGAGATAATACTAATAAATTTTGATGATAAATCTGGAATTTATCACCCTCCTATACTTAATCTAAGCTCGTCCTTGAGCTAATAAAGAAAGAATTAGTTAAGGAGTTAATGACTTTAGTGAAATTCCTTGACATGTCCATGTGCAAGAACAAGGCTTGAATAACCTAGAATACTTGATTTGTAGAGATCCTAAGACTCTAAGCTAAATTTGCCCTAATCAAAAGGAATTCAACTCCTCTAATTATAAGACTTTCAGTGTTTAAAGATGTAGCAAAAGGTATGACTTAATGTGTTGACCGTATTCACAAGAGTAGAGTCAAAATGTCACATAAAGTTCAAATACTAGAGATTCTCCTAAGGACCAAACCCTCAACACTAGGGAAAAAATCTATTCTTGCTTCAATCTGTTGTCTCTTTAGTTTGTCATACTTCAAAGTGTAAATGGCAGGCCAAATAATGGAGTAAAATATGTTTGTGTCGATATTTTATCTTCCTCTCATTGGAACAAGGTATCTCTCAAGTGTCAATACTCAACACATTTGTATATTACTATCAATCAGTGTGTCCATCAAAAGAGATTGAGTCGTCTGTACTTGTTTTCCTGGGAGTACACCAGGGTGTGTATTTTTAAAGTATCTAATATACTTGCACCCAGACTTGTAGCGCTAATGATGCAGAGCCCTTTTTGATATACTAGCCTGACTCATAAAAGCCTAAAACTTGGTCCAAGTGGACACTTAAAAGGTTGGGATGCTCGCCTTTAATGTAAGCTCATATAATATAACTTTGTATTGCCTTGAGCCTTTATTTTTATCAACACATTTTGTCAAACTCTTTTGGCTGGCTCTACTGCTTTGACCAAGAATTGGTATGCAGTGATCAACAAATTAATTAAATGTCATCACACCCTGGCACTTAGGTTTTTGGTCAAGCGATTAGTATGAGAACCAAGTCCCATACTAGCTAAGATGTTGATACTCAGGTTTCATGAATCCTTCATTAATCTTATCCCATCCTCGAGCATCATAAAATCATGTCCAAACTTAAATCTCAAATATCAGTCCCTTAAGTGAAACCTCAACTCATATCAATCATGAATGCAATCGTGCATGTGAGTGATGGTCGTATTCTTCTAAAGAGGAGATCAAGCATGCAATATAGCACATAAATCTTTCTAACTTGAGAAGTGTGAATTATCAAGTCTAAAACCCTAGTGATTAAGACATGCTGACTTTAAATCTTTGGAGCTCATCAACCAAGTGTTAAAGAACATCTCAAGCCTTGAGTGAAAAAGTGCAAGTGTCAGGGAAAACACCCAATCAAAAAGTAGCATGTTAATAAGTTAGAAATTAATTGAAGACTTTTTTATTAAAGAGAACAAGTACCCTTAGGACAAAACATGATAGATTGGAACAATACTAACAACAAAAGGATACCCAAACACACAACTTCAATTCCTCAATATCAAAAATCTGACTTGAGTTTTCAGGGTTTGAAATCACAGGCTACCTTATGCTTTAATTGCTTTCTTCTCACAGAGTAAACCTCAGATTCTGAACATGAAAGATCTTCATCGACGTAGACCATGAATCGCCTTAAAATGATGCAATTCTTCCTCAAAGGTTATAGTCATATCAACATGGGAAGATCTAAATTTCTCAAAAATAGTGGGAAGACAAATCTAACCCTTGGCTCCTACAATAGACCTATGGGTTTTTTCTTAAGAGAGAAAAACTAGACACAAGAGGATGACCTAACTTACAAGTAAGACAACAATCAACTGCCTGAAAATCCTCTAGAAAAAGTATAGGCTAATCCATATCTAATTCCTCTAGTAACATTTTATCTTCCTCAAGCGACATCATTCTTCTCAAAGAACTCTTTATCGATTTGATCTTCCAAAGTATAGAGTTTAGATCCAGACTCTCTTCTATTCTTTACTCTATACATTAAAACATGATGGTTCAGTGAACCGTCATACCCTCTCACCAACACAAGACGCTAGGTAGAAACTGAAGAGGTGCAATGGTTAACTTTATTTACAATTAGTTCCATTTACACCCTTGAAGTTTTAAAATAATTTTGAAAACTTTTTACAAATCATGTCAAATAAGATTAGGTTTTCGAAATATTTTACAAAGATTTTTAAACAAGTCAAGCTGTATTTTCACAAACCTATGTAAAAAAATGTGAAAACCACATCAAATATATATAACTATTTTCAAAAATACTTTTCAAAATAAATTTTACAAGACTTGGTTCAAAAATATACTATGATACCCATAACCCAAGAGTTTGGAAAAATTAAAACCATGAACTATGGATAAAGTATATATGAACTATATATACGGTACACTCCCCCCTGAAGGATATGGTTAGATCCTCAAGCGCATCACGGAAGCGTGAGCATCGTATCGAATACGATGAGGAACGACTAGTCGCACTAGTTGTTCTATGCAGCGGAATTTAAAATTTTTTCATGCAACAAAACCACATGATCCAAGAACACTTCTCAGACCGTTTCGTCTAAACCACAAACAAGTAATAGGATTACCTCTTGAAGCATGGTTGCGATCGAGTCTCTAAACGAAGAGACCTCTTGTCTCAAGTCTGATCTGACGGAGAGGACGCTTGCGAGCGTGGGGATGAGTCGCGTGATCCTCGCAATCCAATGAGTTGATCCAAGCATGATGAACTTCTGATCTCGTCGTACGAGATCTAACACCTTCTTCATAAGCATAGCACTCCAAAGAAGACAGAGAATCGAAGAACGTCGAAGAGGCGGCGCTGTGGCGAAGCGATGACGGCTTCTCTCCTCTAGGGTTTGGTGGATGGCCACCAAGGAGAGAAGAGGGGAAGAGGTGACGTGTGGAATGAGAGAGAGATGTGCTACAAAAGCATAACCCTAGAGAGCATGGTATGCCTCTCTATTTATAGGGTTTTGAAATCCATGTATCTCAATCCATGGGACACATAAAATCAATGGATGAGATTGATTTTTGTTTAATCTAATGGTCAAGATTATTGTTGGTAAAAGACAACAACTAATAACTTAATTTAGATCAAATATATTTGATAAATAAAATACAATTCAATCCAAAATTAAATCATATAATTATGGAGAGATTAGCATGGAGATTACTCCCCATAAGGAATAGGTAGGACGGCTACCAATTTCCTTGTGGGAATTGGTGGTCGTCCACCATGTCCTCATGGTGAAGGCAATCTCATGCAATCTCATGAGATTGCATATCTCCATGAAATTCTCCCATAATTTCCAACAACTTTTGTTGTGATTTATTCTTCAAAAATAATTCACAATTAATTTTGAGAATATTGCACTCTTACCATTGGAAATTTGGGAATCACATTCACAACCCAAAACAAAATATAATTTACATTTTCAATTATTTACACGATGTTTATCCAATACACATCAATAATTAATTAACAAATAAAAATTATAATTAGCTCTCTCT
Organism: Ottelia alismoides; assembly: GCA_037367405.1. Lineage (NCBI taxonomy): Eukaryota > Viridiplantae > Streptophyta > Magnoliopsida > Alismatales > Hydrocharitaceae > Ottelia > Ottelia alismoides. The sequence goes on from JAZKJV010002406.1 coordinate 1,276,777, forward strand.
AATACATTATAAATCACATTTATAATGTATTATGAATAATGGGACATTGTTATCCACATTATTCTTATCCATAATAATTAAATCACATTTAATTATATTGGATAATTTCCATATGCATCAAGATAATTAAATCACATTTAATTATCATTCTCTTAATGCTTAGATATAATTCAACTATGGAATTATTCTTGAACCCTTTCAAGAATAATGCGATTTCTCCGCAGATACTTGGAGATAAGGACCGGGTGATTGTATTGTTCCACGTATAGTGACTTGGATATTGAGATCACATCTCAAATCCAGATCTCGGGCCTCCCATAGATGCTTGATTAAATCAAGACCGCAAATCTAATCTTCTCATTGCATCTGAATCACATTCAGATCAATGTCCAACATTTGGACCAAGATCAGATTACTTCTCTACTGAGAGGAGTCACTAAAATCCAGACATGTTTCATCACTCCCTAGGAATGGAAGCGTCATGATTATACAACCGTTTATGATCACATCACCCTCATGTATTCCTAACACATGTACATCCGGCATACAGGAAGACCCAGAACAAACTTGAAGTATAAGATCAATTTTACATTGTCTACTTCAGAGTTTTCATCATTAAATTTCTCATTCGATCATTGGGAGTCGGTATCGATCATATGCTTTCCAAAAGCATATATCATACCCAGGTGTTGATCATATACTTTCCAAAAGCATATATCAAACCTACAAATTCAATCAAGCTTCCAAAGCAAGACGACCGTGCACAGAATTTGGTTCTCCCCAATATCTCATGAGTGAGCTCATGTCTTTCGGATCAGTAATGAACTTGTATGTTCCCTTTGAGAGATTGTATTACTCATATGCCTTTATATGCACACCAGCGCGCCGGTATATAGACCTTGATTAGGTCATCAACCTATTGGTCTCCAAATGTACGTACTCAGACATATAGTAACACATTTGTCTCCGGTCAAAGGATGCATGCCTATATCGTGACAGCTTACGTTATAGGACTTTGGTTATCTCGATCTCGTTAAGTCAACTCTTTCACCTAACTAATCTGACACCTCCGAATCTCTATTCCTATACAGAGGACCTGCATCAAGAGGTTTGTCATATATCAGCCTAAATGAGAAAGGATTGCCATCTCCTAGTCAGGCTAGAGATCATCTCTCAACAATCATTTGACGGTGCTTGATGAGTCCTCAATCTAACTCTTTAGATATTCATCCGAGCACTAGCCTCTATGATTCAATAATTGAATTAACAACTGTATGATCATTAAGATGGCAATGGTACATAACCCTAATTGTACTAAGAGACCTATTATGCGAATTATTTATTCTTCATTTCAAATCAGGGAATGAAATTTGCAATAACATTTATTGCATAATGGCTCACTGTGGGCTCGCATGTTCAACAATCTCCTAGTAGCCCAAAGAGCCATTAATGGGCTTAATAATTTAAACCCACACTCATGTGACAATCATAGGCTATTTAGAAAATAGCTAGGTAAGCTGATCAGTCACTCTGTTCTCAAGAGACTACGCCAAGTCCTTTTACGGCACTTGTATATCCCCTAGTAACAGTGCTCGCATCCAATACACATGTTGCATCTTATGCAACCAATACTCAATTTTGTTATAGTGTCCTTGACACTATAGCTCGATAATTATTATAACCAGTATGTCCATAATCATTATCAAAATACCTTTATTCCTAGAGATCTCTATCTCCTAAGGTATCTACAGTTAAGACCCTTATAGATCACTATCTACAAGGTCTTAAACTTTTGAAGATAAGACTTTGAGATCACTATCTCTAAGTTTCATCATCTGCAATCAAGTGTTAAAACATCATAGTAGGATCAGTAACCGTTTACTACTCCCACTGCATGGCAGACATCTGGCTTTTGTACACATCTAGCATACACTCAGATTCTTGAAAGTGATGCACAAGGGCAAGCAGTTTTAGCATTCACATCCTCAACTCATTGAGGTGCTATTCCTTTAGATAGGTCAGTACCATATACTGAGGGAAAGAATCCATTCTTGGAATTTTCCATGGAAATGTCCAAGTTATACCATTAATGTGACGGTCCCAATACCCTCTTTTCTTTGCTTCTGAACAATTTCAGAACTATGATCTAAGAGGTATCCTTGAGATCATATCTCAAGGTATGGAACAACCAGATTATAAAACACTTATTATTATCATCCTTAGATCATCTCAAATGATTAGGATATCTACATTTAGCACGATGAACACAATGGTACTCCCACTAAGCTTCACATGGTTTATCAAGATTCTATCTGAAACCATAACATTTATGATTTCATCAAATCCAATATTCCAACTACAAGAAGCATATTTGAGTCCATAGATGGAGTTCTCTAGCTTGCACACCATTCTTTCCTCAACCATGAAGCCCTGGGGCTACTTCATGTGAATATCCTCAGAGAGGTATTCATAGAGGAATGCAATCTTGACTCACATCATGAAGATGTCATAGTCAAGTTGTGTAGCTATGGTTAGCAATATTCTGATGGGTTAAAGCAAGGTCACTGGAGAGTAAGTCTCATTGCAAGCGATGCCTTCTATTCGGTGTGCAGCTCATGGCCACGAACCGTGCTTTGAAGATCTCTACCTTTTCATCAGGTTTCCTCTTTCTCTTGAAGATCCATTTACACCTTAATGGGTCTTACCCATATAGGTGGATCCTCGAGGGTCCATATACAACACTTGTATATGAAGTCTACTTTAGACTTTATTGCTAACATCCATCTTTCCATGCTATGATCTTCAGAAGCTTCATCACATGAAGTCAGATCATTGTCAGATTCAACTGACACATGGAATACATCTTCAAACTTATTTGAATAGGTATTAGTGTTTTATCTTTAATTGTCCTTTTAGTTTGCAATTTTAGGAGCCTCATTATCTTCTCAAGACTAAATGAGTTCCTTTACTTCATTTTCATCTTGATATTCAAGAGTCTCATCATCTAAGAATCACATTCTCAGATATGAAATGTTTCATCTTTTAAGAATCTCAAGGTCATAAAGTAGGTATCCAATACCATCCTTTATTTTCCTAATGAAGTAGCACTCTCAAGTGCTAAGTTCCAGCTTACTTGCATGGAATCTTATTAGGGATATATTGTAGTCTCTACTACATATATACATGGAAACTAATAGGTAATTATGCTAAAATTCATCATTGATCAAATCATGTCATACATGATCCAATTGTATCTCCCCACAACTCTCTTGAGTTTAGGTATATTAGGAGGATTGAGATAGAAATGACATTCATATCTCTATAAGGTATTCCATGAATTTTTCTAATAGGTACTGACTACCTAGATTAGATCAAAAATTCATTTAATCTTCCTTCAAACTTTGGTTCTAAACCAAAATTGTGAAATCTTTGAACATTTCAAAGTTTTCTAAGTAAAGAGAAGAAATCTTATATCACAAATAATCATCAATAGATATTACATATCAATAATGTTTATTCTGATATAGATGATTCACATACATCAATATGCATGAGATCTTGAATACCTTGACATCTTACACCATTCTAAGGAAGGGTGTATTGGACATTTTTACTTTTGAATACAATATTCACAAGTATATAAGATTTGATCCTCTAGACAATCTAAAGTTTCATCTCTCACTAATCTATTGATCACATCAACAGACAAATGTCCAAGGCTTGATGTCAGATCATCATCAAATGATCTTCATTCTCTTTTTGATCTTTTAAGCTTTGATTTCAGTATTAGAAATGTTAATGAACCATTCATTAGTTTTTCTAATTTAGTAGAGTCCACAAGATTTTTGATTTCTATCTGAAATATCTCCATCATAATTCATTATGATAGGTGTATTATAGAATTCACGTTTATTTCCAACATTTAGAAATAAACAATGAGTGTATTCTAATATCTAGGTCGTAGGACGTTCTCTAAGACTAAGGGCTCTCCCACTGAAATTATGAAGTCTATCAATTCAATAGAGATTGTTGCAACAATTGCATCAATATCCATGTAGGTGACTATTATACCTATAAGATCAAGTTTCTAATCTTCTAATACATATGCAACTAGCAAGTGTCATTAGAAGATTGAGATACAATTATTAGACTTTATCTGATCAAATAAGTAAGCCAATTTCAATGATTATGTGCAGATTATTCTGATGTACTATCTGATTCCTTCTCTAAGGATTCTAGATAGATTTGATAGTCATATTATCAACACATCAACTTATTGCAGTATTGGCATTCATCCAACTCTTTGGATGTCATATGGAAGTCACAAAAGTACAGTCAACTCTTTGACTTTCCTTCTTACTTTGGTCCAACCCATTCTTCCAGTGCACTTTCTTTATCTATAAACAACCATTGCTTAAGATGAAGGATCTCTTATGCTGAATTCAAAAGATTTCAATATAAGAGCATTTCAACATTTATACATGCTTCATTCAATTCATACAATATGAATATTCTGAAGCTTCATGAATGACCAGAGTATAGATAGTAGAATGATGACACTCATCACATATACATATATCTTAACTCTTAAAGAGTTAGGTTCAGGCGAGTACTCAAATGATTTGAATACATCATCTCTTATGGAGTCACCATTCTGCATGATGCAGAGAACCATGTCATTCATAATTAAATGTCAAGAGCACATATGTACGCCAGAACATCTTCTTAGTTTTATAAGTATTATTTGACAATTACGATCATCATTGACATGTCACTTCCGAAGTACATTAAATGAGGGATTAAGATTATAGAGACATACAAACCCTAGGGTTGTAGTCCTATTGTCTATTTAATTGTCACTCCTCATTATTATGAGGAAACTCGCACATTGCAACCACATACAATGTATGTCCAACTGCAAGTACAATATCTTAATCATGGATCCAATCCATGATATTTTACTGGTTATTATTAAGTATAGTATTGAGTGGGTTTAATGAACATTTATCTGAAATAAGAAATTTGCATAAATATATATAAATATATATACACACATTTTAGTTTGATTTAGGAATTTTTATATCAAAGTTGTCTTGCCTTGTCAACACTGAAAGTTCATTCCCTTAATCACTCTCAATGTAAGAGATATACTTACCATTATATCTCAATCAAAATCTGGGATCTCCTTCCTTATCTTTGTTACATCCCAATAATATGAGAATCTGCAACTCCGATAAAAAGAAGCAGGAACATATTTTGCCTTGCAAGTCCAACTTGCATTCCCAATTCAGTCTTTAGTACCCGGGCCCACCACCCCTAAGGTGATGTTGACCCGTCGTTAATTGAACCAACCGTTAACAGGATTAGTACTCGCTATGCGCAATCCAATATCGCCCCAATAATATTAGGATCCGATATTGGGGTCACTACGTATACGGCCTTACTCTTTCGAGAAGCAAAGAGCCCGATCCAGATGCGCTTGCATATAGGAGCTATCACTTCATACAGGCATCTCCTATATGCAATCCCTGGCGACGGAAACCCTTCGCCTTGATGGGAGACCATGGATGTCACTTATGTGATCCTTCATCTCTTATTCAAATATTAATTAATTATTATGAATAATATTCATATAATGAATTTTTCCAAGGGAAATACACATCTATTCATAATAGAGTGTTTTTAATTGGATATAATTAACTTAATCACATTAAATTAATTTTCAATCCAATTCAATCAACAAACTTGATTGTTTTTACTTGAATATATATATATATCGTATTATCTCAAAGTATGTACTAATTCAAATTTTAATAATTAAAAAATTACATCTTAATTTCTCCGGCATTATCGAGTCCCTATCGCTATCATAGCCAGTGCCGACGAAAGTGGGACGGACTGCAACCGGTGAGACCCGCTACCTCAATGCTTCCCGACTAGACACCATATCCACCTCAGAAAAGGATAATGCCAAATAGATCAATATGTACTTGAGATGATCATCGGTTCTTCAACCAAAATTATACCATATAGTAATAATCAAAATATTTTTGATTATAAGGAAATTTGCTAGACAAATTTCCAATCCTATTCAAGCAAGTTGTTTGTTGATTGTGTTTCCAATTATGATTTAGATCAAATATAATAAATTTATTGGTTGAGGCCAAGTCAATTAAGGAAATAATCATTACTCAATATTTCTCAAATATTTTCCGTAATTATTTCATGAAATTAACAATTAATTTCACTAATTGAAAATCACATGGTTCTTGATTAGGAATGTAATTTCAGCAGTGACACCTACTTACTAAAATTAACATATCTCAATCAAATCAAACCCAAATTATGCAAAATCAGTTTTCAAAATCACATGGTTCTTGATTAGGAATGTAACTTTTGTTGTGATTTATTCTTCAAAAAATAATTCACAATTAATTTTGAGAATATTGCAATCTTACCATTGGAAATTTGTGAATCACATTCACAACCCAAAACAAAATATAATTTACATTTTCAATTAATTACATAATGTGTATCCAATACACATCAATAATTAATTAGCAAATATAAATTATAATTAGCTCTCTCTAATACACTATAAATCACATTTATAATATATTATGAATAATTGGACATTGCTATCCATATTATTCTTATCTACAATAATTAAATCACATTTAATTATATAGGATAATTTCCACATGCATCAAGATAATTAAATCACATTTAATTATCATTCTCTTAAAGCTCAGATATAATTCAACTATGGAATTATTCTTGAACCCTTTCAAGAATAATATGATTTCTCCGTAGATACTTGGAGATAAGGATAGGGCGATTATATTGTTCCACGTATAGTGACTTGGATATTGAGATCATATCTCAAATCCAGATCTTGGGCCTCTCATAGATGCCTGATTAAATCACGACCGCAACTCTAATCTTCTAATTGCATCTGAATCACATTCAGATCAATGTCCAACATTTGGACCAAGATCAGATTACTTCTCTACTGAGAGGAGTCACTAAAATCTAGACCCGTTTCATCACTCCATAGGAATGGAAGCATCATGGTTATACAACCGTTTATGATCAAATCACCCTCAGGTATTCCTAACACTTGTACATCCTGCATACAGGAAGACCCAGAATAAACTTGAAGTATAAGATCAATTTTACACTGTCTGCTTCAGAGTTTTCATCATTAAGTTTCTCATTCGATCGCTGGGAGTCGGTATTGATCATATGCTTTCCAAAAGCATATATCATACCCAGGTGTTGATCATATACTTTCCAAAAGCATATATCAAACCTACAAATTCAGTCAAGCTTCCAAAGTGAGATGACCGTGCACAGAATTTGGTTCTCCCCAATATCTCATGAGTGAGCTCATGTCTTCCGGTTCAGTGATGAACCTGTATGATCCCTTTGAGAGATCGTATTACTCATATGCCCTTATATGCACACCAGCGTGCCAGTGTATAGACCTTGATTAGGTCATCAACCTATTGGTCTCCAAATGTACATACACAGACATATAGTAACACATCTGTCTCTGGTCAGAGGATGCGTGCCTATATCGTGACAGCTTACGTTATAGGACTTTGGTTATCTCGATCTTGTTAAGTCAACTCTTTGACCTAACTAATCTGACACCTCCAAATCTCTATTCCTATGCAGAGGACCTGCATCAAGAGGTTGGCCATATATCAGCCTAAATGAGAAAGTATTGCCATCTCCTACTCATGCTGGAGATCATCTCTCAATAATCATTTAACGGTGCTTGATGAGTCCTCAATCTAACTCTTTAGATATTCATCCAAGCACCAGCCTCTATGATTCAATAATTGAATCAACAGTTGTATGATCATTAAGATGGCCATGGTACATAACCCTAATTGTAATAAGGGACCTATTATGCAAATTATTTATTCTTCATTTCAGATTAGGGAATGAAATTCGCAATAACATTTATTGCATATTGGCTCACCGTGGGCTCGCATGTCCAACACCCCCATACTTAGCTTTGATATATATTCATAACACAAAGTGATATGAAGCCATAGCTCATGATAAATATAAAGAAATGTATGAAAATCAAATCAAGAATCAAGGTGTAGAGAGGAATGAAAGAATAAGTAAAAGAATACAAATGAACGATCCCCCTATACTTTGGCTGAAAATAGCCTAAGTATAAACAAGAGAGTAGAAAGTAAGTGAAGGAACCAACAGAAAAGAAAATGAAGAATAAATAGATAGGGTTTGGCTCCCCCTATACCTAGGATGAAAATCGCCTAAGTTAGCTATAAAATCTAATGAAGGAGAAACTAAACCCTAAAAGAATAGAGTTAGATAAAAAGAATAGAATTTGAGTGATGTTGAATCTGACTGATGTGAACCTGCAAGCCGCAACTTCATGTTGTATCTAAAATATCTGCAAAGGACTCAACTGGCATGAAGTTAATAATCTCAACAGGAGTTAGTCATTCTTTGGATTTTACAAAGTGTTGCAATAGCTGCCCATTGACCAAAAAAGAGGGTGCACCAGCTGAAAGATCTGCAATCTCTACACTGTTATTTCCATGCATTTCCTTTACTATGCAAGGACATGTCCATTTGGATTTCAACTTTTCGAGGAAAATTCGTAACTTTGCATTAAACAACATACCTTTTGTCTCAGAACAAAGTTCTTGCATCTAATATGTGAATCATGTCACTTCTTAACTTTGTCCTTATAGATTAAATTGTTGTTATATGCTTTGTTACGAATTTTTACTAACTTATTAAGGTTTAGGTCTCTACAAGACTTTCCAAGGTGACATCTCCAATTAATTTTCTTAACTGCCTATTTAGACTTGTGAATTAATTCATCAGAAAATGCCATGTCTTGCCATAAATCATCCTAAGAGGTGAATTACCAATAGGGGTCTTATAGGTCGTTCTGTAAGCCCACCGAATTTTGGTTTAACAACTGCGACCAATTCTTCCTATCAGGACGAACTAACTTCTGTAGAATACTCTTCACCTCCCTATTTGAAAATTCTGCCATTTTGTTCGACTGTCGGTGGTAAGTGTTGTTACAGGATTCTTCGAGGATTGATAATTAATGATATGGAAGTAGTTGTTATCCCCAAAAATCTTGTGACAAACAAAAAAAATATTTTTGCTACTTATTTACCGGTATAGCGGACAGGATCGAACTCGGGGAGGCTACAATTCCTGAGGGTTATTCAAATAATTGGTGAAAATAAATTAAAAAATAGGAATCTCAAAGGCAAACTATCTTGATTTTTATGGAATTTTTTCCTAATTAATTTTTTTTTGTATTTCTATTTTTTTTAATTTTTGATTTTCAAATTTTTAGTGATTTTAATTTTGCAATTTTTTATTTTTAAAAATAAAGAACAATATGCATAATATAAGATTACACACACCAACTCTTTTTGTAATTTTCAATTGTATCAAAAATGATTAGAAAAATCCAGAGAAAAAATTTTTTTATGTTTTAAAGATTTTGAAATGTTTTTGGAAATTTTTGTAGAATTTTTCAGATGTTTTTGTATTTTTATAAAAATAAAACAGTGGCAAAATGGGAAACTATGCACAACTTGGAGTAATTTGCAACTTAAAAATATTTTAAGTGTCCCAAAACTGCTGGCAATTATTTTTATGACAAAATGAAAGCAATTATCTACAAACAGGATCTGAAATCATGATTTTTGGAATTTTGTAGAAATTTTTATGATTTTGATATGATTTTAACTATTTTTTCAATTTTTTGGGTTTTATAAATAGTTAATGCGTGAAATTTGTACAGAAATCAAAAGATAAAGAAATAAAACTACTCTAATTTTTTAGAATTTTTGGAGCTATTTGAAGTTTTTTATGAATTTTTGAATTTCTGGATGATAGAATGACATTGTTTTTTGATTTTTTAATGATAATAAATGAAATTAAAATGCAATGAAAAATTTATACTAGATAGATATGCACATTAGGAGCATAGCACAATTTTTCAAGAATTTATTGACCAAGAAAACTTTTATTTCAATTAAAAAACATGCAAAGATAATGTTTGGAAATGAAAGTCTGATCTACAAATACTTAATGTTCTAGCATTAAATAATATCAGAAATAAACAGAAGGTGTAGAGTTTAAGTTACCCAATAATGGTGTGCAAAGCATGTGACTTGAATGTTGGATCAGGGCTTTTGCGTAACTTTCAGATCTCCAGTGGTGTAGATATAAATTCTCCCAACTTGAACTAGCTAGGGTTCTTTTTGCAATTTCGAAAATGTTGAGGGACGTTTATGTAATTTTCCAAAATAAAATAACAGTGCCCTAAGGATCTATTCCTATCTTTGTTCACAACTCAAAGAGGAGGAGGGAGGCCGCCGCCTACTAGGCCACCGTGGACAGGAGCAGAAAGTGCACGCGGCCGCACGTGGAGCGGGCGGCTGAGGGTCACGTGCGGCTTCGCGGGGATGCTGGAGGTCGTGGTGGGCAAGAGGGCCGCTGGAGGCAGTCAGGGCTGCTGGGTCGCACTGCGGCCTGGCGCAAAAGCGGGGTCACGGTGGATCTGGCACGTGTGGCACCACACGTGTGCGACAGCGTTGGCCGCTGCAGAGGCTTGTCGCGTGTCTGCCGCACACGCACACAGGTGGCGCGAGAGGGGAGGCTAGGCCGACGGATGTGCGGTGGGGGACAAAAATGGAGGCGCGGTGGAGGTGCGGCGGGCGGAGCGTGCCCACACGGCTGCACGCAAGGGGGCTCGGGCTGACGAAGGAGGGTGGGGGTGCGGATCCGCAGAGTGGAGGGGCGGAGAAGGGGTGCCCCCCGGTGGCGTGCGGGGGTCGACTAGCCTGCTTCTGAAATTTGTTTTTTTTTGTTTTGTTTTTTATCAATAAATTTTTTTTATTTTTTTAACTGCAAACAGAAGTGGAAAAAAAATTTTTAAATGTTTTTATATTTTCCAGCAAAACAAAGGTAAGAGACAAAAACAATTATAATTTTTTTATTTTTTATTTTATTTATATACACAATAGGAGTGGTGAACGATGAGGATCTTGCGATATGGGAGAGAGATCCGTGACTCCATCCGTAGCTTTCTTCTCTGCTAATTAGTAGCAGTGTGATGTTTGAAAAGCCCTATCCCACCTTTGACTGTGGGACCAGTTGAGGCCTATGAAAGCGCTTTCATATCTGAAGGTGAGAAAAGGTTTTCTTTTCTCTTTGACGCAGGGAGGATCAAGGGCTATTAACTATCGCGTTCCGAATTTGAGATGAGTAAGGAAAAGTGGCCGGGACACCCGAACTAGTAGTATAGACCCGAACGACTACCGTGCGTGGTCGGAGATGATAGGTTATTGGAGGTAGAATGTGAAATGCGAGGATCCAGATGTGAGATGACACAAATCGGTGCGGATGAGGTTGTGTGTGGTGACAAATTTTTTATTTATAAGGATCTAAATGGGAGCAAAAACTAGACCTACGATTTATCTAAGAAAAATGATGAGAAAATAAAAGTGGATCTCACCTTGGGATCGGAAATGACCTTGATCACCTCGACGAAGGCCGACGCGCCGTCACTGGACGACTTGGAGGCTAGGCACCTTTCTCGACAAGAAGACTCTCGAAGATCGGGCTCCTCTCACCAAATATTGATCAAGTTGGAATGAGGGAGAAGGAGCCATATAAATAGAAAAGATAATGGAGAGTGAAATATGAATTTTTGACTTTTTGGATAAAGAGATAAGATAGATGAAAATTGAAATGAGATAAAAATAAAGAGAGATAAAACTATTTACAAAATTAGCTATTTTTTTTAATTTTCATCGCTTTATTTATTTGAAAAAAAAGTTAATTTTTTAATTTTTTTTGTGGAAGTTAGTTAAGAAAATTAAAAATATACATATGCTATATACATATATAGCAATATATACATGGGTAAATGAGGAAACTAGATTTTTTGGTTTTAAAATTTTTTATTTTTTATTTTTATTTTTATTTTAAAATAATTAGTAAAAAAATAATTACAAATATATATAAAAATACAATATGTACAAAATACATGGGAAAATTGCACAAGCCTACCCAGAAACCTAACTTTTTATTCGTAACTCCAAAAATTATGAAAATACAGCCATTTTAAAGATAATTTAATTTAGAAACCAATGGAAGTGAGATTGTTTCAATTTGAGTTCATATGGAGCTGGAATTGGTCTTTCAATTAGTGCTTAGTGGTTTTTTCTAAGTGTGGTTGCTTTTATTTTATACATGATTTAATTATGCAATTATTTTTATTAATTAGAACACATTTTTTTACAACTTTGGTTTTGAAAGTTATTTGATTTGAGGTCAATTGATAAACAAATAAAATAGAGAAGTATACAAAAATATACACAGCACACAATTTTTTTGGATTTTCTAATTGAGGACCCTATCTCCCCCTAATTTATTCCTGGTCGATCAGGTCAAATCTTGACCTTATCTCGGGGTTCAGCTCAGCCTGTATCTATTACATATATACACTCTTCCTTTTTATTTTCTTTTCTTTATTTTTCCTTTATTTATTTATTTATTTTAGGTTAAAATAATATACAAATATACAATATTTACACACAGATGCAAGTTAGTAAGAATAGGAAGTTAGTGTTATATATAGGTGTTTTATAAGGGATTGTAAGCTAAAATAAATGAATAAAGATGACGAATCTCAGATTCATCATCCCCCTACGCTTTACCTTTACTAGTCCCTTAGCAAACACTTATTTGAAAGAAAAAGTGGAGAAAAAGAAAAAGAATGGGAAAATAAAGAAAGTAGGACAATATTGAGTATTAAACTTATCTTCATAAAATTGTAGTTTGGAGATCTATCAGACCTTTGAATTATTGGTGTGTCGGAACCTTAATGGGAGATGGATTTAAAACCTAACACCTTCTAAGTTCAATGGGATACCTATTCAGGTCACCTCAACAGTCAGGTTAGAACAAGTCTACATACACCAATTCTTATCATTATGAATCTTTACTTGTACGGTGTAAGTGAGGTATAGGTCCCCATCTCAAAAGTAGCAAACAAATAGCCACCCTCAATAAGGTAACTCTAGTTCCCCGGTCTTGCAACTCTTTCCTCAAGGAGCAGAGATATTCCCTTCTAAGTTCAAGTACAACCAGCTCAAGAAGAGGGGATGGAAAAAAGAATGGACGGTAACCAGTGTAGTTACCTATCCTTGGATGCATGACCAGTGTAGCCAAGTCATCCGCTGCAAGCTTACAAAAATTTTCCATTTAAGCTCTTATTGTATTTTTTATCCTTGTATACACTCCGGTAGGCATTTTACTTTTCAATCAGGCCTGTCCACTTTTGGAGATTCTGCATTTTCCCATACTTTTTTTGAAAGCATATACAAGGTGCAACATGTACATAAGGAGTTTTTCCTCTTGAACCAGTAGACTATCCCTCTTTTGAAGCATTATTGCAACCCCATAGCATCATGTCTTTAGACCTCAACATCGCTAAACCGAGTTGAGATGCACTTCCTTCCCTAGGAAGATGAGAGGTTCCGCCTAGATGTACTACCCTCGTATGCTACCCCAAGACAAAAGATTCTGCCTCCTCACTACCTCATCCATGAAGAGCTATGTGCAGAGTGCTTGTCCAAGATAAGCCACGGTCTGAAAGAATCATGTGTGCGTTGTTAAATGTTCTACTTAGACTAATCAAGATGACATGTGAACATAGTCTCATGGACTCAAAGAATTAAGTCAGGACCTGAAAAGTCTTAACTCCATTTCTTATAAGGTTCCTCTGAAATTAAGTGGATTAAGGCCCAACAAAGCTCCATTCTTCAATTTTATTCCAGACATAGTTTAAATGTCAATACTATCCTGAAAAATGCGCATGCAAATGCAAGAAAATATGTACAATGCAAAGAAAGCAATTTTTTCGAAAAAATGATGCACATGTGAAAAGAACATTTTTTTAAACAATTTTCTAATTTTGAACTTTTTATGGATTTTTTTTAGAAAAGTGCAGATGTAAAAGAAAGGGATTTTTTAATTATGCAAGTTTTTATAGATTTTTGGTTTTGTATTTTTTTTTCAAACAGGAAAAAGGGTTAGTAAAATATATACAAGTATATACAAGATTTTTTTGTTTTCTTCTTTTTTTTGTGTTTTCTTTTTGTTTTTGTTTTTTTTGTTTTTTTGTTGTTGTTTTTTTGTTTATTTTGTTTATTTTTTTACACACATGGATTTTACAAATTATATACACATCCCCTAAATAAACGTATTTAAAAGTACAAGTTATGTCTAAAGTATATATACAATATATACGACACCCTCCTATACTTAGCTCGAACTATGTCCTCATAGTGATCAAAAAGTAAAAAAGGAAGACATAACTCGTGTTAATTATAGAAAAGTGAAAAGACTCCTATGCTACAATGACTCAAAGAAACAATAAAAAGAAGAGAAGTTGATGATGCCCCCTATACTTAGGATCAAGTAATCCTAAGTATAGTAGAGTGTACGAAAGGGGAAAATCGATGAAGAGAATGTACAGACTCAAAAATAAAAAGACACGATATGAACAAAATCACCCCCCCATACTTAGGGTAGAGTATCCCTAAGTATAGGCAACAACAAGAGTGATGAACAGGATGAATATGAACAACACAAATCATTCACCCCCCTTCCCCCCTATACTTAGGATAAAGCACATCCTAAGTATAGCATATATACACACACGAAAAAGGGGTGAATGATAAAACGGGGGAAGAAAGAGTGAAACGAAAGGATATACAAGAGGAGTGGATGTACAAAGGTTAAGAAGGTTGAAAGCGGACCTTCTTGCGGGATCGCTGAGGTATGGATTTGACAAGGTGTAGGTCGATATTAGGATCAATATTAGACATAAACTGAGTAGGATCGGCCAAGAATGTATCCTCAGCGGTCTCAGATTGTGCATGCCTAAACAGGTCAGTGAAAGTAGTATGGTTATGTCCGGCCTGGGAAGTCTTGCAAACATCAAAGTAAAATGACTCGAAATCATTATCAGAAAAAGTAGGATCGATTTCAGCTTGGCGAGCCTCTACTGGATCATCATCTTTATCAAAAGGCCCAAATTCCTTTATAAAAGCAATCAAATCAAACTTGGCCTGATCGGTCTCATCTGAATCAGGGTGAATAGGAACGGACTCATCAGTGAAAGTAGTCGAATCATGTCAGTCATGTCTAGTCTCAGGGTCTGCCTTCCGCTCTAGGGTGTCTATCGTGTAAATTTCGTGGATGTCATCAATGCATCTCCACATACCAGAAGGGGAAACTCCAATGTCTATATTTTCCGAGTCTTCCTCCTTGAAGAGGAATTCCTGGTTTTCATTATCATCCAACATATAACAAGAATCTCTGATATTATCATTGAGGATAAATTCCTTGGGGTTGGCTAATACGGGAGCGCTCTCATGGGATGCAGGTCTCTGGTCAGTAGTGGGTGTAGTGATCAACACATCGTTCCCTGCATCAGAATGGAAGCGAATCTCTCCTGAACCATAATCAATAACGGCTCCTATAGAGGCAAGGAAAAGCCGTCCCAGGATGATTGGAGGGTGCTCTACAGGGGTGGAGGTCTCCATGGGCATTACAACAAAATCCGAAGTGAGATTCATACCCTGAATAAGAATGACAACGTTTTCTAGAATACCCTTCGGTCTCTTGATAGATCCATCAACAAATTGAACTATCATCCTGGTTTTCTTGAGAGGCCCAAGATGAAGAGACTATATCATAGAAAAGGGTATTATATTGATTGACAAACCGCCGTCAAGGAGAGTGTTATCAGAAGAATAATCAGATATGGAGCAACTCACAAGAGGTGTGGCAGTGTTCCCTTTCTTAAAATACATACGGTGAGAGATGGCGTAGGCAGTGGCCATGGTCAAGATGTGACACTCAGATCTTCTCCTTTACTTTCTCTTCTTGTGTTGAGGAGTAGATAAATCTGTCATGGCAAGTTGAAGTGGGGCTTTAATGATCTCATGAAGGGTCGCCACCACTTCGGGTTCAGTCAACATTTTTTTGAATTTTTGGACATCCTCCATACAAGGGAGGAGATCAGAATCAGCATATACATGAGGATTGTCGAGATCAGTCGATATAGTGGCATCCTCAAGGTCACGGTTGGGACATGATGTCAATAGATGTGTGGGTAGATGATCGGGCATTTGGGTCCTCTCCTCACAAAATGAATCAATAATGTGTCTCCCAGAATCTTTTTGGATTTTTAAAATTTTCTCATTTTTTATATTTTGGGCGATTGTAAGGTCTCATGATTATCCTCAAGTGAATCCATATCCTCAAATAGTGGAGCAGTGTTCTAGCTCGTATTTATGTTAAATAGATTTGTAATCCTTGAATTCATATGCTCTATCATCTGGTTCAGGGTCTCAAGTGTGGATACCATGAAAGGTGACTCCAAATCCCAGGATTGGGTGGGTTGAATGAGGGTGGGTGAAAATCATCGTCCGATTCATGAAATAATGGGTTAGGCGGATATGCACAAAAATCAGGTGGAAAGTCCTCCTGGAAAAGGGAAGGTGGATCATCTGGAGAGTGCGAGAAGTCTACGAAGATCGGATTAAAATAACTCTAGTCAGCCATCTCCATAACAAAAGACGGGATTGGGAGAGCATGAGGGTCAAGTCAAAAGATATGGAGAAAAAGACGCAAATGCACAGAAGGATCGAATATGCACACAAGCAATCAAACACAATACAAACCCCCGGTTCACCAACTCAACTCAAAGTGAAGATCGTGACGGTTTAGTCAATTATCTTGTCAATTTTAGAGTTTGGTGATAATACAATCTATCAAAGCGGTTAAAGCGAGTTGTTAGGAACTTAATGATCTAGGAGACTGGCCTAATCTCAGAGTTAGAACTTTCCCAGCCAGTATGAATTGCGGACTATTTATCGGTTACCATATCAATTCAATCTGTTAAGGATGTCACGGGCCGCTTTACTGGCTATCAGAGAGATCCTCACTGGAGAACGACTAACCCAAGATAGTAGTCTGAAAAGAGTTCGGGGGTGGTTCTACCTAGTGTGTGGGTCGCTCTCTTGCTACATACAAACCAAACAATGAGGGGGTTACTCTCCCCAAAACAATGATTTTTCCTTGTATTTATTTTAGGGTCGAGTTTTCTTTAGCAGTCTCGTATTTTAGGCAGTTGTCACTTGGTTAAAATATTTTCAAAGAATCACCTACCGAGTGTCCTATTTCCTTTTTAACTTATGTTAGTGAAAACAAGGAAGGAGATCGAAAATGCCAATGCATGGTTAAAAACAATGATGCGTGCAGGGGTTAGAGATGCGTACCTTGTCGCCAGCACTCTACATGTAAGTGATCCGCGCATAATTGAAATAAATTATCCTATATGATGCAAGTGAACCATCCTAGATGATAGCTTTTATTAACGTGCAAGAACAAGTTAATTTGACTAAGTCCAAATTACGCTCTACTCTATAGGTACAGACATTCTTGTTTAGGGTGTTTGGACCTAATTAATTACCCAGCTCAAACAAATTAAAGCAATCAAGAGGTAGCTCACGAATTCCACAGGAAACAAAGAAAAATAAGGCGATGAAAACAAAATCGGTGAGGTCCCCCAAGTGCACCAGCACTTGGCGAAACAGACCCCGCAACAAATGAATGTCAGTTTTACAAAGTTTAAATGCTAGAAAAGAAACTCTCTCTCTTTAAAATTTTTTATTTCTTCTTCTCCTCTTCTCACACTATCCTACGGCTTGGTGAAGAATCAAGCCGCCTCCACGTCGCTTGTGTGCTTCGAATCTCCTAGGATCGCCTCCTTCGCTCAGCGGGCCCTCGCAAGAAAAACAAAAGAGAATAAGTAAGAAATACAATTATCAAATATAAGAAAAGAAAAATGAAATGAAATAGTGAAAATGAACAATGGAGAGAAAGTAGAGAATTATACAACCAAGAATAGCATGTCAAAAGAGAAACCTAACTACCCTCACCGTGCCTCCCCGGCAACGACGCCATTTTCTTATTGCGGCGTCATTTTGTTGTTACAGGATTCTTCGAGGATTGATAATTAATGATATGGAAGTCGTTGTTATCCCCAAAAATCACGTGACAAATAATTTTTTTATTTTTGCTACTTATTTACATGTATAGCAGATAGGATCGAACTCAGGAGGTTACAATTCCCGAGGGTTATTCAAATAATCGATGAAAATCAATTAAAAAAACAGGAATCTCAAAGGCAAACTATCTTGATTTTTATGGAATTTTTATCTTTTTAATTTTTTACTTTTTTTTATTTCTATTTTTTTATTTTCTGATTTTCAAATTTTTAGTGATTTTAATTTTTGTAATTTTTTATTTTAAAAATAAAGAACAATAAGCACAAGTTAAGAAATACGCACACCAACTCTTTTTGTAATTTTCAATTGTATCAAAAATGATCAAAAAAATCCAGAGAAAATTTTTGTGTTTAAAGATTTTGAAATGTTTTTGGAAATTTTTGTAGAATTTTTTAGATATTTTTGTATTTTTCTAAAAATCAAACAGTGGAAAAATGAGAAACTATGTACAGCCTGGAGTAATTTGCAACTTAACAATATTTTACGTGCCCAAAACTACTGGCAATTGTTTTTTGACAAAATAGAAGCAATTATCTACAAACAGAATCTGAAATCATGATTTTTTGGATTTTTGTAGAATTTTTTACGATTTTTTATAAGATTTTACTATTTTTCAATTTTTTAGGTTTTATAAATAGTTAATGCATGAAATTTGTACATAAATTAAAAGACAACGAAACAAAACTACTCTATTTTTTTGGGAATTTTTGGAGCGATTTTCAAATTTTTATGAATATTTGAATTTTTGGAAGATAAAATGACACTATTTTTTATTTTTTAATGATGATAAATGAAACTAAAATGCAATGAAAAAATTACGCTAAATAGATATGTACATCAGGAGCATGGCATAATTTTTCAAGAATTTATTGACCAAGAAAAACTTTTATTTCAATTAAAAACACATGCAAAGATAATGTCTGGAAATGAATGTCTGATCTGCAAATACTTAATGTTCTAGCATTAAATAATATCAGAAATAAACAGAAGGTGTAGAGTGTAAGTTACACAATAATGGTGTGCAAAGCATGTGGCGTGAATGATGGATCAGGGGCTTTTGCGTAATTTTCATATCTTAAGTGGTGTATATATAAATTCTCCCAATTTGAACTAGAAAGGGTTCTTTTTGCAATTTCAAAAATGTCAAGGGATGTTTATGCAATTTTCCCAAATAAAATAATAATGCCCTAGGGCTCTCTTCTTATATTCATTCACAATCCAAAGAGGAGGAGGGAGGCCGCCGCCTACTAGGCTACCGTGGATGGGAGCAGGAGGCGTGCACAGTCGTACATAGAGCGGGCAGCTGAGGGTCACGTACGGCTTCGCGGGGACGCTGGAGGTCGCGGTGGGCGAGAGGGCCGCTGGAGGCGGTCGGGGCTGCTGGGTCGTGCTACGTCCTGGCGCGAAAGCGTGGTCACGGCTGATCAGGCACGCGCGGCACCGCACGCGTGCGGCGGCGCCGGCCGCTGTAGAGGCTTGTCGTGCGTCTGCTGCACACGTGCACAGGTGGCGCGAGAGGGGAGGCTAGGCCGGCAGAGGTGCAGCGGGGCCGTCGAGCGTCGGCAGACGACGAAGATGGAGGCGGGTCGACGGTGCGGAGCGCGCCTGCACGGCTACGCGCGAGGGGGCTCGGGCTGACGGAGGAGGGCTGACGATCCGAAAATTACGTTTGTTTAGAAGATGTTTATATTTTTTCATTTACTTAAAAAAAGGTGTCATTTCGTTGTAAGCGGTAATCGGAATAGGTCTAGAAAATAACCACAAATATTTATTCAATTTCAATCAATGCGATTTTATGTTTATTTTACTTGGGCAAGTCCCAAGGTCGAACACAAGGAGGTAAAAGAACAACCTAGAATTATGTCTATCAAAGTTCGTGCGCAATTTTTAAGGTGATCTTTTTTTGTAATTTTTTAATGCAATAAAGGATGCAATATGCAATTTTCGGCCTATTTTAGGGACTAAAATGTAAATTACACTTAAACGATGTCCGAAAAATATGAAACTTGGCTGAGATGATAATTATGATGAAATGAATGCTCTATAATATTTTTGTAATTTTTGAATGCAATATAATTTTTTATGAATTTTTAAATGCAAACAAAATGAATTTCAGTATTTAATTATAATAAATATTAAAACTAATTATTTTCAAGGAACAAAATTATCTACGATCTATCACTAGGTGATTGATCTTAGAAAAATCCTAAACCTCAAAAATACAAGTTTCAATACTTATTATAAATCTAACACTGAAATATGCAAAATGAATTTTACAGGACAAACTATGCATGAAAATGCGATTCTTTTTTAGAAACAATGTTTACCACAATTAATTCTACAAGATGTGATTTTTTGGGAATTTTTAGAGCAACGGTTAATTAAATATAAATTTCGAAGCACGAGCTGGGAAAAATACGCAATTTTCATAGAGTAAATAATTATTAATTAACCATCCATCACAAAATTGACCACAATGTGTCAAAATGTAGACAATTAAATGAGGAACATCATGTTATTTTTGGATAATAAAATAAAGTCATGTAGAGGTCTAAAATTACTGGGGAACACAGGAGTGTTTATGAAAATAATAATAAATAATATAAATATAAACAATGTAATGGGGGGCTTAATTGTAAATACCAATAAGTGTCGGGGCTTTTTGCAAAATTGCCAGAGGGTCAAGTGCGAGACACGTGACCTCTGCTGGTGGGGGATGATGCGCAATATGGTGAAGATCTGAGGGGGCTTTTATAAATAACCCAACGGGTCACGTGCGCAGCACGTGGCCTCGGTGATGTAATGCTGACGTAGGCGGTCCCTCCCGTATCTGCTCCTCAAATGGGAGGGCCTCGGGCTCCATGTCCGGCAGCGAGAGGCGGCTGGTAGACTGTGGGATGGTGGAGGTGCGTCACCGCCTCCCCTTTGTGGCGGTCGTCGAGTGGCGGACGGTCTGCGGCGGGGCGGTGTTGGGTCACTCCGGTGGAGGCTCCTGGATGAGGAGTCGCCAGGTGTCCCAAGCCTGAAGGTTGTTGGCATCGACAGAGGGCAGGAGCTGATGAACAGCGAACGTGGAACGGTCGTCAATCGCGGTGGAGACATTGTCGTGGTGGCCGGCGACTTGCTGGGGGCGATGGTGATTGAAGTAGATCGGGCTGTCGGTGGAGTAGGCAGAGTTGGAGGCGGTAGTTGGCGACGTTGGCTCAACAGCGCGGACGGCCGGAGCGGAGCAGATCTGCGATGAAGCTCGTGGACTGTAGCGGCGTCGGGGAAGACGTCGGACCTTGCCGGCATTGGTGACCTTGCTGGGTTGTCACCACCAGCAAGGTCGTTACGATGAGGCGTATCGATGGATGAGGGTTTAGGCAGAGGGTGAGGTGCTTAAATAGGGCGAGGGATAGGTAGCCGAAGAAGGAAATTTGTGGTCGGGCGATTTGATTTGGGGGTTCGTCGGAGATCGCGGAAGGGGATTTGTGATGGAGATGCAGCAATTCGGACGAGGATATGACTGGGAGTTTGATTTGGAAGACGGCGGCAAGATATTTGCGACGGAGAAATCGCGGGAGGGGCGACGGCCGAATCGCGGAGATTGAGGGTGGCGCGGATTTGGGGGAGAAGCGGGATATAGGTGACGACCTCTGGGTCGTCCAATCGGTAGATGATCGGATGGTCCAGATGGTGCCACGTGGCGACGGATGATGAAGGGGAAGAGATGTGGCGTACGTGCTTGGCGCGTGCCCGTGAGGCACGTGCCTTGCACGTGTGTCTATTTTTTATAAAAATGAAAATTAAAAATTCCAAAAATGACTGACACGTGGCGGCTCCAGGAGCTGTCACGTGTCAGCACAACAAATTTTGAAATATAAATACTTTGTATAATACAAAATAAATAACAAATGACCTCGGATCGAAAAAGTTTCTTCAAAAACATTGCTCGTCTCTATGAGATATACAACTTTCATAAGGACATAAAAACCAAAATCGATCAAATGCACAAAGTAAATTTTTGGGGTATCCCATGTATATAGAATACCTTGATTTTTGGGTTTTGTAATTTTTATATCATTTTTAAACCAGATAAAAATCCAAAAAAAATAGGGTAAAATAAAGATAAATATTTACACATTAATCTAATTTTTTTGGATTTTTATTAATTAATAAATAGAAGAAATAAAATAAAAGATGAAAAAGACCAATTTTGTACAGTTGGTTAATGAAGACTCGAACTCAATTTGTTTTTTTTGTGATTTCAAGCTCAGTTTGGATTTGGATTTTTGTTCATATTAATGAAACTTTTATCAAAGAAGACAAATGAAAAAGAAATGAACTAAAATAGGTTAATTATGTACATAAAATAATAGGTCAAAAACCGCTAAAATACAAAATGTACAAAAGAGGCTCAAAACCCAACTTTCACATATGAGCTCCGAATCACTTGAACTTGGTCTTGTTTTGAAGGTAATTGAATGTACATTAGTTCAAAAGTGAATAGGATTAAAACAGACACTGGATGGGGAAGATATGAGGTTTTTAGTCCAAAAATCCTGAAACTAGGGTTTGGGTTTTTGGTCCACTTATTTGGGTTAGTGATTTTTTTGTATTTTCATTTATTCTTGTAAGTGATATGTACACAGTGGAGGTGGTTCTGTGTCATTCGATGTTGGCATGAATGAGTTAAAAATCAGGGAAGTTAGGCTATTTACAGGTCATTTTTGGCTGAGATTTTTGGGCTTCTTATTTTGTGCAGAAATTAGTGCTAAAATGCAATTCTTATGAAAACATTCATGAATGCTAACTATGTTGAATAGATGCAGAAATGCTATTGATTTTGAGGGATTTGAGCTTAATAAATGTGATTTAGAGTGATGAATCCGATATTCAACATCCCCCTATACTTAAACCATGCTCGTCCCTGAGCATAAAAAAGAAATGCCATGAGGTGAAATGAGATCGGGTTCAATACCAAGACCATGAGTTGAATGTGAAAATGAAACTAGAATCAACCTTTGGATCATTTGTGTGGCGGAACTTCTTTTAGACTTAGAATTTTAAAATCAACAGCCTTCAAGCTCTACACATCATTGCTACAGTTTCGGCTTAGAAGTCATCTTAGATCAATCCTCTTCCCAAAGTGTACCCTATGAACATTGAATAATCAACTCATGTGTGTGAAAGGTTTTAGCTCTTCCCATCCAGAATGTCGGACTACCATGCTCCTCTCCTCTCTAGTAACTCGTCATCGGGGAGTCAGGTATTTCCTTCTAAGGTCAGTTTCGTTGTGTTCGCAATCGAATTGGGGGAGAAGTTAGAAGAAGGAGAAAAGAACTGGAGGGTGGCCAGTGTAGTCACCTCTCCTTGTGAAGCTAGCCAGTGTAGCCGAGTCTCCACCAAGATCTGCAGGTTTTCTTGAAGCTTGGACCTTTTTGGTCAGATATTTATTTGGTAGAATGCTTCTTTGTATTTGGAATTTTTGGTGGTTCTGCTTTGATCTTGTTGTGCCCCTACGGATATAGAATCTTTTTGTTTCCATACATTTTTTGGGGTCTTAGAAAAAATTGTGCCCAGTCGTCCATCCCTTTTCCGAAGCTTTATTTCAACTCGTACTCTGGTCTTTAGATTTCCACGCTACCAGAAAAGAAACTCACACAGTCTTCCAACATCCCGTTTGAGTTGAGCTATGTGCATAGTGCGAGAGTACAAATTAATTCCCTATTCCAGAGTTGTACCCAGAATGAAAAGACCAGGTTAGACACTAAGAGTCAAATGTTGCACATTGTCATGTGGAACTCAAAAAATTAAGTCAAAGACCTGAAGTTTCTAAAATCCTATGACTTGGTGAAGTTCCTCTGAAAATTAGGTAGATTAAGGTCAAGTCCAGACCACTCTCGATTTCTGCTCATAACTCGGTTCAGATCCCAATGACTTTTCACAGATGCAAGTGCTGGATGAAGTGCAGGTGTGTGAAATGCAGACACATTTTTTCTTTTTGTCTTTCTTTTTTTTTGAAATTTTATGCAAGGGATTTTTTTGGTTTTTTTATGCAAAAAATTGAATAAGAAACCATTTTTCAAAAATTTTGGGTTGGACACAGTTAGTAGCAAAACTTTTTTTGTTTTTTCAAATTGATTACCCACCCCATAAATACATATAAGCTTACACGAAAGCATGAGATATGGGTAAAATATATATGAAGTATATATACAGACCCCCCTATACTTAGCGAGTGTTGTGTCCTCAGAGCACAAGAAGCATAAAGAAGACATAGCTCGGGCTAAGCGTAAGAGAGTGAAAAAGAATAAGAATAAGATATACAGGACCGACCCCCTATACTTAGACTGCGAACAGTCTAAGTATAGAAGAAGAGCGGGAAAAATGAAGCAGTCGAGATATGAGGATGAAGAGAGTATATACAGGTGGGTGTCGGTTCCCCCTGTACTTAGTCTCTGGTCAGCCTAAGTATAAGAGAAGTGTGGAAATGGAGCGATCGTGAGAAAGAGTGTGATGCAGGGAAATGGTATATACATATGGCATCGGTCCCCACCTATACTTAGGCCTTGGCCTAAGTAGAGGAAGAAGTTGTACAAGGGGACCGATGTGGTCGGGAGGGAGGGTGGGTAGCCGACAATTAAGGCAATTTTCGACTGATCTTTTTGTGAGCCTACGATGGGAGATCGTAATATCAAGATGGAGATGAAGCATATGATTCCCAACTATTATCAATGTCATCCTAAGAAAACCATGATGGATAATAGATGAAGCATTTGAGTCAAATGAAAGGTAGCCATCATCAGAGTTATCCTCATAGGAATAGTATTTGAATGTGGACATACTCCCGATATTCATTTCTTTTTGTTTCTTCAACTGTTTCCTCAAAATTCGTTCCTTCTTGGGATCAAGTGGTTTGTCCTCAAATGAATACTCAGAAGCACCGATCTTAGTCAGCTCATAAGAAATAATTCCAGTGTACTTGAAGAGGGCAGGAGCATCAGCTTTGGATGAATAGTAGTTAGGAACGGGAGTAGTCCAACGAGAGTCGAATTTTGGATCATTGCGAAGATATAGTTTTAGAGCTGCCGAACAGACTTCACTCATGTAGATTACCTTTTCCAGACATGATGAGGGGTCATCAGTTGATTCCTCTTCTGAAAGGTCAAAGGTGACTTTCTTTTTCTTGCTTCGTGAAGGTGTCGGTTCACTTGAGTATCTAGATGAATAACCATTAGAATTCTTCTCCTTTGTCGGCGTTTGTCATGCGTGTTTATTCTATGTCTTCTGAATGTTGGTGCACTCTCAATTTGGGATGATTTGGTCAAGATATTCAAAGTAGGTTGCCCCTAGGTGCAACCATGCATATGTCTCAGGATCATAGAAGAAAGATTTGTCTATTTTGAGATCTGCGGGAATTGAAATACTGGGGAGAGTCTCTGCATGTTCGTTCTTAATTGATTCTATGTTGGAGCATTCCTGTGTCAAGTTGATGTAATCCATGTAGTCAAAGTAGGTTAACCCAGGGTGTGCCCATGCATAAGTCTCCGGATCATATGATTCATATACATGATTCTCCATGGTGAGAGCGGTTGGGAATGGAGCAGGAGGGAGAGTCTCTAAACCAATAGTCTCATCAACAACCGCTATCTCAGGTGTAGCAGCGGGGTAGGGCTCTTCTACCGTTTCACGGTTACGGTTGTCGAGGACTTTGTGGGTTGCCTCAGAAAATCGTGGTTCCTCAAAGACAAGGTCAGATTAAAGTGCTTCCAATGCTATAAAATTGATTTCTCAAGTCTCACAGTCAATAATTGCCTTAGCCAATGCTAAGAATGACTTTCCAAGAATAATTGGAGACTGGGTGAATTCTCCTTGATGCTCAATATCAATAATAGTGAAGTCCACTTTGAGCAGAGCACCTTGGAATGTCATGATGACAGAAATGATTCCTCTTGGTCGCTTTATCGATCGGTCAGCCAATTGAACAATCTCTCGTATCTTCTGAATCTGTATGAGTTTGAGTTCATAGAATACAGAGGTCGGGAGGATATTGATCGGTGAATCGTCATAAATTCGAGCATGGGTGAAAGTTGTGTCTTTGATTACACAGTCAAATCTGGGCAACTGCTTCACTAGGCGGCTCTTGGTTTTTCTCCTCAACATCAAGGAGGAGTCCATTGACAAGATATGTCTTGCAGTCTTTGTTCTTATCCTGTCCGAATTTTTCATCATTAATTTGTCCAATACAAATCCTTTAAGGTCGGGGAAGTGTTCAATGGCCTTTATAAAGGGAAGTTCAAAAATCAAGTGTTTCTCCAGTGCTTCCCGTAAAGCAGGGTCCAAATTCTTCAGATTTTCTTCAGTCTCAATTTTATGTATTTTTCGAGATTTTCGATTTTTTAGGTGTTTTTGAATATTCCAATTTTTTGGTATTTTCTGTGTGGTGTGGTGATGTGGTGTGTTCCTCAGATGAGCAGGGGCTTTGATGTTCAGAGTAAATATCAGAGACATGGTCATTCCTAGGGGAGTAATATGCAGAGGTGTCGATGTCAGTATTGTTCCTAGGTTTTTGAATATCCTCAAAATTTTTAGCATGAGATCCAATCTTTTCCTCATCCATTTTTATGTCCGAGCTCCCATAAAATAAATTGAGTCGGTCAGTAAAATTTCTGAATTTTTCCTCCATTAATTCAAATTTCTTATTTATCATCGAAATATCATCCTCAAAAACCTGTTCATGATCAATCATGGGAGCAGTCGGTATGTGTTTTTGTATTTGAGATTCAATAATTTCATCTTCCATTTTCCTGTATGTGTTAATAGGAGAGTTTTTTGGAATAGCCATTATATGATCATTATTTTCTGAAAATTTCTCCTCAAAAATTATAGAAGGAGGTTGCTCATATGGTCCAGATATGTGGAGTTGGTCTGAGTAGAGTTCAATCCTTTCATCATGATTGGTCAGACTTTGATATTGTGGAGTCAACATATAGGGGTTTCGTGTTCTTATGTTGTCAATCTAGTCCTTTGTATGAGTAGGTTGATCAAATGAGTGATATCTGGGTTGGTCAATAGGGATTTGATCGTTGTGGTCAATCTAACGATGATGATCATTAAGTGTGGATCTTTCCATCTAGGTTTGGTTTCTCGGCCAGTCATGAGACTCAAAGGTATTTTGATCTTAAAATGGTTCATTAGCGAGAAATCGAGAATAAGATGGTTCAGTCCAAGATGGTCGGTGGTCATGTGCGGTCGGATGATTCGAGTACGAATTCAATGAGGGGTTCGATTCATCCACGGGTGAAAGTCTCCCACAAATATTGGAGGATTATTGAAAGAAGAGGATTTAGTTGATTTGGGCCTAACTGAGACAAATTCATTTTCATAGTATAGCTCTAATGGATTTTCAGATAAATGATTGACCATTTTTGAAAGAGCTTAAAGGAATGATGGTTCGGGTTTGCAATGATTTTTATGAAGTGGATGCGGAGAGTGTTTTTGAACAAAATTTCAATGATGAGGTTTAAATCATGAAAGGAGAGAAATGATTGCACGGGATAGTCAAAAGAAATTTTATCAAATATGTGGCCTTTGATCTTCGATAATTACGCACACCAATGTAAATGCAAATCAAACCCCAAGTTCACCAACTCACACAATGAATCCATAAGAGTTCGGCTATTATCTTTTCAATTTTTATTGGTGATAAGACAATCTTGGAAAATAATTTAGCGAGCTATTAGGTGCCGAAATTTTCGTAATAACTGGCCCGAATTCTTACAACTAGTTGCACCTACTTTCAGTCAATATGGGAGTAAGTACGGACCGTAGAACGGTTACCTGTTACTTGAGGACGGAGCCTTACGTAGTGTCCTCTAAACCACCCACTCTGCTAAGGAAATCCGGACCATTTACCGACTACCCATAGATCCTCATTGAGAAGTAGCTAATCATTTTTGGTAGAATCAGTAGTCAATATGAAAATCCGGTTTGGGCTCTAGACTTAAGTGTGGTCTCGCTCACTCAAAAATAAAAACATCCAAGGTTGGGGTTGCTCTCCTACAGAAATTCTTGATTTTACAGGTTATTTTAAAATTGGCTATATTTAGTAGTCCTAATTTTAATTAGATGATCACTGAAGAATTAAATGAGCACAAATACACGTCTACCGTTCAGTCCCAATTTCATTTAAGAATTATGTGATAAAACAAGAGGGAGAAGTTCAGGAAAAGCCGATGCACGTGAAAAAGTATGATGTATGCTCAGTTAAAAGACTTACAGTGAATCCTCGCAATCTCTATGTGGGCTGCAATACAGAAATTGAAAATTTATTCTATATGGATGTAAGCTGATGAAAAACCGCACCTAATCAGAAAGTTCTATTAGTGGGAAAGAAATGAGTTAAATTTGGCTAAATTGAACTTCTAATGTGTGTCTCAGTTAATAGTGAAGTGTGGCTTAATTCCTACGAGCACAATCAAAAAATAAAAATGCTCTGAGAGCCGTATGTGCAGGTCTATCCTAATCGCCACTCAAGTTGGGCCCCACCTCACCGGAGAGTGAAACAGGCCACGACACACCACAGAAAAAAGTTTGAGGTCTTTTTACACATGTGAGTTTGGACTCTGCTGTAAATGAGAAATTAATTACAGAAATTAAAATTACAGATATTAAAATCCTAGACTCTACGCTCTCTCACGACTTGACTCGATCTTAATTTAATTGCAGCTTTTTTTGGAAGTCAGTGAAGATGCTTCGATTTCTTGAAAAACCGCTCCACATACATCGGGTACCTCGCAAGAAAAATAAGAGAGAAAATGTAAGAGAACGACTCAAAAATAAATCAAAAAGAAAAATAAATGCTGAAAATAAATTTCAGAAAAAAAAATGGAATTTACAATGAACAATTCGGGGGTCAGACTACCCAAATACGGAAAACCGAACAAAATTTTCCAAAACACAAAACTAAGTCGTTTGCCTCCCCGGCAACAGCGCCATCTGACGATTTGAAAATTGCGCTTGTTAAGAACATGTTTATATTTTATCATTTGCTTAAAAAATGATGCGTCGTTTTATTGTAGGCGGCAATCGGAATCGGTCAAGAAAATAACCACAAATATTTATTCAAATTCAATCAATGTGGTTTTATGTTTATTTTACTTGTGCAAGTCCCAAGGTCGAACACAAGGAGGCAAAGGAACAACCTCGGATTATGTCTATCAAAGTTCGTGTGCGGTTTTCGAGGCAGTCTTTTTTTGTAATTTTTTTAATGCAATAAAGGATGCAATATGCAATTTTCGGCCAATTTTAGGGACTAAAATGTAAATTACACTCAAACGACGTCTGAAAAATATGAAACTTGGCCGACATGATTATTATGATGAAATGAATGTTCTGTATTTTTTTTAGACTTTTTGGATGCAATATGAATTTTTTATGAATTTTTAAATGCAAACAAAATGAATTTCAATATTTAATTATAATAAATATTAAACCTAATTATTTTCAAGAAACAAAATTTCTAATATCTATCACTAGGTGATTGATCTTAGCAAAATCCTAAACCTCAAAAATACTAGTTTCAATACTTAATAAAAATCAAACATTGAAATATGCAAAATGAATTTTACAGGACAAATTATGCATGTAAATGCGATTCTTTTTTGTGCACAATGTTCATCACAATTAATTCTACAAGATGTGATTTTGAATTTTTAGAGCAACGGTTAATTAAATGTAAATTCCGGAGAATGAGATGGGCAAAATACACAATTTTCCACAGAACAAATAACCATTAATTAACCATCGATCACAAAATTGTCCACAATGTGTCAAAATGTAGAGAATTAAATGAGGAACATCATGCTATTTTTGGATAATAAAATAAAGTCATGTAGAGGTCTAAAATTACTGGGGAACACAGGGGTATTTATGCAAATAATAATAAATGATACAAATATAAACAATGTAGTGGGGGCTTATTTGTAAATACCAATAAGTGATGGGGGCATGCTGCAAAATTGCCAGAGGGTCACGTTCGAGGCATATGACCTCTGGCTTGCGGGGGTCGATACGCAATATGGCGAAGATCCGGGTGGCTTTTGTAAATAACCCAATGGGTCACCTGCGCAGCACGTGACCCACGGTGACATAATGCTGATGTAGGCCGTCCCTCCTGCACGTGCTCCTCACGTGGGAGGGCCTTGGGCTCCATGCCCAGCAGTGAGAGGCAGTTGGTAGACTGCGGGGCGGTGGAGCTGTGTCACCATCTCCCCTTTATGGCAGTCGTCGAGAGGTGGAAGGTCTGCGGCGGGGCGGTATTGGGTCACTCCGGTGGAGTCTCCTGGATGAGGAGTCGCCAGGTGTCCCAAGCCTGGAGGTTGTTGGCGTCAGCGGAGGGCAGGAGCTGATGAACAGCGAAGGCGGAACGGTCGTCGATCGCGGTGGAGACGTTGTCGTGGTGGCCGGTGACTTGCTGGGGGCGATGGTGATTGAAGTAGATCGGGTCGTCGGTGGAGTAGGCGTAGTTGGAGGCGGTAGTTGGTGATGTTGGCTCAACAGCGCGGATGGTCGAAGCGGAGCAGATCTGCGATGAAGCTCGTGGACTGCAGCGGCATCGGGGAAGACGCCGGACCTCACCGGTGTTGGTGACCTTGCTGGGTTGTCTCCACCAGCAAGGTCGTTACGATGAGGCGTATCGGCGGATGGGGGTTGAGGTGGAGGGAGAGGAGCTTAAATAGGGTGAAGGATAGGTCTCCGGAGAAGGAAATTTGCGGTCGGGTAATTTGATTTGGGGGTTCGTCGGAGATCGCGGAAGGGGATTTGTGATGGAGATGCGGCGATTCGGACGAGGATTTGACTGGGAGTTCGATTTGGAAGGCGGCGGCGAGATATTTGCGACAGAGAAATTGCGGGAGGGGGCAACGGCCGGATCGCGGAGATTGTGGGCAGCGCGGATTTGGGGGAGAAGCGGGATGTAGGTGACGACCTCTAGGCCGTCCAATCAGCAGATGATCGGATGGTCCAGATGGTGCCATGTGGCAACGGATGACGAAGGGGAAGAGATGTGGCGCACGTGCTTGGCGTGCCTAGGAGGCACGTGCCTCGGATGTGTGTCTATTTTTTATAAAAAATGAAAATTAAAAATGCCAAAAATGGCTGATACGTGGCGGCTCCAGGAGTTGCCACGCGTCAGCACCACAAAATTTGAAATATAAATACTTTGTAAAATATAAAATAAATAACAAACGACCTCGGATCAAAAAAGTTTCTTTCAAAAAATTGCTCGTCTCGATGAGATATACAACTTTCATGAAGACATCAAAACCAAAATCGATCAAATGCACAATGTGAATTTTTGGGTATCCCATGTACATAGAATACCTTGATTTTAGGATTTTGTACTTTTTATATCATTTTTAAACTAGATAAAAATCCGGAAAAATAGGATAAAATCAAAGATAAATATTTACAAATTAATCTGATTTTTTTAGGATTTTTATTAATTGAGAAAAAGAAAAAATAAAATGAAAGATGAAAAAGACCAATTTTGTACAGTTGGTTAATGAAGACTCGGACTCAATTTGTTTTTTTTTATTTCAAGCTCAGTTTGGATTTGGATTTTTGCACATTTTAATAAAACTTTTATCAAAGAAGACAAATAAAAAAGAAATGAACTAAAATAGGTTAATTATGTACATAAAATAAAAGGTCAAAAATCGATAAAACACAAAATGTACAAAAGAAGCCCAAAACCCAACTTTCACATATGAGCTCTGAATCACTTGAACTTAGTCTTGTTTTGAAGGTAATTGAATGTAAATTAGTTTAAAAGTGAGTAGGATTAAAAGGACACTGGATGGAGAAGATATGAGGTTTTTAGTCTAGAAATCCTGAAACTAGGGTTTGGGTTTTTGGTCCACTTATTTGAGTTAGTGCTTTTTTGTATTTTTCATTTATTCGTGTGAGTGATATGTACACAGTGGATGTGGTTTCGTGTCATTCATAGTTAGCATGAATGAGTTAAAAATCAGGGAAGTTAGGATATTTACATGTCATTTTTTCTGATATTTTTGGGCTTCTTTTTTTGTGCAGAAATTAGTGCTAAAATGCAATTCTTATGAAAATATGCATGAATGCTAATTATGTTGAATAGATAAAGAATTGATGTTGATTTTGAGGGATTTGAGCTTAATAAATGAGATTTAGAGTGATGAATCCGAGATTCATCAAGGGCGGGGGCGCGGATCTGCGGAGTGGAGGGGCGGCCGGCTGGTGGCGTGCGGGGGTCGGACGACCTACTTCTGAAATTTGTTTTTTTTGTGTTTTTTTGTTTTATTTTTTTATTTGTAAATGTAAAAAGAACTAGATAAATTATTTTATTTTTTTACTATAAACAGAAGTAGACAAGAATTTTTTATTTTTTTTAATTTTCCTGCAAAACAAAGGTTAGAGACAAAAACAATTATAATTTTTTATTTTTTTATTTTATTTATATACACAATAGGAGAGGTGAACGATGAGGATCTTGTGATATGGGAGAGAGATCCGTGACTCCGACTACCGTGTGTGGTGGGAGGTGATAGGTTGTGCGAGGTAGAATGTGAAATGCGAGGATCCAGATGTGAAATGACATAAATCGGTGCGGATGAGGTTGTGTGTGGTGATAAATTTTTTATTTATAAGGATATAAAGACAAATAAAATGGGAGCAAAAATTAGACCTACGATTTATCTAAGAAAAATGACGAGAAAATAAAAGTGGATCTCACCTTGGGATCGAAAATGACCTTGATCACCTCGACGAAGGTCGACGCGTTGTCACTGGACAGCTCGGAGGCTAGGCAACTTTCTCGACAAGAAGTCTCTCAGAGATCAGGCTCCTCTCACAAAATATTAATCAAGTTGGAATGAGGGAGAATGAGCCATATAAATAGAAAAGATAATGGAGATGAAATTTGAATTTTTGACTTTTTTGATAAAGAGATAAGAGAGATGAAAATTGAAATGATATAAAAATAAAGAGAGATAAAAATATTTACAAAACTAACTTTTTTTTTGAATTTTTATCACTTTATTTTTTTGAATAAAAAAGTTATTTTTTTATTTTTTGTGGAAGTTAAGAAAATTAAATATATACATATGTTATATACATACATAACAATATATACATGGGTAAATGAGGAGACTAGATTTTTTATTTAAAAAAATTAGTTTTTTTATTTTTATTTTTATTTTAACATAATTAATAAAAAAATAATTACAAATATATATATACAATATGTACAAAATACATGGGAAAATTGCACAAGCCACCCCAGAAAACCAACTTTTTACTCGTAACTCCAAAAATTATGAAAATACAGTCATTTTAAAGATAATTTAATTTAGAAATCAATGGAAGTGAGATTGTTTCAATTTGAGTTCATATGAAGCCGGAATTGGTGTTTATATTAATGCTTAGTGGCTTTTTCCAAGTGTGGTTGCTTTTATTCTTTACATCATTTAATTGTGTAATTATTTTTATTAATTAGAACACATTTTTATTTACAACTTTGATTTTGAAAGTTATTTGATTTGAGATCAATTAACAGACAAATAAAATAGCAAAGTATACAAAAATATACACAGCACACAATTTTTTTGGATTTTCTAATTGAGGACCCTATCTCCCCCTACTTTATTCCTGGCCGATCAGATCAAATCTTGACCTTCTCTCGGGGTTTGGGTCAGCATGTATCTGTTACATATATACTGTCTTCCTTTTTATTTTATTTTTTATTTTTCCTTTCTTTCTTTATTTATTTATTTTAGGTTAAAATAATATACAAATATACAATATTTACACACAGATGCAAGTTAGTAAGAATATGGAGTTAGTGTTATATACATGTATTTTATAAGGGATTTTAAGATAAAATAAATGAATAAAGATGACGAATCACAGATTCATCAGTAAGGACTAGCAACTCTATGTTCAAACTTATAGTCCTTTACCAAAGATCTCATTTATCCATTCACAAAATGGCTACCCCCATCAGAAATCAAAACCTCAGGTACCCTGAACCTAGAAATGATATGCTCCCTAATAAACTTACATACAGTCCTACTGTCTGCGGCTTGGGTTGGGATAGCCTCCACCCACCTAGAAAGATAATCCACTACCAACAAGATGTGCTCAAATTCTTGGCTATTACGAAAGGGACTCGTGAAATCTATGTCCTATACATCAAATACATCATAGAAAATCACAGGCTACATGGTCATCTCATCTCTATAATCAACTATCCCTCCCATCCTTTGGAAAATAGGACACGACCGTACAAAATCAGTGGCATCTCTGAATAAGGTCGATCAAAATGATCCACATTATAACACCTTGTGTGCAGTTATTTTTTCTGAATGGTGTCCTCCAGCCTCAGGAGAATGGCAATACGTGAGGACACTCTGTTATTCCTCCTAAGCAATACACTTACTCCAGACATAATCCAGTCCCTCAAAGAAAAAGAACGGATCCTCCCAATGGTATCTCCTCGAATCCAACTTCAGTCGGTCAATACTTCTCCTAGTCCAACCATAGGGAACTTTCTTGGAGATAAGATAGTTCACCATTTTAGCATGCCAAGATAGTGAATTGACAACACAAATCGACTCATCTGAAAAGGTCTCTCTGATCGGCTCAAAGTCAGGGGAATCCTTCAGCTCAAGTCTGGAAAGATGATCAATCACTACATTATTGACTCCGAGCTTATCCTTAATTTCCAAATCAAACTACTTGAGTAACAAAATCTGCCTAAGAAGACACACCTTTGCGTCCTTCTTTTACCTAATGGCTGAATTGATCCTATGATGTAAGACCTAAACTTTTCTAAAGCTCAAACTACAACGAGCATTTCCTTTTCGATCACTGTATAATTTTTTTGTGATGAATCTAATACTTTACTCGTACAGTGAATCATAAATGGAATCCTATCTCGTCTTTTCCCCAATACGTCTCCTATAGCAAAATCCGATGCATCAATCATGATCTCAAAGGGAAGAGATCAATTAGGAGCTTGTTGAATCGATGAGTCACAAATCTTTCTCTTGAGGATCTCAAAGGCCTCTAGACACTTGTGATCTGCAATGAACTCGGTGTATTTCCCTAAGAGCTCAGTCAGTGGTTAGAAAATATTAGAAAAGTCATGAATGAATCATCTATAAAATCCCACATGCCCCCAAAATGACCTTACTGACTTGATGTTGGTTGGTGGATCAAGTTTCCTAATCGCATCCACCTTGGCAGGGTCAACCTCCATTCCCTTCTTGGAGATGGCATGCCTCAACATGATAACCGCCTTAACCATAAAATAACTCTTTTCTCTGGAGAGTACCGAATCACCCTACACCTCAGAAGAATTTGGTCCAAGTGCACTAAACATGAATCAAACGAATCACCATGGACCAAGAAACCATCCATGAAGTACATCAGAAAATCCCCCACCATCTCGACAAACATGACAATCATGCACTGCTGAAAAGTACCTAGGGCATTACATAACCCAAAGGGCATGCGGTTGAATGCATATGTACAGAAAAGACAAGTAGAAGTGGTCTTTTCCTAATCTTTAGGGGTTATAGCTACATGATTGTAGCCTAAATCACATCAAGAAAATAGAAGAACTCCTTCCCCGCTAGTATCTCCAAGATCTGATCAATAAAGGGTAGAGAAAAGTGATCTTTCTTGGTCACGGCATTTAGACATCTGTAATCTATACATATGTATGTCGCTTTATCAATGAATATTCATGGAAAAAATTTTCAAAAAAAATAAAAAATAGAGAAAATAGGATGAGGGAGCTAAGTTAGCTCCCTCAAGGGCAATCCCATTTATCTCTCTCTCTCTCTCTCTCTCTCTCTCTCTATCTATCTATATATATGGTAAATTGGGGCTACCCCCATGGGGGGAGCTAACTTAGCTCCCCCGCAGCATTTCGTCCGTTTTTTATTTTTTTTTTTTGAAAATTTGTTCTATGGATTCTCATCAATATATCCCTATATTATGTCATTAAAATTTTGTGTGAAACGGAGACTCCTACAGCCTCCATCTGGTGTCGATTTTAGCTATTTTGTTACCTTTAAAAATGATTGTCTGGATGGAGGTCGTAAGAGTCTCTGTTTTGCATGAAATTTTAGTAGCATAATATAGGGACATAGTGATGAATATTCACGGAAGAAATTTTCAAAAAAATAAAAAAACGGATGAAATGCCGCAGGGGGGGCCAAGATAGCTCTTCCCAGGGGGCAGCCCCATTTAATCCATATATATAGACACACACACAGAGATATATATATAGCACTACAATTAAGGAGGCACCTTTCCTTGTTCTTAAAAAGGTACGAATATGAGTCGTTAGTTGGAGACTAGAGAGACAAGATCAATCAGTACATGATAGTGTAGTGATTTTCAATCAAACAGAGTTTACTAAAAAGAAAGATAAGCAAACTAATGAATTAAATAGAAATAGATTAGAATATATGTGCTTACTATTTTAAGAGTGTGTAACTGTTAATTGTTAATTTATAGAAAGTGTGAATTCAACCATGTCAAAATTCAAAATTTGCATGTTGCTATAAAAAGAGAATACATGCAACATGTGTAAATTGTTGTACATGAAACAAACCTGCATAATGTAAAAATAAATTAAAAATGTAATTTGATAAGGCAACTTACATCCTTAGTAATGTAGCTAACTTTACAATGGACTAAACTTTTTTTACTAACCTTGATGTTCTTTTACGAAATTCTATTTAAACTTTACTACTTAATTTCAATTGCAATCCAAAATGTAGAAAGCGAAAACAAGTACAAACATTCTTTATTACTTAAATAATCCAACTTAATTTATAATTGATAGCATTTTTTACTTTAAATAGATTGGTTTTACAATTTATGTTGTAAGATTTTATAAGAAATCCAACTATAGAAATAGTGAGATAGAAAATACTTCTCTTGTAAAACTAACTAAAAATATGCTCGATATGCTTGATTATTTTACGATAATGCAATATTTTATTACAAAAATTGTCAGTAATTTACATAGAAGATCTGAGATGTGACACTTTGAATTCGACCGAAATCAACCTTCTAAACTAGTTTCGTAATTTTTCAAGTTCATACATTTTACAATGTATACTTTTATATTACAAAGAAATAAACTATTTTACAAACCCATGATACGTTTTACAAAAACTCCATGTATTGAGAGATTATGTTAAATGATGACTTTTATTATTTGTAATTCTTTTCTATTTTGCAATAATCGTATTTACATTTTTTAGGATAAATTATATTTCTATTGGGATTGTCGTTGTATCAATATGAAAGAAGAAGATAGATCTTCTAAGCAAATAATCGTTATCTTACACGTAATATGGATTTGAAGACTGTGATTACGTTACAAAATTCAACTTGATATATATTGGTTTAGAACGATGTATATATTAAGATACAATAAACTATGAATATATGTTCTAATATTTATTTCAACTTGATATTCTTCTTTTAGAAATAAAGACGAAATATTTTGTTTTTCAATAAAAATTGAGATACAAAAAATGGTAAATCAAATGAACATTTGAAACGATAACTACTGATATTGGATAATCTTGATTTGAAATACTTGATTATGATTTTTTATTGGAAATTTGTAAAAAAATCCAGAACATAAACAAATGAATAGACTTGAAATAAATATTACGAATAAAATCCATTTCAATTGTGAAATGATTTTAGTTATATCAAAAAAATTTGATGCATCTTACCTTAAGATGATACTCAAGATGATTGAATGGTTCTACATTAAAAGATATTTTGATCAATACAACTATTGGCGATGAATCTGATACATTGCATTTATGAAAAATATATTTGAAAAATTGTACTTAAAAATCTAAAACGAACCTGGTATGAGTCCGATGAGGAATTAAAGATCTTGAAATGAAGAATATGGTTGAACAATCGAGAAGAAATCTACAATCACATTGTAGATGATTGTACATCGATGTACAAGGACAAGAAAGATCGATATTTTTTGTTGGGGGGTAACAATCGTGGTGATAATGCTTTCATTGCACTGAAAAATTAAATTATAATTTAAATTTTCAATTTATTTCTATTATTAGAAAATGTGTAACAAACATATAAATTTAAAATATAGTCCTTATTCGAATCATTAAAAAAGAGGGAATTTTATTAAATAAATAAGTTAAGAAGATAACAAAAAGATCTACTTTAGACAAAACAAAATACCTATTCTGGAAAAGAGAAAAGAAGGCAGCATCCCTTGATGATAACCATGAAGACGGAGGTCTTGCTAAGAGACGATTCAACATAATTGTTGTAGACGAAAACCATGACCCGAGAAGAAGAGAATCTGAGCACGACGAGATCGATTCACATTACATCGCCTATTCTGCTATTTCTTTGAGTTTTGGGTAATCGTCAATATAGCCTAAACTTCGAATGTGCTGGTTTTTATTCACATTAGCAATACCTATCCTAGAACTTTCTTTTATTTTTTGTAATATCAAATGGTGCCTACTACATCTCTAAACTTGTCTAATCTTTGACATTACATATGCATACACCTTGCATCATATAAGGATATTGATTGATTCTCTAAATCAGTCAGAAATAAAGTTTATGTGAAATCACAACTGTAAACTTTAAATTTTATTTATTGATGTTTTATAGAAAAATATATGGCCAACGATATTATTTCGTAATGTTTAAAAAGACATAAAGTAGTTGAACAATGAATATGTCCAAATGTTAAAAGTTTACAGTTCAATATGAACTTTAAATTTGGAAATGTAAAATATAAAATTGAAAAGTAAATAGGGACTACTAATGTAATATATGGCACTGAAATGGAACTATATTGAATTATGATGGAATGATTTCTTAGGAAAATTCAGTTGATTACTTACATTTATGATAAATATTGATCTAATTATTATTGATAGAAAGGAAGATGGCAGAAAACAAAGCAGGCATGGACGAAACTGAGAGGAATCATGAAGAGGAATCTGAGCAAGGTAGCGAAGATTCGGGTGGAGCACTACAGATCTAACATCAAAATCTGAACTCATCCATTAAGTGAAAAAATATTTGTAAGTGAGGATACTTAAAATTATTTAGCTAACAGACACTTTAATTAATCAAAATGAATAGGAAGAGCAGATAGAGGAGACATTTCAAGGATCAAGGGAAAAGAAGTTGCTAAGAAAAATGCACTATTCGAAGGAGAAGACAAAATCGAAAGTAAGCTTATATATTGAATATAATTTCTTAAAAAGATAAAAAAACTACACAAAAACACAATGCATATAAAATATTTAATGAAGCTTCAGTTAACATCAAAATGTTCTTGTTTTGAGGTTAAGCTGAAAATTTATGTAAATGCATGACTTTTTTATATTTAATTATTATAAACGTATATAAATGAACACATGCAAAGGATATGTACAACATAGGTGCTACATAGAGCACTTTGTGCGGTTTATTGATAGCCATCGACCAACAAACAAGCAACATGTGCTATTATCGAAGACAGTGTATTAGTAAACTAGTTAATATTGGCCATGTTGAAATTCAAAGGAAGAATCTTTAGTGGTTGGTTGAACAATATCAGCGAGGAAGGAAATTCATATTCGGGAATAAGGTAGTGGGGTTTAGTTATAAAGAAGTTGGAGCGATCTTAGACCTACCTAGCTCCGACTTTGTAGTTTCAATTAGGGGTAGACGTTCATTTTGAGTGAACTGTTTGAAGAGGGAATGGTTTTCAATAGAAAGAAGTTGGTTAGTGTTACGGAAGATTATTACGATAAGGATGACAACTCTGTGTATATCTATGTAACATGTTTAATTTTACTTATGTTGCAATCTTTATTTTCTCGGACAGTTCTTGTGCTTTCTGAAGAGATTTGCTGCACTATGTAGAATCTCTGGAAGATACTCTTCAACTGCTGAAGTAGTTGAGAGGATGATTTTATTTAATATGGATGATGCAATGAGTCGGGTTCAGAAAAGAAGAGCTGGAGTTGTGAGAGTAACACTCGGTTATTTAACCGGAAGCATTGCTTGTTTTTATGTGAGTTTTAATTTATTTTATTATTATAATAATATAAACAATAAAAAAATAATCCAATTTTTATTGCAAGTATGGATGATGGAGTATTGCTACCGAGACCTTGTTAGGAGCAGAGATCTTAGTGGGTTGGACCGATAAAAGGCATTTCAAGAGCAAAGAATAGGTAAGAATTGATAATTAAAAAAACATAAATTGTATATTTAATGTAATATTGGATTTCAAAACTAAAATTATATAAATAGTTATTAATCTGTAAAAGCACTTTTTGTGATATAGATAGTACCGCCTTTACAGATACACAAGAATGAAATCATAAATATAGGTCCAGATGAATATGGTTTCCCTTTTGAGAAATTTGTGATAGATGGATTTACAGTGAGGGGACCCATGATTGAGAATAGGAAGCTCATTCCAATCCCAAAAGATGGGCAAACCAGGAAGGGAAGATTCAAGAATGGGTATTTCTTTGTCATCAAGTCGGATGTTATTGTTGGGAACGATGACGACCAACGAAAAAAGAAACAAAAATAGTGTATATGTGAAGCATTCGCTTGTGAGATAGAAAAGTTGAAACGAATTATAATAGAAAGGAAGGAATCATTCGGAGAAAATAGTGGAGAAATAGCAAGATCTGAATTGTTGCGTGAGATTGAAACATTGAGAATTGAGAATAAGGAGTTGAATGAAAAGATAGAAAGACTTGAGGATCAGAAGAGAGAAAATAGCAAAAATAATGATTTGGAAGGTAAAGACGGCTAAAAAAACAGAAAAACACAATTGATAAAGACAAAACTGCATATGTTGGAGAAAAAAGGGACACAACAACTTCCTATGGAGATGAGAAGAAAGGAAGAGATGTTGAAGAGAGTGATACTGAATTGGGCGAAAAACTTGAAAACTTATTTTCTAAATATGTGATGCATAGTTGGTGGAGAAATTCACATGTGCGAATAAGCAAACATCAGAAAACAACAATGAAATTCCTTCATTAGATTTGAGGATAAATGACAATACATCTGTTGATGTTATGCCACTAGTGACAACACCAATGAAAATAAAAAGGGATAAGTGATCGTGCAATAGGGCTCAATTATAAGGAGACTAAAAGAACGAAGACAGACATAGAAAGCGTTAGAGGAATCTGTGAAAATAAATGTTAAGTGTAAAGTTGCAAAAGTCAGAGTGAAAGGGGATAAAGATCAAGGAGAAAAAATAAAGAATCGGCCATTGACAATTCAACAAGTGAGGTAAGAATGACAAATACAATTGTAGTTTTTTTTACAGAATATATTTGCATTTTGCTAATAACATTATTAATGATACATTAAGTGATACTTTACAAACAACATATGTAAAATACAACCCTTTTTCTTCTTTTGATTACATATACAATGGGAGAGATAATTTTTTAACCTGTCGAAAAATGTAGATTAGACTATATAAAATGGTTAAGAGGATTTGGAACTAACATTAGTTATAATTAATTATTTAAAAAAATAGTACCTATGTGATCTCGAGACAGACTTTGTTGGATATGAGAGCATATCAGATGAGGCTAAACGAACAATTCAAGAATTTCTTCAAAATCCTATTGGCAAGTAAGAACTTTGAGGAATTTTTGTCATTTAAATAACAATATATGATATTTTTAAAGAAACAGAGATGAAAATAAATATGAAACAGATTGAATGCAACATATTTTATGCTGAGGAAACGCCACTGCAAAGGACGAGAGATCCACAATTTCTTGTACGAACGGATGTTGAAAGATGCAGTAAGTATCGCTAAGTTATTTGCTCATTTGTAATCTTTTCTAAAAACAATCGTATACTTCTACGATTGCGGATAATAGAAATGTTCATGGGCGTGTTGATCCAAAGATACTGCAGTAAGGATGAACATGTGATGTTTCTATTTACTCCAATCTACTGAATGGTGAGTTTTTAATAACTCTACTTGTTAATTTTCTAATTAATGAATAAGCAATCTTTCTGAGGTTTCTGATGCTTAGGAAGTCAAGGGGATATCATAAGATGTGTTCCTTAATGTCATTTTCAGCAATATCTCGTGAATTTATTGGTAAATGGGACCGAACAGAAGTTTGAAATCTCGAAGAACTATAAAAAGGAGTAGATGTAACTGAGCTGGAGAAGGTGCTCACCGTTATACATACAAGAAATTGTCGTATCTTCTTATTACAGATTTTAGAATAAGAAAGTTCTATTCATACAATTCTATGAAAGGAACAAGATTCCATAAGAAATATATATTGAAATGGATATGTATTCCCAAAGTGTTAAATTTAATAAACTAGTTTATTAGACTATTTATATTGACATAGTTTAATTAATTTTTCAGCATGAATGGAATTCAGAATATTTCATGGATAGCATGTTGGATGAATAACTAGCAGGATCAGAAATAATACGTGTCAGATTGTCCGCAACAACTAACGCAAAGCCTTGACCGTGGCGTCTATGTAATGAAAATGGAGTACCTATGCGAAGGGAGGGCGCTAGATTTCAAGTACGAGGACATGGACTGGTTTAGCGCAGAAATAGCATCTACTTTATTAGCTTGTGATCATATTGAGAACTCATCAACC
Source organism: Ottelia alismoides (assembly GCA_037367405.1). Classification (NCBI taxonomy): domain Eukaryota; kingdom Viridiplantae; phylum Streptophyta; class Magnoliopsida; order Alismatales; family Hydrocharitaceae; genus Ottelia; species Ottelia alismoides. The sequence goes on from JAZKJV010002406.1 coordinate 1,319,669, forward strand.
CAGTGATCAAATTTTCAAGGACAGATAATCGAAAGTATTTGCTTTGTGTAGTTAAAGATACATCACTTTTACCGTGAAATGTCTATATGAAAGGATGTGTACTAACTTAGTTTACATCAATCTTCTTATATGTCAAACATTGTGATAGTATTTATTTTTTGAGTGTTTGTTTAGCTTATGTTAAGAATGATGACTAGCTAATACATTTGACAGTCATTTATGATTGGCTCTTATTTTGTGTGATATTGAAGTTAAATATAGTTGTCAGCCAAATAATTTTCGAAGAATGGTCACTATTATTTAAAGTATGACATTGAATGTAAAATATAGTTTGAAAATGTAAAAATATCAAAATTTTCAAATGATAGTTTGCATTGCTTCGATGATTGCAATCTACTATAAATTATATAAAATTAATTAAATGTAGAATTATAATATTATAGGAAATTAACCTCTTTATGTAAAAGTTTTCTTTTCTATATTTAGATGTTGATTGATAAAAACGAATACTATATTCAAAAAATATGCTTTGGAACTATTATCAATCACAGAGATTGTAGAACAAGGTGATCTCTATAATTAAATTATCAGAACTGTTATAATCACGTGAAGGTATGCACTTGTTTATGTTGATTTATACAAATGAGAGAAATAATAATGGTAATTAATAGGAATGAATCGTAAATATGTTTTGAAATTGAGTGGAAATTATTTCAGAATGTATCAAGTTAAATGATGATTCATATTAAAAACGTGGAGCTAATTTATAAAGCTCTAGATGAATAATGATCGGAACCAAAAACGATTGAATAAAGCTCCGGTTAAAACTATAAAACAATGATAAATTTTGTAAAATATGACATCGATTTGTAAACTAAAGCAAAATGTATTAATCACAATTGATGATGCTTGGAACCGATACTACTTCAAAATATAAGAAACCATAATGCTTTTTATAAATTTAATTTAATTACGAGATAGATAAACATCAAAAATAACTTCTTGCGTAATAATTACACGAAAAAGCTACTTATTTATTCTATTGACATATTACATATAAAGGTGGATGAATCCACAAGAGCATATTGATAACTATAGGATACTAAAAGTCAGAAAATAGAAAGTAATTCAATGAAAAAATTACAGAATATTATGAATTGAAAAATAAAATTTGCAAAACAATTGACTAACAATAAACAAAAAAAATACAAAGTATAATGATTGAATCTAAATATGGTTGAGAATAATCCAAAGATGTTTGGAAACTGCTCATAAATTGCAATCCTACAACAATAAAAATTTGATTATTAATAAAGAAAAAATAACAAGAAAAGATATACAAACAGCATTAAATGTAATGCTAAATTTTTCTCACCAAAAAATGTATATATTGTAAGTTAACTAGAATGAGAGAGACAGGGAATTGCTACTTTCGATGGAAAGCAATGTATGTACACAAAATTAATTTTGTAAATTATTTGGAAATAAGAAAATATTAAGATATGGAAAGAGTTTTAAATGATAATTAAATGAGATATAAAAATTAAAAGAGAACTAATATACCTGATAGTTTGAATGCAAGTAACATTGCATGAAAGAATTGAAATAGAGATAATTACTCTATAATGATGTCACAGTTGAGACTTTGGTGCATATCAAAAACATTATTAAAATTATAGTATATATTTTTAACATGGATGAGTATAGAATCGTACCCATCTAAAGTAGAATTATTATTAAAATAGTTTTTAGATCATGTCCAACATTGAATTTGACGCACGATTTGCAATGTCTCCCTATATTGCTTCTCATCTCAAATTCAAATGTAAGACGACTACCAACACCCTTAGATCTTCCTCCACGTCCACTTCCTTTTGCTCTTGCAACGTTTGGTTCTTTAACATATGGTTGGTAAATGATAACTGGAATATTTGAAGTGTCCCTGCTTTCTGAGCTGGAAATTCGTTTGTTACTTATTATATGATCAATATTAGAGCATAGATCACTGAGCATGTCCATAGCAAATGAAAATATATCATCATCCTAATCAATTGAAGTCGCAGTGATATGCAAACAGAACTGATTGAGCTAGGCTGACCTATCTTGATGAGGATTATGCATGTATATAGGATAATTCTCTGATTTTTTGATGTTTCTTGTCCATCTCTTTACTATGTATTCGGAGGTCAGAAGTTCCACATTCTAAATTTTCATTACTGCAAGTATGTGCCTGCATGGGTATCCAAAGAATTGCATGGTCTTGCATTCACAAGGAAACAATTTTGCAGCGAACATGAAACATATAATTCCCCGTATGCTTTCCCAATATATGATACAAAAAAATGACGGTAATCCAAAGAGTTAGACTCACTTCGAACATTCAAATCATGTATTTTATTGAGTTCAAAACAAAACTTGTAGAAATTAAACTTGGTGTAAACACGAACTATTTGATCCTCCATCTTCCACTTGAAACTAGTTTTTGGGCTATATACTTGACTATTATTATACATGTCATTCTCTCTTTCCCTGTATAGTTGAATTGCATAATTGCACCTTGGAATCTACAAACAAATTCCAATGATAAATTTTGTTTAGTGATGTGATGTTGTAAGAAAGCATTCATGCTTTCACTCCTATGTGTACTGCATTGTTCAGCTAAAAAATAATCCTAAAGGTATAAGCTAATCCATTTATGTCTAATGATGTATTTCTCGTTCAACCATACATTGGATGATATATTGTACTGGTCAACGGCCTTGCACCATTTTTTCTCAAATTCCTTTATAGTTACACTTTACCAAACAACTTTAGAGAATACTAAGAGGACTTCGTTAATGTCTTTAATCTTTTCAAGTTTGCCGTTAAGCTTAGCCATTATATGTCATGTAAAGAATTTATTAATAGTATGGGAGAAGCAATTCCTAATGGTTGCACAAATGGTTGGATCTTCATAAGTGATTAAAGATATAAGATGCTTCCTCATTACTTAAAGGAATCGATCAAATAACCACAAAAATTAATCAGTTGTCTCTCTACTCAAGAATGAATTTGCAAAAAAAGTTGTATAGCCATGGTGATTAACACCGTAGAAAGACCCAAATACAAGTTTGTATGCGTTGGTCCTATAAGTCGTGTCGAATGACAATGTATCCCCAAATAACTTGAAATCTTCAATAGCCGCACTATCAATCTGTATACATTGTCAGTCTATTGTCATCATCGGTTGAGAAGGCATAGTAAAAATCTGGAGTAATAGCCTTACAATATTCAAAATGCTCAATGAGTAAATGAACACCAACTCAAGATATTTTTTCTTTTCTGTTGAGATTGTAAATATCTCTAACTATACTACCAACCTGACCACTAGATATGCATCCATTGGTTATAAAAGCATACTGCTTGGATAGGGGTATGTTCACATCATTCATTGACTTCACTAGCATCTTTGTGTCCTTTGAAAAACGTGTATTTGGTCTGAGGTATCAAAGTTTGGATGGATAAACGAGGTTGTGTAATGTTGAGGTTCAAAATGAGAAACAACACAATCCTTGAGATCAAATCTAAAGGTAATTGACATCAATGTTTTGCAATCAATCCTAGACAATCCAATACGTCGCTCTCTTTGTAAAACCTAGATCACTGGCGGACAGTGGTTTGTGTGTAGCTCTAAAAAAACCCTCTTTCCAGTGAACGAATGACTTGAAGTTAATGATTGTTCCTTACATTATCATTATGAACCTTAGATCTACCTTTTCTAATATTAAACCATATATTAGTTGCATATGCCTCATAGAATTTGTATGCATCTTGAATGAAATCAAATCTTTGGCCTAATTTAGGGGCATGCACATTGGGATTTTTATTGAGTGAAAATGTTGAATATGCTAATACATTTACATTCTTATCATTTTAAATAAGACTACTACAAAATTTAAGTTGAAAAATGAAAATTGATAAGATAAAATGCATTCAATGATTGTAAATGATTAAGACAATGTATGTAAAGAATTTGTTTATAGAACAGTCTGACCAGAAAGCACTCAGAGCTACACTTATGTTATGATTGGTATGAACGTAAATTAAAGAATATAAAATAGAATAATATAAATTATATGTTAAACAATAAATAAAAATAATGATATACTTTTTCAATATGCTTTGATTTCAGAGAATGGACCCAATAATGAAAAATAAATGCTATAATTCATAAAAATATAGGACACTGAAATTAATTTGAAAGTAATATGGAACATTAAAAGTTATAATTTTTTGATCATGCTTGGAGAGCACAAGGGACAAAATATGATTCCGACAATAATGGAGCGATTGTAAAAGGAATATAAAATGTAGTATACACATTAAATGAATAGACAATATAAACATAAAATATGTTGAGAAAACATAAAAATATAGACACTCTTCGTAAAATGAAAATTAATAGTGTAAAATGAATTTAATAATTGTAAAATATTAAGGCATTGTATGTAAAGAATTTATTTGCAGAATAGTCTGACTAGAAAGCATCCTGAAGTCTGAACTTCACATATGTTATGATTAATATAATTTTAAAATAAGATAGACTAACGTAAATTAATGTTAAATAATGAATGATACATTATTGTTAAACAATGAGATAAAAAGGACCCAGAGCTTCACTCGTATTATAAAATGTACTACACACATTAAATGAACAAACAATTTAAAACATAAAATATGTTAATAAAACATAAAAATAAAGACACTCTTCATAAAATGGAAACTAATAACGTAAATTAAATTTAATTATTGTAAAAAATTAAGACAATGGATGTAAAGAATTTGTTTACAAAACATTCTGACTAGAAAGCACCCAGAGCTTGACGTATCGTATGATTGATATGAAAGTAAATTAAAGAATATAAATGTAAATAAGATAGACTAACGTAAATTATTGTTAAACAATGAATGATGAATTACTATTTAACAATAAGATATAAAGTACCCAGATCTTCACGTATGTTATAAAATGTATTATACAAATTAAATAAACAGATAACATAAAATGTAAAAAAAAAGGTAAAATATCGTAAATCACATAATCTGATCGTAAAAAGTGGCTACTAGTCGTAAGATTTAAACATAAAAGATGTTGAAAAAACGTAAAATACAGAATTTGTTCATAAATATAAACATTATTATGAAGAACTGGCAAAAACCTAAATGATGTGAAGCTGTATCGATTGCTTCAAGGCATCCATCGACTTCTTCGACTTCGTTTGATATCTGATGAAAAAATTAGAAACAAAAAGACTAACTGCAAAAAATAAATAATGAGTTACCTGAAACATGTCATATTATCAGGAAAAAAAGTGGTTTTCGATTGAGAATCTTGGAGAGCGCATGGGAGAATCCATGGGAAAGCGTGTGGATGAATACATGAGAAGTGAATGTTTTGAATTAAAAACATTAGAAAAGGAAATGAAAAATGACTTTTAATATATCCATTGTAAACATGTTATTGAGGTAAGAGAGAAATGATTAAATTGATAATGATTGAGCTGCTGAAACGGGGTTGTATGAGAGAGAGGATTAACTCGATAATGACATAGAAGTTTCTAAAAATAAGATTATATCGTTATCTCAGATGGTGGTTTAGCTGAACATCAGACGGCTGTTGTGTGGTGTCGCGGTGATTGTAGAAAGGTGCTACCTTAATCAAATTTTTCATATATATATATAGAGAGAGAGAGAGAGAGGTCTAATCATGTAAGATGGGATTTTGTGAGATGGTGAGATGGAAAATTTTGGACCACTAGTTTCAACCATGAGAGAGAAGACAGAATCTAGTGGTCCAGAATTTCTCATCTCACCATCTCACAAAAATCCCATCTCACAGGATCGATCCTATATATATATATATATATAGAGAGAGAGAGAGAGAGAGAGAGAGACAGACATATATATATATAGACACACAAACACATGTATATATATGAGGGTCGATCTTATGATATGGGGCTTTTGTGAGATGGTGAGATGGGTAATCTCAACCGCTCATTTTACCATCGTTCACGGCATAAAATCTGATGTGATTTAGATAAAATAATGAGTGGAACATATGTTTTAGATTTCGTGTAAAAAAACACCCGTAGCATATCCATCTGGAGGGGTCGGTTTCAGTAATTCTGAGACCATTAAAATTTGACAGTCTTGATGGAGAAGATAGAAGTCTCGAATTGAGTTGAATTTTGAATCATACTATGGTGATATATGGTGATCTAAATCCCCCAGGTTTCATGTCAAGAATGATGGTAAAATGAGCGGTTGAGAATACCCATCTCACCATCTCACAAAAGCCCCATCTCACAAGATCGGTCCTCATACACACACACAGATATATATATATATAGAGAGAGAGGAATGATCCTATGAGAGCAAAAAAATGTGAGAGCATGAGGGCATGCATTTTGGACCACGTAATTATGTCTTCTCTCTCCTAGTCTTCTCTCTCATGGATGAATCATGTGGTCTAGAATGCATGCTCTCATGCTCTCACAGGTTTTGGCTCTCATAGGATCACTCCTCTCTCTCATGCTATGAGAGCCAAAACCTGTGAAAGCATGTATTCTGGACCACATGATTCTCCATGAGAGAGAAGACCAGGAGAGAGAAGACAGAATCATGTGGTCCAGAATGCATGCTCTCACATTTTTTTGCTCTCATAGGATCACTCATATATATATATATATATATATATATATATATATATATATGAGTGTGTGTGTGTATGCTTCTTTTTCCCATATATATATATGCTTCTTTTTCCCATATATATATATATGCTTCTTTTTCCCATATATATATATATGCTTCTTTTTCCCATATATATGTGGGTTAAATGAGGCCACATCCTGGGTGTAACCAATTGCCTACTCCCACCCCTATTTCTCCCTTATTTTTTTATTTTTTGGAAAATGAAAATATATATTCATCACTATATCCCCCTAACATGTCATTCCAATTTCGTCAGAAACAGAGACTCATATGCGATGACACGAAAATCCGAGCAACTAAGGTGATCAGGTGTATCTAAGATGGTCGTTGCGACCTCAGTCACTCAGATGTGCCAATCAAGAAAAATAGACCACCAATAAAGATAAAGTCAATCAAAACACGATAGCGGTCTTGCTATTAATTTAACCTGGTATAGCGACCAGGGTCGAACACAAGGAGCACGAATTGGCCTTGCGGCCTACGAAGTAGTCAAAAAGGGAATAAAAGAAAAGAGAAATGTCTTTTTGGTGGTTTTTAATTCTTTTTATAATTTTTTTGGATTTTTAATATATTAAGAAAATAATAAAAATCAAGAAACAACTCACTTCAACAATTTATTTAATCCACTAAAAATCAACCAAAAAATCAAATAAAAATATTTTTATGTGTTTTGTAATTTTTACTGTTTTTAGTGAATTTTTGAGATTTTTCTTATGTTTATTTAATTTTCTAAAAATCAAACAAGGACTGAAACTGTAGGTACTGTCCAGCCGAGCTAAAGGGATCTGAATAAACCATCTAGAAGTCCCCAATAAGCCTGGAGGTATTTTTCTTGTATAGAGAAGAAAACAAGGAAAATTTGGCACCTAAATTATTATTTTTGGATTTTTAGATTATTTATTAGAATTTTTATAAGATTTTAAATTTTTTTCAATTTTTAGGTGTTTTAACTAATGAAAAATAGCCAAACTTGGCTAGAAAATCAAGCAAGCAAAGACAAACAATAAATATTTTTTTCTGATTTTTAGATGAATTTTAATATTTTTTGGGGATTTTTAAAGTCAGCCAGTAAAGAAAATAGATGTTTTTGAATTTTTAAAAATAACAAACAGTGTCTAAAATGTCTCCAAAATTTATAGAAAATTTTACACCATGGCAGGAGCCGTGCATCCAATTTTCAACAAATTTGGAGGTGATTTGCTATTTTATTCAAAAATAGAAAGAGGGTACTGTGCACAGGGACCTAAGTGCAAATACCCGAAGTCCTGAGGGGTCTGGTGCAAAATTCCCAAGTAAACACGCGCGTCGCGCGTGCCTGAGGCACTCAGGGACCCAAATGTAAAAAAAACTAAGTCCTTGGAGTATTTGGTAACAGGAACCAAGAGTCCAGGGACTAGTCTGCAAATAACCCAAAAATATTCGCACATGCACAATTAAAATACGCACAGGGGTATAATTGCGATATCTCAAAAGTTTTCATTCATTACTTAACAACTCAGAACTACAGGGCATAGAATGCAAAAAGCCCAGAAAATCACGTGTCGAAGCACGTGCTACATAACACACAGGGGCATAAATGCAAACTAAATAAAGAGCAGGGTCCTCTATGCAACTGTTCCAAAAACTAAACAACTAAACTATCTAATTACAGGACTAAATGCGAAATAAAAGAAACAGGAGGGCCTAAGGGTAATTTACCCTTTATTAATGGAGCCGATGGATGCGCGCCACGTGGTGCATCTGACGGTGTAGGACGACGGGCGCTTCACGACTGAGCTCCTTGCAGTGATCAGACGGCTGAGGCTACGCCACGTGGAGATCGGACGGCCCTCGTGCGTAGTGGACGAAGCCTCGCTGGATCGACGGCTGGGATCAGTCCTCCGCTGATCTGACGGTGGCTGCTGCTCCTGGAATGGACGGCTCAAATGAGAACTGGAGCGGGAGGCTGATCGGACGGCTGCTGGAAATCCTCGAAGAACAGGTGGCCGGCAAACTTCGTCGGCTCAGTGTGCTCGCTCCGAGCCTCCTTGCGGGGCGCTGATGATCGGAGAAGGTTCGGCGTGGGCCTCCACGTCAGATGGGGGTCTCCGATGACCCAGCCGAGCCCTGGAGGGCTCCGGCGAGGTCGGCGGAGGGACGTCTCCTGGCTCGATGTGGGAGGACCTCAGATGGCCCTCATTGTACCTACAAGATGGTCCAGAAGACTCACGGGTCGAGGGCAAACTGCCTCGACCCGGTTAGGCGAGGTGAAGGTGGACGGTGGTGCGATATGGGCGAGCTCCGGCAAGGGTGGGGACGAAGGAGCTCGAACCCCAGCTCCTGTGCGAGCTGGGTTGGATGGGAGTATGGAGAACGTGTGTGGGAGGAAGGCGGAGGTGACGGTGGATTCCGATGATCGAATAGAGTTGTGAGGTGGTCGGAATCGGCGAAACACGGCGACGGCGAGATTTGGGGGTAACCTAAAATTAGCGAAAAGGAAAGGCTAAAGGGTCTACCTGGGTGGACGATGAGACTGTGGACGAGCTGGCGATGCTCTGGGTCGTGGCCTCGAGGAGCGTCTCCCTCCGAGGCTCGAGCTCCTGCTGTGGGCGGAGCACGGCAGCGCTTGCTCGCCGGATCGATGGGCTCGCACTCCCTCCTCGCTGCAACACCAGGGGGACGAGCTATCACTCTCGCCTATGCAATGGAGCTCACTGGGGGGTGGAACAAGTGGCCAAAGATGCGAATGGAGGTGGTGGAGCTGGGTTTTATACGCTGGAGGGTCCGGAAAGAAGCGCGCGGGTAGGGCAATCTGGAGCGCGGATCCCGAGATGGTGGCTCCGGCGAGGGTCTCGGATGCATCATTAGCGAGTCGGACCTGGGGTTTAGGCGAAGCATGATCGGGTTTACACGAGAAAAATTCGAGAAGACGGGTTACCCGCTAAGGACCCGTGAGAAGTGGTCCTGGGGGGGGAGTTGACCGGGCGGTCAACAATCCCCAGGGCCAATAGGAAGCGGCCACGTGGAAAATACTTGTAAAATCCATAATAATTAGAAAATGACCGATTTATTAAAAAGTCAAAACATGAAATATTTTTCTTTTAATTTTTTCTATTTTTTAGTGATTTTTAATTAATTTTTCAAAGTAAAAGTAAGGTATGTACATAGTAGGGTTATATATAGGTATATATACAATATATAGGATTTTAATTTTGATTTTTAATTTGTTATTTTATACACTTTTATTCCCATTTTATATTTTATTTATTTATATCATAAAATTAGGAATAAAAGGATATTTTTATTTTATTTTTATTATTTATATACATAGGTGAAATAAATACATATGTACATTTATATACATGGTATATTTACAAAGTGTTTTAGCATTTTTATTTTTGTTCTTTTTATTTTGTTTTTGTTTTAATTTATTTATTTATTTACACTATATAATCTAGAATATTTATAAAACTTTTTAAAGATTAGTTTTATTTATTTACAAAGCTAAATAAATATAGATGTGGTGGTCTATATACAAAGTGGATATGTACAAGAATGATATTTTTGTTTTCTTTTTAATTTTTATATTTTTATCTTGATTTTATATTTAGAAATATATACAAGTATTTAGAAGCCAATTTGAGTCTATTTTTGTGAGGAAAATACTTTTATTTTATTTACATAAATATTTACACACATGAGCCCCTATCTCCCTCTACTTTGGCTTTTATGCGGTCAGGCCCATGCTGAGCCCTCCCTTGGGTTAGGTTGCTCAATATTTATTCTAAATATTTCCCTCTTTTTCTTTTTAATCTTTATTCTTTTATTTTTGCACAAAAACATGCTAATTATAGGTTTTTACACAATGCATGCTTTTCGTAATTATTTGTATTTACATCTATATACATGCATTTGCAAAGGTTTTTGTAGCTAAAATATAAGAATAAAGAGTGATGAATGAGTATTCATCAATATGCCCTCCATCTTAAGAGGGTATATTTCATCAATTCTGAGACCATTAAAATTTGACAGTTTTGACGAAGGGGATAGAAGTCTCGAACTAAGTCAAATTTTTATTCCAATAGATTTCGTTTCAGAAAAATAAATAAAATACAGAGGAAAAGGGACGGGAATGTGTGTGTGTGTGTGTGTGTGTGTGTGTGTGTGTGTGTGTGTGTGTGTATATATAGAGAGAGAGGATGAGGAGCTTGCACCATGGTGCGCATATAGCACCTGTGCCAAAAAAACGCTCATCATATATTATTTTTTAAAATGAAATCTCAGAGTATTTACTTAGTGTTATTTGCGGAATACGTGTTTCAGATTTGTGTAAAACACATATTTTTAACAAGTCCATATGGACGAATCAATTTCAGCAATTCTGAGACCGTTGAAGTTTGACAATCATGACGGAAGAGTTAGAATTCTCGAATTAAGTTGAATTTTGAATGACGTCATGGTAATATATGGTGACCTAAATCCCACATAAATTCTTTTCAAAAAATAATATATAATGGGTGTTTTTAGCACCGGTCTATATACAGTTACATGCACCATGATGCAAGCTCCACATCCAGATATATATATATATATAGGGGGGGAGGAGCCTACCTCGGCGGGTGCAGGTAACTCCCTACACCCGGTCTAATTTTTCATTATTTTTTAATTTTTTTGGAATGAAACCTTGAGGGATCTAGATCACCATGTATTACCATGTTGTCATTCCAAATTCAACTTAATTCGAGACTTCTATCATCTCCATCAAGACTACCAAATTTTAGCGGTCTCGGAATTGCTGAAATCGACCATGTCTAGATGAACGTGTTAGGAATGTTTGTTTTGCATGAAACTTGAAACACATATTTCCCTTAACATATTAAGTAAATCTCCTAACTTTTAATTCAAAAAAATAAAAAAAATAATCGAAAAATGGGATGGGTGCAGGGAGTTTCCTACACCCCAAGGTGCAGGCTCCCTGCCTCCTATATATATATATATATGGGTTTTTATCAGTTGTGCCCCTCTGAGATATTGCAATTTCAGTTATGGCCCTCCCTTTTTTGAAATATCAGTTGTGCCCCTGCCTTCTTACAAAATTCACAGTTCTGCCCTTCTGTTAAAGTAAAGTAAGGGCATAACTGATATTACAAAAGGGCAGAACTGTGAATTTTGCAAGAAGGTAGGGGCACAACTGATATTTCAAAAAAGGGAGGGGCATAACTGAAATTTCATTATCTCAGAGGGGCACAACTGATAAAAACCCTATATATATATGATTTAATGGGGCTGCCCTTTGGAGGCAGCCAACATGGCTGCCCCGCCCCTTATTTCGGTATTTTTTTTATTTTTTCGAAAAATATCATCATATATATTCATCCCTATATCCATCCTATATGTCATTCGAATTTCGTCAGAAAAAGAGACTCCTACGGCCTCCATCGAGATGGTGTCGATTTAACAAAATCATGTTACCGTTAAAAAATAACTGTCTGGATGGGGGCCGTAGGAGTCTCTGTTTCTGACGAAATTCGAATGCCATATAGGAGGGATATAGGCATGAATATACATGGCAATATTTTTTGAAAAAAAATAAAAAACATCGAAAATGGCGCGGGGGCAGCCATGTTGGTTGCCTTAAGGGGGTTGCCCCATTAACCTCATATATATATATATATATATATATACATATATAGGGTTAAATGGGGCTGCCCCTGGGGAGCTAACTTGGCTCCCCCGCGCCATTTCACCCAGTTTTTTTTATTTTTTTCAAAAATTTCTTCCGTGGATTTTCATCACTATATCCCTATATTATGTCATTAAAATTTCATGCGAAACAGAGACTCCTACGGCCTCCATCCAGACAGTCATTTTTTAACGGTAACAGAATTGTTAAAATCGACCCTGTATGGATGGAGGTCGTAGGAGTCTCTGTTTCGCACGATACTTTAATGACACAATGAAGGGATATATTGATGAATATCCACGGAATAAATTTTCAAAAAATATCAGATGAAATGGGGGCGGGGGGAGCTAACTTGGCCTGTTGGCTACTCCCAGGAAGCAGTCATGTTTCAAAAAAATAAAAAAAAAATTGGGG